>OU744361.1:10143929-11565476 GCA_916610255.1 Lasioglossum lativentre | reverse complement strand
GAAGAAGAAGAAAAGCCGTGGATAAGAAGAGAAAGAAACGGGCGGAACAACGAAGAGGACTGAAAGAGGACGAAGAAACAAGTCCGAAGCTCTGACTCCGCGGAGTTATTACTCGCCTCTCATTTTGCTCGAGTGCCCTCGCGAACGGGGAAACATTTCAATTAATTACTGCGTAATTAAAATATGAAAAAGTAGTCATTACCTCGCGTTTCCGCGTCGGTTACCCGGACAACTTTCTTGTTCGCTCGCCAACCCCCGTGTTCCGTTCGATAAGACTCCTTTTTCTCCGCTCCCTTTTTCTCTTTCTCTTCTCGTTTCCGTTTCGCGTTTCGTGTTCCTCGCCGGCGCTCTCTAACCCCGGGCCCGACTTTCGAACGATATTCCGTTCTCGCGTTTTATTTCGCCGACACAGATAATCCGCTGCGGTGCACTTGCTCTCTCTCTCTCTCGCCCTCGCTCTCGCTCTCGCCCTCCCTCTCCCACTCTTTTACCCCGTGTTTCTCGTCATCGCGAGCATTAATTATGCACGTGTCAGGTAACTCCGAAGTGGTTGCCAGGTAAGCAGCCTGCTAGATGCGCACCGTGTGCGCCGTGCACCTACATGCAGAAATAAATACTCCGCCGCCGGGACATCCTCGCGCTTGACCCGTCGCCGACGAACGTTCCCGAACATCTTCCGAGGTCATACCAGCGTTCTAGAACGGGTACCAAGGCTCTGACTATTTATCTCTTCGAAAAACTCTCGGATAGATTCCTCTGAAGAAATCGCACCTTCTGTGCTCAATAAACCATCCAGACTATCATTCGGCTAGTCAGTTCCTGGCGAATAAATTGAATCGATAGTTGTTCTATTTGTAGAAAATCATCTTTATGCTTGGAAATCTGATGAACAAAGCTCAGTAAATGGTTTTCATGCTAATGGTTCTAACATATGATGCTAATTGTCGTCAATGTCTATGTAGTTCTACAGATGGTTTAAGCCAGGGACTCATACCGGTATTTTTCGGTTGTACCTTTATACCCTTATAGAAACCGAAATACCGATATGACGTCATACCACTATATAAAATTACCGGTATATTTACAGATATTTACTGATAAGATTTTCGGTTTTCCCAATGTATAGGCAGGGACTCATACCGGTATACGAAATACCGGTATTTTTCGGTTGTATCTTTATCTTCACTTGCAAATTATCTTAGTTTCGGTATCAGAAAATGTTAGTATCATGTAAGTACATATTTCGGTTTTAAATTTTCATTTAAAAAGATTCTAAATCTTTTTTTGTAATAAAATAAGGAAATCGAAAAAGTTGCCGGTAAATATAAATAAATATACCGGTATTTTCGTATAGCGGTATGACGTCATGCCGGTATATGTATAAAGGTTATGAAGGTACAGCCGAAAACTACCGGTATAATACCGATATAGTAACGGTTACCGGTATAACTCTGTTGGCCCAATACCGGTATCAAGATTATACCGGTATTAAGTTATAGGCGTAATACCGATATGAAAATTTTACCGGTATTAAGTCCCTGGTTTAGATGCTGGAATCAGAACTTTGTTTGCTCCTTTCATAATTCTAATAATAGTAGTCTTACATCCTCTTTATCCTTTTTCTTCGAAGGTAAACTTTCTCAAAATGGTGACAAAGATGAAGAACAACATTCGAATTGTTCGTATCGAATGCACGAAAACCTACAAGTCAACTCTTCCCTATTCACTTGCTGATTACGGCAATGGTAAAAGAGAGAAGTTAATATTTGTTGGACAGTGTAATCGGCGATCTGCGAAGCGCGTGCAGGCAATTGCAGCGATCAAAGGCTGCCGGGTTAACGAGAATACCGCAATACCGGTATATCGCGAACAGAAACACCCCGCTATACACACGCGGAATTGAAGAGGCCGATTACAAACGAATCGACGATCGAACGTGATATCGCTGTGTTGATGGATGATCGGCGCTCGTGTGCCGTTCGCGAACAAGAGGCGCGTTAACTTTGGTTCGAGTCGCCAGATAATAGCGTGGAGCCGAAGGGGGTCGAGCTGTTATGAACATGAAAATAAGCCTTAATCCGTTGTGTTAGCCCTGCCGCGAGGAGGATCGCTCGATCTCTCCTACTCGGAGCAGAACAGAGCGGAGCAGAGCAGAGCAGAGCAGGGGTGGCTCCGTCAACGAGCCCCCGCCCGCCACGCGGCGCTAACTTTTCAATCTCGGTCGAATAATCCGTTGGAAAGCCCCGCGGTTACCTCGGCAACGATCTGGCCTCTCATTGGCTCGCTGACTACCTTTTCCGTCCCTGTTCCTCCACCTTCCGATTTCCCTCCAGCCTTCTTCTCGGACCTCCCCGCCGACTACCCTTCTTTCGTTCCGTCACCCTCCTCTACGGATGGGACTAATTCGCTTATCGTTCCCGCGTCTCCCATTAGCCTAAACCCTGATGTTCGTTTCGACTCTATCAAACGCCAATTATCACTTTCCTCGACGACTTGGCCTGCATTACGCTTCAACCCCCTGCTCTATTATTTTCGTCCCGGTTACAATCGTTAGACCTTCTTGTCCTCGATCTACAGACTACATAGAACTTCTTCATTTCATCTAGGTAAAATCAAACGAATTTAGACTAGCGCGCTGACGATAAATATTTTTCACTTCATATAGTATTGTAGATGATGTCAAGACGAATTAAACGACCTACTACGGACTTAAACTGTGCAATAAAATATTTCTGGCCAGATTTTCGGGCCAAATACTCCACTGTGCAGCGCCTGGGTTGGACCCAATTGGCTTGGACCCTTTGCACTCTCAGACAAATCATAGTCGATTAGTATTTTTCTCTTCGTCAGAATATCTACCAGACTCAAAACACTGTCGGTGACATTGCAAATATTAGACCGCCTCAAGATACACGTGATCAATCTACCCTCAACACCAGTCTAACACTATTCTAAACACCCCTATGCTGTTCCCATAAAGGGTGAAATGTCTCTGTTGCGAATGGGGTCAGCATAGCCCGACCCGAATGATGCCAAAAATGAGTATGTAAAATATAAAACAGTAGGAGGATAAAGAGGCTGATCAAACGACATACATATTGAATATTTTTCTAAGAACTGTCCCCCCACAGAAATTTTATGAAATCTTGCGTAATTTGAGGGATTGTCTCCTTAGTAAGATAGGGTTAAAGATCTGCAGTCGAGTAATTGGAAATTGCAGGTGCAGCGTTCGAAGGGTAGTAGGTAGTGCAGCTTGCGAGGACATTGTTCCCATCACTACGCCTCTCCACCCTCTATCTCGCTCGAACCTCCTCCATCGGTGGCTGTTTGGCCAACCGTATATCTTTGCCGGTATCTTCCCACCCCATTTCGCTTCGCCTCTGCGTTATTCCCTCCCGTTTGTCGTCTCTCCGTCTTTGTCGGGCTGGCAGCCCCTTCCCAGGAGAGCTTGCAGAGCGTTTCCGTCGTTTCTCTCGGCAAACTGCGAGGCCCTTCCACCACCCTCTCCGTAGCCCTATGCTACCATCTACCTAACCTTTAGTCATCGCTTCTCCTTGCTCCTCCCGTGCAGCACTCCCCGGCGCACTTAGCCCCGTGGTTAACTTCAATGAGCGGATAACAAGCCACCCCTCGACTTTGCCCTGTAATATTCACTCGTATAAATGGACCCGCGGCTTTGTCAAATCAACTGTCGCTTGTAAACAAGCGACCCTCTGTCGCGGCGTCGATGTTCGCCAACCGAGTCTGCACACAACTGTCTTCGCGATGTCTTCGCGACACCCATGTCAAACGTAACTTCGAGGCCCAACAGATTTGCGACAGGGAAAATCATTTTCGTCTTCGCATAGTTAATCGTCTTATTCTATTTCCGAACCACCCGGTTAACGGACTGCTCCACTGTGAATACGCGATTGCACTGCAACATTTGGGAATTTATTTAAGAGACACAGATCAACCTAGTAAACTGTTATTCCTCATATGTATTTGTAAATGTTTGTAGTAACAGCACAAATTTTTATAGGGGTATTGTACTAAAAATTCTGATAGCTTTTAATCCTATTCGATTCAATATAATATAGCTTAGAAAACAAATGGACGACATTTGGAAGATTTAAAGGGGAAACTCCGAGCACAGTTATTCTCGTTATTCTACATTCCGAGTTGAATGGGTTACGAATATATCTGTTCCCCGTTCTACGAAGCACAATGCGACAGGGTAACGAAAGATAACTGTCGGATAAGATCCCTCTAGATCCTCCTCTATCTTTTGACACGCGAAATTAACGATCGATTTAAGGGGTCCTTGGTGGGAATTCACGGTTTATTAATTCGTAATGTCTATAGGTGGTTTCTTTCTTCCTCGTTTAATTCGATGATTTCTCGATTCGATGGAACGTGAGGTTCCCGAGTCGCGAGCGCGAGAAAATCCTCGTTTAATTCCGTAACGAGAATCGTGGACGGTTTTCAGCGGAATCTCGTTAGAATGGGGGACGAGACACCCGCGTCTCGTCTCGTCTCGTCTCGTCCCGTTCCGTCTCGTTTCGTCTAGTCTCGTCGAGCTGAGTCGTGTCGAATCGTGTCGAGTCTCGCCGAGCGTCACCGTAACGTAAACGAGCCAATCAGCCGGCTTTGTGGCGGCAATCATCCCTTGATTACACGGCACTTAGCTCGAAAACAGGGTCGCGGTACTATCGGGCGATCATTTTCGTCTTTGACGATACACGAGGGGGGAAGGGGGTGATCGGTTAAATCGCGTAGGAGCAGCTATCCTCGGAAATAACTGACGAGGGGGCAATCGTGTGTATGGGGCGCGTCGGGGTCATTCATTCAAATCCGGATCGTTTCTCTCAAAAATTCACGAAAACGACAAAAAACTCTTCTATTCGACCCTCCTCCATTCTGAAAGTTCTATGATCTCCAGTAAAGTAAGATCATTTTTATCAATCCGATTGATTGTATTTCTTAACAATTAATTATTTAGTCTATTCGTAGTTTAGAATGTGTCTCGCAAAAATTTAAAGAATTGTAACCCTTAAACTATATAAAGCGGGGGTTAATAATTAAAAGTTAATGCTTTCGGCGCAAGGTTCGATCAATTTTTTAATCAATTTACAAAGCAATTTTGCAAATTACCAACGTAATTCCGACGTTTCGTAATTCCAACCCCTGAAGATGATCTAAACATTGATCGAAACGTCGGCATTACGTTGGTAATTTGCAAAATTGCTTTGTAAATTTATTAAAAAATTGATCGAACCTTGCGCCGAAAGCATTAACTTTTAGTTATTAACAACAAATACGATCGATAAAAAGACGCTATTGTAAAGGGGGTTATTCGTGTCCGAGCAATTTCAAACTGTTTGTACAATTCATGTATTTCGGTTCATATTATTTACAATATCATACATTTAAACAAATTATACTTCTCATAATCACTGTGATAATCTTAATTTAAGATGTTTGAAGACACTATATGAATTGTTCCAGATTTCTTGCTAAACCATTACTCACTAAAAGAAATGCATCAGATCTTGTTTGAATAATCTGAAATCTCGACGACCGAGCATGTTGCGTGCTTTTATTTCCGCGTATCGTGGCGTTTATTGTTCGGCGACAACTATGGCGGCGCATCCGTATTTGCATTTTAGTTGCACGTTCGTACGAATAAACGTTCCCTCCGTGCTGAAAAGAGGAAGACTTTTTCGCTCGGCGTTCGCCATGGAAACACGCGCGTCGGGACCCGAAAGTGGCCATGGGGTAAGAGTGCCTTGTACGAGGCACTGAAGAGTCCGCAGTTACGGGAGGCGAACAAACAGGGCCGCCTTTCAATCGTAATTGGAACCGCGGGAGCCTGACCAACGTCCGTGTTCAAGCACTCTTTTTCCCATAACCATCATTCTTCGAGAGTGTCTCCTCCTCTCCGCGGAAGAAGAAGGTACAATAGGCTGTATATCTGCTCCCCGTGGGTTGCCGTAGAATTTCTCCTAGAGCCTGATTCAACCTTCCGATTGTTTCTTCCTGCTATTAGCGATCCATTCCACTTGATCTACACGAGAATACTTCTCTGAAAACAGAAGAACCAATCGACAGGCTGGAATTGCAACTCTATCGCAAGGTTTCAACATTTTGTGCTCGAATGGCGACTCTAAGGCGCTATTCAAGATTACCGTACCAATATTCGAACTTATTTACGGTACTAAATTTGTTTTTACATAAAATTACGATGTCAAATTACTTTCAGCTGTCGCAGAGACCAGTAGACTGAGGATGCTGTTGGGATTTGAAAACTCAATGATTAAATAACACAGAATATTTTACTAAAACAGCTTTATTGAACAGCTCGGAAGGACGATCCTTTCTTGTTCAGTTACTTGACTCGAAGTGAGGATGAACACAGAAAAATGTGGTAGGGTCGACTAAGAAAATCAGTCGCCCACTTGAGGTACGGAAAAACCCAAGGCTGAGTTGTTTATTGTTCTGGCCCTCGGGTATGACAAAGGCCAGGCCTATGGGTCCGATGATATCCGGTCTGTTATGCTATGTTTAGAGAAACTGCAGTGTTTCCCAAAAAAACCAAATTCATTTTTGTTCTTTGGCAGTTACAATATTATTTCTAATAATCCAACAGATGCAAATAACATTTTTTAAAACAATAACTATTTCGTATAATTGAGATAAATCGAGTTGGTTGGATTAATGGAGGAATATATGTAGTGACGGGAGTGAAACTGAGGATGTTTTGGCAAAATAAAAAATCTCTACCTCGTATGTTCCGATTGATCTAAACGAAAATTCTTTTCTAGAAACTGGAGAATCGCCTAGCCCAGGGATCCCCAACCCTATGCCCGCGGACACTGTAGCGCCCGGCGACCGTTTTACGTATACCCGCCGCTGTACGACCACGATAAAAAAATTCAAGTTTTCTATACAATGTTATGCAAAAATTGAAACAAATTTTATATTTTTCTTTTTGTATTATGTGTATTACTATTAGGGGTGTGCGAGAACCCGAAATATCGGGAACCCGGTGGTCGGGACGAGTCGAGAAGAGGTCGAGTCGGGTCGGGTCGGGTTCCCGAAAATTTCGATATTCTCGAATTTATCGGGATTCCCCAAAAATCGGGATTCTCGAATTTATCGGGATTCCCGAAAGAATCGGGATTCTCGAATTTATCGGGATTCCCGAAAATTCCGAGAACCCAGTAATGAATAGTATTCATTAAAACGAATATAAATGATTACTGGGTTCTCGGAATTTTCGGGAATCCCGATAAATTCGAGAATCCCGATAAATTCGAGAATATCGAAATTTTCGGGTACCCGTCCCGATCCCGAAAAAATTTCGTGTTCCCGACCCGACCCGATATTTCGGGTTCTCGCACACCTCTAATTACTATGTCCAACTATGAATTTACCTTGAAAAAATAAATGGTGCTCGTCGCCCAACCGATATTCTAGTATGTGCTTTTAGATCCAAAAAGGTTGGGGACCCCTGGCCTAGCCCATCGTCGGACCGGAAATAGAACTGTATTGCTGCAAGAACGCGAACGTCTTGTTCCTCGATCGTGTTCGGAAACGCGATGAGAATCTCGTCTGAGACCGCGAGAGAATGTCGCGCATTCTCCGCGGCATTCCACGCAGAAAAACTGCGGGTAAATCGACGGGATTGCAACGTATTTTTCCGCAGTCCGTGCGAGACGTTGCGCCTCGACGTTTCCCCGGAGACGTGGTCGTTAACTGAAGAATACCGAGGCGGAACAAAGTATACGTATATACAGTATAGAAACGGCGGCAAGGAACGGCTGACAAGGAAATCTAAATGAATGCCGGGGGGGCACATTCAACGTGAAACGAGAGGCACGTGTATACCGAACGATCTTTTGCTCTGTTTAACCCGCGAACCCGTAGCAATGGACTGAACAGATACACACCCTCTCTCCTCTCTCACTCCCCTGTGGTCTTTCATCTCGTTCGCTTTATCCTCCAGGTCGCGGTTTTCCCTCTCGAGAAGAAGGAGAGAAACATCGCCGCGAATGACTTTGTACGCTTTGATTCGCGAGAAAGGAAAAGCCAGAAGAAGAAAAAACAGAGAGACGACGCTTTCGACCGGACGGGAAACAATGCCGGACCAGGCACCAAAGAAATCCGGAATCGACTTTACAGGTAGGGGAATGGGGGAGAGATGAAAAAAAGAAACGGAACCGATACGATCCACCGAATGGCGGATTGTTAGTCGCTGTAAACAGAGCCGTTCTTTTCGTTCGCACTTCTTTCTCCCCCCAACGAGGAATAAACGAATAGAAAGAGCCCCCTCCTCTCGCGATCTCGCACCGGACGACGACGCTGCTCCGCGCGCAGAATATTCAGCCTCGACAGTTATATTCACACGCGTGGTCGCACCTCAATGGACTTTGCTTTTGCCGCGATTGTTAACGATTTCGAAGCCCTCGTGGCATCGCGGGCGTTCCGATCAATCCTCCGACAGCATCCCAGCGCCTCGCGAATTGCGAACCACCCCCGACGCCACCCCTCTCCCCTCCCCCCTCCGTCGCTCTATCTCTGTCACTCGGCGTTCTGTTCTAAATCGCTCCACCGTGATATCCTCTTCACTGTTTTTTTTTTCCTCTCCTCGTCCTCCTCTCCTGTTCTTTTCCCTTCTCCTTGCTTTTTTAATCCGTATTTAGCAATTCGTCTCGACGCGATCGACGACCGACTCTATTATCGATAATCATTCAGACTCGAGAGAACGTTACCGAGGCTCGTGTCTCGATTCTCTCGCGGCCAACGGCATTGTACTTTTCTCTAAATAATTGCGCCGGTGTTACTGTTACCACAATACCCGAGGGACTCGCGTATTACAACGGGGATTAATCGACGTGAGAATACTTGCTGGCGAGAAGAGGAATCGCGAGAGAGTCTGTTGGCCATTGTCGGTATCGAATAAAATAATTTATGAAACAGTGTGAAAGTAGTGAAGAAAGTACTGCAATTTTAGAAGATCCCGATGACGTTTCTACCGTTGTTTTTACTATGATGATTGAAAATCAATTCTTTACTTAGATCCTGTAGATACATACAAATTGTATTTTCCATAGAGATCTAGCAGTCTACTTCACCTTCCGTTACTCGCGGCTTCTGCCCGACAAGTATAGTCGCTCTGTATCTCTCAGATACACATATGTTTAATCAGAAAAACAAAACAAATTTATGTGTTTAGAGTGTCCAATCATTGCAAGCCGTGTATCTGTGAGATACGCGCGAGTAACGGAAGGTTAATTGAAATTTACCTGCGGGTAGACAAATATTTTCGTTCGAAATTATTCAGTAGACTTAGTTATACTGGTTTCTACATAATTCTGTACTTAATTGAATTATTTGTTGTAAAAAGACTGATATTAACAGAAGTAATTGTAATTGTAAGCGCAATCGTTGACTCGCACTACTCACCAGCTGCAACGCTGCAAGAAGACAGTCACCGTAAATTCTGTGAACGGTTTTCTGTAAGTATTTTATTAAATTCTTTCGAATACATATATGTATTGTTTCTGAATAATACACTAGAGTTATCTACAGTGACTCCCATTAATATTTGGACGCTCTTAAAAAAACGATAACATTTGTAATATTGCACCATATGATTTGAACTTTTTTGAGAAGTTAGAGCAATTAATTTACTACATGATGTGAAAAGAAATTTTTTCAAAAACTGCAATTTGTCTGCATTGTAGGGAAAATACTAAAAGTTGCATTTTACAACTTTTTCATGTGGGTCTATATTGAAAATTTAAAAAAAATGTTTTGTATACAGATCTGTGTCAATTATATGCATTTTAAAAGTTTCATAGAAATCGGTTGACGTGGGAAAAAACGACAGGCATTGAAAGATATATGAATCCTTAGATTTATTGCAGTTAGAGGCTGAAAATCGTGAAAAATTGCAATTTTTACCATCTTTAAACGTTTGTAGCTCGTTGCAACGTTTACCGATTTTAATGAAATTTTCAGAATATGTTTAATTGATACAAATCTACGAAACGTGTTTTCTACATTTTCAATATGAGCCCACATAAAAACGTTGTAAAACATAACTTTTAGTATTTTCTCTGCAATTCCGACCAATTGCAATTTTTCAAAAATTCTTTTCGCGTTACGTACCACCGATTGTTCTAACTTCTCAAAAAAATCCAAGTTGTATGATCGAATATTAAAAAAGTTATTGTCTTTTTAATAGTGTCCGAATATTAGTGGGAGTCGCTGTACGTGATTTACGAAAGACCGAGATCGCAATACCTTTTTTATCAGTTTCGGACATCGAGCACTGTCTATTCAGCAATTAGGCATTATTTGTTTAAGCAATCTCGATGATGGAGGGGTACGGGTAATTGAACGCATTTCTGTCGCTAATCCGCGATCGTTTCCCCTTCCCGTTAAAGCGAAAAGATTCACCCCGAGCCAAATCCCATTTGTCCATCACTTGTCCGTGGGTGGTTGTATCGAGATGAAATTTCGTATCCCACTGGGGAGCGAATATCACAAATTACCGATAACAATCGGCGGCCGAGGGGGATGATTTCCAGGCAATTCACGCCCAGCCCACCGCCCTAATTTCCATTGATTCGCTACCGTCTAATCGCGACAGATGCGGTACGGAAACTACAGTGATTATTCGTCGGGAGAAACAGGTTATAAATACACGCAAAATTTCTTCGCAATGACAAGACCGTATTTATTCCGCATTTAACCCCTAATTGTTCACGTGCCAACTGTAAATTTCATTGCAATCGTAGAAACTACTATAAAAATATTAGCTGTTACACTTCGACATGAGCGTGTTTAGACGAGATTGGCTACCATTGAAGCAGCATTAAGAAAATTCCGACCATATTCTAAGTGAAAAGGGGAAAGAAAAATATACAAATATATCTTCATTTTTCGCAGAAGAATTTTTCTAATTTCACTATAATCGCGAAGCAAAAATTTGAAATTCGAACAAACGATTGTAAAAAATACTAGTTCCAATAAATTTTACCTTTGGTTTTAATAAAAGGAAAATAATTTTGCGATGTTAATCTTCAGAAGCTTGTATGTAACGATCAATGTCTACGAATGGTAGAGCACTCGCGCGTGATGTGTCGGCAAATTAACACCTTCGAGAAGGTATCGGCGGCAAGGGGTCCCTATTCTAATTGGATCGGTCGCGGAAGAGCTTTCGGGGGATGATGGGCCACGCCGAAAATCGTCTCTCTCTTCTCGTCTCGTTGGTCGAGGCTTTGTTTTCGCAACTCGGCACCACTCAATTTATCCCGTCTTCATGCATTTATTCCGCCATTTGCGCGGCACCGAGGCCCTTTTCCAGCGAGAACGAAGAAGACGCCCGGGCCGCTTTGCTGCCCCTTGAATTAATCCCCTGCATACGTTAATCCTAATGAATTCACGAACGCGCGCCGAGTCGTGTCCGACTCGAACCCAGAGGGGTTGGTTTTCCGCCGTTACAGGTGCCAGCACGCAAACTCGAGGCCATTAAAATACCCATCCTACGGGGAAAAGAGAGCGCACAACCACCGCCGACGCTCGTTCCTCTCCTTTTTTTTTTCGCGCATCGACGCGAGGATCAGCGAATTTTATGCGACGCCACGCGACCTCGCGTTGCCGAAAAATGCATTCCCGTGGCCCCCTTGTTGCTCGACCGTCGACCGTCGACCGTCGACCGGCCCGCAAGCGCACGCCTTTATTATTCGTTTCTCGGCCGTGCCCATGAATTACCGAGTTACAAGCAATTCGCCTGGTTTTTATTTTTAATTGCACTGTGCATAGCTACCCCTCGTTAACCCTTGTGCGACCAACCAGGTACTCGTTCATTATGGTCTTCTTTTTTAACGATTGTTTATGAAGTTCCTAAAGTACCACAAAACTGAATGTTCATTCTTTGGATGCCGTTATAAACAATGAAGATTTAACATCATTTATATCGGTGCCGATGAAATGTCCGAATTTGGAATACAGCTTTCAGTGACTACATTTTTATTAACCCTCTTGTGCTCCTCAGAAATAGATGCACAGGAGATTCTAGTACAATATTTTACACATTTTTGATTTACACTTTAAATGTACAAATTATGCCGTATCTATAGAGTCAAATTTTAAAGAAATACATCTCACAACACGCACAAAAAGAAATCGATCGTTTCACAATAAAGAAAACGTTGAATTTCCTGACGAACCGATGAGAAATGGTTTAGAAATGGACTGGAATATTGGTTGGGCTATTATTTTGGGCCACCGCGTGTAGCTTCCACAATGTGCAGAATACATATACAATGTGTAGAATGTACAAGATACGCGAATTCTTGCCTGTATCATCAGAACTGGACGGGAATATCGGGCCACCATTTTAGGGCCTGTGAAAAGAGATCGACGACTGATTTGAGGCGTCCGTTAATTAAGCAGCGCGGGGCAAAGAAACATCGGAGAGGTCGGCGAACTGGCATATCGCGATCCATCCCCGTTCCGGATCGACTGACTCGGGGCGCGGCTGATTCTCGCGGAACGGGAAATGTTTAGGTATTGAAGTCGGCGGCTGTACAGTGTACAGGGGCCATAGAGTCGCGCGAATGCTCCCGGAAGATAAGTAGCGACGAGGTGAATAGACTAACGGGGAGGAAGGGGGGCGGGGGATGTAGGGGGTTGCTGCTGCTCTGGCGAGAGACCCGGCAACGGAGAAAACGGGTTGAAAAGGGGGATGATGGAGGCGGTGTCGAGGATTGGTGGTTTCCATGCGTCATGCATATTTACGCTCACATACTAGCCGCGCGGAAGATGACTCGGGCCGAGGGCTCGGCAAATTGCGAGGACCGTATTTATGCAAATACTCGGCCCCGCGTACTCGCGCGCTGCTACCCTCTCTCTCTCTCTCTCACTCTCTCCCTCTCTCTCTCTCACCCCCGGCGCCACTTTCCCGACCGTCCGCAAATTGACTTCGTTAGAGTCTGGCCTGGGCTCTTTCAAATCCGCGTGCATCCTACTCCGAAAAGCTGCTGCGGCTGCTGCTGCTTCAAAAACAGCAAAAAAAGGGAACGACAAACCAGAGGAAAAATAGAAAACGAGCATCTGGCAAAAATCGTGGCCCGCGCCGCGCCGCGCCGTGGTGGTATTCGAGGCGTGCACGACTTTTTCGCGCGCCTAAATTCGCCGCGTGCTGCAGCGGTGGGGTATTTGGTCCGATAAACCAGATTGAATTATTCTAGCGTTATTTGTAGGTTCAAGGCCACAAAACGGTAGGTCGTTGGATCTGTCTTAACGTCAGCAACAACATCCTGAGATAAAAATCAATATGAATATTTAAAAAGACATACTGATTCTAGTTTCTGGTTACAAAAAGTTTTATATTATTGAGGTTCGTAAATGTCCAAATACTGACTAAGTTATCCCCGGAAAAAATTTCCTCGCTAGATTATCTGCAGTGATTCCAAATTTCAAGGTTGACTTCTTTAAAGACCGTGTAACTTCATCAACAATGAATGAATGTGAAAATAAACAATATGAAAATGAACTTATCTCCGCTTTTTCGGTTCAAATACTCCACTGTGCGTCGCGGAGAGAAAACAGACCGGAAAACGGAGCACGCTCTCTGTTGCGAGGACGTTGCGAGAAACCGCGAGGAGGCGACCGTTAAAGCCACCCCCGGTTGAAAGCGGGGGTTGTCGAGGCGGGTCGAGAGGGGGAGAGAACAATCTCGATATCGCGGCCAGCGACTATACCCGGGCGAAACGTTTCACATCCAATTTGTTCCTCTCGTTTCGCGGTAATCGCTCGCCAATGACTTTCCTACCCCCCCCCCCCCTCCCGCCACGGGTCTCCCGGCGCTCACCCCCTCTACGGCCCTGGAAGCTCGTTTTGCTCTCTCGGCACAGGCTGTCGTGCGTTTCTCTTTCGGAGCGTGCTCCGAAATATCTTGGCTCTCCTCTCGTTGTGTGTCCCCCTCGTTGCGCGCCTCTGCCGCGACTTTCAGACCCGCGGAGACACAGCCCCCTTTTGCGCAGGCCGGTTCCCACCGACCAATCCGACGGCTTTCCACCCCTTCGTCGGCGAGTTAACGCGACCAATGAATGAACGGCCGCGGCGAGGCAAGGCGAGGCGAGGCGAGGCACCGTTTCCACCCCCAAAATGGCTGCGAATTCGCGCGGGCATTAGGCAGCCCGTTCAAAATAAACGGGCGGATTAATTGGAGCGGGGCTGCATCCCCTGACTCTTTCTCTCTCTCTCTCTCTCTCTCTCTCTCTCTCTCGCTCTGTGCGATTCGACTCTCGACTCGCGTGGCAACGCTTCCACCTCCAGATTCAGAGGCACAGAGAAGCTCGGCAACGTGCGCTTCGCTTCAGCGTCGCGACGGAGGACGTCGACGACGACGATCACGACCACGACCAGGAGGACGGTGCCAGGGTCGACACTGACATATCCGGTCACCAGAACGACGCCGCGCGTCCGCACGTTAGCATGAAATTCGCGCACGCTCCCGACGAGGTGTTCCCGCGTCGATTGTACGCACGATCGGTTCCCGTGATTCTTCTCTGTAATTGAGCCGGAGAGTCTGTTCAATCGTTATCGTTATCGTTACCGTTACCCAGTTGTTATCGTTCGTTCGATCGGTTAACCCGAGATCAAGGAGTACCATGATGCAGGAGCACAAGTCGTTTCTCATACGGGATCTCCTGGGGGACGTGCTGTCCGAGAGAGTCCACGGTAAGTACACCTGGTGACTTTTCAAGTGGCTATTCGTGGATAATTAGTAGACTGCGGATTTTATCGAAACAATAAAAAATTTCGAAGTATTCAACCTTTTGCACACTCGACTGTTTCCTCCGAGGCACTAAAATAATACTATTTTTCGAAACAGTCTCTGCGTTAGTAACTGTTTTTGTGTTCAATCGATTGCCGAACGTTCGACTGTGGTACAAGCAAATACAAACTCGATCTCATGTAGACATAAAAAATACAACGAAAATATTCTAGATCCCAGATTGCACAAAGACGTCTTCAAGACGTCTTAAAGACATCTATTCAGGACGTAAGACGCAAAGACGTAAAGGAGACGTAAAAAAGACGTCTCTAAGACGTCGCGTGCTATCTGATATCAGATAAAATGTCCGAATGTTGCTGTTAAAATAGCTTCGAGTACAAAAGGTTAACAATATCATAATAAGTTCATTAAAGGAAGAAGGAAGCTTCAGTGTCTGTGCTGTTTCATGCAATTTTTATTTCGCAAAAAGATCCGCAATCTAATTCGATTTAATTCGATTACCTCTTATTTTTGGGGGGTTGGCATAGTCTACATATGATCTGTTTTAACCCTTTGCACTCGGAGCTGTTTTAACTTTAACTCAAAAACGTAAGATTTTTCCATTCTAGAATATTTTCATTCTATAGAATTTTTTTCATTTTTTGTGTATGAAACTGATACAATATCTCATGGAATATGTAAATTTTTAGTAGTTTATTAAATACGAACAAAAATAATAATGTGAACAATATTTTTAAGAATGGCATAGCAATTTTCAGTGGTGCCTCAGAGTCGCCATCCGAGTGCTAAAGGATAAATATTGATCCCTTGGTCGACGATTTATTTCGGATTTTTCGGACTGAAACGCGTACTGCCATAGAACCTCGGGTGCCCGAATTAATTGGGAGGACATGGATGGTTCGGATAATGGTGCGTGGTTGGTTAGTTACGGGCGCTAGACAGAATATAGTACAGAGTTGTATGTGGGATCGTAAGAACAGAAAAAGCACCCTTGTTACCCTCATTGGCTAAATTGTCAATTGACCACCACGTGACAAATACTGCAAATTTGGACATTATCCGCTATCTTGGCTGTCACTTTTGCTGCACCACACACGATAACTTTCACTGGAATCGTGTCAATCATGTACTACCATGGACAAGATACCACGCATTTTTAGTAGACCAACCAATATCACCAAAACAATTAACTGCCGAAGCACTCGATCGATGCTTAACTTTATCCACTTAAAATCATAATGTTCTTAATAATTAGGCTTATTACCACTGATCGACGATACTTGTAAGAACTCTTACTGCGTACAAAACATTCGACTGCTTCAGTTCACAATAATTTCTAAATGTGCAAACCAAACCGTTCGTGCCTGCACTTTTTCCAAAGAGGGGAAGCAAACGAAGGAATATCTAGGGTTATCGTATCTGAGAAGAGTAACATCAACTATATCGCACTCGAGCGGCTATGTTTACGTTTACTGCCACGTCTCGTTGGACAAGGTACTGTTCGTACGCCACAAGAAGTTCCTCGAGACGGCTGAGGGGCAAAGGGGGTCCTTGCTCATAGCCAATGGTTATCTTTGACGTCACACACTTTAGCCAATAATTCGGAACCGAAGCTCGTAGAACCGAAAGTTCGTGTGGAATGACCCAATCGGACGGTTTGTTGTCGAATTCCTTCCAGGAGACTTCTTATGGCGTACGAACAGTACTACATACAATATTATAAAATCGAGGGTCCCCGCAGGTCCTTCGAGAAAAACCGAACATGTACAGAAGCGCAACAACCGGGAGGTAAACAAACGATCGTACTTATGCTACTTCCACAATTTCGCCTACCGTGTTTACTTTCACAAATCCACAGTTCGTATCTGGTCCACGGTAGCCAGAAGGCAAAACACACAGACAGTTCGAGGAATTAAAAGGTCGATCGACCGTGTTTTACGGCGACGAAACTCGAGCGGCGATTCACCGATGAGAATCAATGGGGAAACTGGAAGTTTTATGGGACACGAACGGTGTCGCGTGGCCGCTAGCTAGGATCCTCGTTAGGCCGGTGCCCCGCGGCGCGGTTCTATTATCTTTAGCCACGATCCGCAGCCTCGGGGGCGCCTAGATCGTCGCTGACGGGGTGCCTGGGCCCCCGTTAACGACGATCCTACAGATGGCCCGAGCTGCGGAAGGATTCGTTAGGTCTCGTTAGCGCAAGCTTTCGAGTCGCGCGATTATCGTGTCTTGCTGCGCGAGCCAGGTTTTATTGGCCGGCCCGGCCTACGGGACAAGCGTTCCCGTAATTGAGATCGTTTACCGTCGACCAGAGGCGATTGCGATCCGCACCGTACACACGTCCGCATTGTTCGGGTAATCGACTTTGACGGGGAGAATCGACCGATTCCACCATCGGGCCCCCTCCATCCGAAATTGGATTGCATGTTGTCGCTGCTTCCGATCGAACAGGGTGGCTCTTCGGGTCGCGAGGGTGGTCGCGATCGAACTTGGATTTTTTTTAGACCGAAACGTACCTTTTATCTGTTCTCTTAGGAACACGTAACTCGAAGGCATTAGTTATAAGTAAACTGCGGATCTTTATGCATTTATGTGGCTCCTGAAAATTTTGAAAAAATGATAAAATATGAAATTCGACAGAGTTTAGTACGATTTCGATTTATTTCATAACTACAAAGGCTACTACTACTGAAAATAATATTTTATTTGATTACCCCTTCTTAACATTTCTCTAGAAAAATTGCAAATTGCATAAACATCCGCAATCTAATTATAAGTAAGACGGCGGATCTTTAAGCAAAATAAAATAAACATTGTCTGCGTCAATTGCAAGAATTCGTCAACCATGTAGAAGCTTCGCTTTAATAATCTTAATATGGTGAAAAAGATATTTTTTGAATGCTTTTAATCTATAAAAATTCATAAAATCCGCAGTCTATAAGGGTTCCACGGTTCGCGTTTTAGATCTCTACGTAAATGAACTGTTCGAGGACCAAGGGTTGAATGATGGTTCAAGGGTTGAAATTCGTTGGCACACAGGTGACTCGGAGGACGACTCCGCCGTTCACTCGGACTCGGAGGACACGATAGACCCTGGCAGCAGTCCTTGCACTCGTTTGGAGAGTCCTCCGCCAGCTTTGTCGCCGTCGCCGGCAGCAGCCACTTCCGGTAAGACTTGCGGAACGACCACAGGACCTCCCAGCGGAAGGAAGCCTAGAAGAAGACGAACAGCGTTCACCCATGCTCAGTTGGCCTACCTGGAGCGGAAGTTTCGCTGTCAGAAGTATCTGAGCGTGGCGGACCGCAGCGACGTTGCCGATGCCTTGTCCTTGTCAGAGACGCAAGTGAAGACCTGGTACCAGAACAGAAGGTCATTCTCCATTTCGCATAAGTACCTTGCGTATCCATAGATGTACCATCCCTGCCCTTTTGGAATTCTTTCCTCAACGTTTCAAAAGCATTCGGTTAGCTGAAAATGGCAGAAGACTGATACTTGCGCGTAGCGATGGCCGTGATACAAGTCTTTCTCATGATCTTCAAACAATTCGATACTTAAGTACTTGTTTGGGTGTTCCGATATATATCAAAAGATAAGGACCTTGTAGTCAATCTGCGATACCAATACGAAATTGGTATCGTTACATTCGCAATTCACGTCTTCACCGTTTTGAACGTACCAACATAATATTTTCATTCCATCTTCCTTTCTCACTCTTGATATTAGTAAACATAATATTTCATTATACAGGATGTCCCGGGTTTTAATGGACAAACTTGGGGAGCATGTCCTACAAGTGGAAATAAGAAAAAAATGTTATTTGAAGTTTGCTCAGAAACGCTTTATTACAAAGTTATAAGCAAATAAAGTTTGAATTGATGACTTCGGCTTTTACTTTACCGAACATTGAAAGGTCGAACGTGTTTATCGGATTATTTCAAAATGTCGTTCTTGTGCACAAATACAAGCTTGACATCGATTTTTTATGGAGCTTACTACAATCCGTAGATGAAATGAATATCAGCGTATTCCTCATTTGAAAACACTCCAGACATTTTCACCACGTATTCTTGATCTAACTGGTCGTTAAAATAGTAAACATGACATGAATAGACAAATAAGATAAACATCATTAATTCAAACTTTATTTGCTTATAACTTTGTAATAAAGCGTTTCTGAGCAAACTTCAAATAACATTTTTTTCTTATTTCCACTTGTAGGATATGCTCCCCAAGTTTGTCCATTAAAACCCGGGACACCCTGTATACTTGTCATTCAGTCGACTCGACCCCACAGGATTGTAATAGTATCGATAACAAACCCATCCGAGATGTACTTATAAAGGATCGAGGCTTTTGAGCAACTATCATTAGGGATCGATACTTTTTGATACCCAGAGAATCATACATGCTTGTGATACCATGATTCTTTGTCCAAGGAGTCGATACCGCTTGAACATGCTCAAGGCCCATCACTACTTGCGCGTAGTATTGTAGCGCTTCATTAACCCTTTGCACTCGGAGCTATTTTAACTAAAAAAACGAAAGATTTTTCCATTCTAGAATATTTTCATTCTATACAATTGTTTTTCATTTTTTGCAAATAAAACTGATATAATATCTCATGTAGTATGTAAATGTCTAGTAGTTTATCAAATATGAAGACAACTAATAATGTGAACAATATTTTTGAGAATGGCATAGCAATTTTCAGTGGTGCTTCAGAGTCGCCATCCGAGTGTTAAGGGTGAATCGTTTGCATTCGAATGGCGACTTTGATGTGTCCTTTGAAGAGGTCCTAATCACCGCACCTGTAATAGAAATCGTGTCGATAGCTTAGGATTGGTAGTAGCAAACGAATATCATCCTCTTGCAGGACCAAATGGAAGCGGCAGAACCAACTTCGACTGGAGCAGCTCCGCCACCAGGCTACCGTGGAGAAAGAGCTTCTGGTTCGCGGCGTGGGACTTCACCACGGCAGCATAGACGCCTATTGTCCACCGTACAATGCTCAGACCCAAACTCAGAGCCATCCGCCTCCGCCACCACCGCCTCCAGCACCCTCGACAGCTTCGACAGCCGCGTTCCTGTCGACGGCAGCGGCTCTCTTCCGGAACGTCACCTACGTCCACGGATGTCCGCTTTAACCCGCGCGCTGGCGGCTACAGGATCGTCCTCACCGGAAAACGGCCGCGTTTCCGGAACCACGGCTGCCTCGGTTGCTGGATCTTTGCGCCGGACTCGTCGCGAAGATGATCTCGATGATCGACCTGTTCTTCCGCTTCCGGTGCAAACGGAACGAACCCAGTACACACCTGGTGAAGTCGTCGTGGTGATCAGTGCGCGTGAAGACAATGCTCGCAATTCGACAAAGTCGCACGCGTTTTGCTTTGCTGCATGCGGGACAGTGTACATATGTAATTATGAGGTTCGCTGGGTAGTCGTGTAGCTCTGTTTCTTTCCGGTTCCGGCACGAGGACACGGACGCTCGGAACGAAATGATTAGCCCTCGAACGGCGCGCCATTCTTAGATGATTGATGATTTTTTATCAATTTTTTGAAACATATTTTTGGAGGTCCTTCTTGTGATTAGTATTTCTGTTGTTCCTAATTTCATCGCTAAAAACTGAGTAATTAATGATTTTGATATTCCGGGCTAAGATAGACCCAGGCTTCGCTGTCAGGGGGCTAATCACGCGCAGTCTAGCTGACTATGAGCCGGTAGCGAGTGGGAGAGAGAGTGAAAGAGAGAGAGAGAGAGAGAGAGAGAGAGAGAGAGAGAAAGAAAAGTTCGTAGCTGTGTAATAGAGTCGTAGGTAACCGTAATCAGGAGATAAAGGGGAAACGAACACGACGGCATTGTTCGTCGACCGATTTTCGTTTAGAGGATCTAGTTGATTCACGCTCACCGCTGATTATCGATCACCTTCTCCAGCTAGTCGACGACCTTTTGCGTCAACCGAAACAATTCTTGTAGATAAATAAATTATTATCGAGCAGAGACTCGGCGTTTTTTGATTACCGTCTCCTCGCGTACGGTATGTGCTTCTCTTTAAGTGTTGCATCTATAGCAGAAGTCCTCTTTTGTTTTGTTTTATGTTCGTATTATTCTTTCTCGAAGTATATGCTGGTTCCATCCAAATATTAGCATACATCGTACATCTTAACGTATCAATTTTCATTTCGTTGAATTTACTTTGATGGAATTCTGACCACGAATGTGTGCTCATTTCTTACAATTTCTTCTATAATGTAAGAATAAATTCAAGAACGAGTGGAAAAACGAAGCTTTACATTCAAAGACGTTTCGCTGAACTTCCGCGGCGACTATTATCGACACGAGACTGCAACGTTGAGCGTACAATTTATGTTCCCGGGAGCTTAGCGAGTCGCGGGCATCGGTTGCAATGATTACAGATGGAGGTAGCCCGAAAAAAGAAGAAGCGAAAAAAAGCGGACGGGGATTTTTGGTCCGACCGGACAACGATAGTAACGAGTGGCTGGCCGGGGTCTACGAATCCACGCGTGACAATGGGCACGTGGCCAGAAACATGCGATCCGCGAGCCCCGGCAGAAAGTAATTGGCTGAAACCGATACAAGTCGAGTGCCGGTGCCACTCGTGGCTGGAATTGGCTGGCGGATTTAATTGAACGGAATCGACAGGAAAGAGAAACACGTGGAGATGGAACGAGAGGAGAGGAGAGGAGAGCCGGCCGATATCCACGGAGAAACGGTACCGATTGTCGCGGATGATTTTTTGCGCGGCGCGGGCAAGCTCTCCCCGCGTTAATTGGACTAGGAGAGATAGAAAGAAAGAACAGCTGCGGGGAAGAGAGAGAGAGAGAGAGAGAGAGAGAGAAGTGTACGGATCTCGTTACACGGATGATTAGTCGACATTACGCGAGACACGCGGAAACAATCTCCGGGTAACGACACCGTTAATCACTTTCCTTTGGCTCGCGTTCGCCGATACGAGCAGGGAGAGAGAGCAAAAAGGGTCTCGAGGAGAGAAGGCGTATCAGCCACGGGAAATTGAGTTTCTCTGAAAATTTTGCGATCGGGACGAGTGTCTCGCAGCATCGGCTTTTCCAGCCGACGACGAGATCACTCTCTTTGACTCTCGTCGAATGCTCGCGAAGACACGATACACGCAAAACCGTACCGACTCGCGCATATTATGTTTCGAGGGAGAAAAAAAAAACAGGAGAACGATCGATCATCGTTCGCGAATCGAGCCCGTTCTTTAATACCACTTATCGGGAATCGTCGCGACTCGTCGGTGGGTGAAAGGCGCGCGAAAGAACCCGCGTTCTGCTCGGAGGAACGCATTATGTATTACATATGTATACGGGACGGACGTCGTGAACGTGAACTCGACGAACGTGAACTCGTCACCGCGCGTTCCAAGAGCTCGGCTCCAGGGACGAGGAGCGGGACCGAAACAAGGAGAGAGACACTTCTTTCGAGCTTATTCAGGATGAAATAAAGAGCAGGAGAACGCTCCGCGCTCGTTCCGCGAATCGCAGAAAAAAGAAGAAGAAAGAAAGAAAGAAAGAGGGACAGGTACGTGTTGCCGAGCGTGAAATCTAGGAAAAATTCTTGCGACCCTCCTCGGCAACTCCATTATTTCGCTTTTACTCGCGAGGAGGAAACGAGCGGGCCTCCCTCACGCGTTATTACTTCGGCATAATGAATCGCGTAATATTCGTAATAATTCCGCGGCGGGTGAGCATTGTTCCCGTCCTCGTTCTTCCTTGCTTCTAATTTTCGTGTTTTAACGCGTTCTTGACCCCACGATTTCGTTACCATCGAGAATCGGTACGATACGCGGTGGGTACATACAGTGACTACCACTAATATTCGGACACTCTTAAAAAGACGATAACTTTTTTAGTATTTGACAATACAACATGGATTTTTTTGAAAAGTTAGAACAATCGGTTTTGTTACGTAACGTGAAAAGAATTTTTGAAAAAATTGCAATTGGTCGGAATTGCAGAGAAAATACTAAAAGTTATGTTTTACAACATTTTTATGTGGGCACATATTGGAAATGTAGAAAACACGTTTCGTAGATCTGTATTAATTAAACATATTCTGAAAATTTCATTATAATCGGTCAACGTTGCTACATAAACGATTAAAGATGGTAGAAATTGCAATTTTTCACGATTTTCAGCCTCTAACTGCAATAAATCTAAGGATTCATATATCCTTCAATGCCTGTCGTTTTTTCCCACATCAACCGATTTCGATGAAACCTTTACAATGCATATAATTGACACAGATATACAAAACATATTTTTTAAATTTTCTGTATAGACCCACACAAAAAAATTGTAAAATGCAACTTTTAGTATTTTCTTTACAATTCCGACCAATTGCAATTTTTGAAAAAATTTCATTTCACATCATGTAGTAAATTAATTGTTCTAACTTCTCAAAAAAGTTTATTGGGTTACCAAAACTGAATCAACGTTCTCAGAATCGTATTCCTAAATAGAGATTACGAAGTATCGATGGAACGTTCTCAGGATCGTTTCTAAACAGAGATTTCGAAGTAACTCATTCTTTGTATACTTTGTATCAAGAGCCAGACTGTGGGGGGGCTAACCTAAACAGTCTGGAGATATGAGGGGACCCTGTTCACCTCTTGGGGTACCAGATGGTTTTTCTTCTTAGAGTTAGTCGAAGCTGAGACTTCGTTTGGTAAAGAGCTTCCTCCCGCGCCGTGAAATAAAGACGTTTATTTAAAATAAAATACCAGCGCGCCTTTCAATTAACACCCATTTCCAATAAAGTTCAAATCGTATGGTGCAATATCAAAAAAGTTATTGTTTTTTTAAGAGTGTCCGAATATTAATGGGAGTCACTGTATATCTTTGTACATCGGTGTGTGGCTATGAAAAACAAACATTTCAGTGTAGTGGTGGAACTATAATACCGCAAGAACCCGTAATCGGAGGGGGCCCAACATTTTTGCATTTATTATCTTGTAATTTCACTAAAATTATCCCTAATTTATATTAAATTAAAAGTACACTGACAAAAAAAACGTTCCTAAAAAGCATTAAAAAATCTCAATCCTATAAAAATATCGAAAGAAATAAAAGGGGGCCCAAAATTATATTTTTCGGGCAGGCCAAAATTTGTAGTTCCGCTACTGTTGTTTCAGTGTTTAGATGGGTCCTTTACGAGTATCCCCAGCAGGTATTACGTCGTCCCACAAGAAAGCAGAGGGTGTCCTGCTTGTGTTCTCGTCTTTCTTCTCTCGCGCACGCATTCGTCGCAGTCATTTCTGATGAAGCGCCGCATCGTGCAGTTTCATTAGTCTCCATACAGCACTGATTCGACTCCTTGCAACATCTAGCTGTTCCTACGATTAACAAAATTCGCTGATAGGAGAAAGATTTTGCGATGAATATGGAAGTGGAATGTCTCCTCTTATCGCGATAGAAGGTAAGATGTCCTTCTAGTGTTTTCTTGTTTGCTCGAGGACGCTTTGATCGTGTAAACGGCCGCGTTTTGCCCGTGAATGACTGTGTTCTGTACCCCACTCCCCACCCCCGATCAGCTTGGATCGATGTACCCCGGGTGGATCCACTCGTCGAAGAGTCAAGGACTCGAACGAGATATCCTGGGACACGAGTGGCTTGTCGCGTGTACTCGGCCACGTGCGCATTGTCGCCGGGCGAATGGATCGTGCGCGCGCGTGCATACGTGCGTAAGTCGTGTTGGCACTTGGACACGCGCCTTCTTATCCCTCTTCGGCCGTCTCTCCCTCTGTTACCCTCCGAGAGGCGGCGTCGTTAAACACTTGACGGGGTGCCTGGTGCACGCATCCTCCTTTCACATCCTTCGAAATCGGCGGAACGACTGCAAAAATCGGGACACGGGATGCGATCGGTGAAAAAAAAATCAGAATTGACAAGTGAATCTTTCTTTCTGCACGGAATTCTATGCATTTACTAAAGTATATTGGCACAGCTGGTATTTAAACTTCAAAATTAATAACAGAAGCTCAGATTATTAGGTACGGTGTGTTTCCATGCATTATCGTTCGCTTTCCGGAATTTGAAGATTCATTGACTCCCATTAATATTCGGGCGCTCTTAAAAAAACGATAACTTTTTTGATGTTGGACCATACGATTTGAACTTTTTTTGAGAAGCGAGAGCAATTAGTTTACTACATGATGTGAAAAGAAATTTTTTCAAAAATTAGTTGCATTTTACAACTTTCTTCTGTGGGTCTATATTGAAAATTTAAAAAATATGTTTTGTAGATCTGTGTCAATTATATGCATTGTAAAAGTTTCATCGAAATCGGTTGATGTGGGAAAAAACAACAGGCATTGAAAGATATATGAATCCTTAGATTTATTGCAGTTATAGGCCGAAAATCGTGAAAAATTGCAATTTCTACCATCTTTAAACGTTTATGTAGCTCGTTGCAACGTTGACCGATTATAATGAAATTTTCAGAATATGTTTAATTGATACAGATCTACGAAACGTGTTTTCTACATTTCCAATATGTGCCCACATAAAAATGTTGTAAAACATAACTTTTAGTATTTTCTCTGCAAATCCGACCAATTGCAATTTTTTCAAAAATTCTTTTAACGTTACGTAACATAACCGATTATTCTAACTTCTCAAAAAAATCCGAATTGTATGGTCGAATATTAAAAAACTTATCGTCTTTTTAAGAGTGTCCGAATATTAATGGCAGTCACTGTAGGTAGGAGAAGTATCGAAAAGTCTGAATCATCAAGAAATTATTGTAATATCTGTAGCATTACATAACGCCGATCATACATAAGCAAACTGACAATCCATTGTTGTCCCCGAGTGAAAAATAGTAAAATCGTGATTTCGGCATTGTTTTTAAATTATTATTAACGATTCAAGGCCTTCCAATAGTAGCGCACACAAATCTGATCAGAAGGAGCACACTACAGAGGACAGAGACAAGGGAGATTGATAGCTCATTGATTTTGATCGTTTCGGATCTGAAAGAGCCAAAATCAAAAGAAAGAAAGAACTAAATAAAAGGAAGGACTTGCGGACGCGGGAACTCTTCCTTTCCCAAGAACGCACCGTTGGTGGCCGAGTTGAAGGATTGGCCCTAAAAGTGACGATAGCCAGAACCCTGGTCAGGTCACTAAAAAGTCCTTGGCAGCGACGGTTGCCAGATGCGTTAATTCGGGGAAGAAACTTTCCCCATGTCTTTGAGAGACAAGGGAGTTTTCTGCGACATCACGAACTCTGCTACAAAAAAGAGAACCCTCGACCAGGCAGAAAGCTTGTAGCAGTCATCGAGTGCACATCGTTCTCGAGACGTCATCCGCCGCGACATAGTCTCCTTACATCTTTCGGTTTGAGATTAGTTGTGTCGTAGTTTTCGTTGATAATTTTGTTACGCTTCCTGTTATTGCTAATTGTTGTTATATCTTGTTGAAGTGAAACTTCTTTTGGAATGGCGTGAAAATTTAAACGGTTCGTTTTAAATCTTACAAGTATTTTATTTTCAAATTGTTTTACACTTTTTAGTCCATTTTAAAAACGTGGTTTTTAAAATAATTATTTTTTTTCAATTATTATTTGTGACAATTTCGCATTCATCACAAGAAAGTTTGAAAATGCTGCAGCAATAGGATTTTACCGCCGCTCGGTAGTAGGATTAAACGAAAAGGTTAATAATTAATTATATTACAGAGAGAAGAACACTGGACCATAGCATAATTTACATATCCATGATTTTCAAAACCTACCGTGTGTGGAACAGAATAAATATCCAAGTAAAAGAAGAGGTATATATATAAATTACAAAATGACATTTAAAAACATACGCGTGGAAACTTCTTGCAGTCTAGTAATGTTTAGAAGTAAATTAACGATCAAAATTTGCGACGCAAAGAAGGAGAGCGTATGGGAAATGCTATGAACTGTGTCTCTTTCCCATACGCTCTCCTTCTTTGCGTCGCAAATTTTGATCGTTCATAATTTTTTCTATGATTTTCTATGATTCTATCATTGAAACAATTGGCTTGTGATAGCTAAAATATGATATAAATATTATTGATTCAATTTTGTCTAAATGTCTTGCAAACACTGCATCGAGAGTTGTTCCTGATCTTGTTGTCGCTTCATTAGGATTATTTACCATTTCCAATCTTATTTTTGTTTCTGTTTATTTATTGTTTGTTCACTAGACTATCTATACTGACCGGTCATCCTAAAAATCAGAGAGTAGTTTCTCGGAAGATCGGTGACGATTCCCAGTATCCCCTTCGATCATTGAGGATCGCAGGATGATCCGAAGGGAGGCAGCGAAAGGACGAAGAGGAAGACGGACCACGGGTATAATTCTTGGGGGGGGGGGGGACGGCGGAGTAATTGCTGGAGAAACTGGAGGAGGGTGGGGGGTGGGAGAGGGACCGAATGATGGCTGACTGCACGGCGGTACGCGAAAAGGGATCGCGGCTCCGTTGGTGGAAGGTAAAAAGCAGAAGTGAAAGGAAGAGGAAGGGTAGCTGAATGCACATGTGTACGTGTATACGTGAAGGGGAAGACGAAATCGCAGGGAGTAGAGGGGGGTAGAGAGGCGGAGAGGTACGGGTAGGAAAAAGAGCGAGGAAAAAGTGGAAGAGGAAGAGAAAGATAGAAAGTACTGGAGGGGGTGGAGGGTGCAAGGCGCAGGGCGCGGCGAGGGCCGGGCCGAGTGTAACGAAGCTCCGACTTTTTAATTGGAATATATTCAGAAAGCGGAACGCCTTTTCATTCGCGGGGCTCGATGCACTGAATACAGCCTGAATCAACGCGGAATCAACCGCGCTTGCAACGAGCCTGCTGTGCACCTGCGAACCGGGCCGCGTCTCTGCATTTATACGTAACGGATGCAATAGCGGCTGCATAAAATAACCCGCGAAAAATCGTGTGGATCTCCTCCGACCTTCCCCTCAACCCTCGTTCCTCGCTCTTTCTTTATCTCTCGTTTTCTGCCACGACTCGCCGACATCCACGGACGTATAATCACCCTGAAAATACGATAAGCGCGAACGGACTGAGAAACCTCCGCGGAGAGGTTCGTTTACATCCCAGACTATCCGCCGACGATTCCATCCACGACCGACACCGTCATTCATCGTAGAAACATCCTTCATCCCGTGAAATCGTCCCCGCTCCTCGTAGACTTCCACTTTACTCTGCCGCTACCCTCAATTATTTCACCCATTTTTGTTTCGGGTTACTGTAATCCGGAAAAGAAACACGAAATTGCAAGTATTCCGACTCGTGCTATTCAACAACCTCCGTTCATCGCTGCTCCGACCTGCACTGCTCAAGGAATAATTGCTTTCGATCTTTTTTTTTTTTAAATTTGTATTTCATACCTACCGATATTGCTTACAGAATCTAAAATTTAAAATGTGACAGGTAAGATTACGAATGTGCTTCTCAATTTTACCTAAATTTCGAGAAATGGAGAAGCATTTTGAATGGGAAACGGGAGAACGTGTCGCGAGAGCCGAAACCGAAAACGTCTCTTCCTCTTTCCGCAGCTGTGTCTCCGTGTCTCTTCATTGTTTTCCCTCGTTGAGCACGAGCGGTTTAAATATCGTGGACCCGCACGACGCCTTTCCCGTGGATTTATTCGCCGCGGAAGGGTCGCAACACCTATCTATCGTGGAAAGGCAGAGCTCCGGCTTAATGGGCTGTTTGCTTGCAAATTGCGGTATCGCTAAAGGGCAGCAAACAATTCACAACTCGTTTTAACTTCCACGTTTCAATTCCAAGATGCTTCGAGTCCCTCCAGCGGGCGTTACATTTGCATAATTGTCTCCCGTTCTCTTTTCCCGTTCGTGGAAACCGACTTCTGCCTTCCCACCCTGCCTGGTGCGCTGGTATTTTCGCGGCGCTGCCGTCATCGTGGTTACCTACTCGCGAGTCTGTTAGCGAAACAGTTGCTAAAAATTAATACGATGCTTGAAACTTTGCAATTAACGTTGCTGTATGTTATCGAACGACTTCCTTTTATCAGAATTATAAGAAAAAAAAGGTATCGGTGAATATATTTCTAATTGCAAAAAGAAACTGCCCCGGGTGAGGATCGAACTCACGACCTTAAGATTATGAGACTTACGCGCTGCCTACTGCGCTACCGAGGCCATGTTACCTTTTTTCCTATCCGAATATTAAAGTCAGAGTTTATCGTACACAAGGTAAATATCGGAACATGCAATTAAATTCTTTTTGCAAAATTATATTCGCACAATGATGTTACCGTAGATACGGTTCATAAATCCATAGTTCCTCCATGAAATGTAAAATCCCAGATGGCGCCACATTGCGGGCGGTTATGCAATTCATACATGTAGTTTATATCCATATCCCTTTTAAATAAAAATTTTATAAATACGATTAAACGTTACCTACAATTTAACTATCTAATGTGATAGTAATTCATAATAGATTATTTTGGATGTTCGCTAAACTAACTGAAAATGTCAACCCTTACGATACTTACATCGAGTATATAAAAAGATGACAATATTTTTATTAACAACGAGTACACTATGATCGTATAAAACGATAACGAGACATTGAGAATCTATTCAAATAAAAATATACATCCGCAGTCTACTGATCAATTACAGTAATTTTGGGTTAAAATTAGCTGAAGGGTAATTGGAATCCCTTTGTCCAGGTCTGTTCTTAGGTTCAAAGAAGAAATGTAATTTATCGGACAGTACTAACTAAAGATTTTATTTGTAACCTATTGCACGTGCTCTGACATCCCTCGTAATTGTCGATACATGCACAAGGGAATCATCGACATCGAAATCTATAATGTTGCGGAGACGGATGCCTGAACTATCAGGATAACAGGACTCGTTGGAACGGGACTTCCACCCTCGACAAAGGGTGAGTTTTCTAGGTACCCTGGTAGTCTGGTCCGCATTTACCAGCGCACAGGATTGAGAACTGTTATTGTATCGATTTCGGCCCTTGGAACGGCTGTACAGCACAATCAGTCCCTTCTGATCGTATGGACTAGAGTCTACGATTTTTACCGTGTACTAAGTGTACGCGGAATCCGTGAACCGTGTATTCGCGAATTAAGTAATTATATGATTAATTATGCATTCTACTCTGCGTGTACATATACGGATATAGAGATCCGTGTATTTTTATAGATCCGGATTCGTTTATTACACGTGGAATAGGGACCTCTAAGTATGGACCAATGTAAATCTAGCCGTTTGGGACCCCGGCTAAACTTCCGAAAATCGGTCAAATCGGATTCAGCTAAAATTTTACACATAGCCTTATTTTGCATTAACAACATGTTTCCCAAAGGAATTTTTTCTGACTCGTAAAAAAATTTCTTATCATTTTAGTGTCATTTTCTACCTTACCGGGATTACGTTTTTGACACAAGTCTGTGTTTCTGATTAAACGCGCAATTCTTTCAAATGAAATAACTTTTAAAATACGAACCCAGAACTAACCCAGACCATCGATTATACCTAGAATCTAATTTTCTTCTCGCAAACGCCCTTCATTATATTTCCGTCGACCAATTAAAACTGCATTTGCAAGAAGAAAATTTGATTCTAGGTATAATCGATGGTCTCGGTCAGTTCTGGGTTAGTTCTGGGCACAGACTTCAGATCAGTACAAACATTGCATCTTATGAACTTTTTTGTCTAGCCCGTGTATAACTCGTGTCGCGCTCAATGTTACCGATAGTTCACGGATTTAGGCGTATTATTAAGAACTGAATATTACGTATACTTCATTTTTGCTGCGGCTGCTTAATATGATTTGGAAGCCACGAATGTAGATGCCGCGTGTATTTAAACAGTGAAAATAGTATTTATGTATAACGACGCTGTAACCAACCTGAAGCTGCCACCAATTCTAAACAACGGGTGTACCGGCATACCCGTAACACCCTTAGACCATATATACTATATACTAATAGACCCGACATAGGTATAGTATGTGTATACGAAAACCGAGAATTCAGTGTCCGAAAGATGATGGGACACTGTGACGTCATAAGATAAGTCTTAAGATAATTTCTTTCCATGTACTGTGTACATGTTTTCAGATGACCAATAATGCATTATTAAAAAATGCTCCATCGTTTATCAATTGTCTCAATCCCCACTGGCAAAAGTTTACACGATTTACAAAGTCTCTACCATGAAGTTCTTGATGAATTGATAGGTGAAAGGGGTGAAATTTGTGTTCCTGGAGTATTTGCACTACACATTTTTGACTAATGCCACTTCCTCGTGCGATTTGCCTCGTACTAGCATGAGGGTTTGTATTCACTGCTGCCAGAACATTAATTGTGTTTGCTTCATTCCTTACAGTCCTCACCTTTGTACGTTTTTTATTTTCGACACTACAAGTTTCACGGAATTTATTTAACAAATTGGAGTAAACGGAAACTGATGGACAATTACGATTAGGAAATCGGTCCTTGTACAACTGCACGGCTTCTCTTAAACACTGTCGACTTTCTCCATAAATGAAAATCATATCAATCTTATCTTCCTTCGAGTAACGCATTGTGAAACGTACATCGATAAACTGATCGAGAAATCTTAGAAACTGTGGAAATCTGATAGCAAGAAGGTCTTCTGAGTAATTAGTTGTGGATAAACACGATTCTGTACGAACGTATAGGTGAAGGTATATCATAATTGTCCTCCTGTCAACACCGAATCTGTTATTATGTTGTGTATTGCGATACATTTGAATGTATAGCAGCTCAAGGGAATATTTTTGAACATTTGGCGTAACAGAAATACATCAAATGAATCTTACACGTTGAATTTTATTTATACCATTTTTCATCGAAAAATCTCATAAAAATGACCTTGAAATTTTTTTTCCCCTTACACCGTTATATGTGGCCCTTCAAACAGTGTAACTTTGTCCTACGAAGTTTTTTTGTACAACGAAAAGTAACGGAGATATTTAGGTGTCCTGCTTTATCGAATTCACCCTGTATAAAGAAATAATATACATATTTGATTGAAAAGGGCTAAACTTGATCTTGGGAACCCAGAGATTTTCGAGTTTTATATGTCTTATCCTATTCATTTTGTCGAGAAAACTCCAAATATCGAAGTCCCAACCTGCGGAGTGCACTCGTTAAAAAGTTATGAGCGTCTAAAGTTCAGTAATTTTCATTGTTTTTGACAGACAAGGGCGCTGCCATATTGGTAAGTAGGGAGCTGTTCCGTGTAATGACTCAGTGGCGACGCTAGGGGCACCACTAGCGCGCCACCGGATAGTAGCACGGGCATGTTGAAGAGGGAATTCGAATTTCTAGTTTTAGAATGCTCAAAAATGGCTACCGCTCGCTTTAATTTGTTAAGCTTGCCAATAAGCGAAGAAGAAGCCGTTATTTGCGCTCGCGAAAATGGCATTTTGCGGGCAAGTAAAAAGTGTCGTTTTCATCGTTGTTACATAGAATTTTACAAAACGCAAAACATGGACGGTATTGGGCGGTTTAGATGCCCGAAAGGTCGGGAGCGGTGCCGGCAGTTTCCAGCGACTGCGGATTCGTTCTTCGAGGACATAAGATTGCCGTTATGCAAGGCGATAATGTAAGTTTTGAAATTTTGATGTATTTGTTCAATATAATTTAATGATTCGTTATTTTTTAGATTGATATACTGCTTTTCGCGGGGCATGTCTTATGACGACACGTGTCACGAAATGCGTGACATGTCGTCAAGAGACGAAGCGTCTACGTCGTCCGCCACGATTGCAGCGTGGTTCCACTACTGCCGTGAAATGATCGTGGATCATTTCACGAAAATGCAGTCAGATAAGCCGAAATTAGGGGGGATTTCGGCTTCTGGAACTCCGATTATAGTTCAGGTAGAGTATACTGAGTTGGTCTGGTTTAGTTTTTCGGGGGTCTGGGGGGCGTAGCCCCCCAGCCATATCAACGAATAAGTTGTTGTAAGTATAGTAATATGTACTTTGGTTTTATCTGATTTTACAGATTGACGAAGCAAAATTCGGCAAGAGGAAATATAATCGAGGTCGTGTCGTAGAAGGCCATTGGGTCTAAGGTATAGTCGACACGACTACGAAAGACTGCCGAATGATAGTAGTGGAAAATCGGACGGCCGAAACCTTGATGGGCATCATCAGAGAGAATGTAGTTTGCGGCAGTGAGATACATACGGATTGTTTCCGTAGTTATAGTGATCTCACTGCCGCAGGCTACATTCATAAAACTGTGAACCACAGTGTAGAGTTCGTTGGTAATTAATAATATTTATATTGTTTATATTGAACTTATAGTTTTATATTAATATTAATTGTATTGAAATTTAATTTCTAGCTACTGATGGTGCCCACATTCAAGATATTGAATCAAGTTGGCGTCCCGCGAAAGATTATTGGATGCGTGGAAGGGCTCGCTTCCATGATGAAGACTTCGCTGATCGCTTATGCGAGTATTTATGGCGCCGCTTTTGTCGCCATAATAATATTGATTTGATGGCGTCAATCATGGAAGCGATACGAATGCAGTATGTGTTTTTGTAAAGTAAGTTGGAATGTGAGAAGAGAATAATTTTGAAATAGAATTATGAATATATGGAAAATGTTAAAATTGGTTTGCTTTTACAGGCGTCCAATTGGAAGCAGTATATTTTCCCCCACCATAAAATATTGGTTTTCGAAGAATCTAAGTAAAAGTAGGAGAATATGTAAATGTTTTACATGTTAGAAATGTTTGTTAAAAGTGTTTAAATTTTATAGGCATCGGATTGGAAGCAGTTTATTTCTTCACATAATAAACTATTGGTTTTCAAGAATGGTGAGCAAAAATATGAAAGCATGCAACTGTTTTATATGTTAGAGAGATTTATTATGTTTGTATTGTAATAGTGATGCTGTGTTGCTGTGTTGCTGGGGGTGCTAGTGTAGGGAGGAGTTTTAGTGAGTAAACCCGGTTTGCACAAACTACCGGGGAGTCTCACACTTTTTATGGGTTGGAAGGGCTCATGAAAATAGTGCATAAAGCATTAAACCTCCCTGCACTTTAAATAATAAAAAAAAAAAAAACTGCGTTACTTCTGGGTTAGTTCGGGTTAGATTATATATCTCGATTTTGTAATTGTGATTCTGAAAAATTTTGATATCTTGGTTGTGTGAGTTGTGAATGTAGAGCTTTGAAATTTTTGTGAATAAAAAGTAGTTCCAATTAATTTTATAGAATTGGGAAAAAGAGGTATAGTTTTAGTTGTTTGAGATTAGGTCTATATTTTGTAATTGAAAGTATGAAAAATTTAGATACCTTGATTGTGTGTAGTGTAAATGTATGTTATCGGCATTGCAGAGTTGTGGCGCGATGTGCGGTCCCACGCGCCACGCGATAAAGTATGCGCAACATGCGCGATATGGTGGTGTGGTGAATATCTTGAAATTAAATTCTTCAATAATTATTTAATATAAATTTCCCATCACTACTTATGAATTCCTTTTTTAAATTTTAATTATTTGAATTCAAATTATTTATTTATATTATTAATAAATTAACTTTAAATTGAATTCAATAAATTTGATGCTAACGCTTCGAAGGTTTATTAATGAATGTTATTCACAATCCACAAATAATAAATTAATTAATATTTACAACGATCAATATAACGATGTCGGTTAAATAGAAAATTTACATTATCGACAATTACCACAATGGCGCGCTAGTGCTGCCACCTAACGTCGCCATTGAGTCACTACACGGAACAGCTCCCTACTTACCAATATAGCGGCGCCTTTACCTGTCAAAAACAATGAAAATTACTGAACTTTAGACGCCCATAACTTTTTAACGAGTGTACTCCGCAGGTTGGGACTTCGATATTTGAAGTTTTTTTGACAAAATGAACAGCATTATACATATAAAACTCGAAAATCTCTGGGTTCCCAAGAACAAGTTCAACCACGATGATTCTTATGTGTGCTAAAACAAATCCCACAAGCAACAGTTGTCACGCACAATCACTACCACATTTATCGAGCTCGAGACTTTTCAGATTCGTTGGACCCCATATACAGATTTTGTCGCCGGAAATATATCGCATGTTCTGTGCGGACACACGCGTGAATTCCCGAATTCGCCGATGTACTAGCCGCCAAATTAATATTGGGTAGCTGTTTCAAAAGTTAAATGCGAATCAACGTTATAATCTAGCAGGCCCTGCCTTAGACGCGTCAGATTACTAAGCGATCTCGTAAGGTCAACTTGCGTTGTCCCAATTGATGGACAACAAAGACCAGTGGCGCGAAAGATCTCGAATGTATATCTTGCACTGCAGTTGCCTGATCCCAATTTGGAACAAAAAGGTTGTTCAACGAAAACTCTCGACTGCGCGAAACACTGTACGAATGATGGTATGAACTAACTGGATGAAACTGTTCGAAACACTGAATTCAAGATTGGGTCACGTCGGCACGGTTCAAGTAAGAGAACTCAACTGCCTGGCCCCCACCCCCCCCAGTGATGCCAGAATTGTGGGACGTTCCCCTCCGCTGACTTGACCGGCTCGGCCCCCCTCACTCTGACGTACCGTCGTTGTCTTACGTTGCTTCTATTTACTGCGCACGCGCTACTCGCACGTGCCTCTACTCTGTCCGTGCCTTTTCGATTGCGTGCACGCTACACGCTACACACACTGTACACACACTACGTGTGTGTTCATTGCTGATGAATTTGACGATTTTCACTTGTGGGTTTCGACGACGCGCGACGTATTCAAATCTGCGTAATTTTTAATATACAAACATCAGCGTACACATATATACATGCGTAGATTGCAATAACAATATTAGTATGGCGTGATTGTTTACACCTTCCTGAATATTTTTTGTCGGAAAATAATACCCTTATTCGTATTAAAATTCAAATTGTACGTATATGATCTTCAGATTACTTGGTTGAAGTTTTATATTTATATGTATAATTACATATGTATATGAATGTATTAAAAAATTTACAAATTAAAAATTTGAAAGCATTTAGCAATTTTATATTTGCATACACAATCAAAAAAATTAAATAGATTTTTGAACACGTCAACGAATATTCAGATGATCGTTTAATAAAATTATTTACGATTGAAAACTCTATACTTTAAATTAAGAAGCAATATGTCTCTGAATTTCGACAGCTGCGGAAAGCAGGAAAGAAAACGCTCGATCGCTTTCGCTTGTCGGTTTTTGTAAATAATAGGTATAATGCGGCAAGCTGACAACGCTGTAAAATCTAGCTTTCTTGGACACACACTTTTTGTGTTGCAATGTCATGTAGTTCACTAGCTGACCGTTCCATTTCGATAGAGTCCGCTATCGTACGGGAGCATTTTCTACAGAGTCGGTAATTCAAAACCGTAGACCGAAAAATGCATTGCATGCATCAGACAGTATATTCTTTGCATGCATTAAACGAGCTTCGGAATTTCGCCACAAGGTGCCACTTGTCACAAATGGCGGTATATTCAAATCTGACATAACAAATAGTTCTTTTATTTACATTGTTCCTTGCAGCCAGTACGAATCATTTGTTCAGTGCATATATTTTTTTATAAATTATACACATGCTTTTACACTAAATGAAAATTGGAATTGAAAGCAGGGCTTGCAATGTTTCGAATTATGGAACTGATGTGCAAGCGGATACAGGAGTGAATAATATATTGTCTGAAATTTAATTTCTCGTAATTTATTTAAGGTTTTTCAATCGTTCAATCGTATTTACAGGCTTTCATTTAATTGTACAGACGGTGATGCCTGCAATATAGATATTTCAATTAGAATGTGTAAACATAAAGCATGGCGACGTGTCAAAATGGCCGAACTCAACAAAGAGCTGAACGAATATCTCCTGAGCAATAAAAATGAGAAACAATATAAACTCACGGTGCCATCGGTGACATTACCGAAAACGAACATTGGACAATGGTTCGGAACAAATGGCAATGATGAAGCGGAAGATGCAGGCTGGATACAAGGGGCACACAAGCAATGTTGCCCTAGTATGGTTAGGATACTTTCTAGACGTAACCTTAAACGTCAAATAATTGTTTGATAATATGTAAATAAATTATAATACTTATCTGTTGACAGTCACGGATGCAACGGGTGATCGCATTCGTTGTATGCTTCGGCATGGGTATACTTTGTTTCTGTCTGTCAGCGATCTATATACCGGTTTTATTGCTAAAAGCTAGGAAATTCGCACTCCTGTACACACTAGGAAGTGTATTCTTTTTTTGGAGGTATGTGCAACATTTAGACCAGACCTGGGCAATGCTGGCTCGTGGAACAGATGTGGCTGCTTCTCCTCTTCGTCTGCTCGACGTGTCAGTCCCCACCGCGTCCACTCCGACTCTTCCTTCAGCACGAACCCCACGATGCTGCATCGGCAGGTTACTCATCACTACTACGTATACATATACATGTACATAAGACTCTTGCTTGAACTTACACCAATGACATTTACCAATTCCTTTAATTTTTATGATAGGGACGATTCAGCTGCAGGTAAAGAATTCTCAGAGCCAAAAAAATTTCAAGAAAAGTTTGTAGCTGCGAGTAGTAAGTCATTTGCTATCTGTACCTGAATCGTCCCTATCATAAAAATTAAAGGAATTGGTAAATGTTGTTGGAGTATATGTATGCGTAGTAGTGATGAGTTGTGGGGTTCGTGCTGAAGGAAGAGTCAGAGTGGACGCAGTGGGGACTGACTTGCCGAGCAGACGGAGAGGAGAAGCAGCCACATCTGTTCTGCGAGTCAACGTTGCCCATGCCTGATTTAGACCAATCGAAATAATTGATCGTAACAATAAAAAGGTTTGACTAATTTCCAATCTAATGTACTTTGTAGTTTCTGCTTCCTGCTGGGCCCTCTAAGTTACATAAAATCCTTATTCACTGCCGAAAGGAGATGTTTTACAGTGTCTTATTTCGCCACTCTAAACGGGACACTTTATTTCGCACTCCATTTACAGTCTACGCCTCTAACAGTACTGTGCGCTGTCCTACAACTGATAGCTATGTTGTCATTCTTACTGAGTCACATACCTGGAGGTATCAAGGGTTTAATGTTTTTCACAAGAATGTGTAAGTCTTCTGTGAATTCTACGTTACCTGTATGATACTATAGTCATTTAGGTGCATCCAATATACATAAGTGAGATTAACACTGTAATGTTCATTTTGCATTTACAAAATATAAAGATTTTATATGCGAGTGACAACCTGTTTATAAAAATGTTTTATGGTAAATCAAGTAAAAATAATTATGTCGAAAAGACTGACACTTCCACACTGATATTAGTTCTGTTAGAAGAAACAGAGGTTGCAAGGATCATGGACACAGACTTAGTTCAATTACGGTTATATAAGTTTTGTATATAATGTATTCATATGTATAAATAACTTGCATTCTGTATTCTTACATTTCTGTACATTTTATATAAATGATAATAGTCTTGTACAATTGTATTTACATATTTCGTATTTATTGTAATTTAAAATAAAAATTATTAGCTCCAATTTCTGAGACACGTAATTAATATTGATTACTTTTTCTTCTGTTTCGATACTTTCGTGGCTTTCACGCGATTACTATTACCTTGTAATCGTTTTACTTTCAATGGTAAATAGGTAATGTTCGCCAAATTTTTATTTACATTGTAATCTTTTCGTTTTTTATTTGTATTTTTACGAATATTTATATATCGTCTGTGTTTCTTAATACTCGAGTCGCACTCGTCGGAATCGTAATTTTTTAGGGAAATAAACTCATCGGCCTCCGTTTCTTGTGTGGCCGACTTATTGTTAGAGCTAATTGTTGCATTTGGAGGAATAAATGCTCTCTCTTTGCGCGAAGACCTGTACTTATATACATCCGTGGATAACGTGAATTTAATAGGTTCAGAAGCATCTACCTCTGGCTCATTCTCCAAGCTTATCATACCTTCTTCGGCTATCGTCTCACCCAACGGTTCATCGGAATCCTTAAATAATTCAAGTGAATTTTTTGGTAAAGGTATATCTTTGAAAACATCGCATATTTTCATATAGAGTTGATAAAAATGATGGTCTGATGATTTCGCAACAATATCCTGGAAATAAAATAATATAAATGATACAGAACGAATAAAATATAAACTAGATAATCCATTGGTTATACCTTAAGAGCACACGCAGCAGACGCAAACCCAATAGCATTTAATACCATGGTTTTAAAGTTGGGTAATATCAATATGGGTATCTTCTTATTTTGTGCCATCATAATAATATGTTTCACTAAAAGTTGCGGATCAATACCAGCATCCATTAACACGCAGGAGACAATATTCTTCTCTAGTGATCTTGTAATAGCATTTAAACCCAGGACAACTGAATTTCTAAAAGTAGAAGCAGTATAAAAATTGTGAAATATCGCTTGATATATTCAAGAAGAATAGCTACAATATTTCAGTATCAGGAACATATTCTTGTTTCTGAAGCGCTTCCACCTTGACTTTTCTTCGCTCCTCTTTGCTCATTTGTTTCAGCTCAGACCAAGGAATCGAACGGCTTGGACGTTTTATAGCTAGCATAGATCTACAATTAATCAATTACAATTTTCTGTGATTGTTTAATACACATTGTATGTATACCTTGTTTCACTTACTTTTTCAAAAGCTGTTCCAATTGCGAACATTTCTGCGCTTCCCTTACAATCGGCCTATAGAATGTAATTCCTGACAATTACTTACAATTTATTTATGTGAAACGTCAGTACAATTATCAAACAGAGACCTACCAAAAACTGTCTTGCGGTTGTGCTAGAACGTTTCGCAATCCTTTGGCAGGTGCCTTTTTCGCTGACAGACTGTGTTTCTGCTGTTGTTTCGTTAATATCGTTGTACTCATGGTGATCAGACTAAAAATTCAAATGTATCAATGTAGGTTAAGTTTTCCTATAAACACATGGTACATACATTGTACATCCATGAATCATGAAGACAACTAAATGGATGTTCTGTTACCTTATGAATCATAACTAACGCTGTGGCGCTGAGGAACGGTGGCAACATAGAACTAGCCAACCCCTTTTAGCGATATCGAGTAATACATATTGTCTGACCGGTCACCGTATGCCAGGGGCTACAGAAATTAAAATATTCAAAATGTATTGTTATATTTAAAGAACCAGAGTATATTAAAGCTAATTTTTAAACATATGACACTTTATATATATATGCTTATTTTTTAATGAAAATTTATACTTTTGCATTACCTAGGAAAGACAAGAATCGTAATGAAAAGAGTGAAGGATATTATACGATTAGTAGACAGCGGATTTTATGCATTTATGACAAAAATGAGTAGGTGCAATTTAAAGCAGTAGAAGAATTAAAAAATTCAGTTCTACGATTTTAATCCGATTAAACATATTAAGAAACAGAATAAATTTCCATTTCCCTCCAGTTTGTTGAAATTCAGGTAGAAAATTTTTATTTTGCATAAAGATCCGCTATCTAAGGATTAGTGAAGGATAAACCATTAATAAAAGATCCTTATGATTCTCCCGAGCTTAAAGATCTTTTACGCGATTGAAGGTGAAATATCGTTAAGAAATCTTTAGATATGGAATTGTAGAGTCTCGAAAACAATGAAATAATTACTGGTCGCTTCCTGGTGGAGAATGAAAAGCGGATAAAGTAGAAATAAAAAAAACTGCTGAGATGATATTTCGTGCAAGTATTTTCAAGGAGCGTGCTACATTTGTCTGATTTGAATTAGGTCCGCTATAATATAGGATGCCGAGGAACGACGCGACGCGTTGTAAACGGTGGCTTTGGGGTGCATAGGCGCGTCCCCGGCCGGGCCGGGCGAGTAATATCTCGTGGGTGGTGGGAAAAAGGTAGGTGTTCACGCCAGTGGGTCGAAGTGCAGGGGAATGGATAATGTGCAGAATACGCTCTCGAAAGGGAGCAGGACCGCAGAGCAGTGCACGCAGCAAGCCAAGATCGTCAAGATGGATGCTCGCCGCGGACGGTGCGGAGTATGGATTGTTGCCGCGTGATTCGTGAAAGAGACGTATGGCCGAGCCCATGGTTGTTGTTCGGTGTGGGGAAAATATTTGCGCGGCCCGGGAAAAACGCTGTCGTTCACGGTGTGTTCTGAGCGTTCTGTGTGCTTCTACGGTTCACCCCGATATGTGCAGCGTTGATTAAACACACCGAGTGCTCTCGCGTAGTGATGAGAAAAACACCTAAAAGCAGTGTAGCAGCAGCAGCGGCCTTCTACAATGGTGGATAATAATTGTATTATCGAAGGGAATGTGAAATTTCGCGACGGTAAAAAAGTGAGTAGAGAACACCGATCGAATTAACTACTGCTCACATTTTTCCCTCGTCCCTGGATCCGGCCGACCAATTAACATAAATCGGATAATTGCTCGACTCAGCACCCGTCAAAATAATGCCGCCCGATCTTTTTTCTTCTCTCCCCCCCACCCCTCTGTCGATTTATCGAACGCCGCTTAAAATTATTTTTCTCTAAGCTTCTGCTGCGAGTGTAAAGGATTTTTGCACTGACATATAAGTTTCTCGTCGGCGAAACTCGTGCTCGTGCAATAGTCACCTCTCAGAGTCACTTGAGCACGATAGAATAATAATAGAAGAAATTTATAATTGTTGTTCAATGTTCAGAGCGGCTTAGGCTAACGTGCACGCTTTAACATGCATGTATTGTATATATGGGTAACTCACCTCAACAGATGTGGCCTTAATTGATTTATGCCACTGCTATGATAATTAAAATTCTTTGAATATCTTTTTGATCGTTGCTGGCCTGTTTTGTGTGTGCATAACCATGTGTTTTTATTGTTAAATAATAAATAATCATTTAAGAGAGAATCCTAGTAGTTGTGATTATAGTTCGTTCAACTGGATAAAAATATTATGTGACACTAATCGGTAATAATTAGATTATGAGTCTTTGTGTGTCTATGCTATGTACAAAATGTAGAAACACAAGGAAATCCGTATATCAACAAATATTGAAGTAATTTCATTTAACATTTCTAAAATCTTGAAATCTGCATAAAATATCCACAATTTAATAATACTGATGTTTTGGAAAATTCCTTTCGCATCTGAAATAAAAATGTAAATTATAGTTATACCGTTTCAAAGTTGGAAATGCTCTGCCTTGAATGTTAACAATAATCGAATGCATATCATTATATTATATTCTGTTGATACAGTTTGAATGCGTCCGATGAATGTCATTCAGGCTGGGTCCATCAGAATATCATACACTGGGTCCATTCAAATTTAAATACAATGGCCAACTTCTTTTTTCCCATGGCCAAAGAGTCCATCGAAGGTGTCTCAATCTGATTTCAATGCAGGCCCCAACGATTAAGTAGTTTGTTGAAAGCTCGAAGAAGTTAATGGGAAAGGAATGAGGAGGCACGAGGTCATAAAAAGAAGCTAGGTCATTTTCTTCTATTTACATTGGGGTCAGTGAAGAAGTCATTCAAATCAGAAAGGGGTAGAGCACTCATTCACTTTGATCTGGGAGGGGTGCAGAGGAGCTAAATGGATTCAAACAAATATGTAATACATACGTATAATGTTTCCTTATGCGAGGCTCTTTATGTAAATGAGCATAATGTATCGGGCTGTGTTTGTTATTACTAGCAAACTCTGACAGGAGTATTTAATCGTATCCATTATAATATAATTACGTGTACTTTCTTAAGATGAAATTAACTGGGAACCTTGTCAAACCTCTTTGTTTACCTTGCAGTGGAAATCACGGTGGTGTGTTATGAGGAAACTGTCACCGGTTGCAGGTAATTGTCTTTTCTATGCTCCCTAATCGATTTTATAGTACAATAAGGACAGGAAACTGCAGTATTTTAATATCTTTCGTTAGAGAGAGAGAACACTTGCTCGATTATGAAAGATGCAGTTATGATTCACAGTATATGCATCACGCATCCTGATAATAAATTTCCCAGTCTCTTTATCTTATCCATGGTGCAGTTAATATTGACCAAGGGTCTGATGATAAATTATGTTCATTATCAAGGAAGGAGGCAGATGTTGCAACATTTACAGTTTGGTGGTGCAAGCAAAGCAAAGCAAAGTAAAGCAATTCTATTTCCTAGCACACTGCTAGCCCTCTAATCTCTTGAAAGAATTTCCTTACTTGTTATCAGCATGAAAAATCCCTCCCTATGGACCCTCCTAGGGTGGCAGCTGGCACATCTGTTACAGATTGACTGGCTGAAGAAACAAAAAATTTTCCAAGAAGAGCTTTGCTTCTGGCAATAACCATTAATACCTGGGCCCTTGTAACTCGAGGATATTTTCGAACTTGGGGACACCAGTAGCTCGTAAATTTTCCGTAGGGAGAATTAGTTAAGAGTACATAGAAGGGTCTAAATGGATATCGTTCGCTTTCCACCTCCGAATGACTGTATTAATAGCGTCCTATGAAAACATTTTCCTTTCATTCACGAATAAATAATACACGGACGATCGAATTCATGAATATTTATCGAATTAACAAACTACGGGACCTTTGATTATTTTTTCAAAGTGTAGTCAAATTAAATTATCGCCAAAACTGCCGATCTTTCTGCAAACTAAACATTCTGCTGCAGCAAGAAGAAATATCTATATTTTAAAATTCTCTTTTAACCTTTTTACTGTTTCAAATCGCACCTTGGTCGTAATCATCAGATCCCTTCGTCTATTATTTTTTAGCGTTTCATACTCTTTTTTAACTTTTATACAGTGTGGGCTAAAATTCAGATAATTTTTTTATTAATAGCTCAATGTTCTTTTTCCGTGGTAAATTTCACAAGGGTACAACGAGCAAAAATAGTGTATATTTATTTTCAAAATTACAGGTCCATTTGTTTTTATAATTTTCGGAAATTAGTACAATATATAAAGCGAGCGGGTTCTCTGCGACGAGTCATTTATTTGCACGTTTGAGCATTTTTTCTTTAATATAGAGTTCATATATAATTAATAAAGTGATGATAATCCGTTGAAATACAATTTACATGTTTGAAAAGTTCATACATTATTCATTATTGAATTTTGGCCCGGTCTGTACGAAATCCGGCGTCGACGAGCGCTTTTCGCAGTAGTGGATCGGCTGAATAATTGTCAAGTAACAATCGAACGCTCACCCCACCGGATTTTAATGATCCAATCGATTCCAGATTGTCTCCATTTACAACTGTACGGAGATAGCAAGGATCGATACAAGCAAGGCCAAACGAAAGCTTCCTTAAGCTTACAACACTTTCTTGGTGTGGAAAGCGGTTTCACCCTCGACAAGGAGTCGAACACTATCGCTATAATATGTCAGGACGTTACGGTCGTTTTGGCGTTCGATACCAGAGAACGGCTGATCCAATGGCAAGTCAAGATCTCCAACAACCTTGGCGAAGGTGCGTCTTCTTCTTCAACATACAACAAATCAAACTATCAATTATCACAAATTTTCCAAAATTTCCATTCTTCAATTATTTCGGATTTTTTAAATCATTAAAAAAAAATATTTCTCTCAGGAAACGAAATTGTATATCAAAGTCTATTATACACAAGAATACAATGCAGGTTCCTAATGGTAAATCTGAAAAATAATCTAATTCTTCTAACATTTCAATGAAGCTCGAGTCGTGTGAACAAATTTGAAACAAGTTGTTCGACTTTAAAGGGTGTATGGAAATTTTTTTGGCTGACTGCATATCATTATGAACCTGTATGTATATTATCGTGGTACAAAAGTTGGACAAAGGGGGTTGATCCCTTATAAAAGAACCGGTAGTCCCATCACGCAGGGTGATAAACCCCGACAACGCAGTATATCCCTGACCTTCTTAAATTTTGTTCAGACCAGCAGTACCTGATCTTGATCTCGACGGTGCCGTCGAAGGCGAAGATGACGAACGGTCCGGCGCATTTGCACATCCAGGACCGTTGTTTTTGTATCACGGTTGGCATACCACCCCGATTGGTCGGTATCTGGGAGATCGGTCACCTACGTCGTTACGGTGTGGTAGAGGGTCGGTTCTGTTTCGAGGGTGGCTCGAGATGCGGCCGGGGGGAGGGTTTGCACGTGTTGATCACGGATCAAGGCGAGGACATCGTGAAGATGTTGCAACTGGCCGCGGAGGGTAAACTGACGAAGAAGCGACCGTTGAGTCGCGAGCAAATATCACTGGACAGCCCTCGCCGTCAGTTTTCACGTTCGGAGACCAGAGCGAGCGACTTCTTCCCCTCGGCGGTGTACTCGTCGACGTATGAGGAACAGTGCGACAGCTGCAAGAACGAGAGCTCGCCCTATTGGTCGTCGACAGAGAGCAGCAGGCAGCAGACGGAGCTCGACAGGGATTACAGCAGCAGAGACACGATTTCCGTGTCGGAGCTGCCCGACCAGCCAGGGGATTGGCGCAGCTGTTCCCTCACACGTCAAGGGACGTCCGCTCTGGAGCGATGCGCCAGTTGCATCAGCAAGTTAGGCACCGTTTCGAAATCGTCAACGCTAGCCACCACCACTGGCGCCAGCAGCATCAGCAGCCCCGCCGGCGGAACCATCAACAATCTCGGTTGCCATTTGCAAGCGCGAACACTGGACCGGTTGTCGCTGTCCTCTTACAGCAGCAGCAGCCACGACAGCGACTATTCCGGCTCCCAGCAGACCCAGCAGCAGGTGGAATGCCATTGTTCGCAGACGACAAAGAACGCGCAACCAACGAGCTCGGCGCAGCGCGTGTCGCCTAGCCCCAGCAGCAACAGCAACAACAGCTCTTTGCCACCCAGACCTCCGAAACCGTCCCAAACCACTGCCACAAAGAAGCTGAAAAAACCGCCGATGCCACTACCAAACGAGCCGATTTGCGTGCACTCGCGGAAACAGCAGCTGGTCACTCGAATCACTGCCGCTAACAACGCAGCTGCCGTTACCGCGGGACCGTACGAGAACTACGATATCCCCAAGACGATACTGGCTCATCATATGCTACTCGAACAGGCGCCCCAACCCGATCAGTATTACGACACGCCTAGGAAGATCAAGGAGTGTCTGGCACTGCCAAAAACTTACCCGAATTACGATACTCCGCAGACACCTCAAGCCGTGGTTCTGCAGCAATGCGGCTGCCCGGCTAAGCTCACCGTTCAGTCCCCCAGGTCGTCGGGTTGTCCCTGTCAGAACATGATGAGCTGGGCCGGCTTCGTGTTGCCGTACTGTAGAAGGGGAGCGGGTATCGAGCCTACGGGGGTGACCGTGCACCCTGTTAAACTCTCCGGAGAAGGTAAAATGCCTGTGGTGAATGCGAGCGGGGAAATCGCGATCTACGCGACTGCCAAAAGGACGAACAAGTCCGAGAACGTCCGAGACGAGAAGTCGAAGGACAACTGCGACTGCCTCCAGGAGAGCAGGACCAATAACTATGAGAACGTCGAGCCGGTAATCGACACTCAGCCCGAGGCTAAACAAGCGAATTACGCGAACATCGACTTCACGCAGTCGCTGGAGCACTACGAGAACAGCAAGGACCTCCTGACCAAAAGCGGAATATCTCAGGAGGAGATCGAGAAGTTCGCTGATCAGATCAAGGAAGAGGCGCTCGAGCCACCTGCAGAGGAGTCCAAGATCTGCCAGAAGTGTGGCCACGTGAAGGACAGAGAGAACGATTACCTGGTGATGGACCCTGAAAAACAATCGCCAAAGAAACCGTTCCCGGGTTATTTACCAATGCAACCCGCGCATAACGCTTGCTCGAAGGAGATCCTGTCGAGGATCTGCAGCGGTATCAAGAGCTCGAGCAACCCTGCGTTGTCCGGGTCGGCGATGGCGGCCGATGGCGGGAAGAAAAGATCAGACTCCGAGTTCCGTGTTCCCGGATCTGCCATGTTGGCTAGCCCCTATTTGCGACGACGTTATCTCGATGGTAACGGTACCGAGTCCAGCGGGAATATCAGTTTGCTGCTGAGGAAGCGATCGTACTCGGCGGAGTCCGCTCACTACCTCGACGACGAGAATCACACGTTCCCGTCGACGCTGACGATTCACAAGTGCTCCAGCGAAGCGGACAAGGCCGCGCTGGTGCAAGCGGACAGCCACGTCACCTGCGTCAACTCGGAAACGAAGATGAACCAGGACAGCGGACAGATGTCGATAGCCTCGCCTCAGCCGTCTTTCATCAAGATCAGACGGTCCTCCTCGGTGCCATCCAAGACTGGTCACAACAGAGACTCTTCTAGCAGCAACGACTCCGGCGTCTCGACCGGCTCCCTCAGTCATAGAACCGCCGAGTTCGTCGAGTTCGAGTTGTCCCTGGCCCCATCGACCTCTACGAGGAAACAGAATGTTCTCTCCATTTACCGGAAGAGTCCACCGCCTACGTGTTACCATAGCAGCCTGCCCAGGAAGTCCAAGTCCAGCGACCCGCTACGAGAACTCTCCTTCCAGTTCCAGAAGATCAAGATACCGACTAAATCGTCTTCGGCGGAAGCCGATATACCCACCTGTCTGCCGAAGGTAGCGAAAGGGTTCAACAGCCCCGGAGAAGTGTCCAGCACTCCTTACATCGACTCGAGGAGCACCAGCAGCGGGACATCCGATATGTCCGATTACATTGAGACGCTGTCGCTGTCGTCTCATTCGTCCTCCGATACTCCGGACAGTCTGAGGTATAGTTTTAGGGTTGGAAGACCTGTTAGGTCGTTGATAGACCTTTAGTTTTAGTTTCATATGTACGACCGACAACATTTTTTTTTTTTCTAAACTTTAAGATAAATTTTTGCTACTATCTATTAAGTACACAAAATTTTATTAAAATCTACAAGGTATGATAATGTTATTACATTTATTGTTTTTGCCTAATCGTTTGACGTGCATTCGTTCATACAGACTGGGAGGCAGAGCAGTGGCGACGACGCTACGACCACGCAGCGGGAAGGAGTACTACAAGATAGACAGAAGCATTCTCGTCGAACAAGGAAGAACCACGTTGACCACGCCGGCCGCGAACTACGCGAACATCACGCCGGTGCTCGAGAAAAGCGAATCTCCGTCGCCTGGGTACATGAGCAGCTCGCCGTTCGAGCAACCGCAACCGACCCGCGAACACTTTTTGTTTCCCGACGTAAGTAGTACCGGTTGATGGGACATCAACGTGGACCGCGTCGTGCACGGCCGCCGTGGGTCTCACGTGTCTAGGTTGACTTCTTTCCAGGAAGCTTGAATACACGGAAACATTGTTTGGGAAGAGAGCGGAAAACTTTAAGTTCCTAGGAATTCCAAACAAAAAACCAGTGAGAGTATTCTCTCGCGTGTCTAGAAACGATCGAATCGGGGCATCGTGACCGTTTACACTATACGCGGATATCTAGCGTATCACCATGCATTCCAAACAGATGCAATTATTCAGCTCGCAACATATATATATATATTATATTATGTGTAGGTTGTTTCAGCCGACTAGAGCGTCTCAAGTATCTCTTATTACCGATAATAGACAAAAATATCGTAGGAAAATGTGAGTCCAAACATTGTAGGAACAAATTTTAGTAAAATTACTTTAAGGGAGGCAGTTTCAATCGTCTTGACCTTAACACTTGTTGTCAAGATAATTAAGGTCAAGGACATCGAAACACAGCCTCCCTTAATGTAAACGTTTACTGAAATTCTTCCCTAGGTGTCACGTTCTTTGAGATTTCAAGGTGATTAATGTTTTCTTTAATGGGACTCTGTATTTTTGTTATTGTCAAGTGACAGCCAATGTCAAGAGAAATCCAAAGACTTAGATATCATGATCTCTCTGGATGACCTTGAAAATAATTGTTTACCTACCACAGTATCTGTTCTTCGAACATCGTTTTTCCTCTGATATTTGTTTCTAGTGTTGATATGTAATAAGATGTTTGAGATGGTCGAGTTGGATGGGACAAATTGCATATATGTATACGCGCGTCATTCCGTCAGACTGAGGACACGATCTTAAACGGTCCAAGATCCGCATTGGGAACCATATTGAGCTATACACGTAGTTGTCTCTCGAACTTTCTTTCATATCTGTCGCAGCGAAGTCTTCTTCTTGAACGCAGGATACACATTTGAATCCGCACAATCGAACAGAACCTGAGACCGCTCGAGGACAATTTTCGTCTGGGGGAGCGGCGAGTCAAAGTCTAGGTTCTAGCGTATAGTCGAAATGAAGTCAATAATCGAAACACTTCCTACAACGACTCAAACAATTTCTAAAATGTGCTCAATAAGAAAGAAACTGTAATAGTTTGTATAGTAAGAAAATCCTGCCCTAGGATAAAACAAAAGAGAGATAGAGAGGGGGGTGGGGGTGAGAGGAGCAAAGAAGCGAAAGAAGCGTGTGCATCGTGCACTCTTTGTACGAGTATATATCGTTTTTTGGATATGTTTTATTTTATATGAGTATACTTCTAAAAAAAAAACAAAAAACTCTAGGGTACTGTACAGCGGGGTTTAGGGAATGCAATTCGCGGCTCTGTGTTTATATACATGTACTGTCTGACACAAGACATCATTCTATTTGCATTCTGACCGAACAGAAAGATAGGAAAAGAGAGAGAAAAAGGAAAGAAAATACGAAGAAGAGATCGAAAGAGACGCAATGAAAGTAGTCAGTTGCAAAGCATTCACAGGGTTTTTCAAACTTACTAGTTATTTTCTAAAGGCTAAGGTGTAACGTAATATAGCCGTCAATGGTCTTCTTTCTAATGAGATTTATATGGTGGATATTGTAGAGTCTCTGGGCAATCAAAGATGGCACTATGTATAGATTATAAAGAACAAAAATAATAAGTATCTCTAAGTAAGTCCTAAGGAACACGCGACACAAAAACGCAAAAAAAAAAAGAAAAAGAAAAGAAACGGTGTAAAGCTCGTGTGTTATTTTTATTGAATTTTTACAAAAAAAAAAAACGGTACTTTCTTCGACGCGTAATACGTTCGCCCCGTATTATGGCTTCTCGATTATCTATGATTTTCCTATTAGATTTACATAGATCACGCAACGAATTAGTTGTTAGCAGCGCGACAAAGGCAATATTAAGTTCCCGTGTGTTCTTTCGTGTAATTGATATGCGTAGGCGTTCGTTCGGGTCTCGAACGAGAATATTTTTTAATTACGTACTTAAGGATATCTACGATTGTTTCCCTGCGCGAAGAACCTATATGTTTATGATATTCTTTACCAAAAAGAAACGGGAGAGAGAGAGAGAGAAAGAGGGGTTGGGGAGGGAGAAAGAGAAAAGAAACATGGAGGGAAGAAGCGAAACATAATACAAAACGGGAAAGAAAAGTAATATTTATTTTTACTTCGACGGTGCAGGATGGATCTTTTTGATAATAAACTATTTATAAACGTAGGCGATTAAGGGGTAAGCGAACGACTAGGTGATCGTACCGGGCGATCGAGTATAGTTTAGGCCTGTTTCACGTGTCTGCACAGCTTCGAAACTTTTCTTTGTGAAGGCAAAAGCGAACGCAATGCATCCTCAACAGAGATAGGATAAAACATTCAATAAAAACGTCACAATCATTTTCAAATTTGACCAAATAGCTTCGATAACGCAAAGATGCGCTTTTGTTTTACTTAAATTGCAGAGATGCGTTTTTGTTTTACTTAAATCGCAGAGATGCTTCCATTGGAATTGAATCTGATAATTCTTACAAAGCCGAACAGATATCAGTGATTTTTCGCGCTCAGTTCGGCGTTAAGTAATGCCGTAATCATTTTCGCTCATTGAACTGTGTCCCATCTCTGGCTGGAGGGTGCAAAACCGGCCGCGAATCTTCTCTCTGTGCGTGGTACAATTCGTTTGCTCTTTTGTCTGGCTGCATGGTCCGCCGGGATCTAACCAGTCGTGTAATATCGTTCGCGAATTAATCTTTGCACCGCGGATAATCGAGTTTTCTGCAACGCGCGTCGACGCGGTCGACGATACACAAGCGCAGTGATACTGAACGCAATAAATAGCAATGCTAGGGAATTATATGCTGATATTAAAGAGGGGGGGGGGGGGCAGAGGGTGAAGAGATTCAGAGGAGAAATAGAGAGAACGTCGAGAGATAGGGAGTGAAATGAAAAGAACTAATCGATATATCGAACGTTTTTCGCATTTGTGAGATATATTAAAAGCAGATTGTTCTGTGTGTTTCATATATATTATGCTCCACGGAGCGGATAATCAAATCAGTATTCAGAATCAAAAAGATCAACGGCAACGAGAGCGTTTTCGCTGTTCCATGTATACACAGGGGTTCATTAACCGTGTACAGTTAGCCGGGAATCGTTTGCTCGTTACTATAATACAGCTGGCGTGGCTGGAAACCGAATATCTATAATACTTGTACAGCATACACACATCGAGGTTATTTAGCGACTTTGTTATCGGCTCGAGAGTTACTTAAAAACTTGCATAGATCGTTAAAAGACACGGCCGAATCTGTGTCTGTTCGCTTTCTCAAGTCTGCTTCACAGCATTCTCGTCGGATCGTCAAGAAAGTTTGCGCCTGTTTACTTATTCGCTTATCGATGGACTTTTTTCATTACTAGACTACGGATCTTTATGCAGAATAAAAATGGTCTGCATCAATTACATGAAGGAGCAAACACCTTGAAGTTTCTTCTTTTCTTTAACGATTTTAAAAACAGGTGAAAATAATTTATTGACATTTTTCAATCCTTTCAATCTCTTCGGAGGATACTTACTTAGTTTCCGACGATTAATTTCAATTGTCTAGAGTCTAGAAGAAGTACCTTGAATGATCTTTTGCAAAAATCGATATAGCTATCGATGATCAATTTACCGATAGAAGCGAGAGGAACTTTCTTGTTAATCTGATACGTTTAACCCTGAATAACCAAGCTACGAGTAACGTTATTACTAAACATTCGCGAACATGACTAAGATTACAACTGAATAAGATTACAAAGTGATATTTAATAATGAATTTATTAATCGAACGAATCCAATCTGAAAAATTCTTCGCAATAGTAAAATAGGAAATTCTTCGCAATAGTAAAATAGGAAATTCTTCGCAATAGTAAAATAGGAAATTCTTCGTGACTGTTTTAATCGGATTCATTGGAACAGTTTATTAAAAACTGCTTGTCATTTTCACGGAGGGTTGGTTATTCGGGATTAGAAAACTGAATACGCGACGGATCGCTCGATAGGAACCTAAGTACTTAATTTACCCCTTCGAAACGAGTAATATCTGTATACCAAAGAGGAAATACGAGAGAGAGAGAAAGAGAGAGAGAGAAAGAGAGAGAGAGAGAAAGCTAGATAGAATAGATAGATAGACAGAGAGCAACGGCAGAGATATTATAGACGGTCAAATCGAATATCGGTTGGAACGCCTTGTACAAGAATATTTCGTCCTGGACCCCGGGGGTGCGTTCTCGTCCGTTAATCGAACAACTATTGCTTCAGCAATGCCACGCTTATCCATTTTCCCACCATGCTCTGTTCGTTCAGCCAACTAGCCACCAACTGGTCCGGTTACGTGCACAGTGCTAACTTTCGCATAAACGGATACGGTACAGGGGTTTGCGTACACACCAGTCGGTTGACGGCTCCGCGCGAATCGTAAAAGTATTAAAGTAGTATTATCACAAGACTGAACAAAAAAAAAAGAGAGAGAGAGAGAGAGAGAGAACGAAGAGGAGATAAGAAACTCGAATAATAGTTGCTTCGTGATTGAAATCAAGTAGGAGAGTATCTAAAAAAACCTACAGTGGATCCGAAAACCATTTGAACGCTACATTGCCGATTTTCGACAAATCGTCGATATTTAAACTGATCTAAGTTCGTGAAACAAAATCGTACGATAACAAATCTGGCTTAAGAAGCCTCTACTTTCACAGCACATCATTGATTTTTCGCGAAAAAATTTTTACACCGGGTGGGACACCGAACAGCTTCTGGTAGAAAATAGTGAAAATTGAATGGATTTCTAAAAACAGTGGAAAATTTATTATTAGACTGAATCTATCATGGATTTGAAGATTGAAGCTTCTTTTTCACGATGATCCCCTTAAATGTGTACGCTTCTTTTTTTGATTTATTTTACCCATCTTGAAACGAAAGGTGTACCGTCAACTTTACAATGACGCAAGATACACCAAACGGGCTTTACACAACCGAACCTGTTCCGACTTTTGTTCCATAAAACAGCCAAAAAATACCGTACATACAATTTTAAGGGGTTGTTGCAAAGGAGAAGAGTCAATTTTTAAGCAGAGCTCAGATTTGTTGTTGTACGAGTCTATTTTACGAAATGATAACAATTTTGAACATCGAGAATTTTCGAATGGTTTTCCGGAGCCACCGTGAACTGTATAATTGTCGTCTCGCTCGCGAGACCCGCTTCGGTCCCCCAGCGTCCCTCTATTCTTTTCCACGGGAACGGGAGAAAAAACGGTCCTTTCGTTTCTGCCACTTGACATTCCTTGCGTCGCGCGTCTTCGGTCGACGTCTCGCGGCAGGAAAGCCGACCGGAAAGTAGGATTGCCCCGTGGGGCATCGCTCTGGCCCCGATCGTGGGCCACGCCCGTTTCTCGAGCGGTCCGCTCGGAATTTGTCGAGCGCCGAGATCGTTGCTTTTCGCTTTCTCGATGCCAAACTCGCGACGATCGAGAGTTCGACGAGACTCTTCCTCCTCCCGTTGCCCCAGGGGGCGGTCCGAGCTTCGGACCGGGGCCAAATTCTCGCGGACGCGACAAGGAAACACCGTGACCGAGGCAAGGCCCTATGGAGTATATCAAGTAAACTCGCGTAGAAACGTAGCGTGTAAGGCGAAAAACACGGTGGCATGTTGACTTAACTTAACTTAACTTAACTTAACACTAAACGTACCACAACGTTCTTATTTTACAATTATCGGAACGACGAGGACTGCTTTCTAAGCGAATTGAACCTCGTAATTTTTTGAAGACGATATAATGGGTATCGTTCGGGCATAGTACTCGGGGTACGTTTAGTGTTAAAATCGGTCTATGGGCGTGGCCTCTACGCTCCACGCTGTTAGATCGTACTTATTCCGTTGGGATGATGTAATCTTAAGGTAAAAAAGCCGACATTGTACCCCATAATTTCTCTCGTAAATGTATCGTATACATCGGAGGGAGGACGATACAGAGCTGTCTCGTGGTTCGAAAGCGATTACAGGTGAACAGCCTCTCGACGATCCCCAGTCGAAATGTGAAACCGGTCTTACACGAGGTATTCTCGTTTTTCATTTGCGTGGGCGCGCGCACGCACGCGATCACTGGGGATCGGCTCTATAAACACATGCTAGTCAAAGTTAAGTACTACCGTAGCGATAATATATTTTTACTGTAAAGGGGACTGCTGCGCACTGGCCGGCAGCTGCGCACACGGCGCTCCGATCGTTGTTAAGAGGAGAACAGTGCACATAGAATTGTTACTTCGACGAGCTACGGCTCCGAAGCTTAGATAAATCTGTCACGTATGAACTGTTTGTGAAAGTTACTATATCGCTACTGCAAAATTGATTTTTCTGTCATCGATGCTTTAACCATTAGAGACAATGTAGACACATAATAAATATCAATTTCCTCTCTTTTCTAGAACCTTTACACGATGAAGAAGTATTCGCTGAAATAAATCATAGCGCAAGGGGCGAGACTCGTAGTTTCATGTAAGAATTTTGTCAGAACTTCGAGACTTTCAAAGAATGGATCCACTCGTGAGGGACGTGCAAGGGTTAAACAAGATCCACAGATCGAATATGCAGTTCATACGTTACAGCTGGGTATCCGCTGCTGACCGAAAGTTTCTATGGTTCTGTCTACTGTGAACGCACGCGTTGGCAACCGACCGCCGAATCTTGGAATCTTATCGAAGATCGACAAGGCGGAAGAAAATTTTCGGCCAGCAGCGTGCGCGTAGATCTCATCCACTCACCGTTCGCAGTTGTAATCCCTCCACTGGTTTAAGGACTTTAAGGAAGAATGGAATTGGCCAAGCTCGAAGCCCCGTGTGCCAGCTCCCAGGCCGCGGAACAACCATATCTAAGAATTTACTAACGATATACACGATTACGAATAGCGAGTAACGTTTCCCGAGGGTATTATATATTGCACATACACGGGGCGAGTCGGCCGAAATGATGCTACTGAAAACAGTATCCCGCAATCTTCAAACTAGAAGGAGAGAAAGTCCTCACTTTCACGTCAACACTTTAAACATTGTTTTGCTGTACAATCAATCATTCTGATGCTTTTATTCTTCTGCTCTGCTACCAGAGAATTAACAACACCATTTAATCAAAGATAGTCCAATTAATTTTCTACTAATAATGTAAGTCGTAATCTGTGTTGTAACACACAGCTTAATATTCGGAGACTTCTCGACTGTCTTCTAATTAAATTATTTCAACGGTGAGATTAGGCTGCAAAAAAATTAGCGAACGTGTTAACTTGTCGATTTCAGTCTTATTTATTTTACTCATTGGCAACTGGGTAACGAACGTCTTAGAAAATTTGTCTAAAAATCGTTTCCCAGCTCGAAAATTGTGGGACCCCTCCGGTCGATCTATCTCGAGCGACTCGGCCAGCGTATGTGCATAACAAAATATATATATACATATACACGCTCTCGCGTTCTAATTTCTGTACATAGTCGGTGTGTGGCATTAGGCGTAACCGAGGTGTTTCTTTATTTTTAGCGATTCCGAAAGAACCGCCGTCGGGCACGATTTTTACCTGTACATACGCGAAGAAAAAACGGGGGGGGGGGGGGAGGGGATTTGGGGGTTGGGGGGTGTACTCTAAAAAACGGTGCGATGAAATGCGCTCGAATCGTCTTCGGGGCGATTATCGCTCCCGCGATTGATTCCAGGGCGTTGTAATCGTCGCGCGATCATTGTTTAATCGCGCACGAGTCCGTCGTCGTCGTCGTCGTCGTCGTCGGAGATTATCCGCGCGATACCAGCAATCTTGAAAACGCTTTACTTGCACACAGACACGAGAAAACGTTCGACGTACGAAGTCTGTCGAGAGAGAAAGAGAGCGAGAGAGAGAGAGAGAGAGAGAGAGAGAGAGAGAGAGAGAGAGAGAGAGAGAGAGAGAGAATGAGAGATAGACAACCGGAACGGAAGCGAAATTCGCTTAAACGCCGCGCCGGTTCTATATGCAGACACTTTGCATTCTCGATTCGGAGAGAGGAGACTGCGAATCGCATTTGCACGCGAGCAATACGCTCCGTGGGATCGATGCTGACGGATTAAACGAGGATCGGTCTAAATGGAACTACGGTGTAACGTTGAATATTCTTCGGGTCCGTCGTCCTTCATCGCTTGAGATAATATTAGGTCGTCCTGTCAGTCGTGTCGCTTTCGGTTCATTTCAGAAAATGTGCATTTTAGAACTATATTCTCTGTAAACATGGAGATACCCGTCGATATTTCAATACTTTGATGGGTTCATGAAAAGATTATGTTGGTGAGCAATTTAAGATATATATATAGCGGAAGACTAAATAAATATTTAAACGTTTCGTTGATACCTGCAAACCATTTTGGTATTATTTTAGTATTCCTCTCAGTTAAACGGTTCCCCAAGTTCCAAAGCAATGTTTTAATTCGAAACTCCACTAATTCTTTAAAAGCAGAAACACTCGATCGAAATTGAACGAAGCATCAATGATTAAAAGTAAATGTTACTAGTATTTTGCACTTGAAGTGTCACGGTAAGGACATACGACTCGTGGGACGATCTAACGTATCCACCTTGATCCTGGCTGGTTAAAGTCAGCGTGAAAAGACGATGGAACTTCTGGGTACGACCTTAATACCTCCCGCCACTAATTATTCCGAGGAGCGCGCTTTACGGGTACGTCGGGAGGTTGTTAATAGGTCTGGCCGATCCAAATCGAGAGCGATACTCTGTTTAAACGGCAGCATCGAGCCCCGGAGCCTCTTCATGTACATACCATTCCCGTAGACAGTCTGTTGATCATGTGTACTTAAAGGATCGCTCTCGTACAAGAGCCATTCCGAGCGAATAAACGTTCCGCTCGGTCTGATGAACGCTGTGCCATCTTCCCTCGGCTGAGACCGATCTTGAAAAACGGCACCCGTGTCAAACTGTGAACGCGTACACCCGACGATAACGGCGCATTATCACCGAAAATACAGCAAAGGAATGTTTTTAGGACCTTCGAAAATAGTTACTCAAGTTATACTGTAAATTATCATTTATCCTATATTTTTGTGTCCTCCGATTTGTCCAAATTTAAACGCGATTAGAGTTATAAATCAAAGGAAAATAATGGAAGGCCATTTCATAGATTGTTCAATGGCCAATATTTTTGTGTCCTCCGAATTGTTCAAATTTAAGTCCAAATAGAGTTATATATCAAAGGAAAAATAATGGAAGGCCATAGATCGTTCAATAGTCAATTTTATAAAGCAAAACAAATTGCCTGGAGTACTTGGAACAACTTTATTTAACACTAAACCTACCGAGCATCGAAAGTCTCTGGTATATGTTGTCTTGTAAAAATAAAAAGAATAAACCCGTTTCGATTTTCAGTATATTATATACTCGAATAAAGAAATCCAATGAAAGTATTTCAATAATTGTAAGATAAAATATCTGGAAACGGTCGTTTGACCGGCGGTGGTAGATTTAGCGTTGAAGTGACTATTTAAAAGAGAAGTTTGTTGAACTTCGTTTGGACACAGTCATTTTTTTATCTTGGTATGCGTTACCTTGCTGCGCATTCCTCGGGCCGTGTCGTTTTCCTCGGGTGTTAACGCGAGGATGAATTCCATTGGACGATAAGGGCGTACCGGAGGGAGAAGAGGAACAAGAAAAAGCGTCTCGTGATCCGTTCTCCGGAATTCTCACTTTGACAATCCGTTCACGAGAAAACAAGACAAGATAGAGATACGGTTCAGGCTGTCGAACGGCTGCCGTGCGCTCGTTCTTGTTCCGCACCAGGGAAATCAAAAACCAGAACGAACAAAAAAAAAAAAAAATCGAGATGCTATTTAGATGAAATTCTATAAATAATAATATATGTAGGAATATATTGTCCGTCGTACGAAACAGAAACTGTTTATTTTCGAAATTCCAATTGCGCTTGGAAATTATATCGCGTACCGATATACGTTTCGTCGACGAGAGAGAGAGAGAGAGGAGGATCGCCGAAAACTGTCCGTGACGAGAGAGTTCGTCATTTTCGTCGCGATCGCTCGCTGCTTTTGGAACGCATTTCATCGGATATAATAGAAAACGGGGACAAAGAGAAAGAGAGAAAGAGATCACATCCGATCCGGTTACAAATTGGTAACGAAAAAGCGTTTCTGGTTAATTTTCTTTCGGGTAATCGAAGTGTAATGGGGTGCGTGTGAATGAGCGAGGATGATTCGAAATCGGAGAAATCATTATTATGTACGTTCGTAATTAAATTATAAAAGGAACTCATACACAGTTTGTAGCGACTCGAGTCACTGATTTATTAAGAAAGTAGAAGAAATAAAAAGTTCAAAAATATACCGGTCGTTCTTTGAACCTACCCTCTTGGACCAGCGTTCAGCAACCACTTCCATCATCCCATCGAATCGACGATTTTTATTTGAAATTTTAAGGTTGCCAATTTAGGTAAGTATTTATTATTTTGGGCACGTTTAAAAAGAAATTTTTAATTGATTTTGTGGGACATTCCTGAGTTTCTCCAATGCATTTCAGATGTCCATTTAAGGGTTGAAATTTGCGAAGTCCTGTAAAAAAAGTGCTCGGTGCTCCGTGTTCGACGGCCAATGAAAACGTCATGTTGCGTAACAAAAAAAGTTCGATTTATTGTTCGTAACGTATATTAAAACAGATGTATAATATAATATCGACAGAGCCAATAAAATCTACGACCGCGGCGCTCGTTTTCTTTCCTCGTCTTGTACGCACGTGTGTATAATATAATTATATATACATATATACTCTCTTCACGCAGTGGATGGGTGAGAGAAGGAGAGATTGAGCGAGGAGATAGTAAAAAGGGAGAAGTAACCACAGAGGGAGGAAATATGAGAAAGGATAAGAGGCTCCAGATATAACGGAAGGTACGCGATGGTGAAGGGAGAGGGGCTGCCGGGATATCTGGGGAAAGGATGGGAGGAGGGGGGAGGAAAGTAGATAGCAGAGGGTGGCTAGATTTAGGCTGGGGAATGGGATAAGAGGGGGGAAATATTGGACGGACGAGTTGTGGAGTGTGTGGATTGGAGAATGAGACGTGGGAACATGATGGGAGGTGTGTTTGAGGGTGGATGAAGAAAGATGACGAGGGAAGTGCTAGGGGATGAGGGGGGAGGGGAATAGTGGTTGAGGAAGGTGGATGAATGGAGAGATAATATGAGTGGGAGGAGTGCATGCGAAGGAATAAAAGAAAAATATTGGGGTGAAAGAGGAGCGAACGGAAGAGGAGGTACACACTGATAGAGGGGAAAGGGGATTGCGGCGAGCTAGTAGGTAAAGGCTAATACTATAGTAGGTTTAAGGTAGAATAAAGATAGGTTAAAGCAAGAGACTGTGAAGAAAATTGAAATCCTTAGGGGATCGAATAAAGGATACTACTACTCTCTTCACATTTAACTATATTTTTATTACAGATATACCTCACAAAAATACAATTCTTTCTTTTGTCACTTTGTTTTGTAACGTTCTTTATTTCTTTACGGGAGCAGCGTTGTGAGTAATAAAAATATCGTTTCTCGACGAAATTTTCTTCTTCTTCTACTTCTCCTCCTCTCTTCGTTCGCCGTGTGCAACGCGAACGTTCTCCTAGTTGTCAGCACGTTCCTCTCTATTCTTTCGTATTCATTCGAATTCTCTGTTTCGTCATCCTGTTGCTCGATGAAAACGATTCCGCGTTTCGGAGCCACGCCGAAGAAAATAATCCTCTCCGTGAACTATGCTCGCGTATCCACGTGCAACGGTGTCGGATAACAGCGCTCTTCTCTAAACGAAGAACAACGCGCGCAACGTTGTTTAACAATCGCGTAGAATGCTCGTTTACGGAGGCGTACGTATGTTTCTACGGTGTGTGCGTGTGTAACGTGTCTCTGTTTCTGTAGTATATGTGTCTGTGCAAAGTCGCTCCGCGTTACTTTCTGGCACAAAAGTTACTAATTACCGTACCGTGGGTAGAACTGTACAAAAATAAATAGCAGCATTTTAAGCGGTACGTTTTGGCGGAGAAAACATTTGTCGAACCGTTCCATCGCATCTACGAATTCCCTGTCGTATCGTTTGTGAGACGACACATAATTCTAAACTGTGAATGTTGTGAATTCATGCGAAAAATGAAAATTCATTGTCATTAATAATCACGAAAATTAGACTTTTTAAGTACTTGCAGCTAGAAACGACAACCAAATAATTTGTTAATTTCCGAATAAAATAAAATTAAATAAGTCTAAGCTCTGGATTCTAAAAATGAGAAAATTGACAAAGAACTTGCTTCGGATAAAACTGCCATTTTTAGCCACCAGAGAAAGACATTTAGGTGCCCCGTTTTGTTCGCCAAAACTACGAAAGGAAATTCGCATTTTTCGTGGAACAATCCGACGCTTTTCCCGACTCTGTGCACGCGTGTATAAAGTGTCATGTGTCTGTGTGTGTATGTGTTCGGTGTCTGTGTATGTGTATCCTTAATCCTCCTACGATTCTTCGATTAGTTTGGCCTGCCTTTCTTCGATTGCTGTGACGTTCTACTGCCCCTAGTTTCATATTCAACAAGTTTTCTCAGTTTCGTTAAACGTTAACTCTTTTTTCTCTGTTTACGTATATGTATATGCGCGTGTACGTATAGATATTGTATAATATAGATCTATGGTATAGTATACTCTACGATTCTCTATAAAAAAATTAAGTTTGTTCGCGATCGACGGCGTCGGAGAACGATTTTCAATTCTTTGCTTGGGGAATCGCAAAACTGTATTTACCGTAAGGCGCATTTAAACGAGGCCTCGATTTCTATGGGTTGCAAAATCTCACTGACCATGGTCAATAGACGCTAGGAAAAATCGCTCGGAAATTTCGATTCTCTGTTCGGAGACTCACGGGCGGGACTGCATTCACCATAAGGCGTATTAGGCTCCAATATCAATGGGTTTTATTCGAAAATACCCGCAAATATGATTAATAGATTTCGGGGTGCATTACTCGTCTCTGTTTGGAGACCCACGGGTAAGGCTGCAGTCACCATAAGGCGCATTAGGCTCGACAAAAGGCCCCAATTTATATGGGTTTTATGTGAAAATGCCCGGAAATTTGATTAGCAGATCTCGGGGAATACCACTCGTCAAATATTGGATTTTCCGTTTGGAGATCCACAGGTAAGTATCCATTCACCATAAGGCGCATCAGGCTCTCAATATTAGGTCTCGATTTCTATGGGTTTGGATTTGAAAATGACTCGCTTGTTCAAGGTCTCGTGATTATGTTGCGCCTCGAAGAGCATAAAGGCGGGCCTCTGCTCGTGGTGTAAAGTAACAGATTCGCAACCCCCATAAATCGTGTACGACCGACGCCGCCCTAAAATCTCCTATAAAAATAACAGAAGAAGCTTCTCCGCTAATGCTACGTGAAACGGTAGCTGTACGAGGCCACGTTGCAACGGAATAATTAACGATTGATCGTTGGATCACTCCTCTTCTCTACGATCTAAGCGTAATGTTATCTATCGTTGCTCCCACTTGCGTTTAAACACCATAACACACCTTCGCCCAGCGTGTCGCTATTAACGTTAGAGTCTGTTAGGCGGACAGAAAAATACTCGAAATCTTCCCGGTAGGTATTTAAACGATTTCGTTGTCGACAGTGTTCCTACGGTTCGAGACAGATGATCCTAAGGAGAAATAGTTTGTGGACGATACCAGCAGGTTGAACCAGCGAACGCAACCACACACGCCACGATATTTGAATACAAATGGGAGCGAGCCGATCAGAGCTCAGCAGCTTGTGCAAGAAAGGGTCTCTCGTTCGAAGATTCAACTCATTAGAATTCGTTACGTCTACTACGGATCTATCGCTCGGCGACCGTTCGAATTCTTTACGAACGATCCTCGCACGTCGATCCCGTAAACCGTGACGCTCCGGGAGGCGAATTTGTTGTACTGAAAAATGTAGCTCGCGGCTCGATCGATTTTTTATGCATTGATTTCCTAATCCTTCTTGCCTTTATTCACTTTTCATAAGTAGTAAATCAATTAGAAAATCATTTCATTAAATGATAAACTTCGTTGTATATAAAGAAAATATTTATACAAAAGTGATCTGCCTTTTTTAGAAGACATGAGAATTTTTTTGGCAGTCTCGAATTCGCATTAGAAAGTGTAAGTAATTTTGTGAGCGGTAGAAGATGCTTGGTAAAAGAAAAAAGACCCATACACCATTTCGCAACATTTCTCAAAAATATTTTTCACTTGTTTATCGTATTCGTTTAATAAATACATAATACCATTTTTCACGTTCGATATACGCGTTCTAATGATTCTTTCGAAATGCGTTTAATTAATAAATACATAATATAAATCGTTGTTTTACGTTCAGATAATATATCCAGCCTGAAGACGACACAATTTACGGGGGCCGACACGGTTTTTCCAAAAGAACGAACGGAGGAGAGCGCATCGATTCATATCGAACGACACCGGAAGTCTACGGACTACTCTAATTAATCTTTGTGCTCGGACTGCCGAGCCTAGGATATTAAATATCGCAAAAATATTCGCGTCAACCGGACCGTCCTTCAATTTCCGTAGCTTCGTTGATTGAGCCCATTGAAAATCTCTTCGACGGTAACGCTCCTTCCACGCGTTCAAGTCTCCATGTGTGTGTGTGTGTATGTGTATGTATGTATGTGGGTGAAGAAGAATGCGTGTAAATATGTATCGGTGTGTGTATGGGTATGTAGATACGTGTGTAATCGTGTAGAATGGCACTTGCACTGTAAAGCTTACACGGTATTAATGTACAAGGTAAGTACACGCAAGTACATAATGCCTTTAGGACTTTGTACGGTCACCTGAACCTCGTTACAAGTTAGAAATCATACATATTCTTTGGCTTCGAAGCGTCTTAACAAACTTTTTTCTTTCATTCTCGCGTACACGCTTTTTTTCCTCTTTGTTTTCGCAGTTTTTTGTATCGTCGCCCGAAAATATATATACAATATATATATATACATATATATTTATAAATATATATACAATACATATATACATATATATTTATAAATATATATACATATATATATATATATATATATATATATATATATATCTCTAGAAGCTCAATGAAAATATGATCGCGTTTGTTGCTCCATCCGTTGCATTGATATATATGTATACATTCCCTCTGCTCGCGATAGACATTTTTCTCTAGATCCTCTTGGTCAGTCTCTCCCTATGATATATACACGATAGATCTATCTATTCTTTAATTAAATCCTGCGACACTTCCTGGATATATCTTCTCTCTGTTTAAGACGCAACAATACTTAAACATCAGCGGCAGAGGACAGCGTAATCTCGTTTACTACGGTCGTTTCCTTTCTTTCTTTTGTTTTCTGAATATTTTTCTTCACGGTCGTTCTTTTTTTTTGCTCTCACGGGGTGATATTCTTTTTTTCGTTTCGGAGACGGAGTTCGCTGGTTCGTCGAACGGAAAAACGGACGTTCCCTCGACACGTCGATGTGTTTCGTGTGATCGATTTAAAACTTACGAATTAGGCTAGCGAGTTACAGCTAAAAGTCGCCGATAAAACGTGAAACTGACTATGCTCCGGACTTGATTCGTTAACCTTACAACCGTGGAGACGCTTGAACAACCGCGGGCGATTGCCGAAAACCCCTTCAAACTATAATACAATATAAAATATAAATTTCGCATATGTTATTGGATTGGCCTGAAAGTCTCTTCGTATGTTTTACTGTCTTACAGGTAAGTCTTACTTCGTTAAATTGAAATTAGTAGAACATAAGTGTTACCTATTCTACTCGAAAAGCGAGTTCTGTCATCTTGCATTGTCTTTATTTTAATTTTTTTTTTCGAGAGAGAGAGAGAGAAACGCAAAGACTTTGCTCGGCCAACCTAACAATTTCTCTACCGATACTTTCTTCGCATACATGCGGCGCGATTAATCGTTTCGTTTGCTCCACGTGAAATATATGAACAAGTTGCGACTATTCGTTCGATCGAATACTTTTCGCCAGTATTGATCTGATATATTCGTGTTGATTTAGAATAATTTTCTGTATCTCGCGTTTATAATCGAAAAATCGGCCGGTTGGAGGGTTAAAGGAAAAAAACGCTTAAATATTGCACGCGTCTAACGAGAAGTGTTTCGCTTAAGTTTCGCAAACTTCTACGATTTCGATACGATAAAACCGTCGACGAGTGGATCTAGTAGGAAAGAGGGGTGGTGTAAATATTTCTATTTAGTTTTAAAAAAAGTATAGGGAGGAGGAGATGGGGGTAGAACGATTGTACGAAAAGCAAAGTACAAAACGCACGGGGAGCTTTAAAAAAAGGACGCCTCTCGTTGAAAGGCGTGGAGAAAATCTAGCTCTGTTTTACAACTAATCGAGACTAGACCTAGAATTGGCTATTACAATACTGTGTAACCCTAGCGTCGTCTGATCTCGTGTTCGTCTCTCGATACAATAGTCTATCAGAATATATTCCGTTAGTGAATCAACAACTGCTCTTTAAACTCTATTAACAATAAGAATGTAGGGGAGAGTGGCTGAATCCGGACCAGCGTCTAGGTTAGACCTGATTTTTCAAAATCATAGTAGATCGTTAGAAACACTGTAACTAACACGTCCGCTACCAATCGCTAGGCTCGTTATGGTAACTGTAAAATTCTATCAAACTTAACGTATAATAAAATGCGAAAAGGGATATTACCATAGAAAACTGATCAACTTGTAACCGTGTCGGTGTCACATACAAACGCACCCCGAGCATCGATAGTAAATATCGATCCCACCACGACGATCCGCGACGTCACACACGGTCCTTGTCTCAATAAGGACCGCAGGATCGCCCCACTAATTAGGTCTGCGTACACATCGATCCCCACTCGATAGCGATCGAAGGAAAGGTAACCACGTCCATCAGAGTTTCGGCCGGACCGGTTACTATTACTATTTATGTGATCACAGACAAAATCCACGAATATCAGTTTTCTCCCTTGCGGTGCTACAACCAGTGGCCGTTAAAATTATCATCAAAATCGCAAATATTGTATTAAAATACGAGCGATAGAATTAAGAAAATCTATAAGATTCAGGCTAATCACGTGAGATCATCAATACATGTGATCTACTTTTAACTAAAAATCACTTGAATTCAGAGTATCTCATAGAATTAATAGAAATGCTGCGAGATATATTTTATTTCAGTTATCCCATTACGAAATATAATCATATAAACGGCGCACATGCAAAATGCGTTCATCGCCGAAGAAAAGAAAAGAAAAGAAAAGAAAGGAGAAATAGTTTGTGGACGATACCAGCAGGTTAAATGAACCAGCGAACGCCACACACGCCACGATATTTGAATACAAATGGGAGCAAGCCGATCAGCTTGGTAGTAAACGGCCAAATTCAATATATTTATATATATTTTAAATTAAATATATATAAATATATCTAAGAAGAAATAAACGGTTACAAACTCCATGATGATGTGCATTATCGTATTGAACAACAACGTGCAGAAGAATTGTATATAATGGATATATAATTATATATCTTCCATATAATTCAAGGACATGAGCAACATATTTAGTATTTGATTAAATAACAATTTGCATAAAATTAATTTGATTTTCTATAGAAAACTGTAGCCACCACACAGGTGTAACGGTTGGTAGCGAACGTGTTAATAATACTCTCTCAGAGTACTTACATGGTGGTTGAACCTAGGTGCTATTCCAAATTATGCGACTCTGCCCTACATATGTATATGTATATATATAGTTCTTTTCACTCTGTTCGTAGGCCAGTATCAGATATGCAGCTATAAAATAAAGTGCAAAATAGTCTTATCTTCTTCGTCTCTTTTCATCTGTGAAACCCTTTACGAACTTCGATAAAACAGTCTTCTAAACAGAAGCATACGCGCCTCGACACGTTCAACACGTTCTCGCGATGCAACCTGCGCGTCGAAGAGAGATAGAAATAGACAGACAGACAGACAGACAGAGAGAAAGATTCTTCTATCGAATGCAAAAACTACACGCGATCGAAATAAATGCCGAGTGAAATGCGAAATTCAGTATTATATTGGTATTTTTCGGTTGTACCTTCATAACCTTTATAGAAACCGAAGTACCGAAATACCGGTATGACGTCATACCGCTATATTTACCTATATTTACCGGTAATATTTTCGGTTTTCCCAATGTATAGGATACATTCAGGGAAATTACTACACGCACTGTACGACTGTCGCGGACCAAAAAAAAAACTTCTAAATAAATTATTTATTATAAACACATTATCACATATGTATTATATAATTTTTCTGGCCTTTTTTGCAACGCAGTGCCGGGTTCCGGGGAACGTGTTAAACCGGCCTCGCGCCGGTGGCGAGGCGCTGCATAAACGAAATACTTATAAACAAATGAATGTCGGTCCTAGAGTTCGACAATAGGACGCGACGATTCTCTCGTCAGAGCGATGTTCGATCTAAATTCTAGATCTAGATGATCAAGCTTCCACAAAGCACTGAATGCAGAAAACGATTTTTGTACATATTGTTCAGTACTTTACAGCTTCAGTTGTATTAGAATAAATGCATAGTATTAGTTATAGTTATTGTAAGTGTTAGAGCAAGTGTATTTTAAATTTAAGTTTTTACGAATCGAAAATGGGTAGATGGAAAGTAAACGTTTACGAATATTTTCAGAACGATTTACTGCTTAAAAAATCAGTATGTTTAATTGATGAGTGTGGCCGTAGGTGGGTGTAAGTACCTAATTCGAGTAAATATCTGATCCAATCTTTAATATCTAATATCTGATTATTACTTCAAAGTTGGTTTCCTAAAAAATGGGTCCAAAGCTGTAACTCCTCTTGATGAGTACTACTATAAACAGTATAAACCCTTAAAGTTTCGGTATACTTTTTTTTAGGGAAATCACGGTGGTAATTTACTCTTGCATGTTACAACATTTGCAAGAATTAAAAGAATGCTGCAACGATAAGGATTACTGTTTGAATCCAGAAACTTGGATAGAAATGGACAATATAGTGAAATCTCTGATTCCATCGCGAATAGCGATCAAAAAGTTCTTCTTGGAGACTTTTATAAAGTATGGTCAAAGTGTATACTAGATACGGCCAAAATAAAAACACCATTAGCTGATAAACTAATTATAGCAGTGAAAATTCGAGAGAAGAATTTATTTGATAATAACGTTTTTTTAGCAGATAAATTGTTTAGTGTAGAATCGAACATAGTTTAACGTTTGAAATGTGTTATATGATCTAATAGGCATAATTGTATTTTTTATGTAGGAATGTTTATGGACATGCGGTTTAATGTAATGCTAAATCAAGAACAAAATGTACGAGACATTAATCATGTAGTACGTACTTGGACATACAAACAAAAACTTTTAAAAGAAGAGAAAGAATTGCGTACAACATGTACACTAAGTGCCTCAAACGAAGTTGCAGAAAACGTTGAAGTTGAAATAGAAGATGTAGAGAGAATGATGGTAGAAATAGACAATAACAAACGTAGTTATGCATCCCACATAGTTTGCATACTTTGGACATTATATCGATGTTACGAAAACTTGCCGACTATCCTAGATTACAATCCAAAGAGAGTATTCTAAAATTCTGGTGTCAAGAAAAGAACTTTTCAGAACTATATTCCTTAGCTCAAGTGGCTCTGGCTGTTCGGCCAACACAAGTTAGTGTGGAAAGACTGTTCTCATCCCTCAAATATATACTTTCTCCGTTACGGTATAATTTATATATTAGTTTTACGTACAAACAACAATGTACACATGTAAAATTTATTGTAATATCATTATTGAAAGAGAAATATATGTCTTAATATTTGATTGAAGAGTTATAGTCTAGTCTCGAAATAAGCCCCTCGCTAGGTTTTTGTTCCTGTAAGGATGATGATAGTACAATCGATATTTACTGGTATAATATGTACCGATATTACGCATACCGGTACAATCGGGTTATCGGAATAATCCCGATATTTATTAAGGTTCTCGGTATAGGTGAGGTGACATAATACCGGCATGAAGTCCCCGCTCTTTGTATGTCACGATACAATGTCGTTCGCACGACGCCTATTGTAACAGAACTGTAACAGTGTGCGTGAGTTTAAAGTATAACGTATAAAGTATAACTCGGCGTGACCTGTGCACGTGTGCGTGTACCATACAATGTTTCAATCGGTGCCTTGATGTCGCAACGTTGTAAAATCTGAAAATCTGAATTCCAACAATGCGACAATTGCAACGTCGCATACGTCTTCACTTGCGATCATATACATACATATTATCTTAGTTCGGTATCAGAAAATGTCAGTATCATGTAAGTACATATTTCGGTTTTAAATCTTTATTTAAAAAGATTCTGAATTAAATAAGGAAATCGAAAAAATTACCGGTAAATATAAATAAATATGCCGGTATTTCGGTATTTCGGTTTCTATAAAGGTTATGAAGGTACAACCGAAAAATACCGGTATAATACCGATATGAGTCCCTGTCGGTTACCGGTATAACTCTGTTGGCCCAATACCGGCATTAAGTCATAGGCGTAATACCGATATGAAAATTTTACCGGTATTAAGTTCCTGGGCATAATACCGGTATCGAAATTATAGCGGTGTAAAGTCCCTGTAGTAAAAGGCACGAAATAGCGAACCAGCCAAACAGCCCTTATGACAGTTCTCGAGTTCCTCGTTAGTAGCGGAAGTCCGCGGAAACGCCTGAGAGACCGCGTGTGCAACCCTTTATCACAACCCCTTGCCATATAATATCGAGTCGGATTCGTGATGAACATTTCAAACAGAATCTGTCGATAACAATGTCATTGTTCTTCGCTACTTTCCAATAGAAATCAAACTATGTTCCTCCATTATCAATATTTAACCCCGCAACGACACCCTGTTTATCTTAGAAGCATCACACTGGAATCCTCCGTACAATTCAAGGAGCTACGTGCACCTTGTTGGGCCAAGAAAATCGATTTTTTAAATATATTTTTATTCGATTTATAGAACATTTAAACTATACTCTCCGAAAAATTTGTTTTCGAAATTCGTAAAATTGACGAAGTTATTCAAGGTTTTGTAAAACATCTGCTCCCTTAATAAAAGTGATTCTTTGTTTGCTAGAAATTTAAAAAATTTGTTATCTGTAATTATCTTGTAATACAGTAGCAAAAATCAATGAGCAGAAAACTTTGATGGAGTCGTGAGAGACCCCAGGGTACCACTGCAGGGTTGAACATTAAAGTATTTCTCCTATGAAGTCATCGAAGACAAAGCAATTTGAATCGTTCTAGCTATGAAGAAAATCATACGGCAAGGGGTGTCAAGGGGTTTGCCTAGTTTCACCGGTTGCCTTGTAATCGTGAAACTAGCGAGACCCCTAAGCATCCGGTGAATCGGGACAAAAACAATTACTACGTTGATTTTCGAACAAAGATCGTGTGCAGCAAAGTAAACGTAAGGGGAATGGAGGCGCCACGAGTTCCTATATCCTCGATCGGATCGACGCATGCAGGTAGAATGTCCGAAAGAAACGTTTCTGCTATCCCTTAAGACTCCCAGACTGGCATTCGACACAATTTCTCTATGTGCACGGGGCTGGACGCCCTGGTGGCTGGTGCGGTTCTACTACGATATAGAAAACTGCTTAAGGGTATTTTGCTAAGTTCCTGATTATGGTTCACGTCCAGGGTCGAGTACCGCCTGAGGGCTCTGCCCAGACGTTCGCTCGGCGCGTAATCGGCCACCTCTAAGCTATGGCATTTTATGTTCAGTTTGGTCTCCTTCGAGTCGGTCGGCTTTAGGCTGAAGTTCGCCGTGGGTCTCTTAGGCCTGTCCAGCACGCTCTTGGTGCGCAGGAGCTTCGGCTTCTCCTTGTCCAGGATCAACGAGTTCCGTTTCACCTTGTCGTCCATGGACTGTTCCTGATTCGTGAAACCGAACCTGGTCCTCATCAGCGGTCCAAGATCCTCGTAGTCGATGGAGGTCCTGGGATCACTAGGCGGATTAGCTCCGTTAGTTCTTCGTTTCATGCTATCGTCGTAATCCATGGACGAATTCCTTTTCGGCTTTGCTTTCTCGAAGCTCGCTGAGTGCCGCTTGGTCCGGTCCAGAGTGCATTTCGATTGTAGTACCTTGGACTTGTCCTTGTTCAATACTAGAGAGTTCCGTTTCATTTTATCATCCATCGACCGATCTTGATTGACGAACCCGAACCTGGACCTCATCAGAGAACCAACGTAGACCGTCGTGGTGTCATTTTCGACAATCTGCTGGTTCTCTTTGACGAGCCTCAGGCCATCCTCGCAGTCTATCGACGTCCTCGAGTTACTCGACTGTTGGTCGTCTCCGTTCGTTCTCCTCTTCATACAGTCCTCGTACTCCACGGACGAGTTCCGTTTCGGCCTTCCCGTTGTTTTGTCGAAGCTGACGACGCCCACGGTCCTTGATCGCTCGAATGCGAAGGATCTTCGTTTGGCGAACACCGAGTTCTGCAGATGCGGGATTTTCGAGACCCCCTGGCCCGTGGAGAAGTGCGCGGGTATCCTGATGCCGGCGTCGACCAGGAACTCGTCGTCGGACAGCTTCACCGGTATCTCCGGCATCGAGCTGCAGGGCCAACAAGAATTATAATGAGCCGCTTTGGTCAGTGCTCGTAGTACGGCCAGATTCGGAGCACTGGCGAGCGTTCTCGCGATGGCAGTGTCCTTGCTGGCGATGTTCGTCGAGAACTCGCGAGCGTAGTCTCTTGTCAGCAGTAAGTTCTGCTGGGACTTCCGCCTGTTCTCCCGCATCATCGGCAGAAATACCGACTTGGCGTAATCGGACGAGGAACAAGAGTGAAGATTGTTCTCCTCCTCATAGTTGCACTCGCAGCCCTCCGGCCAGACTATAAACGGCGGTGAGGTAAGCTTCGAGCGATTCTGCTGCATCTTTTGCATCAGATAGTCGGTGCACGGCCCGTTGTCGAAGCTACCGTGCCCGGTGCCGACGGGGTTCGTGTTGCTATGCCCTAGCCTTTCCCAAGGGTGTGTTAGTTGAGGTCTGTTAGGTGTAAAGCGTGCGGAACTTGACGTTAGTCTCTCGCTGGAAGTCGTTAGTAGACTAGGGAAACAATTAATACGTTCGCAATTTTACAAGATGCACTTTTTCATCATCCGACATTCGGTTTTTAAACATGCTTTTTCGAAACCGATCTCTCATTCGATAGAACGATTTTTGATTGGACTTATACATTTCCGGCGATCTTACACGGCTAACGGTCAGAGATATAGTCTACGCTATTGTTAGAGTTGAGAACTGAGAAAGATATAAAAAGATTGCGTACCTTGCTCTCACGGACTCGTTACTGTGGCGGGGTGATCCTGCACCTTTACGAGAAATCGTGTTTCGTTACTCGCTCAAGGGGAACATGATATACATAGTTAGACTGCAGATTTTGTGAAACGTTCTTAAAAACACAAATCAATGTTCATCAAACTTCATCAAGTTGCTTCTACAAACTCCGATTTTATAAAATGATCTGCAGTCTAAATATAATGTTAGAAGCGAACGTTGGTCGGACTGCTCACCTTTCGATGGTGTTTGCGTTCTGTAAAAAATACAAAGCATATACATATTAGCAAAAAGAGATAATGGAAATGTTTTTTAAAATCTACAGGGCGGAGCATTTAAAACAAGTCACTTAAATATCTCACTTGGGTTTCGTGAAGCTTGTTTTAAATGCTGCATCTTGTAAACAGAATTATGTATACTTATACTGACTTGGATGTTGAGTTGCCCTCACCCGGTCGTCGCCATGGTCCTAGAAACACAGTATTATCAACATTCTTTTTGTCCAATATTTTTTCAGATTTTTTTTATGATTACTACCTTTCTTCATTGTCGCGCCGCCAGCGGAAGACTTTCCAGCCATCATTACTGACAATCTTTTCTCTTCCTCCAATTTCTTGGCGTCTTCGGCATCCTGCTTCGACTGCTTGGACACCTGCAAACAATGGTAAAGAGATCAACATAAATATTACAAATAAATAACATACTAAAAAATACAGTACTCTCTGCCAATAGTTCGGTATACGGGACTGTAGGGTAATATTTTTCCACGAAACCAAGTACCCGTTGGTGGGGGAATTGTTCGAACGCGACGAACTATTGGGCGAGAGTTCTGTATCCAATTCAATTGTTAATTAATATTGATTATATGACAGTGCTATTCAACTAAAAATTGCAACTCGGCGTTGCTTACAGGTTGGTTATCGTGTTTCAGGTCAATATCATTCAATTTCCGCACGACGATGGTCAGCACGTCGATCACGTCCCTGTCCGTCTCGCTGTTCATCAGGTGCCCTATAGTCGTCTCCAGCGCAGTCAATAGTTTCTTGTCGGTCGGTATCCATAGCTGGCTCTTTAATTGTGGTAAGAGCGAGACCACTTTGATTCTGATATTAGCGACAGGATCTTCCGCCAGGTTCAATAAAACGGTGAAAAAGTGTTCCTTGTAGTACGTGGACGAGAAGATCTCAAAGGCCTCTACCATCATGCGAACGAATATCATCCGAACGTAACAGTCCGGACTGTTCGCCAGTTCTGTATATAGTCTGCTTCGCATCTCGACTCTTTGCATTGGCTTCATGTTGTAACGTAAAAGGAACAGGTACAACGTTCCTGCGGCGAGACGCACGGGTATCGGTCTCTGGAATTTAAGGGGATCGCGATTCTTTTACAGGCACGCCTAATCGAATATAGCAGTGGATGATTTGCAGTCGCAATAGCGTCGTAAGGTTTGAAGGTAGTAAAATATGCTTGAGGATTGGCTTTTCCGAAACTCACAGCGTGCAGTATCCTGAAGAACGTCATTGGCACAAAGTACGAGTATATAAAATCGCTTGGAAAGTACTTCGGTATTATTTCGAGCTGCGAGTGCATCATCGCCGATAGCCTCCAGTTGTGGGTGGCTGATATTTCCGATTCGCATTTCAACAACGCCCTGCCGATTTCCATAAGAGTGGAGTCCTGCGAGTCGATAAAACAATTTGAAGCAGTTATTTAAGGAAAACAGTTTCCAAGCCCTGTTTGTGATACTCTGTAGCAATTAAAAGAGATGATACAAACCACCCTGTCCACCCCGATTGTCTGACTTTCGGCTAGACAATCGAGCGTTGTCCCTATGTGGGGAACTAAACCTTGTAACACTTCCTCGGTGTCGTCCTTCAGCAATTTGATCAGATCGGTCTTGATTCGTCCGCTGTTCGGACCCAATACTTTCGCCACCTACGTGTTCAATGATAATATCGTGAATACGTAACGACGCTAGAAGCACAATGTTGCACAATATACACATATATACATAATGTAGAAGAGGATGCGCTTCTTACTTCGTGAATTCCACTCGCTACAGTTTTCCTGACTATGTAATAGTGATCGCTCGCTAATGCATTAAAGGTCACAAGCAACGTGTCCATGTCGTCCGAGGAGTTTGACACGAAGAGAAACATCGCAGGCAAATTAAAAGCGCAACACCTTCTGCATTCCATGTGTTTCTCATCTTCAATGGGATTCGCGCTCATCTAGAACAATGGAACGTGCTCGATAAACTGGATTACAATACTATAGGTTTGTCTAGAAATCGTCCAGCTCATACTTACAAACGAAAAGAATTGGGATTTCGATTCTTTTTTTACCGAGACAGCGCCCATTTGTGCAAGTTGTTGAAAATATTTCAAAAACCATGTTTTCTCCGCGGGTGGGAGGCATTCTAAAACGAGGCGTTCGGTAAGAGACCGTTATCTTATTTCTTGTTAGTTCAATATCGATTAGGATTGAGGATTGTCTTACTTTCTAAGCCGAGCACGAGTTTCCCATACTCCTGAGCAATTACACATACCACATGATCGTCCAATTTCATCGCGTTATCGGATAATAATTTTTTAACGAGCGGTACTATGATAGTTTTTATCGTATCTGTAAACGGTCGACAGAACAATATTATAACCTTTCCGCTTATGAGCGGGATTGTGTTTCATTTACCGAATTTCAAGTTACATAGTATATAGCTACAAGAAACTTGGAATGCTTAATGAATAATGCACAACTAGTCATCAAGCATACCTTCCTGAAGATGAGGTAGCAAGTACACTATTGTCTGTACAGAGGTGCATCTTACATTGCTTTCTTCGTCGCTTGCTAATTCTACAAGAGATGGTAGCAAAGCAGATTTTACAGACTCAGCACCAAGGCCTTCGGCAACAAAACGTAGCTGCAAGCAGATACTAGCTCGTACTTCGCTATTTACATCCTGACAGAGGGAGTGTACCGATGGTAGAATTTCCTTCTGTATCCTAATAACAATTCAATGTTTATACCGAAAACGTAATCTTTCTATGTAGTTGTTTTGTTTTTTTTTAATAAATAAACACTGCTCTGGTTCTCCCTATAAAAAAAAATTCAATACTCACATAGCAGAATCGAATCTTGTACAAATTTTCCCTAGTAACCTGCTGCACGTTACCCTGGAGTAGATAGGCTGAGACAATTGTCCTTTGCTTATAGCCAATGGAACGATCTGTATGATTTTATTTCGGTTATCATCCGGTCGGTATATACATATTTTTATCTTATCAGACTTAAATAAGGTTTCAGTTTTGTCAAATAATTACATTATCAAAGCTATGTAGAGCACATAGCACCTTTTAAAAAATCAATGAGCTTTCAGAGTACTTGATGCTTAGTCTAGCTGGGACTAATGAAAATAAATCAATCCATTACGTGACTACCGCGTGATCTTAAAACTACTACATGAACGAACAATACTTTTGCCCTTTTATGTTGTAAATGTTATTCGAATATCAATTACTATGATTGTCTATACAAACCTGCGTGTTTATGACTTCTACCGGCAGTAACTCTATCACATCCAGTAAGGTCTCCAGCCATGCATCACAAACAACTTTAAATGTATATGTACACGTTAAGTTATGTAGAGTAACACCAAACGCATGAGAGAACTGTCGATACGGGACTATCTAGCGATGTCTAATGTACGAATGAACATAATTAGTTTACCTGCATCACGACTTTCGAGCGAATCTAATATACTTGGGAGGAATGTTTGACTGAAGACACTATGGTTGACAAGTTTCTGCTCTAATATCGTTTTGAACATCGAGGAGGCCGCAATGTGGAACTCCGTGGACGCAGTAGCCAACGACTGCTGCATTTTCGGTACCACACGAGACATGCATGACTGCGTGTCTGTCTGTAAGAGGCTAGGTAAGTTTTGTATGACGCTGAGCTTTTGGAAATCATCGCCTTTCCTGAAATAATTACACACACACACGCACAAGAATAGTTAAAAATGTTAGATAAAATCTGCATATCAATTGAAAAGATCATTCCACAATTTTATATATTATTAGATTAATAAAAAATAATTTTCCCATTTAAAAATTAATTATATTGAATAATTTTAAATTCTCAATTTTTGTTCGATCAAACAAATTGTTTTGTGGTATTTTTATGGTCGACACGTTAAAAACGACATGTATTCCTAAAATTTATGCAACCACCAAGGACAAGAATCTTTACACAACGCATCCTTTCGGAACGTGCGACAGCAGAGCCTGCATCGATGCAATGTTTACATACGAATGCACGGCTGCATTACTGCTTACGTCGCGGTCTTCTGGAATCCCGAACACCCGACAATCGGTGGCTATTATTACGATTCTCGCGGGCAATGGAAAACAGACGTGAAACGGTAGGGATGAACGGCCAACAACAATCCTGTCAAACACTATGAAATATAACCTATATACTACGGCCGGACACGGTACAATCTCTAACCTTTCGATTGCGGCGCGCTCGAACTCAAAACCATCGGCATTTCGGTACGCGATATTCGCATGACAACGGTTGTCGCAGGTAGCTAAAATAATTCGCGATCCAATCATAGCTACGGCGACATCACGAATCGCATTGTTAGCCCCTTCCCGTATAATAATGAGTCACGAAGATTTCAAACCGAACCTATTATTTCTTCCTTCTAGGTTGAAATCAAACTATTTTAGGCATCAACGTAAATTTTCTTTTAATAAATTATAATTAAAGTTTGAATTATTGCAGCCCCGAAGAAAATCGTACAGCAAAGGGTTACGTGCGCGAGAGAGTGTTTTGTGGATATATTTGAAATTCAGTTATTCAAGTTTAATATGTAAATGTGCGGCTGCACCGATGAACAATTTTTAAGCTTAGTATACTGTATATATATACAGGGTGTCCCGGGTTTTCAATGTTCAGCAAAGTAAAATCCACCGTCATCAACTCTACACTTTATAATAAAGCGTTTCTGAGCAAACTTCAAATAACATTTTTTTCTTATTTCCACTTGTAGGATATGCTCCCCAAGTTTGTCCATTAAAACCCGGGACACCCTGTATATACGGCTCGTGGACGTAGAAGGCCGTGTATATACGCGCGTCCCGCAGTCGAAGGGCTAAATAGGGTGGCGCGTAGCATTGCTTACGAGTTACTCGTACGTAGAATGTCATTTCTTACGAGTGGCTGTCTTTAAAGGACTATAATTAGCGGCGGTCGAACCGCAGGACAGTATACCTACTCCTTGAACGACGACGCCGCGGTATTTTTAGAAACGGTGTGTGTGAGCAGTGCATGGGTGCGCACGAAAGGGAGACAGATAAGACGACAGCCGAGAAGGAAGAAAGTGTGTGCTGGCCGATTCGAATTTTTCGTACTGAAAAACTGACTGGTCCGACTACTTACGGATCCAGCACGCTCTCGTACGGAGCTTTATCTTCCTCTTGTAACATTTTCGGGGCGCATTTTATTCAACGAGACACCACTGGATATCGGCGACGGCAACAACCGATCGCACTCGACCCGAACGTTTCACGACGACACACGCGTACGCACTCTTATGACGCATTCACGGCAAGAAAAACAACACGAGCAGAACCGTGGATGACAACTAAACTGGGCTCCGACTCCAAGGTATCGATTATACCCCGACTCTGACTTGTCGTACGAAGCGGCGAGCAAGACCGAGCCGAGTCGGAAACGACCGAACGCGGCCTACGTACGCTCTTGGATAGGATGCACACGTAACCCCGCGTAATACAATAGAACCGATGCGTCGCGTCGCGTCGATCAGGAGTCGGTGTTGTGTAATCGACAAACACCGATGCAGCAGAATTACACGATAATATCGATTGTTGAATTTTTAATTCGATACTTCCTGATCAACGCTTACGATTACAGATAATCGATCGTAATCAATCCCGGTCAATATAATCGAACGATATAGTCGTCTATTACCGATTCGAAATATCGATCGTTAACTGTCGCTCGCTGATTGGAAATTTAATCTTTGATCATTAACTGACTTGTAATCGAGATTTAATTGAAATGCAACTTGATACACACCCATTGTGATGATCGATGTGTCATAATGTGTAATGAGACCATAAGAAGGAAACATGTTTATTTATAACAATGCCATAATGCGTACAATGACTCACATCGTTTTTTTCCCAAGATGCTGTTCCATCTAATTATTTAAATTGCATAAAAAATTACAAAAAAAGCTTGTGTCGTAAAATAACCGTTAATATCCAATTAACGATTGCAAAACTGATACTTAAATAATTGAATCGTAATCTTTGATCGCTATTTGTATTAAATATTGTCCGGTGTAACGTATGGTGTGCAAATATTTTAAACATTTCAAACGAATTACTTTATCAATTTTTATGTATTCACAACAGTACCTTAATTTGAACACCTATCGGTACGTGTAAGGATAGATGAGCCACGTCTCCGTAACCCGTTATTTAGCTTGGCGGAGAATTAATTGATCAACGGGCAACCTTGATACGATAATCGCGCGAGGATTACGTAGTCCGATTCAAGGTTTCGCCGAATGATTTGTCGACGGAGTGCGCGCGCGAAATTACAGCAATCTCTCGATATATGCGAACACCTCGGCACCGAGCTATCGCTTATAATTTGTTAAAAGTGTTTTACACGGTATCTACTAAAGTAGTCATTCTCAATCAAATTCGAATCATTCGATCCAATTAAAAAAGAAAGTTATTTTGATTTAAAGAAATGCGCGAGTCGCTGAATAATCGAAATATTACAATTTATTTTTAGAAGGATACCGACCGTGGTCCTGCGAAGACCGCAGCAACCGGAAGTCGTCCCGAGCAGGCGGGAGGGAGCTGTTTTACCGACGTATTCGCACGGATCCAGGAAAACCGCGCTCAAGATGAAAATTTTAAATGCAATACTAGGTTTTCTTTTCGTTTACTTACATTAACAGATAAGTGGCTTTGTCTATCGGCCGTTTTTCCAAACTGACGTCCACACTGTGCTGTTTCAGTTCCTCTTCGTTCTAGGGACGCATTCGGTTAGGTTATGAATCGGTTCGCGGTTACTCGGAAACGAGACGGGAATGGATGGTACACGTACTCTCAGAGCGGCAACCGGTTTGTCTAATTGTAGACTAGCGAACTCCTCGTAGTCCAAGATCGGTTCATGTTGCATGTTTTCCCGACGAACGGCCTCGGCCGAGGCGACACCGTTTTCTCCGAGAACAATTTACCGGAACAGGAAACGCGCGTTCGGGCTGCGGCACGACCGGAAGCGGGAGAACCGGGAGAAAAGAAAACGACGAACGATCGCGTTCGACGATTTTCAAGAATACAATTAATCGAATCGACACTCGGCGCACGTACAGAAGGGGATACGGGAAATGAATATTTAGAGAGACACACACACACGATTGTATAAAATACGAAATATATTTAACCTTTCATAGCATGTCGTATAATTTAGATAGAAGTATACATATTTACCTTACGGGCGTTGCATAGGGCGTGCGTATCGTGTAATACGTTCTAGCGATATAAAAGATTACAGTTTACAATTATACTCGATATGTACAAAGAACGAAAAAACTCTCAGCTTCGCGATTGCAACGAAATCGAACGCCGATTCTCGACAACTTTCTGGTGTATAATCTTATCGCCTTAAGATTATCGCGCTTTGCATTCGAAGTATTCTATACGCAATTCATACGATCTAACGTTTACAATGTACTAGAAGAGAGGGGGGGGAAGACAGAGGGGAGTAATTATAATCATAAGAGAAAGAGAAAAGGGGAGAGAGAATTGAGACGCGAATGTACAGGGACGCGACGGGATAATCGGTGAAACGAATTGATTTCTCGGCTCGTAACGAGTCCGCAAGAATGATCTTGAGCTCGCGAGACGTTTCAATGATAATATGTGTGCGTTTACGTCTTGGTCTCTCGAAAATCTACAGGGCAGCATCCGCGGAGACCGTTTCGCATCTTTCTTTGTCGCTCCGCGCGAAATGAACGCTTGGCATGTACACGTAATATATTTATATTTCTTTACAACTATTCTCGCTCGCGTAAGAAAATTGTTACGAATAATATCATCTCGACGCAAAGTCTTGTCCGCTACAGTCTATACTTAACGATACAACCAGGGCTTGATACGACTCCGAAAATAATAGTTTCAAACCGTTATGAAGAACTTTTATATTGAACATGAAAAACTATTGCTACGAAGAACCGAAATTACTAACTAAATATGTATATCGGTTTCATAATCGATTTTTCTTTGTCAGCTATCGTAAATGATACTCTTCGAATTGAATAGTTCGAACTGTTGGTTCTTCGTAACAGTCACTTGGAATAGAGGTCCTTCGCAACTTGTTTCAAGATTCTAAATCGCATTACAACAGTTTTCAGGCCCTGGATACAACATCTCTATAACGAATGTCTAATTAAAAAAAAAAAAAAAACAGAAGGAGAGGAAGAAGACCTATCGGTTAAGGTTCGTGGAAGCACCCTGAATCACTGTGTAACAGTCAAAAAAAGTCTATCGCTAAGAACCGCCGAAGATCGATGGCGCGCAATCTTTGACTCTGTTCGAACGTAAACGTTTACGTCTCGATCCTCCGTACTAATTTGTTCGTTTTTTCCAACAACAACAACGACGACGACGCCGACGCCGGCGGACGACGACGATGTTAATAACAACGAAACGCTATTTTGTCCCGGATATCATGCGTTCCAGTTTTGGACTAGTTTCAGTCGTAACGAGACCACAGGCGCACACGAGCCAACGTGTGTTTGCGGTCCCCTCGAGTCGCTTTATTGCCGGCAATCTATGAACCGGGATTTTACATCCTCGAAAACCGCTATTATACAATCTTGTACTCGATGATCGAATGTGCCTCGTATCGCAATAAACACGGAACAGTTTCTCTCGGCCGACGATTGTTCGATTCGATGGGCGCTAATATTATTATTATACAATCCCGAATTCGACGATGAAACATTTTGGTGTCGCGACGAACACGGAAGAGTCTCTCTCGGCCGGCGACTTTTCGATTCGGTGCAAAGAGTACAACGCGTTCCTTGTCGCGCAGGCGTCGCCCCTCAAACGTAGCTCTCATCGTCAACGACTGATCTCCCGTAGCCCAGGTGTCTCCCTGTGACCGAGGCTCGAGGCTGCGGGGGCGGTCTGTAGGGAGGCGGTGGCGGCAGAGACCTTGACCTTCCGGCCACTTTGTGTCTGTCCTCCAGATTCATGTGCACCGGCGGCAGATGCCTGAGTCTCGGGGGCAGCGGGGGCGGCGTGTCCGGCCACGTTCTCTCCTCCTCCTCGTCCTCGTCGCCGTACAGATCGATCGCCTCGGCTTGCTTGAACGGGTACAGATCGTTCCTCTCTCTCGAGCCGTATATCTCGCTCGACCTGTCCCTGTCCCTGTTCCCGTAGATACTGTTCTCGGACTCGTATCTCTCGGTCCTGGTGCTCTCCTTGTTCATGTAGATCTCGCTCTTGACTTTTTTGAACTCGTACAGATCGCTGCCCGAGTGATAACTTCCGTTCTGCGAGACCGGCGACTCTCTGTTCACGTACACCTCGGACTTGATCTTCTTGAACTCGCTGAACCGCTCCTTCTTGTACTCGTATCGGTCCCCGCTGGACAGCGAGGACTCCACGGTCAGGTCCTGCTCCGAATTGTGAATGGAGACTCGCTCGGTGCAGATGTCCTGCTGCGAGCTCCGGTAAATGTCCTTGCAGTTCTCCACGTTCTCCTTCATCGAGTCCTGTCTGAGAAACTCCCGGCCGTAGATGTCCTTGCAGTTCCCCACGTTCTCCTTCATCGAGTCCTGCCTGAGAAACTCCCGGCCGTAGATGTCCTTCTCGTCGAATCGTTCTTTCCTGTGCTCGTGCTCGTCCAACTTGGTTCGTGGTGTTCGCTTCAGCTGTGCCCTCAGCCAGTCCTGCCTCTGGAAGTTCGGGTTCGGGTAGCCGATGTTGTTGCTCTTCTCGTCTCGGAAGCCGTGCTGCTCCACGCCGCTCGATGAGTGATGGTTCGTCGCCGTGTAACCGTTTATCCTCTCCTCCCAGCCACCGTACACGCGGATGTACGAGTTCTTGCTAGTGGACTTGTCCTCTTTTGCCAGAGACTTGTCGAAGCTTGACGAAGAAGCGTTCACCGCCGAGTCCTCAGAGCCCACCGGCGACTCCGGAATGAACAGCTGGCAGTCCGATAGGGTCAGACCCGAGTCTCGCGACAGGGACATGTGGTCCTTTCGCGGTGGTTCCGTCAGGTCCAGGCTGTCCAGGGAAAGCCCACCTGCTGCAACGAGAGAAACTCCTCAGTGAATCGTCAACGGATTTAGTAGTAAATCGGTTCGGTAGTTTAGTAGCAATCTTGATGGTATAAGGACGTCTGCTTCCACGGTAGTTCTAGTTCTAGGGTTAACGCGTTTCTACGTTCAGACAGGCGGCAAAGGATATACCAAGGTACTCACAGTGAAGGCTATCGGTGCTCTCCTCGGCTCCGCTGTCGCTTCGCTCCTCCCCAAGGAGCTGCGTAACTCCTTCGCCGAACAGAACTTCGCACCGTCGGATCAGCATCTCCGTTAGCGTGGGTATCGCCCTGCTCTGGTTCACCGAGGGATTAGGGGACCAGAGCAGGCTCGGCCCGCAACAGACCCCGAGGTTGCTCGCGCACATCAAATTGTGCTTCGATCTCCTCGCCACGTGGTGCAGTACACAGATCAGGTGCGACAGGAGAGTGTAGTTTGCTTTGGGCAGTCTATCTAAAATACTGAAAAGGAACGCGCATTAGCTACCGCGTACGAAATGAGCTGGACATGTGACAAAGAAACATACTACACTATGAACATACTGAACCTAGACACTTGAACAAATATTTTGGCACAGGTATCTTTTTATCAAAGTTAGGGATAATAAAATTTTTAAAATTAACGTGTCTAGCCATGTCCCCTTGCGAATGGTAAAACGGTGCTTACTTCTTAATAGTTTGAACAGGATTTGGCGTGTCGAGGCTGTCCATCCACAGCGGGAACAGGTGAGAGGTTAGAAGAGGGTCCGGCAAGGACCTCAGGAAGTCCTTGAGCAAGGCCGCAACCGCGATGATCGGCGCGTCTTCGAGACAGCTCGGATCCCCCGTCGTTTCGATCTGATCGCGGAGCTCGCGAACGATCCTGACGTTCGCGGACTTCCGGAAGATGCCCTGGGTGAACGGGCCCTTGGCGAACAGCTGTTGCAGCATGACCAGCACCGGTTTCGGCAGGCCGTTCTCGTCCAGCCTGGACAGGTTCACGCCGAACAGGCTGGGGTTCAGAGACAGCGACCTCCTGAGCAGCCCGGTGATCTTCGACTTGTTCTTCTTGACCGGGGACTTCGGCACGGGCCTGAGGATGAAGTGGCACGTGTCGTGGCCGCTCTTGTTGCAGTGCTCCAGGTCGAAGCCTTCGTCCGCGGAGAGGGTGTGTCTGAGATTCGACAGTTTCACCGCGAACGGTCTCTCGTGGCCGATCAGGGGATACGGTGCTTCGTCCGCGGACGTTCTTGCCCAAAGTTGAAACGGTCCTTGGAGATCTAGCAGCCTCGTGGCCAGGTTCACGCAGGCCGCCGCAGTCATTTCGGATCCCACCATTATCGTCTTACACTGCAACACAACGGAACGCACGGATGTGATATGATGCTGGGTCGACTGATACAATGGCACAGATTTCGAGGAACAACGAGACGAAGAGACTATGCGAATGCTTGTTATTTTGCGAAACAAACAGATAGAGAGCGCGGTCAGCTTCCGCAGCGGAACGCGAGCAGTTCGTGCACTCGATGATAGCTCGCGTGTATTTAAACTTAAACGCGAGGATGGTCGATAACGACGAGGGACGAAGAGAGGGAGGGTATTCTCGCGTCGATAAAGTCCACGAGATAGAGACGGCTGGCTCTCTTCGGAGGGAACGATCGACTCGGCGCGCGGCGCGGCGTTGACGTCAACGATACAAAAGAGGCATCTCTCGAGAGCGACCAAAAATGCCTCCAGGAAGGTCAAGCGGCACGATCGAACCGTACGCTCTCGCTGATGTGCCAAGAATGGACCCGCGAAGGCGTGACCGCGCGTCTATCCGACAATGAGAGACCACGGTGTGCATGTATGTATGTATGTGTTTGTTGCACTTACGCATTCCGTGCTCGTGTCGCTGTCGTGATACACGACTTGAATGTTCGTGTCTGGCGGCTCCTTCATGCTCTCCTCTCGCACCAGCTCGGTCAGACGTCCCCACCAGAGATCCCTGGCTGCTGCGGTCCTGCAAACCAATCGCGAAAACACCGTTCAAACACCATCGGCTATCGCCAATTTCGAGGACGTCTCCTCGGGTTCGTGCCATTACGGACGGAGAAGCCGTAGAATGTTAAACTAAGATGCTTAACAGGCCGCGAGGGACCATCGAAACTTTTTAAAAACTTCATAGCTGCATAATAATTTTCGACGTTCCGACGGTCTTTTTGCGCATAGTCGAAACTTGTCGCTAGACAGGAGCCACTTTGGAATTTTTTCCTTTTTCTTTTAGTAATTCTAAATGGGCAAAATTAATGTATATTGATAGGGCTTACATGAAGGTGGCGACGACGTTCGTGGTGGGCCAGCCGAGAACGAAGCTGGTTTCCTGAGATTTGCTCGTCTCGGCCACGTCCTCTATGTGTCCAGCCGTCAGCCACAGCTCGCTCATCCTCACGGACTGTTTCAGCTTGAAGTTGCCCCCGCTTCTTGCCTTGGCTATGAGCAACAGGTCCGAGAACAGGAACAGGTGTCTCTCCTGAGACTGCACGCCCTGCGAACACGATCGATATACTCTGTAATCCTGGAAAGATTCTCCTCCCGGTGCGATGCGACGGGGGAAACGAATTCGGTGAACGTACCGTGGTGAACTGAACCGGAGTTTCCAGGAGGAACGTCCTTGGCGGGGATTTAGGGGCAGGCGAGTTGCTAGACACATTCAACGACTTCTGCGACAGCACTCTCGTCAGCCTTCCGGTGTTCCCGCCGCTCCTCTTGCGGATCAGGCTCTTCATTTTCTGAAACACGCATTCCACGTTGAATCAAATTTGCTACGTGACCGACGAGATTTTTCAAACCTAATACTCGTTACGGGATCTGAGAAATTAAGTTTAGACACGCTACCCTCCAAGCCTCTACACTCTACACCTCCGTTCCACTTTGAGCAAACAACTTACAAGCGTTTCGAAGATAAAGAATAATTCAAGATTAATTTATATCATAAGATTGTTTATCGTTACCGATACACAAGAGTGTTAATATTTTCAGTGTTCTCACCTTCAAATTCGATAAATATCGAAAGGAGTACCAGTCGATCCCTTTCGTCAAGAAGCGTTTTAGAAAGATGACCGAGCAATTCTAGGGAGCTTTTGCAGCGAATATTTTCTAATCTACGAGTATGGGGGACATCGATGACCGATTGGCAGATTCTGCGCGACCAAGGAATGGTTCGTTCGCATGGATATCGAGGCGAGAAGAGGCATCGAGTCGCGACACGTAGAATCGCACGGGCGGAATCGATTTATCGGGAACCGAAACGAGGTTATCGCCGCGCAGAGTACATGGATCCACCGGACTAGAGATTAGCATTAAATTATCGGCGGCTCGGCCGATCTCCAGACTCCTCTCTACACTCTCTAGCCGTAGCCGGTTGCCGCGCGCGAGCAACGCGTGTAGCTCGAGGGCCACAAAGTAACGACCAATTTTGATGCTCGGATCTAGGACATAAATTATTATCATCCTCGCAGCGGGCGGCTAATAACCGGACGCCAACGTGCCAGGCCGCATTAACTTTCGGATGACTTAACAGCATTATTTCACCGGTGAACGCGACAGTGAGGCATCGCGCCGTCGCGTCGCCTCGGAAACCCGTTCGAAATTTTCGCGTGCAACCGTTGCGCGTTGCTGATGTTCACTCCGGTTGGGACTACTCGCTGCTCGACGGAACCCATGGGACCGAGCAAAACAGCTCGCGGGAACTGAAAGCGAACCGGAGAAAATTCACTGCCATTAGGGGCCCCGAGTCAGAGTTCAACGAGACGAACCCGATGCGCCGCGGCCTCGAGTATCCTTTATTATAATGTTCCCACCGAGTTTCCATCAAATGCGTGGAATTAACCCGAAAATTCGTCGCGACACAATTTCAGATTGGGTCAGCTCCATAAGCTTACGCTCGAGATATGCATACACTGGACATGACCTTTGTGACTTCACTTCAGATCGTATTTGTTAAAGAATAATGATCCTTCAAAACAATATACAGGGTGGCCCACATAACTCTCAACAGCTCAATATCTCGAAAACTATGCCACCGATTTTAAAGTTCTTGGTCTTAAATTGCATGGATCTGAAGAGCCTTTCTAACTACATAAACTTGAAGAGGGGTACCTTTCTAATTTTAAATGGAACCCCTATAAAACGTTACATATTTAGATTCTACAGGAAAAAACAAGTAAATTTTGTCTGAAACATTTTTTTGTCAGACATTTCCATGATGAGATATAACAGTTTGAAGTTTCGACTTGTAGGTACTTACTTGATTTTGCAATCATCACCAGACAATTTTTGAATGAAAAATTTGGGAACAAATGGATTGGTCGTGGGGGACCTCGTCAATGGCCTCCTCGATCCATCTATCTAACACCATTAGATTTTTTCTTATGGGGATATGTAATGGACAAAGTTATGTTTGAACCGCCGACGACAAAAGAAAATATGAAACAAAGAATACGTGACGCTTAAATAAATGTTTACAAGTCCGTGGTGGACATTTTGAACATTGAATTTAAAGAACATTTTATTTCTTCACGAGTAAGCAAAGGACTCGAGCACGTATACAAATAACGCTACATATTTCCGAGCGCTTCAAGTTTCAAGTAAGTACCTACAAGTCGAAACTTCAAACTGTTATATCTCATCATGGAAATATCTGACAAAAAAATGTTTCACACAAAATTGTCTTGTTTTTCCTGTAGAATCTAAATATGTAACATTCTAAATGGAATCGAACTTTAAAATCGATGGCATAGTTTTCGAGATATTGAGCTGTTAAAGAGTTATGTGGGCCACCCTGTATATCTCGCAAAATTTTTCCTTCCAACTTTCGAAAACTTCTTTACCAACGATAAAGAGCACACACTGTAGAAGGAAGACTCGTTTCAGGGCAATCAAAGGCAACTAACCCCCTCAATTTTGTTCCACGGCGTTTCCATCGCAAAAAAGGGAGACAGTTTCATCGCTTGTCCAACGAGCCGCGTGGGAAAGGGAGTCCCGCGTGTGTCCGGATTAATAACTATACTTTCCACGGTCGACGAGGGGAAATTTGTTCCCGTGAGAAACGCCGGAACCATCTCCCGCGAACTTTTCTCGCTCACGGTCGACGCGCGTTTCCACCGGAAACCTCGCGATTATACGATTTTATATGATTTTTCCGCGCGCGCAGATTTCCCGATACAGTTCTCGAGGCTTTCGGTCGTTGTGGTAATCGGTATATCCTTCTCGAACTGTTTTCCCAACGTTTTCGCAAGTGCACATTAATAATGCTCGCATATGCTGATGGAGCTGGCTGCGATGCTCTTGCGAAACGTTGGGAAAAGAATTCCGAAAGGACTTTGTGTCGATGGAAAGAAGTCACGCGGTACAGGGGCAGGAGGAGACTACCAGTTAGTAATCTGATTTGTTGATATTGTTCGAGTCAGTCTCTTCAGACTTGCATTCCTTCCAGGTGACTGCTTTCCAAGGCTGCTGGTAATTAGCAAGCTTCGACGACACGACGGGGATTTTTCGGAGATTCGACAATGAAAATTTTGATCGCGAATGATGTAGAACGGGCCTCGGAATTATGTGCTCGCGACGGCCGGTTTTCGAAGACTACGCCCCCTTTTTCCGGCCGAGCGTCTCGCTCCCCGTGGCGGCCCACAGTGCTCGGAACGCCTCAGGCGCGTACTATAGGAGCTATTCGCGGTGCATTAGAGCGACACCCGTATCAATAGGTTTCATGTAGAAGACAATTACCGTGGTGAGGACATCTCGCTCGTGCAGCCGGAGGTTATCTCCAGGAAACAATTCTTGGATGCGATGCAAATCGCCTTCGAGTTGGCCGCGTTGCAGCACCGCGCCGCTTCCGACGCTTCCGCTTCCGTTCTCCACCAGATTCCTCGCTTCCTGGCCCAGGTACCTCTCGTATTCGGCCAGCCTCTGGACCTGCAATCGTACAAAACAATTTCACGGTTAACAACACTGAAATTCCAAAACGATTTGTTTCGTTAGTTTAATCCGCTTATAGTCGTAACATTATTGTCATTATCGATTCGTCAGAAGAATCGATGAGTTTTGCGCAAGACAGAAGAGAGAGTTCCCTACGAACCCCCCTGCTTACCAGTATAACGTATAGCTCCCGGCGTTATTGCGGACGCATGCATAGGAAACGACGATTGGCAAACGCGTCTCTCTCGGTTTCAGAACAACAGAAACTGGGCGCAGCATCGTTAATGCAAGCGATACCGCGAAAAATCCTCGCGCGGAATAAGATTCAGCGTCGATTCTAATCGGCGACTACGCGACGGGAGTTATGCCACTGAGGCTCGAGACTCATCGAGCAACTATTCGACACTCGAGGAGGTCTACGCGGCTCGAATGCGAGAACGCATTGATTCATCCTATGCTCTAGCACTAGCTCTACAAAACCCTAGCACTTCCAGTTGTTGAAAGAAAAAAATATATTAATGATCTTCTTCAAGAACGACTATAAGATACTTTCGTGTTCCTTAGCACTTCCCTGGCGCTCATTCGGTCGAAAGAAACTTAAACTTCTGTACATTGCTTTAATAGAATTGATTTAACAAAAATTAAATGATTCGATATTATTCAATCATGCGCATAAGATCAGTGCATTCCAGTTCTCCTATTATTTCAGACTTTGATACACACAGTCAAGCACTCCGAGTACGATGCGTGGAAAATCCTCGTCAGCGAAGAATTAAAATTGCAAATGACAATAATTACGAGCTTCTATTTCTCGGAACACGCGCTGTGCGCACCAGTGTGACGAAGCGCAAAGTGGTTCTCGCGGATCTGGTGCTCGGGTTTCGCTACTGTTTATCAAGCAACACGCGAACCGCCCACGCGTTCTCTCAGCTTCTGCGGCTTCGAGAGAGCTCGTCACGATCTGCTCCGATTTCGCGCGACCCGCTGAGACATCGACGGAAATATCGGCTTCGATTCGACTCGTGTGGACACAGCACACACGCCAACGTTTTCGCAGCTGCCCTCGGACGCTCCCACGTGCGCGTGCGCCTCGAAATTTTCAATTAAAATGCGAGCAAGCGAGCGCGTGAGCCGCCACGCAGGCTGTCCGTATAAACCACCCACGCAGGCTTTCGTAACGAGAACGCGTTCTTCCCTTCGATCGAATCGAGCCACGAGATTCGATCTGTAAACCCGTACGAATCGGTAATTCTAGCTTAAGACGAGCTACTAACGACCTGAACTCGTTCTTAGGCAAGAGGAGATCGAAAGCGGATTCGCTCGATCACTAATTTCGTGTAAATGCGATTCTTCTGGCTTCCGTATCAAATCCAGATGTTACAGATACGTGAGAGACCTTTGGCGATGCTGAACGAATTTCTGATTAATTCTGTTCGGAATCCACAATTCCATTTTTGAACGGTTTCGCCGTACAGTAAATACTCGATCTAAGAAAACGGGAACTGTACGATCTAAGAAAAACGAATTAGTCAACGATAACACGTTAATGCATTTAAACTTTCATAATCTTCGTACCGTTTCATGTTTCACCTGCTCACGTTCGTGTCAAGTGCATCAAATCAATAAATAAATAATAAAGTCCCAGGATTTATTCGTTATTCGTTATTCACGAATAAATCCTAGGACTTTTATTCGTTATTCGTTATTCGATATTCTAAATGACGAGAATAAAGGCCGAGAATAAGCGCGAGAATAAAAATTTATTCGTTATTTCGAATAAAGTCACTTTATTCGCAACTTTTATTCGAACTTTTCTTCGAATAACATTTTATTCGCAATTTTTATTCGCTGGGTTATTCGAATGAAATTTCATTCGAATAACGCCCAACTCTGACTAAAGTCTACAAATATTTTCGTGTACCTACGAGCGTCGAATCGGAGTCGTAGCCCTCGTCCGCGAACAGGTCCACGAACATATCGATCTTCCCGGGATCGTGTAGAGATCCTTGGACACTGTTTCCTCGCAACGATCCATTGGATCCACGCGATCGTTCGCGGTTTGCGAAGCAGAAGCGTGGCGCGACCGACCGGTTGCTCGACTCGCGCGACTAACACTGAACACGCTCGAGCGACCGATTCCGCTCGATTCCGCTCGAATCCGTTCGCTCCACAACGCATCTTTCGCGGCCAATGAATCACCGAATCACCGGAAGCAGCCACTACGCTTCGAAGAGCGGAGCCTGCATATGGTTTACCGTGCTCTTATGTGTCACCGATTTTCTCACCTATCCGGCTACTCGAGCACGTCTCGCTACGCCGATCTCCACGCACCCGTAACCAAATACGCGTCTCCTCTCTCGACACACGATGAAAGTTTTTTTTTTTTCTTCTTCCATGAACCGGAGAGGTTCGTGCTACCCAGCCCCGGGTGCTAATCGGAGAGATTCTATATTTCTTTATTTATCACCGGCGGCAGCCAGTATGTATGTATGTATTTCGCTTTCACTCGGCGCGAGCGATCGAACTCTGCAGATTCCGCGAACCGACGCGATTTTCTGCCAGCCAGAACGATCTCCGATAACCGAGGCTGCTTAGACTCGCTAATTGGGCTGCGATGTTGTTTACCCGGGTCGCTGAACGATATTCTATTAAATCCTGGGGTCGTAGGACAACCCGGTAAAGCGGGAAAGTGAAACTGCTGGTTCGATGGGAAATTGTCGATGCGTGGTTGTCGGACGAATTATTTTACACGGTGGACCATGTTGCGCCATTTTATAGTACTTTATACAGAGTATCGAAATCGTCATTTAAACCTGATGCGGTCTTTTGGTAATTTCTGACCAATTGAAAATTTTGTTTCGTTATATAATTGGTTTCCGGTAGCCATTTTACTTCAAATTTTTGGACGCAAGTTTATGCTCGATTCTGCAGAAATGGCGCAGAAATGTTTTGACGCGTATCGTTTTCACAAAACGATAATTGTAACGTTAAAGGTCTTCGTGGTAAAAACTGACCATTAAATAAAATTCAAATTATAATTATCCGGCTGCACTATAGTTCGGACAAAAATTAAATTGTAACGTTTTATCAACGATCGCGCCATCTTACAATTTCTAGATTAAAAAAAAATATTGATAGTGAACAATGTTCCAACAAACCGTGAACATCGAAATTGTAAAAGCATGCAGTAAATATGTAAAGTGGAAATGGAGGAGGCGGTTTTGCTGGGATAATAGTCGTCGAAGGTTTGATTCCGCGGTCTCGCAAGCCGATGGGGTTTTTTTCGACGCGTCGCAGGTTTGTCTTCCCCCCTGGCCTCTCGTTTTCTTTCGTTCCGTTTCCCATCGTCATTGTTAAAGCGACACGTACTTTTACAAGCGGCATTCTTATCCCCGACACCGTTTCTGGGCCCGTTTTCGCACACTTTCACCGCGCCGCGCCGCGCCGCGTCGTCGTCGGTTCCATTCCTAGGAATAGCTCGCGAACATGGAACGCCGCGCGGCGTGTACGCTCTCGATCGCCGCTCGATAATCGTTATCGAGTCACGATTGGGCCTCGCGTTGTTTCACGGGCCCAGGAATTTCGCTTCGGACACGCGGCTCAGCCTACTTCGATCGGAACCAGACAACGGCCCCAACAACTCTCCGCAAGTTTCAATTTTTCCGATCAGCCCAGGCTACAAATCTCCACGCGGCGTTCCAGTGAACAAAGATTCGTTATTTCTAATTCTACCGCATTCTTCTGTTCTGTATGTAAAGGGTTTTCCAATAAGGACGGGTCGATGTTGAAATGGCATAAAACAAGCTGTGTGTGAGGTATTAACGACATTTTCTTTTAATTTGAAAGGCCCATGTACGCCATTATGTATGAAATATGGGGCCCGGATCCTAGAGGTCCAATTTTCAATGACTCTGCCGCATAGATCCGGCTGTATTTGAGCGATGGCCTGGGCTATGTTGAGTTTGAGGGGATCGGTCGATTGGGGCTTATTGACATAGACCTTCGACTTCAGAAAACCCCACAAGAAAAAGTCTAGCGGGGTCAAATCGCACGATCTTGGTGGCCAATTCACGTCACCTCCGCGAGTGATAACCATACCTTCAAATCGTTCATGCAAGAACGAACACTCATTTTGATAATAAAGTTTTATCATTTGGACGTGCTGCTCAATCGTGTAATTTTCCATGGTGATTTGGCATTACTGACTGAATTACAAACAACAGATTTGACCGACGCGGTCAAAACAATATGGCCGCCACAGACTGTCAACTGCATCTTTATAGCACGTGCTCCCATGTTTCCGCTTCGTTTCCACATATTCTGCATTTTCCGTCATCTTCATCCACCCAGTATCTCCCTCCCTTCATTTCATTTCCTAATCTATACGTCGCTACTCTACCCCATTTCTCTTCTTTCCATCTTCTCTTCAGGTACTCTGGTGTTTTCTCTACCCTTATTTCCCTACACCAGCTGTTATATCTCGACTCTATAGCCTATTTCCAGTTCTCCTCTCTCTCTGCATTCCTTTTCTCTCTGTTTTATATCCTGTTCCATTCGTCCTCTTTCTCTCTCTTCCGCGTTCTTTTGTTCTATTTAACTGGTTTGTATATGTATTACGTTCATACTGTAGGCTGGGTTCTCAGCATTTTTTATCTTTTCGAAAGTCGATGGCTACAGCAACTACAATCGTGAACCAACAGCTCACCCTCAGTAACGTGATCTAATAATTTTGAGATTTCTAAGCTTCCTTTGGGTACAACACAATTATTCGAAATCCTATAGATGAAGTGTTAACCAAGTACCGCAACTTAATTTTTACCACGAGAAATCCTCGAGTTTACTTGCCTCGCAAAATGAAACTGAAGAAAATGGGGATTTGCAGAAGATCCTCCGCGAATCGATTAGCTCCGTTGCCGATCAGTTTCCTCGGCTAGCGACAACACGTCTGCGCGCTCCTAGTTCCCAGCGGTTCTTCTCACAGTTTGTTACGAGGACAATCGGCGATTTAAAAGTCTAATGGGAATTCCATAATATTCCGGCGATAAGTAACGTATTGTACAAAACCGCGGAAACGGGGCTCAGTTCCTGACCTGCCCGAAACGGCACAGCCACCACTCTGTCACAGAAGCAGACGCTTTCTACGGAATCCGAGTTACGCCGACAAGATCACTCGCGTGATCGCGAGCGAACAAAATTTCATCGAAGAAGATCTCCCATGAACGGGGGATCATCTCGAAACCCTTCGGGCCCTCGACATTCGTTCCCCTCCCGGTTTTCCGAGGACAAAGGGCACCGGTGTGTCGTCCAATCGGGGGTCGAGATCAGCGAAATAAATACTCGGGAGACAGTCGGTCTTTTTAGTTGAAAAGGGATTCCTCGGAAATCCCCGGGACAGGGAAGGTTGTCCTCGGGAAACGGTAGAAAGCTTCAGGGTGGTTCTAGGACGAGACCAGGGTGCGCAGCGAGCCGGAGAAACGCTCGTTGTCGATTCAGCTCGTCGCGACGAGTTGACGGTCCTCCTCGCATATTAAACAGTCGTACAAAAAGGAGCTGGGACGAGTCTCGCAGGACTCGTCGCGCGAGCAAAGAATCCGTGTCCCAAGGAAAAAAGGGTCGCGCCGAGAAAAAGGAACGCGATTCGTTACGGGCGAGAGGATTTTCGCCCGATAATCCTGCCCCCGGACCGAGCTAAATTATTGCTGATTAGCATAGCGTCTTATTCTTTCCTATTCAACAGAGAATTCCTTCGAACCGTGATCGTAAATCGATCTTTTTTCGGCATAGAAATCGGAGAAACGACATTCTACTCGAGCTTAGATGTTTTATTTACAAAAATATACATATATTAGCAAGATGATCAAAAGCTCCGTAAGATTCACAATATTCATATTGAAATTTCCACGTTCGATTTTCCCATTCAACATCTATTCCGAGAGAACTTCTGAAAAAATGAATTGGGTATCTTATATTGCTATCCTCTCCACTGTTTCATCAATTCTCGGCACTTTTTCGCGGAGTTAATCGGTTTGGCAAATGAGCGGCTCAATTTGCCGGCTCCGACGATCAATCATTTAATTAGTCAGCGGGAACGTGCTCGCCGATGGAAATTGTTCGAGCCGCTGGTGAACGGAAGAGAAAGGTCGCGAGGATTCTCGCGCGCCTCCGCTCGAGAGGCCTTTTCCAGCTCGAGCATAGAGCCAAGCAAGCAAGCAAGCAAGCAAGCAAGCAAGCAAGCAAGCAAGCAAGTAAGCAAGCAAGCAAGTAAGCAAGCAAGCAGAGAGAGAGAGAGAGAGAGAGAGACAGTCAAGCAAAGTCGTCTCGCGTGTCCGCGCACGCTCCTATCCGCGAATGCATATATCATCCTATCGGGATAGCTGAATACCTACGGATATGGTATTATACGTGGCACCGGCCGTGTATCTGGAAGCGTACTTAAACGTATATTCTACCGTTAGTCCCGCTCGAAGCATCGACCTCCGCGACTCCGAGCGTCCGCGCTATTTCTCGACGGACTGTTTACGCCTTCTATGCGAAATATGCCTCGGTATCGTGATCGCCGGGCCTCTCGTGACCCCGCAACATCCACCATTGCCCGTGATTAACGCGACTCCACGATAACAATCGAGATAAACTCGTGGTACCTGGAACGGTGCCCGAGAACGAGATGGGGGATCCCGCTTCTTTCAAATTTCTCATATTTCCGTGTGAAAACGCAATCGCGCTCTCCGCGGATCGTTCGATGGCTCTGCCAACGATCGATAATCCCGATAATGCTCTCTACCATCCTGGTATATCGATGTATTCTGTAAATCCTTAATTTACGACCCGTAAGTAACTTTCACCCATTTCAAAGGTACACGATGGTTGAGAAAGAAAAGTAAACGATCGGCAAAAATAAATACAATATTGTATGCCAATCGTTTAGAAAGCTTCCTTAACCCTCATCCGTTCCTCGTTTTAAATGTGACACAGTTTTCCCGAAATAAGTTATACTGTCCTGTTATTTGTAGGTAAAGCGCGAAATTTCGTGACTTTCAGTTTTTTAATGCGAAACTTACAAGCGAAAAACCTTAGATGTAAATGTCGACTCATCAATTTTTTAATTTAAAAAATCGAAAAATAACTGTTTATCTTGTTATTTAATTGATCTTTTACCATTGTGTCAATTTGACACCGAGGGACGGATGAGGGTTGACACTAACCTATCGAGCACTAAAAGCGCAAACAATGTTCTAGCTTGCAAAAATGAGAACGCTCTATTTATTTAGATTTTAAACCTACCGAGCACTAAAAACGCAAAAAATGAGAAGGCTCTATTTATTTAGATTTTGTGCAATTTTTAACACAATATGTGTTTGGATAAATAAATTTATCGTATCAATTTCTACGTAAGCAACTTCATATTTTCAATAATTATACAATGAAAAATAAAAAATCGGTCATTCGACCGGCAGTGGTAGATTTAGTGTTAATAGATTAGAAATTAATATTTACAAAAATATCAGAAGGTATTTCTGCGTTATGATAGATTCAGTTCCAACTATTATACATAGATCGCGAACGTCAAGGCTTACGCGACTCCGGAGACTTCAACGCATGGTAAAGACACCACCGCCCGACCGATGGCGTTCAAGTCTCCAGCGCTAGCCTCCATAAATTGATTCTCTGCCAGAAGATCCTCTAGAATACAAACGATCTGTATAATCAACATTTCCGAGCGTAGCATTTGTTGCACATTTGTGTCTTCATGCATCTTACAAATTATTACATTTTTCTCAAATATCAACGAAACGAGTGATCGCCAGGGGAATTCCCAGGAAGGCCAAGTAGGTTTTGTTGTCGGCGATTCAAAAATCGTGGGGGCATGATTTTTGTTCGGATTGCGGCAATCGTGCACGAACGACGATCGGCGAACGGCGAGCAGAACGGGGAGAGGCCCCGGAGGCACGAGAGGCTGTAACTTTTTCCATCGGTGTCTCGATATTACAAGAACGGAGAGCGGCGTACCTACACGGATACACGCGGCCGAGACAAATTGTTGCTGGCTGACGCAACCCGCGGAGAACACCTGTCTCGAAAATGTTACAAAATCCGTTTCCTGCGGCGCTGATTAACGCACCGACGCGCAACCTGCTCGCGTTGATTTACAAGGGAACCGTTGCCGGGACTAGTATCCGAGTTTCATTAGTCGATCATTGATAAAATCGGACTCTCGGTTTCGCAAACCACGAACGTTCACGTTACAAAGATCGACTCTCGCTGATTCACCACGCTACAGAGATCTTGCGGATGAAAAATTTTGCTGCGACGCACTTGCTGCTTCCACTAATTTAAATCAGTCAAAACATATAATCGGAAATTCTTCGGACGTTTTTATAGCTAGGTCCTCGATTTTTCTCACAGAAATGATAAAATCTAACAACCCAAATACATATATCGTATATGTATTTGTCAGAATATTGTCTGTAATCTGAACTATTCACGACTCCATTTACAGATAATAGAATCGGAGAAAGCATTGGAAGACACCTCGAAATAAATCGAATCATCTACCCAGAACGCATTTCAGTAAATATTTCCGGCGCACTAATTTCCAGTGCCGCGTTCAAAGATAATTCGAAACGAATTGAATGGTCGACCTGAACGTATTGGAACAAGTTTTTGCGATGTCTTTCGGAAGATTTCGAGAGACCAGTGCTCCATTACGGTAGCATGCAGAAAACCAAGTGCACCGTGGTTTCGGTGGACGCGAATCGGTTTGGTGCGCAAGGATCGAGGCTAGTTTATATAACGTAATGGGCATTAATAACATGGCATCGAGGTCAAATCCACGCGGAATGCATAACGCGCGTACGAATGTCGGGAGGAATGCCACGTGTATTACGTACGGTGCATAGGCGTGTGTGCGGCTCGGTTGGGTTGCGAGGCACGTTGCAAGAAACGCGAGGATATAACTATACGTTGACTACCGACGGTATATTACGAAACACGCTTTTGCGCAGCGCTGTGCAGCGCTGTGCAGCGCAGCGCGCGCGTTGTATCCGACAATAATTCCGCGCGAGCCTTGACAAAGAATACGTAATAACGCGTCGTTCGACCGGTAGAGAATAAAACCAGCCAGAAGGGGATATTCGATTGAACCTATTATCCTATATAATCCTGTTCGAAGGAGTCCTGTGTTCGGAAGAGAATCGCGCCCATTGCTGCCGGAAGATGAAGTCATCAACGGTGCTCGCTCGCCTATCGATTCAATGAAACCCCTCCGGTAATCGGCTGCACGCCAATTACTCCGTAATCGAGTTACGAAATGATATCGAGCAAAAACGCTGAGAACGATAACTAGCTATCGCGGCGGCTGCCCGTGGTCTAGGACCCGATCCGATTAATATTCCGAGCCTCGAGACTATTACGCCGCTTCCGTGTCGATTCTATCGACGCACTTGGCTTCTCTCTTTCTTTCTCTCTTTCTCTCTCTCTCTCTCTCTCTTTCTCTCTATCTGTCCAACTAGCATCGGTAGAATTTACTATGGCAGCGACTGAATAGTAGTCTAGGTAGAATAATCTATCCGGAATCGCTAGAACTCGTTTAAGATTCATAGAACCTGTCTAGAATCGGTAGAACGCGTCTAGCATCAGCGAAACTGGTCTACGATCAGCAGAATTCGTCCGAGGTCAGTAGAACTATGGGATCAGCGAAACTGGTCTAGGATCGACAGAATTCGTGGATCCGAATAACGAAGAGCTTTCCTTCACGCGTCGATAGATCTGTCAAGAGCGCGTTCGAGTTAATTTTTTACGCCTCGATGACACTCCATCCTCTAAATTTCGATGTCGAACCGGTCCACTTATCTTTTACTCGCCTTATTTTCTCCCACAGGATCCCTCATCCTCTTCTTGTATATATCCTTACACTCGAAACCATTCGTTTACTCTCGACACTCGAATCGATGCCGTCTAAACAAAACATCCTCTTGGTTCCTAAACGATTTTTCTTACGTCTGGGTTTCTTTCTACGAACACACCGGAGATCCGTGCCAGTTTCAATAAACAAGCATTATTTTACGAGTTTCTAGCCCTACTAAAAAAAACCACTGATGTTTCAATATGAAATTGTAAGTAACGACAGTAATACTTCTTTTTAATCTTCTTAACAAGGAATACTTAGTATAATAATTATATTTAGAGCAGTGTTTCCCAACGTTGGACCCACGCCCCACAGGGGGGCAATTTCATTGTTAAGGGGGGGGGGGGGATCAAAAATAGACTCGTCCAGACTTTAACCTATCATTTATGTTTCTTCGGTGAACAATTGAATTTTTGAATATTAAAAATTACGTATATGTTACATACGAATTTTAGAAAGACTTAGGTGGGGCATGGCACAAAAAAGGTTGGGAAACACTGGCTTAGAGCATCATAGAATAAACTTACAATTATCTCCAGATGCTGGATCGCACCACTAGATTTAGATTTACGGAGACGGTTAACCAAATAAATTTTCTAAAATGCTCCAGCAAGTAGCTGGCCCCGCGGTTGTATCTCGTTCATTCATTAAAGTGCGCGCGCGCGCGCGCTCGATCGAGGTCCACGAGATATCCAGCCTCGGTATAGCGAAGGCAGTGCCAAGCCTTGGCTTAGATTCCAGGTTTGTCTTGTACGCTAACTCTTGTCGGCCCATTGGCGTAGCCCGAGAGACCATACGCGCCAGGCTCTTTTCTTTGTGTACCGCGAGCAGCGCACTTTCTCCAGCGGAGCCCGGTGACTGTGACACGTAATTGCATACTTTCGTCGACGAGTTACGATGAAAGTTTCCAGCCAGAAATCGGGAGGCAACGACGTTATCGCGAGAGCCTACGCTCTCCTCCCGAGAGAAGATCGAGGAGATTCTTCTTCCTCCATTGTGCCGTTTAGCCGAGGAAGTCGCGGGCGGACCAGATGCAAACGAATCACGCAGGACGTCGGACTCGTCGAAAGGAATCGAGCCGACCGATCGAACCAGGAAACGATCTCAGTCGGTTCGAAAGGATTTCGAGGAGAGAAACACACGCGAGGCCTCCGGGCGCAAAAACCCCAGCGCGACTTCTACGCCTCTGCCCTCTCTCACACGTATACACCTTCACTATTTAGCAGCACTTCGTAATAACCGCTGGCAAAGGCATTCGAGCCACGACCAAGGAATCTCATTCCGTTCACCTCGATGACGGAATTCCGATAGCAAAGCCTAACCCGATCCACGATCCACGATCCATGATCCCGCTCGTTGACCGAGAGGTTTTTCCGAAACTCGAACCGTTTCAGGTTCGAATCACACTGTTCAATATTCGATGCATCATTCTACCTAAATCTTCAAAGGTCCCTTGGAGGTTTTTGAGAACGTTTAATCTCGAAGGGAAAATTAAGAATTCAATTTTAGGAACGTTTTACGCTCCAACCGCGAATGTTAGTGTTGGAATTTATTTAAGAAACAAATTGACAAAAATAATCTACTATTATTTAGTAGGATATTCTATCGCTTCGCTTTTGAGAACTTTCTCAATTGTTTCTTAGATCGTGTCACTCGTGTCGTATTTGTCGAAGAACGAGCCTCACAAAGTGTTATTCAGACATATGAAATTGAATAAATTCTATTTTATATTTTATATACATAGAGTCTAGTTCCTTGTACCCATATTCCAATAGTTAGATCATATTCCTGGTACAGGATGATTTCATAGACTCCCATAAATGTAATGAATAAGTGAAGTTTACAATAGTAGGATGATTGCGAGAATCTAAGAATATCAATATATTGTTTTAATTCGGTGAAGATTCTTGCAGCAAGAGAAAGCTTCCTTTTTGATTTCTGTTTATTTCTGAAAATTTTTATTTTGAATGCAGATCCGCAGTAATTTCTTTGCGACTAGATCTTCATGCAAAATAAAAATGTTCTAGTCCGTCAATATGTTAAAGTCGGTGTCTAGTAATTATCGATACGGTGAAGCGTCTTGGTCGTTCACGGTCATCCGCGAAGAGTTGAATTTCCTCGGAGATGTATGCGATTGCGGAACTTTTCCTCGATCTCGAATGTTTCCGCGCATGCATTTCCGTTGCACGCGCAGTTTCGCGGTGCGTCGTCGACGAGGCAAGCTCGAGGAGAAAGCACGCGCGACGCTCGTGTCGTGTCCCGACAATATTATCGTGGTCTGTCTAACGTACGACCCGTGTCTTTTACCCCGTTAACCTAGAAGCTATCTCGTGCGTCATCGCGACGAGGCCGCAACTTTCGTTGTTCGAGGTCGAAAAATCGGGGTACAGGTACAGGTACGGGTACAGGAACGGAGGTACAGGTACAGAGTACAGGTACTCTCTCGGGGAACGCGCGCTGCACGCGCCAACTTCAACCGGCACGTATGTAACGCCGGGTAAACGACTTCGAGCGCCGTCTTCCAGCTTGTAGTTAACGGTATACGTTGTGCCTAATACGAGTCTCTCCTGTCTGTCGGGGATTAACGCTGGATTCGTCTTTTTCTCTCTTTTCCTCTCTGTCTCTTCGTCTGATGGTTCACGATCGATCGCCTATCGTCGAACAATTTGTGACGTTTGACGCGCACCCCCACAGAGAAATACGGCTCCCTGCCACACAGTGGGCTGGATCGAAGATTTTAGTGACATTGTACCAAGAAATGAACTTTCTCATAGCGATGTCTAATCAATTGGTATATATATTGTCTTTCGAATATCCACCGACCTCAAAAATGGAAGAATTAATCAAATTAAATGAAAATTGTAGTTGTACCGAGCTTTTAATGTTAAACATTTTATAATCTACATTTGACGTAATATCTCATATAATACTTAAATGTTTAGTTATTGATTAGATACCAACTTATTTAATAATGTAAACTATTGTAAACAATATTTTGAATACAGCAATGTTTAGTGGTGACTCTAAGTCACCACTCGAGTGCTAAGGGTTAATACCAACCTTAACATATTTTATATGTAGAATTACGATCAATATTTGCTTACCCATTTCTTGCGATTCGCATAAAAAATTTGTATTTTGTATAAAGATATAGTTATTACTAAGCGTGACAATAACGACGTTGATTATAATCGTAAATACACTCTAAAAGCAGGTAGCAAAAATTGCTAAAGCTGTAAACGATTCGAAGTGGATACTGTAGTCGATCTGGAAAGTCCCGCTTTTACCGCACCGCACCAACAAACTAAATTCGAGATGTTTATTTTGTAATAAAGGCCTAATGATCCATAGTGTTCCCGTTAAGTAATTAATATATTGATGACGAGTAGACCGCGGATCTTTATGCAAACGAAAAATCGTTTGCATTAATCGCAAGACGCAGCCGGGTTAAATTATGTATTTAGAATTTGTCTGCGTTTTTGTATCTTGCAAGTACCTAGTACGAAAGAAAAGTCCCCTCTGCCGCTGTCCCTTATACCTGGGTTTTCCTACCTCTTTATGACCATCAATAAAAGCGGCACTTTTCGAAGGTGTAATTAGACGGACTTCGAACTCGCGCAGGTAGTGGAACCGAAGCGTTTGAGCGAGAAGCTTCTTCTCTTGTACTCTCGTCTACTGGACAAACTCAATACCTTCTTTATACATTCGCTTACTACGAATTCTTGTTGTTAGTTTATTTCATAACCTAATCAAAATCCAACACTGTCTTTAACGGTTTTATCGAGTCGTAAGAACTGTTCTGGTATTGTTGAATCTCTCGAATCTTTCCGTTATTTAAAATTATACTCATGCATTTTTTCTGAAAATATGTAAAATCCACACAGTCTGGTAATGAGTAGATAGAAGTTATTTACGCAAAATAAAAATTTTAGTGAAATCGAAATTTATTTTCGTTCATAATACGTTTAATAGGTTGAAAATAATATAACAATCTATTAAAAATCTTCTAATGTTTTGGCAATATTAAGTGAGTAGTAGTAGTAATGAGATGTTGTACATTGTACATACGTACAAGAAGATTTGAATAAACATTCCCGAAATTCCATTGGATCGACATTCTTAAATTCTTCGAATCTTCCCACTATGTATTTCAAATGTCATCTATTCAATTATGCCACGAAAGCATCGAATCCACAGTCTAGAAATAGCGTCACTCACGGACAGCTTAGTGGGCTAGGGTTAAATGTTCTCGAGGGAATTTAAAGGAAAGAAACGAAGCAGAAAAAGAGTATCGCCTGCGTGGGATCGCATGGCGTGATCCAGAAATCACCGGTAGGATCGTATACCCAAAAAGAAAGTAATCCGCGGGGCTTAACGAGGATCCACGGAGGAGGGGAGGCAAAATCGAAAAGCCGTGTCGTCGGCCAAGGAGAATCGGTGCCGATGAAAGGAAGGAATTTGGTGAATGGGAGTGCCGCGACTCGTTTTTCCACTACAATGCCGGTCGCCGCGCCGGTTGCGAGACCGAGAGCGAGAGAAACGGTCATCGTGCACAGCGCGCGGTTGTGTCCGCTGCACCGGCTACCGAGGAATTTCTCTGGATCCACATCGATCGGGGAGGATCTATCCTCCCCGCTTAGGCGCGATACGCGTCCACGGTTATTCCCCTTGTTCTTGAAATGATCTCGATTATTGACGTCATTCTCGGTCACCACGCACAGTGTTCCGATTAAAATGTTTTACCTTGTAAAAATGACAATAACATTTATTTAGATTTTGTGCAATTTTTATTTCAATAGGTGCTTGTATAAAAAAATGTATCGAATTAATTTCCATGTAAGTAACTTTATAATTTCAACAATTGTAAAATGAAAAATATAAAACCGGTCATTCGACCGGCAGTGGTAGATTTAGTGTTAATTAGAGAAAATTAATTAGTATTATTAAGTCAAATTAATATCGATCGATATTATTAAAGTGAGTTTTGTATTTACTTCTTCGTAGCTGAAAATACATATTTATGACGGAAAATAACGGTGAAAGTACGTTCGATTGTTTTTCATTAATTCTGCCAATTATTTTTTATTACTTAGGTTACGTTTGAAATAATACAAAAAGCTGAAAGTAGATCATAAACGTTAGGATTTTGAGAGAGAGAGAGAGAGAGAGAGAGAGGCGAAAGATAGAGATTCACGGTCGGCCGGCGATAGAGGCGGCCGGTAAACAATTCGTGCGTAAAAATAAGCTTGTTTGCGAGCGGCTCGATAACGCGTTAGGAGCTTTATCGAACGAGTCAATACCCTAACCGTTGCAACGGTCGTCGAGGAGGAAGTGGAGGGGCAAACGTTGGTGTAAATTCGGTGGCGCATCAACGCGCCGCAGTAAAAATCGCGTTTAATCGTCGCGATCATCCGACATTTTTCACGCTGCTTACGAGCCCGAGCTCCTCTTTCCGACCGAGCCGACCACGAAAAATCGCGCAATTAGCAAGGCGGCGTGGTATCGAGGCCGACAACGAGAGAGGGGGAGACGGTCAGAGGGTGAAAAATGGGGGAAAAAAAGGAGCGAGATTGGCCGGGAGTAAAGTCAGAAGTTTCACGGTGCAGATCCGCGATAGCGAACCGAACGACGATACCGAGAGGCCGAGGGGAGGGGCAGAGGTGGGTGTCCTTGAAACATGGTAGTTAACCACCACCAGCATCGGCCACGAGGGACCATTACCATCGGCGTGGATCCCGTCCGAGAGGAGAGACGAGAGCCAACCGCGAGTGTAGACCGAGAGGTGCGTGCACGAGAGCTCCGATCGACGAATATACGCGACCACCGACGCGTCGCACCTACGACTAATTCTACTCTCGCGTATGCACACTAATTACCACTGTCCTAAGCTCGTCAAAATGATAATCCAGCCCCTATTCCAACGAAACAAGTCGCGCACGGCATTTTCCAAATGATTACCACAATAAAGTCAAGGGGAAACTGCGTAGAGGAGTAATTAGTTGAAAAAAAAGAAAAATTGGAGGTACTCTATCCTTGCTAATATAACAACTAAACCTCGGATCTCTATACAAAATAAAAATTTTCTGCATCAATTGAAAGAATTAACTTATTAAAGAATTATTAATCGATTATTAACCCCTTGCACTATGATATCGAGTCGGACTCGTGACGAAGATTTCGAAGATAGTCTACTAAATATTCATGCTACTAATTTCCTTTAAACTTTAAATTGAAACAAAATTATATTTTCTTGTTGTTGAAACCATTAGGAGACTGCATAGGTATAAATTACATACAAACTTCTTTTTTTCTTTTTGTAAAATGAATCGTAGTGCAAGGGGTTAAAGAAAGTTTAATAATTTTAGCAAGTTTAACATATCGATGTCCTTAAATTATTTTAATCGTTTTATATCCTTAAATTGCAACCACTCATTTTTACCATAAACGAATAAAATCCGCAGTCTAATAACAACTGAAGCCAGTGTGTCATTTTTTCCCAAATTTGATATTATCGGCTAGAAAAATTGCGTCGAAGTCAGCCTCGAGTGGCTTTGAAAATGGATATGTACTATCAGTCGAAATGTACACGCAGGTAAATCAACTGGAACAGTAAAATAAACAATTCCGATACGGTGGGCGTCGAACATTCTTTTATGGATAAGTGTCCGAAGTCCGCAATCAGATGCACGGTTCCCGGGTGTAAATTATTCGCGCGTGCAGAACGGACGGGCTGTTTAGGAGCGATCCTAAGGGCCGCGAAATTGGATCGAAATTTAAAAGACCCAGGCGCTTCTCGTTCTATTCCTTTTTGAAAGGGGGAGGGCTTGTGTGGAGTACGCAGGACGGGCAGGGTCGCTTTATGCAAATGCGAACCGCGGTAGCCGGACCAGGTAGCCGGCTCGTAATTTACCGAAAATATAGTCGAGGCTCACAGGTGCAAGATCCCCGCTTAATGGCGGTGCTTAAGAGTGCCGGCCGGCCCGGCCGAGCCCCTCGGTGCGTCGCGTCGCGTCTAATCGAACAGACTTCGCATTCTGATTTTGTCAACGCGTGCCGTTCCTGTTACCGTTTGCCGAACTTGTAATAAACTGAAATTTCTACTGCCGTAAGCTTCTCGGTTCGTTAACCCTTTAAATGCGGAGCGAATTCACGCAAAACTTGCCAATTGAGAGGCGTAACGGAAGCAGAAACCATCGTGATACAGAGTATAGGAGACAATTATTATAAGAAATTACTTAACAAGAACAGAATGGATTATTAGGCGTTTGTTACAAAATAAACAACTCGAAATTAGTTTGTCTATACCAGCAGGGCACCTGGCATTGGGCACTTACAGGTGTGTTACACGCAGTCATACCCTTTGCACTCGGAGTTATTTCGACTCGAAAATTAAACATTTCTTCCAACCTAAAATAATTCCATTCTATATGATTTATTTCATTTTATGGATATGAAGCTGATATAATACAATACTTAAACGTTTACTAATTTATTATATAGGAACATATTTAATAATGTAAAAAAGGTGCGATAAATTTTTTAATAAATTTACAAAGCAATTTTGCAAATTACCAAAAGTTTGTGTTCCAAAAGTATTTGAAATTTACCTGCGATCTTACACGTTCGTGCCTAATGTTTTCCTGCCTCACCTGTGTCTCCATAACCGACAGGTAGTAAACATGCATTTCATACTCTCACCAAAGTAATTAATTTTCTTCGCAAAGCTAGTGAGTATTTCTTCAATAAATTAAATTACAATTTCAAAGTTTGGTGTATTCCTAAATTTCAAAAATATTTCACAAACGCGATCCTAGTAAACCCCTGAAGATGATCTAAACATTGAATATTGCATTGCTTTGTAAATTTATTAAAAAATTGATCGAACCTTGCGCCGAAAGCATTAATTTTTAGTTATAACAACAAATACGATCGATAAAAAGACACTATTATGTAAATAATATTTTAAATAATGGTACAGCAATGTGTTTAGTGGTGCCTCAGAGTCGAGTGCTAAGGGTTAAATAATTAATTTGCGAGGATATTCAGAAAAAATATTTCAATGTAACAGCAAGATGTACAGGGTGAGTAATAAATTCTAAATCATTGCACAAAAAAATTATTTCTACAGATGTTGCATGGTATAAAGGGGGGACATGATGTTCCTCTTGTAAGTGTTACGAACTGCGTGGGGCTGCTGAGCGATTTTCGATTGGATTTTCGCGAAGGACGATGACGTCACTAAAACGATTATGCACCTGATCCGTCTCTTGTTCGGGATCTAATTTCGTCCGTGGTCGAGAAAAAGAGGATGGAGATCCGGCAGATAAGATTGCCGCGTGTTTCGCGCGGTCGCGAGCGACGCGGAAATTCCAGCGTTCCTCTCTTCCTATTTCAAGAAACGAGCAACGCGGGTACCGACTACTCTCGGCGACGGCTTTGAAGACCGGCAAGAGACCCTTACCAGGAAATACGCGCTCCGCGAACGCGAGAGAAACAGAGGAGAGAGAGAGAGAGGAGAGAGAGTTAACTCTCGTTGGTCCCGCGTCTCTATCGACTCTGTTTTCTCTTATTCCTATGTCCGGTGTCTTGTTCTTTTTGCACCGGTTCCCCGGGCTTCCTCGTCTTCGCGACAGTCTCTAGGAACGATTGCTCATTCGTCACGAACAGGTGCGGGCTTGATAAACGAAACTGCTGCTCCTCGAACTGCGGTTTACCTGGAAATTAGGGGAGGCAACGGCGCGGCGCGACCGCAGCAGAAGAGCGACACACCGAGAGACGACACGCTTCTAATCGGAGGCCGGATCGAATTTCGCCTGGATCGTTACTCCGTGGAAATCGTGTCGCGATCCTGGCGAGATCAACCCGACCAAAAAACGGGCACAGTCGCGGCGCGGCGTTTCTGCCGGAGCGAACGATAACTGTACCTTGATTAGGGCTCTCTACGGTCGCGTCGAGTCGCGTCGCGTCGTCGCTATTCGCAAGATTTACAAGCGAAACCGTAATCGGCGGACGCCCGTTTTCCTCCTTGCTAACGAGGATTTCGCGTCCGCCGCGACCACGGTGAATGCAATCAGCTCCCGGCTACCGGTGCAAGATCGTTAACAGGGATTTATAATAAAGACGGGACGAGAGATAATGGCGGATAACGCGCCCCTGCAAGAGGAAGACGCTCATTGACGTATCACCCTGGCTTCGCGCGTTTAGAACATGCTTGCGACGCACAGCGAGAGCCATTCCTTTCCAGAATTTCTTTCCATTCTTTCGAGCTCTTCGCCGTTTATAATTTCACTGTCGATCTTTGTCGTAACAGGAGAAGCTAGAAATACGAGACACCGGTGTTTTCACCAATACACAATATTGATAATTGATAATGTCAATTTTTCTCGATCGAAATTATAATGTATAATAATAATAATGATATCGGCGCAAGGTTCGATCATTTTAAAACCAACAGCAAATGTGCAATTAATATATCAAATTTCTCAACGTTTGGATCATAATGCTGATCATTATCTAAGAGACATATTTTGCGTTTGCTGTGACAACAATTAACCACATTGTAGAAAAATTTTGTTTGAGTTACAACTTTTGGACTTTATTCCATGGTGGCAGATATGTAATTGATAATTGAGCCCATAAGTATGAAAGTGGTCCAAGTCATATATTTCTTGTTTCGAGATACATTTGAAACACTGAATGAATTCCACATAATGTTGAAATGACAAGCACTATCTAACGGTTCATTTTTGGCAATATTGAAATTACATCGAATTCATTTAGTTTAATATAATGCGATGCGAAATAACTGATAAACACATTTTTTTTTAACCCAGCGTTGGTAAGGTGGGTAAGACCCACCGAAATAATATATTGTATTATAGAAATAATACCTTTTTCATGAATATAAGATTAGATATTGCTTAAGAGGCTTGTAATTCTACAGAGTAAAAATGCAGATCCACGAAATAAAAATTTTATTATTCAAAAATACTTAACCAATGAAACATCTTTATTTTTCAACGAAAATCGAAAATCTTTGGGGTCTGAGACCCCACCTAACTAACGCCGGGTTTGCTCGATTAATAGACTTCCTGAATTTATGCATTTATTATTATGCACGAATATTGTCACTTTCTTGTCTACTTATTAAAATTATCAACCAGAGGAAATACACTTTTATTTGGTTCCTGTTCCTCTGAATTGACTTTGAAAATTTTTATGTTGCATACAAAAATCCGCAGTGTAATAATTAGTATTTGGTGGATTCTGTCTGAAATTTTCACGATACCTATAATGCGAGTAACACGAGTATCGTCAAACATTTTGTAATTCCTGTTCGCGACGCAACGCGTTCTTCCGGGACAGGAGCCGCGCGAGTCACGGGGCGCTTTTAACGAGCATAGTTTTGACAGCTCTTCCATAAAGCTCGCGAAGCCCCGTGTGTGACAACGACCTTGTCGTCGGTCGACCTGAGGGAGAAAGAGAGAGAATGGCCCTTAGTCATCGTAGGAATGTCGAACGACGCATACACGAGCCGATGCACTTCCTCTCTATCTGACAGAGGCTAAACGAAACGACGCGGTTACGCGTACTATCGAATATTCTTAATGGACCTTCCCGATTGGAGTACATACTCGAAGTAATGGAGCGGAAGCTTCTAGCTCGGCTCCCTCAGACATTTCTTCGCGTCGAACACTTTTCCCAAGTTCGATCAAACCTCGAATTCAACGATCCGTATCATCCCATGTTTCTAATTTCTAGATCTGTACTGCAGTTTTCGGCTTGGCGGGCAGTTTAAAGTGCCCGAAGAACCTGGCATTTCCTGTCGTACAATATTCTTGTGGTACGACTCGATCTTGAATAAATGTAAATGCATTCAGACATCGTAGATTCGGATAATCGAGAGTTCTACCGCCATTTGATAATTCATGGAAAGGTTGTTCCAGGACGATCCTAATTCAGAGACCCTAAGCAGGCCAGTTTCCCATCGAACCAGCCACCATGGCGGATTTGAACACCAAGTCGCGCATAAATCCGGGATAAACGCGTTTACTCGAGACCGCCGATAACGAGGATAAGAGGATCAACGTTAAGGTAGGTTTGCACGTTACGCCAGGTGTCGGACGGCTAGTTCTCGAAGAACTATCGTGGCGAAAGAGAGAGAGAGAGAGAGAGGGATATAGCGATTCGTAGATCGCGGACTCGCAGTCGGCGAGTACGGTCAATGCACCAGCCCAGTTTTCAAAATAACTTCAAACGCGGCTCTGCCGTATGAGCCTGTGTCTCTTCCATCCTGCCCCCTCCACTCCTCCCTGTTTCACGGAATCGAGAATATCCTCGGACATTCGCAGACTGTCTCTTGACCAGGCGCCAAATCGCCCACTTTATATTTGCCCGACGCCACCGGAATATGCACGGGCCGATTCTATAATCGTGCGGCAGTCGTCTGCCGAGTGAATCACCCCCCGGGGGTGCAAAAATCGACCATCGAAAACGCGCCCCGTAACAGCCGACGAATTCCTCGTGTGCCGTGTCTGCACGTCCTTTTTACCTTGATCCGCTGCTGCTGCTGCTGCTGCTCCCGCTGCCCGCGCTTCCGGTGCAAGTCCAGAAGCGATCTGGGGAGCCTGAAGATGTCCGACGGCTCGCACAGACGCATCCCTTTCACACAAACACACACACACTGCTTTCTGTTCACACTTTGTCTACTATAGGATTTTATTCGAAACGGACCTACGATGTCAAACCGAAACGCGAAAATATTTCCTTGTAACTATTAATCACAGAAAGAAATTGCCAGACCATGGTACAACAGAGAGTGCCTTCTTCGTTTCACGATCGAAAAATTCTCATTGATGTTCGAATAACTCGTCAAAAAAATTCCCACCGCGTACTTAAAAAAAAAAAACTATTAAACAATCGTGAACACACTCAACGCTTGCAGATTCACAATGCGAAGCAAAATGCCGGAGACATCGAAACAAGCAACACCGACAGCGGTGCCGATTTTTGAAGTGTTCGTGTTTAATTGACAATCTCAATTTCGGGGCTCGGTTCGATCTACCAATACCGTCACGAAACTGTTACAACGATTTTTCTAATGAATAACGATGTCACCCAGAACGCAAAAACTCCGCGATTTAACGTCAGTTGAACAGGAAGGGTTCTCCCTCGTTGGACCACCGGCTTCGACTAGCACGATCGATGGTCGCCGGATCGACTGACAGGCCAGGGTGTATGGATGGCTTAAATACCGATTATCGTTTGGCGACACTCTGGTGGTCAACCGGCAAAGTAAAGCCACCCCCGAAGTAGTTAGGTCGCCGCTCCGATGCGCGCCATTTACACTCGGGATTTCCTTTCGCTTCTTATCGCTGACATAGAGACCGTGTATAGCTGGACTCTCTTTATCTGCTGGGAACGTTATACGGGAACAATGTAACAGTGACGTTCGTACGAATCTTTGTGGATAATCGAAGCGATTTGTTTCATCAGTGGATTACAGGACTTGAAAGAAATTACTGTTTAAAATGCTTCCGATCTACCCTGATTGTCCATTCGTTTTCACAGATTCTGGATTTATAATCTTTATAAGCTCTTAATAGAGCTACCTAAGGGAATAAAAAAAACTACATAATTCTGCAACAAGTTCGGAAGTAAAAAAGAGGAAAAACGTTGGACCGCACATAAGGCCAAATTCCTTAAATTACGACGACAAAAATAGATATTAAAATATTCTGTAAACTAGTGACAAATACCATCGTAACGTACTCCAAGAAACAGCCCACAATGTAACGTGAGAATTTTTATTGTTAACGCGACACAGTAGTTAGTGCGCCTGTGCAAAGTGCAGTTATCTTTCGGACAAAAAAAACTACATAATTCTACATAATTAACAAGTTCGGAAGTAAAAAAGAGGAAAAACGTTGGACCGCATATAAGGCGAAATACTTAAATTACGACGACAAAAATAGATATTAAAATATTCTGTAAACTAGTGACAAATACCATCGTAACGTACTCCAAGAAACAGCCCACAATGTAGCGTGAGAATTTTTATTGTTAACGCGACACAGTAGTTAGTGCGCCTGTGCAAAGTGCAGTTATCTTTCGGACGGCCAATATCAGTTAGTTGCGCCAGTATTGTTGACGACGTACTTGCGTTCATTCTATTTTCTTCAATTTAAATTGACTAAGTTTTCTACATGGATATTGAAGCGTCAAGTATGTACTTTCATCTGTAATTATTGTTAATACAATGGTAAGTTGTACATACTGTTAATATACTGTGTTCTACGAAATACTATTTTTGTTTAAAAAATATTGATATGCTTACTTTAGCTAGAGCTATACAAAAAGTTCCGAATAGTACACCGATTTCTTTTTACTAGTTCGAAAAAATGTCCTATAACTAATACAAAAAATTAAAAAATGAGTCCCCTTCTTTCGAGTTGTCGTCATTTAAGTTTGGTGTTAGTGAACATTCTGCACATTATGTAATGCAAATAAAACAGCAAACACATGAAATGAATTCATGAAGACTTGAATCTTCCACAAATAGAGCCAACTTCAGAGCAAAAGAAACGGGGCGGGCCAAGAAAATCATTCGAAGAGTGTTCTGGACGCAATAAGCAGAGACAGGTTAAACAAATTGTAGCAGATCTCAGTTCAGAAAAGCTGTGCTTGGCTGTAGAATCAAGCTTAGTGAAATCAAGCAAGAGAATTGCAGCCCAAGTTGTGAAATTGGCCACCCAATCTAGTCCCAAAAGATTAAAAAAAAAAATGAAACAGGTGCATGATACAACAACTTTATCTATACTATTCATTCTCAACACTCGCTTGCAATACAAACAATCATCGCTCACTGTCGGAATTTATAGTATTTAAGAAACAAATTGACAAAAATTGATTTTCTATTATTTAGTAGAATATTCTATTGCTTTTGTCTTTGGAAATTTCTCGAAGATATATCGTATCTATGTATGTTGTCCACGTCATGGGACTCTCAATTGTTCTCAGATCGTCGTTCGTTTATCCCAGACCGATCCTCATTTTTCGCTATTTTTCACAGAAGCAATAAAACTTATTTCATCTAAAAGCTTCTCCTCATTCGCGTCCTCTTTTTCGTGAAGTAAAGACGTGCCTCGCAACGTGTTTATCTCAGATATAATAGATTGAATAAATTCTATTTTTTTTATATTCAGAGTTTGGTCCTTTGTTCCCATAATCCAATACTCACAATTATTAAGCAATCTCCTTATAAGCATTTCTAACCAGAACATCAAATAAAATCTGATTTGATATTTTTGTCGTCTTAAATTGTTAATTTCGCCTTATGTGGACCGTAAAGAACTTTTACGGAATAGAGGTTCTTCTCCAGAACCGTTCGAAGGTCCGGAAACCAACCGCAGTGTCTTTTTTTATTTCTGTTCGACTAAACTGTAATTCGATCCCGTTGCTATTTCGCGAGTTTCCCTGCGAAGTAGTTGATGCTTTCCCCGACGATTATCAATACTTATTATTGCGAACGGCACGCTCCCGCCGGTTTATGGAGCGTTAATATTCCTCGTAGTAGAATCAGGAACAGCTTCTCGTTAATCAATCGTCGCGTTTTATGCGCCGCGCCGAACGATAATCGATCGCCAACCGGCATTTTTTCGACGGGCGTTTACGGATCGTTGCGCTTTACGACCCAATGGCAAACGCAACGCGCGACTGCTCCCAAAGAACGAAACTGCTCCTTCTCTCAATTAACTTCTGAACGCTGAGGACGGCCGAGCGAGAACCTATCGAGGGAGGTTCGCCGAACGACAGAAGCAAACTAACTGGATTCGATGTCGAACGATCCGAGGAGTTTTTACAGGATTTGATGTATCAGTGACAAAAATGTGTAGATCGATTCAAGACGAGTAAAAACATTCGAACCATCTAAAAATGATATTGCACTGTTCTCAAACCACGACAACCATTAAGAAATTACATGAATGTCTAGGTTGGTACTGTATCTTGCAATTAATGCAGAAAATGTTTATTTCGTTGTAACAATCCGCGAGTTTACTTCCAACAAACTGGATAATTTTTTAACTCGAACTGATTAACGTTCCGCGAACCTATTACCGATATCGATTTTTCGCGGAACGAACCGGAGAATTTCCACCCCGATGTAAACATTATCGAGAACTCTTCGTACGTCGCAAGAAGTCTTCTGGCAGGAACTCGAAAATAATGCAAACACCAAGCCGTCCGATTGGGTCATTCCACACGAACTTTCGGTTCTAGCCGAATCAAGGTATATTCATGCTACAGTTTTGTCTGTCAGGCAAAATCCGGGTTATACTGGTTTTGTATCTTACATTCATACTGCGTCTTATGTCTTTTGGTTCCTTGGCATATTTCGTTTCGTGTATTTGGTTCCAGATATACAGGGTGGTCCACGCAACTTGCACACCTAGAATAACTTCCAAAGTATGCGTTGCACGAAAAAGTTTTGTATATAGAAGTTGCATGGTTTGAAGGGGTACATTATGTAGTGTATTTACTTTTTTTACAGGTGGAAGCGTTTCGGTGATTTGAAGGTCGACTTTGTTTTTTTAAATGGAATATTATATTTTTGATACCAAAATATGGACGAATGTCGAATTCTGAGTAAAATAGTATTGATCTTCATTAGCCCTAAACCTAATAATTAAAGAGTAATTGCACTTTATTTTCTGAAAATTTTCTTCGCGTAATATGTTAAGAAGCTGTCCTGCGGAAATCTGTGATAAGGTCGAATTTCTAACTTGATATTACGCGAAGAAAATTTTCAGAAAATAAAGTGCAATTACTCTTTAATTATTAGGTTTAGGGCTAATGAAGATCAATACTATTTTACTCAGAATTCGACATTCTTCCATATTTTGGTATCAAAAATATAGTATTCCATTTAAAAAAACAAAGTCGACCTTCAAATCTCCGAAACGCTTCCACCTATAAAAAAAATAAATACACTACATAATGTACCCCTTCAGACCATGCAACTTCTATATGTATACAACACTTTTTCGTGCAACACATACTTTGGAAGTTATTATAGGTGTGCAAGTTGCGTGGACCACCCTGTATAACCCGAAATACACGAAACGAAAGATACAAAACCAGTGTAACCCGGATTTTGTCTGACAGACAAAATTGTTGCATGAATATACCTTTATTGGCTAAAGCGTGTGACGTCAAGCATAACCATTGGCTGCGAGCAAGAACCTCCTTTGCCACTGTGCCGTCTCGAGGGACTTCTTGTGGCGTACGACGAGCGTGCAGATTGTTCCGCGTTCGCTGCTGACAAAACTCTTTCGAATTTAGAAGTTCCGAAATTGTATTTGTATCTGATGCATTGTTTCCCGTTTAATGTCTCGCGAAGAAAATGTATGGTCTCCCCCGACCGAATACAATCGTTCGAGAGATTAAGGAAAAGGTTGGAAAGTAGGATTGTCTCTTATACATTGACTCCGGGAAAACCGGAACAATAGTGTCTGAACGGTCCCGGTTGGCCGACATAGTTCGAATAATAATCATTAGATGACCCCGTCTCGTGGCGAACGATCGAAACAATGCCAGGCGCCTGTAACAATGGATCATTCGGAAATTACCGCGCGTCGATTTCCTAGGTTTATTGAGCTAAGTTGACTCTCGTTTATGGCCGTCGTCGCACACCCCGAGGAACCGTCGCGTCGCGTCGTCGCTCGAGGCCCGCGGGTCAACGAGCGCGTTCCGACCACGAACGTAAACGCTCCTCTAATCCACTTTCGACGCAGACAGTAGGCCAAACGATAAATTCAGCGCAGCCTTCGAGAAATATCGGTCGTTTCGACTCGGCCGATCGACTCCTGGCTGTCTGCCGGCCATTGTTGCCCGTTAAAAAGCACCGGAGATTCATTGCCTCGGATGTTGCGAAACTACTCGCGAGCGACTTCAGTTTTCTCGCGTTTTTACGCAACAATGGTTCTGCGATAATGAACAGGAACCAAATAGTAAGCGAACTTATCATTTTATAGCGAAGTATTGATCGGAGGAAAACCCCCGTAACCGTTTCTTAGATCGTGTACTTCGCCTAAATTCGGGGGATAAATTGTTGTGGGAATATTCAAACGAAGGGTCAGCTAATATTTATTAAAAAGGCAACAACCAAAAAGTATAATTTGAACACTTTGGTATTTAACGTTTCTGCACAAATTCTTATTTTGATTCTTATAGTGAACAAAGAATATTTTTAATATTAAGAACATTAAAAAATTGTTGAAAGTAAGCCTTGGTAAATGGGTAGGTTAAATTGTGTTCCAAGAGCAAAGTGTCGGTGGTTTTCCGACTTAGCGTCGCGACAGAGATATGTTTAGCGTGGTTTAAGCATTACCAGAGCACGTCCCGAGGGAACAAACAAAGGAAAGTGGCCGACGAAGAAGAGAGCCCGATGAATCGGGCGTTTTTCGCGAGCCAGATTTCGCCACCTGTCGTCGCTCCGTTTTGTCGACGCGCCTCTCGTGTTTTCCCTCTCCTCCCCTCACCGCGTCTCTCCGCTCCTTTCTCTCGGGTCTCTGGTGAATCGTCGTGGGGGTGTGTTTTTTCATTTCGAAACCGGATACTCTGGATATTCGGCTCGGAAAGAGTACTCGGAGAGGGAGGAACCGCAACCGGCGCCAAAATAGAAACGCATCGGGGTGAACGCTACAAGTGGGACGTCGCGAGCCAGGAACACGGTGACGGCGACGAGCACACGACGAACAAGACGAACAGGAATCGACGGAGAAATGCATCGAAATAACCGGACGACTGGAAGAGGTCCAAGAAGAAGGAGATACCGGCGTTGCACGCGCCGCGGCACGAACGAACGAGACAGTGCGCGTCATTCACCAGACACCAGCCCCTCTTTCTCTTCCTTATCGAACCATTCGGCTCGCAGTGGGCCGTTTCTATAATGTACAGTGACTCCCACTAATATTCGGACACTCTTAAAAAGACGATAACATTTTTAATATTCAACCATACAACTTGAATTTTTTGAGAAGTCAATCGGGTTTGTTACGTAACGTGAAAAGAATTTTTGAAAAAATTGCAATTGGTCGGAATTGCAGAGAAAATACTAAAAGTTATATAAAAATACTTTCTTTTCCTCTAATAGAATATTTCTATAGCAAACGTGGTCTTAGGACGCACAGATTCACATCCGAATCGAAACGTTTGAGTTTACTACATATTAGCTATAATTTAGGGTAGAATTTGATCGAACCTGGCGCCGATATTATTATTCCAGAAAAATTGTTTAAACCAATTTACGATCGACAAAAATTTCTCAATTTACTAAAAGTTATATTTTGCAAATTTTATGTGGGCTCATATTGAAAATGTAGAAAACACGTTTCGTAGATCTGTATCAATTAAACATATTCTGAAAATTCCACTAAAATCGGTCAACGTTGCAATGAGCTACTAAAGATTAAAGATGGTAGAAATTCCAATTTTTCACGATTTTCGGCCTCTAACTGAAATAAATTTAAGGATTCATACATCTTTCAATGCCTGTCGTTTTTTCCCACACCAACCGATTTCGATGAATTTTACAATACATATAATTGACACAGATCTAAAAAACATATTTTTTAAATTTTCAATTTACACCCACATAAAAAAGTTGTAAAATGCAACTTTTAGTATTTTCTCTACAATTCCCACCAATCGTAATTTAAAAAAAAATTTCTTTTTATATCATGTAGTAAATTAATTGCTTTAACTTCTCATAAATGTTCAAATCGTGTGGTCCAATATCAACACAGTTATCGCTTTTTTAAGACCGTCCGAATATTAATGGGAGTCACTGTAGGTGGATTCGAAAATTTTTAGGTCGCGAAATAGGTTGGAATTAGGTCTTTTCGTAAGCTCGATCAAGGTAGACACGGACTTGCATCGTATTTGCCAAATAAATAATAGCCAAGTTCGAGTCTCTCGAAGTACTGTAATTTTTCTGTTTCTAAGCGAATATGTTCTTTTAGATGGATTTTATAGCACCTGGCATTTGTCTGTTCCTACTAACAAAAAACTTCTTCCTTTTTACCTCCTACGTCGCTTTACTAAGTTCCAAATTTTACACTTGACCCTTGTCCTCTGAAAATTGGGAGATTTTTATTGCGTTATATAGACTCCGGATCTTATGCAAAATAAAAAGTTTGTGCATCGATTGCAAGACACAGGTGCTAAATATAAACTTATATTTTTCACTAATAATTTTAATAAAGTGAAAATAATATATTAGTACTCTTAAAGTCTTCTAATTTTTTCACGTAGTTACATTAAAAATCGAACAAAATCCAAATAAATTCGATTGCGTCATTTTTATATGGTAACGCATAGTAGCTATTTTTAGTGCTTGGTAGTTTAGGTTAAGACAGACGTTCGAAGAACGTAGAAACGCACGTACGCGTGATCCAGTGCGAAACTTTCGTCTCGATACAACTTGGACAGCGTTAAAAAGCACGGGAAGGAGTGTAACCTCGAAATTTTCCGTCACGAGGGTTTTCGAAATACGAACAGGAAAGACGTTCCGCAGGAGTTTAGTGAAAATATAATTAATGCTAAATCTACTACGATCACGCGATCGGTAATTTATTTTACCATTTTTAGATTTCAATCCTTAATCCTCGTACATTGTTCAAGAACAAGAATTAAATCTACCGTCGTTAAATGTAAGGTATTTGATTTTACAATTTTCTGTATAGTTAACTCTCTTCAACGCTGTGCGCACGTTTATCGTGTATTTATTGTAACACATTTACCGAAATAACGTAAAAGCTTGTTTCGCGAGCATTTATCGTGTACCTATTTTTACCGAGGTGCATATCTACTTCAATAAAGAGTCTTTTCGTGTCACCATAGACACAACAGTATCTGTTCCCCCGACGACAAACTTGATTTATAGAAAGAGGACAACAAGGACATCAACAGCAACCACCGCATGCAAAATACTACATGGATTTCGAGGAAAATTAGCCAACAAACGGGTCCAAGTTTATCAGAAAAATGGAACAAGCACACGATCATCTTCGATCACAAGTATACAATTTATCACGCGTTCTAATTAGCACGAACGCATCCAGCTTCTTTGCATAAAGTCTTCCCAGAGGTCCACGTGGTCGCGATTAGCTCAGTTTCGACACGACATAAGACGAAACTACGGATTTCCCCGGCATCTTTTATGATATAGAATCGTCCGGTTTCACGCTCGGTTGGAAACCAAGTCAATTTATCGAGAAGCGAGAGTCGATGGATCGTTCCTCTCTCGGTTCGCTCGTTATCGGAGGCCGGGGACCGGGGAGTCCCGAGATAGACGACGATGACGACGACGACGACGACGAAGATGAAGACGAAGACGACGGATCTCCCCGATCTCCGTGACTGCCGACGAGGAATTCGAAAAAATCATTTCGATAAACAGGGAGGAGAGAAGGAGGAGGGATGATGTCGCGAGTTGAAAGTCCGCGTGGAATTTCAATCATGTCGCGGGACCTGCTGGGAATATTCTCGCTGAAACCGATAGCAAAGAAGAGGAGATCGATACGAAGATGAAGAGGAGGACTCACCAGCTCCAGCTCCAGCTTGCGAACGTCGTAGTATCCCTTGTAGTATTTGAACCACATCACTTCGCACTTCTCACCCCGCGCCGATCATCGTAACAAATCCCGAGCTTTCCGAAGGTGGTTTTGGCTGCTCTCGAAATCCTTCGAGAACAGTTTTTCGACACTTTGCGATCGAGGATCAAGAGAGAAAGAGAGAGAAAGAAAGAAAGGGGGGGTAAGGGTCACGGAGCGATCAGCGCTCGTTAGATCGACTGCTCGAATGAAAAGGAGTTCTTGTTCGGTCCCTGAACGCGTGGTATCGCCGCGACGCGTAAGATAAATACACGGAGAGGGAGAGGCTGAGAGAGGAGAGAGAAGAACGTGATACGATGCACTCGAGGACCCTTGAGAAACTGTTCGGCCCGCGGCATAGCACCGAGGGGCCAAGTATAGACGACGAGGGCTCGCGAGCAAGAGCTCTGCGGTGCACGCGCGCTCCCACTTCTCTTCTATATGCTCTCTCTCTCTCTCTCTCTCACTCTCTCTTTCTGCTTTCTGTTCTATGCACTCTATGCACTCTGCTTTTTGATGCACTATGACACGCTGCCGTCTGCCGAGCCCCGCTCGCCAACGCGAAAATTAATTAGCAGCAACGCGACATTACCTACGCTTCGATCCGCTTTCTTCCGTAATTTCCGTGAAGCGCATTGTCTTCTCGGACGACACTGGGAGCGAGCGCGAACAGTTACTCAGACTGGTCTCTGTGTTCCTCGCGAGAAAGGTCCCCGTAGCAGACACCGAGAAAATACTGGTCTATATCGGACTCGTTAGCTTATCTGCTCCCGACCCAGATCAACCTGGCTAATCAGGTGTCGCCGCTGGAGAACTGCCGGTTCGTTCGTTAATCGATTCCTAACGCATGACGAACGAGTTTCTAATAGGACGCGAACTGTGTCGCGGCGAGCCGGATTCCGGCGCGTTTTATGCGAGCTCCGAGATTTCTGACTCTGCACTGGCATCTGATTATCACGGTTACGAATTCTTAGGTAAACAACGGGAAGAAAATGCAACAGGACACTTGTCGAGAAAGTAACAAGGCAGTACAACAAAAGTAGGCTTAGAAAAATAGGATAAATGAAAGACAATGGCTTTTAACCCCAGTTCCCTATACAATCGCTTTTACAGCTATCTTAATTGGAAATTTACTACCTGTCGCTAATCGTTTCTGACGAAATACCAGAAAGTTGATATTCGAGAAAAATTGTGTTCCTTTTGTCAACGTCAACTTTTAAGTTTGAGGGTTGAATCCCTCGGCTTTCAAAATGGGCTACAAAAATACAGTAACTTAATTGACCCTTTATCTAAAATCATGTATAGTAAATATTCGATCTAAGAAAATTCAATCTGTACGATCTAAGAAAGTTCAAACTGTACGACCTAAGAAAATTCAAACTGTACGATCTAAGAAAATTCAAACTGTACGATCAGAAAAACGACCTACTGTCCTATAAATCTTGGAATAACGCTAAAATAATTTAGACCAGAAAAAAGGGGTTTCCGCCCCAGTGTGCTGTAGAAGCCTAAAATTTCCGACCATTGAACACGTACTTCGGCAATTTATTCGCTCGACGCTCGGAGATAAGTTCTACCCGTCTTACGCGCGGGTAAAATAAGATACGAGCGCGCCGCTCGCGCTCGTCGTTCACAGAGTTATTCATCATTCCTGGCAATTTTCGAAAGTGATCGTGGGGTAGCGTGGTGTCCGAAACTGGTCGACGCGGTTCATCGGTAATTAATTAGCGCCGGCGATGCAGGGACAGGTAGCAAGAGCGACAGCTAGTTCCCCCGGGTTGGTCGTCGTCGTCGTCGTTGTGGTCGTAACTCGCGCGAAATTGATCGTGAAAGAACGGTGGTTAGGCGCAAATGAATTGCCTCGGTCGCGGGAAAAGTCAATCGAATTTTTACGAGCGTGCACGATGCGCCTCGCGCGATTATCATGCCTCGTTTTTTTTTTATGGGGACGAACGAGTCCCCCCCTCGGCTTCCTCGAAACACACCTTTCTCGAACGAAAGAGAGAGTCGTCGACGAAACGGAAACAGGTACCGAGACGTTTCCTGCGGAGTAATTAGAATGCACTCGCTCGTACCCGTCGACCATCGCACGCACCTATCGACCCCTTGCATCTCGAGCGCGTGACCGTGCGTACGATGTCGATCCCTTTGGAGAAGAGTCCCTTGGGCTACGTGAGTCCTTGGGAAATGTGTCCTTTCAACCTCGAGGCTACCCTTCAGGGCTACGTGATCTTTCAATCTTCTTGGGATGAGACACTGATTCGAAAAGGGACCTGCTTCCAAAATAATATCTTCTGGACTGCTCGAAAATTGTGCTTCGAATGGCTCGAAACGTTCACGGAAACTGGAAAAAGTTTTCATAATTTCCACGGAGCGGCACGCGCTACAATAAACGCGATTAACGACGGGAACGATTTATAACGTGAAATCAGGCGCATTGTGACGCGAGGGAGAGGGTTGGACGCCCTCGATAGTTCGTCTTTCGAGTCGGGAATCAATCGCGATCCACCTCGCTCGACAATTCCGCTCGTTTACCCTCCGTTCGGGAATTTATGAACGGGACGCCCCGCGCCACGCCGCGTCGCTCCGGTCTCCCATTAATCATCGCACTCGTATTCGCGTTCGTTCGTTCATTCATTCCGAGAAAAAACGCGCGGTGCGAGTCCCTCTCTCCTCGTATTGATTTATGAACGACGCTGGACCGATCGATCCTTTAAAAGTTCGTCCCTTTCCGATCTTTACGACACACGCGGAATAATTCGTCCTGGCGGGAAACGCGTTTCGGAAATTCTCCTCCTTCGCCTATCTTAATCGAAGACCGCAGATTTTCACAAATTTTTAGATTTTTTAAATTGTCTACTTCAATGGCAACATTAATTTTCCTCGATACAAATTATTCGCACTGGCCAGGAAGTGAACCAAGAGCACGTTTAATAAGACGAGCTAACAGAGACCGCAGATTTTCACAAATTTTTAGATTTTTACAAAACAAAATTTGTCTATTTCAATCGCGACATTAATTTTCCTCGATAAAAATGATTTCCTCTGGCCAGGAAGTGAACCAAGAGCACGTTTAATAAGAAGAGCTAACACAGACCGCAGATTTTCACAAATTTTTAGATTTTGACAAAACAAAATTTGTCTATTTCAATCGCGACATTAAATTTCCTCGATAAAAATTATTTCCTCTGGCCAGGAAGTGAACCAAGAGCACGTTTAATAAGACGAGCTAACAGAGACCGCAGATTTTCACAAATTTTTAGATTTTTACAAAATAAAATTTGTCTACTTCAATCGCAACATTAATTTTCTTCGATACAAATTATTCGCACTGGCCAGGAAGTGAACCAAGAGCACGTTTAATAAGACGAGCCAACACAGACCGCAGATTTTCACAAATTTTTAGATTTTTACAAAACAAAATTTGTCTATTTCAATCGCGACATTAATTTTCCTCGATAAAAATGATTTCCTCTGGCCAGGAAGTGAACCAAGAGCACGTTTAATAAGAAGAGCTAACACAGACCGCAGATTTTCACAAATTTTTAGATTTTGACAAAACAAAATTTGTCTATTTCAATCGCGACATTAAATTTCCTCGATAAAAATTATTTCCTCTGGCCAGGAAGTGAACCAAGAGCACGTTTAATAAGACGAGCTAACAGAGACCGCAGATTTTCACAAATTTTTAGATTTTTACAAAATAAAATTTGTCTACTTCAATCGCAACATTAATTTTCTTAGATACAAATTATTCGCACTGGCCAGGAAGTGAACCAAGAGCACGTTTAATAAGACGAGCCAACACAGACCGCAGATTTTCACAAATTTTTAGATTTTTACAAAACAAAATTTGTCTATTTCAATCGCGACATTAATTTTCCTCGATAAAAATTATTTCCTCTGGCCAGGAAGTGCACCAAGAGCACATTTAATAAGAAGAGCTAACACAGACCGAGAGTTGTTTAACGATGCGCGACTTGTAGGATGATCTAATGCTCGATTCACTTTCGCCGGGGATCCCAACGGGAAACAGGTACAACGGACATATAAATTTTCATTTGCACGAGGATTCGCAGTCTATTAATTACCGCGTTGTTGAAGATAGAGTCGGGAGTAGCGCGTGGCAAAAAGATCGCTGGATCGCGACGTTTATAGATCGAGGCGCGCGGTTAACGTCCCTGGTATCGATCTTCGAACGGACGAGCAATTATCCGTATAATTGCGGCTTCCCGAGATGGATCGCTGTGTCGAAACGCGTGATGCTGCAGTTTTCGATGCTGCGGCTCTCTTCCGTGGCAATATCCTTCCGGATGTTTCCCGTCAGTTTGTCTGTTCCTGAACCACGTTCGTGCGACGTGGAAGCATTTTCTTTTTTGCAATTAGTTCCGACTCGAATTCCGTTTTTTCGCTTCTTTCGTTCCTGTTTTAGTTTCCACAAGAGTCTCAACGCAAATAGCAAGCAATTAATTTCCTTCCGCCACGAGTACACAAGTCATACCCAGAGCTGAAGAGAACGAAAACATGTTTTCCGAACCTCTGACGTTGCTTTGAACTTGTTCGAATCGTTACAAGGGAAATGCAGTAAATGTTCGATCTAAGAAAACGGCAACTGTACGATCTAAGAAAACGGGAACTGTACGATCTAAGAAAACGGGAACTGAACGATCTAAGAAAAACTAATATCCCCTCTACTCCGGGCATATTCCACGAGAGGAGTCTGCCCGTGACACATCGCACCGTAACCGTGACACACCACCGGGTAGTTTCTTATCGGCGGACCGCAAACTAACTAATTACGCGAAACGGGGCCTGTATCATCGCGATCGAGCCGCGCCACGCCATCCGAGCGATTTCTGATTTACGACAGCCTCTCGCGCGCGCTTTTCGAGATCGTATCTATTTTTAATGCAACGAATTGCATTTTTCCAACCCTGTAGCACGCACATGTTGCGCAGACAGAGAGAGAGGCCAATCTCGCGTTTCAACGTTGCCGGGCGTAGGAATTAATTTCAATTCGATCGTATCGCGACAGAGCCAATACCGCATCGCGAAATTTATGAGGACCGGTCTTATTATCGGGTCTCGACGGCCTGGATTGCTCTCTCCTGGACGGCCCGTGGGATTCTCAAACTCGTTGTCTCGCCTTGCTGCAATTTTCTACGATTCTGTTTTTGAAAAAAGATGCCTCGTTTATTCCTGAATAGATGCAAATTGCCCCGATACGTACATTGTGCTTCTGAAAAACGTTTTTTTTCCTTTCAACCCTTGTACGAGGTACAATAATCTCAAGATATAGTTGCACAAAGGATGGTCAACTGTTTACCATTGCTTAGCACTCAGACCTGACAGAAAAAGAAAATTCTATAATGCTTATAAAATTTGATTTTCCTGTAAACGAGACTTCGTCGCGAGTTTCGCTCATTATTCTCGACGAAGGTGGTGCCAACATATTAACGCGAAACGAACATCGAAGATGCTTAGAGAGCATCTTAAAGCACCGACAGCTCTTCTAATTCTCGCGGTAACAAGGCTGTCGCGATCGCCCAGGATCCATGTTTCACCATCGGAGAATTCAATGATCCTAGCCTCGAGGGATCTACTTTGCAGATAAGAGACGGTAAAGAGTTTTTCTAGCACCTGAACAGAGAATCACTTGGTCGAGGAGAGGAGTTTGGTTCGTCTCGTGCTGAGCGGCGCGGCGCGCCGCGCCGGCGGGTTTCAATTTAAATCAATGCCGCCACGAAAAATCAATCATCGTCCCCACCCCCTGACCGATATATCGCCGGAGCGAAAATTTATGAACCGCGCTCCCATTAATCAATACTATCGGTCGCGTGGTCGCGCAAAAATCGCAGATTCATTTCTGCTGAAAGGAGCGAGCGAGCGAGCGAGCGAGACCCGCGCATAATTGCATCCGCGGCGATGAGCAGAAAGAGAGAAAGAAAGAAAGAAAGATAGACACCACGGGACGACGACGGAGAGCCGGGCACAATTTCGATTTCCATACGTGCTCGCAACCGAGTCCACGGATAAGAGATACCGCGGGGAGGATCATCCCGCACGTCCGGCGATTCCTGATTTATGAGCCGAGGCTGCTTTTCAAAAGTCGCTGCGTTGCGTTGCGTTGCGTTGCGAGCAGGGCTATACGCTGCGCGCGTGTTCCTGCAATTGCCCTGCCGCAATTATTGCGCCGAGGGACCTCCGAGGATCGGCCGGTCGCATCTTTCAGCGCCTGCTCATCGTCTGTCCCTTCGTCGAGCTCCCTTTGCCTTTAACTCGGCCCCATCTACGCTGAAACTCGCCTCGCATTATCGACCAGTCGAGTTCAGTCGAGTCGGGTCGAGTCTACCGTGCAGAGATGACAAGTTGAGGAATGGATACAGTCTCTGAATAGTGCCAGCAATGCTCGAAGCAGCTGCGGATTGCCCTCTGGGGCACTGGCTTTGTTAAACCCAGGAGCAACGAAGCCACGCCTACTCAAGGCATTAGAAACAGTGCGTAGTGATGAAGTCATTTGTGGACTCTAGAGCTCAATATTTTTGAACATTGAGTCCTAAAGAAATGGGCACGGATAGTCACGCCCACGTGCAACGGACCACGCCTATTCGGGGCATTAGATGTAGAAAAGAAGTCACTTGTGGTCTCCAGGGCTAAAGCTTTTGGATCATTGAGTCCTAAGTTAAGGAATCGACTCGGATTACTCTGTGGGACACTGTTCTGGAACAATCGAGCACCGAAGCCACGCCTACTTTCAACAGACCACGCCTACTCGAAGACATTTTTAGACAATGTCGAATCTGGTCTAACAAATGGGACGTTCGATCAGTCATTACGTTATAAAAAATCGACTTCTCGTGAACGATTACAGTGTCATTATAAAATTTAAAGCCGGTCGTCTCTGTAAAATGTTCTGGTATTTTCTGCGAGGTGTAAAAGTTGAACCGTTTTATATATTCCTAAGCCCTGAGATCATCGAAGAGGGCGCCGAGAGGTTTAACGGTCGAGGATTCTGAAATCTTTTCTCCGAAAATAGAAGAGGGAATCCTATTTAGGATTCGGCGCTGATTTATGGCCGGTCTTTTATCGATCACCCACGAACCGGACCCCCGACGATAACGAGAGGCTTGTTCTACGATATTAAACTCGCCAGGGAAAAATTCTCCGCAATAACCGGCGCGCGTTTATCAAGAGGCTCCCGTTACAAAAAGCCTCTCCCTCTCGCCCCCTTCTCCTTCCACCCCCCTGCCCCCCACCATAGTCTCTGTCGGTAACAAACGAGCCGACGTTTATTTGTGCTGTCAGTTTGTTAAACGTTCGCCGTTGGAACGACGCTCGCCGAGAAGTCGATGCTCCACTTCGAATTTATCGCGCTCGTTATCGGCCGGGGTATTTAAAGAATCGCAAGTTGCCGGCGCGACGCTACGCTACGCTATGCGCAAGTGTGCGAAACGGCGAAGCACAAAACCGCCGAAACCGGCGACAATGTCGACGTTAATTAGCGGGGAGAGAGCACTTTCTCCGGGCTCTCTCGCTCTCCCTCGCGGCAGAAAATTTCTCCGTCACCGCGAAATTCGTGGACACCGGGGCCCCCGGCCGATTCATTCACCGCGGCCCGGTCATTAAACAATTAAGTCGAGCCAGACACAGCTGCAACTTGAAATTAACGTATGTACGGGCAACGTCTCGTGATTCCTCGATACGGTAATTACTAGGTTGTTCGAACGTTTCAGTTAATTAACCCCGGGAGTACGTTTTTTTCATTAACAAATTGCCGATTCGATGCATCTATAATTGACAGAAACTGGCGAAACGCTTCAAAAATTCACTTCGTAAAAATATGCGCCTGGAATTGGGAAAATTGTCACCCATGAAGAAAATCGACTATTTTCCGGACACTCTTGGCAGCGAAGTTTCATTTTGCCCGGCTCGTTAAGGGGGTCATCCCATGTGGCAGATTCAAACAATCGAAACATTTTTTTGTTGCACAAATTGTTTCTATAACATTCCTAGAATATGGAGGTAAAAGGATATTTCGATATTCGAAGTCGTTCGACTGTTACAAACGTAGAACGGAGCATCTGTTTGCTGGACATTACTTTGTGATGGAAACAAGTACATTCGAATCAACGTGCACTTCGGAGCATCGAGCAAAGACAATTTCTCAACACATAGCAGACTAATGGTGAGTTTACATTTTCTTTGTGTAAATCGTACTTGAATCTTTAAACGCGTTTTTCTCAAAACTGTATTTTTCATATTGGCGATCATGATATCTCAAAAACTACTCAACGAATTTCGCTCAAATTTTCATGGAATAGTCAGCTCATCTATAGTTCTCGCCCAAAATATTTCTGATATCTGCTATAGTTTTTTTTATAAGCTGAAAAAGACGAAAAAGATGACGAAACTTGGAACTTAACGTTTAAAACCGTGCCAAACGTTACCAAGCCGTAGGTCTACAAATTAAAATGTAGTTTGATTTTTTGATATCGGATGATCGAAACCTTCGAAATCATGGTTGCCATCAACCTACTTTTTTTTTTTACATACGAGTGTTTTCCGAACAGTGTGAAAATGTCGATCCAACTCGTTATTTTGGTTTGAAAAAATTCTGAGAGACTGTTAAAATGACAGTAAATGTGTGCTAAAAATGTCAAGATTGTATGTTTTAAGGGTCCTTGAAAAAAAATTCCTAAAAAAGCAAGAAAAAATAGCTCTCACATGGGATGACCCCTTTAATGGTGTATCGCGTGACGCAGCAGCAGCGATGCATCGATGCACCGGAGAGAGACTGGACCGATTTCGCAGCGTTATGCCGCCGGTTTCTTCGAGGTCTCATCTTTTCAGCGAGTCACGAGCTCGCGGTCAGGGTTTGCGTCGCACCGCGAGAGAGCTTTTCAGATGTCACTTACCCGATGGTAGTTCGAGCGTGTCGCGGGAATAGCATCTTCGGATGTCACTTACCTGCAACACACAGAGAGGGAAACAATAGTTAGTTAGAGTGCACTATCGAAGAGTTATCCGCGGTTCGGTTCCGATCGGTTGCGTTGCAAGATTCCGCGACACTGTGCCCGCCATTGTGCGATTCTATCCGCGAGGGAACGTGGCCGTTTCGCATAATCAATGCCCGCCTGTTAACGAGAGTCATCCCGCGACAGAAACGAAGGAAACCGCGGACCTCGGGGACTTTCGATCCCGGAACAGGCCGAGGATTTTCATCGAGAAACGAGCACCGGGCCTCTCCTGACAATCATCCTTTGTGCCGCAGATTGCAGACGATCAACGTCCATCGCCTTGGACGACGCCGACCGCTTCTTCGTGGTCTTCCAATCACGAACAACCGACTTTCACGACAATCAACGAAACCCGATGGCGTCTCCTAACGGACCCGTTGTTTCAACGAAGAACAACCCTTGCGTTTGACAATTCCAACGGTGGCCAGGCTGCTGTAGATGCAGTTAGGCTGTTGTGGACACCTCCATTTCTTTAACCGATGTGCGCACGTAAGCATAATGCTTCGCTCTTTTTTTAGCTTCGTATATTTGTGATTGTAAGGAAAAACGGCGTATGTCACATTTTCAAAAAATTTGAGTTCATGCATTAATCGAGCTTTAGAGTATAGGATGAACGTGTTTACCAGAAAAAAAGTCAGGAAAACAAATTCGAAAAGCTCAAAAAAATACTGCAATTTAACCGATGTCCTATACAAAGAATCAGTGATCAAAACTTCAAACGGCAATATCTCGAAAGTGAAAGTATGTGACACAACCACAGATATTAAAACAGTACATTGTGTTCCACTTATAATTTTGCGTTCGAAAGAAATACAATCCACAGTAAAGTCTTGATCTAAGAAAAACCTTCGGGTTCGTGCTGTTTCTTAGATCGTGTAGTTTGACTATTTTTTTTAAGGGACGTGCATGATGAATTTGAGTGACTCGAAGGACGTATGAGGAACTTTAATAATAAATAACAAATATATATATATATATAACAATAAATTATATATATAACAATAAATTATGAGTAATAAATAACAAATAAACTTATACATTTTTGCGATAGGCGCTCTCGTGAAAAATAAAATCCACAAAATTAACCGAACCACTAGGTGTTATGTACCATGCTCTTGAAACGCTGTGTACGAAAACGAACACGGATTAACGGATACGATGGACGGGAAAATAATCACCTTGACTGTTATGGTCGTGATGCACATGTTGCCAGACGCGTGGCTCGCATATCACTGCTAGAAAGACACGGCTCTGCAGGATCGAGGGAAAAACGATCTCGACGTAAGCACACACTCGGCTCCGATTTATTGGCGACTCATCGCTACGCTCGTTGGAAAGAAACAACTCCCCTGGATCAGGAAAAAAAAGACGATCCCGATCTTCAAAACACACTCGACCGAGACTCGGCTCCGATTTATCAGCAACGTTCGCGAGAAAAAAAAAGACCAACTGATCCGGATCGGGAAAGAAACGATCTCGATCTTCGAGCACACTCGACCGACTCGATTTAGCGCCGATTTATCGGCAACGTTGGAAGGAAGCGACTCTTCTGGATCGGTATACAAAAATGATCTCGACTTTCAAGCACACTCCATTTTACTCCGATTTATCATCGATAAAAAATGATCTCGATTTGCAAGCACATTCGATTCCGATTAATCCCGGAAACTCGTCGGCACTGGTCGTTCGTCGAGGGAAACGAGTATTTTGAATTGATTAAAAAAAAAAGAAACGATGCTTCCGACGCAAGTGATTCTGGTTGGCTCCGATCTATCGGCAAGTGATCGCGCGCTAGGCCGGGTTCTGACTGACTTTTCGACGGGTCCGTGTTCTGCTGTTACGCGACATCTGCTTCCTCGTCTCGACGAGGAGGGTAGGGATGGCTCTGGTGGCCCTGCGATTGGTTCGACGGAGTAGAGCTCTCTCGTCGCAGCCCTTCGTCGGGTTTCTCGATCACGAACCCCCGAAAACCCGCGAGTATTTTTAACGGGGCTGCGCGTGAAGTGTAAAGGATCCTATCGGGATCGAGGTGGCGGACTCGTTTCTGGAAATAGACGCGTGAGAAACGCGGAAGGCCGTGCTCGCGCTCGTTTGTTCAAAACCTGCCTCTAGCTGAGCAGAAACAAAATAAAAAATAACATCTTTTACCGATTTTGCGTAAGTAGGACACTACAGCGTTTCAGAGTACTATGAATGGCAAAGAGGCCTCGTTGGTGTTTACGCGTGTACCTTAAACAAATTGAATCGCGAGGATTGCTCCGGAGACGTAAAATAAATATAAAAGCACGATGAAAAATATAATATTTCGAGGGTAATAAATTTCATAAGGAATTTCCTAATAAAAATATATTCCGAGGGAGTTTCGCTGCCGGAATAAGTGTGAACAAAAATAATTTATACCTTAAACAAATTGAATCGCAAGGATTGCTCCGGACACGTAAAATAAATATAAAAGCACGATGAAAAATATAATATTACAAAGGTAATAAATCTCATAAGGGATTTTCGAATAAAAATATATTCCGAGGGAGTTTCGCTGCCGGAGTAAGTGTGAACAAAAATAATTTATACCTTAAACAAATTGAATCGCAACGGTTGCTCCGGACACGTAAAATAAATATAAAAGCACGATGAAAAATATAATATTCCGAGGATAATAAATCTCATAAGGGATTTCCTATTAAAAATATATTCTGAGGGAGTTTCGCTGCCGGAATAAGTGTGAACAAAAATAATTTATACCTTAAACAAATTGAATCGCAAGGTTTGCTCCGGAGACGTAAAATAAATATAAAAGCACGATGAAAAATATAATATTCCGAGGATAATAAATCTCATAAGAGATTTCCGAATAAAAAAATATTCCGAGGGAGTTTCGCTGCCGGAATAAGTGTGAACAAAAATAATTTGGCGTGGCTAGAAACGCGTGTAGAACCATAGTGCGCCGGTCGCGGTCCGATTTATCGTCGATACTCCACCGCGATCGTTCGTTTCACGGCTTAATCGCCACTGTAAACGTGTAAAACACCCCAGGTAATAATAGCGCTACGAGATACAATATATCGCGGCTCGTTTCGTTACGCAGCGTCGGTCGCGTCGCTCCGTTATAATGCCTTCTTCTCACACCGATGGAAACGCATCGGCACATGGAAAACCTATGTATAGTGTACATATACAGCATGGATTATAACATAATCCATGGGGGTTGGGTAACGCACCGTGGTGGTTACGAGCCATTGAATATCGTCGTTCGTATAGAAACAATGTATGGGAAATATGTAAACATTTACGCTGGCTTTGTTAACTACGAAGATTTTCTTACGAATCAACTCCTGCATGAATTAATCAGCAGATCTCTAAAGAAATTCGTACATAATCTTGTATATGCATATAGTGAAATCAGGATGAAGCTTCTTTCGTCGAGTAAAAGATTCTCTCTGATAAACAGAAAATTATTCTCGAGTTGCGAAATTCTTTATGTTTATAAATGCATGAAGATCTGCGGTCTAGTAGTAATTTAATTGCGCCGGTTTCTTGTTTGCAGAATAGATAATCAAGTAGACGATCAAGCTACGAATATTACATTATTCCTGCAGTGTTGCTGCGGATCTTTATGGAAATTAAAATTTGATATTAACGAAACGAAATGAGAAGTTTCGATTTTTAACCCGGCGTTAGTTAGGTGGGGTCTCACAGACCCCAGAGATTTTAGATTTTCGTTGAAAAATAAAGATGTTTCGTTGGTTCAGTATTTTTGAATAATAAAAATTTAATTTTGTCGATCGGCGTTTTTACTCTGTAAAATTACAAGCCTCTTAAGCAATACCTAATCTTATATTCATGAAAAAGGTATTTATTTCTATAATACAATAAATTATTTCGATTGGTCTGTGAGACCCCACCTTACCACTTTCGATACATTTTCCCACCTTACCAACGATAGAATTAATAATTCTAGTTAGAATTGAATATTTTCTTTCTACTGTCTAAAATTTCACCCACCCATTTTCGTCCCAAACGCATAAAATCCGCGATCGAATCGTTTAAAACCGTGAACGCGTGCGAGTGTTTTGTTACCGCACGCAGGCACAAAAGAAGTCTCGGAAAAACAACAAGAATGATTAAATACAGCAGAGACACCGCGACGCGATAAATCTAGCCGAACGGTAGCCTCGGGAATGATCGCGTAATCTATTTCCCTAGATCTCGTAAATATGTAGTATATTTAGCTGATTTCGTCTATTCCGCGCTAATGATCCATCGAGCAATAAACCTCGAAATAAATTGTACCGTCGATCGTGACCTTCGTTCGGCGAGTATTAATAGAGACATCGGTCTAACCATGCCTCCCACGCTGAATCCGAGGATCTATCGATCCGCTGATCAGTTTGTTCGGTGGAGGTGGGTTTTATCGGGAGAAGCGCTCGGGTTTATTTACCGTCTGGTTTTCCCGTGATCGGCTCGAGTTTAATCGATCGACCGATAGGCAGGCCGGTTCACGATCATATCTACGAACGTCGACGGACATTTCGTATTCCCACAGCTGCCGCCGACGTAACGGAATTCTAGATCCGCGAACCACCGTTAAACGAGTGCGTGCGATTACGAGGGCGACGTAATTAGCGCTGCATCGACGATGCAGATCGGCCCAATCGCACAACCGGTGCATACGAACGAGTAGCCGGTGATCCAGCCTCGAGAAACGACTTCGGAATTTTGCGGAGAAACATATATTCTTTCAGAATTTTAGATATTATTTCATCAATATCTTCGGCACTGTTCGAAAATCGATCTGTATCGATCGATCAGGGAGACGAAGTTCATTTAAATCACTAGGAAAACTACCATTGTCAAGGGACGACGTAATTAGCGCTGCATCGACGATGCAGTTCGTTCCAATCGCACAACCGGTGCATACGAACGAGTAGCCGGTGATCCAGCCTCGAGAAACGACTTCGGAATTTTGCGGAGAAACATATACGTGCGATTATATAATTAATTGTGATATAATGTATTCCTGTAACTGCCAGCATGTCCATTACTATGTAACTTTATGCTAAGACTTTCTTTTTCTTTTTATATGAATTTCTTCTATTGTAAACATTTGTATAAAAGGACTTCGGTCCGTAAATAATAAATAATAATAATAATAATAATATATTTTTTCAGATATTATTTTATCAATATCTTCGGCACTGTTCGAAAATCGATCAGTATCGATCGATCAGGGAGATGAAAGGTCATATAGATCACTAGTAAAATACCATTGTCAAGGTTCTACAATCGCTCCGGACGCATGGACGTCCGATCCTTGGAAACGAGATTAGCTTCGTCGGAATGCACTAATCGTCCTCCCGTTTAACGACCTTTGTCCGCGAGAGGCTAATTGCCGAAGGCCTCTTAACGAGAACCAAATTGAACCGTAAACTACGTGTCCTAACTGTGACTAACCCGAAAGGAATTTAAATACAGGGAAGCAATAGAGTTCGTTCTGCGGGGTCGTGCGAGCCCTTTCAAAGCGCTGAGAATCCCTGGAGAGCGAGCGTGAAAAAGAAATGCGCCACCAGCGACCGGGAGGCGTCGAAGGCGTCTGGAAACCCCACGATTTTCCCACCGTTTTCCTCGGGATACACGTGCAGTTGTTTGTACAGTTGTCGCCGGGCCCTACTGGCATTTCGCTGTCGACCATTGTCGCCTCACGAACGCGATTTTATTAACCGGACCGTTCCGTCTCTCCGTCCTTCCTTTTCTCGTTTTGTTCGATTCGAAATGACGTTCGCGAACGCCATTCGCGAATCGACCTCGGAGCGAGCGAGCTACGCGGAGAAGCGCAAATTAGTTCTACGTCCTTGAATTCTTTATGCGCCGTTTCTGCGGTGTATCGTTGCCATTCGCGACGAGAAAAATTATCTGCGACCATGCCCGCGATCGACGACCGTCGTTTAAGAAGCTGATTGCAGCCACAACAATTACATAAAACCAAGCAATTTATATGTAATCTGCTCAATTTTATTCCAGCAAAATAATTGATTTGAAAATTTCAACAAATGGTTCAAACATGGCTGACACGTTCCGAAGACGAAGAAAAGACTCTTCTCCCGACTAGGGCTGTTACTTTTCCGAAGCTTCGACTCTTCGAAGATTCGAAGGACTCGAAGGGAACTTCGAAATTTCGAAGTTTTGAAGTCTTCGAAACGTATGAAGTATGAAGTTGTAATTTACGAGAGTCATATCATGTCATGATTTTTGATAAATATAAATAAAATATTTTATAGAATTTTGACAGAATGTAAACACAACCAGTTATAACAAATATTTCTTATGAAATCATTTTTATTATTTCAATAATTGTAAAATAAAAATCTGGTACCGGTCATTTTGATCGGTGGTGGTAGGTGTAGTGTTAATGTTTATCTTTATATAAAAATTATAAGTGTCCCTAGACTTTGTGCCCCCACCCCCTCCCATTACGACATTCCCATTATTATTGTTCATACAAAGTTTATTATACATTTTATCATGTTACTTTTTGTACTGGTATAAACATTATATCATCATCGAATATTCGGGCATTTGTTTAAAATGCCCAACTTCAATCTTTTAGCTGTAGGGGCGTATTTTTGTCGAAATGTAAGAGTGTCCAATCAACTTTTTACACTCGCTGTAATTGTATCAAATATAACTTCGAACTTTAAAGCTTCGAAATTTCGAACTTTAAAGCTTCGAAGCTCCGTGTTTTTCAATCTTCTAACAATTTACTACGGAGGTTCGAAATTCGAAACTTCGATTCTCCATCACCTTCGAAATTTTTGAAATCGAAGCATCGAATTCTCATCACCTTGGAAGTTTCTGAAATTGAAGCTTCGAAGGAAAGTTAACAGCCCTACTCCAGACTGCGTCGAACAGCGACTTTCTCAAGGTCGACGAGTTCCCCAATTTTTCCAAATCACCTGTTTACGTGCACGTGTCTGTTTCCCCTGGCTTTCCGCCCAAAGTGTTCACCTCGCCGCGACTTTCACGCGAAACAGCGACGTCAAAGTCCGCGATCGAGATATACAACGCAAACCCCCCTGGACCCCTTCGACGCCCCATTGGTCCCCCACAAACTAGAGGTCCACTGGTCGTCTGCGATCGCTCGCGCACCGTGTTGGACTTTTACGAGGATTTTTATAGTTTCCTCCCTGCGACAATAAAAAAAACCACTCGAAAGATCTCCCCTTAGGGGCCCCTGAAAGCTCGAAGGGGACCTCGTAAACGCCAGTGAAATACGCGGAGCCCTCGCTCGCATGCTTGCTTGCTTGCTTCGACTGTTTCTGTGACGCTTCGCTCCTCTTTTTTCAAACGCGGCCAACGATGTTACCGACGTTCGTTTATTCGAGGAGTCGCTCGTCGAGTTCGACTTTGCAAACGCCATCGTACGCAGTGGAAACTCCTGTTTCTAAATACAGTCGATGTTTAAAGCGATGGATTCAATTTTTATTGATTCGCACGATAAATAGCTGTTGCATATGCATACGAAGATGCCCTACTGACAAATGTTTGATTTTTTCCGGTTATTTTGCAACTTAAACCAGAGACAATAAGGGGAATATATCGCTCGAGGATTTACCGTGGTTTCTGGGGCGCGAACGAGAGTTAAGAGTTCGCAGTTGGAATTACTATTCGTTTCAGAGCAACGAAATCGACTCGAACCGCGACAAAAACTATACGGCTCGCGTCCCGACGGGGAATTGTGTCACCCATATAAACGTACCACCGTCACGACGCTCGCTGCGATCAAGAATGAGTCCATTGAACCAACGTAACACACAACTCGAGCCAAATCCCGACGTCCGAGGCGCTCACGAGGCATAAAAACTCGACGCGCTCGATCACGTTTCCCACTTTTCGATCCCGCCCCACTCTCGTAAATCGAGAACAAGTTAGCCAGCTCGAACCCTCTATTTCGACCGGTCGTAAATCAGGTAATCCATCTGGTCGCGTGAGACGAACGAAATCGGGTTCACCCGGGACCGAGTTAAAAATCGATTTCAAGTTACCCCTCGGAATACAATCATTTTTCACTTCCGATCTTCCTAATTTTTCAACGTGGCCACGGAATTTCAACCCTTTTGCACTCGGAGCTATTTCAACTCGAAAATGAAAGATTTCTTCTTAGAATAATTGCGTTCGTAATAATTGCATACGATACTTAAATGTTTAGTAATTTATTAGATAATATATTTAATAAATGTACACAATATTTTGGATAATGGGACAGCAATTTTCAGTGGTGCCTCACAGTCACCACTCGAGTGCTAAGGGTTAAAATCCATTCGATGTACACCCTTAAATACAATCATTTCTCGTCGCGCTGCCGATCGACACTTCAAATTTTCCTTGAAACCAAAATGCAGCTATCTCAAAGTGCATCTCTTCGCCTACAGTTTAAGTCCTCAAACGTTGAAAAATTCCAGAAGAAACACATTTTAAAATCCATTCGTAGCAACACCTCAAACTACAACTACTTCGTCCGAGGTACCGATCGACGCTTATCTATTTTTTTCGTAACGATTTAGAATTTTCCTTGAAACTAAAATACATCCATCAGGAAGTGCATTTCTTCGCCTTCAATTTAAGCCCTCGGATGTTGAAAAATTCCAACAGGAACACATTTTAAAATCCAGTCGAAGCAACACCTTGAAGTCAAACTACTTCGTCCGTGGTACCGATCGACACTTATCTATTTTTTTCGTAACGATTTAGAATTGTCCTTGAAACCAAAATACATCCAACAGAAAGTGCATTTCTTCGCCTTCAATTTAAGCCCTCGGATGTTGAAAAATTCCCACAGGAACACATTTTAAAATCCATTGAAGTCAAACTGCTTCGTCCGAGGTAGCCATATCGACATCGATCGATTTTCCTACACGATGTCGAATTTTCCACCGATCCTAAATATCTCTATCCTCGAGTACAATCAGTTCCAGCTACGAAGTTCATAAATTTCCCGGGGGTAAACATTTTAATTCAGAGCCGTCGACCCACGCGTTCGAAGAGGATGGGGGTTTGTTTAGAAACGAGATTAGAGGTGCGAACAGAGAACGGTGGAAAGCTAGGCCTGGGAGCTTCTTCGGATCTATTCCACTGGTCGTCTGTGTGTCTCGTATTTCTAGAGCGTCCCTCCGCGTGACCCGATGCTTATCGAGACGATGGAGAACCGTGATGTGACGAACATCACGTAGCCCAGGCTCTCGTCTTCTCCTCCACGCCTGACCGACACTTTGGAAAAATCATGCTCTCCTACGACTGCGGGTCTAGACTCCTCGGTCAGTGTTGTCCTATCGGGACAGAGGCTTTATCGTAAGCAGATTAACGCGTGGTTTCTCGGAATCGAGACGCGTTCGTGCGTCAACGTACGGGACCCGTTACTCCCTTTCGAGCGATCTCAAAAAAATCCCCGACCCGGAAAAGGCGGAGCCGCCGAATCCATTTCGAAGAGCAGGAGATTTGTAATCGGAGAGCACGTGAGCATCGCTCGAATAAACCATCGACGATGGAACGGTGATCTTTGATCGCGTTTGAACGATGGAAAAAAAAATTCCTCCTCGCACTGGTTCGTAATACAATCATTTCCGAAGATGACGCGCGGTTCGAAGATGAAAGAGGCTTGCAACCACTGGAATTAAATACGAGGTCATTTCCGGTGTCAATAATTTTGATATACGGGAAAGAGTGCCTTGGTTGTATACAGGGTGTACCCGTTAAGTTTTGTCACCATTTTCTAGGCATTTCCGGTAGTGCAATTAAAAAATTTTATCTGTACTTAGCGAGCTCACATGTTCGTATATCCTTAAATCTCAAAAAATGCTGTTTACGTGAAAAAGTAAAGGTCACCTTGACTTTTTTAAATGGCACCATATGTTTGGGACATATGAATTCAACAGTGTATTATACTACGATCTTGAAATGATCTTAAACACGAAAATTTTGCGCAACGATAATTTTAATGAAAATCTATTTCTACACGTTGTATACGGCACACCAATCGATAATGTTGACGTACTTCGGAATCTCATAACGACTGCATGTAATAACATAAATCTGGACGGTCTAATTATAGCGACAACGAAAAATCTAATACAAAAAGCATAACTCTGTATCGTAGAAGATGGATCACAGTTCGAACTTCCGATGTGACCTGATTTATTTTGAAAGAAATAATTTTTCATTAAAATTACGTTTACACACAATTTTCGAGTTTAAGGTCATTTCAAGGTTATAGTATAATACACTGTTGAATTCGAAAGGTCAAGGTGACCTATACTCTTTTACGTAAAAAGCATTTATTGAGATTTAAGAATATACGAACATGTAGAGCCCACCAAGTACTGATCAAATTTTGTCCGAAACATATTTTAATTGCACTACCGGAAATGTCTCAAAAGAGTTGACAAATCTGAACGGGTACACCATGTATACAGTGGAAAAACAAAGCTGGCGAATTTACTATGTGTTGTAAATTAAGTTTCATCTAAGAATAAGCCACTAAAGAAAGAACAATGCAAAAGGACAAGACGGATCTCGACCGTCCAAGTTCTGCTTCGACTTCCTTACACACCAAGGGATATTTATGCGTTTATTTCTATTTTTATTGCGCGTTAAAATAGCATTTCAGGTAGACGTGTCTCGAATGCAACAACCGTGATCCTTCGGGAAGAAGGGGCTTTCCCGGCAACCAACCTGAGCCGAACAAAGCGCGACCAGAAAACAAATACATATACAACCACCCGGCACGGTTACCTTGCATCTTGCACTGGTCTCGTGCCTCTTGGCGTGTTGAAATCTAATCTAATCTAATCTGAGATGTGCTGTAATAAGCTTCGACAAAGTTAAAATTAGAAGCATGCTACGCAGCGTACAATTCATTTAAAGAAATTTTTCATGCAGTGTGTATGCAAGCAATAAGCGTCGTTCGAATTAGAGGCTAGGAAAGTATATTCGACCATCGTAACGGTAATAGTAACAGTAAAGAGGAATCCTGGAAATCTCCCAGACCTTTTTCCAGGCAGTAAAAGGAAAGCCTCGTTCATAAAATTGAGTGTCCTTTCTTGGGCTAGGTCGGCTAGGACATCGACATGAAATGCTGACGCAATTTTACGATTTCTTAGCTGATCGTCCGAAGAACCAGCTCGAATTTCCAGTGGCAGGTTCCAATTGATCCGCGGGCACGATGTTCTCTCGTCCGAGAACCATGGAAGCGACAAGCAAGCGCGCACGCGTGCGTTTCATTATCATAGAGCCTGCTTATCGTCGAGCAAATTTATGAGCCGATGGTCGGCGTTCCTCGGTACCGCCAACCGATTTATCACCTTCGAGGCCGTGATTACCGGTCGATTGTTTCTCGACCCGGCTCGAAGCAGCTCGAAGCGCCTCTTCCACCCTCGGCGGGTACGCTCGATTACTCGAGGAACGTCGGGTAATCGGCACAAATCGCGTATACGTGCAATAATAGTTTCCAGCTTACCGGAGCTCGCAGGTATCAATAAGCTGGAAATTCCTAATGCAAAACATTAGACGGTGCTCGAACTTTTACTTGGACAAATACATTAACCCTTTGCACTCGAAGCTATTTTAACTTGAACATTAAACATTTCTCCCGACGTAGTATAATTCCATTGTACACTGCCGCTCAAAAGTATGTGGACACTTACCGCGTTCATGGTGATATATAATGTATATTTTTATTATTAAACAATATTTGTTGCTAAGTTCTATTATGAATATGTATGTAATGTATTCTGATAGTACTAAATTGACAATTTAGTTATTCAATTTTCTTAAATAAATAAACGTCTATCCGGTGGGTGGAAAACTGCGTTATATTTCGTTTCGTCCGAAAACGATGTCTCTTTGAAAAACATTTATAGGGAATCTTATAATCTGAGTGGAACCTTATTGGTAGTGAAATAATGAAAAAGTTAATAGCAAGGATGCCACGACTAGTGAACGCGGTAATAAAAGCACGCGGTGAATATGTAGATGAAAAGAAGATATAATTATTTTTGGAATACATGTATAAACGACAATAAATAAGTTTTTGAGAATTTTTCACCCAAGAAAAATAGTCCTAATTTACATTTTTCCAACGTGTAGGCTTAAGGAGCCCCCCCCCCTGCTTGGGAGTGCTTGGGTTAAGGAAGTGTCCACATACTTTTGAGCGGCAGTGTATATGATTTTTTTTTCATTTTATGGATATGAAATTGATATTATACCACATACAATACTTAAATCTTTAGTAATTGATTAGATAGCACCATATTTAATAATGATAGAGCAATTTTTAGTGGCGACTTTGAGTCGCCATTCAAGTGCTAAGGGTGAACAGAATTTAAACACAACTTTTGCTTTTTTTCGATAATATCTCGTTAACTATTAAGTGTAGGACACGTGAAGGTCAATACTTGTTTTACGCAGAATTTGATACTCTATCGATTCGCCATACAAAAGGTACATCCTTCCATCTAAATGGGGTGACCCTGAAGGTGACCTTGAAATTTCAGAAACTCCTCACCTTTCGCGCACAGAAAAAATGTCTGCATCCAAATATTTTCCTTCTCTGTACCATGCAACTTTTGCATCGTTTTTTCATATTATCACAAACGAGCCCATAATTATGAAAGTGGTCCAAGTCATAATTTAAAAAACAATGAGTTTATCAGTTATTTCACATCACATTATTTTAAACTAAATTCATTCAATGTAAGTTTAACGATATTGTCGAAAATGAACCGTTAGATGCTAATTGTTATTTCAACATTATATGGAATTCATCTAGTGTTTCAAATGTAATCGTTTAAGATTAGACCACTTTCATCATCGTGTCCTCAAATATCAGAAATATTGAAGGTGGACGAAATTATTGACGCACCCTGTATAACATTAACTCGAGCATGAACGAAAAAATGTATTCAATAATTTCCCCCGAGGCAAAGATCGTAACAATTTCGATAAAACGCGCAAGGTATGTACTCACGAAATCGATCGTTTGACGAGTGTTTATCGTCGCAGGACGTTGCGAAACATCGATTGTCGGGAGGTAAAGAAAAATCGGGAACATTCCTTTGAGCCCGAACACGACCGAATAATTCATTTCGAAGAGAGGATAGACTCGTACTCGAGGGGATTTTTCCCGGGTGCCATGCCGGTTCACAGTGTCCCATCTTTCATCGAGCAATTGCACCATGGGTAACTCGAAATCAATGGAAAGCCACTCGAGGCGAACCCGTTTCACTCGTGGAGAGAGAACGGAGAACGGTGTGCGCATCTCCAGCGGCGTGTGTCAGGGAGCACAATAACTCTTCGTTCCGTCGCGACATGTTAATTCACAGTTGCGGGGAGCAGCGCTCTTCGCGAGGCCAGAAAATAATTAAGTCCGGCGAGCTAGAGTCCCGCGAGCATGGCCGCCGGCGATTTTCGTCGCCGGACGCACGGTGGTTTAATACGTGAGTCTAGCTCGGCAAAATTACCTCTATTCCTACTTATTTATCGTTATTCTTCGTTTGCTCTTAAGCTGGGAGTCCGTTTCGGAGTAAAACTCTCGAGAGGGGGTTGCTCTCGATGATATACACGCATTCCTATTGTTCGAGGCTTCGATACTGTAACGGGTAAATTAATAATTATACCAATTGTTTTGAACCATTCGATAACGTTAAACGGATTAGAATATAGCTACAGTGAAGTCTTGAGCTAGGAAAAACCATCGGGTCGGTACTTTTTCTTAGATCGTGTAGCCCGCAGTGGAGGGGACATCCATTTTCTTAGATCTCTGTAGCCTACTTACGACACAGTGACAATGTGCCCGTAATCGATCACTGCATTTCTTTATTCAGACAGGCACAACACATGCACATATATTCCACATCTACATTTTTACAATACCTACTTACAAGGGAACATATTCAAGTTACACAAACCGATTTTGATGGAACTTATGTGAGACATAGTACTTCGAAAAATATTTGACACGTGCTTTTTTTTATCGACAACCATCTACATTGAAGGGGTTAAAACAGCCCTCAAAATTGTAGATCAAAACCACATTTTTTGAGATATCTCGGAAACCAGAGGTCGAAAAATCTAATTTTTTCTTGCAACTTGTGTGGTTTTGAACGAAAAATTCAGTAACGCAGGAAAATTTTAACAAAACTCATTTGTTTAAACAATACATTGAAAAATTCGATTCGAGTTTCATCAAAATCGGCTTGTGTAACTTGAATATGTTCCCTTGTTTATTTAGGTGTCTGAGGAGAACAGAAGATCGATATTAAAACAGGGGATGTGGATGACCATTCAGATGGATCGTCCACATCCGTTGCTCGGCGGTCGACCTAGGCGTTTTTCTATAAGAACCACGATTCCCCAGTGATTTGAAGAAAGAATCTCGAATTCTGTGTGTTCCGGCGGGGCGTCGATCAGAAATCTCGGTCGTTAATCCGGCCGAGCAACAGAACGAAATAGAACGACGATGGTCGTTGATTGCACGTGGCGCGCCGGTTAATGATATCGGCTCGGGTTCCATAAAACCGGCGACGACTCTTACCATCGCGGAAAACACCGGGGGCATAGACGGGTTGAGGGCGTGCATCGCCGCGCCCCGGATAGTTTAATTACAGAAAACGCAAGAAAGTTGCGGGTCAGCCGTTTTCCTCGGCGATTACCAATTATTATGTAGGGGGGTAAAAAACGGGGAGGAGGGGGCCGCGGTGTGTAACGTCGTTGAATTACACGGGGATTTTTAAATGCACCCCCGGTGGCTGAGCCGTGCTAGATCGAAAGGGGGATAGCGGGGGTTCTTCGTTCGTCTCGAGAGAGAAGATCCAGGTACGATGATGATCGAGAAGAGCACCCGAGGCGAGGCGAGGCTGTTCTCCTCGTCTCTCTTTCTCTCTGTGTACCCGTTTCCATTACTCTTAATTATTATCTTACCAATCCACGAACAACTCGCCGCGCGGTCTTTACGCGGGCCATTACGCGTCTACCATTTAAATCCGCATTAGCCGGTTTTTCGAGGAAGCCGACGAATTCTGGTCGACTAGAACTATCCTTCAGAACCCTAAACCCTCGCATTACATTAATTATTAGATTGGCGTATCTTCGTGTAAAATAAAAATTTCAAGCAATAGAGCCAGATAGACAGTTAATCATTTTAACAAGCTGAGAATAATAGATTGGCATTCTTAAATCATTTTAACCTTTCCAGCGTTTTAAATCGCATCTACTCATTTTTGCTAAAAACGCGTAAATTCCCCAGTTTATATAATTATTAGATTGCGGATGTTTATGCAAAATAAAAATTTTCTTCGTCAATTACAAGATGCAGGAACCGTATAAAAATTTCTTCCTATCTTTAACAATTTTAATAAATCGGAAATAACATATGGACGTTCTTAAATCGTCTTAATGTTTTTACCGATTTAAATTGCATCCATATATTTTTGTCATAAATGCATAAAGTCCGCAGTGTATATATTTATTAGACTGCGGATCTTTATGCAAAATACAAATTTTCTTCGTCAATTATATAAGATACAGGAACCGTATAAAAATTTCTTCCTATCTTTAACAATTTTAGTAAATCGAAAATAACATATGGACGTTCTTAAATCGTCTTAATGTTTTTACCGATTTAAATTGCATCCACATATTTTTGTCATAAATGCATAAAATCCGCAGTCTACATAATTATAGAGCAGAGTGTCGCTGACAGTACTTTCGTTTTAAGCTGAAAAGCGAGAGCCATCGTTAAGAGGAAGAAGGCTGTCTTCGTGATTTTATTTGGCACACATTGTGATCCACCTGTGTCCAAAATGATAGACCCGAAAGACAGTTCGATTGATCCAGCGTGAGTTGCTGCAGTGAAAGTACTCTTCACGAACCTTTAATTACTTCTACCGATATAATCCGACTATTTATTCAATCTTCGTTTAATTATACATCTATCTCGTGGACTGTCACCTGTCACCAAAATGATGAGACTCAAAGGAGGCTCCTCGCAACCGTGAGGTACACTTTCGCTTGAACTCATTTCTCTTCGACTGTTTAACCTTTAGAAGGCCGGCACTTTTCCATTGGAAACTCGAGGGGATAACGGTCACCCCCTCTCTGTCATTATCAGATCAGTCACGTGACACTGCGAGGCATGCACGACAGAGACGTATTCGAGTCACGTGACCGGCCGTGACGGAAGCGTAAGGGGAATAGCGTCGTGGAGGGGGAAGCGTAGAGTGGGAGACTGATGACTGCGGATGTGCAATTTTTAATTTTTCTAGGCAAATTTCAAGAAAGTGGGAACAAACAGAATCTTATTTTCAGTGGTGGTAGCCTTTACAGATCCGAGATAAATAAAAATCGTATTAAATTCGGTGAAATTTTATAATTCTAGCATTTTTCGAAAATTTTTAGAAGCCATAAATGCATAAAGATCCGTAGTCTACCGATGACAAGTGCCTCGCACAGACAGTCGGGAGAGGGGAATCAGATGGTGGAGAGGAAGGCGCAAGGACTTTTTTCTGGAAACTGTGCGAGTCGCGGCGCAGAAGAAAGCACTAAAAAGCCTCCTAAAAGCGTCGTTTCGGGCGAACTTTTACGAGCCTGTGAATCGTCCGGACAAGTGCACGGCGCGGCGCTTTTGATTTTTCATCAGCCAGACGTTTTCCCGATGGTCGGCGCTGCTGCTCTAGAAAGTTGTCGATAAGGGAAGGCAAACACAGCCAGTCAAACGAGGCGCATCGTAAGCTGCTCCGCGACGCTCCGACTGGGCGTGAACAGATTATCTTCACAAATATTGTCCCGGTTACGATATATACCGGCTTGTATGTTCACGTGTTTGACTATAGCTCGAGCGTATTTGCTCGCGAGATATCGCGCGGCGTAATTCGACCGTGGATATACGTCGCCGCGAGCTGTTACAGGCTTTCGATCGACAACAGCTCAATTCTTTCGTTTCATCATCATTAGACTGTAGATTTTAACCATTCATGTAAAAATTGGTAAATGTTATTTCAAACAGTAGATGGATTAATGGAGTTGGTAAATGATTAAAGGTAGAACGACATTTTTAAGTATCTCTTGCTTCTTGCATGTTCTTGAGAAATTCTTCGGTGCTTCTTTATTCAAATTACCATAAAAAGTCCTATGAAATCTGAATAAATTCTATCCTGTTTTTATTATTAGATTGCGGATTTTATGCATTTCTGACAAAAATAGGTGGACATAATTTATAACGGTAAAAACATTAAGGCAATTTAAGAACGTCTGTATGTTAATTTCAATTTATTAAAATTGTTAAAGATAGAAAAAAATTTTCTATACAGCTTCTGTGTCTTATAATTGACTAAGAAAATTTTTACTTTGCATAAAGACCGCAGTCTAGTTATAAATGCCGAAAATCCATAGTCTAGTGAAGAAATACATTGGAAGCCGTAAAAAGATGACCAAGATTTCTTCACCGTTGGTTGTCAAGTGTTCTGCCATTGTCTCGAACAAAATAATGGTGTCTGAGACTCATCTCGGTTCGATCGAATTTTCTTAGAAAACGAAGAAGAACGCGACGAAAATTGTCTCGTGTCATCCCTCTGGCCAATCGTTTCTCTCTGGCTCACAGTATTTATGGTAACGAAAGACCAGCCAGTCGCCACGTCCGGATTGTGATTATTCAATTTTTCAAGCGATCGCGATCGCCGACACCGTTTTTTGCCCGCGTTTGATCCATCGAGAGAGGCTGGTGGGCGTGGCAGCGAGCAGACCATGGCTCGTTTCTTTTTTCGATCGTGGAATTGACGCGCGAAGAAAGGGCCGCACTGTCCTCGCCGCGGCTCGATTCTCGTGAAGCGTCTCTCGATCGACTCGAAAAAAACTGCTCCCGATCCGGCGTATCGGACCTCGACTGGCTGTCGACGGGGAATGGCAGTAGCAGTGGCAGAGCAGCCAAGAGCAGGCAAGAGCAGGCAAGAGCAGGCAAGAGCGGGAATGGCAGCGACCCGGGCACCATGAAAGACCCGTTCTGTGCCGGTTCGACACGTGTGGGTGAGCTCGGTGTCACAATAAAGGCCTACTGTGCTGCGCCACGATCCCCCCTACTGCTCCAACAGAAATCATTTTGCTCTCCTTCGTCATCTGTGCGCGAGCTCTCAAATCATCCAACTTCTTCGGGATTGCCAAAGAACGAGACACGCTGGTTCGATCTCATTCGCCATTTCGATGTACAGTGACTACTCCCATTAATATTCAGACGCTCTTAAAAAAACGATAACTTTTTCGATATTGTACCATACGATTTGAACTTTTTTGAGAAGTTATAGCAATTCATTTACTACATGATGTGAAAAGAAATTTTTTCAAAAATTGCAATTGGCCGGAATTGTAGAGAAAATACTGAAAGTTGCATTTTGCAACTTTTATATGTGGGTCTATATTGAAAATTTAAAAAATTTGTTTTGTAGATCTGTGTGAATTGTATGCATTGTAAAAGTTTCGGCGAAATCGGTTGATGTGGGAAAAAATACAGGCATTGGAAGATGTATGAATCCTCAGATTTATTGAAGTTAGAAGTCGGAAATCCTGAAAAATTGCAATTTCTACCATCTTTAAACGTTTGTAACTCATTGCAACGTTGACCGATTTTAATGAAATTTTCAGAATATGTTTAATTGATACAAATCTACGAAACGTGTTTTCTACATTTTCAATATGAGCCCACATAAAAATGTTGTGAAACATAACTTTTAGTATTTTCTCTGCAATTCCGACCAATTGCAATTTTTTCAAAAATTCTTTTCACGTTACGTAATAAAACCGAATATTCTAACTTCTCAAAAAAATCTCAGTTGTATGGTCGAATGTTAAAAAAGTTATCGTCTTTTTAAGAGTGTCTGAATATTAGTGGGAGTCACTGTGTACATATACTGTTATAGTAATAACAGGATTGAATTTAATCAGATTTCATAGGATCTTTTTATGGTAACTTGAAAAAGAAGCACACTGAAGAATTTCTCAAGAAAATATTTCTACAACTTCACCTCAAATCATCGGTCTTCTTCGGAAATGCCAAATTTGGACGAGACGCTGGTGCGACCTCATTTGCAATGTTGATGTATATTCTTTCATAATAATAATTAGACTGCGGATCTTTATGCAAAATACAAATTTTCTTAGTCAATCATAAGACACAGAAGCTGTTAACAAAATTTCTTTTTATCTTTAACAATTTTAATAAATTGGAATTAATTTATGGACGTTCTTAAATTGCCTTAATGTTTTTACCTTTATTCTTAAATTGCCTTAATGTTTTACCGTTATAAATTATGTCCACCTACTTTTGTTATAAATGCATAAAATCTGCAGTCTAATAGTAGTAACAGGATTGAATTTATTCAGATTTCACAGGATTTTTTATCGTAATTTTAGTACAGAAATACACTAAAAAATTTCTCAAAATAATATTTCTATAACTTTACGAATTATAAAAGAAGTATCCGCCATTTTGACGAGCTCGGTAGTTCTATGCTAATGCACCAAACCATGTATGCATACGAAAGTATACTAGTTCTTGCATCAAGATCTTCGACTGATACTACTAACAATACTGTTGTTAGAATTTTATTTAAGCAACAAATTGACAAAAGTAATCTACTATTCTTTAATAGGATATTCTATCGCTTTACTTTCGAGAACTTTCGAATGATATGTATATTGCACCTATGCTGTCCACGTCATGGGACCCAAAACTCTCAATTGTTTCTTAGATCGTCGTTCGTTTTTCAAGAGCGATCCTCACTTATGTCGTATTTGTCGTACAGTAAAGACGTGCCTCACAACGTGTCTTCAGATATATTAAATAGAATAAATTCTATTTTATACATATAGAGTCTAGTTTATTGTACCCATATTCCAATAACTGTAAATTAATTAAATTACCTTGTTCTGTTGTGGGAATTGTTTATCGTATATACTTCTATATTCATAAATTGTTAATAACAACAAAAGGAGTGTTCTCGTCGTAATCGCGAAAGGAAGGCAATGGGTTCGTGTAAGTATTAAAATCGCGAATTCGGAGCACGAGAAAATTAAGCCGAGTCGTGGGGTCATTTAAAATAGTCAGGATCTACGGGAAGAAGAGTAGCCGCGGGCAACGGTAGATGGTCTGTAGATCGCGATCGGCGCGGCGTTTCAGTGGATCGTCGAACCCGGTGGCTCGCGATCGCGGTTAATTAATAAGGCGCGCCGTTCGGGTTTTAACGGTGAAGATCGACGGTGAAGGCTCGGTTGCGAGCACGATCGCGAAATCGCGTGACGCAGGGCGTGTCATCGCCTGCCGCCAGTTATGTTCTACGTCGAGTCAACGTAGGCAGCGGCACGTCTTCCACAGCTCGGAGGAGTTAAGCCGTCGATCGGTGTCTGTCAGTCTGTTTGAGAGAACGTGGCCCGTTTTTGCGGGCCCGCAACGAGGAAGCACGTTCTCCCCGCCAACCGGAGAGATTCTACAGAAAAGAAAAGAAAAACGAGTCCGAGGAGTATGCGAGAGATAAAGAGGGAAAAGATAAAGAGAGAGAGAGAGGGGGATAGACAGACGTTAGCGCGTGTTTTGCACGGTCGATCGCTCGTGCGGATCTCTCGCGAGGACCGGACTGGATCTGCCGAGCGAATCGACAGGGCTATTTGAATTCTTTGCAGTTCTGCCTGATCGCGAACGGCTCGTTTGATCGATCGATCGATTGGCCGTTCGTGAGACGATCGTAAAACACCGCGTGCCGGGACGGGCCACGGAAGCACCGGAAACACCGTGGATTACGACGTGGGCGTCGGTTTCCTCGACTGGGCTCTATCACGCGAAATGTGCAGCCATTTTTCTGCCGATTCATTCGATTTATACAGGGTGTGCTATTCGAAGTTTCACGCGCAATTGTTTCCCAAATTATAGCTGGTTGTAATAAATATTTCCGATAAAACTCTCTCTGTTTCGGGACAGACGTCTTATACCAAGCTAATTAAGATACTGACAGAAAAATAATCTACTATTATTTTGTAAGATATTTTATTGTTTTACTTTCGAGAACTTTCGAATGATACATTGTATCTATGCTGTCCGCGTCATGGGACCCTCAACTCTCAATTGTATCGTAGATCGTCATCCGTTTTTTTCCAGAACGACCCTCACTTATGTCGTATTTGTCGAAGAGTAGAGACATGCCGCACTACGTGTTTTTCAAATACATACAACTCAATAAATTCTATTTTATATTTTATATAGAGTCTAGTTTCTTGTACCGTTATTTCAATACTGATTGACCTTGAACGACCTTGGACGACGAGTGAATTCGTCTCGGGATAGGCTACACGTTTACCCGAATAAAAACATGCAGTTCAGTATTGTGTCAAGTGCTGTACGTATGTTTTTTATCGAAATTGGGAGAGGCTGCTCGAGCCTGTTGCGAGATCGACGAGGCTGTTAAGGGCAGATTTTCATCGCGGCACGGCGCGTTGCGTAAACGAAAACGGTTGGAATCTCCGTTAACGACTGTTTAAGTAGTAATTAAGGTCTCCGTGGGGGCCGAAGGTGGAGGAGGCTCTCGAACAATAGCGACAATTGGATAAATTGCTTCCCTCCTCGAGCACCTTGCGCAACTCCGTTCGTGCGCGCACCAAAGGCCTTCGTTTTTCCGACGACTCTTGAAGAGTCATCGTCGAAATACGTACTATAATTAATATTAAGAAGACGGACGAACTGCAATAAGATACAACTGATATAAAGAAAAAAGCGATGGCATATTTTTCCGTAGAAAAATTCTAGATAGTTAACAGCGGATTTTTATTTAATTGCAAGACGTAGGAACCAAATAGGAATTTATTTCTGTCTTTGATGGTTTCAGCAAGTCGTAGCAAGTGTTTCGATATTCTAAAATTCTTTTAATGTTTCCACTATTTGAGATTACACTCACCTATCTTTGCTATAACGAGACAGCGAATCTTTATGCAAAATAAACATTTTTTACCTGAACTGCAACAAACTCGAGCGAAACGGAAATTTATTTTCGATCTTAGTACAGTGACTACCACTAATATTCGGACATTCTTAAAAAGACGATAACTTTTTTAACATTCGACCATACAACTTGGATTTTTTTGAGAAGTTAGAACAATCGGTTTTATTACGTAACATGAAAAGAATTTTTCGGAATTGCAGAGAAAATACTAACAGTTATATTTTACAACTTTTTTATGTGGGTTTATATTGAAAATGTAGGAAACACGTTTCGTAGATCTGTATCAATTAAACATATTCTGAAAATTTCATTAAAATCGATCAACGTTGCAATGAGCCACAAACGTTTAAATATGATAAAAATTGCCATTTTTCACGATGTTCGACCTGTAACTGCAATAAATCTAACGATTTTTTCCCACATCAACCGATTTCGATGAAACATTTACAATGCATATAATTGACACAGATTTACAAAACATATTTTTAAAATTTTCAATATAGACCCACATAAAAAAGTTGTAAATTGCAACTTTTAGTATTTTCTCTAAAATTCCGACCGATTGCAATTTTTCAAAAAATTTCTTTTCACATCATGTAGTAAACTATTTGCTCTAACTCCCCAAAAATGTTCAAATCGTATGGTGCAATATCAAAAAAGTTATCGTTTCTTTAAGAGCGTCCGAATATTAATGGGAGTCTGTATGTTTAACATTCATAAAAAAATATAATAGTATTTTTAAATTCTTCCAATGCTTTTACCGTTTTAAATTACACCTATTCATTTTTGTCATAAACGCATAAAATCCGCTGTCTAGCTATAACTCGAATCCGCAGTCTTAACTAGAACATATCTGTAAAGAAATTGAACCACTTAGAACGTTTTGTCCTATTTATTCGAAGCCAGATGTGCGAGGCACTGTGAAGAATCTAAAAACTGATACATACATATCACCTTATGCTTCATCCGGCGGCGGAGATCGCGTTAAATACGATGTAGAGGCTTTCAGCAATGCGTCTATTCGACACCGCCGGTCAGTTAACCACGCAGAAAGCACACGCAGCCTGTTCATAGTTAATAAACCCGGGGCACGTTCTCGCAAAAGATCGCCGTGTTCGATTACCGATCGCGACAGGATGGCATAGGGATAGGGGATCGCGAAGACGAAGGGAAGGCCGGATGATCGAGCGGTACACGGTCACCGGGTGTGTTCAACCCCGAAGCGGGAATATTACTCAGGCCAATATCGCCGATTAATTAAGGAGGACAGCGGGGATTGCTCCCGTTTCTATTAAGCGCGAAACCGCGGCTTAGGCCGGATAGGACGTTCCTCCCAGTTTTAATCGTTCCCGATGGAAAATGAGCTGCTCGAGTTTCGCGGCGACTCGTACGTGTATCGCATTTAACGGTAATTACGGTAATGGACTAATAAATTGCCTGGATCTACATCCCGTCCGCTCAGCGACTCCCTCTCTCTCTCTCTTTCTCTCTCTCTCTCTCTCTCTCCCTGTTGGCGTGCATTCACCGGCTGACCGAGCCTAACCCGAGACTAGCTCGAGGCCGACGATCCCGACGAAATCGTCGACGGACACCGTCGTCTAAACCCCGTCTAACCTCGTTCGCAGTTTTCTTCGTGGTCAGGATCTACTTTCGATCTTCAAGACGCAAGACGCAAACTCGAAAATAGAAGTTTCCACTAACTTCTGCATGAAATTAAGGAAAAATACTTTAAGTTCAAGCAAACCACATCGAACAATAGCTGTACAGAATTTTGTTTGGATTTCGTCCCATTCAGGCACTGTTGGAAATGATGAGGCTGACGTCTTAGCCAAGGCAGCAACATTAGAACAAGCTGATAAGCGTATTGTCATACCCTTCTCCGATTTACGGGAATCCTTTAAATACAGATGTAGGCATAGTACTAACGACTTTACGATACAGCAAGGCTAGTTTAAGGAATACTTTAGTTGCTATATTAACACTAGAACTACCGAGCCAGTCAAAATGACTGGTTTCCGGTTTTTTCTTTTACGATTCGTGAAGTTACAGATGTATTTTCTTGAGAAATTTTTTAGTATGCTTCTGTATTCAAGTATATGTTACCATAAAAATCCTACGAAATTTAAATAAACTTAATTCTGTTATTATTATAAAAGAATATACATCAGTCTCGTTTAGGGTTAGGTAGTTCTAGCGTTAAGGACAGTGCCGCAACATGGTTCTCGAATAGAGGTCTGTCACGAGAATTTATTGTAACATTCAATCGTTGCCGATCAGATCATTATCATCTAGCTGCATCCCTATCACGCCTACACATTGTAAATGATTCCAAATGTGAATGCGGCCATGACGTTCAAAATCTTAATCACATTGTTTGGCAATGTACATTCAACCAATGTTGGAATCACAAAGATCCGATGTTATGAAAAGATTGAGCAAACTCAATCCACCCTTAAATATCAGATCGCTACTTTACGAATATTCAGGCATGCCATTTTCTCTTAAATTTTTTCAAGCAATGTAATTTAAAGATTTACAGTTATGTACTTAATGCGTTATATTCTGCTGTACCTGTACTACTAATGTGTAAATATGTGATGTTAGAATGTATATCAGACTGTATGTCAATACTAATGTATAGCTTTATAACCCCCTATAGGGAGTTCCATTTAAACTTTCAATAAAAAAAAAAGATGCAAGACGCGAAAGAGTACTTACTGTATCAGAGCTGGTCGAGAAAGTAGCATATTCGAATGTTGCGAGTCGAATAACTTCGGTGATAACGTTCGATTTATTTTTATTTCGCCCCCCTGTGTCTTGCAATCGATGCACAAATTTTCTATTTTGCATAGAGATCCGCTGTTCAGCGATAATGAACACGAACGAGGAGTTGACTCGTTATCCCCAATTAAAACAGCAAACGACTCGAACTTTTTTGCCCGCATTCTATCCAATTTTTCCAGGCTCCGAACGAACGATAAACGCGTCAACATTCCACGCGGCAGGAATTCTAGCAAAAATGTAGCAGAAACGCTTCTGCTGGGCGAAACGAAGACAGAAGTAGGTATCTTCACTATCCATAAAGATCCATTTCGCGGAGGAAGCTCCGATTATTATCCTCGAGAGCATATCCCGTTCGCCTCGATCAAAACTTCTAACGAGACGCGTCCGATCGAGCATTATCTCCGGCCGATCCTAAGCCCTCGATCGCGATTTAGCGATTTTATCGGGCACGGGGATCCACTAGGTGCTCGCGTACACCGGCCGCGCTTCTGCGCTCGTTCTCGCGAAAAAGTTCGTTTTTCTCGGCCGTTTCGCGGCTTCGGCGATGCTACACCGCCTCTCTCTCTCTCTCTCTCTCTCTCTCTTTCTCTCTCTCAGTCTCCGCCGCCTCGACCGCGAGGCTTCTTCAGCAATTTACCATTCTTCCTTTCTGCGGAGCTCTTCCGCCTCTTCTTCGTCCTTAACCGGCCGTTTTTCTGCAGGGGCAGTACCAGCTGGCCAGCACCGTGCTGCTCCCTCTCCTTCCTGTTTCCCCCACGGGGACCCCCATCGCGCCTCTGCGGTTCATTTTTTGAATTCTTCCGCGGCAAAGAACAACCGCAAAAAAAACGGCACCGGAGGCTTTGTGCTTCGGCCGATAGCCTCCTATCCGCCGTTTCTTTCGGAAACGCCGCACAGTGGGGACATTTGACCAAACTCGATTCAAAATCAAAGAACTTTCGACAGAAATGAGGTAGAGCGATGAAATCTTTTAAAAATTAAAGCTGAAACTTTGCAGAATATGGGAAAAATAGGGAGATTATGGTACAAACGTTTTTTAACCTTGATAAAATTCGTTAAACTTGTACAATTTCAAGAAAATTGTGGTTTTTCAATCACCACGCACGGAAAAAATTTTTTTAATACATGCTAAACATCATTTCCCGTAGATTTTTTCACGCTGATTTCAAATCTGGTTTCAAAATTTGTCTACGACATCACGATTTTGAAAACATTTTTTTTTTTGACAAACAAATAATGCAATCATTTTTTCGTAGAAATGATTTAATAACACATAATATTTTTATTGTGTTCCATATATGAAAATACGATATACCTGCAAACTAATGTGTTATTAGTACTGACCTTTATTATTTTAATTTCACTTTGTTTCTTGAAAAGGGTCTGTGCACGATATCAAGTAATAGTTTCAATACCAGCAAACATTTCGGTAAGACCGCTTTGCAAAGTGAAATTATTTGTTAACTAAATAGGTTTACAGCTAATAAAGGTCAGTACTTGTTTTATTCAAAATTTAGCGCTCTTCGATATTGTGGCATAAAAAATATAGCATTGCATTTACAAAAACGAAGTTGACCTTCTAATCTCCGAAACGCCTCCGCTTACAAAAAAACTATATGAATTACATAATGTATCCCTTCGAAACATACAACTTTTCTAGAAAAAGTTTTTTCATACAATTGTATACTTCGGAAGTTATCGAGGATTAACAAGTTGCGTGGACCACCCTGTATATTAAGAGTAATAGCCAGTTATTTTATAAAAGTAAAATAACATGTGATAAATGGTGTACAAAGTATATGTTTGTATAGTTGAAAATTTATAATGCCTGCACGCAGATAATATTGCTCCGCAAGATTACGTACGAGGACTTTTGGGCTCGAAGACACATCGGCATGGTTCCGGAAAGCGGAGTCCTTCTCGGAAGGGACAATGGTAAGGTGACGAGTGTGTTGGGCCAAGTGTCCAGTATCGATAGACCCGCAAGGAGGTTTGTGTCTAGAGTTACCAAGAGGACCGCGTCCCGCCTTTTCCTATTTCGGCAACGCTACACCGGCTTTGTTTCCTGGACTCGTTATCAACGGCCACCCAGCGCAGCGGTGTCGAACCGCCAGCGCAGGTGCTTACGAAACGACAGCGTCGGGTGTCTAGATAACCGATGAGTCCGCGAGTACTCGAGTTTTATCTGCGAGACGATTAGAAAACGTAGAAGTCGCTCGGGTGGCCCGTCTCTTTGAAAAGAGTTACAGGTGTACGCCGAGATATTTATCAAATCCTAGGAAAGGGAACTGCAGTTCCTACGGCAAAGTTCTGCGCGTAGACTAAAGGTTTTTATGGCAAATGAATCAATTTTATATTTAAAAATAAAAATAGAACGAAACGATTTATCGAATGTTTCGAGCAACGAACAGTAAAATTGTTAAAGTAAAACATTTCTGGGAAAAAACTCAGGATCCAAGAATTGTTGCGGGTTGTATCTGCTGATACATACAATGTATCGAAATGACGGTAGGACGTGGATTGTACGTCGCGTTGCAAAGTGGGCTAGAATGACGATTTAGCTGTACACGCCTATTTTAGCGTTATTTAAAAACTTAAAGACTACAGTAAATGGATCGTTGGATTTGTCATGGCGTCGACTATAATGTTATTAAAAAATATATATATATAGTGATACATAAATAATCAAGGTGGCCTCAATTTTTTATAAAAAAAATTCTTTAAATTTTTGATATTGAAATTTGTAGAAAATTGACTACCGATTACTTTTTGTAGGAAACATTTTTTTGTCACGCCACCGGAAATGTCTGAAAAATCGTGTGCATAATGAATAATAATTGAAAACTGGCTGTTCAGGCTTTCAAACAAGAGTAATCCATAATTTTTGAATCGAGGAATTTTATTACAATTAATGAAATAACAAAAACGCGTTATTACGGTCTTATTTAACAAAATTACAAATATTTAAACAAAAATAAGTATTATATTTTAGACAGTTACCGACTATAATCAATTAATCATACGGATCTGCGGCTTATAATTATATTTACCTATTAATAAACAAAAATCTATACAATAATTCTATTTAACAAAGATAAAATACAGGTTTCCAATATGGGAAAACTGCTGTGATGCTATGATCCGATGCTGATGCTTTGCTCTCTCAAATACAAATGATTCAACTGAGCTAGCAAGAAGTTCGATTGTTTATCAATGGTTGTATAATATAAAAAAATTCATAAGATAGGTCTTGGTTAGGTCTTTCCACTGTTAAGAGCCGCTGAGTGGTCGTCAATTCGTCTCGTGCGCCGCGACTCGGTACAGAATTGCGTGTTACGCGACGCTTTAAACTATCATAATTTCAAAGTTGGTTTGAGTTGGGACGTGAATTTTGCAGGATCTTTTAGAGGAGATGTTGCTGAAAATGTTCCACTTTGTTAGAGCTTACACTTTTGTGCACTTTTCAACTTATCCCTTGTCAAAGGTGAAAAACTTTGATGGATCTCTTCAGTTCACAGAGTATTTTTTTTTTTAAGTTATTAACAAAAATTTTTAATTCCAAGTGCGTCGTAAATATAGATACGTATACTATCTATTAAAAAAAATGGACTCATAGTGTTCACTAGGTTTTCCAGGACATCGTTACGAAAAAAAGGAATTTCTTCGGTGAAAAACGGTATCTGAAAAAGTTTGATCTTTGAACGCTTATTGTAACGAGAGTTTTTAATAACTTTAATTAATATTATCGTTTTCGAATGTAATGGACATTTAAGAAACAATATGTACATTCGTTAAAAATCGATGTATGAGGACTTTGATTTTTTAGCTCATGATCAGGAAGGGCATACCTGATTTAGTTTCTATTCGCTGTTTTTAATAAAGTTTAAGTTGTTTGAAAAGGACTTATTTCACTAGGCTGTCTTTTTATTAGAAAGGAACACTCCACTCCTATCATATCCTTCAACAAAAATGAAGGGTAGAACGGCGATTTCTGCAGGCGAACCGGTAAGTTTCTTTCGCGAGGATCATTTCCGCGGCCGGTATAAAAGAAATCCACCGAATGTAGACAATCCTACGACAATTGTGCGGATTGTCTGCAAGTTGTTCAACACCAGTAACGACGTGCCACGGTGCGCAGTGTAGCTCGTGGTTTCTCGCGTCGCTGGCGCGACGGTTCCTGTCGCCGATAGTTTTTACAAGCAGGTAAAGTCGAGAATAGGGAAAAAGGAATTGTCGCGTCGCTAGTTACTTTTTTTTTTGTCCCCTCGAGCGAGATAGCCTAACCGATCGCGGTACACGCGGTTCGCGTTACGCTCGGAGCGTATTCTAGGCGCGAGCTGCTGTATAAGCCGCGAGCTGTACTAGCAGAGAAAATCGGCGCGGTTCCGGTGCAACGACTCGCGCAGTTTTGCCGCGTTCGAGAGAGCACTGCCGTTCGATGCACACGAACACCGCACCGCGGCGAACGGAGCTCAGAAAAAGAGAGACAAGTCCGGACCACGAGAGTGCAATCGTAAAACCTCCGGGAACATTCCCGGGCGAGAGAGCGCTCTGCTCGCGTGCCAGCCGCATGCAAAACCTGCGGAACGCCTTTCCTGTTCGTATTTCGAAAACCGTCCTGACGGAAAATGCGTTGGAAATTTCGCGGTTACGCTCCTTCGCGTGCTTTTTAACGCTGTTCAAGTTACGTCGCCCCGAAGTTCAATTCGATGGAAGAATCGGTATAGAGAGGACATACCAGATTTAGTTTCTATTGCTGTTTTTAATAAAGTTTAAGTTGTTTGAAAGGGACTTATTTCACTAGGCTGTCTTTTTATTAGAAACGAACTCCACTCCTATCATATCTCCGCGAAGCCTCAAGTATGAAATCATGCTCGAGAGAGTGCAACATACATTTCTCAGATTCTGTTCATATAGGATAAATAGCTCAATGTCATTATTTGATCATGATTACTCTACAATATTAAGCACAGTCCACTTAGAAACATTGAAAGCTCGAAGAACAGTATCCGACCAGAGCTTTATCTTTAATTTGATTAATAACAATATTGATTGTTCCTCTCTCCTGAGGCAAATCAATTTCTATGTACCCGAACGCGTATTGAGAACTAGGACAGGATTTCAAACATTTCAATCCAAATCCACATATGGATTAATAAATCCTTTAAATCGCATCACAGCTAAATCTAACATTTTATATCGTGATATTGACTTTTTTAATGGTTCGTTACTATCATTTAAGAAAAAGTTGCGTGCAATTATATGATTAATTGTGATATAATGTATTCCTGTAACTGTCAGCATGTCCATTACTATGTAACTTTATGCTACGACTTTCTTTTTCTTTTTATATGAATTTCTTCTATTGTAAACATTTGTATAAAAGGACTTCGGTCCGTAAATAATAAATAATAATAATAATAATATCCTTCAACAGCATCACGCGTATCTGCATTTCTACGGGCTTCGAACGTCTGTTTTAACACTAAACTACCGAGCACTAAAATAGCTACTATTTATGCGTTGCCACATAAAAATGACGCATCTAATTTATTTGGATTTTGTGCGATTTTTATTATAACTAATTATATTGTGGATTTTATGCATTTATGGGAAAAATGAGTACGTGCAATTTAGAAGAGTGAAAAAATTAGAAGACTTTAAGAGTATTAATATACTATTTTCACTATATTAAAATTATTAGTGAAAAATATAAATTTATATTTAGCTCCTGTGTCTTGCAATTGATGTACAAACTTTTTATTTTGCATAAAGATTCGGAGTCTAATTATAACGTGTGTTTAAGTGTAGATAGAATCGCGTGTAATCATTTCCAATGGAAGCATCTGCATAAATTCAATAATTGTAAAATACAAAATGTGGAAACGGTCATTTGACCGGTAATGGTATGTTTAGCGTTAAAGTAAATGAATATCGTCAATAATCGAATGTATTTTTAGATATTTTACAACGGTCGTTTGAAGAGCTCGTCGTATGAATCGGTTAAAAAGTTGAAATGTTTATTGAAAATAGTTTCACTTTGCTAAACCTTGCGAATTCGCGTCAGAAATTACTGTAGTCTTCTGTGTTGCAACGAGTAATTTTCTACAAGTTGAAAGAACGTTTAGAGAGCAATTTTACTTTTCATTTTTCTACTTATTTCAACGCGTACGAATATCTCGAGGAGACAGCATGCAATAAAAACCATACGACCAAGGCATCGACGCGCAAGCATGATATATCCAAGATGTTGGCTGAAGTATCGGCGATCCAGCAGGTGACTCCGGTAGCAGTTTCCTGGAGTGATTAGCGTGACACAGCGATCACTCTTCATCGATTCGATTGCCCTACGGCCAGCGATTAGTTCGAATCGAATTCCGCCCGGTTAGCAATCGATGGATGGTCCTTAATCGACGCGCGGATCGTTCTAGCGAGGATTTGTATTGCGCCGTTCGCGGCCCATCCGGTGCCTTTCGGCCGTTCATCCCCGTACATTATGATTACGCCACGATACGACCGGGCGCATTAAATAGAAATAAAATAAATCCGAGCTCTCCGAGGGTTAGAGTCGAGTCTCGGAGTCCAGTAAACGAAAGAATCCCCGCAGGCTTCTGCATATTACACGGCGAGAGCCGGCCCAGCCAGGCAGAAAACGCATGCCAACCTAAGCCAAGCCAAGCCAAGCCAAGCCAAGCCAAGCCGAAGCCAGTCGTCGGGGATGTGATCTCGAATTCCCTCGTAAAACGCATATCCGCGAGCCGCCGCGCCGCTGCTGTAGGCTGATTCTCAAAGGAATCGGTGCAGCTGCAGTTTTACAGAGCATCGAGAGCATCGTCTGTCTACGATTTTTCGAGACATCGATCATCCAATCAAATATTTTCCCTTTCGATTCTCTATCCTCTCTTCCTTTTCCCCATAGGGAACTTCTCGTTCAGGCTTCGTTAAGTCAAATCGACAGCCACCAAACATTTTCTACGATCAACGGTAAGTCGAATTTACCTATTTAACTTATTGGTTATTGGCAAGTGATATACAGGGTGGCCCATATAACTCTGAACAGCTCAATAATGGAGGATATCCATCGCATCATATGGAACTGTCCAATTGTCGAAAGAAAAAGAGGAAAACTGTTAAGACTATTTGCGTGGAAAGTTATAGAACTAGAATAGGAAGTCACCAAATTACTGAGTAAAAAAAGTCGATACCATCCTGAGGTCAATAGCGGCCTTTTTGCTACAAATTGATAAATCAATTAAAACATCTCGTCCAAAAGGTAGGGTGCTGGTGCTACGTCACATAAAGTACAAACTAAATCTAAGACCAAAGTCACTATTTTTTTACGTACAATATTTTTTTTATTTATTTGAAATAACAATGTGTAAAGTATTATAATGCTTCACGTTTATGTAGTTAGAAAGGCCCTTCAGATCCATACAATTTAAGACCAAGAACTTTAAAATCGATGGCATAGTTTTCGAGATATTGAGCTGTTAAGAGTCATGTGGGCCACACCCTGTATATGTTTCGTAAGATATATACTTTATTATAATTTAAACCTTAGCACTCGACCCGCGACCCAGAGTCACCACTAAAAATTGCTCTACCATTATTCACAATATTGTTTACATTATTAAATATGGTGCTATGTAATCAATTACTAAACATTTAACTATTGTATGAGGTATTGTATGAATGTCCATGAAATGAAAAAAATCATAGACAATGGAATTATTCTAAGTCGGAAGAAATGTTCAATTTTCGAATTAAAGTATTGCAAACTGCAAAGGGTTAATATACACTTTGGTACAAAATCGTTAGTTTAGAGATGCGATACGCGCTGTACTGTGGCTAGTTTCGTGGTGAGGGCCCAAGGTGACCTGCGGGTCCTTTTATACTCCGGGAAAACCTGCAATAAAAATACCAGGGACAGGGAAAGAAACCCTGCGCACACACACTTACAATTGTGTGCACGAGTACTGCCCATGTATCTCCTATGTAGTACATATCATCGGTGTGCATCAAGATAATCATTAAACTGCGGATTTTTATGCAAAATAAAAATTATTTATGTCAGCTGCAACATATAAGAGCTAAATACAAATTGCTTTCATGCTTATTAATGTTCGCGAGCTGCAACAAACGCATCGATGCTCTGTAATTTTTTAAATCTGTATAAAAATTGCATCTACTCATTTTTGTCATAAATGCATAAAATCCGCAATCTAAAAATTATTCACGAAACTATCCATTTAGTAGTATTCCCGAGAAATCTCGTAGTCGAATAGAATACGAGTGATTTCTACCTTTTATTCGAACGGAGAATTTTAGTTTACGCGCATGTTGGTTTAGAAGCCTATTGTATATTTTCGATTTATTTCGAGATTCGTTGGCCGACGCGCAGCAAACGCGAATTATTATTATCATCGTGCAAGGATCGATGACTTCGGGCTCGAGAAGCGGGTCGATGCACCGCAAGATTAACGCAGAAACAATCTCTCCTTGTGGTTACATTGAATCTCTTTCTCGTGGTGCCTTTATCCCACCATGGACAGCCGGTACACAGGTACCAGCGATGTACCGAGATAGCCCGCAAAGCCAAAACACGTGTTCCGCCAAAACGCGGGCCACGACACCACTATAATTCCTTATCTCCGGAACTTCCTTTTCAATTTCGTTTATCGTTCCGACGCTAATGGACACCGAGACACAAAACGGAACGGTATCGCGACGCGGATCTTTTAATTTCGGACGCCGTTGTCGAAGGCTTACATCCCTCTAAAAATAAAAAACAACATCTTCAAGCTTGATAGGAACAAAACTGACCAAACGAAACAAATAAAAAATTTCTGAAAACAACTATACGATAAAATAACTTCTGCTCCGCCAATGAGAAAAAAGAATTAAAAATGCTCTTGCGTACTTGTGCGCTCTATTTACTTATTAATTTTTCCAGACATACAATATAATTAGACTGCGGATTTTTATGCATTTATGACGAAATTGTCTAGATAAAATATAAAACAGTGAATAATTAGAAAAATCTAAAAATAGGGTTACAATGTTGTTTTCAGTGTAAAACATCGGGTGTGGCTGTGTCAGGACGTACGGCTGTTGTTTTTGTCCTTTAATACATTTATTATTACTTAAATCGATCGATATCTACAAACTCTGCTAGGTGATTTGTTTGTTTGTTTATTAAAAAACCAAGGCTTTAGACTAATTACGAACTATGTTAACATTGCAAAAATAAAGATATAAAGTACAATAACTATGGTAGTAGAATTAGTAGTAAATACTAATAATAATACTGATAACATTAATGTCTAATAGAGGGGTTATTATCTTATAAATAAAAGTTTCTTTGGCAGTGTTATTGCATGTTAAATGATGCGTCTTCAGGATACTGTTATGAGATTCTTTTGAATTAAGTAATTCTATGTATACTATTCTACAATAGGTAAGCACTGACTTAGACTTTGACATTTATTTTGGTTAAGAAATAATAAAAATAATAATAATATAATTCACCGCGCTATATACACAAACACACGAATCCCCGTGCTTTCGTGTACCGAAAGGATAAATTGCAGGTTGACATCATCGATCTTATTTCGTAGAGGTCTGAACGTTGCATTTTCTGTACTGGTACCCGATTTTAAAGAGGTTCCCGTCAAAAACTATCAGGCGATGAAATGAATTTTTATTTGACTCCTGCTTCCCACAATAGCTGCTGAAGATCTTTAGTTTGCATAAAGCTCCGCAGTCTAGTAATAATACATCTTGATTACAATATTAAATCTGTTGGTGTTTGGGAAGCAAAGTAACTGAAATAAAAAGGCAGATATCTTTTAAACGGTATTTATAAGATGTTCTCTCTACTAAAGCCAGGCTTCAACTGACTGAGCTCGGTAGTTCATCGAAACATTTGAAACCGAGTCGCTCATGTCGGCATGCGGACTCAAAGGGCCGCGGCTCTATCTTTGATTCCATAGAAAAAGGTACCGCGAAATACAATATATCGGTCTTGCAGATACGGGATCTTGGAACGTATACATATACATATTCAGTTCTCGGTACAGTATTAATATATGTATGTATCAGACATACAGTGTCACTCCCACTAATATTCGGACACTCTTAAAAAGGCGACAACATTTTTAATATTCGACCATACAACTTGGATTTTTTTGAGAAGTTAGAACAATCGGTTTTGTTACGTAGCGTGAAAAGAATTTTTGAAAAAATTGCAATTGGTCGGAATTGCAGAGAAAATACTAAAAGTTGCATTTTACAACTTTTTTATGTGGGCTCATATTGAAGATGTAGAAAACACGTTTCGTAGATCTGTATCAATTAAACATATTCTGAAAATTTCTACAAACGTTTAAAGATGGTAAAAATTGCCATTTTTCACTATTTTCAGCCTCTAACTGCAATAAATCTAAGGATTCGTACATCTTTCAATGCCTGTCGTTTGTTATAATCGTTTGTTATAATTGACACAGATCTACAAAACACATTTTTAAAATTTTCAATATAGACCCACATAAAAAAGTTGTAAAATGCAACTTTTAGTACTTTCTCTACAATTCCGACCAATTGCAATTTTTGAAAAAATTTCTTTTCACATCATGTAGTAAATTAATTGCTCTAACTTCTGAAAAAAGTTCAAATCGTATGGTGCAATATCAAAAAAGTTATCGTTTCTTTAAGAGCGTCCGAATATTAATGGGAGCCACTGTATATCAATAAAATTGCTTTAATTTTGTGGGATGATGGGCCACCAGCTACAAAACGAAGCATCGCACAGACAAAAGAAAAAAACAGCTTCGTTCGCTTCGAAAACTTCTGCGTAACTAAAATGTGGAAAAATGCAAGAATTTGGGACTCGACGAGAAAACGGTGGTGATCGAGCGTAAAAAAAAATGATCGGATTTAGCGAACGCGATCGAGTCGGGCAGCCAGCGAATTGGCAGTGCGCGAGAGGAGCACCTACCTGCGCGAGAGATCACGGGTACACGTACGGAATGGCGAATCGAGGTGTGCGTGGATTCGCGCGCGCGCGCGCGTGTGCGTGCGCGTTTAACAGCGAGGAGGGGTACTGACCGCGCATTCCACGAGGGAGGTGACCGCCTCGCTTCTCATCTGTAAGAACCTCTACCAGCTCCGCCTTGAGCTGAACTCGAACTCGAACTCGAACATGGACGCGATGGCGCAGAAAAACGGCGAAAAAGTTCTCGGAAATCGTTCGTGGCGGCCGATCCTCCGCGAATTATCGCGCCATTGTTGCCCTATTACCGCGATCGCGGCGTCGAAACGAGAGCAACGAGATGTAATGAACGACAGCGTCGAACGACACGCACAATGTGTGTTGCTCGGGGTATCACGGTTTATTATTCAAGGAGTTCACACGTTCATCATCGCATTATCTCCGGCGATTCTTGTTCGTTCGCAACATTTCATGCGCGCGCTCGGCGCGGCGCGGCGCGGTGCGGCGTCGCTCGTGTGCTTTTCATGTGGGTCCGTATATACGCGCGCGCGCGCGCTTGCGAAGATCGGCCGGACGTTCGGTCACGCAATCGAGTTCACAGCCGTATCATTACAGCGGGACTAACGTTTAGTTGTTTTTCGCGAACCGCTCCTCTTAATCGTATAATCAAGTTTTTGCGCGCATCCCGGCTCTGGTCCCCTCTCTCCGTCACGCGAACGCCTGTGCCGCCGCGCCGGTGAAATTAATTTCCCGATAAATGGCGGTTTTCTCAGTTGGCGTTCCAGCCGAGATCGATAAGACCGATCGTGAATTCGGAAAGTCGAATCGAAATTAGCGTAGGTATATGGAATCCGGAAAAGTTGAATCAGAGAAGGTAGCAGCGCTCGGATAAGGCGAACGGAGATAGCGAGAGGAAACGCTGTTAGCGAGAGGGGCTAATGTAATCGGGAACCTGCGATCGATCTCGAGAATTCTATTAAATACAATTACCGGTCCGCCGTGGGCTTATTACGTTTAACCGTAAGGCGTCTACTGGTGGCATCATCGATCTAACCGCGCCGCACAAAGGCCCGAGAGAGAGAGAGAGAGAGAGAGAGATATCTCTCGGCAGGCACGGTGTGTGCGGCAGTTGGCCGTCGTCGATCGATAATTCAGTCCAACTAATTGCCAGGGCTACGATTGCCGTGAACACACTATTACGATCCTGTCGACGCGCTAGCGAGAACGCTATACCGGCCACGGGACACGATTCCAACGGCAATATCCCCGTGCTCGAACACAAGCCGTACAAGTACCGCGGCGTGCTAACGTAAAATGAGCAAACGAACCCGACATGGGTCCACCCACGTTCTAACCTACATACACCACCTCTTTCTTTCTCTCCACTATTTTCTCGAGACAGAGACTGTAACACACCGTTCCTAGTCACTCGGTTAAGGTACACCCTGCGAGAGAGAGCCTTATCGCGGACCAAGATTCCTATCGCGCCCATGGGTTCTCTTTTGTTTTTTAAACCTCGGACTTCTCTGACAGTGATTGAAAACACGCCTGGGTCGCGTCAAGCATGGAATTTTGTATTTTTTGCGTGCCCCCGAGAATTCGCAATCCTCTTCTTTCATAAGTGTTGGAATTTATTTAAGAAACCAAAAATAATCTATTATTTAGTAGGATATTCTATCGCTTTACTTTCTAGCGCCTATTTAAATGATATGTACCATTGTATCTATGCTGTCTGCGTCATGGGATACCCTCAACTCTCAATTGTTTCTTAGATCGTCGTCCGTTTTTTCCAGAGCAATCCTCACTCGTGTTGTATTTGTCGTAGAGTATAGACGTGCCTTACAACGTGTATTCAGTTCTAGTAAGTAGAATAAATTCTATTTTGTAATTTATATAGAGTCTAGTATTATTGTATACCCATATTCCTATAATAAGGACAGTATTATTTATTTATATTCTTCAGGATCCCATAGGGTTCATTTTGCATTCCTATTATATTTTTGGGAATGTTAATCCCGTCGATATCCAATAACGACAATCCCAATTCAGGAATATTTTCTTGAGAAAAATATCCTCCTCGCGCATGGCAACCCCCATCCTCAGTTCTCGTACCGCAACCCCCGTTGCTTAACCTGTAATATCAGACAGACAACGACCTCTCGATGCACCCATAATCTTCCACAACTATATCACGATAACTTTTGGTATACCTTGAGCATGTTGGATATTTCGTATATTTTATTCTGGCATGAATGTATCAACACAGTACGAAACTGTGTAGGCATAATCGGAACGTAGCCGGGCGTTCAGGAATATGTAGGTATAGGAGAGACTACTTTGTTGCAAAGTGTCCACCGGTACTCGGCCAAGAGTATTCATTCGTTCTAAACGACTCCTAGAGGAAACGTGTCCTTTCCATCGCGCATCTATCTTTTAATAAAGTCTCCAAGTTTATATAATAATAATTGTATTTATTAGTAAATCTAGGACCATATTCCCAACAGAGCAACCATTTCGTTTTCAACGCGATGCTGACTCCACGAATTAACCCTCCGTCTGCAATCTCAGTTTTAACGACGCCGCACAGTGGGCCATTTCGATGAATTTTGTGTCAAAATGAACTTTCGATAGAAATGAGATAGAGCGATGATTTTTCTTTAATTAAAGCTGAAACATTGCAGATTATGGGATAAATAGAGAGATTATGGTTTGAACATTTTTTAACGTTGAAAATATTTGTTAAACTTGCAGAATTTTCAGAAAATTGTGGTTTATCGAATACCACGCGCGGATAGATTTTTTTTGACATGTCATATATCATTTCCCGTAGAATTTGTCACGCTGATTCCAAATCTGGTCGAAAAATTTGTCCACCACCTCAAGATTTTGAAAAAAATCGATTTCTATGAGAAAAACTAATGAAATTGAAGAGTGGTTACTAATATTGTTCTCGAGGTATAAATAGTCATAAAAAAAAAATCTATCCACGCATGGTATTCGATAAACCACAATTTTCTTGAAATTCTGCAAGTTTAATAAATATTTTCAACGTTAGAAAACGTTCGAACCATAATCTCTCTATTCCATATTCTGCAATGTTTCAGCTTTAATTAAAAAAAAAAAAAATCATCGCTCTATCTCATTTCTATCGACAGTTCTTTAATTTTGACACAAAATTCATCGAATTGGCCCACTGTGCGCCGTCTGCATTCTAGGTCGTTTATGTTCGCGACTCTAATTTCTTTACTGTTCTAGACCTTCAGAAAATCTAAAAAAATTCTGGCATCGAAGTATCTGTTTAGATCGTCAAATGTTGAAAGCATTAATAGGGAAGAATAAATAAATAAACCACTCCGGTTGCCCACGAAGGGTTAAAACTTAGTTAAAACAATCCAAGACACCGCGCTGCTGCTTCCAGACATTCTCCGTATTACCGCATACCCAGAAAATCGTTGCAGCGCAAACATTTGCTCGCGGCTTTTTCGCGTATCCGCCGAAGGAGACAGTGCAAACAACGCTCGAATCGGGGACGTACGCTAAAAAATCAGTGGTTGTACCGGTACCGACCGGTGGCAGCTCTCCGGGCACGGTTTTGTTTCCCCGTCGGATCTCTCCATCGCAATTCACCGGGTGTTCCGCTAGCCGAGTACATTGTGTGGGCGATCTCGCGCGAGCCTGTGCCCGTGCATGTGCCTCTGGCTGCCTTTCTTTTCTTTTTCCCCCGGGTTGGCCCCTGCTTATTGTCAGGGTTGAACCTGTCCGTTGGAAAAATCAAGGGCACGCTCCCTCGTAAATTTGTCCTCGCGATACTAGGAACTTTCGAAGCCGCGTGACTCGCCCCTCGGAGCTGCGTTCTCCTACAAGGCGCGCCGAAACTCTCGAGCAGACGTCGATTCTATGTAGAATAATTGTGGTTTATTCGCGTTTTCAATCACCTTTTCCATTTCGCAACTAGATTTTCGAAGAGCACCGACGGTGACCACGATGATAGTTCTTTTCTTTAGGAATTCAGTGACTATAATTACTCAAGGTCATTCAAGGTCACAGAGAGAGAGAGGACACTTGGGGAAGGCACGGATGACTACCCTGAAGATGTCTTGTCCCGGGTGAGTAACCCAGAGGCGTAAATCCTCCTGTCTCATTGTGCAACAGTATTAAATCATAAGTGTTGGAATACAACGATACCATAGTATCTTAGATATAAGATGTAAGGGGCGGTTTTACTCGGGGACGGAAGGGCCCAGGCGAGGGCATAAAGTCAGGGCCGTCGTCAGTCCGGTAAAAGCAGCTAGCCTGAGCACATCGCAACATTTTACAGTTCATTATATACACATAGCTAAATACATACAGGATACCCGGAAACACTGTGGCGTTATTTGGACTAACATCTTTATATTAGCAATCAAGTATATACGGCATGAAGTGTAGTTTATAAAATAACGTACCCACATATAAAGACATTTCCAACATTCTTGTTGTTCCTGTTATGTATGGTTTTAAGAAACGATCTCGTCCACATCAACAACGTATTTATTATTATAAAGTCTTGTCGTTCCAGCACCACCACGTGGGCTTGTTCCGACGGTCGGTATCGTTCTGCCTCATCAGGCGCGGTCTCACTCTCTCCTTCGGCTCGCGTACCCTGCTCACTTCGCTTCGCAACCGTTACCGCTTACCACACGCATACCAATACATTACAGTTCCAATCAAACACCTATTAAGACGAAATAAGTTTTTTTCCAAAAATCGGAGAGATTCACTCGAGTTTCTCTGCGAAGCTGAACGCGTAAAATACTTTTCGATAAAACTGTAACTGCTCGTAATCGCCGAAGAAAACCATGAAGATTTTACGACCCTTTAAGAGACACTTTTTACAGATTCCTATCAGCTGGCGAACACGATGAAAATATCATGGAAATCGGTTAAAATTGCCGTCAGCTATAACCAGCGATGACTATAGACCCACGCCGGACCTTCGATCGCAAGAAACAGATCGGTAAAAACAGTAGTGTAATTTCCTTCTTTAACGATCTTAATAAGTTGAAAATGTTATGTATCGTGGCTCTATTCTCTCGATCATTCCACCACTTTAAATTGCGTCTCGAGTCGGTTCTATCATGAATGCATAAAACCAGCAAGTCGATGGACCAAGTCGATGGACGGGAGCAATCTATTTTCATGGTAAAAACGCGGTAGTGAGCGAGTTCGAGCGTCTGGTCTGGTCGCGTCCTCGCGCATCAAAATGATGAGGGTAATGCGATGAATGGCGGTCAATTTCCTGTCATTTTCGCCGGTCCCGGGACACGGGACCCGGGACCCGAGGTGCAGGTTACACGCGTTTTATATACATACCCGTGGAGGGAAGATGCGGGTTAGCGTGTCTCGGAAACAAGAATCCTTCTCTCGCCTCGAACACGAGAACTGAACCACACATTGTACGGCCGCGCCGTCGAGACGTTTAACGACCGCCGTTACGACGAACGAAAGGGGCCTCGATTAGTCGTCGATACCATTATATACGTCGGGGTCTCGTGATTCCCTCGGACGTCTTTATGCGTCGATCATGCATCGAACGTTTTAAAAGGACAACCTCGCCGGGGACCAGCCTCGAGAGAATGGCCGACAGAGTTCCGTTGCTCTCTCCTCCGGCGTTGCGTTGCTTTGCTGAAAAGACGTGATTTTATCCGACTCCTGTGTTCGCCTCTTATTCATTCCCCTTTTCGGAAGGCTGTGCGCGCGCGCGTGTGGTTCGTGTCGGTACAGGGACAGAGAAAGATAATCGTGGTGGTGTGGCTATCCCGAGACGAACGGACGGCCAGGGTTATTTTGCTACGACGATCAACGGATAATATAATTGGTAACGGTACGCGGATGAAGAAAAATGAGGGTCCGGCGGCGGTCGGTTTTCCTCGAAACGATGGAAATCCGAGAGTCACCACTGTCCTTCTTCGCTTCGAAACGTGTCACTGTACGAAGAAATATTGCGTGGGTCTCTAGCAGTTTCCCGAGGTTCCACGAAACCTGCCCCCAGGAAGCGATTCTAATTGGGAACTTGAGCAGGCGAAAACGGAATTGTACCATTCGAAATATAGGATTGGACGAGTGCAATATCTCGATCGAGCTGCGTTGGTTGAGATCTTAGACCATATATACCTATATAGACACGGCGTAGATAATTTTCCGTGTCCGAAAGATGAAATCAGCTGAAAGACACTGTGACGTCACATTTGTACAAGCTATGCTCATCGACAGAGTGCCTACGCTTGGCTTACATGGGGAGAGGGGGTCAGCGGGTGCGCCATGTACACAGTACATGGAAAGAAATTATCTTAAGACTTATCTTGTGACGTCACAGTGTCCCATCATCTTTCGGACACTGAATTCTCGGTTTTCCTATACACATACTATACCTATGCCGGGTCTATTAGTATATATGGTCTAAGGTTGAGATATGGACACGTACTGCCCTCTGGAGCACTGTCCCCGCTCTGTCCGAGTTCGGAGCATAGAAGCCACGCCCTCGCAAAGTGCTCCATGGAGATAAAGAGGAATTGAATACTGATAGAAGTCACCCTGGTAGATCTAACGCTTAAAAAATGCATTATAAATGTGTAGAAAAATACATACATTAATACAACGACGCTATATCTTTGAAATAGACGACCGATGTACTTATATGTATACAATTTCCAACAAGCAATAACATCTAACTGTGACCTCAAGTAGTCGGTCGCTCTTGAGCCATAATAGTAGACAAACGTGTATTCGATCCGTAAACAATAAAGGTGCTGGTTAACAGATTAAAGTATTTAGGGTTCCTTTTCCAACATAATGATTTTTCATAACATCAATTCTTTAAGTTTTACTCGAAATCAGTGGATAATCACGTTTCGGACCAATCATATTGTATAATAGAAATAATTTTAGCTTCACGTTCTAATATACAGTAGATGTACAATGTCTTCTTATAAGAACGAATAACTTTATCAAAATTCGACCCTACAGCTTGGGTTTTTTTTTTAGACGTTAGAAGGATTAGCTTACTAGCTAATGTGTAAATAATTTTTTTTTTAATTGTTATTGGTCGCAATTGCGAAGGAAAAAATAAAGGTCACGATTTTTAAATTTTTATTTGTGCCTCAATGAAAATTTCAAACATGTATTTTGTAAATCTAAGTAAGTTATATTCGTGTACAAAGTTTCATTGAAATCGGTTGACGCATAAAAGAGCTATGGACATTGTAACATATAAAAATCTTGGAATTTAGGGTTTGTGAATCATTTAAATCGCGGATTCTTTTTCATAACAACCTTGATCGGTTTTGATGAAACTTTGTACATGTACATAACTTACTTATTTCTACCAAAGGCACCTTATAAATGTTCATTACAGTCACAGATAAAAAACTTAAAAATCGTGACTTTTACTTTTTCCTTTGCAATTGCGACCAATATCAATTACAAAAAAAATTATTTACACATTAGCTAGTAAACTAATCCTTCTAACGTCACAAAAAACTTAAAATGTTGGGTCGAATTTTGAAAAAGTTATTCGTTTTTAAAAGGTGTACGAATACTTTGTACACTGTACATATAATTTGATGCTTTGCCCTCTGGGGCAACCCCCAGTGCACACCTAGAGCAAAGAGCGTTCGCTGCCTGTGTTTGGTGTCTAACACAACTCGCAGCTCGCATTGTTGCTGATTCAAGCGTTCCCCGACGCTCCACGCGTGCAAAATCGCTCGAGTCAGCCGTTCGCGGGTTGCGCAACGACTTTCTCAGCGCAAGAGACGAGAGGTTCAATTAGCTTGGGTAGGTGGGGGAGGGGGGCGGCGTTAATTCGACGAGGGAGGGGGCGAGATATCGGGCTGAAAACGAGCGAATTCCCGGGACGGCGACGTTACACCTGTGCTATCCACTTTCGACGAGCGGCAGGCCGCTGCTATGCCGATTCGTACCACCTGCGAGAGCGCACCTTTCACAGAGACTCGAAACACGGCCCGCGGGGAGAGGGCACACGAAGAGCCGACGACTCTGGCCCGTAATAAACTTTCTCTCCCCGAGAGTCTCGCTCGGCCGTTCGCCTACTCTCTCTCTCTCTCTCCTTCTCTCTTGTTCAAGTTTATACTCGCTCCGTACAGTGGGAGGATAGTCAAAATTAATTTTATACAAGTCCCAGAAGTACACAGAATAATATTCAGAGAATCCATAACTTCATTTTGCGGTTTTATGAAGCAGGAACGTTGCAATTGATCAAATATGGTAACAATAAATCTATGCAACGACGTAGTGATATTTTACGACACATCGGAAGAAACGTTGTTGATGGAACAAATTTAACGAAATAAGAAGAAATTAATGTATACAGGGTGTTTCGTTTAAACAGGCCACCTAAATATCTCCTCTATCTTTGAAAATGCAAAAAATGTGTCTGACGGAATCTAAATGATTTGAAAAGATGAATCAGATGGACCAATCGTTTTGTATCAATTGTAATTTTTTAACGGTCAAGTTTTTGTTACCGTTAAAATCTGATAACTAAAAGTCAGTTCTGCATTAATTAGCAAATTTTAGATTCCACGGTCATTTCAAGGTCGTGCTATTGAACATGGATGAATGCACCATAATGTTTGTTATAACATACAACAACAAAAAATGTGTGTATATGCGGAAAACACGAGTGACCCTGAAAAAATCATTAACAAATTACAATTTATAAAAAACGATTTTTCCAACTGATTCATCTTTCGAAACCATTTAGATTAGGACAGCAAAATTTTTGGTATTTTCAGAAATAGAGATACATTTAGGTGGCTTGTTTTCAACGAAACACCCTGTATATTATAGAAAAGATTGTATCTATTATCAAATAAAATAGCTATTGTAAATAAAATAAAATAAAAAGTCAAATAAAATATCTACTGTAAATGGAAATTGCGTTTTCAATTTTTTCTCCCCAGATACATAGTACATAGATACAAATTTTTTGTGAAAGTGGGGGCTAACTTCTAGGAGGCCTAAAAATTTGTATCTATTATCAAATAAAATAGCTATTGTAAATGTAAATTGTCTTTCCAATATTTTCTACCCCACCTCTCTCGATTCCGATAAAGCCGGTTAACCGAGGTCCTACCAGAAAATCGATTTTTGATCGCAGTCAGACCGATCGTGCTCCCTCTCGTTGTCTCTTCCATTGTTGCTCCGTTGAAATAAACGACGATCGCGAGGACGACGACAACTCGGAGGAGACGAGACGACGAATACGAGGAGGCGGCGTAACGAGGCATCTCTTCCTGGTGCGCGCTGCTTTAACGAAGGCACGCGTAAACGGGAGGAATGCGGGAGCGGGAGCTGGCGCGGCGCGGCGCGGCGCGGCTCGGCGGCTCGCTGTCGTGCCGGTTTTGCTCCTTTGAAAAATCGCGGCGCGTTAATACGCGGCTGCGTCGACTACTCTCGCGGCTTTAACGAACCACGAACCACACGAACCGCGAGAGAGCCTGGCCTGTTCTGTTCTTAGCTTGCACAGCTCTATGCACTTGCACCATTAACGCCTTTCTCTCTCTCCGAAACCCAGACCTTTCGGCTTTTCCTTTTTACTTAGACCGTGATGACACGCTTCTGCAAGCTGTTGCCACGCTGCTGCGCCGCGCTGCACGAATAATGACAGATTCTCAACTGACACCTCCGGAATGCTTCGACTCGCCTCGTCCGCCTCGGCACGTGCATTAAACAAGCTGGAAAAATGATTTTATGTCGCGGATGAACGACAAATTGCCGCTCGTTGCTAAAATGAGACAGGGATTAACGGGACGCTGACGATTAACCAACAGGAACACTATTTTATTACCCGTTCGATTCGCTGACTTTCGAACCCTGAATGCTTTTGAGAACGCGCCGGCGAGAGATGTAAAATTTCATGCAATCAGCGATTTCGTTACGCGATTCTCATGAAAAATACAAATTTTTTGCATCGGTTCAGCATAAAGCTTCATAGAAGATGTTCTTTTTCCTTGATAATCTTAAATTCTTTGAATTTTTCTACCGTTTGAAATTACACCAGTTCCGCCGTAATGCAACGTAAATCCGCAATCTAATAATTAAGCAACGATTATCGTATTCGTCTGGTTCTTATTGGAATATGGATACAATAAACTAGACTCTATATGTATAAAATAGAATTTATTCTATTTAATATATCTGAAGACACGTTGTGAAGCACGTCTTTACTCTACGACAAATACGACACGAGTGAGGATCTTCTGAAAAAACGGACGACGATCTAAGAAACAATTGAGAGTTGAGAAAGTAAAACAATAGAATATCCTACAAAATAATAGTAGATTATTTTCGTCAATTTGTTTCTTAAATAAATTCCAACAGTTGTCGGAGACGAATCTCTCGAAGCAACTCATTTTGCAAAACCACAAATCGTAAGGATCACGGTACCATTTTCGCAGCGAACCGATGCCATAAGACGCGGGTATGCGATCATCTGCTATCCGCTATATGTAGCAAACGGAAGCCGCACCACGCCCGACGAAACTAGATTCCTAGCGCGATGGTTCTGATATAGGTCTATCTGGCAGCCCACTTCGAACCCAGCGTTGATCTAGCTCGATCTGGATCCTGGGACCTGTAACCCGGTTTAACGGAGATCTGTCCTAGCCTAGATTCCTCCAGCGATTTTTCTACAGATGTTATCTACGGAGGAGAACAGCTTGGCGATTCGATCTCTGTAGACACCGTCGTATCGATTGCATCTAGCTTATTACGGTTTGTTAAAGTAAAACATTCCTGGGAAAAAACTCGGGATCCAATTGTTGCGGTGTTGTTTCTGCTGATACAATGTATCGGAAAATGACAATCGGCATAAGACGCGAGTGGGTAGGACGTGGATTGTACGTCGCACAGACTGGTATTTGTGCTAAAAACCTGGCCAAAAATCGAAATTGTAAATATTTACATAAAGAGCAGTGCTTTCTCACATGGTGGACTCCCTATCTGTGGTAACCCAACCAGTCATAGGTGCCTGCACTTTGAACCTAGTACTTGTTCAATACGCACGTCTTTTTTCGCAGCATTCCGTTCAAAAGCATCTTTTTGTTGTGATCATTTTTATGTTGGAAGTGATTTTTCTGGCGAAACTTATGATGGATATTGTTGCACAAGGTATGTACATTATATTGACCATATTTTTACGAATGTTAAAATCTTTTTATACGTGTTTTTACCGATCTACAAGCCTGACTAAAAGCTCTTGGATTTTCATTACTTTTCTTGCATATATTAGTATTTTTAAACATACACAACTCATCGCAACAGCATAAAAGTTACGTGTTGTTAAACTTCAGGATATCTAGAATTACTATACCGCAAAAGAGTTTTCCCGAGTTTTCACAGTAAAGAAAAATAAAGCTCCAAATATAGCCCCTCTTTTGTTATTTGGTTAATTTTCTTTTTCGTTTGGTCCAGTTTCTGTGGATTCCGTCAAGTCTATGACTCGAAAGCAATTGCACAAGCTAGTAAGAGAAAGCATCAAAAGCGACTATTTGATGAAAAACTGAAAGATTTATAAGAAAAGTTAGTGCCTTAGTTTTACAAATGAACACCCATAAATAAAACTTACTATCACTAGTTTGTAGTTAGAGATTACTTTTTTATTCATAAACCAACTGTATAATGTAGGAAACATAAGAAAATATTTTTGGTTAGATTTTTAGCACAAATACCAGTCTGTGCGTCGCCCCGAAGTTTAGTTCGACGGAAGAGTCGGTATAGGAAGGACATATCTGGTTTAGATTCTATTCGCTGTTTTTAATAAAGTTTAAGGGTGCGCAGGAGCCAAAGTGGTGCCCCTATCGGCAGTAGAGGTGTCATTCTATGTATTTCATAACTTTGTGCGACATCCTTGTCTCTCCTACAGAGCTGTGATACAGAGGGAGATATGTCACTCGCAGGAGAGACAAAGACAGAGTAACCGCGCTGCTTGATATTTCGATGAACTTTAGAACAATTTTCTGAAGCGAAGAAGCAATATTTTCTCACGATTTTTGTGTAGAAATATTCTTTGTTCTATTCCAAATCGCAACACAGATCCCTTTTTTTGCAATTTGGCTCTTGAAATTTTATAAAAAATAAAAGTGTACGTTTTTATAGAAGAAATTTTTTTCTGTACACTTTTTCCAAAAAAGGGCTCTGCAGTGCGATGCAAAATAATACCACGAATATTTCTACATAAAAATCGTGAGAAAATATTGCTTCTTCGCTTCAGAAAATTGTTCTAAAGTTCAGGAAATAAGCCGCTTGGTTATCTTTCTGTCTTTGTCTCTCCTGCGAGTGACATATCTCCCTCTCTGTCACAGCTCTGTAGGAGAGACAAGGATCTCTCTATCCTTGTCCTAGTTTATTTTTACTTCACCTCTACGCCGATAGAGGCACCACTTTGGCTCCTGCGCAGCCTTAAGGGGCTGTGCGTACCCAACTACCACCACCACCCTTCCCACTCATACATCGATAGATCCGCATATACGTATACGAAATGCAAGGGTTTACGGCAAAAGAAACTGACGCCTCAATATTGCAATTACAAGTTCAGACCCGGTCGATTATGTTTCCTAAGAGTTCTGGCCAGGGTCGTTCAGAGCACAAATTTCAGATTTTTACGTTGTTGAAGAGTAATTTGCAATAATCGGCAGCGCTGACTTGTGACAAAAAGTATTCTGCCGATTATTGCAAATTACTCTTCAACAACGTAAAAATATGAAATTTGGGCTCTGAACGACCCTGGCCAGAACTCTTAGGAAACATAATCGACCGGGTCTGAACTTGTAATTGCAATATTGAGGCGTCAGTTTCTTTTGCCGTAAACCTTTGCATTTCGTATACGTATATGCGGATCTATCGATGTGTAAGTGGGAAGGGTGGTGGTGGTAGTTGGGTGCGCACAGCCCCTTAAGTTGTTTGAAAGGGACTTATTTCACTAGGCTGTCTTTTTATTAGAAAAGGAACTCCATTCCTATCATATCCTTCAACACGGTTTTTCCGTGATATTCCTACGTAGAATACCGGGTGACTTTCCAAGGTGAGTACCGGGGGGCTACGTTTTGTTGGTTCGCGAGACCTCGAGTGGCCTCGGGTAATTACGGACAGGCCAGGCCCTCGCTTCCGATCACAGTAGCGAAACGCACCGGACGACGACGACGACGACGACGCGACGTTACAATCGTCCCATTAGCTGGCGATTCCAGCAATGTGGACGACGAACCGCGACGAACGACCTTCTCAAGGTCCGCTGCGTTCTACCCCAGTTATAATCTAACCGCGAAGGGCTCGCAGAACTACCTCGCTGAGCTTTTTGCTAGGCCATCTGTCGCGAACCACTCCGCGCCAGGTTCTAAGCTATGCTGGAAGACAGCCCCGCAGGACATGCCAAGGACGCGAAGGACCTAAAGCACAGCCGTACAGGACCCAGAACTATGTTCTACAGAGATGAAGGATCCGTTCGAATCCAGAGCGAGTCGTTGAGCAAATTACTCTGATTTTGTAGGATGTGTTCTGGGTGCTAAGCAATCGACGTGGCCGCTGTGATTAATTGGTATCTATCAAATGGGTGTAGAATATACACAGGTTCCTCCGTGATGATCGTTTCCTGATCTCTTGCACGGTGAATTTTCGGGTTGATACTCCGCGGGCTAGCCCATTCGATTCGATCGAGCTATCGAATCGATTTCGTCAGTTTCATTTACGGGAACAGTTACTCGCGATCATTTCCTGCCGATGATTGCTACGAGTTTCGCTTCGAGACACGATTATTATCCTTGTTGCGATCTTCAAGAATCCTTTCAGAAAAATTGATACATAGCAGTTTCTCGATGCCATCGAGCATGGAATCGAGACGGCCCTAAACGATTTTTGAATCGATCGGCCCGACTGGGATACGGTGCAGGATTCCGCGGGATCGTTTATGTAACATCATGGTGTCGGTCTCAGTCGATTAGCTTCGGTGAGAGGCCCGGACAATAGCTCGAGGAGGAAGAGGAAGCTCGCGTTGAGAGTTTCACGGTAGCTCGTAGTATATCGATATCTCGAGGACGATCCCCTTTGCAACGCAACGTGGCGTTCTTCCTTCATCCAATGCGATGCGACCATCTTCCGCGAAGTTAGAGCGTTTCGGTGGGACACGGAGGCTAGAGGCGATACATCGAGATCACGGAAAATCGATTCCCCGGACACCGGCGAATCTCCGATTTCAATCTCGGCCGTGTGTGGTACAGTTAGCGACCGACTCGACTCGAGCAGAGAACACCGAGTGACCCATTTAAGCGACACCAGTCTGATCGATGCCACCGTGGAGACACCTATTACCGCTGCTAATCACCGAGAAACCGGCTAATTCGCGAACGCTGTCCGCTTCTTCCGACACGGACAGTTACAAACTGCGGTTACCAGACACGTGTCACCGACTCTCTTCTTTTTCTAAGCTGCTCGACCGCGATCGAGAGCCAAGGACAGCAAAACGCGATTATATTAGGCGATCGCTGATGTCTTGTCGCTTTTCTTGTTGTACCTTCCTGTGTACAAACGAGCGTACACAGTCTTCAGCCATGTCCTTTTCGGAGTTGTTCGCTTGCTGCGTCAGGGGTCTGAGTGACACTCGGTGTCAGTGTCAGTGCTCGATGAAGGATACAGCGAGCATTAATGAACGACGAAAGTTACAATCTACACCTACTAAACAGTAAAAACTATGCAATGTCAGGCCCCCTGAAATCTACCCAGATAGCACAAAGACGTCTTAAAGACGTCTGTTGTCGGATGTCCCACGAACGTCTTTTCCGAACGGCCTCCGAACGACTTCTGAACGGCTTATGTTACAAAACTGTACGCCTTAAAGACGACTTTTAGACGACTTTTAGACGTCTTTTAGACGACTTTTAGACGTCTTTTAGACGACTTTAAGACGAATTTTAAAAGATAAAAAAGGTAGACGTGTGCTGGGCGCGAACCTAGTATACGCAGGTTGACAGTCGAGTAAACATGGTTAATATATTAAGTATACTTTCAGATGTAATGCACTGACGCAGTATAAATACTGATTAAGTTGATTTGAATAAATAGAACGTAACAATTTTAAGGTTAGCTTAGTTTTTCGCGCAAAAGCGTCGAAAAAATCGGTTTTTTGTTTTTTCTAACTACGACGTCGCGGACTTAAAAATCTGAAAAAATTCTAGAAACAATGGCTAAAAAGTTCTTTTAAAAAATTGCAATTGGTTGGAGTGACAAGAAAAAGAAAAATACTCACGTTTCTTAACTTTTTAATGTGAGAGTAGTCTTTTCATTGCCACTCCAAACAATTGCAATTTTTGGAAATCAACTCGTTATCGGTCGAGAATGTAAGAAATCGTGAGAAAGCTGCGATTCTCGCGATCTTTAATTGTTTGTAACTCGTAACAACGTCGATGCTGATTTCGATAAAATTTTATATAAATAAGCTCAGATGTCAATGTTAAAAAAAGTGAGTTTTTTAATAATCTTTTATCATTCGAAGTAATAGCAAAACTGCGAAAAAGTAGTTTAGTCATTGTACAGTAAAGTAGTCTCTTTCATAACATCTCCAAAAAATTCAAGTCATTTATTAGTCTCGAAAAAGACGTCTTATTTCAGACGTTGAAACCACGTCCCGAAAAAGCCGTTTCTAAGACGCGTTAAAGACGTCTTTCTAGGACGTAAGACTTTCAGTTCTACAATGGACGTCTTTAAGACGTCGTGTGCTATCTGGGTATGATCGAGCATTCTTGTTTCGGTGATATTTTTATTCAAACTGTGGATTTGAATCAGAGATAATACTTTTTATTCGAAGGAAGAGTCAAAGATATTTGGTTCCGATTAAAATTCCGCATGTAACGCGCGAATTTTCACATTGCTGCTTCCGCGATCGCGACAACGAATGATCGTGGGAGACACCGAGCGCCGGCATTTCCGCGTGACTGTACCATTTCCATTTCTGTTCATTCGCAACGCGAATCAACACGTCGGAGAAATTGACCGGGATTAATGCGGGCTCATCAGGAAGCAACTCTGTTTCCTCGTTTTCCACGCACAATTCGACGCGGTTTCTCTCACATCTCGTTGAAACATGGATGTGCGATTAAGAATTAAGATGTTCGGAGTTATAAAGGCAGGATTCACCTTATAATTCCCCGCAAAAATGAAAAAATAAAAATTTCGTACTTAACGCTAAACCTACCGAGCTCTAAAAATGGTTGGCATGTGTTGCCTTATAAACATGTCATCGTAGAATTTATATAGATTTTCCTTGATTTTTATTATAATATGTGCGTGGCTACAAAAGTGTGTATAATCGTTTCCAGTGAAAGTATCATTATAATTTCAATAATTGTAAACTAAAAAATGTTAATGGTAAGGCTTGAAGATTAGAACATTTCTTCTAGTTAACTAATACATTCTTCAGAGGGCCTACAACTTCATCCTAGATCCACGATCTCCTGATCCTCCGTGTACCATTTCAATTTTCCCACCGATAGCGATCCAGAGTGTAAATTCGCGAGGATCCTGTATATGCTCGAGACGTTTCGACGATCTATCGCGTGTCTAACGGGACAAGGTTGACAGTCGTGAAAAAATCTATCGACGCAATTTCGACGTGGAATCTCTTGGTTCTTGGATCGCTTAGATCCAGGCGCTGCGCTGGAGAAGCCAGGCAGCGCGGCGCGGCGCGAGGCGAACGGTTCTACGGAAGGAGGAAAGAAGCGGTTCTCGAAGGACGAGAGAGGTTCGGTAGGCGTCGTGACCTTGACCCAGGCAATCAGGCATCCTCGGAGCCGAGGCAACCGCTGCTGGCACACATTCCCGCGGAACTATACCGTGGATCGCGAGGAGGCGACCTTCCACCCGTGACCCGACACCTCCGACCTCTCTTAGGGGATCCTCGTCACAATGCCCGAGAATCACGATGGCATGGCGGGGCCGAGTAGGCCACGACAGCCTGTGCACGAGGTGAATCGAGGACGTCGGGAAGGATAATCGAATCTCGAACCTCGAAATGGATCGACCAGCTAGTTAGCCAGTCATTTTACGAACCAACGGGACACCTTTTGTACATACAGGCTAGAACGAATCTCTGGTAATTAGATCCCAGAACCTCTTTCTCGAGGATCCTTTGGATTCGGAGGGATTTTTGGCTCAGTCTCGGGTCGTTTCTCCGAGTGAATGGAACACGATGATATCGCGCGGTGAAAAACTATAGAATAGACGATGGAAGACCCTCTTCGCGGCTTTGTAGAGCCCACGGATTACCCGGTTAACCCTTCCATCATCCGGAACGCTAGATCCTATTAGATCTTTCGCCGGTGGTCTTAACCCTTCCACACCCATTTTTCGATTGAACTGTTTAATCTTCGCGAAGTTTTTCTTCGTCCCAAGTACGAGAATTAACAAGAATGACGGTTTTGCTGTAATAGCTTCATCAAAAGGAATAACGCCGTGTTTCGTTGGATCGACGATGTACTCACGCGCTAGTGGGTGTCGGAATTTGCTGGTAGCTTACCTGAAACAGAAAGGAAGGAAATCGATTAGTCGATGGGAACGTGAATCGTATCTCGGTATTTTTTAACCCTTCCTAATAATTACTTATTCTACCGATTTACAGTTTGCATTCATTAATAACGTCACAATTTCGTACGTAACTGTTAGACATAGATATACTATGTATAACTGTATGTTCTCATTCTATATCGATAAGGTAGATCATTACCATATTGTGCGTGACAAGCGACACCTGTCACCAAATAAATATAATAACGATATACGTCTGTATTCGTCCACAACGTCTCAGACGTAAATCTACCTCTTGCGAGAACACACGTGTCATATTAAACTGCTCCGTTATATTTCAACTCTAGTTTTATTCCATAGAACCAAACTCTGCTCCCATACCCTAATAACAGTAACAACAATCGCGGTATTTCTCAAGAAGCAGGTTTCAAAATAAAAGAGAGGAAACAGTTCGGACGCGTGAAGAGCAAAGGACGCGTAAAGTTCGAACGAGAGAGGCTAGGGGAGAGAAAGAAGCTTTCAGCTAATAAACGGAGGGTTCGTCGAGGTAGCAGCCGGTGTGCCACGGGTTCCGCATCTATCCGGTGTTTGAGTTGGCTGCTTACGGGTCCCGAGCGAAAACACGTCGAGATGTTTTCCCAGGGCTCGCGATCCGCCTGGCGAAAAGCAAATCCGCGTGTTTGCTCACGTGAGAAAGCTCGATGGTACTAATCGCCGATAATATTCAACGGTCGTGCACGATCGGCGGTCCGCGTGTAGACACTTTGCCCTGGCAGAAAGAGAGAGAGAGAGAGGGCCATCGGAAGGCAAGAGGGAATCAGGAGGGAACCAGAGCGAGCTAGAGAGGGAATCGTAGGGGGGCAAGGTTAAAGGAAAAAGAGGAGAGAAATTGCGAAAAAAGGAAAACACAACCGGGCGAGAAAGAGGAGAAGGAGGAGGAGAAGAAGAAGAAGAAGAAGAAGAAGCGGAGCGCGTATTTCGTGCGCGCACCTGAGAATACACGCGTCTCGCATGTGCAGCGCGGATGCAGCCGCTTCGACGAGATATTCGAGTCGGTCTCTTCCTGGCTGCGGCGATCGCGTGCCACGGAGCTTCGTCAGCATCGAGAAATGCAGACGGGAGCCGGAGCCGAGCAAAAAGAGACGGCCGAGGGCGGCTCGTTCCAGAGAGACGGGCTGGCCTCTCCACGGGAAAACGGAACGGAGAGAGGAAGAGAAGAGGAGGCAGGCAGGGACCATAGGATACTGTTCAGGAGTCGGGCTCGCTCTGTGCTGGTAGCGGAAGAACAAAGGGAAAAAATCCTGCGGAGAGACCCACGACGGGAGTCAACCGACCGAAAAGGGACTTCAAGGTGCCGCAAGTATCGCGTAACGGGCTACGAACCGCTCGAAAATTCGATTCGGGGTCTGTGGGACGCGGAAACCAACCTCTTTCGCCGATCGGAGGATGCACGCCGCGCGCTCCACGAACGTCTCTCAACCGTTTCGAATTTCGACGCCGCTGTTCTCTATCCTGCTTTTTCGGGACGTTTCGAAACGGTTTACGTTGTTGCGGCCACGGGAAAATGAAACCCGTTAACCGTCGAGACTCTGCTCGAACGGTTAGGCTTCTATTGTCTCGTGCCGCCACGGCCATGCCGTGGCCCGACGGAAAGGTGCATCTGTCCCCGAGCACCTGCTGCACAAGTGCATCTGGCGTCACCGGCACCCGATCGATTCGAGAAACCCGAAATTTAGTGGGGACAGCGCGCGGTCATTCAACGTAGCGGTTATCGGTCGGATTTTCAAAGTCTAGGGTCAAACGACTCTGTCCTGGTTGAAGTCGAGGGCCAATAAACCACGCCCACTTGCAGCAGTACACACGCATACGGTAAAGATAGCGCGGTCATTCGACGTAGCGGTTTTCGGATGGATTTTCGAAGTCAAAGGTCGAGCAACTCTGCCCTGGTCGAAGTCGAGGGCCACTAGACCACGCCCACTTGCAGCAAAGCACGCAAATGCAGTAAAGATGGCGCGCTTTTTGGATCTAGATATCGAACGATACAAAGTCTAGTGAGAAACAGGAGCATAGATAGGCTCGCGGGGCCACTGTCCTGGCTTTGTCGAAGCCGAGAGCCGTTAAACCACGCCCACTCGAAACACTCTACAAAGGGGGAGGAAACGAAACGGATTATTTCCGCGGTTGTAGAACATGTTGAGCGAAATTGGTGCATTGGCCGCAAAGTGTTGGATCCGATGGTGGAGCAGGATCGTTCCCAGGGCAAAGAGGATCTACGCGGGGCGACGCGACAGGCTCGTTCCGCGAGTCGCTATCGATCGGCGACGCAACTGGTTCGAAGAAGCTCGTTCTAAGTCGCAGGTGGGAGAAGAAGCAGGAAGGAGCTGACGCGCGAGGCAGGCGCATAGGCTATATAGGCAAGTGCAGGCAAATCGCAGACGCAGGGATTTTCCCCGCGGTGTTGGCGTGCAGTGGAACGACAAGAAACGACGCGGAACGAGCGACTCCGCGGGTATAAAATCGAGCAGTGGTTGGCTGCGGCGGTGGCGGCAATGCCAGGTTAAAATAAAGCGTCCGAAGTGGAGTCGATATTTATGCCGTGCAATTACGGTGCATTTTAATAAACTTCGGCCGATCGTTTGCGACGGGAATGCGCCTCTGCCGCGAACGTGTTCGCGAACGCGCCGCCGCTCGAACAAGAAGAAGGAGAAGAGGAAGAAGAAGAAGATGCAGAAGTACCGACGGAGGAGGAAGAGCAAGGATGAGAAGAAGGAAAGTCGTTTCATGCAAAATGGCGATTCCGCTCGGCCGGAATCGCCCTTAATTTGCGCATCGGTGGATACGCGGGGAGAGCGAGAGCGAGAGAAACGAGAGTAAGAGATGTATTCGCGCAGGTACCGTAGACAAATGCATCTGCATTCCGTCCCACTGAATCCCGTCCAATTATCCGCCGCGCGCTCCGACAACCAACCAGATACGACGAGGTCTAGGGTCAAACAAGGGCAGAGATCTCTCCGCTTGGCTCTGCTCCGGTTCCGTCAAGTCCGGGGCAATTAAACCACGCCCACTCGGTGCGCTAAACGGAATAGGACGGAAGGTCTAGGACGAAACGGGGCCAGAGAATGATTTGTGCTCTGGTTCCATCAAAATCAGGAGCGGCTAGACCACGCCCACTCGGTGCATCCTACGAGATATCGTTCCTCAAAGGACCAGGATTAGTTTCTCCTGCTCCGACAACGTCGTTGTTCGAAACGTCGGGGAAAGAGCATAGGACGAGGAGAGTCGTTCCATGCGAAATGGCGATTCCGTCCGTGCGGAATCGCCCTTAATTTGGCGTATCGGTGGAGTACCCGGAGGGAAGGGAGAACGGTCTATAGGAGCGAGAGAAACGGGAGTGAGAGATGTATTCGCGCTGGTACCGTAGACAAATGCACCTGCATTCCGTCCTACTGCATCCCGTCCAATTATCCGCCGCGCGCTCCGGCAACCAACGAGAGATACGACTCGTGGGAGAGAGAAACGAGGAGAACGAGAGAGGCATCGACGTGGAAGGGAGAGCTGGATACTCTTCTACCAGGAGTGGAATTATTTCACTCGATCATGCAATATTTATATACGAGGAGCGCGACGAGTCGCGCGTCCGACGCTCACTCGAATGGACAGGCCGGAAAGAGTAAGAACGAAAGAGGAAAACGCTCTCTCGAGTCGGCGCGGAGCGGAGCGGCGAAGCGGGAAGGGACAAGACGATCTTACTCTAATCGTTAGAGCACCGGAGAGCACTCTCAGTGGGTATTCAATCGAAACCAGTTCGCCGGGTACCGACGAGCGACATTAGCGATGAGTTGTAGCTCTCGAACCTCTGCGCGCACCGCGCCGCGCCGCGCCGTGGAAAAATCGCTGCCGAATGGTCGCGAGTTTATCGAACGATTTCTCTCATTGCTCGGACCACGGCGACAATTTTTCCACGGTGGATCGTCGCGATAGGATCGATCGACACCGCGGGAGCCTCACGCGATCCGATTTCCGAATGGTACGCGTTCTCCGAACGGCCCCAGAAGTCCAGTCCCCGTAAGCATCATGAAGTCGATCGATTCGAGAAAAAGACCTAGACACGCGCGGGCGAGCGTAGTTTGTACATACATAATTATTCTACCCTTACGCGAGTTTTATTTATATGGACGTGTTTCATTAAATATAGCGTCGTATCGCACCGATGCTCTTCGTGTCCGCGGCGCGTAGGACAGCTTGAGGAAGTCGTTTCGTCGAACATTCCGAGGCTGTTTTCCTTTAGCGCGACTTTTTGCGACTGCTGCGTCGGCAGTAATTGAAACGGCGAGTTTGCGACACGAGAAGCAGATGTCATTTTGTTGGGATGACGAGGAGGTTACGAGATTAAATGCAACTTTATATTTAACCGTTTATTTAAACTCCACCTCACGGATATTATTGATGGATATGAAAAATTGATATAATACCTCATATAATAGTTAAATGTTTAGTAATTGACTACATAACACCATATTTAATAACGTAAACAATATTGTGAATAACGGTAGAGCAATTTTTAGCGATGACTCTGAATCGCCACTCGTATACAGGGTGTCCCACCCAATTTTGACATCTTGATTTTCTCGCTATTGTTACTCGTAGCAAAAAATGTTTCAGCGGAAGCTTGAATGGTATTGAGCGGAGCATATTCTGATATTATTAGTTTTTTCGTGAGTGGACGCGTAAAGGTCATATAAAGGTCAACTTGGTTTTTTTTAATAGAATGAGAGGTATTTTTTAATACATCAATCGATGCAGCTGGACATTCGTTAGCACTAACGTATGTATGTCAAAAAATTAGTAGTTCAGGGGATATTTCAATTTAAATAATTCTAAAACACCATTACTGTCGACCAAATTAAATTAAATTTTTTTAAACCATTAAAGTCTTAGTACTATTAACATGAAAGAAAAATGTGGGAGCTACGACTTGCTCGGACTGCTCGGACTGAATGACTTGCCTCATTCCTTTTTAGTGTATACTCCAACACATTTCAATGCACGAGCGGCCTATTTTATTTACAATAAAGACTATAATTGAAACAGGTACGAAGAGTACAACAATTTCAAACAGCAGTTTTGGCAAGTGTTTTTAAACACTCGGGTCTAGTGATGGGCTTTGAGCATGTTCAAGCGGTATTGATTCCTTGTGAGAAAGAATGATAGTACATATATCACAAGCATGTATGATTCTCTGGGTATGAAAAAGTATCGATCCCTAATGATAGTTGCTCGGAAGCCTCGATCCTTTATAAGTACATCTTGGATGGGTTTGTTATCGATACTATCACAATCCTGTGGTGTCGAGTCGACTGAATGACAAGTACTCTTCGTACGTCACAAGAAGCCTGCTGGCAGGAATTCGAAAAGAATGCGACAGCAAGCCGTTCGATTGGGTCATTCCACACGAACTTTCGGTTCTAGCCGAATTATTGGCTAAAGTGTGACGTCAAAGCATAACCATTGGCTGCGAGCGAGTATACATATAATGAAATGTTATGTTTACTAATATCAAGCGTGAGAAAGAAAGATGAAAATATTATGTTGGTACGTTCAAAACGGTGAAGACGTGAATTGCAAATGTAACGATACCAATTTCATCCAAGACGTGATACCAGTACTACTTGGTATGTATCATTTTGGCACGTACTGGTATCACAGATCGACTACAAGTTCTTTATCTTTTGATACATATCGAAACATCCAAACAAGTACTTAAGTATCGAATTGTTTGAAAACCATGAGAAAGACTTGTTTCACGCCCATCACTATTCGAGTCCCGAGGTGTCAATCAATGATCAAGTATATCCGACTTCGTTCACAACCAGTGGGCACTAAGAAGCAAGAATCGATTCTAATAATAGAAGAAATACATATATTATCACTAGACTATATATATTATAGACTATTATTATCTTTATGCAAAATTAGCCGGTTTAGGGATTTCTTATTGCAAAATCCCTCTTTAGAGATTTCGTTCGTTATTTAAGGGGCTAGATCCCGCACTAGAATTCACCTAGAATACCCTAGAAATCTGGACGAAACATGGGTTACGCGGTACCACTTTTCGCCCTTATACGAGCATATTTCTTGCTGGATAAGGGCTGATTCGATAGAGGAAGGTTAAATGAAGGGGTCTCTGCCCACGATAGCATCCAGAAAATTCATCCAATGGCATAAAAATGGCTTGGATTACATGGCTGAACATCATCAATTTTGGCTTACTTCTAACACTTATATTACAAAATATATGCATAATTTCATATAACAGAGAGGCAGAGACCCGTTCATTTAACTTTCCTCTATCGAATGAGCCCTTGTCCAGCAAGAAATATGCTCGTATAAGGGCGAAAAGTGGTACCGCGTAACCCATGTTTCGGCCAGATTTCTAGGGTATTCTAGGGGAATTCTAGTGCGGGATCTAGCCTCTTAATAATTTCACCATTTGAATTCTTTCGATGTTCCTATTGTTTCAAATTACAGCTACGCATTTCCATCATAAATGCATAGAATCCGCCGTCCAATTACAACAGTTCGAAGTTGCAGTAACTTTCAGAAAATCGTTTCGAGCACCAAGCGTCGAAGTTCTCGTGGACGTTGAGTAGAAGTCCACGGGCGGACGGGATCGAGAGAATCGCGATAGATCGGACAGGCGGGTATAGCTAAGCTCTCGTCCACGTCGACATCCGGGGACGATTCACAGTCCGGCCGGTGTTCCTGTTCTGGACCAGTCCCGCGGACAGGTCTCTCTCCTCGTTCAGCGGGGAACGAACTCTGGGGCGCGGTGACGAACGGTCGGAACGGGTCGGGACGGGTCGGGTCGGGTCTCCTCGAAGCCTGCGGGACCAGTTGGCCGGTACACGAGGGAACGGGAGGGCCGAGGAGCGGAGAGAGCGAGAGGGAAAGGCGAGAGACGGGAGTGAATGGTGGGAAAGAGAAAGAGAGAAACGAGGATCGAAGAAGGAGCGTACACAGCGACTGAAAAATCCTCTACATAATTATTCGCCGCGAAGGCCGTCCTGTGCGTTACACGACGTACGTGTTTAAGCGTGTGCGAGAGCTGAATGCACGCGCCTCCTCCGCCCAGGCGCACAGTGGTCGGAACGGCCGATTTAGGAGGACAAAATTATTCTAGCATTATTTTAAGACTTAAAGCCGTAGTTAAGTAGGTCATTGGATTCGTCTTGACATCAGCTACAACAATATGTAATAAAAAATACTTAGTGGCATTTGAAAAATTATATTTCAATTGAAATTCATATTTTTTTTATTAAAAAAAAGTTTCCTGTAATTTTTTTACATAAATACTACTAAAACAATTACTATCTAAGTTTATAATTATTATAATTATTACTAATTATTTCGAAAAACTTCTTCTATTTCGCTTTCTTCATCTGAATTAATGTTGGCATCGCCCAAATTACTATCTTCATCATTAAAATTACTGTCGTCATTACCCAAATCACTATCGTCATCATCCAAATTACTATTGTCATTATTCAATAAAAGTGTTTTCATTTCATTTTCAAATACTGTCGTTTTGTGTGACCGTAAATTTGTGGTTTTGCATAATATCCCAGAAATAAGTGGGTCGGATGTGAATAAAAAAACTGTGCAATAAATCTGTAATGCCAGCCGTTCGGGAGCACTTCCTTGTTAATATTGTTAATCAATATTAACGTTCTAAACAATAAATTATAGGTGAAAAGGATGTTCTTTATTTCGATCTATTTTTTCATACTGCCACTTTCAACCTTTGCCACGCTTAAAAATAATTGATTTGAGGCGTAAAATTGTCGGTTTTAGATTCTACAGACATATGTGTTGACGTAAGAAATAGTATTAAATGCCTACTCCATATTTGGTTTTTCTACTTTTGTCCTCCTAAATCGGCCGTTCCGACCACTGTGAGGCGGAGCGGAGCTGAGCAGTTCGGAGCGGAGCAGAGCAGAGCAGAGCAGAGCGGAGCAGTGTCGCCAGTTGAGTCCAAATCTGGACTCATTTACTCCCCTACTTTTCCCCTTCCACTATCCCATTCCAGCACCACGCGCAACGCGTCCCACTCAATCCCCGTCGCGCACGCGCAACGTGTCACATATTACGACTCTGGCCATCAGAGAGGGGGTACCTGTATTCCCCTCGATTTTCTCGACCTGGCGACACTGGAGCGGAGCAGAGCAGAGCAGAGCGTAGCGAAGCCGAGCAGAAGTTGCCGAGACGAAGAGGAAACCTCGCGACGCGAGAAACGCTGGCAAGAAGAAGAGGGAAGGACCTGTTCCCGATATACTGGTCTTTGCGAAATGCCGCGAGATTCCAGAGGCTTCGCGATCTCTATTTTCGCTAGCCGATATCCCGGAGCATCGGCGATCGTACCGGGACCAGCGGCTCTCGGATAGTCCCCGGAGAATTACGCGACGGCTCGGTACGGTATCCGATTGATATAGATTTCCGCGGCAATTAACCGCGAAACCAAGGAAATTCCATGCATCGCATCGCATCGTATCGCATCGGAGGACTCTACTCGAGGAGGAGAAGTCCAGCCGCGGCTGGCTTCTTCTTCCCTTCTTCTTCTCCGCAGCAGCTCGAAACCGTGGACGATTTACGTCCCCCTTGCTCTCTCCGGTCCGCGGCAGCGAAAATTCAAATTACACCGGATCGCCGCGGAATAGCTTCGTTTCGAGTCCGAGGATTCCCCGCTGCCAGGGCGGCTTGTTTCTTCCTCGTAAAGATAGACTTCTGGGAACGTTAACCGGTCGTCGACTCCGCGAGCTGCGCCGCCGCCGCGCCGCGCCGCGCCGGCTTCGAATAAACCATCGGCGAGCAACATCGAACTACCCTCAATCGAGATCTCGACTAAACACCTGGCTGGTCTCGCGCTTTTCCTTTTTCCCGCGAACCCGTTCGTCGCTTGGTAATAATTTTGGTGCGCAAGCCTCTCGCACACGATGATCGATGATCACGCTGCGATAGAGAGGTTCTTCGGGACCACGGGATCTAGATCATTCGGCAAACTGTTGGAATACAACGATACCATAGAGTCTTAGGTATAAGGGTATATCTTAGGTATAAGGCGTAAGGAGCGGTTTTACTCAGGGACGGAAGGGCCCAGGCGACAGCATAAAGTCAGGACCGTCGTCAGTCCGGTAAAATCAGCTAGTCTAAGCACATCGCAACATTGTACTGTTCATTATACAGGGTGGGGCGCTATAAACAGATCACCTGAATAACTCGCTTGTTTTTGAAGATAGAAGAAAATGCATCGGACCAAACTTACTTGGTATCGAAGCGCTCGTAATTTGATGTTAATAATTTTTTTATATTTGGTAGAGACGTCAAGGAGATATGAAGGTGAACCTTGTTTTTTTAAATGGAACGGTATGGGTTTTTTATTTACATTCTGATAGTGTGTTTCATGACGAATGCAATGGCCTATTATGAAGGTCGTTCAAGGTCATACAAGGTCAACTGCAATAGAAAATAAATTGTGTGAAAATACTCTTCAAATACTTTTGTGTCTTCTCTGGTTATTGGCATACCGCTCTTGTAATTATTGATAAGAGTCACAGAACATAAACAAACATTCAATCACATTGTAAGTACGCTTATCTGTATCCAGAAATGTTATTAGTAGTTTGACTACCGATTAGAATACGATTTTGTAATATTCTGACACCTGTAAATTTCTATTTGTACCGCGGAAAAATCAATAACCAAAGAGTTTACATGCAAACACATGCTTGGAAAAGAGCTTGCTCTGTAATATGTAGATGGAAATGAAATTGATCGGACAGTGCCATCGGTATTGCTACGTTTTAGACTATGTATCCATGTTCAAGGTCGTCATTTTGAACACATATATTAACAGTGAGTACGTAAATAACATGTTACATGTAAATCGTCCAAGTGTTAGAAGAGTGCTTTCAGACAATTTATTTTCTATTGCAGTTGACCTTGCTTCACCTATAATGACCTTCATAATAGGTCATTGTATTCTAAAATATATTGTATAAAAGACCATACTGTTCCATTAAAAAAACAGAGTTCACCTTCATATCTCCTTGAGGTCTCCATCTATAAAAAAATTAGTAACATCAGATTACCAGCGCCTCGATACCAAGTAAGTTTGATCTGATGCATTACCTTCTATCTTCAAAAGCAAGCGAGTTATTCAGGTGACACTTCAGAAACACTGTGGCGTTATTTGGACTGGCACATTTATATCGGTAATAAAGTGTACACGGTATAAAGTGTAGTTTATAAATAACGTACCCATATATAAAGACATTTCCAACACAAACGTACCGTCGCAAATTTCATGATGAACCCGTTCTTGCACTTTAGATTTGATAAAATCGATATACATATTCATAAATTTGTATCAAGTCCACGAATTTCCGTGTAATAATAGATGCTTGCTATTCGTACAAAAATTCCAATTTGAAGAAAAAACTAGCACTTTGAAGACGAAGAAAACGATCTTCGGGAATCTCCGATGATCGTGGGTGTTTGTACGAGGTTCGTACGAAGTTTGAGGAGAACGTCCTTGAAGAGGAGGCTCTCGCGAGGAGCGGCGCTCGAAGTCAAACGAATGCAAAACGAGCCGGAAGAGCTCGGAGTGCCGGGTTCGATATTCAAATGACGTCGACCAATCGCATTCGGCCCTGTTAACCGGTCGCGCGCTTACCGATCGGTTATCGATCTTTCTCTCTCTCTTTCTCTTTCTCTCTCTCTCTCTCTCTCTTTTTCTCTCACTCTGACACGGGCACGGAAAACGCGCTCGGCTCCATTGGCTCTCAGAAGCGAACAGCGGCAGCGCATCGTTGCGCATGATCTACCTACGCGATTCTATACTGAGCAGGATTTATGACCGCCAGTGGATTAAGACTGCGGGGCGAGTTTTCAAGCTAACTGACCTTGACGCGCGCGAACGCCAACGGATTATAGATCAATCGGACGTGTTACCTACGCGCTAACCAAAGTAATCGGTGCGATATCGTTTCGAGAGAGAGGGGTCGTCCTCTTTTCCGGTTAATTAAGCGCGTCGATCTGCGCAAAAGGATTACGGTCCGTGTTCTTTCGGAATTCTCAAGGTCTCGCGAGCGTTGCAGTTAGCTTCATCAATGTGTCGGAAGTGCATCGGTCTACCGACTTATGACGCCATGCTGCAACGTTTTGCGAAACGTTGGAGAATCCCAAAAGGAAACAGCTTACAGCTGAAAGCCTCGAGAACAGAAATCCTCCCCCCCCCCCCCACCCCTCGATAAATCCGCTTTATTCCGTTCGCCTGGATCTCTCTCTCTCTCTCTCCCTCTCCCTCTCTCTCTCTCTCCCCCTCTCCCTCCCCCTCTCTCTCTCTCTCGCCCTCTCCCTCTCCCTCTCTCTCCCTCCCCCCCTCTCTCTCTCTCTCTCTCTTTCTTTCTTTCTCTCTCTCTCTGTTCGCGCCTATTTCCAGTTCTCACGCTATATCCGTCCTCTCGCCATTCAGGATAAGACTTTTTCTTCGCTGTCCTGGCCTGACCGCTTGTCCGCTCGCTCGCTTGCTCGATTGCTCGCTCGCTCGCTTCGCTTGCCGGTTCTCTGAATGACCGTGCCTCTCCTCTTCGACTCCTCTCCTCCAGAACCAAACAGCTCTTCTCTCTACCTGCGTCCGCGCACCACCTATACCTCTATACGTTCCTGCTTCAATGTGAAAAGTAACGCGTTGACGCTGCTGCCGCCGCCGCCGCGTGCAACTTGCCGCGCACGCGGAGAAACCTCTTCGATAACCTTGAATGATTCCCCACCGGATCTCCAATCTATACACCTGGTCCCACGACCTACACCTATCGAGACTACCCCACCTGCTCGATCCTGGCCAGCACATCCTCGGATGCATCTTCCGAATAGACTCCTCGAAAGATTCTTTCCACGATCATTTGTAGAACGCGAAGATCTTCTGAATTTATTTCTGACGTTGTTTCGCCGCCCCTTCTTCGGCATCGCGTTCGAATCTAAACGAAATTCTGTTCTTTCGGCGCATCACCTTCCGATTCTTCTCTTACTCGTGAGTAGACTGCGGATCTTAATGCAAAATAAATATTTCCACCCTTAACAATCATGCTACACGCACAATTATAGGATAGCGATCTATAATTTCTCTGATGTTTGATCTTTCTTAAATTTGATCTATTCATCTTTTACATAAATGCATAAAATCCGCAATCCAACTCATGAATAGAGTTGGCACGTTGTAAAAAATATTTCAAATAAAAGTTACTCCGTTTCAGGGGGGACATCTTACGGTGGTCGCAAATATTTTTCAGGTGGAGAATGTTTTTACAATCCAGTAAAAATTGTCGCCACTACCACTACAACCAAGCACGCGGCAACTCCATCGTATCACGAATATTTTACGGAAAAAATCCTTTCCGATTTCATATTTCGAAAATTTGACTTTCCAGCATTGCCTCCGACACTGTGCGACGTTGCGATCGACCGTGGATCGTATAAGGGCACAATGAACCCCCATTTTTGAACGTCGCGAGGGCAACGCGTCTCGTCTCGTCACGTGTCCACGGGAGCGACAGCTGCTGCGGGCTTTCCAGGCCTGCCCCATAGAAATCGGGAAACGTACGGGCCCCGTGTACGAAATAAAAGCGCACGAGAGGACTCTGCCTCAACTCTTAAGGGTGTAGATCTGGATTTGACCTCGAAATTAGTTTGAGCTCCGTCCAGTAGGGGAGCTGGGTACAGTTTTTACAGAATGGTTCGGAGGCACAGCAGGCGCACGTACCTACACGCTTCCCGAGCGGTGAGCTGTACCACACACTCTCACTCGAGCACACCAACGAGCATCAACGTAGTGACGTCACGTGTGCGTGTGAGCCTAACTTACCGGCAACACTTGTCATCCTCCGTTTTACCGATACAATGATGGAATTGCCGGGTGACCGAATGCTAAGAACCGACATCAGCGCTCGTAGCGGAAAAATTCCGCGGCTGTAATTTCCGAGTACCGTCCCTTCTGAGATATGCTTCAGTTCCTGACGTTAGGTGGGTTTAAATTCGTTTGATTTAACATAATAAACGTTGCATTGACATTGTATGTGTCCCCCGCATTGCGCGAGCTATCGATCGTTTCTATAAAAATCCTACTTCTCTCGATATTTAAGAAAATGTGTGTCTCTTGACAGTGGCAGCACTGTCGCGCCGCCCGATGCTTCTCGCGGCTCCGCTACATGCTGCCGAATAATGTAAATTACGCCTCGAAAACGCAATAGTAGGCCACTTGGGCGAGCTCGCGAAATAGATTGATCTTTTATCTAGCGATTGTGACTACGTAGGGGTCCCAAATGTACATTAGCGAGACGAATAACGTCAGGAACTGAACCCTTGCAATCTCGTGTACGTATACAGTCGCTAGCGGTGTGTGAGTTCGAGTGTGTGAGAGAGATCTATACCCTTAAGAGCCGAGGAGGAGGGAGGGGGGGGGGGGGCGGAGAGTCTCTCCTAGCCGGCAAGGATTTCTCCAGGCCTCGCATGGGAATATGGGGGACCGTAGATTCGCATGTGTCGCCCGAGGGACATTTATAAATCGAATTTCTTGGCGTCCCTGCCGTCTCGTACAATCCACCGTGGAATAAATTTCCATGCGAGCGGACCCTGGATCCCGCGATCTCGCGATCGACCGGTAACGGTGATCCACGACCGGGTGGAGGGCCTACTTTTTCAGTTCGAAATGGCTCCGAAACGGTCAAGACTCGAGTTTGAACCCTTTCGCCACGGCATGGTGCGGTTTGGTTCATTCATAGCGGTTCGTAAACCAACATTTAGCAGTTCAGCTTCGATGTAAGTGAATTTTTCTAAAAGTTTAAAATTTCCTTAGGTCGTGGAGTTCTACTATTTCTTTTTGACTTCTTATAAAAGTTTAAAATTTTCTTAAATCGTGTAGTTCTATGTTGTCCGACTTCTTATAAAAGTTAAAAATTTTCTTAATTCGTGTAGTTCTACTATTTTTTTTCTGACTTCTTATAAAATTTGAAAATTTTCTTAGATCGTGTAGTTTTATTTTTTGTGACCTTGACTTCTACCACTTCGGAATTGGAAGAAGTACATAAATCGTACAAAGATAGTACGATCGATTAAATAGTTGCCTTGTTTCAGGAAAAAATCTGGGACTACCGTGCTGGTGGGACGAGTCTAGGCTGACGGATATATCCGTCGACAGTACCGAAACGGTTAAACAGTTCGATCGAGCATTGAAAGTCAATTTCTTGGTTGTTCGTGGCGGAAGCACGGGAAAAGAGATTGCTCGGAGATTGCACGAGCAAGCAAGCAAGCAAGCAAGCAAGCAAGCAAGCCGGCCAGCGATCCGACGACTGCATTAGACGAGCGTGCACGTGCTCGCAAATCGCTTCTCACGATTCCTTTCAGAGACAAGCGACTTGCCGCTCGCTTCTCGGTGCTCTCGGTGCACTCGGTGCACTCGGTGTTCACTTGCTCGCGCGACTCGCGACTCGCAGGTGCACGCCGGCAATGAGACTACGAAAAAATCGGCGAAAAGGCGCGGCACCGTTGCGCAAACCTACTCGTGCTCGTGCCGTGAAATTCTCGTCCAAGGACAAGGCGGTTCCGAGCGGAATCGGTGCGCACTTCGTTTTCTCTCCCTCTTTCACTCTCCTTCTCTCTTTCTATCAGGTTGTTGCACATATCCGATTTTATCTACAATCTACAAGTTCATAATTAGATTCTGGATCTTTATGCAAAATAAAAAGTTTGTGCATCAAGACACAGGAGCTAAATATATAAATTTCATATTTTTCACTAATAATTCTAATATAGTGAAAATAATATATTAATACTCTTACAGTTTTCTAATTTTTTCACTGTTCTAAATTTCACGTGCTCATTTTTGCCATGAATGCACAAATTCTGGAGTCTATTCGTTATACATGTTGAGATGCAAAGCTGATCTTCAAGGCTTTACCTTCGATTTTTATTTTTTTTTATTTAAGAAAGTTGATTTCAATGCCAATTCATGCGATTGTCAAGTATTCTTTTGTCGATCTTCAAATCGATGGTGTTGACGATAAAAAGATGTGTCGATGTGTGTAGCAGTGCTTTACGGTAAACGAATCGGTGTACATATTATGGAGCATCGGTAGAAAATTCCACGGGGTCTGGGGGTGGAGTAATGGTCGCCCGAACAGAGAAAAGAAGGCCGGGATTGACAATGGCAACGGGTCGAGAGCGATCTCTCACCCGGCAATTTGCATTCCGTCGAGTAATGCTGTTCTTTCTCGTCGACACGACGACGCTCGACGCGACGGTGAGTTTCGCCGTTCTCCGCCGCGAAACTCTCCCGAGACAATCGGAGACAGGCTTTTTGTCTAGACAACGGTAATTGCCGTGCTTTCTTCTCCAGGTCGCGTTTCGACCGGAACCGTGTGCCGTGAAAGGACGACGCCTGCTCTTCTTTTTTCGAATATTGTCCGCCACAATCGGAGCCCCGAGCTACTCCGAGATTCTCCGACTGCGAATACGATGATTGAATAACGGGATAATAATTATCGAAAGAATCGAGAAAGAATATCGCTCGTTTATTTCCCGGTTACTGAAATTGTGGCGGCCCACCCGGCCGGGCAGCGCGAGTCGGCCTGTCGCGGCAGGTCCGCACAGGCTCCCGGAGCGCGGTAGTGGGGGTAGCCGATTCTACGTCAACGACTTTCAGAGGTTGCCGTGGCTGTTCCTTTGTGCGTTCGGCGAGGTAACAAAAAATAGTAGAACTACACGATCTAAGAAACAACACGGGACAACCGTGGGTTTTTCTAGGATCGAGACGTTACTATATTTAACTTCTGTTTTCGCAGCCCGACCATGAAGCCGTGGAACGCGTAGACACGATGTTCCCGATGATCGCCGCTCTCGAAAACCAGGGCGTCGTCTTCGACACGGTGCTTTCCCTTTCATACTCGACCGACGAGCGCGTTTCTTTCTTCGTCAACAAAGCGCGATTCCTCGAAATTTACCGAGCAGAACGAACCCGGTTCGGGGCGAGTCGAGAAGGCGAGCGTTCGTTGCTCGTAGGAAACGCGTCGTGCGAAGAGCTTCGAGGACGAAAATCAAATCGTTCCAACCACAAATTATCATTTTATAACGTTACTCTATCGTCGGGGATCTTTCGACTTTTTCGATCGACGTCGTCCGTATACTGGGTTGTTTATGATGACGACTAATTTTTACACTGTTCTAGATTTGCAGAAAGTTTAAAAAATTAATATATAATCGTTGGAACGTGAAATGTTTAAAGCATTAATGGGAAACAATAGATATTGAATAAAAATAAAATTCAAGGGTGACATTTCACGATCAAAATTAGTCAAAATTGCCAGCAGGACCAAATTAATGGTGGTAATTTTACCACAAAGTCTCCGAGAGGATTCTGCGAACATTTTTCTGCACATCGACCCGCGCTACTGTGTCGAATTTTTCATTTTTCGTCGACAACACTGCGAATCGCCTCGACAAAAGCCAGCGGGTGGAGACAGAGCAGGAGAGAGGGAGAGAGTTAGAGGGGGAGAGAACCGGAAGGAGGCACATCCACAGGATACGAGCACGTCCTTTCGGCATTGTGTTCGCACCGGAACTGTGGGAAAACTTCCACACTCTGCCCGATAACCGCACGGGCTAGTCTCGTTTTAGAAATATATTTCATCGCAGCAATTTTAAAGTCGCGATGCGCATCTCGATGCTAATTAACCCTTTAGCTGCGCCAATTTTACCGTGAACGTCACCCAATTAAAGCAGCGCGTTTTCAAAGTCTAAAATTCGAAATTATGCACTCGAATTGTTTGCATTGATTCTAACCAAATGTAAAAAAAAACAAAAAACACTAGTAGATCTACGTAAGGACACCGATCAAGGGATGACCTAATGCTTGGAAGCATCGCGCTACACTTAATTAGCCGAGCGGAACGGTAGACGTAACGTCGGAATTATGGTCGGGGCAGCGTTTAGGAGCAGCAGGTAACCCGGAGGCGAGGGCGAGCTCGATGAAAATAATCTACGATCGCGAGCAATACGTCGACTTAATTGCCGATTAAGTATTCGCGATAGCATCGTCGCCGCGGCCTCGCCGAGGAGGATTGTCCCGGGTTCGGATCTCGAATCTCGAATCTCGAATCGTATTGCCAGGCAGGTAACGCGGCGCGGCCCAGCGCGGTGCAGTGCAGCGCAGCGCAGCGGTGCGCCACGCGAGCTCGATCGATCGCATCGGCCCCGAACGAAATTCGATTCCGCGACCGGTAGCCGGTTAGCTGCCGCACCGGCAACTTTCGCTTGCAAAACAACAAGCGACAAGGTGTAGAGCGAAGCGGAGCCGAGCGGAGCAGAGCGGACATGCTCCAGGAAGCACCTATTGCGTGCGAACGACAATAGCATTGCTATTGGTAACTTTCGTGCGAAACGCTCTGCCCCTCTTTCTCTTCCTCGTTTTTTTCCGTTACTCGCACTGCATGCACATCGATCTGCATTGTCGATGTGCATGCACTCGCGATTAGCGCATCGCCGATGCACAGTAACCGAACGAAGATGAATAGACAGCTTACGCCTTTCGATCGCTAATGTTCTTTTCGAAACATTTAAGAAATTACCATTTTATTAAAATGTTTTTTTTTTTTTAATTTAATTATTTAATGTTGCTTCAACATGAAAGATCATTAGCAACATGGTACATTTCCTTACAATAACGTATACATTTTTGTATCCTTAATATATTGGGCGAGACCGGCGGCGATGCGATCCCCAGAATTTAATGCAGTGCACCTGCTTTAACCCTTTAACTGCAGGTACTTTAAAAATAAGTATATACATTCTAATTTTAAATTATATTACTGAAGTGATATTCTATTTTAAAAGATTTTTTTTATTTTATTCATTTTATTTTTATTTTAATGGTATATAAGCCCCAGCCGCTATTTGATATCAGCAAAAATTAACATGTTGTTTATATACCACACCCGCCTCTCGCTATAATTTTAGTATGTGGTTCATAAACCACATCCGCAGTTAACGTTAAGAAACGTTAAAACAATTTCATGGAAAAAAAATTCATGAAATTGCTCGATACAGTGAAGTCTTGATCTATGAAAAATCCTCGGGTCCGTGCTGTTTCTTAGATCGTGTAGTTCTACTATTTTTTCGTGACTTCGCCGAACGTAGAAAAAGACAATGTGCGTAAACACAGATCGCGTGCGTCGGTCTTAGATTTCCAGAGGAAGGTAATCCTCGGATTTTGCGTTTTCGGAGGAAAAGCTGCATTGGTTCGACGGACACGGGTTCAGAGCGCGTTCCCGGATCGATGCTCCTATAAAACGCGGTTGCTCGCTCGTTCGAGATGCCCGGTTCGATTCAGCGGAGACGAGGCGACTCAGCCGTGTTAATTAGCTTAGACTACCGCACTGGCGAGGCTCGGCGCTAATCTCCGCGGCATCCTGCCGTTCTCGACAGTCGTTTCGCAGTCCGTTACGAGAAGTTCTCGACGCGAATTGCGAGCGGACGAACCAGAAAAAAAACACCAATACGAGAGAGAAATACATAGCAAGAAAAGAAAATGGTGGAGCGAGGAGTCGGGCGAGCGACTCTCTCTCTCTCAGACTCGCGGGAGATCGAGTCGATTTCTTAAGTCCAAAAGAGTCGAGCTCCGATACTCCGGTTAGATACGTGACCGACGTACACACGTCGACATTTATCGATTTCCACGCGTGATCGCGAGACCCGGGGACGTTGATCGAAGCCTTTCGAGCGAGTCCCGAGCAAGGCGTGTGCGCGCGCGCGCGCGAGAGAGCTCGCGACGCGACGCGACGCGACGGAATAAAAGAAAAGATAGCTGCTCTCGCGGATGCAACCTGTTTCATCGACGGGGAGAGGGAGAGGAATCGGTTTCGATACGGACTCCCTTTTTTCCTCCTCCTCCACCTCCTCCTCTTCATTCTCTTTTCCACAGACGAATATATCCGACGGTATATTCCCCCGGATCGTTTCCTCGAATTTCTATTCCGCGAACCGGTGAAACCAAACGCGACCAGTCTCCGCGAAAGGTATACCATTTCCAGAGATGGCAACGACATCGATTTCGTACTCGGTTTTCCCATCGAGACTGCATCGAGAGCTCGCCATTTTCTATTTCCACGATATCACAGTCCCCATTAGTCCGTTACTTCGCGAACACACCCCGTGCATAGTGTAGGTTCCCATCGACCAATTAACAGATACACGCGGCGAAACACAAAAATTGATTCGGTCCATTAACGCGTTCTCGTTGGTACAAACATTTTCCTTTTCATTAATCTCTGATGAGCATTCACCGAACAACTTCCAGTCTAATTAGCCATGAACTACGAGTGCTGGATTGCTCTCGGTACCGACGCGACGCTTCAATCGCAATAGGCGTCCAAGATAAAGATAACCGCCGCGCCGCGCCGCGCCGACTCGGTTCTTCTCGGTCTTTGAGTAGGCGTGGATTAGTTCGAGTGGGCGTGGCCTTGTTGCTCTCGCTTTCAACGAAATTGATCAGTGCCTCGGAGAGCTGCTATCTGTGCACGGAGTTGGACTTCCCGTCCAGTAGGCCCAAATGATCCTCCGTTATGCACTATTTTATCTTCCATATTGTTTATGTACTTCTGTCGAGTTAAATATGCAGGAAAAATACATTAAATGTATATTTGTAATCATATTAAATGAATTTTGTAATGTCAATATACATTGAGTCGTTACGATCATTAAACTTGTTATTAAAAATTGTTATTCTGCGTAAAGATTCGCGGTCTACTTATCAATATGTATATGTATATGCATGTGATTCTAACAATTTCTTCGCATCGACCAAATGCAAATTAACTATAATTACAATGGACAGAGTGGGGACCACGAGAAATTAGCAACTAAATTTCAGAACAACTAGCAAGTAAATCAAGGACACGCGCACCGCGAATCATGCTAATGGGCTAGCATGATCGATCACAACGTTGGAGCTCGTGCGAAACGGTCTGGGTTCGAGGCAACACGGATCGGGCGGGGACCGTTCTTGGCGAACAAATATTTGGATGATCGCGTCACGGAGTACCGTTAGCGCGGGGTGGCCGATCGGCCACGATTTTTCGTGGATTTCGGGCCTCGGAACGGGCCGCGAATCTCGCGGCGTGTCGGCATGCTCGCGTTCCACGAAACCACGGGCCCCGAAAGAAGAAACCCGCCGCCATTCCCGGCTCCGACCACGTACCGCCTCTTCCTCGTTAATTAGTCGTCGCTTGCCCTCGCGAACCCTATTACCAACGTGATCGGACCGTCAATTATTTCGTCATTGTCTCGATTGCCCGGTCCTGCTCTGCTCCCGGATTTGTCACCTCTTTACGGACCGATCGACCCACGAAAAACTGAACCGAGATATTTAGCTGGTTGGCTGAACGAAATCATTCGACCCACTCTCTCGAAGTTCGTTTCAAAGAGATCGAACAGGTCAAATAGAAAACAGGAACAACGTCGGGGATAGACTGTGGATTTGATACTTTTTAACATCAAAAACAATAGATAAAATACAGTACTGCGAAGACATTCGAAGAAGTCGAAAATATTCGTATATTACACAATAATTAAAACGGAAAGCGAATTTTTATTTCATGTTTCTGTTTCTTACAAATGTTTTGCACAATTTGATCTTGTGTATGCGTCCCAGATACCACACCACGTCTTAAAGACGTCCATTTTACGACCATTTTAGGACTGAAAGTCGTCTTTAAGACGTCTCAAAGAAGACTTTTTCGGGACGTCGTTTGAACATCTCAAATGAGACATCTTTTTCGAGGCTAATAAATGACTTAAATTTTTTGTAGAATTTATGAAAGAGACTACTTTACTGTACAATGACTAAACTACTTTTTCTAAGTTTTGCTATTACTTGGAATGATACAAAAAAATTTTTTAAATCACTTTTTTTAACTTTGTCATCTGAGCTTATTTATGAAATTTGAATGAGTTACAAACAATTAAAGATCGCGAAAATCGCAGCTTTCTCACGATTTCTAACATTTCCGATCGATAACGAGTTGATTTCCAAAAATTGCAATTGTTTGGAGTGCCAATGAAAAGACTACTCTCACATTAAAAAGTTAAGAAACGTGAGTATTTTTCTTGTCCCTCCAACTAATTGCAATTTTTTAAAACAACTTTTTAGCCATTGTTCATAGAATTTTTTAGAAAAATTCATAGAAAAAACAAAAAACCGATTTGTTCGACGTTTTTTGCGCGAAAAACTAAGCTAACCTTAAAATTGTTACGTTTTATTTATTCTGTAAGTTTATTAGGCACGATATACCTTGAACATTTCACAGGAAAAATTAAAAAATGAAATCAACTTGATCGGTATTTCTACTGCGTCGGCGCATTACACCTGAAAGTATGTATTAACCATGTTTACAACAGGCAGGTTGGGTGATCGCGTTAGGCGATCGACTGTCAACCTGCGTATTTTTTATCGTTTAAAAGTAGTTTTAAAGTCATTTTAAAGTCGTCTTAAAGTGGCCTTAAAGTCTTCTAAAAGACCTCTAAAAGTCGTCTTTAAGACGTAAAATTTTGTAACATAAGCAGTTCAGAAGACGATCGGAGGCCGTTCGGAAGACGTCCATGTCCGGCAGCAGACGTCTCTAAGACGTCTTTAAGACGTTTTTGTGCTATCTGGGGTACATTATGTGTGTACAGATTTTCAATTTAAAAAATTTGAGAACACCAATGCATTAGTTGCAGCTTATAAAACATGGATTTGCGATTTGGTTTGTATAAGAATTTCACTGAATTTATATATGAATTAATCGCGTTATAGGAAGATCGAGTCCAATGTCTTTACAGCGTGGGAGATGTGGAAATTCTACGGGCTTGTCGAAAGATCGAAAGGTTGGTCGACGGAAGGTGATCCCGGGCCAAAGTCGGGCCAGCCGAGGTTGCACTCGCTCGATTCCCAGCAGGAGCACCATTTCGTTTTTCTTCTGTTTCCGCTCCAGATACAGACAACCAGGCCGTATAACTCGCCCGCGCCGATTATGGCAGGACTGGCTTTTGCACATGGCTCGTTACGTGCGCTCCTCTGCACAGCTCGGACTCCGAGGGCACAAGCGCGCTCGCGAACGCGCGCAAAACGCGTAAGCGAGCGCTCCACCGACTCACCTTTACGATCGCGGATCGCGCGCACTCCGCTACGAACGGGGCAGGCCTATTTCGAACTCCACTTCCGCACTAGAAAACGCGTTCTGTCGTTCAACCTGTCCCGTGCCATCGTCGCGATTCTCTAAACTCGAAGCCATTAACCGTTCAACCGTCGAGAGCCTTTACGAAAATCCGATTGCCAAACTCCTTTCGTTTCGCTTCGGAAAATTATTTTTAATTCACCAGTTACAGTATTTTATTCGTGACTCAATTTTTCACCGCTCCAAAATGTTAAATGGTAAATCATATGCTTCTTAACATCTACAAGACTCCATCTTGTCTTAACGCATCACCTATGATTATTTTCTAATGTTTAAAAGCACATTGCCCTCGACAGAAGAATTTCTGAACCAACAAATTGCTTCCAGTGACGTCATAATGTAAAAGAAAATTTTTAAAGTTTCTTTCGGTATAGTACTCCGGTCAGTTCAATGTCAAAAAAAATTTATTTTTATCACCACACGATTTTTTAAAAAATTGGTTTGATCGTTTCTTCCGCTAACTGTACATTCAAGCTGCGATAAATCTAACAACGAGACGGTCGATTACAGCGGCGATAAAATCTGCAAGAAAAATTTCTTTCATTGCGGTGTTTATAGTCGTACAATTTCAGTAGTTTGCGGTTTCCCAAAGACAAGCGAATTCCGAGGAATTACCATCGTGCTCTCTAAACGCTCCCATTAGAAAACCATAGAACGCAACTACGACGCTTCCTCGGACATAAAGGCGGTGCTAGTACTTTTCTAATTAACTCGAAGCGACTGTTAGTCGCGAGATCGCTTATTCGTTCGTGAGGTCGTTGGAACGAATGCTCGAGTGCATCTAGCAGCGGCGAAATGGTGTGCCCGAGCTTCCTGAAACGCTAGGGGAACGCTCGGCAGCGAGCCAAGAGCTCTCGGACGACACGGGATCCATCGTTTGGCTCGCTCGGTCGGATCGAAGATCGGTCATCGATCGCTGCCGCTGACAGAGACGAACAGGGGAGGAGAGGATCCTCTCGATCTCGTCCCCGACGTGGACAAAGCGAGTCCCGCGAAGAAGAAGACGGTGTCGAAGATCGAAGGACGGAACGATCCAAGAACGAAGATCTAGCGAAGAAGAACCATCGAAGAAGACGTTTTTCGCCTCGCGTTTCCTGCTGGAGGTGAAACGCTATATCGCAAGTTCAGATAGAAGAATAAGAAAATGTAAACGTACAAATTTATTGTACTTTAAAGGTGCCAATACACTAGGACCAACTAGGAAGTAACTTGCCAGATTTTTTGGAAGAGCGACTCTCGCGACATGTGCAGACGCCTACAGCAATCGGGAAACTGAATTCACAATGTGCAAACAATATTTTCTTAGAAAAATCTGTGAAGATTCATATAAAGTAGCCGTCACCAGAGTCCAGACTCGTTTCGCGCAGTGCGGAAGTTGGTAGGTGGCGCTGCGAACCCGTAAACTCTCACTTGTTTAATATACATGGTAAAACAACAGATACGGATTAACATAAAATAAAAACACACGATCTCAGGAATACAATCGATATCGATCCACCCGGTAGAACGCTACGAATGACGTATGTCTCTTCGGGGCAGTGTAGAAAAGTGGGGGATGCGCAGAACGAACGCAAATCGGTTTCTGAGCAGGTTTGGACTCTGGTGACGGCTACTTTAGTACCTTCGAAGGTTAAACTTTCGCTTATGGGACCAAAAATTTTCAACTTTTCTGAATGTAATATTACACAATTCGACGAAAAAATGATAAAATTTTCAATTCTAGTGCGCGGAATTCGAGATCTAAGACAGACCTAGCGGATCCGATCACTAGATCATACCGGCTTCTATGCCTGGAAACCAATATGGCTGTATTCTAACCTCTCAAACGCGCTTGAAATCGAGCAACTTTACTCGTGTATAACTTTTAAACGAGTGAACGCCGCACACTGAAACTTGGATCCCGCGCACTAGAATTTAAAGTTTTGTCATTCTTTCGTCGAATTATATAATATTACTGTTGAGAGGTTATGCGAAAATAATTATACGAAGACGGTGGAAGAAATATATTTAAGTATAAGAAGACGTTGTCGGCGGTGTCCACAAGATGAAGGGAGGACGGCATACTATAAAAATGAAGAGGCGTCAGGTATTTCCCAATATTCCTAGGATCTGGAGTTTTCCACAAAGTACAGTAATGTTTTACTTTGACAATTAACATTCAGAAAAGTTCAAAATTTTTGGTCCCCTGAGTGAAAGTTCAGCCCCTTTATCCTACGTTGAAACTATCCCAACGATTTTGACAATTTGTTGAAATATTGTACATAGTGAACAGCAAAACACGCAAATTTTACAAACTGTTCGAAATCCCCCGTTGAAGAGTTAAAAATTGCAACGCGAAGATGGCGGGTCTCTGTAGGTGGACGCGCGGAGGGTTCGCAGGAGGCGTCCTTGCGAACTTCTGTATTTATTATCGGCTACCGAGATACGCGTTCGGTCGCAGCGTGTGGCCGGCGTCGCGGTCCGTCTCCGGGATGCACGCGAGTGCAGTCGCAAGGGGCACCATTCACGTGCGGGAAAAAAGGAGCCGAGCGAGGAGGAGGAGGAGGAGGAAGAGGAGGAGGGCCAGTACGAAAGAAAACGCGAGGGACAGAGGGACACGCGATGCGGCAATTTGTAACCAGGTTACGCGACTCTGGTAGTTTGTGCCACCGGTCTGGAGAGACTCCACCTCTCCTCTCCCTCTCTCTCTCTCTCTCTCTCTCTGTCCGATTCGTTTGCGTTAACCGCGTGTAATTGTCTCTGCCGGTCGGCCACGGTGTGTGTGCACAGTGTGTTGCGGCAGGTATAGCGTGTACCACATAACACATAAACGGGAGCCACGGTGTGGTAAAGGGGAAAGGAGAAGCCGCGCCGCGTCGCGTCGGTCTCCAACGCGAACAAGGTCTCCAGGTGAGGAGAGGGGCGCGAGAGGAGAGGAGAGGAGAGGAGCAAAGGTACAACAGGTGCGCGGACAGGTCCGTTCCGTCTCGCAGGGTGCGCGAGACCCCGAGAGAACCCAAGGGCACTCGAGGGAAAAGGGTGAACTAGAAGCTGGGAAAATCCTCGATGGTAATCGTTAGGACTAAGCAAGCCCATTCTAGGAGAACGCGAAGCATTCTTCCACGACTCGAACGGGAATATCGAATATGTATTGCCCCGCGGCGAGACCGCTGAACTTACCATCGAACCCGCTTAGAATAACTCGGTCCGATATAGATCGGACCACGCGGATAGAGAAAACCGTCAGGTAGAGGCCTACGGTCGCGCTAATTTTAGAGCACACCTAGCGATGCGCATGATGCATCATGTGCCTCTGCGAGACAAGACGATATTCGATCGTGGGTTTGATGCACTTACCGCACTGGGAAATTAGTAAGCGAAAGTTTTGGAGCCGTGGGTTGATCCGAAGAATTTCAGAGCGTCGATACATTATTATAAGTTTATTAATTAGAAGAAACACGTTTGGTTCTTATTCCCTGTAATTGAAAATTTTGCACGAAGAAATGGATGAGAAAACGAAAATGCATTTACAACGTACTGTACAGTATACAGATTAGACTGTGGACATTATGCAAAATAAAAATTGTCAGCATCGATTACAAGAAAGGGGAGTTGGAAATTGATTACGTCTCTCAATAATTTGAATAGATTGTGAATAATGTAACAGTGTTAATTCATCCGAAGTTACTTCTATTTTGTGGTTCACCCACTCGTTTCTTCCTATAAATAAATGAAAAATGTAATAACGACCGCTGCACGGTCGTCGATTGATTTACATTGGCAGAGCCAATAGCAGTTCGTGGACAGATGGTTCAAGTTTTGCGAAAGCAGGCCCGAGGTTCGATGGGACCTGGACGGTCTTGGTAACGTTTCAATTAAATCTCCGTGGAACACGATATTCATCTGGCCGTTGCGAAGAGGACGACGAAGAGGAAGCCCGTGTCGGACACGTGTTCGTGCGATCCTCTCCGCGCGTTCCGAGAGAGAGGAAATGACACGCAATATACACACGCCTCGGCATGGCATGGCGCGCCGGACGTATAATACGAATCCGCGGCACGTAACTGCGTTATGTAAATAGCACGCCGCGAAATACGTTTTACACGGACGTGGGTGTATCAAGATTTCCATGGGGATCTCGTGTTACCGCGGCGCACAACACCGACGACGGTAATTCGACGTTTTTTCCCGGCATTATTACGTCCGTAATGCGAGCCCTTTTACCAAGCGATGACCCGCGAGAACCATCCCCCCCTCCCCCCCGCCCTCGTCCTTCCGAGAATTAACGCGAGCCCTTTATTTCATATTTCCCACCCTTTCAATGATCTCCTACCGCAACGGAAGACCTCTGGAAATTGGAGCACGATGAGTGCTAACAACTCGCTGAGAAGTCCTCGATCAAGATTTAGAATTCGTCCTGCCGTCAAGCTCGGTATAGTTGTCTCGTTCATATTTTATTCTATTAATGAAATTTTCATTGAAATTCAATTTAATTTTAATTGTATAGACGAATTTGATATAATTTAAGTTTTCGGAATATTAAAATCAATTGTCGTGTCATTTGCACTAAACCTACCACCGCCGGCCAGATGACCGGTTCTTTAACATGACACGATTATACACATTTTTGTATTCAAGCACACATTATAATAAAAATCACAGAAAATCTATATATATTCTACGATGTCATTTTTGTAAGGCCACACATGCCAACCGTTTTTTTAGAGCTCGGTAGATTTAGCGTTATCCCTTTTTAGGAATAACGTGCTTTTGATCTGTAATTCTAGAATTCTAGGAAGTAAACGGTACTGCTCGAATAAACGACAATATCGCGGATGATCCGATCCTGCACAATAAATGTTGAAGTACTCTTCACCGTCGGTTCGATGCACAAACGACGTCCCTCGGAACGAAAGAGGAACAAGAGATCGGAGACGAAAGATTACGAGTGCAAAGATCAGTAATGTTGGAACAGACCGTGATGTTTGATCATTTCTGAGAGCATTGGCATGCTATTTCGAGCAAACATTAATAATTCTGTGTACGTATGCGTCACCGGCGTTCTCCTAAATCGCTGTCGATGCATGTGCATCCCATTTCGTCGAACGAGATCATCGCACGTGGATGGACGGCGGTTTGTAGAACGCGACGAAACAACAAAGACGAGAGACGGGACAATGATCGTGTCTGGTGGTCTGACGGTGCAACCATGACGGAGGCCCGAGAAACGTATCAGAATGATTCATCGGAACGTGCTGCGCGAGCCTGTAGGAAAGCTTCGCGGGCAGAAAAACCTTTTGTGTTTCCTGGCCCCGTGGTCTTTCAACCCAAATGCAATTACAGCAGAACCTCCCGTATCCAAACACTCGTACCCGAAGGCTCTTCTACTTGGTATCCTTCAGATCCTAATGCGAACAATTTATTATGAAAGCAAAAACCTAGACTAAAATAGGTGGAGGGGATATTTGTTTTTCTTAGATCGTGCAGTTCCCGTTTTCTTAGATCGAACATTTACTGTACAGGGTGTCACAGAGTTATATGTGGCGGACACCATAGCGCGATTCTACACCCCCGATTTAGTCGAAAATGACATAAGGAACCCCGCAAAATTGACCTTGAGTAGACCTTTCGGTAGAATACGATTAAAAAGAAAAATTTTGGTTTTTTTTACCTTGCTTTTCATATTCAAAGTCAATTTTGCGGGGGGTTACTCATGTTATTTTCAACTAAATCGGGAGTGTAAAACGGGGGTCCGCGACATATAATTTTGTGACACCCTGTATATATATATATTGTGCAATTTTTATTGCAATATATACTCGGGAAAAAAAATCTATTGAATCACATGGAAGCATCTATACGATGTCAATAGTATATAAATAAGTGAAATCGGTCATTTCACCGGTGTTGGTTAGTGAAATGTTAAAGCGTTCATTTTGTAGACGCTGGTTCGAATAAAAGAAAATTATTTGATCCAAGGTAAGCGAATGTTCCATTATCCAAAAAATTGTCTTGTCCCTTTCACTTTTGTCTTCCTGTTAACGCAGACATAGGAGGCGTTCCACCGTACTGGTTCGAAACTGTTAGATCTTGATTCGTGACCAGTATTCGTCGCCATTCAATTCCGCTCCGATTTCACGGTGAACGCGCGCCTGTCACGAGACTAAAGTTTCGGGCAAGCGCCATGCCCCAGCACAGTGACAGTGCGGCAATGACAGTCACTCGTTTTTCCATTAAGACACGCGTTGTCACCGGCGATCGTTACACCGCGCCGGTGACTCAACCGACACATTCTTCGACCCACGGTCCACTTACTTTCGGACCACCCCCGCTTCCGTGACTAATACGAGACCGTATTCTCCGGTAATTATTCTTTCACGAGGCGACGACCGGCTACGATGCTCCGTGGAGCAGAGTATTTGTCAGAGGATCAAGAGTAATTGGGTCGCTTAGACACCACCTTTCGATGATTTACTATAGCGTGTCCCTTTCAATCTTTCCAAATTTTTATGCAAATCACGATTCTTCCGAGTTTCTTTCTGGCAATTAAGAGTGAACGGTGTCGCCCATTTAGCTTTGACGCTGGAACCAACATCGATGTCTCTACCGAAAGAGGAAAAAGAAAGGGAGAGGAGTGTCTGTACCGTGCTAAGCTAACAAGGGAACATATTCAGTTGATACACGCCGATTTTGATGAAACTTACGTGAGATATAGTTCTTCGAAAAATATTTGACACGTATTTTTTTTATCGGCAACCATCCACTCTGAGGGGGTGAAAACAGCCCTCGAAGTCAGGGGTCAAAACCACTGAATATGTTCCCTTGTAAGTGGTGAGCAGGAACATCGACTAATATTTTAAGATTTTTTTCTAGAAAGTTGTTGGCTATAGAAGTTTATTATGTTATACGTACAAGGATACATCCAAAAATTTTTGTTCATCTTCTTATCACTATTACATCAAGTTGCATGCAATCGTTGTTATTCTATTCGGCAGTGCAACCATCATTCAATGATCCTAAAAGGTAAATAAATCTTTTAAAGTTAGATAGTTTGTGCTGCATTGGATTTCAGTGAAACATTTTCGGAAAGTATTTTCAATAGGGAATCCTTAAATCGCCGAGACCTTTGATCAGACTTACGTTATTTTTCGTGGACCTGGTCGAAGGTGAGGCAGTGAGGGGATCCTCTCGCCGCGAGAGAACCATAAATCACAGCGTAAGAAAAGGAAGTCGCGAGAGGGAAGGAAAAAAGGAGAAGAAAAGAATAACAGGGGAAGGAGAGAGGTGTAGATGGAGGAGCGGTGGAAGCGTCGCGGAGATTCATCACGAATTCGAAGGTGGAGGAGAGCAAGAGCGAGAGAGAGGGAGAGAAAGAGGAAGGAGTGGTGCTGTCTGCTGCTGCACCAGGAGAAAGCAACAGCAACCCTTCTCGCGAGGCGGTCGCCTAAGTACCGGTGTATCGAGGGTACTTAAATATGTACGCATCCTCGTTGGGGCCAAGCCTCTTTTCTTGGAACGTCACGACTCGCAACCACGTGTGTTTCCCTTCCTCCCTTCGGCCCGGGATCGACTTGATTTCGCATTGTGATGCAAATTCGCACGCAAGAGGGATTCCTTTAAAAGCGAGCGGAGCGGAGCTTCTTACCCGTTAACCGCTCTGCTAGGAAAGTCGAACGCGTTTGCGAAAAAAATATGATTTTCCTGACATTCCAGATCTTAGCTTAACCCATTCTCCCCATAAATTCATATAGATCCGCAGTCTAGCTATTAGGGTTTCGAGTACTGGGTAGAGAAAATATTCGATCTAAGAAAACGGGAACTGTACTATCTAAGAAAAATGAATATCGACAGAAGCTTGAGCTGCCTCGGTCGTCGAGCAGTGCAAAGTGTAAACACCAGCGCGAGTCGGCCTGTACGGAAACAAATGGTCACAAAAAATAATAGAACTACACGATGTAAGAAATAGCACGGACCCGAGGGTTTTTCTTAGGACAAGACGTTACCGTACTACAGATTTAGATACACTTCTTTGTTGCTGTTTCTATGATTGATGGAAATGTTCAAAGGGGTTCGGATAGCAGAGAATTCGGATGGGGAAGAATTCGGAAACCTCATTCCAGGAGGTCGCAAGTATTTAGGGTTATTGACCACGGGCAGAGTTCAGCGGATCCCTTATTTGAATCTCGAGGTTGTCTTCTGTTGCGAGGGAGAAGAAGAGGGCAGAGGGAGAAAATACGTTGGTGCGTGCTGGCTTAATATTTGAATAACGCGCGTAGGTTTGACCCGGCCGAATCAACGGCATATCGGCCCGGCCATAATCAGGCGACATTGTGCGCCGTAGATTATGGGGTAGAGAGAGCTCCGCGACACGGTCCGCCAGCCGCACGAATGCATAAGTAATGGAGTTACGAGGAGTTGCGACTCTTCCTCCCGCCACCGCATCGCATCGCATCGCGGGGAACTCACGCTTTATCGACCCGGACCAAGTCTGCCTCGCACCTGTCGACTAAATCTTACCCTAGAAATGGCAAACCGAATCACCCGGTGGTCCAAATTATTGGAATTATCTAATTTACATATTTACGGGAAACGATACGTGCTTATTCGAAAAAGCAACGTCTGCAGGCAACCACTCGGTACCATTCGAATATTTTGTTCCGTTTTCCCAATTAAGGCTCGCTACACACATCTGTTGTTTAAAGGCCGATTCATACTGGGGTTCCGCGGACAAGCTGTCCGCGGACATTTCCCATAAATTTCGTTCGGGTTGACAGTCCCGCTGTGCCCCTGCTAAGCGCGGCAGAAAAAAAAGGTCAGCAAGTGGCAGGAACGGTTCGTATTTCCTCGGTAGTTTACCTAAAGGAGTGTGGAGCCCATAGAGACCTTTTTTTTTTGCCACGCTTAGCAGGGGCACGGCGGACTTGTCCACCCGCTCGAAGATGGGAAAATAGCAGCGGACAAACTCCCTACTTTTCCCATATTCTGCAAAGTTTCAGCTTTGATTTGGACAAAAAATCATCGCTCCAAATTTCGTCCACTGTGTGACGTATGAAATTATTACATGGTGCGTACAGTTGCAAAGTATCGTTGTGGCCGAAATTACACTATTGGTTCCCTAAAATGAACATTTCATTATTTTCCGGTGTATCCGAAATAATTTATGATACCACATATGTATATGGGGTTGGAAGAAAAGTTCTGTCGCTAGTGAAGTGTCCGCGGCGGACAGTTAGTAAGCGGACAGTTTGTCCGCTGCTATTTTCCCATCTTCGAGCGGGTGGACAAGTCCTCCGTGCCCCTGCTAAGCGTGGCAAAAAAAAAAGGTCTCTATGGGCTCCACACTCCTTTAGGTAAACTACCGAGGAAATACGAACCGTTCCTGCCACTTGCTGACCTTTTTTTTCTGCCGCGCTTAGCAGGGGCACAGCGGGACTGTCAACCCGAACGAAATTTATGGGAAATGTCCGCGGACAGCTTGTCCGCGGAACCTCAGTATGAATCGGCCTTTAACGTGCGGCGACCGTGCGGTACCGGAATTGCGGTCTGAAGTACTATGGATTCAATTAGACGCTGCAGATTTGTTTGAACCGTAATTTCGGCGTCGCGCGTTGCTCTTGCGTGCAATATTTGCCGGAGTTCACATATATGTTCACAGATATGGAATATCGCAGTGAAAGAATACCACGACAGGACGAAGAAGTGCGTGGATTGAGGTTTGTCGTGTTATGCGCGATAATTTCGACGAGAAAGACCCCTCTCCCAATATTTCCTAATCTATATCTTGTCACTTGACTCCACTTCTCCTCTTTCCATTTTTTTCTCCGGTACTCCGGCATTTCCTCCTCATTTCCGGTATTTGCAGGATGCCAATTTCATGCCGTCATTCCACTATTATTATTAACAATTAAACTATTTTTAGAAATAAAAAAAAATATTTTTGTTCAACTATAACATCAATAAATGATACCTGAAATTTTTAATCATACTACGCATTATATGTATTTAAAAAAAAATTCTTGAAAAACAGGCCATTTACATAGGGCTCCCCCCTTAAATAAATTCCAACAAATACTGTACGCTTTTTTTGGGATTCCTCCATCTTCGAGAGTAGTAGAAAACGCAGTAAAAATCGCAGTCGACCGCACGTTAAACAAACGCAAGTGGACGCCTTTCAACTGAACCGCAATTCCGGTACCGCACACGGTAGCCGCGCGTTAAAACAACGGATGTGTGTAGCGGGCCTTAAGGATGTTCTGGAGGTATATAAAAACGCAACAAAATTTTTGAAAATTTGACAAGATATAATTCTTACTAAATTAATGCAATTACCAAAGTTTGAGTTCGATTCACTGCACCGTTTAAGAATTATAGCAACTTACAGTTTGCGCATTTTAACACGTCTTCTTATGGAGAATTCATAAAATTCCACTTCAAACCCTATTTAAACCTTGAAAAAACGCAACTAGAAACTCCAGTTTTTTTTTATATATAGTAAAAATTATGTAATTAATTATGTTCAACATTTATTAGGATTCACTAAACAGTTACAGAGCAAAAAAATTATAAACTGTTACAAAACGTCAAATTTATCGTGTTGTTCTCAATAATAACCACGAATATTCCTCTCTGAAGTATTTTTAATTTATTTAAATATTTATTTTTAACGTTTCATTGCGTAATTATACATATATTGAACATCACAAATTTATTATCTTGAAGTTCAAATCAGAGAGTATAATTATTCGCAAAAGTCGCTTACAATTTTTTATAATATGAAGACAAGTTTATTAAAAAATAATTATAAGATGAAATTCACTAATAAAACGAAAGCTTTTTAAATTAATCTATTTTTTAAATGCAAAATATACTCATGAATAGCTTTCATTGCCAATATATTGATGGATTTCGAATTTCTTGTACTTTTGTCTACTATTGTACCTCCAGAACATCCTTAAAAAGGATGTTTGGGCTATCATATTTGGACGAGACACCGAGTACTAAGGCCTAGATTTAGGATGGAAATGCAGGGATGTTCCAGGTTCGAATTAATCCGGTGGTCGCGTGTGTCGGTGCTCTTCTCGCAGCCGCTTATCGTGTAGGTACAAGCGCCGGCAACGCTTGCTCGTCTACACGGATGCTGACCGAGAGAGCATGTCCGCGGATAAATCTCGCGGGGATATTGGGCCCCGGCGGACTACCCGCGGTGGATCGTTCGCGCGATCGATGGATCATCGATCGGTACTCGCGAAGCTAGCGGGTGGGTGTGCGGGCCCTCACGAACGAGCCACCCTCGTGTACATTATATGTGTATCTGTTATATCCTGTGTTGTCCCTGCGAGGATTCGCCGAGGACGATCGTTCGACGAGGCTATCGGCGTGTGTCCGATCCTATAATATCGATAACCGGCATTATCATCGACTGCTCGTATCCGAGTACCATTTCTGTTTGCCGTGGCAGAGGATACAGCAGGACGATGATCCGAGAAATCTCTAAGGATTGAATCAATGGAAATCTCGAATGGTCCATAGAATATAACTAGTGATGGGCGTGATATAAATCTTCCTCATGATCTTCAAACAATTCGATACTTAAGTACTTGTTTGGGTGTTTCGATATGTATCGAAAGATAAGGAACTTGTAGTCGATCTGTGATACCAGTACGTGCCGAAATGATACCAAGTAGTACTGGTATCGCGACAACGTCGAATGTATCGATACTTTCGAGCCGGTGTCAAATATTCATGTACTCCAAAAATGGTATCGATACCTAAATGATACCTTCTTAAATGTGTCCGTCCTTTATAAATACATCTTGCATGAAATTGGTATCGATACATTCGCAATTCACGTCTTCACCATTTTGAACGTACCAGCATATAGTGATGGGCGTGATACAAGTCTTTCTCATGATCTTCAAACAATTCGATACTTAAGTACTTGTTTGGGTGTTTCGATATGTATCAAAAGATAAGGAACTTGTAGTCGATCTGTGATACCAGTACGTGCCGAAAATGATACCAAGTAGTACTGGTATCGCGACAACGTCGAATGTATCGATACTTTCGAGCCGGTGTCAAATCTTCATGCACTCCAAAAATGGTATACCTAAATGATACCTTCTTAAATGTCTCCGTTCTTTATAAATACATCTTGCATGAAATCATACATGCTTGTGATAAAATTATTCTTATTCAAAAGGAATCGATACCGCTTGAAAATGCTCAAGGCCCATCACTAAGTATAACTCGAAGAAAATCGTATATACATTGGGTGTACAAAGTATTCGTAAACCTTTTAAAAACGAATAACTTTTTCAACATTCGATCCAACAGCTTGAGTTTTTTTGTGACGTTGGAAGGATTAGTTTACTAGCTAATGTGAAAATAATTTTTTTTTTAATTGTTATTGGTCGCAGTTGCGAAGAAAACAGTAAAAGTCACGATTATTAAATTCTTTATCTGTGCCTGTATTGAAAATTTCAAACATGTATTTTGTAAATCTAAGTAAGTTATATACATGTACAAAGTTTCATTGAAATCGGTTGATGCATAAAAAAGCTACGGGCATTGTAACATGTAAAAAATCTTTGAATTTACGGTTTGCGAATCGGTTAAATCGCGGATTCTTACAATTTTTGCTATTTTCAATCATTTATATTTCATAACAACCTTGATCGATTTCAATGAAGCTTTGTACATGCATATAACTTACTTATACCTATCAAATGCACCTTATAAATTTTCATTACAGGCACAGATAAAGAATTTAAAAATCGTGACCTTTATTTTTGCTTCGCAACTGCGACCAATAACAATAAAAAAAAAAATTATTTACACATTAGCTAATAAACTAATCCTTCTAACGTCACAAAAAAACTCAAGCTGTTGGGACGAATTTTGAAAAAGTTATTCGTTTTTAAAAGGTGTACTAATACTTTGTACACCCACTGTATGTAATAGTACAACACAGACACTTTTACTTTGGAAGTTTTCGTTCGATTATTGTAAATGTTCTCGATATCAAGGATGATACGAATTGTAGACGATGCCTCGTAGCTTCTGCAGGTGAAACTATGCTCGGGTCTCGTCACGTAAGAGTATCACGAGCGACGATCGTTGGGAATGTTGATCGCGCGACGGTGTTTGGCATTCTCGGAAGGATTCGGCTTTCGGGCTCGTGGCCGCGAATCGGCAATTTCTTTCGAAAACCGGAGCCTCGTGTCCTGGATCCTTGCGAACCGTTCGATAAACTACCAAAATAGTGTGCTCTCGCTTTAACACTTTCGGTGTAGTAGAGGGTAGCGATTACATAGAAAACAGGACGAAGTCCGCAGGAACAGCGAACCGAGGAAGGGTGAAGGTAATGAAAGGGCTGACACCTTTTAGCGAAAGAGGCTTCCTTCAGCGATCCATGCACTTCTAGTATTCCCTTTACCGATTTGTTCGAGTCATTTAGTGAAAAAATGTTTGATAACGCTCTCTCCACTATAGGGAAGGGCGGATGTGTTTGTCTATCGGAAAAGGAGGAAAGGGGATTGCGCCGAGCGTATAGGTTAAGGCTGTATAAGTAGGTTAAGCAATTAGGTTTAAGGTATTGGGTTGGCAAGAAAGTAATTTCGGTTTTCACTAATAGATGGCGTTATGTTTTGTTTGATTGACTTCTGGTGATGTTGCGTTTGTTTTCTTTCTGACATCTAATAACTGCATCTTTTAGGTTACTTCTGAAGAAAATTACACGTAATTTTGATTAAAATTGTTAGTTCTGTGTCAATTTGAACATGGAATGCAAAAACGAACATTATAGGCACATATTGCTTTTTTATTTCCGTAGAGGTAAAAAAGCTACCGAGGCTCACAGAGATATATGTGAAGTTTATGGTGAGGATTGCTTAACAGAACGCACGTGCCAGAATTGGTTTAAAAAATTAAAAAAAAAATTAAAAATAAAAGAAAAACGGCCAGAATTGGCAAATCGCAAAGGAATCGTGTTCCACCATGACAATGCTAGGCCACACACATCTTTGGTAACACGGCAAAAGTTATTGGAGCTTGGTTGGGAAGTGATGTCACATCCACCATATAGCCCTGATATTGCACCATCAGATTACCATTTATTCCGAAGTTTACAAAACTCTTTGAATGGTAAAACATTCACTAATGATGATGATCTGAAATCGCACTTGGATCAGTTTTTCACCGAAAAGGATCAGAAGTTTTATGAGCGCGGAATTATGAAGCTACCAGAAAGATGGCAAAAGATCCTAGAACAAAATGGAAAATATTTTATTGATTAAAGTTCATTGTTTGATAAAAAAAATTGGATTTTATTTCACCTAAAAATACCGAAATTACTTTCTTGCCAACCCAATAGTATTCCCTTTACCGATTTCTTCGAGTCATTTAGTGAAAAAATGTTTGATAACGCTCTCTCCACTATAGGGAAGGGCGGATGTGTTTGTGTATCGGAAAAGGAGGAAAGGGGATTGCGCCGAGCGTATAGGTTAAGGATGTATAAGTAGGTTAAGCAAATTAGGTTTAAGGTAGAATAAGGATAGTGTAACGCAGGAGTTTGTTAAAAGTATCGTAACCCCTAGGGCAGGGGTCGGCAACCTTTTGAGTCGGAAGAGTCAAAAATTACAATTTACAAAATTTCAAAGTTTTTAAAGAGCCACAAAATATTTTCTTGCCAACAATAAATAGTACTCGCATAAATAAAGTTTTAAAATAAATAATATTTGCGTATGGAACTAAAGAGCCGCAGCTTCACATCCAAAGAGCCGCATGTGGCTCGCGAGCCGCAGGTTGCCGACCCCTGCCCTAGGGGAACAAATAAAGTTATACATCACTCTCTCCACTATAAAAACTGAAGGGCTATTATAAGGGTAAACCTATTTCCAGCAATACTTTAGGGAAAACCGTGTTCTATGGTTCTCTCAGCTAAATCTTACCCGTTTGGCTATTGTCGCTATCAATAGATGTAGATCAGACTATTACCACCTGGCTGCTTCTTTAGCTTGCATAGGCATCATGAACGATCCCAAATGCAGTTGCATGTTTTATGGCAGTGAAGTTTGTATAATGAAGAAAGACTAATATTAATTCGAAAGCTCCGTAAAATCAACTTTCAACTGCCTATTAGATGTTTCGCCACTGATAGCCAAGCTTAATATCAAGGCTTGCCTTTATAGGCTGTCATCTTTTAAGAGCTACGACCTTGGTATGTATATTGCTGTAGTTTTCGTCGACTGTTACTACACCAGCCTCAAGTGTTTTTATATAAATATGTGCGAATTGAACGTCTATTCCGTGTCTAGTATACATGTATCAATATAAATGATGATATGTGCGTGTATTCTTGCGCTGTAGAAATTACTCTTGTTTGATATTCTTACATTTTATTATGTATAACGTTGAAATAAATCTCTTATGAGATTTTCTATAATAAAAAAAATAAACCGAGGCGGGGGAGGAGGAAAAGCAATCCGAGGAGAAGGATTGCACGGTGCGTACGCGAGTCGCAGGGCTCGAACTCGAAATTACAATAGACCTTGTCCGCCATGAGCTCGGCTCGATAAGCCGTAAGCCGTAAGGGATGACCATAGACTGACAGATTATCGGACCAGCCGATCGAGATTCCTCGGCTCCCTAATGATCGGATCATCTGGCTCACCGGGCGAAGATTCAACGCGCCTAGGAGACGCATGTACGCGCGTCAAGCCTCCGCCGGGAAAGGAGAATACACGCCATCTTCCTCGTAGGTGTTTGCAAACAATGGCGGGGAATCATCCGCAGCCGATTTCGACATGCGGTTTTGAAACGACGCCTGTAATACGACGCGAGTTTGCCGTCCAGGGTGTGCCGCAAATCAGCCTGTATGTATACATATACGCGTCGCGTACGCCGGGACACGAGCAAAAAAGAGAACCTACCGGCTGAACGCATCCAGAGAGAAGATGCATCCTCTCTCCGATGCACCGTATCTATGCGCTCGGTGCAACTCGACTGCATCCAGTTCGACCACGTGCGTCGAATGAAACCTCAGGCGGGGACGACTTGGGAAAACCAAGTTCAATTTTGTAACAACGAATATAATGGCAAATGGTTCGGTAAATAGATGGAACTATTAATAAGTTGATCGTTCGAATTGTACCACTGTTGGCGACGCGATCAGGACACGGCAAGAGCCCCTACCGACCTGCCGACGCGTGCCCGCTGGCGGGTTGCCATACTTCGGGGAGACTTTTCGTCGCGAACAGCTCGTAAACAAAAGCCTCCGTTGTAATTTTGTCGCACACGTGGACTGCCGTTTTATTCTGGCATTTGGAACACCACCGACCGGACCCTCCTTTCTCGTCTTCCGTCGAAAAACGGAAGAGCTTGTTCTAGAATCGTTCTGATACGAAGCGATCGCTGGACTAAGGATTTTATGCATTTATAAGAAAAATGGACTGTTCAAATGGCGATTCGGGAAACGAGCGCGGCTCGATTAATGGCGTCGAGGCGGTGGCGCTTTCGGTCGGTTGTAGACAGGACCTTGTTCCGCGCAAGAATACGGCCCTCGGGAATGCCGAAGGTTCCGGTTCTGATTCATTGTCGCGTCATATATCTAGACGCCGGTGCCTCCGTCTGCGGTGCGTGGGCCGCCACGCACGCAGCAGACGCGTGCAACATCGCCGATACATATTCGCTCGTGCGAGAAACAGAGAGAATGAGAGGAGACACACCGTGTGACAAAATGATAGCACGCATTAAGATTCGCACGATACCCATTTTTTTTCACGTTGCAATTGCCTTTTGTTTCTATACACCGTATAATCAAATTCGATTTTACCGTTCAGCTTTATTTCACGAACATTTTTCCCAAAATCTAGCGGTTATGGAAACCTAGAATATTAATAAATTCGTGAAAAATATTTCGTTGCTCCTTCTTCGCATTTAACGACAACGGTGGTTCTGCTATGTACGTGCAGATTTGTAAAATTTTTTAATACTTTTAAAAGTTTTCTCAAACACCAACAGATCTCAAATAGACAATTACAATTTCATTGTTCACGATCTTTCAATAAATCCATTATGAACTTGACGACTTCCGTTCGTGACCAAAAACTAACAGTGACACGGAAAATGTATTTTCACCAGTTTTTGGTACAGAACGTTAAAAAATGCGAGATGCTGTTTTTGTCACACAGTGTATGTGCCAAGGGAGAGAAAGGGAGACACAGAAGGGACGAAGAGACGCAGACGCCGTAGCCGCGCCGCGCCGCGCCGTGCCGCGCCGGGAGAAGTAACGAGCATGCCTATCCGCGCCATTCATATTTCCTGGAACACAAGCCTGCTCGAGTCGGAACGAGCGGGTCATTTCATTTAACGCGTTACGACCGATACGTTATCGTTCCTCTTCCCCGAGAGAGCTCCTCTTTTTATTCTCGTTCTTCCTCATCCTTCTCTCGACGCTCTTCTCCGCCGCGGCGAATTCGCGAGTCTCGATCCTTTTGTCTGCTTTCTCTTCCTCCTCGGCCCTTCTTTCGCTCACCCTCTCTCTCTTTCTCTTTCGATCTTTCCGGTTACCTTCTCCGATCGTAACGGCCACTCCTTGATCGTGCGGTGAATTATCTTATCGACGCGGAGTCGAGCTTTTCGGTCGACACGAGCTTCGAACCTGCTCGATAGCGGGCCTGTTCGGCTACGTGTCCGCAAAAGTAAAGGATCACGCGTTGAAACGAATAAAGAGGAGGTGTTTCAAGTGATTTCCTAGCTGCTACTTTGAACAAATGTACATTGGAACATTCGAATTTATAAGAAAAACGAATAAGAGGTATTCTCGGCTGAACCCTTCTAATGAAGTTGACGCTAATCCTATCAAGCATTAACGCCGCTAACCTACCATCGCCGCACAGTGGGCATAAATGCCATTTTGGTGCTCTAAAATAATAACTTCTAAACTGTTAGAGATAACTGAATGAAACTTAATAGGTAAAAAGGTAACATTTATAGCTTCAAATTGCAACAAAAATCAAGCTGAATTTACACGGTGATTATTAATTACGCAGGTTGTGAACAAATTATAGAATAAGTGAAATTAATACACCTAATCCTCTGCAATAATATTCCTCAAGTGATTCCCAAATTTCTGGTAGAAAGTCCTGTTGATGCTTTTTTTACAACTATTTTAGAAAACTAATGTACGTATACAGTGAAATGTATAGTTATTTGGCAAAGCGTTGACAGTGAGGATCACGCAAACGGTACGTGTCTTTGGCAGGAGGTACTTGGATGATGAAAATGAAAAAAAAAAAACATATTTGTTGCAAGTTTTTGCAAATTAATTTCTTTGCATCGTTTGGTCAACAAATCATAGTTTATCACAGTATAGTCGGTGCTGTAGGTCCTATTAGGTTCCGGCTGAGATGTACATGTTTACAATTCAAATAACTTGTGCTCACTTGAAAAAACTATAATTTTCAAAATGTAACAACAATTACTTGTTCTAAACCCAACTCAGCTATTCCTAATACAAGTTTTCTTCTAAATTACACTTTAATACATATCGAGAAAATCATGCGAGACGATTTCACGTTCTTAATTTTTTCCTCGAACTTTGCCGGCCTCCTGCGGTTCGTGGAGGGGGATAAAAATATTTTTTTTTAATTTCCTTCCACTGGAATGTTCTTAAAGCATCACCATCTCTCATTTATTTAAAAACAAAAAAATATATCCATTTTCGAGCGTCGATTTCGTGTTTTTGCCCACTGTGCGCCGGTCAAATGACCGGTTTCTGGTTTTCTACTTTACAATTATTGAAATTATAATGATGTTTTCACTGGAAATGATTATACACACTTTTGTATCCAAGCACATACATTATAATAAAAGTCATAGAAAATCTATATAAATTTTATGATAGCATTTGTATAAAGCAACACATGCCAGCCGTTTTTACAGCTCGGTAGGTTTAGTGTTAAAAACGTGACTGAAATGTTTTACCCAATAAAAATGACAAAACTGGATTTAGTTCGATTTTGTGCGATCTTTGTTACAATATGTGCTCGAATAAAGAAAATTGCTTAATATCCTATGGAAGCATATTCAATAATTATAAAATGAAAGAACCGTAAACGAAATGTAGCCAACCGCTTCCTCTCGAGAGCATTAGGAGCGGCCTCGGAGAGCTCGTGTTCGATCTCGAGTAAAAGTCGACGGAGAAATTATTCCTCGATATTCTTGCGGAGAATCAGTTCCCGGAAGATTGCAAATTAGAAGTTTGCTGAAACGAGACTACTCGAGCTCCAGCAAGATTTCCAGAAGCTAACCTCGGAAGTCGAAGCTCTTCCGCGATAAAAAGCCCATGTAGGAACTACTACCGAAGTCACCAGCCACGCCCAGCTGTTCGCTTCTAATTAGAAGCAGCGTTTCCCATGGAGATGCTCTGCTTGGCCGGCAGCGGTTATCGTCGCATGTAAATGCAGGAATATCCCATAAACGAGAGCGACATACCGCGCGATCTGCAGCTACTAAGACCCTCTTCGGCTCTCCGATCGAATTAAAACCGACGAAGACTTCATTCTATGTTTCCGGCGCGGTTGCCTATCGAAAGGAACAGAGACAGAGAGAGAGAGAGAGAGAGGGGGGCTCGTATCTCGTCAATTAGCGTAATTCGAATTAAGCATGTCCCGCGGTGCGATCGAGGATCGCGATCGACCGTATCGGGGTGGAAGAGCAGAACCAGCAACCACCGCACCGGTGGCGACTAGATCGGTGCTAATACGCTCTTGGGCAACCCGTACGATCGAGATATCGATCGATTTTATCGGGTTCGAGGCACGCCGCGCGCCGAGTCTGCACCCGCGGCAGAAATCGATGGCATTCATTGCGTAACGAGCCACTTACCGCAAATCAAACTAATAGCCAATAAAGTACACCATCTAAAATCGTGTTCGAGCAGCCCGGCCGGCCTCGCGCGCTTCACGATCCATCCGGATTCTTCGATCGATCGATCGCTCGCGAGCGAGACGCGTCATTTATTTGCATTCGACTCCGTCTGTTGGGCTGTGCGATCGCTTTCTTTATCGAACTGCGATTAGATACCATTTTTGCTATTCGTCTATCGATTTCCTTTTTTAGACCACGATCTAACCTTGGGAAATATCAACTTCTTTTATTCATACTTTATCGTCAGCCAGCGGAGCACTTCTGATTTGGTTTTAAAATTTTGTTCGATACTCTCGTTGGCAAATTAAAACACGTCAGTCATATATGGGTGACACGATTCTTTGACAAAGTTTAATAAATTAATTTTTATTGTGGTATAGTCGAGATTAAATTGGATTAGTAAAGTGGTCGAAGGAATGATATATTTTGTCTCTCAAGTTTCGCTTTCGTGAATTAATTTCTTGTGCTTACGGAGCATTAAAGTGACTATTTTACATTACAAAAATAACGAGCATTTCGCACCACGGCAAGAATAGTGACCTAACTAAAAAATGCAGTATTCTCACAATAACGATTTTAAGCAAATTATAAAATTTCCATCGAAATAGTACAGACATCTTTAATCTTTCAAAAAAATATTTTTGATAGTAAACTCCATTAGGCTCCATAAAATGATATGCCTCCATCAACTCTAAAGTGACCCTGTTCTCGCCAAATATAAACTAGCTCAAAAAGAAAACTATCATAACTGCCCCCTAGCGGTTCGATTAGAAATTCGAGATATGACGTTTTCCTAGCACATAGAAGTTAACTGAACGCATCGATCACTGTTCAAACTTAAAAATCGTTAGTTTTTGTGTTGTGTCACCGTTCTTGCCGTCTATCCAAATTTTTTGCCATTTTTGAAACGATATTATACTGCCAAAGAAATGTTGAATAAGTTAACAGTAAGAGAAGTGTAGAACGCTCCATTTAACACCCAGCTGTTCAAGTATTTACATACGCTATGGGAGGTAACAGGTGCACGAAAAAAATCAAATAACATGATCATTTCGGTCCAACAATGTTTCGATGGTTTTGAAACGGCGTACAGTGGGGACATTTGACCAAACTCGATTCAAAATCAAAGAACTTTCGACAGAAATGAGGTAGAGCGATGAAATTTTTTCTAAATTAAAGCTGAAACTTTGCAGAATATGGGAAAAATAGGGAGATTATGGTACAAACGTTTTTTAACCTTGATAAAATTCGTTAAACTTGTACAATTTCAAGAAAATTACATTTCTTCATGTTTCGTAAGTAACTCAAAACGTTAAAATACTTAATTATTATTATTTTTATTGTGTTCCATATATGAAAATACGATATACCTGCAAACTAATGTGTTATTAAATCAATTCTACGAAAAAATGATTGCATTATTTGTTTGTCAAAAAAAAAAATTTTTTTCCAAATCGTGATGTCGTAGACAAATTTTGAAACCAGATTTGAAATCAGCGTGAAAAAATCTACGGGAAATGATGTTTAGCATGTATTGAACAAATTTTTTCCGCACGTGGTGATTGAAAAACCACAATTTTCTTGAAATTGTACAAGTTTAACGAATTTTATCGAGGTTAAAAAACGTTTGTACCATAATCTCCCTATTTTTCCCATATTCTGCAACGTTTCAGCTTTAATTTTAAAAAAATTTCATCGCTCTATCTCATTTCTGACGAAAGTTCTTTGATTTTGAATCGAGTTTGGTGAAATGTCCCCACTGTGCGGCGTGCGTTTTTCACGGTGAAAATTCCTCGTCTACGCGCGGTTTGTTCGCGGTTCCCGTCCGTGGATGTTCGAGGCGGGTCGAGAGCGCGCATTATGCGTCCGCGGGGCATATCGGGGAAATACACGGTGCGATTACGAGCCGCGGAGATTCACACGAAACCTGTGGGAGAGACCGGGGAATTGAATTATGGGAGCACGCCCGGAGGAGATCCTATCTGACGCGGCTCCGCGGCGAAAGAATGGTCTATGATGCGGCGTTTTCTAACGGGCTCTCGCCGGCCAATTACCTTCGAGACGCCCTTTGTATCGGTGGGCCTGCCGAGTGCGTTACCCGGACACCGTCTGTCGAGCTCCTCCACCAGAGACGAATACGATCGCGAGAGAAACCGATCAAATTGCTCGGAAACCCTTCCTTGATACGCGACAACGGTGCTCGGATACCGATCTCGATCCTCTCGATCCTCTCGATCCTCTCGCTTCTCTGAATCAGTTCACGTTCGCCCCCAATTATTTTCCACTGAAGCTAGATTACCACTTCTTTATCCCTAATCATTTCCTATTTAGACATACTAAAAGTTCTAGTCATTTAAATTGTTCACGCATTAGGATTTACAATTACAAATGGCTATAACCTTCTGCTCTTTTGTGCAATTGTGTTTTATCACGACGTGTCTAAATAACTTTCTTCGGTAACGAGTACTGAATTACATGTAACAAGAAAGAATTCATTCCATACCGAAGAAGTTTCATGCAAGTATTCATGTTTTTTTTTTATTAGGAAATCTCGAGAATAACGAGAACGTTAACAGTAATCCTACCGAGCACTAAAAGCGATCGAAATGTTTTAGCTTATAAAAATGACAAGGTTCTATTTATTTAGATTTTGTGCAAATTTTTATTTCAATATGTGCATGGATAAAAAAAATGTATCCAATCAATTTCCTATGTAAGTAACATTATAATTTTAATAATTGCAAAATAAAAAATATAAAACCACTTAATTTGACCGGCAGCGAGGAGAGAAAAATTAAAAAAGAAGTATTCATGTTATGGACTATACTATTACGGAATTGCTCGCCTGTTACCATATTTTCAGTTTTTTCTCCAACAATTCCGAACATATCAAATTCGGTAGAAGAGAAACATGAAAAATTTTAATAATTTTCGATCGTTGAGAGTTTCGCGGTAAGATTAAACCGAAAAAACTCGCAGTTGTAGATATCAATAAATCAAACGATAAAAAAATTTTCAAGTCGTAAAATAATTTCTCTTTTCACGTTTGTCCCATTTCCGATGCTCGTCGACCAGCGTGCGGCGCGGCGCGGCGCGGCGCTTCGCGATGCCGAAACGGAGGCATTAATTAAGACGTATATCGGTGATTCGCGAGGATAAATGGTGCTCGCGGCGTTCCCCGCGGCTGTCCCGAGAAAGAATGTTTTATCGACGCTGATTAAACGCTACCGGGCCGAGTGCCGAGAGCCTCTCGAGAGCCAACCTCGAAGATCGCGAATCCCCATTAGGCTCTGTGCGCGGTTATACTTGCCACGATTGTTGGATCGCATGCGACGCGTTGTACATGTAGTATGTAGTATGTAGTACGTACAACACAGTTCACAGCACACTACCATGATCGTCGACGGTTGTTCCGATGCGCGTTTCGAGGCGTCGGTAAGTGTCGCATGCGATCAAAAATCGCATCTATAACCCGTACGCTAATTGAGACCGTGTTTTACGAGAGTCGACCCTCCGGGACTTGCTTATGACCGAACGAACCCGCGGATGGATTCCGCGCGGTATAATTGACAATTAGCTCTGGGTACGATACTCGCAGCGAAATCGTCGATTTCCCATTGACACGGTCGACACGCGAGGCCGCCGCTTCAAACGAGCTTCTTGCTCGTTTCGCCGCAAGAGAGGGAAATAAAACCAGCTGGACCGACGCAACGCGACGATACGACCCAACGCGACGCGACGATGCGACGCACAGCGGTCCAGAAGCCCGCTTTTTGTGGGCAAAATTCAATTTTTCTACTTTGAAATTTAAAATTTTTTTTCTCTCACGTAAGAACCCTTTGAAACCTCAAAATTTAAAATATTAGATCTTTCAGATAACTTTCCGAGCAGATATACATATGGCGTTTGTACTAATGCATATGAAATTAGAGTTACAATTAAATAGTTCAATTATTTGTTACACAATGCTGAAATGAAAATTTGTGCTATATTTTCATATGCGTGAGTATATTTCAGTTATTTAATGGTAATATAAGCATGTTTCAATCAATATACGAATAATATGAAGTTAAGTTAGGTAGTTTTATAGAAATGCTTAATAATGCTAGCTTTCAGATTTGATTTTTCTGAAAGCTTAGACCTTCGACATATACAGACGTGAATTTTAGCTGCAGTTTTTAATTCTACGTGTATTTCAACAAGCAGACGTACTGAACGCGTCACTCATTTTAAACTAACACACGCATGGTTTACAGTTGATATTATAGTTTATAGAATTATATGATTTCTACGGTTATTATTTATCAGTGCAGTAACATAAGGTAAATTGTTTATTGTTCCGTCGCGGAACAATGACGGTTTCATTGTTATCATAAAAAGAGATATTTGTACAAAATAATTAAAATAAATGTACTTTTATATGATTTTGCTTGGAAACCATTTTTTCTTGCGTGCATTAATCACATTCGAAAATAAATAGGTTTGTATTTTATGCAAATCTAGCAAAAGTTATTAGGTATTAGTCCCATATTGGATCCAATATGGATGGCCACTTTGAATTTTGAATTTTTAATATCAGATTCGTAATCGGGGACCCCGAGAACCCCTCATTACTAGATTTCACATAATTCTGACGAAAAATTGAATCTTGGCTACTTTTTCGCGGTTTCAAATATTTCCGACGATCCGACAAAAAAATGTTTCGAAAAAAAGTTGGTCAGTATTCACTTTTCTACAAATTTAAATATAAAAAATTAAAGAAAAAATTTGTTTTTATAAAAAATGAAGGTCACCTCAATTTTTTTAATATTAACATATATTTTTAAATTCATAATATACTAACTGGTATCAAGACGAATCCATCGAGCTATAATAATATAACATTAAACCTTGAAATAACGCTAGTTTTGGCCACAAAAACCTGGCTCCCGCACCACTGTGCGACGACGATTCGTGGAGGAACACGCCGCACAGTGGGCTGGATCGAAGATTTTAGTGACATTTTGCCAGGAAATGAACTTTCACATATCGATGTATAATCAGTTGGTATTGGTTTTCGAATGTCCACTGACCTCAAAAATGTAAGAATTAATAAAATTAAATGAAAATTGTAGTTGTACCAATCTTTTAAAGTTGAACGTTTTAGAATGTATGTTTGACACCCGAAGAATGTCCTTTCTTTTTCGCGATATTTTGACGATCCTGTTCAAGATTTCAGCCCCGTTTTTTTTCTATAGTAAAGAGCATTATTTTCTGTTAAGAAACTATAATTGCAGTTACAATTATTATATGCAATGTATTAAAAATTTAATGTTCAATGTAGGACAGAAAAATGTAAAAAATTTTACAATTAACAAGCAATATCTTTTTGTACCCGTTAGAACCCGCGTTCTGACTAATCACAATGTGTTCAGGACACTTTCCTTTACATAATGTGTAAAAATCTCGTCCACCTTCGTCCACCTCTTTGAGTTATTAACGTTTAAAGTTAGTAATGTCATGTCATTTCGCATGCGTTCGGTAGTCACTATCGGTACTCCGCGGTCTGCGGGATAGGTATTAAGACATTTTTCTAAGAAACTCTTTAGATTACAAATACGCATATACCTACAAATTGTTAAGGTTAATTTTAAAAATAATGCGTTTAAATAAAAAATTAACTTGATTTCAACAATTGACTTTGTTAAGTAAGGATGTGATCCAGTGGCATGATGGTAATACCGCAAGGCGATTCTTTTCCAATCCAGAAAATGCACAAATCACAGAAATTGAAATAGAACTAATTAAAAAATTTTATACAATACTACAAGTAATTTTGTCTCCATATGCAATAGATGCTGAAAATGATATTGTGGTATGACAATAGATGGTATTATACGCCAGCCTCCGTTCACAAACTCTGAATACATGGCACGCAAATAATTATTTATTTATTTATTTATTTATTATTATAAATTTTTGAAATTACACAATCCGGAAAATTTCAAGAACAGCAACAAATCAAAACGTACTTCACACTTTACATACTATTATTAACATCTGACCCACGCATATCAACAATATGATTAAAATCATATAAAAAGAAAATTATTAGATTCTGAAGCTATGCAGTTACTTAAATGAGGACAGCATAACTTAATTTACAAATTTAAAAATCGAATGGTAAGATTTTATCATCACTATACATATAATAGAGATTTTGTTACAATGTTTAATATTTATTATATGATATTTCTATGTAATCTATAAACTAATTATTCTTGAAATTTAAATTACCTAAGAGGTTTCAGTGGCTAAAAAAAAAAAAAAAAAAAAAAATTTTTTTACCTTATTAAAAAGATAGAATTTTTTAATATTTTTCTATGCAAACCGCACTCTGATATCTTTAATGGTTCAAAAGGTATACTAAAATGTCACTAAAATCTTCGATCCAGCCCACTGTGCGCCGCGCCGATGGCGACGGACGCTCCAGAACGATCCTAGATTTTAGCCTCTCTGTCAATACCCGTTTACCCGAACGCTTTCCGTAACATTGTGATTGGCAGACTTCTCGTCATTTCGTACCTGAAATATTAATCTACGAGCCATAATTCAACAATTTCATAAAATCAAAATAAAGATTTATGATGGTTACTCCCCGAACCTCCTTGCATTTAGCAAGACATCATCATTCATTTATGAAGTCTCCTACTTCTGGAAGACTCAGCGGCACTGAATACATTAAAGACATATCAACCTGTATTCGAGGGAAATCGAGGATGGCATGTCGTTGATGGTGATTCGCGGTCATTCGGTCTGCGGAGGATGTATGACAGATGTCCGACTTCGATTTCATCAAGCTTTCGCTCGATGATAGTATAAGAGAGTTCGTAATGATGTATAACATAAATGCGCGTACTTTCTCTATAATCTTAATGTACCATGAGTACGAAGAACTAGAACTCGTATGGTTCTCTGACACGGAAAAATTGAAAGTAGGCACCTGTGGCTAGAGTATAGTATATGTGGTATAGTAAAATAGAGCGTTATCTCGATTTTCAATGTCAACGGGCCACTTTGGTCTAGTTGCTTAGAGGCTCATCCTCGTGATCCGACTCGTTAATTCCTCGTTTAACCCGAACCTTCCCCCCCGGGGTCGGGGATCTTTGACACTGCCGACGATCGTGCTCGAACAAGGGGCACGAGCGACGGCCCCGTTGAATGTCGAGATCGTTAAGACCTCGTTTTCACCGCGATACCGACCCACGACGACCACTCGTCCTCCATTTCCGCTATCACTCTAGTATTAAGCTCTAAGAACCCCATCCTCTTTTATTCTCTTTTCACCGGGCAACAATGAGTACGCGAGCTGTAATGTCAACTTTGACCCTCTTCCGTTTCTCAGGCTGAGATTCGCCTGTTCTCTATGGCTAAGTACAGCGAAATGTTTAAGTTCTTTCGTGGCAAGATCTACATCTTGAACCCTGTGCAATAATGTGCAGTAAATACTCGATCTAAGAAAACGGGAACTGTACGATCTAAGGAAACGGGAACTGTACGATCTAAGGAAACGGGAACTGTACGATCTAAGAAAACGGGAACTGTACGATCTAAGGAAACGGGAACTGTACGATCTAAGAAACCGGGACCTGTACGATCTAAGAAAACGGGAACTGTACGATTTAAGGAAACGGGAACTGTACGATCTAAGAAAACGGGAACTGTACGATCTAAGAAAACGGGAACTGTACGATCTAAGAAACCGGGACCTGTACGATCTAAGAAAACGGGAACTGTACGATCTAAGAAAAACTAATATTCCCTCCACTGCAATTCCCGATTAACCCCGCATGGTTCAGGCTGTGACGTTTATTCGCCTTGTTCGTGGAGGGTTAAACTGATTGACTTAAAATGAACCCAGAAATGCAGGTTCATTCCCGAAAAAGAAGGTTCTACTGTACGGGATTTGGTTTGGTGTTTTGCCGGGAAATGTTTGACGCAGGTGTCCGCGTCATCCTTAGCGAACCGGTTGAATCGTCGGAGTACAGTCGGACAGGTGACGCGGTCGGCGCGGCGTGTCCCGTCGAGTAAATGGAGGACGCGTGATTCGCGGAACGAAAGCCGGCCGGCGCGACGCGGCGCGGCGCGGCCGCGGCCGAACGAAAGTCTGTTCTAAACGAAAGTGGAGGGAAAAGGGCCTCGGCGAGTGTGTCGTGTAATGGCGGAACGCGAACGTGAGGCCGAGTGACCGACTGGCCGTGGAATCCCATTCGGAGCTGGGAAAAAGAGAAAACGCGGCCTTATCGAACGTACTAAATCTGACTATAATTGGGGACGGGCGCATGATTATTCCCGCGGACCGTTCCCGTGTTCCGTAGCGATCGGCGGCTCTTCTCCGTGGATTCTCGTTCGATTAGAAGGATCTCGAAGAGATCGTCGCCGAGATCCGCGGTGGTCGCTAGAGACAAACAACTTTAACAAGCGGCGGGTATACCTGTCTCTCTTTTTCCTATTTTGTTATCTCTCGAATAATTGGATCGCGTCGCGCAGCCTCGAGAGACGGCAAAACGAACGGATCCAACACGCTTCCTGGACCGTTTAACGAGAGCCGCGACCAGCTCGGGAATTAGAGTCGAAGAAAGAAAATTACCCGCGCGAATTTAATTGCGATCATTACCGCGCCGCGGTTAACGATCCCGCCCCGACTGTACGAAGAAGCTGCCCGCGAGCGAAATGCTTTCTTTTTCCTCTCTCGCCGTCGCGTCGCGTCCACGCGATTCTGCCTGTCTCGCAGATGACGATTCGCGAGAGCGAAATATCCATTCGAGACTGCGCAATCTTTTCTATAAATATCGAACCAGGAAATTGGGTAATCGAAAATGTTCAAGTAAAACATTTCTGGAAAAAAGAAACTCAGGATCCAATTGTTGCGATGTTGTATCTGCTGATACCTTAGACAATATATACCTATAGACACGGCGTAGATAATTTTCCGTGTCCGAAAGATGAAATCAGCTGAAAGACACTGTGACGTCACATTTGTACAAGCTATGCTCATCGACAGTGCCTACGCTTGGCTTACATGGGGAGAGGGGGTCAGCGGGTGCGCCATCTACGCTTGGCTTACATGAGGAGAGGGGGGTCAGCGGGTGCGCCATGTACATAGTACATGGAAAGAAATTATCTTAAGACTTGTCTTGTGACGTCACAGTGTCCCATCATCTTTCGGACACTGAATTCTCGGTTTTCCTATACACATACTATACCTATGCCGGGTCTATTAGTATATATGGTCTAAGGCTGATACAATGTATCGAAAAATGATGATCGGCACGAGACGCGAGTAGGTAGGACGTGGATTGTACGTCGGACACTGGTCCACGCGCTCGATCTAGCTGTTCGTTTGGTAAAAAAGCATCTTGCCCAAATCGATGTTTATTGAACGTATATTGCTTCTTAAATGTCCATGACATTCAAAAACGATGAAACTAATGAGATTTATTGAAAATTGTGATTAGAACAAGCATTAAAAATCAACATTTTATGAATCTTATTAGTGAACCGAAAATATTACCTCGTTTCTTATCGATACCCTGGAGAATCTATTTAATATTATGTGTCCATTTTTGGACACTAAAGAGAATCTTCAAAGTTTTCTACCTTTGGTGAAGGATATCTTTTGAGTTCCACATTGTTCCGCATTGTATCAAAGTGCATTATGTTCAGCGTACTTTCTCTATGAAATCATGCAAGAATCACATCCCATTCGGCCCCGGTACAAAAGTTATTATTGTTTAAAGCGTATGTGTCGCCTGAACTGCGGCCGGACTTCGGGTGCAGCAATTTTATTCAATTCTGTTTTTAAGAAACAAACGCATTTCGATGATGAAGTTGGACAATTAATGTTGAAAGATGTTAACAATAATGATTTGTCAATGTGATGTAATGCCAATTGTTATTTTTGTTTATAAAAATTATATTTTTATTTTTTATAATTCATATTATGTTTTTTTTTGCACAGTTTTAAATAAAATATTTTTAATTATGTTTATAAATTTGATTATTGTGTTTATTTAAAACCTGAACCTGATTTATCACACAATTCCGATAATCTGAGAAAAAATATTTCAAACAAAACTTAATCAACGTTCAGCAGTCTACAAATTTCAATCGAAAAAATTAGAAAAAGAAATTTTTAATGCATAAATAATTGAAGTCAGCTTGAATTTTTAAAAGTCAATATGTATTTTTGACTTCATAATATTGTAGCTGATATCAAAACGAATCCAACTACCTAAATCATTATACCTTTAAACTTTCAAATAGTACTAAAATATTAATGAACAGCTAGATCGGCCGAGTAGACCTGGCTTAGTTTCTATTGCTGTTTTTAATAAAGTTTAAGTTGTTTGAAAAGGACTTATTTCAGTTGGCTGTCTTTTTATTAGAAAAGGAACTCCACTCCTATCGTATCCTTCAACAGGAAAAGATTGGTGGACTTTTCTAATCCTCCGTGGATCGGTCCAGCGACGAACGAATTTCTAAACCCGTGTTCACAGCCCCGGGGCGGGAACGCTGAAACGTTCGAGGCGCGCAGAGCCGCGTCGGCGAAATACGTCGGTGTAAACAGCACTTAACGCGTCGCGAGTTTCTCCGGGAGTGTTTGCATTCCCACAATGCGCGGATACAGTGTCGCTGCTTCTTCCTTCATTATTCGTGGATCGTGTGCAGGGCTGCGTGGGAAAGCGGAAAGTCGGTGCAACGGCCACTGAAATAATATTGAAACGCGACGAAAGGGGAGAGAAGAGGGTGCCGCACGTGAGAACCAAGGAAAAAATAGTCGCGTTTAGGCGACCCCGGGTCTTCGCGTTCTAGCTAGCGTGCGGACATAAATTGTTCTCGCGGGCGCGCGGTCGTCTGGCTCCGTTGAAAGCGAGAGCATCGAGGTCACGCCCGTTCATTGAAAATCGGAATCGGATTATTCTACCGAGAAAAGGAGCTTTCAAAGTGGAGAGTCGTTGTCGGACTTCGGAGCTAGATTTTCAAGAAATACAGAGTCTAGGATAAGCGCGAAACACAGATTTTGCCCAGTGGGGCAAATGCTCTGGCACTCCTAAATTCGAGAGCGCTGTAGCCACGTCCTCCTTTTCCGAAAATCATATATGGTACATCGCCATGAAAGGAGAAAATACAATATATACTTGATTGGTCATGAACATAGATTCCTCTTTGGGGCAGTGATTTGGCCCCTCCCTTGACACCGAGGGCCACTAGACCACACCCCTCGCTAAACAGCTACCTGTCGTCAAATTCGCAAGATTTCGAACGCTGGACCATTCTACGCTCTTCCGAGACTATTTGGCCTAAATGCATTGCCCCCTGGGGCACCGCGGAGCATCGTCGGAGCAACCGGCGCATGTCCCAACGTATCTCCGTGGATATCATCGCAGCCGGTGGAAAAACTACGGTGACTCGCGTCGGGAAAAGGTTATCGGGACAACGATCGGCCAAGTCGAAACTTCCTGTCTCGTCTCCGAGATTACAAGGTAATTAATTTTTTCCTCTCGCCCCACCCCCCGCGGCGTTCGCCGCATTTACATCCAGACGATGCGTTCCCAACCGGAGGATCTAGCATCTTCTGGGAAGGATCAAGGACGCGCGGAGAAGCAAGCAAGCGAGCGAACGAACGAACGAACGAACGAACGAACGAACGAGCGATCAAAAGAATGTCACGGTCGAAACGTTTTCAGAGAGGAGAGCAGCAGTCTCTCTTTCTCTTTCGAGTTTTTTGCGATCGACAAGACTCGTTTTTCTGCGAAATCTCCGGGCCCCGGGAATGCCCGGGGTGTCGTAACTCGTTCGCTCGTATCCTCGGGTACGAGGGGATGCGAAAAAAGGAGAAGAACGCAGCCAGCGTGTCCGCGGAGACGGGCAAGATGGAGGCCGGCCTCTCGTAAAGAACGAAACCGATGGCCGAACACCCCCGTCGCGAATTTCATATTCGCGATTAGCGTCTTCTTTTTATCTCCACCTCCACCTCCCTCTCTCTCTGTCTCTCTTACTCGTTTTGTCCGTTCGACCGGGTCTTTTCGAATTCGGGACAATGCAGAGGAGGACCCCGTGGCGACGGTGCCGGTCCAGAGGACAAAAATCGAGCAGGATTTCGTGCGAGTGGCGAGAAAAAGAAGAACTCACCGCACCGGGTTGCGTGCTGCGACACGCGCCGCGCCGCGCCGTCGCGAAACTGAGACTAATACCGTCGCGCATCCGTGATATATTCGAGTTTGATGAGTCCCCTCAGAGATACACACCGGTGCGTGTCCCTGTCGTATGCGTGTATACCTTCGGATCGGCTCGCTCTCGACGACAACGCGAGAGCCCGCGTTGTCAAGACACGATAATTCGATTCCGGGCGAAACGAGCACGACGAACGACCAGACGTTTCGTCGAATGCCTCGTAAATATTGACGAGCGTTCGACGCCTCGACTCTCTCGCGTTCAAGGCGGCAACGAAAACGAGGATCGATTCAGAGTTTCGGTATGCGACCGCTGACTGGACACGCCGCACAGCCTGCGACTCGCACAGCCTCGCTTCTCCTATAACGCGAGACACGATTTCTCGGTGCATTCCTTGCACTATTTATCTTACGTTTTCAGCGATTATTATTAATTTGTCGTTCCTAATTACTTAGATGGACACGATTGCGTTAATAACGAAGATTCAAGGTCCGAGTTGCGATGGTTGGATCGACTCGGTTTTCTGCGAAGCTCCATAACGGCGCTACGACCTGTCTCTGTCTCTCTCTCTCTTTCTCTCTCTCTCTCTCTCTCTCTCTCTCTCTCTCTCTCTCCCTCTCTCTCTTTCTCTCTCTCGGTCACCGCGCGACTGGAATTTTCGTGGTTTCGACGCGAGACGTGTGCGTGGCGCCTCTCTTTCCGACTCGAAATCACTTAACAACGATTTAATGAGCTCGTTCCCCGAGAACTCTCGATCCGCCCCGGGGGTACACGCTTCTACGCTGGCCTGAAATTAGGACGAACACTTTGTACCACGGCAAATTGCGAATTCCGACTGAGAGCGAGAGAGAGAGAGAGAGACCGCTTCGAAAACGTCTAATGGGATCGACCGAAAGATTACATTCTTACGCATTCGAACGGACAGGGTAATTTAGCCATTATCGTGGAGCCATGATTCAAAGCCACTGGGTTCTACGATTGGACGCGGGAAATTTGTATCGAATTGTCCGAAATGTTCTGTTTCACATCTCAAAATACTTTTCAACTCGACACTTTACCGACTGGAATGGACCTTTCAATGAACTGAATGTAGAAGAAGTTCCGCAATTCTCTTATAAATAGACTGCGGATTTTTATGCATTTATAGCAAAATTAAGTAGATGAAATTCAAAATTGTTGGAAAATTTTAAAAATTGAAGTTATCGATATTCAGGGTGAACCACGAATCCTGACCACTAGAGATTACTCTGTTATTAGCAGTCCGATCGAAAATGTTTTTATCAGATATATAGCACGGTTTCAAGACAGCTTTCACGTGATTATAGAAAATTTTTGGTGAACTACTTTTTTTCATGATTTTTTAAGGTCACCTTCAATTTTAACATGTTATGTTACGATACTTAACGAATTTGTCTTGAAATCCTCTAACAGATAGTTCTTCTTTGTCTAATCCTCTAATAGAATAGGTGTAGAAAAATTGAAGATGACCTTGAAAAATCATGAAAAATAGTAGTTGAGAAAAAATTTGCTATAATCGCGTGAAAGCTCTCTTGAAACCATGCTATAACCTGATAAAAACATTTTCGATCGGACTGCTAATAACATCTCTACTGGTCACGATTTGTGGTTCACCCTGTATGATTTCTTCTCTATTAAAATCATTAAGGGAAGAAATAACATTGAATTTGCAGACAATTTTTATTTTGCATAAATATCCGCAGTCTACTTATACATATAATGATTTCCGGAAATTCTGAGAAATTCTTTATATAAACTCCAAAAATTGGTTGTGAAACTCCCGTCGCTTTCGAACAATATACGTTCTGTTGATTTTCACACACAGTTTTGCAATTCGTAAGAATATTAAACGTCGAATCAAATATGTCTGGAGCGTTCGGCATAAGTCCACTTGCCAGCCAGCGATTGTCGAGAAGGAATTTTATTTGTCCACGATCCGCCATTAATTTCGCTAGGAAGAGAGCGTAGATGGGGAACTAGGGACTCCCCGGACTCGGCCCTCGCAGATCCTGCTCCCCGTTGCTCACCGAGAGGATTCCGCAGTTGTTGAGCAGCTCTGTTGCAACTGCACCGGAGAGATAGGGATCTGCCGGTGCGCATCTAGTTAAATCGCGGTGCACCGACGCGACGCGAGGCGACGCGACGGCCGGATCTGCTCGAGGAAGTTCTGCACCCTTTTCTCTTTCTCGCCCTTTCCCTTTCCGATCAGATAACATCGTCGATCGGAGGTGATGGAGCACGGTAGCCGAATATCTTCATTTTTTTTTTTTTGGTGCGCAGGGCTGCCCGACCTCGTCCGGGGTCCTTGAACGAGACGAGTCCTTGGACCACCTTCCAAACCGTCCGCGAACATTGAACGATAACCACGAATTTTTTGGCAAAACCTAACCGTACGAACACCTAACGATCGCTAGACCTAGGATCTTCGTGTTACAATATCATTTTGGTGCATACGTAAATTAAAAAAAAAAAAATTTTCACAGACGCAAGCCTAGTAAACTTTTTAAGATGATCTAAACATCGATCGAAACGTCGGATTAACGTTGGTAATTTGCAAAATTGCTTTGTAAATACATTTAAAAATTGATTGAACCTTGCGCCGAAAACATTAACTTTTAACAACAAATACGATCGACAAAAAGACAATACTATTATGTTACAATATCATTCGACGTTGTCTACGATGAACATAGCTGGACGTAACGAGCGATAAACATTTGTTACAATATCGAATGATACCTGGATAATTTGCGCCAAAATTTTTCACTCTACGGCTTCTAGTTTTCTTGTAATAAATTCCGGAAGATGTTTTTAATGAGCGATTCGATGGAAGGGTAGCAGCCACGTTTCTCGGTTACAACTCGGTATATATGACACTTGCAACGTAATGTACGGTACAAATTCTTCGTAATGGAACGGTGAAATTCATTTTTCTTGAATATAATGGAAAATTGATAATTGGTCCGAGAACAGTATATATTGTTGAAGATGTTGCAACTATGCAGCGGATAACGACCGTATCACCTTCGTATTTGCTCCAACTAGGAACGGGATCTAGCCTCTGGTCAGCCAGCTAACGCTAAGCCTAACAAAAACAGATAAGAGCGCGTGTCAACGTCTCCTACGCGAACGCAACCGAACTGGTTTTTTCTTCTTATCGCGCGGCCCTATTGTTTCGAGGTGCCGATTGCGGAGCCAATCGAAAGGTGACCGACCTCCGTTTTTCCCTTAATTCGGAGGAAACGGTTTTCGTAACACGAGTCGATCTAACGGTCCCCCGTCGAGACAATTTCGATTTAACCGGTACAGTAACGAAATAGCCATTGGATCTACCAGATTCTATAAAATCGTTGGAGTCATTGAACCTACTATCGTTCTTCGCTCAGAATGGACGCATCAGAGGTCAATGTGCATCGAAGCGAAAGCTTCTCGGGCGGGTTCTCAAAGGGGTCGTTAAAATGACGAGCAATTCCGTCGAATTACCGAAACAACGACACTTAACGGCTCGCGTAGGTACGCAAAGATCTCGCGACTCCAACGACCCGTCACGGGAGAGGGAGAGAGAAAGAGAGAGAAAGTACAATTTGCTCGAATTACGGACGCGGCGCATCGCATCGCATCGCTCTCGGTGAAAGCTGCCGATTTTACGACGGGCCAGCGCAGCGCCGCCATTTTCGTCGTGACTCTTCCTACGATAATTAGTAGAGGTGTGCGAGAACCCGAAATATCGAGTCGGGTCAGGAACACGAAATTTTTTCGGGATCGGGACGGGTACCCGAAAATTTCGATATTCTCGAATTTATCGGGATTCCCGAAAGAATCGGGATTCTCGAATTTATCGGGATTCCCGAAAATTCCGAGAACCCAGTAATCATTTATATTCGTTTTAATGAATAGTATTCGAATATAAATGATTACTGGATTCTCGGAATTTTCGGGAATCCCGATAAATTCGAGAATCCCGATTCTTTCGGGAATCCCGATAAATTCGAGAATATCGAAATTTTCGGGAACCCGACCCGACCCGACTCGACCTCTTCTCGACTCGACCATCGGGTTCCCGATATTTCGGGTTCTCGCACACTCCTAATAATTAGTAGACTGCTGATCCTATTGCCGTTAGGGCATGTACAGATTTGTGAAATAGTAGAAAACATCAACAATGAAAAATCTCCTAGTTGACAAAGGAAATTTTATCCCGATTTTCATTCACACTAATTCTACCGACACTTCCGCGTATACCTATTTCTACCGCGACCGGTTAAATGACCGGTCTTTAGCACAACTTACATTTTTTAATATAAAATGGAGATAGTAGCCAATTTGACAGTATAAAAATATAGTCTCTTTTATTCAGAAGTATATAATGTACATTTCATTCGTTTTCACCGCATTGTTTACATCCGAGGTTTCGGACCGCTTCGGATACCAATCTGAAAAATAAACACCGCGAGGCCGATAGACGAGCGAGAACTGTAAACACTTGGACGTGCCCAAAATCATGCCATAATTGCATTATCTTTCGTTTGTAACGATTTTCTAGTTTCGAGTGAATATTATTACAAAAAGATATAAATCGTTCAACCGGTGAAATGACCGGTAGGTAAGACAGACTACAAATTTTTCCTCAGAAAACAAACAATAAAAGAGGAAGTGAATATTGAAAAATGTATTATACGTTATTTAAAGGCGATGCAATTACGTTGTATACATATAGGAAATTCTAATCGAAATTTTAAAAACGGTCATTTGACCGGCCGTTTGTTGGAATAGCGTTGAACAACGTACGAAAATGAGAATTCGCGTAAAGCTGTCAAATAGAGTTAATCTGCCGTGAGTCATTTCTAGAAAGAAAAACAGAATTTCTACGTATTTTGTACTGTTCGCACGAAGCATTTAGGAGCGTCGAACTGTAAACATTGTGACCCCGTGAGGTTACTTCTACCAATGATAACTTCAGTATGAACGCGCGTTGTTTTGGTTGGGGTTTTTATGCACTCGTTGGAATCTAACGTGCAAGATGGACGCGGGACGGCGAGCAGCACGCGAATTCCGCTGTCTCGACGATTTTGTTGTTCTGGAAGCGGTCGTTCCGGTTCCATGTCAGTGCGAGAGCTTGCCACGGATGCGGCACGAAGAGGTAATGGCCGCAGAGCCGCGGCCGCAGAGTTTCGCTGCGATCCGCGCGATGCGGTGCGACGCGACGCGACGCGGCGAAATGGCAACCCATTTAATAGAGCTCGTGCTCGCGCTACATAACCACGCGCGTGGATTACGCGAATCTAGCGAGAGCACGGGAGTAAAAACAGTGGCGCGTCGCGTCGCGTCGGCGCGCACCGGTCTAAAAACTGGTATTACGTTGCGTCGCAATTATGCAATCAGGTTGCAGCGGTCACGTACCGCGTTTAATCGCGTCTAATTAAAATCCATCGGGAGAACAACTGTTTCGACCAACATCCGATGCTTCGTTTAACAATTTTGTTCTATCTACGAGTTGCGACGACCACGAGCTTGCCTGATTTGGATCTGTGTCGAACCATCGTATCTTCCAGAAGAAAAATAAACTTGCAGTATTTCGATGATAATTAGCGTATCGAGCCTGACTCATAATTAAACTGCCGTTTTTATGTAGAGATATTAAAAGAATTTAAGAACTTTAATATATTGTCTTCAACTTTGTTGGAATTATACATCGCTCGCGCAATTGCAGTGAGGCCAACTATTTTATTAATGGATGAACCGTGCTCCTGTATTTGTATCGTCTTGTAATGCGCGCATTTTATTGTAGACGTGCGTTTAGTTTTTGTTATTGCAGCGACGCCTGTTAGTTTTATATAGGTTTTAGAACAAGCAGCTCTGGTGTTCCTCGTAACCACGTACATTATATTATAACTTTGTTAATATCTCTTATATATTGGAATATATTTATTTCTTGTGTGAACAATAAAAGCAAAGTTGCTCGTTCACTGCTTCGTTCAAGAAAAGTTGTATGTATGTGGCTAAAGCTTCTTGCAACTAATGTTGGCAATTTTTATTTTGTATCAAGATTTGCTCTACTTGTAACGAAGAGTTTTTCGAAAAACTCCCATTTTTCTGTTACCGATATCTGACAGTTAGTGAAAATATAGATGCAAATAAAATTACAATGCAAGGGCTTAAATGATTAGATAATTACTAGTGCGAGAACCCTAAATATTGGAATACCCGAAAATTTCGAGATTCTTGAAAGAGTCGGGATTCTCGAAAGAATCAAGATTTCTGATAATTCCAAGAACATGTTTACATCGGGTCACACGATTATTAGATTCCGGGTTTTCAATAACTTCACGAAAAATGGCAGAAGAAATTGCAATAATGTTGTCCATCACCAATTCTTTTAAATAGTGTCATATGTACATATGTCGTATACATACTCGAAATTTTCGGGAAACCGACCCGACCCGATTCGTATCGATCATTGGGTTCCCGATATTTCGGGTTCTCGCACACCCCTAGTAATTACGTAGTGGGTCCGATTGGGTATATTGCACATCGTCCAGATGATTTTTATATATATAAATATGAACATAGTGTATATAAGATGCGATTGAATGTAGTTGTAAATATTAGAGTTTTAGTGTAAGTAAATAGGTTTAAGTAAAAAGTTAAAGATTTGTAAAAGGAACGGGAGGTCCTTTGTAACCCGTAAAAGGGAACGAATAAACATATACATACATACATACACATCGTCCAGATGAAAAATATTTGCAGTATCGTTAGCGGTGCCGATCGACTATCGATTGTAAATTGGGTCGGAGGAACCGGTCCAACTTTGGCCACTCTTTCCTATTGTTTCGCGGATCGTGGTTTTTCCAGCCTGATCCCGATACGAAGAAACGACGAAACCTGTTTTCCCGATCGCGTCGACCGGCGATGATAGCGGTGGACGGTTTAGAAAGCACGCCCACCGTCCTGTCCGGTGTTTACTACCATTCTCGAACCCGCGGACCGGCCTCTACGCCTCGAATACCTCAAAGTTACTCTACTAGAACCACCGATCGTACCCGTAATTGGCGCAAGAGACACCTCTTGTACATCGATCGTTAATTGGCGATGGAGTACACAGATGGTATTGTCGAATCGGGACGAGAAACCGATCGCGAACAGGATTCGAAATTCCTGCCCGGCTGCGCGAGAACTCTGCAGCGCGGTGCAATGCGTTGCAACGATGCAAAAACGAACTACGAGGTGCATCCGCCCTGCACCGGCTCTATTAGGGCACCGCGACTTTCAGAGAAGTTGGAAAACGATTTTCTATAGCAAGATGTATCACCCAGACTACGTCGGATAGAAACTCTTCAAGGAATGTGTCTCGTTGTTGGGTTGAAAATTATGAAATTCGTTCGATTCTAATTGCTATGTCTGTTTTGTGTACATCATTGTGTGCAACGATGGTCGTGTTAATTCTCTAATATGAAAAATTGAATCAAATTAAATCTAGGGGATTCACATCCATTTAGAACTGAAGAAAAATATGAAATCATGTCGGACAACATTCACCCGATTGTAAGAGGACTCTTCGAATTCATTTTAAATTGCATCCTGTAGGAATTTTTCCGAACGTTCGAAGGCATAAATTAAGGCTTCAAGATAGCACTCGATGATAGGATTATTTAACTTTCAATGAAAATTCCAGATCGTACAGGAGAAATCGACAGATCCTCATAGATCGGTAACAAATTCGATTTTTACTTTGAATCAATGTGTTCCCGCAGGAATTTTCAAACGTTTCAGGGCTAAAATTAAAGCTCGAAAATCGTACTTTACGATAGGATCGTTTAGGTTTCAAAGCAGATACTAACACTATTCCTACCAGGGCCGGTCAAATGACCGTTTTTTAAATTTCGATTAGAATTTCCTATATACAAATGTAATTGCATCGCCTTTAAACTTGACGACTTTTCCTATAAAATATACGTATAATACATTTTTCAATATACACTTCCTTTTTTATTGTTTGTTTTCTGAGAAAAATTTTTAGTCTTTCGTACCTACCACGACCGGTCATTTGACCGGTTGAACGATTTATATCTTTTTGTAATAGTATTCTCTCGAAAACTCAATTCCGAAACTATAAAATCGTTACAAACGAAAGGTAATGCAATTGTGGCATGATTTTAGCCGAAAAGTGCCTTCCAGGGACTGCTTTACGGCACGTCCAAGTGTTTACAGTTTTCGCTCGCCTATCGGCCTCGCGGCGTTTATTTGTCAGAATGGTATATCCGAAGCGGTCCGAAACCTCGGATGTAAAAAATGCGGTGAAAACGAATCAAATGTACATGATATACTACCGAATAAAAGAAACTATATTTTTAAATTGTCAAATTCGCTGCTATCTTCATTCTATGTGAAAAAATATTAGTTGTGCCAAAGACCGGTCATTTAACCGGTAGAAATAGGTATACGCGAAGTGTCTGTAGGACTAGTGCTAAATTACCAAACTTCGACCAGCAGAACGGAGAAAAACTATGAAATTTGGGGTTGCTTCGAGTCGATTTTCGAAAATATTGCCGCGAGTAGAATGTTTGTGGCCCCGAATTAGAGTGGAAGATCGATGGAGGCGCAAAAACTCACCTCTTTCATGCCGTCGAGCCTGCCGAGACTCTTGGTGCCCCTGAGGGGCGGAAATGCGGCGTCGTGCCACCCGTTGTTGCACATGGTGATTTGCTCGGCCTGTACGTTCAGCGCGCGGGCCCTGCTCTTGCTTTTGCGTTTGTCGAGCAGATGCTTGGCCCTGGACTTCCGAACCGGGGCGGCAGGGTCGTCCTCCGGGTCGCTCTGCACCTCCCATCTCGAGGGCGACTTGAATCGGCGTCGTGGGCTCGTCGGCGAGGTCACCGGCGAGGTGAGCCTCTGGACGAGGGTGCCGAACATGGTCATCATTCGACCTGGGTATTCACGGTTCTCGGCCTCCGGGGCTCGTCACGACGATGCTCGACGACGACGAACGGAGCGCGCGCCCCTTTACTACAGATTAGATGTCATCTTTCTTTCTCTCTCTCTCTCTCACTCTCTCTCCCTGTCTTTCTGATTCCTCTGTGATTCGTCCCACCACGCACCACTCCCAACGCGGCTTGTTCCTACGCACTATCACTATATGTACTCCTTCACGCGAAATCCACAGGTGGTTCACGATACGCGAGCTTTTGCGCGCGCGCGCGCTCGCAACGCTGCCGCACACTGGCCACTAGAAAATTCCCGACAATCCCACCCGTTCTGCGCACGTTCTCTCCGGAACTCGTTCGCGACGGAGCGACGATATCCCACTGACAACTCGACGGTGTAGCAAAATCGGTCACCGAGTAACCACCGTGCGCAAAAGCGGTCCGATTCCGCTCCGACAGCACGCGTGCGTCGCCCGTGTGCGCTTGGAGAACGCGAGCAGATACCGTTTCGAGGTACTCTCTCTCTATCGTTCTATCTTATTCTCTCTCTCTCTCTCTGTGTGTGTCGAGCACACGTTTCACCGAGCCGCGGGAAGAAGCGACGTGTCAGAGAGGCCCCGGATCGACTCGAAACCAGGCGCACAGGTATTTGCCTTCGGGCGTGCACCGCTCTCTCGCGAGCACGCTGCTGCTCCGCTCCGATCGAGCGATCTGCGTGCAACCGATTTTTCCGGATTCGAAAGCTGAATCAACCGGGGGGAACCGGGAACTGCGAAAACGTTGCCAACGGCTTCGACGTGGAATTTCGTTAATGCGAACACTATCCGCGGAAGAAGATCGCGGAACGAAGACGAGCCGACGACGACGACAGCGACGACGATTACGACGACAACGACGAAGGCAGCGACGCACACGACGCGACGCGAGCACCGATCGCTGGCTACGTGCGGAATCGAACTGGTCGCGCGGAGACTGCGTCCGCCGACCGGTTGGCCTCGCTCCGACGAAAATGCCCGAGTATGGGCGATTCCGCACGAACCCGATCGGAGTTTGACGATCTCCGACGGGCACACGCGAGCCTTAGAGTCACCGGTTACCATGGCGATCGGGACTTATTCCGCTTTGGGCCTTACACGCCGTTCGTCCCTCTCCAGGGAAACCGGCGCGACGGGCCCCCAGTGTGCCGAGGAGTACCCTTGATACGCTTCCCCACGTCCGTTTCTCTTTGTTTTCTATTAATTGAAACGCTCTCGAGCGAACGACCCTCGCTGGGTCTCCACGGACCCGAAACTTTCTATGCTAATGTCCACGGAAAACTCCTGTTTAATACAATTTTTGCATCTGCCCTTCTGTTGGTTTCTGAACTAGTCAAAATTCAATTGTCAAAGTAATTTGGCAGTGTCAAATAACTTTTCCGAAATGTTTCTTGACACGGGAAGTCCGTTTTATGTCTCTCTCTCTCTCGAGTCTCCTTTAAATCATTGTGATTGATTGATTTGTGCTTAGGATGGTCAGAATTTATGTGGCTGTTAAAATATCAATTTATTGCCACTTTATTGTTTCAACGGAATACATCAAACTCCGTTCGCGTCATTAAATAGAATCCAAACAACAAGTTTGTCGGAGATAATGATAAATACAGTGAGAATTGTAGATTCGAAGAATGTATAGAAGATTTATACGTCGTGATTTTGTATACCACCGGTGGGACAATGTCACCCATCAACTGCTCGTAAACGAAATACTCGAAACGGGAATCTGCCCACAACGTTTACAACGGAATACTCGTATACAGAGGGTGTGCCAAGTATTGGTACACCTTTTAAAAACAAATAACTTTTTCAAAATTCGACCCAACAGCTTGAGCTTTTTTGAGACTTTTGAAGTATTAGTTTAGTAGCTAATACGTAAATAATTTTTTTTTTAAATGTTATTGGTCGCATTTTCGGAGGAAACAGTGAAGGTCACGATTTTTTGATTTTTTATCTGTGCCTGTAATGAAAATTTATAAAGTGCCTTTGGTAGGTATAAGTAAGTTAATATACATGTACAAAGTTTCATCGAAATCGATCAAGGTTGTATTGAAATATAAATGATTGAAAATAGCAAAAATTGTAAGAATTCGCCATTTAAATGACTTGCAAATCCTAACTTTTATTATGCGTCAACCAATTTTAACGACACTTTGTACATGTATATAACTTACTTAAATTTACAAAATATATGTTTGAAATTTTCATTACAGGCACAGATAAAAAATATAAAATCCTTACTTTTACTTTTTCCTGCGTAATTGCGACCAATAACAATTAAAAAAAAAAATTATTTACACATTAGCTAGTAAACTAATCCTTCTGACGTGTCAAAAAAAACTCAAGCTGTTGGGTCGAATTTTGAAATTTATTTGTTTTTAAAAGGTGTAAGAGTACTTTGTACACCCACTGTAGATCGTAGAATGATGGCTGCAACCCTCATACCCGCATATTTCACAGTCTGTCGTAAATAATTGTACAACAGATTTTCGGGTTTATCTATTACCATGGTTCAACATGTATTTTGTTCTCATCAAGTACAATACGTCGGTTCGCAACGCAACGTGGGAAAAACAATCACTGTCAAGTCTTTAGAACGTATGTGTATTTTCTTGCATAATAGAAACTTTCTGCATCGATTGCTAGAGGCAGGAATTAAATGAGAATTTATTTTTTGCTACTCAACAGCTTAATAAAATTATTACAAGACTATTCTGAAGTTTTCACTGTTTTGTGTTTGGCTTATATTTTTGTCATAAACACATCAAATCCGCAGTCTACTTACGAAGGTCGGCCGATGTAAACAAGAGAGGGGACAACGAGATTTCGGGCGAAAGTGGGAGAATCGACGGGAGAGTCTGTGAGGCGATAATCGATCTTCCAGAGTTTCCAGGGACCTTCGGAGACCGGGTATCGGTGGCAGCTCGGGTCTGGATGCACCGCGCTGCACCGCGCTGCACCGCGTTTGCGCTGCAGGGTGCATCGTACTCTATTTGCAGCCGCCGCGCCGCGCCGCGCCGCGCCGCGTTGCGGCAGGAGGAACGTGTCCCGGCCGTAACGGTCTCGGCCACGATAAAAGCAATTGATAATGCCTGACCCCGGAATGAATTCCTGTTTCTAGGCGTCAACCGGCTAATTAATGGCACGATGACTGGTTCTCGGTTGCTTCTCGGTGATATTCTCGCATGTCGGACACGATAAATGGGGAGTAGTCGTGCGGAACACCGCGAGAAGGTGCCGGGGTGTCGTGGAACGCCGTAGTTCCACGAACCTCGGACCGAAGACGCGACACAAGAGAGGGAACGAGAGGAGAGAGAGAGAGAGAGGCCGAGGGAAACGCCTCGGGCGCGACTTTCATCGGGGAACGGTGAATTAACCCTCTCGATGTTCGCGTCGAGCATCTTCGCGTGTCGCGAAAACACGGCGATTTCTTTCTTCAATACCGATCGCACTCGCCGCGAACAAATAGAAATTTGCCTCCGCCGCACAGTGGGCCAGTTCGACGCTGTAGCTGTTCATAAGCTAAAAAAATCAAAGTCCTCATACAACGATTTTTAACGAATGTAAGTACATTGTTTCTTAAATGTCGATTACATTCGAAAAATTCCTTTTTTTCGTAACGATGTCCTGGAAAACTTAGTGAACATTATAAGCACATTTTTTTAATGGATAGTATACGCGTCTATATTTACGACGCACTTGGAATTAAAATTTTTTGTTAATAACTTAAAAAAAAAAAATACTTTGTGAGCTGAAGAGATCCGTCAAAGTTTTTCATCTTTGACAAGGGATAAGTTGAAAAGTGCACAAAAGTGTAAGCTCTAAGAAAGTGGAACATTTTCAGCAACATCTCCTCTAAAAGATCCTGCAAAATTCACGTCCCAACTCAAACCAACTTTGAAATTATGATAGTTTAAAGCGTCGCGTGACACGTAATTTCGCAGCGAGTCGCGGCGCACGAGACGCATTGACGACCACTCAGCGGCTCTTGAGAGTGGAAAGACCTAACACAGACCTATCTTATGATTTTTTTTATATTATACAACCATTGATAAACAATCGAACTTCTTGCTAGCTCAGTTGAATCATTTGTATTTGAGAGGGTAAAGCATCAGCATCGCAGCATAGCATCACAGCAGTTTTCCTACATTGGAAGCCTGTATTTTATCTTTGTTAAATAGAATTATTGAATAGATTTTTGTTTATTAATAGGTAAATATAATTATAAGCCCCAAATCCGTATGGTTAATTGATTACAGTCGGCAACTGTCTAAAATATAAAACTTATTTTTGTTTAAATATTTGTAATTTTTTAAATAAGACAGTAATAACACGTTTTTGTTATTTCATTAATTGTAATCAAATTCCTCGATTCAAAAATTATGGATTACTCTTGTTTGAAAGCCTGAACAGTCAGTTTTCAATTACTATTCATTATTCACATGATTTTTCGGACATTTCCGGTGGTATGACAAAAAAATGTTTGCTACAAAAAGTAATCCGGTAGTCAGTCTTCTACAAATTTCAATATAAACAATTAAAAAAAACGTTTTCTTTTAATAAAAAATTGAGGTCACCTTGATTATTTATTTATCACTATATATTTTTTATTTAATAACATTATAGCTGACGCCAAGAAGAATCCAACGACCTATTTAATGTGCTCTTTAAGTTTTGAAATAATGTTAAAATAGGCGTGAACAGCTAAATCGTCATTCCGGCCCACTGTGCGACGTCCCGAAAAAGACGTCTTTTTGAGACGTAAGACTTTCAAACCTAAAATGGACATGGATTTAAAATCGTCATACTGGCCCACTGTGCGCCGTTTAAAACCAACGTTGCATTAATACGAGAAACACGTCGATCGAAAAGATGGTCGATAAATTCATGATTAATTGACAAATTAATTGATTAATTGACACATTTATGACAAAAGTGAGAATACTATTTTCCAACTAATCAAAGCTATTTAAGAAAGAATGGGACGTCTATTTGAATTTCATCTCTTGCAATTAATGAAGAAAATTGTTATTTTACGTGAAGATCCACGGTCTAACGATTAAGAATAGACGTAAGTACATAAACTGTCCCATTGAAAAATAGAAAAGGAAACGGTATTACTCATGGGACGACCTGGTGTCTGGTAAAGTGGCGGCTCTGCGGTTCCTGACAAGTGTCCTAACGTCTCGATCACAAAAACCAAAATGTTTGCTATTTCATGGAACATGCAACAACGCGTCCTAGGAGATTCATCAAAATCCCGTGGAAAGTTTCTCCTAAAAAACTTCCGTTGGTCACGCTCCAGTCGATTTCGCATCGATCTCTAGCATCTGGCAGGATCGATGATCCTCGCGGAGGGTTTCCTGAATCCGACGCCTAGCAGGTCACGTAATCGTCTCGGAACGATCCGGTCCGATGTTCCCAGCGCGCCGTCGAAACGACGACGGACGGGGTAACGGCGCCACTTATTACACAAACGATATCATTAGACCGGGAACTCGTCAAAACTTCAATTATTCCCGCGGCTATATACGGCCGGTCGGTGTAGGAGGGGAGGGGAGGGGAGGGGGGAGGGGCTTGATTAATCGTGCTGGGAGCCTGCTCCGGCAATTATTAACGCGGACGCGTAATTAGCGCGAGCTCGAGCCGATACTCGGATCCGAGCCGAGCCGAGCCGAGCGGAGCCGAGTTGGGTCAGGCCGGGCCATTCTCCCCTCTCCGGAGGGTCAGCCCTCGTGAGAATCTGAATTACGCGCGTACACGATTGTGATTCGCGAGGGGTGCACGCGCGCGGTTAAATCGTCTCCTCTCCTTTTCCTCCTTCTTCTTCTTCCTCCTTTGCCACAACCCCTACCCCCTTCCCACCACAGCTTCTCCTTGTTCTTCCACCCGAGCATCTTTCATCTTCATCGTGCCGTATCGCGGGAGCCTGTTTGTCCTACAACGCGATTCAGATACGAGATACCGCGATGGAAATTCATAATTGTACGCTGCTCGTGCACGCCGCGCTCCTGTCGTGACGCGAAACGCTCCGGCCGCGGTCGGTGCAATCGCGCGGTGCATCGGCTACGAATTTTCTTAAGGTTCGCTGTCTCGAAAATATGCACGAAGCGCAGCTGCGGAAAATTTCACCAAGAACCTATGAGACACTGTGTATGCGTGGGTGCTTTGTAAATAGTAAATATTAGTAAAAAAATGAAAGAGGCAAAAGTAGTATACTGTTTTTTATACGCAACACAATGGTGTATGTAATTTTTTTGTGTTTATACTATTTTGAAGGCGACTCTCTCAATTTTTTAAATGGAATGCTGTCTAGACGAATTCATCCGTGTATGGCGTGTATGTAATTTTTTTTGACCTTATACTATTTTGTTAGATATGAAGGCGACCCTCTCGATTTTTTAAATGGAATTCTGTATATTTTTTTACATCACATGAAAGCATGTGTCTAGATGAATTCACCCGTATACTGCATACAGTGACCTTCAAGGTCATGCAAGGTCAGAAATGGAAGAAACATTTTGAATATTCAATTCCAAAACATCATCTGATTCATATGAATAAGGAATACTTGCAAACTATAAATACATTGGTATGAAGTATGAAAGCATACAAAATGTTTCTTCCATTTTTGACCTTGCATGACCTTGAAGGTCACTGTATGCAGTATACGGATGAATTCGTCTACACAGCATTCCATTGAAAAAATTTGAGAGAGTCGCTTTCAAAATAGTATAAACACAAAAAAATTACATACGCCATTGTGTTGCGAATAAAAAACAGTACTACTATTTCCGCTTTCATATTTTTTTTAATATTCACTATTTACAAGAAAAAAGCTGGCTAGTTATAGCGCGAACACCCTGTATATTATTAGACAGTCGATCTTTAAGCAAAATTATGTAATTGCAAGAAACAGCAACCACGTAGAAGCTTCTCTTTTTCTTTAATAATCGTAATAAATAGACTGCGGATTATATACATTTATGACAAAAATGAGTAGGTCTAATTTAATATAGCAAAAACATTAGGCGAACTTAGAGCAACTGTTACATATTATTTTGAATCTATTAAACATATTAAGAAAAAAATCTTTATTTCAGCCCAGTTTGTTGCAATTGGGATAGAAAGTTTTTATTTTGCATAAAGATCCGCAGCCTAGTAATAAGTTAATATTAATACATTGACATTCTGGAATCGTTTTAATCTTTCATCTATTTGAAATTGCACAAACTCATTTTTTTATCATTCTTGTCGAACCCTTTTGATGGCGCGAAATTCGAGAGTTTCGACGAAAACGAGAATCTCGTGACGGCACCGCGAAGAAGAGTCCTCTTCGCCTAGACTCCGCAATTTCGCCGCAGCGGACTTGAGTTTCAGCGCGCGCGCGACAGGTGCAGAGGCGAAATAAATTCCAGCTATCGCGGAATCGCGTAGTTCCGTTCCCGGCTGTATTTTTTCGCCGATTTACAGCCGCGATTGCGCCGCGCCGCGAACGGAGTGTCTGGTCGACTAGTAACTCAGCCGACCTGTAGACCGTGTTTATACAACATTCTTCCCCTGCCTGCTCTAGATTCGCGGCGGTAACTAAACTCGCCTCTCGCGAGAAAACGAACACTCGCGCGCGTCGCGTCGCGCCGCGTCGCGCCGCAGGATTCGAAGGAATCCAAGGACCTTCGTACCTCGCGCCTTCCAACAGCCATAAATCCGGGTTATCAAGGGAATCGCGGCGCGCCGAGGCCCTTCCTTTTTTTCGGCTCTTTTGACGCTTGTTCCGGAACGCGGAAAGTTACGCGACAATCTTTCCGGTCGGACAGTCGCCGCGCATTGGGCCATTTCCATAATGTAGCTGAAATTTACAGATCCGAAAATCTATCTAATTGTAAGCTTTACTCTTTCAAGGTCGTTGAGCTTGATCCGGCGATGAGTAGACTGCGGATCTTTATGCAAAATAAAAATTGATTGCATCAATTACAAGCATAGAGAAACCAAGTGGAAATTCTTTTTTTCTTTTAATGACTTTAATCGACTGAGATTGATACATTATGTTGGAAATGTATTTATGTGGCTACGTTATTTTGTAATCTACACTTTACGACATATATACTTTATTACTATTATAAAGATGGTAGTCTAAATAACGACACTGTGTTCCGCGTATCTTGTATTTAACTACGTGTAAATAATTAAAACTGTGCAAGGTTGCAATCTGCTCAGGCTAGCTGCTTCTACCGGACTGACGACGGTCCTGACTTTATGCCCTCGCCTGGGCCCTTCCGTCCTTGGGTAAAACCGCCCCTTACGACTTATACCTAAGAAAGATCCTTATACCTAAAATGCTATGGTATCGTTGTATTCCAACACATTAATATTCTTAAATATTTTTAATCTGTCTACTGCTTTAAATCGTACCTGAACATTTTTATCGTAAATCTAAGTGTTTCTAACGTGGGGCCCACGCCCCACAAGGGGATAGTTTAATTATTAAGAGTGGCAATTCGAAAATGGACTCGTCCATAGTTTACCCTATTATTTAACATTAAACCTACCAAGCATTAAAAGTATCGGTAAATGTGGCGTTATCAAAATGGCAACTCTAAAATTCAGATTGCCCATAATTTTCCATATAAAATAAATGCTTGGAGAAGGAAATTTATTCCATTAGTTTCCACAAATAAATTTTTATACTTTCAATAATAGCAATAATAAACGGCGGTCGTTTGACCGTGGTAGGTTTAGTGTTAAGTTTCTTCAGTGAACAATTCAATTTCTGAATACTAAAAATTATGTATACAGGGTGTCACGTAACGTTTGCACCTCAAATATCTTTGTTGTTTCTAAAGATACGTAAAATATGGTAAGGACAAAGTTGAATGGTACAATGGGGCTGACACGATGCCAAAAAAAAATTTTGTTTTCATGACATTTTTTAGAGATATCAAGGTCACCTTGACTTTTTTAAATGGAACCACCCTTTTTTAAACACCTACAATGATAGTCCCTTTCATTAGGAATTCAGTGACTATAATTATTCCAAGGTCATTCAATGTCAGAGACAGAGAAAACGTATAAGATTTAGAATATGAGCTCTAAATGTTTCGGTAAATACGCATCGTAGCGTTTTGTAACTTGATATTGACTGTTAATATTGTTTATATTACAGCGATCTAACATTTAAAATCATCTGAGAGTATGTTTACCGTTTACTACAAGTCTCAATCGTGATAAATGTATTCTGCTTTCATATTCTAAATCTTATACGTTTTCTCTGTCTGTGACATTGAATGACCTTGGAATAATTATAGTCACTGAATTCCTAATGAAAGGGACTATCGCTGTAGGTGTTTAAAAAAGGGTGGTTCCATTAAAAAAAATCAAGGTGACCTTGATATCTCTAAAAAAAATGACATCAAAACAAAATTTCTTTTTTGCATCGTGTCAGCCCCATTTTATCATTCAACTTTGTCCTTACCATATTTTACATATCTTTAGAAACAACAAAGATATTTGAGGTGCAAACGTTAGGTGACTCACCCTGTATGTTACATAGGTGGCATAAGAATTATAGGAGGGCTTAGGAGGGGCATGGCACAAAAAAGATAGGGAAACACTGGGTTAGAGGAAAATAAATGTTTATTGGTACGGCAAAAGCGCTAATTTTCCTTTAATATTCAACCTCCGACGTGGAACACATAAGTGTCGAGTTTTCCACGTGTTCATGCATAACCATTAGCACGAGCGCATCCGCTGGTGATAACTAGCGCGAAGGATTTCGCGCTTCGCAGGCGCGGGCGCGCGGGACCTCGAGGATCGTGGGGGCGTTTGGGCGCGAGCGGAACAGGTCGAGGTCGAACGGCGAGGTCGGTGGCTCTTTTCGAGGCATTTTTAGACCCGTCGTTTCCCGTGTTTCGTAATACACGAATTTGGCGACATCCACGTTTTCAATGCTTCGTGACAAATGGCACCTGGGAATCAGGTAGGGGACTAACGACAGACGATTATGTATCTTTCCATGTGTAGAGTGGTCAGCAGTGGGCGTGGCTTCGTTGCTCTCTATTTTGACTCGAAACTTGAATCACCGCTATAACATGGATTTCTCTTTTTTGTTCTCATTTGAAACAGTTGTCAATGGAAATCCACTGCTTCTCGTATCGTTGGCCTCGCTGCGCGTACATTGTCCTCCTCGGTGGGCGTGGCTTCGCTGCTCTCGTTCGTCAATCGAACCATGCCCTACGGGGCGACTCCCGCCACTATCAATCCAACGAGGTCTTTGTTCCGAGCAATATGAAGAGCCCGTAACGATCATCGTTGCCAAGGTGAGGACGAGTTCAAGGTCCAGTCGAGTCCCTCGGGAGTAATCGCTTCCCGCGAGGTCGAGACGTCCTGGACGAAAAGGATGGGCCCGTCCGGCGCGGCGACGCGACGGAAGGCTCGTCAATGAGATAATGGGGCGGGTTGCGGGGCATAAATTAAGATATTATCGGTCAGGTGGGGCGTCTAGGTGGAACTGTTGCGCCGGTGATTGTATTTATTGCGACGGCCGTGTTAATCCTTCCTACAATTATATAAATAACGGCTGGCTCGCTCGCTCGCTAGCTCACTGCGCCATTGTAAAAGTCTCGCGGGGAATTTACGACTCGCGGAGCTGCGGCTGAAAAATCGCGAACCTTCGAAAGAAATAAAAGGCCGGAGAGGAGGAGGAGAGGGAGGAGGAGGAGGAGGAGGGGGAAATAGAGAAGGGAGGTGCAGGGCGCGGTCCTCGACGACGCGACGTGGCGCATAGCGTGGCGTGGCTCGGCGCGGCGCGGCGAAAAAGCGAATCGCTCGGTAAGGTGCATGGCGCGCGCGTAGCACGCGGAAACGTTGCGCGAGGTCAAGGCTTCTCGCAGCGCAGCTCGCGGCTCGGGCCCGTTCGGACCCGAGCGAAGAGGAGAGGAGAGGAGAGGAGCGTAGCTGAGCGGAGCAGAAACCGCTTGTCTTTCGAGGAAAACAACATCGGCGTGGCCAGCCTCCGGAAGACACCACGCGCGTCAACTCGCAACGGGCTCGCTCGCGCCGCGCCGCTCGAACCCGCTTAAAGGTCGTCGCACACTACAACGCCCCGGCGCCTGACCGGCACCGCGCGCCTCCGCTGTTTTGGATTTCTTCTATGTAGTTTCAATGGGTGTGCGCACACCTATAGAAACTACATAGAAGAAATCCAAAACAGCGGAGGCGCGCGGTGCCGGTCAGGCGCCGGGGCGTTGTAGTGTGCGACGACCTTTATTTGACGCTCTGCTAAGCCCGCAACGGCCGACAGTTTCTCGCGCGACGCGCGAGACCTTCATTATCCAGTAATTTACGAGACCGAGCCTCTCCCGCTCGAAGAAGCTATCGGCGCAAAGCTACTCCGCCAGCTGGAACTAATTCCCGACGAAAAAACCCGACGAGCCCTCGTTAAAGCGAATTAATTAACAGTGTTTAACGGCTAATGGATTTTTCCCGAGGTACACGCTCGTAATAATAGAAGATCCATCGCGGACGCGTCCGCGTTCGCGCGCGATCGACCTCTCCCCGCGCCTCGACAAAGTCGTTTCCCACCGATCGATCAATGTTCCGGACCGACGAGATTCCTACGCGATTTTTCCCCGATACGTTTTCCATCGGGAATGTAATTGCCTCGATCGCTTTAATTAGATCGTCGCGGCCGCGTCGCGCGTCGCGGAGCCGCTTCTACCCTCGCTTGTTCGCGAGATCCAATCTTCCTGCCACTTCTCGAACCAATTACCGCCTCGCAATGTTGTACGCGCGACGCGATTTCGAAATTTATTTCGGGACCGAAAGCACTTAGCATAAAGTGCGATCTTTCAGGTTTAATTGGACCGCTGCGCTGCGCTGAAAAGCTTACGAATTCCCACGCGAATGCAGTCTGAAATCGATTGGAAGCAACCCCTTAAGATCCTATCGTTTTTCCTCGCGCCACCGGTCGACATTTCTCGATTTTTCCGTGCGATCTCGTATTTAAACTTAAACGATCCTATCGTAAAGTACGAACTTGCGTTTTCAATTTCAATCTTAAAGAGTTTGGAAATTCCCACGGGAATATATGATCTGAAATCGATCTATAATCGAGATCCATAATTTTTCTCCTGAGATTTCTTCATTTGTTCGGATTCATTTCGAACGTTTTCATCAAACGTAAACGGACCCATCGTTAAGTACTCTTCGTACGCCACAAGAAGTCCCTCCAGACGGCACACAGTGTGGGCCATTTCGATAAAGTTTGTGTAAAAAAACAAAGATCTTTCGAAAGAAATGAGATAGAGCGATGATTTTTTTTAACCCTTTGCAGTCGGAGCAATTTTGACTCAAAAACGAAAGATTCTTCCATTCTAGAATATTTCCATTCTATACAATTTTTTTTCATTTGTTGTATATGAAACTGATATAATATCTCGTGTAATATGTAAACGTCTAGTAGTTTATTAAATACGAACAAAAGTAATAATGTGAACAATATTTTTAAGAATAGCATAGCAATTTTCAGTGGCGCCTCAGAGTCGCCATCCGAGTGCTAAGGGTTAATTGAAGCCGAAACATTGCAGAATTTGGGATAAATACATAGAGAGATTATGGTTCGAACGTTTTTTAACATAGAAAATATTTGTTAAACTTGCAGAATTTCAAGAAAATTGTGGTTTATCGATTTCCACGATCGGATAGATTTTTTTGTTGACATGCCATATATCCTTTCCCGTAGATTTTGTCAGGATTAAAAAAAAAAAATCGATTTTTGTGAAAAAACGAATGAAATTTGAAAAGTGGTTACTAATATTGTTCTCGAGGTATAAATAGGGTCATTTAATCGTATACGGGCTGCTGGTATTGTTTTGAGACCAGCGGGATAGACAACTGACCATAATAGCAGTGCGCTCGACTCGCCTGTACCTTAAACGGGGGTACACCGCGTCCTTTTCCAACTCATTCTGATGCCAATTTTCAAATTTCAAGTCTCATTTTGAAGGGGAAACTTCAGGGAATATAACCATATTTTTTTCAAAATTTAAATCACCCTGGACCCTCATCGAAAAAAACGTAAAAAAAGAATTTGTTTACATTTTTCGACATTATAAAGTTAATTAGCGATGTTAAAAAAATTATTTTATAATAGCCCAATCCTTCCCGAATAAAAGAAAAAAAATTGTAGCTCAATCGGACAAACAAGTTCCTGAGATAAAAATCGTAAGTGAGGCCAATTTTCGCCAAAAGGGGCAAAAATTGCAAATTTCGAAGGTCTGTCATTACTAAAAAAATTCGAAACTGGCAAAATGATGACAAACTCTCCCCTAATTTCACATGACTACAACATATTTCATTTAGAACGAAATTGACGATGGTGACGTCAAAAAGTGATCGATTTAGCATAGAATGCCCCTTCATTATTTTTAATTTTATTGTCTTTCATATGTGGGAATACAATATACCTTCAATCTTCAAACCAGTGGGTTATCAAATCATTTCAACGAAAAAAATTATGATTTTATTATTTTTTTTACAAAAATCGATTTTTTTCAAAATCCTGAGGTGGTAGACAAATTTTTCAACGAGATTTGGAATCAGTGTGACAAAATCTACGGGAAATGATATATGGCATGTCAAAAAAAAATCTTTCCGCGCGTGGTATTCGATAAACCACAATTTTCTTGAAATTCTGCAGATTTAACAAACATTTTCTATGTTAAAAAACGTTCGAACCATAATCTCTCTATTTATCCTATATTCTGCAATATTAATTTAAAAAAAAAATCATCGCTTTATCTCATTTCTATCGAAAGTTCTTTGATTTTGACACAAAATTCATCGAAATGGCCCACTGTGCGGGCACAGGGGCAAAGGGGTCCTCGCTCGCAGCCAATGGTTATGCTTTGACGTCACACACTGTAGCCAATAATTCGGCTAGAACCGAAAGTTCGTGTGGAATGACCCAATCGGACGGCTTGCTGCCGCATTCCTTTCGAATTCCTGCCAGGAGAGACTTGTTGTGGCGTACGAAGAGTAGGATCCCTCGGCTTTGATCGAAGTCCTGAACGGTTGAAAAATCTTCACGGGGAGATCGTTTTAAAATCGACTCGAAGAGTGTTCTCTCGACGCGATCGCGGGCATTAAGCGAAGCGTTAATATACACGCTGAAGCGAGGAGGATCGAAAGAAGACATCAAGGTTCCACCGAGGCGAGAATAAAGGCTGAGAGTTGCGCGCGGTTAGAGGTTAAGATCGGTTGGATCCCGACTTTCGTGTGTTCCCGATGAAAATTTCGCGATAAAGATCATCGCGCTCCGGTCCGGTCCGTGATCGCGCGAGCGCGCGCGCGCGCTTGCGAGCCACGCCGTGAAAGAAACGCAATCTCCTAGGAATTCCTCTCGTGCCGAGCGTTTTCTCGTGTAGTATAAGGTCCGCGGCGCTTTGCGCTTGTGCGCGGAGCTAAACGAGAGGCAATCGCGCGCCTCGTTCCACGAATCGGTAGATTAAGCTTCACCGGAGCCGGCGAATTCCACGCCCATTGTCGAGCCATTTATTAATACCTCTCCATCATTGACCTCTCCGTTAACCCGTTTACGCAAGCGTGGCCGCGCGCCGATGGCCACGGACGGAGCGGCTCGGCTCGACGCGGCGCGGCGCGGCGGCTACGGTAGATCGCGAGTTATTAGGCCGTTCGAGCGGATCGCTATCGTTGGCCCGATCGAGCAACGACTATGGCAACCGGGCTATATGGCAACGGAACCGAGAGCATTTCCTGGCGGGACCCGCGACTTTCACGAAGGAACGATCTCGTTCGCAGCCTTAACTCTCGATCGCTTAGCTTGTTAAACAGGACGACTTGAACGCCAACCGAGCGCCCGCGCGCGCGCGCGCTCGCTCGCGCACACGACCGGTGAAACGCCGTAAATCACCATTCTGTCTGCCCGCTATTTCGAGTATCTACGTTTCTTGTGTCCGCGACTTTTTCCGCGGGCCTCGCCTACCAACGCTTCTATCTTATCTCGGCTTCTAACCGTTCTCTCTCTCTGTTCTCCGTTCGCAGTCTCTCTCTTTCTCCGGTTTCTTTGCCCGCCCTTCGCATCCAAGCGCTATGATACAGCGTGCCCGGCCAGACAGAATTATTGGCATACTTGCACCGCTTATCGCGAACCAACGTTAATTATCGTCGCTTCCCCTATCGGCTCCGAATACCGTTCTACGCGCGAGCAGGATCCGTGGACCTTTGCCGATACGACTGACGAAGGGAACGATGTTCTCTAAGGGCTTGAATCGGACGTGGGCAGGGAATGGTCCGTGTCAAGGTTCTACTTCGAGAGCCACGCGGCCACGCCCATTCGAAACAATCCGTACGAACGTCTAGCCGGTCGTCGTTGAAGACTGGAATTTGATTATTCGAATGACGAGGGGATAATTTCAGGTAGTGGACTAGCTCTAGCTCCGTGGACACGCCCACTTTGAGTAGCCTGCCGTAGAGATCCGATAAAAGACTGGAATATGATTGGTCTAATGAAAGAAGGATAATTTAGGCTGGAGAACACAATTCTGATGTTTAGAGTTAGATTTGCACACTACTCTAGTTCCGGAGCCACGCCCACTTAGCGTACCGGTAGATCGAATATATCGTCCTTGAATCCAACTATTCTAATGGAAAGAGGTTGCTTCGGATTAGAGAGAAATTTTCGTGTTTAGAGCTAGATTTATAGAACCCGCTATTCTAGCTCCGAGGCCACGCCCACTTAGCGTACCCAGAGATCGAATATATCGTTCTTGAATCAAACTATCCTAATGACAGGAGGATGCTCTAGATTAGAACGCAATTCTATTGTTTACAGCTAGATTTACACAGTCTATAAACTACTATTCTTGTTGGTCACGCCCACTCGGACCACGCGTGCGCAGATGGACGCGTCGCAGCGGTGCCAAACTCGCCGGAGTCTCTTTCTCCGTATTGATTTGTTATGATGCCACCCGGGGGCAATTTAACCGGCATCAACAATCTACAACTTTCAACGGTACTTTCTACGTGTGGCCGGGCAGTCACAGAGGCGCAACACGCGTTTTAAATAAAGTTCTTTCGATCGGTCGACAAGAAATATCGTCGGGTACCATAAATACTTGTCCATCTCGTTGCCCGGTCGATCTCGTATCGAACAATTTCCTGGACTCCGCGCCGCGCCGCTCTCGGAAGCAGAAAATTGTCCTCCGATTCGCGTTCCAGGAGAGCACACGGAGAACAGCGGAACGGTGGCATCGCGCGATAATGAAATCTAAATTGCAAATTATGACGGGGCATAACTCGCGCTCGTTATCCGAGCGTGTTATGCCCCATTGTCGCACGCACTCTCTCTCTCTTTCTCACTCTTCTCTTCCTGGCCACTTGTCCTCTCCCCTCTCACAATCTTTTTCGCCGTTTCTCTTTCTCCGTGTCCGTCCGTCTCCGTTTCTCTCTCTCTCTCTCGATCACGTGGTGGCATGCGGATGCCTCGCGCGCCCGGCTTTAATGCCCATTCGAATCTCTGCGTATACACACGAAACGGCCGATGCAATATGCCGTGGACCGTTAAGTGGCGCGACCTCGGTGGCTCCGCAACCAAAAAGAAAGAACTCTGCCGGGGCCCGGCGGAAGCATTGTCGGAGCCCCGTGAATACACGCGCGAAGTCCGAGAGACGATCGCGTGGAAAATTGTGAGCACGCGTGCCAACGGCTGCACGAAATCGTTGTTCTTGTTGTTACCGTGTCGTGTGCCGGGGCCCGTCACGGTCCCACCTCTCGAGCGCTCCGTGAAAAATCCCGCGTCCACCGGAGCACCCGCTAACAACCACCTGGCGATTCTTCCATGGGCTCTCTCTTTTATCCGTCAGCACCCTTTGTCGCCGCATTATTCTCAATCAAAGGAACCCTTTAGAACAACGCGCGCACAACGGTTCCCGCGCGGGCTCCAACTTCCGCTTCGTTAGCTTTGCAAACGAACAATCCCTTAATGATCCTTGGACGCTGTTAAGATCTCGTTCCGAAGTCAATTGATTTGTAGCGTCGAGGGTGAAGTCGAGTTCAATGGGTGTGCACGGGTTCGAGTCAACTTCGGTAACCGAGTTCCGTTTGGTCGATACTCGACAGAAACGAGGATTCGACGAGTTCAAATGTTCCCAGGATATCAATTACAGTAAAGTCGCGATCTAGGTCCCATCGTCAGTTCGGAGCAGGGGCTTACATCGTGAAGGGAAACTATTTTTTTATGACTGCGTCGACCGCGCCGAAAGTACAAAAGGACAGTGCCGAACGTAGAAAAGGACAGCGCATGTAAACACACAAGGCACAACACAAAATAGCATATCGACGGGACTATGCTAGTGCAATAATGAAACTTCTTTATTTTTTACTTATTCTTAATGAAATTTTACCAATATATTTTCGACATTTTTCTAATTAAAATGACATGAAACGAGATATAATTTGGCCCATATTTACTGTACATGTGAAGCACAATTTAGAATTTATGATATATTCAACATATGCTATATACAGTAAAATCTTTGTTAAATATAGATAAATGTAAAAATATATAAATCGATAAGGTAGGAATTACCGTAACACCTGTACACGCGACATCTGTATAATTACATTGTAATACTGACATGCGTCTAGACTATTCTGTACATCGTCCTAGTCAGACGTACGACTTCAGTAGAGTAAACACGTGTCTGAGAAAGCCTGCTGCGTCATAGTACATCCTCTGCCTAATAAATTCATACTTATAACAGTCTTGATCTCAAAGTCCCATCCTCGGTTCGGAGCAGGAACATACATCGTGAAGGGAAACTATTTTTTTATGACTGCGTCGACCGCGCCGAAAGTACAAAAGGACAGTGCCAAACGTAGAAAAGTACAACGCATATAAACACGGACCACGCGCGCGCGCGGCTGAAAACTTGCTCCATACCAACAATTAAACCACTAAATACAGTTGAAATTATATAGCGTTTAGTGTGATTTCAATCAGAAAAATGCCAGAAATGATGAAAGTCCAATGAAAGAATAATGAAAAATAAAGAAGCTTTGTAATTGGATTAGTAGTGGTTCACACCGATATACCCGACCCGGTATCGGATTGTGCCGCATGTTTACATTGCTCGACGACCGAGGCAGCTCGACCCTTGGCGAGGTACTGTTCGTACGCCAGAAGAAGTCTCCTGGCAGGAATTCGACAACAAACCGTCCGATTGGGTCATTCCACACGAACATTCTAGCCGAATTATTGGCTAAAGTGTGTGACGTCAAAGATAACCATTGGCTGCGAGCGAGGACCCCCTTTGCCCCTCAGCCGTCTCAAGGGACTTCTTGTGGCGTACGAACCAGTGTCGCCAGATTTTGTGAGCTCAGGGGAGTACAGGTACCCTCTCTCCGATGACCGTGGCACGTTGCGCGTGCGCGAGTGGCACTAAATCCCTGTCGCGCACGCGCAACGTGCCACGGTCATCGGAGAGAGGGTAGCTGTACTCCCCTACTGCGCCCGTTTGGGCGCCTTTCTGGCGACACTGGTACGAACCAGTGATGCCAGAATCGTGGGCCGTGGGCTTTTTCCCCTCCGCTCGCTGAGCCGACTCGACCCCCCACTCTGACGCACCGTCGTCGCGTGTAGCGCGCGTGCAATCGAACAGGCACTCACACGGACAGACTAGAGATACGTGCGTGTGTAGCGCGTGCGCAGTAGAAGCAACGTGGCGACGACGGTGCGTCAGAGTGGGGGGTCAAGTCGGCTCAGCGAGCGGAGGGGAAGAAGCCCACGGCCCACGAATCTGGCATCACTGGTACGGACAGTATGCCTCACGATGGAAGCGGTAGGCGAGGGGACTAAGATCGACAAGCGCTAAGGGACTTGGATCTCGATTTCACGAAAAATGACAACAGGTTATGGTACCGTGTCCCACTTTTCAACGAGAGATAGAACGCCATAAAATCATGAATTCGTCAGTATCCAGACGAGTGCACTGCTCGTTCTGCATTCCAGTCTAAAAGGTTTCAAGCTGGAACAGCACCGAAACGAAGCCGAGCAGTTTCGATGTTAGATAGACAGTCGAAAAATCCCGTGGAGCACTACATTTGCCAGCGAATGGGTTGTTGCAGCAGCGACGCTAATCGAGAATGTGGCCGACGTAATCGCGGACACTTTGAGTTACAGAGTCGGCCGCTCGCAGCCGATGCCGATGGAAACCGGAAGGCTGCCTGCCGGTCGTAGATGCAAAGCCGAACGAACGAACGCAACGAGAATACGGGTTGGCTCGCGAGGTATCGGAGTTAAAAGAGCAAAAGAGGACGAGGACGCGGTGGATCGTTTTCGACGCGTATCGGCTCGATAGCACCGGGGATCGAGAAATCCGAAGGATGCGCCCGCCGTGTTCCCCTGCAAAAGTGTGCTAACGACGCGCGCGCGCGCGCCCGCGCGCCCGCGCGCGAACCGCCCTCGTCCGCGCTCGCGCTGCGCGTTTCCGCATTGCGCGCGCGCCGCCGCGGAAAAACCCGCGCCGCGAGTAATGATCCTGCCGGGAATAACGGTACCGTAAATTGGTGTAGCAAAAGGGTCCGGCGGAGAGTAGTCCTTTATGGAAATGTCCATCGCAATATTGTTAGCCGGGCCGCGGCGCAGCTGGCATGGTAAATGACGTGGCCTGCTCGTTTCAGTCATTAGAGCTCGTCTAGAACCACGGGGCTATTGTGAGCACGATCCGAAGATGACGGAAGTCTCGGGACGGCAGAACAACCGCGAGAGCGAACGCGCGCCGCGTTTTCTTTTCCTTTTTTTTTGTCGCGAAAGATGCAGAAACGCGATCCATCGCTGAGCGAAACATCGCCGCGTTATTTTTGAGGATCGAGAGCGTGGGATGCGATGCCGCGGAAGAAGAACCGGCAAAAATTCAAGAGGTTCGCTTACAGCTGGCATGGTAAATGACGAGGTATGCTGGTTTCAGTCATTAGAGCTCGGCTAGAACCACGAAGCTATTGTGCATCAGCGCACCGACGATGACGGAAGTCACGAGTCTTCATGCGTCTTCATGAACCGTGCTCTATCGCCGGTGAAACGAAAGTTCGGCGGGTTCTTTCGATTTTCGAGGATCGGGAGAAAAATTGCTTTTTTCGGTCGTTGGAGCTCGTATTCTGTGCACAGGGCTTTTGTTCGTCAAAATGAAGCTGAACGTCAACTAACTCGACGAAGCAAAAGTTTAGCAATTTCGGAGGCTTCGGAGCGTGGGATTCGGGAGGGTGGCAAGAGAGCGGGATGACGATCGAGAGAAAAATTGAAGAGGCGGCGGCGCGGTACGGCGCGGCGCGGCGCGGGCCGATCGTGGCCCGACGCGACGCGGAGCGTCGTCGGGTCTCCTAATTCGGGCCGAAGATCGAGGGACATCTTTCGTGGCGCATCAGTGCAACGTCCTGCAGAGGATTCCTGCTGCAGCCGGTACCTTACGCCAGGTTCCTTTGGACTGACTCACGTACCGGTCGTTCCTCGGCCCCTCCCCCTGGCCGCGCGTTCCCACTTTGTTCCACGAACACGCGGAGGACTTGCTTTTCGGAAGCAAAAACGAACGTGGGCGAACTCCTCGAAGGACATTCTCACAGATTCAGTTCTTCCATCGCGACAACCTCGGATCAATCTCTCCTCTCTCTCTCTCTTCTTCTTCTTCTTCTTCTGCTTCTTTGCTCGGTCTCGATCCTTTTTCTACCTGTTTCCTTCGGATGATTCGATCTTCGCGCCAACGATCTTGCTCTATTCGGAGTGGCCCAACACCGACGACTAGATCCAATCAGACAGATGGAAATGGTCGGACCTTATAGCTCCGCGATAGCCAAATGCAACCGGAACACCGTGAAACGTTCTATCGAATTCAAACTGACTTGGAACTGATCCCGTCCCAGATAGCACACGATGTCTTAAAGACGTCCATTTTACGTCCATTTTAGACTGCGAGTCTTGCGTCCTAATAAGACGTCTTGAAAATGTTTTTTTCGGGATGTCGTTTTAACGTCTCAGATGAGCCGTCTTAAAGATATCTTTTTCGAGGCTAATAAATGACTTCAATTGTTTGGAGATGTTATGAGAGTTACTGTTTCTAAGTTTTGTTATTACTTGGAATGATAAAAAAAAATTTTTAAATTCACTTCTAACAGTCACGAGTTACTTCCCAAAATTGCAATTGTTTGGAGTGACAAAAAAAAGACTAATCTCACATTAAAAAGTTAAGATACATGAGTATTTTTCTTTTTCTTGTCACTCCAACTAATTACAATTTTTCAAAACAATTTTTTAGCCATTAAAGTCGTCTAAAAGACGTCTAAAAGTCGTCCAAAAGTCGTTTAAATGGCGTCTTTAAGACGTCTTGAATGTCCGAACAACAGGGTTGATTCGCCCGAGTAATCGGGAATCTCGCGAATTTCTACAGAAATGTTTTCCGCGAACTTAAGCAGGATGGTATAAACATTTATTAATAATAAATAGACAGCGGATTTTATGCATTTATCACAGAAATGTGTAAGTATAATTGAAAACAGTAAAAACAGAAAAATTTTAAAACATTGTCATATTACATATTTTCAATCTATCAAACATATTAAGAAAGAAATTAAATGTCTACTGCACTCCAGTTTGTTGCGATTCAGTTATAAAATTTTTATTTTGCGTAAAAATCCGACGTCTACAAATAAAGGAGTCTGCGAGATAATTTGGAACGGTGTGGGCACGGACAAGATTACGAAAAAATAATGATCCAAGGAGAAAAATGAATTAACCAGGTGCTGACTAGATCTAGCCAGAGACAAAGAGACAAAGACCCTGTTGTTCCGTAATCGTCGCGCGATTTGCCTCTTCCCGAGTGTCGCAGACTTCGCAGAAAAACGATAGACAAAGAAACTGTCGTCGCGTAACGCGGCGCGGCGCGGCGCGGCGCGGCGTGTCGGCACGTTAACCATTATTCCCCGTTGCTGGAATAACCGCTGTATCGCGGAAATCTGTTTTCCCTAAAGCAGCTGCGGATGACGTCACGAGATCGGTGTTCTCGATAGCATGCCTGGCCGATATTGCAGCCGAGAAGGAATTCAATCTGCGTGCTTACCAACGTCACCGTGAATAGCGCGCAAAGCATGGTAATACGATTTCTGCAGGCAGCTTCGCTCAAAAAATCTCCTTTTAAAGACAATTCTGCGGAGAATAGGCCTTCGACAGATTTAACACCAAACTCTTACCGAGCATTCAAAATGGCTGGCACGCGTTGCTTTATAAGAATGACAAGATTTATCTAGCCTTTTCGCTAATTTAACGTACGTTCGATTTAAGAAATGTATTCAACCGTTCCTATAAAGGAGTCTTGGAATATGCAGGTAAAAGGATATTTCGATATTCGAAGTCGTTCGACTGTTATAAACGTAGAATGGAGCATCCGTTTGCCCCATTACGATTAAAGTATTAATAAATAACCAATAAATAATCAATTAGCTGGACAGGAAAAAAGTGCATTCGAATCAATGTGCACTTCGGAGTATTGAGCCGAGACAATTTCTCAACACATAACAGACTAATGGTGAATTTAAACGCGTTTTTCTTAAAACTGTATATTTCATTTTGGCGACCATGATATCTCAAAATATTTCTGATATCTGCCATAGTTTTTTTTTTTTGAGCTGAAAAAGACGAAAAAAAATGACGAAACTTGAAACTTAACATTTAAAATCATGCCAAAAATTAAATTTTCGATATTTTTATATTATTTTGGTACCGACGATTGCCGCAGGTCTACAAACTAAAATGCCGTTTGGTTTTTCGATATCAGATGATCGAAACCTCCGGAATCATGGTCGCTATCAACCTACTGTTTTTTTACACATGAGTTCAAACGGTGTAAAGTCGATCCAACTCGTTATTTTCGTTTGAAAAAATTCTGAGAGATTGTTAAAATGTTAATAAATGTGTGATAAAAATTACAATATTTTTTTTTAAAGGGTCCTTCAAAAAGATTCCCAAAGAAAGCAAGAAAAAGTAGCTCTCGCATGGGATGACCCCCTTAAATGTCTATTGAGTTGCAAATAGCTTTTTACTTGGAATAATTTCAATTTGAAAAAGAATTCAAGAATTCGAAACGAACAGGTTGGAGTCACTTTTTACTCGGAACAATGTTTATTTAAAGAGCTGAATGCGCGTGTCTTCGAGGAGGCTGAGTGTCGTCGAGGAACGCAGGCTGTTTCGCGCGCGGTTTTATCGTCGTACGGTTGTTGCGCGGCAGGTCGAGGAGTCAGATGAGCGCGCAGGTGAGCGTTTTAGGTGACACTTTCGCGTGAAGGTCGGCTAGGCGACCTTACGAGGTTGCGCTCGCTCACTCGCGCGCGCGCGGACGCGGGCGCACACACGCAGTTCAGGTAGGTACGCGATGAGACGTTCTTATCTCCAGGAAGAGAGAGATTCCACTTTTGGAGTGGATGAAATCGTTTGATCGAGGTTGAGACGATCGAACGTGTTCTCGGGTGGCAATTAAGTCGCCCGGAAGCCGACGGAGTCAGCAGGTCGAGGGCTGGAAAAATCGGACAAGCGACGACGATGTGGCCAGTTTCGCTCGGAACGCGAACATGCTCTCGGCTTCGAGAATAAATCTTGCGGGTTTCCTCGATCGCGGTCTTGCTCGCGTAGACCGTGTTCCACTTTCGGCGACCTTAAAGCGAACTAAAAGCCCGTATAAAGGCTGCGCGAATTTTTCTGACCCACTCGAGCTGGAGCTGGAGTTCGCGCGACCACCTTGGCCGTCGCGTCGCGTCGCGCCGACTAGCTTTCCATCGGTGAAAGCTCCCTCGGCTTTGTGAAACGCTCGGCTATGCTCTGCTCTGCTTCGAGACAAGCTCACGAGCTCGTCCTGGAATCGACGGGACCGGTTCGAGACCTTCCTCAACGAGACGTTCGGACGTCGCGATATTAAATTAGCGGAAGCCCGAAATCCTCTCGATCGAGGAGCCACGATCCAGAGTGCGAAAAAATTTGGTCTAACCCAGTGTTTCCAAACGTGGGAGCCACGCCCCACATGGGGGCTATTCAAATATGGACTCGTCCAGAGTTTAACCTATCATTTCAGTTTTCTCAGTGAACAATTCAATTTTTGAATATTAAAAATTATGTATACGATACATATGGGATCATGGCACAAAGATGGTTGGGAAACACTGGTCTAACCTTTTGGCTGATGGCTAAACAAAAAATAATAGAACCACACGATCTAAGAAACAGCACGGACCCGACGGTTTTTCTTAGATCAAGACTTTACCGTAGATTGAAAGATGTGCTAGAGTATGATTACATACACAGGGTCTCTCGCGTGGACTTGACGGTCGTAAGCGTCCTTGGCTTTGGCGAGGGTTGGGACACTGACTCCGAGAGGGCCGTAATCAGTTTCTCCGATTCGATTTCCGCTGACTCGACACTCGTACTCGTTTTTTCCTCTCCTTTCACCCGTTTCTTTCATGGGCGTGATTTACGCGCGGTATTAAATTTATACGCAATCTGAATTGCAAAGCGCAGTGACTCGCGCGACGCGAAGCGACGCGCGCACGGCGAGATGTCCTGGAAAAGTCGTAAACCAAAGGGAACGCTGATTTTACAACGTGTCCGCGGCCGTATCCCGATCGTCGATAGGAGAAACTCGAGGGAAATCTCATTAAGCGGAATGTCCGCGAACGATAACGGCGTCGTTAATGGCTCATCGACGATAATTAACGGCCCGGATCGGCCGTGCTCTTTTTCCCCCGCGGAACAATGACACACGTTACTTTCCCGCCGCGGCGTTTACTGTACAACCTCCTCCTCCTCCTCCTCCTCCTCCTCCTCCTCCTCCACCCGATAGAATAAGCCTTCCAGGCGAAACTACAAATCGGGAATCGAGGTCGGCCCGAGCGAGCGCATCCTGGGATTCTCGTGTGTCCAGTACGGAAAAACAATTTTTTTCTTACTTTTCAAAAGTATAGAACCTTAACAATGCTTTCAAAAATTTTATACCGAAGTTCATTGAAATCTCGTTAATTATCGGATCTAGGACATATGGAGGTCAATACATTTTTACGCAGAATTCGATGCTCTACGATACACGAGGTACCTCTTACCATTTAAAGAAATCAAGGTGACCTTGAAATCTCTGAAACGCCTTCGCGCATACACCAAAATGTTAACATCACTGTATAATTGTTAAAGTCGAAATAAACCTATAATAGGTTTCAGTGGCTCAATAAAAAAAAAAAAAACAATATTTTCCCTTCTATATCATGCAACTTTTGTATTTTTTCATATTCTTACAAGTAACGAAAATATTATACGAGGTGTGCGAGTCGCGTGCACCACCCTGTATATATCTTGAATCCGAATAGGTTACGAGAAGCCACGCGTAAAAAAGTCAAGCTCGCATTGTTATTAATATTTCTGTTTTACGACAGTGCCCGACGCGACGAGGAGGAGAAGGAGGAACGATATTAACGGCGTAATTTATTTCAAAAAGGTGAAATTATTAAAAAATTTTAAGGGGGTTGGTGTATTTATGGCGCGCGCCGCGCGGCCACCGCCGGGATCGTAAAGAAACGGAACAGCCTCGGTTCTAATGAAATCCATGGAAGATTTAGAGAGCGAGCCGGGCCCCTTAAGATCTCGATGAGAGGCGCGTATTGCCTCGATCTCGTTGACCCTGGAATATATTACGGTAATGGTCGAACAAATGAGAAATTAGTATCGGCCGGCGAGGGGCAGGGTCGCAACCAGGAAGTCGTTATCGCCAGGTCTCTCCGGCAGGGGGAGGAATATTGTTTTAAATTCATAATCGGGTATGCGAATGCGAATGCGTACGCAAACGCGTACTCGCAATCGTGATTTCGCAGCGACCACGCCACGCCACGCCAGCCACGCCACAGGTTTCCCAGATTGGCATCGACTGTTCCTAGCGGTACCGAACCGACTCCGTTACCGCGATTTCTTTCGGATCCTGTCGGTAGATACCGTCGAGATTGTTATTAAAAATATCGGAAATCTCGCGGCCCGAGCGTGCACGCAACCTTTACAACCGCGCGTACGTGTTTTCCGACGCGCCGTTCGGGAAGACGAGAAGACTCATCTTATCGGTCTTCCTCTTATCCTCGGCTCGTCTACCGTAGGTTACCGAGTTTCAGCATCGTTTCGCAAAATCCTCTTCGATCCCCGCAACGATTATTCGAGCAACATCGGCCCTACCCAAGTGGTCAAATTTCAAAAAATTGCACGAAGACATTTAGAAACAATTTGTTTATATTATTATGGTATTTAGAGTTTAAATTCTGGCGTGGGCAACTAGTGCTCCGAGAATCGACGACGTAGCATCGGCTACCCCCCTCCCGACCGGCCGGCGCGAGTCGGCCTGCCGCGGCAGGTCCGGACAAGCTCCCGGAACGCGATAGTGGGGAAAGCCGATTCTACGTGATCGTCTCTCGGAGCATTAGTTGCTCGGGTCTGGTTTAAATGACGGTATGCGGTAAGTTTTCTAAAATATGGTAGAACAGTTTTTCTGAGAATCTTTACTGCATTTCCACAACACCCGAAATTTTGATGATCGTGGAAGGACTGCAATTGGACCGTTCGGCAGAATGTTGCAGACTCCGATACACCGATCCCCTTGTTCGATAAGTTTCTCCGAAATTGGTTGGGGGATCGTTTAAAAAATTGAAGGCTGGCAATATTCGCGCCGGGATCCGGATTGGAAAAGGGTAAACGAGCAAGATAACGGGTGGTCGGGGAGAGAAGTATTGCAAAGACAGTCGGCAGACTTCCTCCCGCTGTCGTTTCGATCGGCTCTCTGTTGTAGTTGGCTTTTGTAGGACACGCATTGGGTGGTCAAGCGCGAAGTGTGCACGACCGATCGAAAATAAAAAACCAGCGAGATTTCACTGCGAGCGACGCGTCGTTCTCTTCCTCTTCTCTGTCTCTCCTCTCCGAGTGCACCCGACCTGTCCCCGATGCCCATCCACTCTGCGCCGCTCCGTTGTTCCCGCTGTTATTACATTAATAATAACAATCCGGTCGAATAATTGGATCGGCGAAAAAGCGAGTCGCTCCTCCCCTGTCCGCTTTCCCTTTTAACCGGTCGCTCAAATTACGCCGAGAGACGGGCATCTCTCCGCCTCCTGATTCGAATTTCGGCCTCCGAAATATAACCATTTTTATACTAAACGGTGCTGTTCAGCCGACGAAACTCGTTACGAAACGTTTAATTATCTCAGACGTACGCGATGGCATCTGCGAAGTACATTCCTCTCTCTTCATTTTAGAACTTATTAGGCACAACGCCATCAAATTCTAGTTAATTCTCGTTAGTAATGTCGCCTAATAACCTGCTTAGAAAATGTCAAATTTTAGAATAATTAGGAAATCTTCTACGCAGCTTATTAGGGCAAGTTACTAATGAGAATTTAGTGGAATTGTATGACGTTGCAGTAAGTTCTAAATATGTTGTGTGTTCTAAATAATATCTATGGTATGTAGGCGAACTTGTAGCAGTTAAAACATTTTTCAAGTGCTTCTACGTACCATAGAATTGCAATATTAACAACGAAAATCGATAAAATAACAAGTTACTGGTCTCAACGTTAAATCCTATTCGACATTGTTAACGATTCCGTCGTGACGCAGTTTCTAAACACCGATCTTGAAAAAAAATTGAAAAAAATACCAGTCGGTTCTTTGAAGTAGCTGTTCATGAGCTAAAAAATCAAAGTCCTCATACATCGATTTTTAACGAATGTACATTGTTTCTTAAATGTCCATTACATTCGAAAACGATAATATTAATTAAAGTTATTAGAAGCTCTCGTTATAATAAGCGTTCAAATATCAAACTTTTTCGGATACCGTTTTTCACCGAAAAAATTCCTTTTTTCTTAACGATGTCCTGGAAAACCTAGTGAACATTATAAGCACATTTTTTTAATGGATAGTATATATGTACTCCGTGAACTGAAGAGATCCGTCAAAGTTTTTCATCTTTGACAAGGGATAAGTTGAAAAGTGCACAAAAGTGTGAGCTCTAAGAAAGTGGAACATTTTCGGCAACATCTTCTCTAAAAGATCCTGCAAAATTCACGTCCCAACTCAAACCAACTTTGGAATTATGATAGTTTAAAGTTTAAAGCGTCGCGTGACACGCAATTCCGTACCGAGTCGCGGCGCACGAGACGAATTGACGACCACTCAGCGGCTCTTAACAGTGGAAAGACCTAACCAAGACCTATCTTATGAATTTTTTTATATTATACAACCATTGATAAACAATCGAACTTCTTGCTAGCTCAGTTGAATCATTTGTATTTGAGCATAGCATCACAGCAGTTTTCCCATATTGGAAACCTGTATTTTATCTTTGTTAAACAGAATTATTGTATAGATTTTTGTTTATTAATAGGTAAATATAATTATAAGTCGCAGATTCGTATGATTAATTGATTACAGTCGGTAACTGTCTAAAATATAATACTTATTTATGTTTAAATATCTGTAATCTTTTAAATAAGACAGTAATAACACGTTTTTGTTATTTCATTAATTGTAATAAAATTCCTCGATTCAAAAATTATGGATTACTCTTGTTTGAAAGCCTGAACAGCCAGTTTTCAATTATTATTCATTATTCGCACGATTTTTCAGACATTTCCGGTAGTGTGACAAAAAAAAATGTTTCCTACAAAAAGTAATCAGTAGTCAATCTTCTATAAATTTCAATATAAAAAATTTAAAGAATTTTTTCTTTGATAATAAAAAATTGAGGTCACCTTGATTATTCATTTATCACTATATATTTTTTATTTATTATAATAACATTATAGCTGACGCCAAGACGAATCCAACGACCTATTTACTGTGGTCTTTAAGTTTTGAAATAATGCTAAAATAAGTAACTAAGATTTCGGAATTCCACCGTAAAAGAATATTCATCGGACGAACTTCGTTTTTCCGGAGCCGTCGTAGCCGAACTTCAACAACGATTTAACCCTTAAGTGGGTGCGCCTATTTTTGTTACATAAGTGGGCGCGCGGAGCACTTTGTGCACCATCCTTTAAAATTACGTATATCACTGTTCATTATCAGTTTCTTATGAAATTTTATGTCAATAAATGGAGCAACTACAAACGGAGCACTCAGTGCTATTGCGCGCCCACTTAAGGGTTAAGTATGTTTACGTGAATATCTGACGCAACAGGCACGAATCAATTTTCGTAGACACCCAGCGTCCGCTCTCGAAGTTAGTCGGCTAATTGTCGATCGATCGTCGAGGACCCCAGATAACCCAGTGACACGCGTTCCGTAATCTCCCTGTGAAAGTCTGGACGCGCGTCGAGTACCATGGAGATTTCGGATCGGAAGAGATTAGGCTGATCGCTGATCGAGATACGGATCGGCTCTCGAGCTGTTAACCTCCTCGAAATCTTTGGCACGTGTCACTCGGCTGAAAGATCCCCATCGGATCACTCGAGTGAATTGCTGTCGTTATTATCCTTAATACGCGCATGGAACGCGTGGAACAAATACATATGTACAAATTATGGAAATGTACTATGAAGTTTCTTTTTATCGAATGTACAGAATAATTTTTTTTTATTATTAGGAAATCTCTTATGAGATTTATTACAACATAATGTACAGAGTATAGCAAATATCGAGAACATTAGTAACATTGTGAGGAGGAGAGAAAAGAAGGGAAGAGGAAACAAAAATCCTTAGGCACGTAGGTTACAAGTATTGAAAAAGGCTATCATATACAGGGTCATCCGTTTTTATACGGCCAAACGTCAACCAGCTATAGAGGGCCCCAAATGGAACAAAAACCAAGATCCGAAGGTCATACAAAAAAGTTGACTTAATAAAAAAGATGCCCCTATTTATTTTAAACCAAACAAAGGAAAAATCATCAAGATACATAATTACAGTCCTAATATATTTAATCTTAAGTGAACGCAAAAAATGACGGGTTTTTGCAATTATCTAAAAATCAAGACCGAATCAAAAAAAGTGTTAGGGGTGAAAGTTGTTTCATTTGGGGTCCTCTATAGCTGGTTGACGTTTGGCCGTTTAAAAACGGATGACCCTGTATACGCACGCCATAATATTAGGTTTAGCTATTAAAGAACCAATGTCTAACGGCAATTGAAATCCTGCTTTGTAAAGTTTTTGGATAAATTTTTTCCTTTGTTCGTTATATAGATTGCACTGTGAAAGCACATGATTGAGCGTTTCCTGCTGTAGGTTACATTGACATTTGGGGTTATCGATGATACCAATGCGAGCAAGTAGCCAAATGGTAATGGTCCGCCCTGCATCGATTAATTGAGACAATGCATGTACAGAATAATTCATGAGCCTCGGAGGTAAACATTGTTCGCGTTGTTTTATATCTGGAGTGCGGTTGTTTATGCGAAATAAAAATTAGTAGACCCCGGATTTTATTTAAACAGTGCGAGGATTAATAGAATTAATGAGCGAGCATATGACCTTTCGACCTTCCAAAATAATTACACAACCTTGTCCTCGTACAAATTCATTAATTTGTACACTATCGATAGATGTTCAAATTTTTTTTTTAAATGCAATTGCGTTAAGATACGTTTCGACGTTTCGGAAGATGCTCGCTACGAAACTTTGAGAATTGTTGGTTCTATCGATTCCGAACTGTTAAATCCCGATGAGAGATCAGTGTGCGGCGCGGCGGAACGCTCGGGACGATTTACGAAGACAAATAATCGATTCAAGGATTTTTTCTTGGTCCCGGCGATGCCGCGGACAAATCGCTCGCACGGGGGATGCGAGGGGTGCGGCGCGGCGCGGTTGCGGCGCGGCGCGGTTGCGGCGCGGCAATAAAATTTCGCCGCGGAATTTATTTCTCGATCCGTCGCGTTTAGCGGGGCCGCACGCCGAGCAAGAGATGCATTTTCTCTTTGTCGGTGTTGCGGCCGGGTATATATCTCTCGCGAGCGCCGGGACCCTGCCTTAGAAGGCAGACGCACGATAACCGGGAATCTGTTATCTGCCGCGAGGGGCTGAAACGCTGAAACGCATGAAACACGCCGGATATCGCGTATAAGGACAAGGTTTACGCTCGATCCAATTTCCTGAAGCCTCCGAGCGCCCTCGCCTAAAAAGACATAGCCTAAAGAGACCTGGTGCACCTGGTGAAGGTGCCAAGACTCTCTCTAAAAAAAATAAACAAAATTGCATCCAACAACAAGAAGTCATATTTGGTGAGGAATAATTTAGAGTCTTATGAAAAATTCCAGGAACATAGCAATCAAAATTTAACCTACGGGCTCCCTTCGAAGGGTCCACGATCCGATGATCCCCCGTGACGTTCACGAGGCGACTTGCATAATCATTCTGACGACCCACAGTGGTTCGAACGAGGAAAAAAATCAATTTTTCGAATGTTAGGTATATAGGTTTTTCATTACAATTTCATTTACTAGATAGTTGGTGTATTCAAACCAACAAAAAGTTTTTATAAATATCAATCATTTCTTGGAATATTATGACATGAAAGTTAGGAAACAGGAAACCTGCGATTTTGGCTTATAAATGCGGCTACATTCAAACACAGCCACAAGAATCTAAAACGTTAAAACACGTGAACAATATTACCAACATAAATTGAAGAAAGAGGTATGTATTTTGAATAATAGAATTCAAGTTTAATTGACATAACTTTTTTACATCAAAAAACGTCAAGATAAAACTTGTTGCTAATTGTGCAACACACTGTCAAGTACATATCCTGCAAGTTTTAGCTGCGAACTTGGCACTGAGACTATTTTTTTCTAACTACAGTCAGTCGCATAAGTATTCGTACGCCCTTTAAAACAGAATAACTTCTTTACACTTTTACCAAACGATCCGATTTTTTGTGAGCAATTAGAAGCATTTGTTTACTAAATGACGTGCAAAAAAATTTCGAAAAAAATAGCGATAACAAAATTTTTTTTCTTTGACCCCGTAAAGAAAATTAAAAATATATGCGTTTTGTGGATCTATGTTATATATATACATGCTGAAAATTTCATGGAAATCGATTAACATACACACGAGCTACAAGCGGTTAAAAGTGGTTAAAATCGTAGTCTGCCTAAAATCCACAGATTCTACGTCTTTTACGGTAAATCTTTCGATCCGTGTCGTTTTTTTCTGCGTTAACCGATATCGATGAAATTTTCAGCACATGTATAACTAACATAGATCTACAAAACGCACAGTTTAAAATTACTATCGCAAACAAATATTTTTTTGTTGTTGTATTGTTAATTATTCGATCAACCATTTTGTTTCTCGAAATTTGGACTTCAAATTTATAATTAACGACCTCAAAAACTCTGGAGTATGAATTTTTACGCAAATTGAACCAATCATATTGATGCTATCATATTTTTCTATAGATTGGGCTAGTTCAGACCTCTATGACGAATAGTTACAAGGAAAGTTATTGCTCCAATTGCAAGCGAAGATTGGCCGAATGTGGCCGAGAATTTTTAAATACCGTTAGTTCAATATTACACATTACCAGATATTATGCCAGAACAAAATCTATTAAAGAATTTGTTGTATACTTCTAGGAATAAATAATAAGCGTAATGCAGAGGTTTCCAATTAGCCATTTTAGTTAATGTTTAACAACTTTTTGACAATTTTTTTTTCCAAATAAGCGTTGTACCTGTAGCATGCTTTCCACAAACTTTCCACGTATTTTGGTTGTTACAGATTTTTTTCCGCTTTTTGGCGAAAACGGCACCACTGTGCGATGCGCGACCGGCTATGCGCGCATGAACTATGAACGCGGCACGCGTGCCCACGTAAATATAGGAAGCGCGGAACTCGCGGATCTGCAGAGCAGAGCAGACAGTGCATAGTATAGTAGAGCCGCGTATTTATTCAGCTGGGGCCCTCGTCTTTCGCGTCAAGAGAGACTGCGGTTTTTTCACCTTTTTGTGAAAACGCGTTCTAAACGGGGCGACGCTCCCGGAAACCGAACGCGGAACCGGAAGTCCTCCGCAGAATTTCAGGGCCGTCGGTATATCGGTGTCAAGCGGGGCTCTGTTTCACAAGTTCGCTGAAATACTGTTTCAAATCTGTACTGTGTCTTGTATATTTTTGAATGCAGATCATATTTCAATAGTCTAATATATTTTTAAATTATATTACACATGCGTTAAAAATATGTCGACGATTTCCGGAAGTATCCGAACGAATTCACCGATTAGATATCGTAAATTGTACGTGGGTACACGACGAAGATTTATCAGACCGTTTTCTCGCGGAAGGATCTACAGCCTATAGATCTACAGAGTGGAATATTCGAGGAGCGCGGTTCGGAGCGCGGGGTCCGGCGAAAGTTCCCGTCGAACGTATGAAGTTCTTCCGCAGGCCGAGTCAATCGGGAACGCACTTTGTAAAAAGGCTTAATTCACCGTAATTTCCCCTTAACTTTATGTACCCGGCGAGCATACTGTACGTGCCTGGCGAGTCGGACTCGCCTTCGCTGAATACCTTCCGGTATCGTTCGTGCAACACGGAGGTTCTCACCTCCGAACAATTTCAGGTAATCGGCGAACTGTATCGTCTCTCGGCTGCCTGCTAATCGAACATGAAATTTTATGCAAATATTCAACGATCGTACACAGTGATCCCTCCACTTGTCGAGAAACATAGAACATTTTTATAGAAACACCATTACAGAACTCGTTGGATTAAATCTACTTTAATACTTGTAGGCATTTAGTATCACAAACATATATATAGCTGAATCAAATAGAATGCAAGATTCATACGAATTTAATGCTATTAACAAGTCTAGAAGAATTCTGCCTGGGAACAGATACAGGGTAGTAGACGTTACATGTTTCATTGGGGCTGCAATAAATACAGTGAACATTTTCTGTATCATTTTCTTTATAACACAATTTTTTTTACCAATTGATGACAATTTTTACTACGATCTACCAAGTAAACAAATTTGATTAGATTAGACTTTATCAGGTGCAAGAATGTTACAAAAATCACTGTTGCGATAAATCTGATTTCTTCTATTTTGATATTATTAGTTGAGTAGTTTTTAGTTTGTATGATTTTTTCACGGTAAAATCTACTGTTTACAGTTGACACACTGTTTTTTAAAAACTTTGAATCGGATCACCCTGTACAAAAGCTTGATTATCTCTATTTACGCAGTGGAACAATTTCCTCAGAGTCAGAAGAGGCTCGATCGACTGTTCTTACGGTGTTAATAATTCGCGAATAATATGAAATCTTCGCGATCCTCCATCCAGTAGAAAATCTTGATCATCTATTGCCATTTGTTCATTAGAGTGATAGAGATGGTCTATTTTCGAGCGTTCGGGTCCATAAAATCGAAGTGCAGCGAGAAGATCGTTTGGATCAACGGGGGGAGGAGGGGTAAGGTGGTCTCTGTGAAACTTCATTGATCCGGCGCGCGGCGCGGTGCGGCGTGGATGTTGTAACAGCGCAGCGCCAGGGACGATATCCATCTGAAGAGGCCTGGATACGGTAACAACTAACAACACACACAGGGCTCGCCCTCGAACCCACCACCGCCGCAGCCGCCGTCTCCGTCGCCGCCGCCGCCGCGACTGGAATTCGCTGTTGCAACGGGGATCGATATCTCGATTCCCTCTCGCGGATCAAACCGCTGCGCTGCGCTGCTGCTGTTGCTGCTGCCGCGCGAGTCGAGTTTAACGCCCTGCATGTAGGCTACTTTGCAGTTCCGCCGTGCACGACGGTGAAAGTGCACACAGGCGCGGCGACCCGCGTGCGTACACACAGAGTATACTACACGATATACCCGAGTGCACGCGCGTGTGCAATCTCCACACGCAAACACGCGAACACGAACGCGATCGTTGCTCATTCCGCGCACGCTTATCCGCGTGTTCCGAGAGAAGCTTCAAAGAGAATACCCTCGCCGTGGTATTTACATAACGCTGGAAGCGTACCGAGAGGATCACGCTCACCTCCCGCGATTTCTATCGAGAGATCTTCTTAACCCTCGATCGCAGGACCGGGCAAATGAGTCTCGCTCTGTCCGGGGATCGATTAGTCAACCGACTACTCTTCGTCAAATTGACGAACGAGCCAGCGCTTTCTGAAAGATTCTTGATCCGCTTCTACATCGAAACGTCATTCTATTCGATTCTCGTTCGAATCGATAACAACGTTGATCCGAGACCGATCGATTCTTCCATGTACTATGTCCCACTTTCTGCCATCTTACCGGATCAATTTTCCGCTCGAACGCGCGGGAAGTTTCAATATTCGACTTTCACTAAAATATTTACCGATTATTATATTTATCGTCCTGCATGCGTTTACCTCGATCGCAAATATTCGATGAAATTGGGAGAGCTTGATTATTGTACGTCGCACACACTGGTATTTGTGCTAAAAACCTGGCCAAAAATCGAAATTGTAAATATTATAGGGTTAATGATGGGTTAATGATGTATGTGTGTATAACTATAGGGTTAATGATGTGTGTGTATCGTATGTATGTACGTGTGTACATACATAACGCAAATAACAGATGAATCATAAATTTACAATTGCCAACGATTTGAAAAAGAAGGCAAATCGAAACGAACGCGCCCGCGATAAACACGTCTGTCAAATTTACTAATAAATACGGCTTATTCCTTACAATATTTACATATAGAGCTGTGGTTGCGTCCTAAAATAGATAGATAAACATGCCGTCACGTGGTGGACTCCCTATCTGTGGTAACCCAACCAGTCACAGGTGCCTGCACTTAGAACCTAGCACTTGTTCGATACGCACGTCTTTTTTCGCAGCATTCCGTTCGAAAGCATCTTTTTGTTGTGATCATTTTTATGTTGGAAGTGATTTTTCTGGCGAAACTTATGATGGATATTTTTACGAATGTTAAAATCTTTTTATACGTGTTTTTACCGATCTACAAGCCTGACTAAAAGCTCTTGGATTTTCATTACATTTCTTGCATACATTAGTGTTTTTACACATATACAACTCATCGCAACAGCGTAAAAGTTACGTGTTGTTAAACTTCAGGATATCTAGAATTACTATACCGCAAAAATGTTTTCCCAAGTTTTCGCATTAAAGAAAAATAAAGCTCCAAATATAGCCCCTCTTTTGTTATTTGGTTAATTTTCTTTTTCGTTTGGTCCAGTTTCTGTGGATTTCATAAAAGTCTATGACTCGAAAGCAACTGCACGAGCTAGTAAAAGAGCAAAGCGGCCGTTTGATGAAAAACTGAAAGATTTACAAGAAAAGTTAGTGCCTTAGTTTCACATATGAACACCCATAAATAAAACTTACTATCCCTAGTATGTAGTTAGAAATGACTTCTTTATTCATAAACTAACTGTGTAATAAATTGAAAAATGCTCTCGGCGCACGGTTTCGATCATTTTTTTTTAATGGCAATATTCAACAACCTCCGCATATATCTACCATGTAATTTAAATAACTTGTTGTGTGTATCGATGGAATTAATTATAATTTTGTAATTCTTGATTATATTTTTTTGTATAAAATTTGGTATAATGTTGTTGGTTCTACACTTTAAAAGAAATAATTTCCTGTTACTTATCTTAGCAATTGTAATGTTTGTGTTCAACCAGTCCTTGAGAATCCGCATAGTATCAATCCCCAACGTTCTTGACATTGACGCAAAAAAGAGGAAACCGTGCGCCGAGGGCATTTTTCAATTCATTAAACATTTACGATCGAGAAACAACAAATTCATTAACTGTGTAATGTAGGAAAAACAAGAAAATATGTTTGGCCAGGTTTTTAGCACAAATACCAGTCTGTGCGTGGTCGGTCCGCAATCTTCGCAAACATCTGCGAGAAAAAAGCAGTATGAAATTCGGGCAGGAATTTTTATCGAAATTTTCATAAACAACCAGACACCGTGGTACACCCGATCGGAGAAGGCTTCGGCGCGTTTCCATGGGAAATATTTCCCCGAGCCGCGCGTCGGACGGCATTCCGATGACGGGACGTCGAAGATGCGTCGCGTACGAGGACCGCGCGCGATGCTTTCAGTAAAATTCAAAGATGTTGCCTCCCGGTAGAAGAGAGAGAGAGAGAGAGAAAAAGAGACATATGGGGGAGAGAGGGGGGGGCCGGATGTCACGCATGCATTGCGTGCGCCGTAAGCGCGGGGAATTGCTGCAGCATCGATGCACCTTCTGGAATAATAAGCCTGCTGGCTGGTAGCTAAAAGATGCCGGGAGAGTGAAAAGAGAGAGAGACAGAAAGAGAGAGAGAGAGGATGAGAGAAGGGACTTAGGGATCGACCTCGGCATTGAATTCGCGTGCACCTACTGTATTATCCTCGCGGGGCCCTTCGTGTACGTCCGTCCGTCCGTCCGTCCGTCTGTCAGGAAGTTGTTTTCCTTTTCAATGATTCGAGAACTCGTCGGAGTCGATAACGTTCGGCGGAGAATCTCGGCGTAGCGTAGCCGGGGCCGGATGAATCCCACTTCCCATGGAGAGTTGAATGGCGGGGTCTGGAGAGAGTTTGATAGGTTTCTCCTTCGGCAAGCCTCTTCCGGCAAACAATAAATCTCTATCGTAATAAAATGCCGATCGCGCATTTTATTCCGATTACCGGTGGTACTTCTCTTCGTATTCTCTTTCCCCCCCGTACATCCGCGTCTCTCGAAGACAACGCGTCGCACAGTGGTCAGAGAAATGCAAACTATGTTCGTATTTGCTCGGTATTTAGAGGAAAGCTGTCTAATATGAACCGGCAGCGCGTAGATTCGACCAGCACGTATCATATCAGGTTATTTGTTATCTTGTCAGTTTCAAGTGTATCTTTAACAAGAAATTTGGCTTTTTTTCAAATCGGAAACCGGACGACCTGAGATTTATCGAGTTGCTAGAAGAATTAGCATTAAAATCTCGTTACTATCGCTTTGGCTCTAAGCACACAGCGATTTATGAATGAGAATTAAGACAGGAATAATATACAGGGTGTCTCGCGGAAAGTGCCGTTTTAAATGATTACCGAACGGCTGCAGATCGGAGACAAATATTAAAACATGTTTATCGTCATTTTTATGGAGAATCTTGCTGCGATAAAGAAACGTCTTCATCTTCAATTTTTGCTAGTTTGTGCCAAGGTGATCTTCTGTTTTTCAAACGGAATGTTGTATTTTTGTTTTGGGTAGTACGAAAGTGTAGGGAAACGAAGTTCAGCATATGTACTTGAAATAACCGCAACTGAAAGTCGCAGAACCGAGAAAGTTTTACAACAGACGACGATTATATTTATTAATTGTCTCTTCGATTCACAACGAGATAAGTTAATCCATCAACTGCGTAAAATTAAGCTTCAATTACCTTTAAGTTTGGAAATATTAGTCGCCCGACCTAACATTAAAGCTTGTTTTCTCATTTTTGATTTCTTAAATAACTGTAAACTACTTTATCTTATTTAGTGCAGCAGAAATAGATTTCAGTTGAGATCTGAAATGCTTAAATAAAAAAAAAAAAAAAAATATTTATTAATTGCGTAATACTGCCGGAATACACACTGCTTACAATACGGAGCTCGCACGTCTGTATCGCTCGGAGGTCTATCGGAGAAGAAGGTATGCAACGAACGCGCATTAGCATACTCACGAAAGTCAACTATGAAAACATTTAATAATATAGATGTCGCATCGAAAGAAATGGAAGGAAAATCAAGGAAGTACTTGTTATAAATAATCAAATGTTCCAAAAATAGAAAGTTCGTAGACGGAAGAATATCTACACGGTTTCGCAGGTTTTCCGCGGCGTTGGAAATTTGATTTAACGTTTATAACGAACGGAACCACGGTGCGACGTTCTGTCCGCTAAAAATGGACGTTTCATTAGGGTAGAATTATCGAGTGGAAACAGGCTGCGGTCATTAACGTCGCTTGCTGTACCTGTTCGCCGTTTATGAGGCAAGTTATAGGCAGACACGTGTTGCTCCCGCCAGAAGAGCGCCGTCGGGGGAGGAAATGAAAGTTACTTATTATCGAGAGGACGGGTTCGAAAGGTGGATAGAATCGCGCGTGCAGCCACCGCCACACGTATCTGCCTCTCCTCTCGGACGGATATCGTCTGGAAAATCGCCTCCTCGATGGGAAATGTTAAGCGAGCTCCACAGTCGCCTCGGGATACGAGAGCGTTTCCACTCCTTCGTGCACGAGATTTTCTACCATCCGCGCCGGTTAGGTGAGGTGGTTCGTGACTCATTTCGAGTCATTGTCGGTCATTTGAGCTGTCCCGTTTGTCGGTTTGATTAACCTCGCGAAATAAAAGGTGGGGGAAATTCATGAAACGTTGAATATTGCCATAGTTCCACTAAAAAATTTTACTTTCGTTTATGACTAGTGGCTTATGAAACAGATAAATTAAAATCAATCTGGATTTTGAATTCTTTGCGATCGTATCGTCTTATTCCCACTTATTCATTTATGTAGAATCACCTTCGTTGTACAGTAAACGCTCGATCGTTGTCAAAAGGCCGGGGGTTTGAGCGGACAACGAGCGTGCCCCGACATGCTTTTTGATTTATGACTGCGTCTAGATATCGCGCCGACCGCGCCGAGCGAGACTTCAATAGAAAGCCGAATACAGAAAAGGAAAGAATGAAATACGGATCGCATGACCGAAGCGTGCCGCCGTCGCCGGCACAGTTTAAAGGTCCGCGTATTTCTCACTGTACATAATGCCAATTAAAAATGCTTTATTTTTCATTATTTTTTTATGGGACTTTCACTGGCTTGTTTCTGGCATTTTTCTGATTAGAACAAGACCAAACACGATATAATTTGGTCCATATTTACTCTACATGTAAAGCATAATTTATAATTTATGAAACCACTAAATAAAGTTGAAATTATATCGTGTTTGGTATCATTTTAATCAGAAAAATGCCAGAAATAAGTTAGTGAAAGTCCCATAAAAAAATAATGAAAAATGAACCATTCTATCATTGTCATATCATTGTGAGAACACGCGGGCCTTTGAACTGTGCCGGCGACGTCGACTGTTCGCGTCTCTTTCTTTCCAATGCGCTGTTGTTCGTTGCCTTCGAGACTTTAATGGTCGATAAAACCACTTAATACAGTTCAAATTATATCGTGTTTGGTGTCATTCTAATCAGAAAAATGCCAGAAATACGGTAGTGAAAGTCCCATAAACAAATAATGAAAATTAAGAGATTTGTAAAATCGATTCCTCGAGTCAATGTTGTGGTGTTCACACCGATATACCCGAGCCGACATCAATCGTCGCCGCCCTGGGGAGCGACTCGGCGTTGACAGGCAGTGGAGTGGGTAGGCACTGGACAACGAGCGTGCCCCTGATTCTGGACAACGAAGGAGCGTTTACTGTACCACCAGTTAAATAGATTTATCGAATAATTTTCCTTTAATGCATCTTTGCAGCATCAATAAATTTTTCTTGAAAATTTTTAAAGTCTCAATGAGAGTTGGGCATTATTTCGATGAAAAATTGTTTAAATAACGATTCGAATAAAAGATACTTTATCTTTATTCGTTATTCGATGAGGTTCGAATAAATAATTTTATTCGACGAGAATTTATCCGACGAATAAAGATAATTTTTTTTATTCGAAGCGGATTTATTCAAACTTCGAATAATTTTTTCATCTTTTATCTTTCATGATCTCGACGATTTCGACGAGCGCCGAACTTGAAAGACCAGCGACCGACAAACAGCAGCCGCTCGCTTCGAAGGACTCGGTCGCCGAGAAGTGTAAACATAACTAATTCAATAACAAAACTTCTTTATTTTTCATTATTTTTTTATTGGTCTTTGACCAACATATTCATGGCATTTTTCTAATGACAATGATACCAAATATGATCTAATTCCTTTGTTATTTACTTGAGTAATGAACGATGAAAGTTTTGGATGCATAGAAGGACAATGTATGGAATTGTATCATATTTGGTATCACTTTCATTAGAAAAATGCCATGAACATGTTGGTCAATGTCTCATAAAAAAATAATGAAAAATAAAGAAGTTTTGTTATTGGACTAGTTATGTTTACACTTCTCGGCGACCGAGTGTTTCGAGGCGAGCGGCTGCAGTTTGTCGGTCGCTGGTCTTTCAAGTTCGGCGCTCGTCGGGCCTCATCGCCGTTTATTCGACCTGGCAAAAGTTATTCCAAGATTTATTCGAAGCCTTCGAATAAAAGATGAAAGATAAAAGATGAAAAAATTATTCGAAATTCGAATAAATCTGCTTCGAATAAAAAAAATTATCTTTATTCGTCGGATAAATTCTCGTCGAATGAAATTATTTATTCGAACCTCGTCGAATAAAGATACTTTTTGTAATTTGAACCTTCGAATAACGAATAAAAATTTTTTCATCTTTTATTCGTTATTCGAAATTTTTATTTTGATAAAAATTTTCCCCAACTCTGGTCTCAATGAATAAAAAAGTATTCGTATCAAGTAGAATTAATACTGTAGTTTTTCCTGTTTTTTTTTTCTGCGCAAACACAAACACTTATCTTCCAGCAAGAATCCGCGTTGGTTTCCACGAATTAGTTGTTAACATGGCAATTTCTTCCAGCGGTATTGAACGTGTAATTGTTCATTTATCGCCAGGGCTGGGTGGTTAATCTTGCCGGAGAAAATTAGAAACGATTAACCGGGACCAGGCAATTTGTCCTCGGCGTTGTTACTCGATCGACTCGAGTCGACTCGACTCGACTCGGCCACGACCGACTCGCGTCTCGAATCGAAAATCAAGACACCTATGCGCTGCACGCTGGCGTAATTACAAAAGGACGCCACGGACCTCATGAATAAAAGATCGGTATGCTCGCGGCTCGGGGCACGCGCTGAATTATTGAGAAAACACGCCGTTTGATCTCTCTGAGGCGTGATCTATGCAATGGTCCGGCGGTCGGGACCTTAAGGACTTTGAACTCTTTCGTTCGACACACAGTCTACGATCTTGTCCAGCTCGGAACGATCTTTCTCTTGATCGTTTACTTCAGTGTTCCAAGATTTTATACAAACGAAAGTGACGGTGATCGATACTGTGTCTTCGATGAAACCAGAATATGTATACATACATATCGCACCCCGGCAAGAATAGCGAGATTGTTAGAATTTATTTAAGAAAGAAATTGACAAAAATTGATCCACTATTATTTAGTAGGATATTCTATTGCTTTTGTCTTTCAAGAACTTTCGAATGATACATCGTATCTATGCTGTCCACGTCACGGGACCCTCAACTCTAAATTGTTTCTTAGATCGTCGTTCGTTTATTCCAGAACGATCCTCATTCGCGTCCTATTTGTCGAAGTGTAAACACGTGTCTCACTGTGTGTATTTCAAACATATAAACTGAAATAAATTCTATTTTATATTTTCAATAGAGTCTATAGTTTCTTGTTCAAATTTTCCAATAGAGACAAGTAAAAATTGCAGTATTCTCGCAATAACGTTTGCAAGAAAATTATAAAATTTCCATCGAAATAGTATCGACACCTTTAATCTTTTAGACAAATATTTTTGGAATTAAATGCGATTAGGCTCTATAAAGTGATATTATGGATGTCTCCATCAAAGCTAAAGTGACCCTGTTCTCGCCACTACAAATATGAACTAGCTCAAAAAGAAAACTGACATAACAACCCTCCAGCGATTCAATTAGGGGTTAGAGATATGACGTTTTTCTAGCACGTAAAGGCCAACTAAACTGTAAGATCAAAATCGTTATTTTTTTTAGCTGTGTGACTGTTATTGCCACGGTGCGATATATTAATTTAGAGCACGTTAGGAAGCTACCAACCTTGAAAGGAAACGATTAAAGTACAATATTAAATCAAACTTCTTCCAATATTACTTCAAACATACTATACATACAACTAACAACTTGGAGGATAAAGAATCATAATTTAAACATTCTTAAATGAAATGCAATGCAAAATTTTTCAAATAAACAACAAATTTGTCCCAGTTGCTAGTGTGCATCGAAGGAGGCAAGGACGCGTTTCGCGGACGCTCGAGAATTCCGTTAGATCGTGGGCCCCGAATAATGGCAATTATTCGGCCGATTGCGCGGGTCACCGATATCGTTTGCACCATAGCATTTAATATTCCCGTGGTGGCACCGTCGCGTCGTAAAGCAGTCGACGCATCGCGAGTCTCTTTTACGGCTTCAAGCTGTCCGGCGACGGGACGCGACGCGACGCGACGGTCTCGCGGGGCGTTCGAATGCGCTTGCATGCGCTCGTGTGTACGCTCGTGTGCGCTCGCAGCGTCGTTAGTTGCGGCACGTCGTAACTAACACGTGTAAAAGCGGGGTTCGCGGGGCCGCGGATCGTCCCTGCCCCCTTCCTGCCCCCTGCCATATAAATACTCTGGCCGATGTACCTCGCGACTCGCACTCTTGCGCCGTGCCCCGTTACAACCCCGGAATTTCGTGGAAATGTAAGTTAAGATAATCATTCTCAGAACAGCTCCCTGGCGCTCTCGAGACCCGGACAGCTATCTTACGGGCCGCTCGGGCCCGCATTAATTGCGCACGGGCCCCGTAATATTTTTCTGCGGGCCCCCGAAAGGACCGCGAACCAACGAGCGCGAGCGCCCCGCGAGAACGCATGACAACGATGCCCGTTTCCGGTACATTATGCAACCTCACGAGGAAATCCTCTCGCTTTGTCGCACAAATCTGTGACGTGTATTTGCCTCAATTTCTAAAGAAATGTAATTTAAGAATTCAATATGTTTTCTTACCTTGGTAGGCCATAATTTTCACCAAAAAATTAATTTTTTTTTTAAGCCCAGTTAATTTCCAATTAAACACAGATGTTTTTTTACTTTTATATCCCAGATAGCACAAAGAAGTCTGTTGTCGGACATTCAAGACGTTTTACAGTGTTGTCGTCTTCCGAACGGCCTCGGATCGTCTTCTGAACGGCTTATGTTACAAAACTGTTACAAAACGACGTCTTCAAGACGTGTTTAAGTCGTCTCAAAGAAGACGTCTTTAAAAGGTCCCGAAAAGACGTCTTTTTAGGACGTTCAAACGACGTCCCGAAAAAGACGTTTATAAGACGTTATTTTAGGAGGTAAGACTTTCAGTCCTAAAATGGACGTAAAATGGACGTCTTTAAGACGTTGTGTGCTATCTGGGATGTCTGCAAACCTACAACTAAGCGAATCTCATACGATTCCGAATGCTTATTAAGAAAAAAAATTCGCTGATTTCGTATCCAGGAACGGCTGCCGAATAAACCAAGCGAGACAGCGAAAAGTTTCCCCGAGGGGGCAATAAAGTTGGCGCGAAAGAACAGCAATTATCCCGTGACTCAACCCGATACTTTACGTGGTTTCTTTGAATTCTGATCGAAACGAAACGAATGCGAAACAGCGCAGCGCGTCGGGGCACTCTATAATCGAGCGACGTCTCGCGAAGGTAGGGCGAGGCGCGGTTAAGCACGAAAAGGATTATACGACGAGTGCCTTTACGCGACCCGAAATTATTGGAATAATTGCCGGTGCTCCCGCGGTAGTTAAACGACGATTATTGCATCGCGGTTTTGCATTCCAACGGCTCCGGGCCGGCTGTTAAACGGCAAGCCCACTACTCCGGCTCGCATTCTACTTACGTATTGACACGGTTAGGTTCCGCGATCTCTGCGGACCCGTTCTCCGCGTTAACTGTCTCGCCGCGCGCCGCGCCGCGCCGCGCCGTTTTGCCCGCTCCTCCTGTTCTCTCCCATCTCTATCCCCGAAGCGATAAATCTTGCCTGGGATACAAATTGAACGTGTAACAGATACACCGAGGCAGTTTTCAGAGTTTCATACCGGAAAATTGGTAGACTCGAGGTCGACGCGTGTGTCATGGTTGTTGGAAAACCTTCGTGTTTCCGACTGGCTTACATTTTACCGCATTCTACGTTCAGATTCTAACTACTCAACAATTAACGAACCGAGTGTCGTCTATCAGTTCTATATTTATTCCATTATTACCTATGCAAGTATCTTTAAAACTTCAATAATTTCGAAATAAAATGGAATGCTCCGAGAGTCGATGACGTAGAATCGACTACCCCCACTATCGCGCTCCGGTTGCAAGCGCGGACCTGCCGCGGCAGGCCGACTCGCGCTGGCCGGTCGAATGGGAGTAGCCGATTCTATATCGTTAACTCTCGGAGCACCAGTAGCCCAGCTCAGAGGGTATGTCCCGCAGTGGAGGGGATATTTGTTTTTCTTAGATCGTGAAGTTTCCGTTTTCTTAGATCGAATATCTACCGAACCCGTTCGTGGAAATAATGGGTGATTCGCGAAAAATCTCCCAGTAAAAAAACGACATAGTACACGGGAAATTAGGGTGGTTTACGGAAAATACGGCCCTCCGAGCGTGCTCTGAAGCGTGATCGCTGTGAGTGGTTCGCGAGGACAAGTTGCGTTGTTGAATTTTTCTCTCGGGGGCTAGCCGTCCCGTCGCGATCGAGTTGATCGTTTTCTTGTTTGGATGAAGAGGGTTCGCGGTAGCAGAAGGGATTTTTCTTCAATCGAAAAGTGGCATATTGAAAGTCGGCGGGTCCGAGCAATTTTCATCGCTCGGTTGGCAGGTAGCAATCAGGCGGGGCTTTCCGATATAACAGTTTCGAATTTGTTTAAGGATACAAAGTGTCGTTGCGTGGCGAAACGTGGTTGCAGCACGGCGCAGCCGCACAGTCGCGAGAGCATAAATCCCTGGGTAATCGCCGGTGATAGCGTGCGGGATCGTCGAGGACTTATCTGCGCATCTTGATTGGTCGGTTTCCGCCGGAGGTGGACAAACGCGGCTCCCTCGTACGTGGGCGCGCGCGGGTCCCTACGGTCCTGGGCCCTGTCGCGGGGTCCCGCAAGGCCCCGCGGGACGCAGAAATTTATCGACAATTATTCCAGAAGCGATAATGGCCGTCCGGGGCGACCAGCGAACCAAAGTTATTCCATGCATCGCATCGGCGCGGTGCGCCAACGAAACTAAGCCGGCCCGGAGAGGAGGGCTGACGATTATCGTCGCGATGTTAATTTATCGCCGGCCCGTTCGACGGGACAACACCGAGCCAGTATTTAGCTGTCGTTTCGCCATAAGAGCGACAGGTAATTATTAATAATTGGACGTCCGCCGGTTCTACCGGTGTACCTGAATTATTACACGCAGCCCTAGACACACCGAACTACCAAACCGAACCGAACCGAATCGAATCGACGATGCCGCGCCGGGACAAGGTTGCGGAGAACAATGCCGCGGACGATGACGTACGATGATTTTTCGAAAGGTCGCTCCACACCGTGCGACAGCCAGCAGCCGGTTGTTCTTCTCGTTAGTATCGAGGCTAATTGCCCCATTACGCAACCGTTACGGACTCCATCGTTGATCCATCGGTGCTTCGTTGCAACACCTCGCGGCTTTTGTTGCTCCGCTTTCCAACCTTTCTTCCATTATTTCTCTTTTACCGATCATCGTCGGTTTATTGATTTTAACGAGCCGATATTCCTGATCGATCGGAAGCGACGAATTTCCTGTTACATCTCCGCTGTTTCGCCCGCGATCAACCCCTTCTACGATTTATTTTACGGTGCAGTCATTAGCACTTCTTTGTCGTCCGTAATTTCTTAGAAGAAGATGAACGCATACGTTCATTCTACGCCCGTGCATTCTCCAATGGTTACACACCGACCACAATAAAATAGAATTTTATTTCGATTCGAAGGTGACATACAGTAAATTCTCGACTTACGACCATTCGCATTTACGACGAAAAAATTTCATAAACAAATTTAATTAAATGTATCAATTTTTTACAGTTTTCGTCAAATATATACCATATACCATATACATTATATCATATTATTACGTATGTAGTTAACAATTAAAAATCAGAAATAAAAGCGGAACCGAACCCCGTCGTAAGTCGAGAAGCGACTGTACCTGTTTAGTGGATTATGTTTTCAGGTAATTTTAAGTGACAATTTTTAATGGTACTAGTAATTTGAAGTAAAAATTTGCAATTTTTAGTGGTCCACATATGTAGATGTAAAGAGAATCGTAGCGCGAGAGATTAACGATACGTTTCTCGGTAAATCGGGGAAAATATTCAGAAGCCGACACAGATTTGGAAAGTTACGGTCCGACGATTGAAAGATCGCGGACGATTCGGCCCGCTTGAAATTTCGTCACCGAAATGAATTATGCGCGCGGCTTGCGCAATCCTCTCGCGCGGTCCGTCGCGATCCTAGCCACTTTCGAATTTCATTTCCTCGGAGGCCCGCGGCGTTTCCGCTCCGACCGGTTAATTAATCGCGATCGCGAGGCCCGGTGAAATCGAGCCAGCCGCGGCACGCGGAATATTGCTTTTACTATAATAATAATTCGGCGTCACTCCCGATTGCTTCTGCTTCTACCACTTCCACCATTTCTCGGCTCTCTCTCTCTCTCCCTCTCTCTCTCTTCCCAAGCTCCCCGATATCTCGACGGACGAGTTAATTGCATCTCAGCCGGTGATTTACGATCGATGCTCTCGTAGATTCCTGAGTTATGCCACTGCTTATTTAATTACGATTGATCAAGCATTCTTCGGGTACGAAGTGCGCCGCTCCGGTGGGCGTCGCGTAGATACCAGATTCTACGTGTACTGTATGCACAGCGGCATCAAACAGGATTTCGAAAATCGATTGGATCTTCCTCGAATCGTTGGGTAACCGGACTCTTGAATCGTTAATGGAATTAGCGAAAGTACGTTGCCTGTGGCGGTGCCGCGAACCTCGCGCGAAGACCGTTCGAAGTCTAAAGAAAGTAGGAATACGAGACACCAAGGTTTTCATCGATCGAGCTTCCCTGAGCATCGGTCTTGTGTTTAACAAACATTTCACGAGTTGACCGTCCAGGGGTTATTCGTTTTTCTTAGATCGAACAGTTCCCGTTTTCTTAGATCGAACAGTTTCCGTTTTCTTAGATCGAATGTTCACTGTACGCCTATAAGACTGATGCAATTTTCTCGTACAATACATACGTGTTTCTCAATTTATTAAATATAACACTTTAATAATGTAACAAATATTTTGAACAATAATATAGCCATTTTAACTGTATAAATTTCTATGTGTACGAACCGGAGGGAGACGGGTATTGTTGAAGGAAGAAGAAGAGGAGGCTGTGTAACACGGTCATGTTCCATGCAAACGCGTTCGTGTCTGGGTTGACAGTAAGTCGGCATTCCTGTCGTCCGACGGGGGCATGTCTTGTCGATTCTCCGATGGAAGACTGGGCAATTAAAAAACACGGCCGGCAACCAGTTTCCTGAAAGCGTCGAGGCACGTAGCGCGACTTCCTCCTCCGCGCGAGCGAGTCCTTCTTCAGGTTGTCTTCGGAGTTTAGATTTTCCAAGAGGTGACCACTTTCCTGCACTCACTCTCTCTCCCTCTCCCTCTCTCTTTTTCTTTTGCGCCGACGGTCACGTAACGCGAGAAGAAAGGAAAGAGGTAACCGGTGGTAGGTTATTAGCGATCGATCGATCCGATCCGATTCGAGCATCGATCCGAGGGATAACAAATTGTTGTCGGACCAGTTTCTCGAATTCGAGGAATCGTCGCCGAGTCGCGGGAAAAAGATGAACCGCGAATCGTATCGTATCGTATCGTATCGTATCGTATCGGATCGGATCGGGTTGGATCGGGTAGGAAGACCGGCTACGCACAGAGAGAGAGCGGAGGAAGACCCGCGGTGACGCGCACGCACTTCGAGGGCCTCCCGCCTTCTTCTAGCGAGAGGAGCGCATTCCTCCTGTATTCCGAGGAACGATTATCAAGGTCGACGCGCGGTATCGCTAGCCAAGGCTCTCTTCCCCTGTTGCGATCCAAGGGATCGCCGATCGCATCTCACGATCGAGCAGACACCGCGATCCGAACGAATCGGACGCGTCCGCCGCTGCAGAATGCAATTAAATCGCGTTCCCTTTCAACGGAGGGGGGGAGGGAGGGGGGGGGGGGGGACATTAGTCGCGATCACGGTGCCAGACGATCAGCCTCAGCGCCGACATTGTTGCGCTAATCAAACGTCCGATCGATCGAGATTACTCGACGGAAAGAGCAACACGCGAATCTCGAACGATATGTACAAGCTGTTTGGCAACAAGAGGATACTTAACCTTGCAACCGGGGATGACGAGGTAACTCCGTCCGCTCGTGTTTGCTATCGACCATCGAAAGTTCGATCGTGTTCTTCTTCATTCGGCAAATAATTCTTTCGCTTTGCGGCGTCATAATATACCAGTGTAAACTATACAGGGTGGTCCATCTAAATGTGGCCACCTATATATATCCTTCATTTGTGACGACTAGACTGCGGATTTTTATGGAAAATAAAACGTTTCCGCTGTTTCCAAGACACAGATGCCAAATAAAAAAATTTTTCTTGTGTTAATTATCTTGTTATACTGAAACTAATACACTAATGTCCTTTAATCTTTTTAATATGACCACTACTTTAAATCGTGCGTAGCCATTTTTATCATAAATGCATAAAGATCCGCAGTCTAGCGATGACATAACAAATGTTTTTAATGCAATATAAATGCTATCACAAGGTGAATTCTTTGCAAATGTTATCGTACTCATTTTTGTCATACATGCGTAAAATCCGCAGTCAATTTATTTATTAAATAGTTTGTTTCGATGTGTGGTTTTTATGAGCACAGGAGTACCAATCAACGTGTTACGAAACTAACAAACTAACCAAATATACAGGGCGTCCACCTAAATGTCCCTACTTAAATATAGCCACCTAAATATCTCCTTTATTTGTGATAACAGCGGATGTTTATGCAATTTCCAATTTTTGTAGGAACATTTTTAAATATTGGAATCACATAAAATCTTATTTTCAGTGGTAGTTGTGTTTGTAGTTCTGGAATAAATAAAAATCGTACTAAATTCTGTGAAATTTTATATTCTAGCATTTTTTGACAATTCATTTAGAAGCCATAAATGCATAAAGATCTGCAGTCTAGTGATGACATAACAAATGTTTTTAATGCAATATAAATGCTGTCACAAGGTGAATTCTGTGCAAATGTTATTTTCTCCCCAAGGTTATTTTCTCCGGAGTGTTCACTTGAATTTTCGAAGATCAAGATCGTTCGAAGGACATGTTATTATACATATCTGAAATCTGAATGTATTTTTTGCTCAGCTACACGATGCTATAAACAAAAAAAATTGCTGTTATGTATAAACAAAACATCGATAACCTTGATGAACTCCGAAAAAAATTACCTTAGGGGAAAAAATGTTCTTGCCAGATATCGGTCCATCGACACCATGCACATTACGTAAGAAATAGTTTTTGCATCACAATAACCTGAAGATATTTACCTATTTAGGTGGCCTTACTTAAACGGACCACATGGTATATGTCGTATTTGTCTATGTTTATTCTGGTAAAATTCCAATCCTATTTATCTAACCGTAAACGCTCATGATCGAGAAGTGACTCGGTGTAAGGGATGATTCGTAAGGGCAAGACGAAAAGAAGTGTAAAATGTTTAACGATAGGAAGATTGAAATGGAAGAAGGGTAACGCCGGAGGTCGATGAAAATCGGCGAGTATGCCAGGAAACGTGAACCGCGGATGCATAAATCGCAACCGGCGATCGCGCTCGCCGATTGCCCATAAATAATGTAACGAAAGCTGTTAGTCATAGTTTCGCGGCAGTGCGCGAGCGCGCGCGCGCGCGCGGGCTAATCGATTCGCGGTAAAATTGCTTCGCGCGTTTAAGGAAGATTATGATTGGTCTACTTTGTTAGAATTCCGCGAGAGGCGGGCAGCTTGCTATTACGGTCTATCCGGAGCTAGCTGGCTAGCTCGCGGGCGAGGGCGAGGGCGAAGGCGCGGGCGACTCGAACCGGGGCGAAATTACAGAATTATCCTGTTAATCAATTGCGGGGACGCTAAAGTGTTGCTCGGCCTGTCGATGCGCATAATGAAACGGTACGGGTAATCGTCTTAGCCTTGGTTCGGCCTCGAGAAGCCTGTGCTCCTCGAGGAGCGTCTCTCTCTCTCTCTCACTCTCTCCCTCTTTCTCTCTCTCTCTCTCTCTCTCGCGAAGGATCGCGGTTCTCCGCGAGATCGTCGATCTGCATCCTTTCGAGTCGCGTCTCTTTCTCGCAAAAAAATGGAAAAGAACGCGCGTATACGTGCATCGCGTACGGTTCCGAACAAGAGGACGATAATTGACAGCATTATTTTCTTGCAAATGGAGTAATTACGATGTGCTCCCGCGCGTCCGATAATAATAACATTATCTCGACGAGGAATAATTACGGGCGCGCACAACAGCCTTCGCGCGACCAGAGAGTAAGGACAGCCGTGTTGCGTATGCTATGCTCCTTTTCGCGAGAGACAAGAGGAGATTCTAGGGGGCTCTCGCGTCGATTTTAACGCTAACGATCGCCATAAACGCGGCGAATCCGCGCCTCACCGCGCCGTGTCTCGGCCTAGGAAGACCTCGAAAACGAACAATCGCCGGCAGGCCGGCAATTAGTTGGAAATGGCCTTCCCCAATTACCCAAGGAATAATAGACAACGCCGAAACCGCGCGGCGCTTACCCGACCGAAAAAAAAAACCCGCGTGTAACGAGCCATTGTCGACGGAAAACGACAATGAAACCGGCCGGGCTGTTTTCGCAGGAATTTACTTTACGACCGGCAGCTAAACGGTTATCGAACACGTAAATTATCCGAAAAAAGGCAACCAGATATTCTACAAATGTGGTCGACGAGTGTATCGAATTTACATTCAATTTTTAAAGAATCCGCAAGAGGTACGGTAAAAGCCTCGATCTAAGAAAACGCGAACTGTACGATCTAAGAAAAACGAGAAACGTTCGATATTCGAAGTGAAAATTGTTCCGACCGAACAACTCGAAGATCTCCCGGATGAGATCGTGCTGCAGCTTCTACCGTTGTTCCGTGCGGTTGAAGTTGAAAGTAATTGGATTCCGGCGAGAGATTCGTCCAAGAATTTCTACTCTTGTTGCGCAAAGAAAGTCGGAGGATGATCGCGAGAGTCGCGAGATAGTCAGCGTGCAGGTAATTAAAAGCGTAAAAAGAGCTAACGGTGCGGCCCGGCCGCCTGGCGAATTATAGCTGATGCATACGCAACAGGCTGCGGCGCGCGACGCGACGCTACGCGATGCGACGCGGATATGATAAACGATCTTGCGTTCCCCGAGCCGATGGCCATCGCGTAAAATCCTGACGTAAGTCGATGGGACGGTGGTTGAACCTCGACGAGCCGAGAGAGCTGCTGCTTCGAAACCTCCCGGGATGAAAACGAACACGACTGCGAAATAATCTTGCGCGACAGTGCGGAGAAACCATTCCAGCACACCTTTATGCAGTTTTTCCAGGGACCCGAGTGTGTTTGATACTTCGTGGACTGAAACTTTGCTGAGGAAACAGACTACGGATGCTTATGCGAAATAAAAATTGTCTACATCAATTGCGAGAAATTGGAACCAGATAGAAATTTCTTTTCCTCTTTAATAACATCGAAAAGCTGAAAATAATATATGCTCATCCTTAACGCTAAACCTACCGGTCAAACGACCGGGTCTAGATTTTTTAATGTTTTTAATTTTTAATTAATAAAGAAATGATTTAATAGATATCTTTATTAGAGAACATATTACGATAACAAGTATAAATGTTTCGAACAGCGCTAGCGAATCAGTGTGCGAAAGGAGAGAGAGAGAGAGAGAGAGAGAGAGAGAGAGAGAGAGAGAGAGAGAGAGAGAGAGAGAGAGAGAGAGAGAGAGAGAGAGAGAGAGAGAGAGGGAGACGGAGACGGGTTGACAAAACCATAACATGACTCAAAACAGTTCGCTCGTCGACGCCTCTCCCCCCACCATTCCCTCTTTTCGTGGTCCAGCTCGAGAGAGGCAGTTGCTGTTCAAACTTTAACCCTGCTTGAGTTAATGCTACGTGCTCCTGATTTTACTAAAATTAAGTTTAGTGCTAAGTGGTGTCGGATTAAATTTAAGTATAGACTAAGAGACTTATCGTTTTTAATAAAGTGGTCGTTAGACTGTTGTGTTCTTAAAACCTGCTAGCTAAGCAAACCATTGCCGTTATATACTACTCCTCCCACGACCCTTCAGTTCCTTAACACTAAATAAATTAAATCTTGTAATTCTCATAAGGCAACATGTGCCTGTTACTTTTATAGCTCGGTACGTTTAGCATTAAATTCTGTTAATCATTGTACTCTCTCAAATTGCACCTACCCATTTTTACAATAAATTAACAAAAATCTGCAGTCTAATAGTCCTATTACTTTTTAGGCTTGGAATATGTACCTAAGAGTGGGCAGCTATTATGCCTGCAGGTTCTTTCGAGAAACGGTCGACGCGTCCTCGCAGGTCGGATCAGGGGAATCGTCTCGAATTGAGGGGAATATAGTTACCCCCTCTCTGCCATTACCAGGACAATCACGACGCAGACGCGGACGCAACGCGAATTGGGTGCGCGGTTCACGTCACATGACCGGTCTGTGGCGGATAGGTGGGGATGCTCGTCGCTATCGATGTCGTAGAGGGGGAAGCGCGGAGTGGGAGACAACTCTAAATCTGGCGACACTGCACCCTGCGAGTGTTTCGTTGATAGAGCTACTTTGTTCGAAAAGAGAGGAAAAAGGCTCGGAGCAAGGGTTCTCGTCGGGCAGCTACGTTGTAGAAGAGATTGAGGCGATGATGTCGAGTGGACGTTTAAAGAGAAAAAGTAGGGCCTGAAGTTTCTGAGCTGATAATGATACCGGGATGTCGGAGGATGATACCGAAGGTCGCGCTTAACCCCCTTTTGTTTCGACTATTTTCAATAATTTCCGGCGAGGATCGGGCCGGGAACGACAGCCGCGAGGATAATAAGGTCGATCGCGGCAACACGCCGCGGGTAATTGACAATCGGGCGCAACAGAGTCGTACAAAGTTGCTGTGGATGGCGGTAATCACGCGAGGGAGCCGGATCGGAGAGAATTTTTCCCAGTGTACGAGGGACGATTTGATGGCCGATAAACGCGATAATATAAGAGAAGAGACGGGACGAAACGGGACGAGACACGGGGAAAACGAGCGAAGCGTGCGGAGAGTGCAGGATTTACGCTTTACCATAAATTGTGTCACTCGTGGCTACGTCGACGGACCACGCCGGGGAATAAAATCCAATCCGCGCGGATACTGCGGTGTCGTGTCTCGTCGAAGGCCTCTCAAATTAATTAAAAGACGCGTCGCTGCCGAGGAGATACGAGGATCGTTCGGCAAATCGCTGGGAGCCGAGCAGAATTTATATCTCTCTTAATTATACACGTTATTAATTGCGAACGGAACAGGGTTTTCGGGATCGTGGAATATTGCGGTGTTGTTTATTCGCTGGGATGAGAAACTACCCTCACTGAGAATATTCTGCCCGAAGAAATTGAAACTTTCCTGTCGATAGGGTCATTTAGTTTGCAATTTTACAACGAGTGATGTACATATAAACGTACCCTTTGGACGAGGTTTAATTAGGGTGAAGAAAAATTTTATATAGCTCGAGACTGTGTGTTGTATACCCGATAACCCTAGGCCGTAGTTAAACGCCAACGCATCACGATAATCATGCTATAGACACGTCAGCCAAAACCCTTGAATCATCAGGACCAAACAGACCCTTAGACTTTGTCACTTCCACATGATCCTTTCCACAACTCTTCTACTTCCTTCCACACTTTCCTCTCAAAAACTGGTAGGTTCAGCGCGACGAGCCGGCAGGCGGTTGGTGTTTTTCGTTAATAACTCCTAAACAAAGACGCGAACAACATTTTGCAAAAGGAAAATGGCGCTTGAAACGACCTCAGGAACCTCCCATTTCCGGGAGTTGAAGACATTTTGGGACACCCTGTACATATATAGCAGCCCGTCAAAACGGATTTAGAGCTTCTTCTTGCATACTCCAGTACAAAAGGTTACGTCGTGGTACAGGGTGTAAAGAAGTGTTTGGTCTTGGCTGCCATAGTCGTATCCCACATCTTCGGATCGATGAAGATCTGTAAAAATGTTGCCGCAAAATTGTCTTTGACCTTGAAATTCAAGGTCAAATTTTTTTTTATTGCATTATATTCTACTTTTATCCCCATGATGCATAGAATACAATGCAATAAAAAAAAAATTTGACCTAGAAATTCAAGGTCAAGTACAATTTTGCATCAACTTTTTCTACCTGCCTATGGTAGCCAAGACCAAGCATTTCTTTACACCACGTAGCTTAAACTCGCCACCGTGTACCTACTTAAATAAAACTGTTTTCGATTTTCTTATAAATTGTTATACTCGATTTCCAAACCCGGAATTCAACGTGTGTTTTGTTCATTTAGAATGTGATTAAGGAAGTCATGAATTTGTCCGTGTATTATTTCGTGCACTACGACTCGGAACAACGAAGTGCGATAAAATTAATTCGACTGTCTTCGAGTACATTGCGAGAGTGGTGGTCGCACATTTGGTCGTTGCACGGTGACGGTGAACGTGTTAAGAAACTTTTCTACGTTTCAGAACGCCACCAGAGAGCTGGCAATTTGCAGCGACTGCAAAGATGAAACCTTGAGTCACGAGACCGTCGGTATAATAATTATTTTTCAGCCGATAACTGAAACGTTGACGCGCTACGTGGAAGGGAGAAGAGCAGGCTCGAGAATGTCTCTATAAGAAGTGCGGCCGGAGGGTTCTCGCCTTCCAAGGAGAAGGCACAATGTAACCGAATCAATTAGACGTTAAAGTATTTGCACGCATCCTAAAGGACTCTCCCGTTCTCTCTCTCTCTCTCTCTCTCTCTCTCTCTCTCTGCCTCTCTCTATCTCTCTCCTTTCCTCTACGTTTCTCTCTGGCTTTCGCAAAATTGTCTGGCAGCCCCTTCGGGCGAATCGCATATTACCGCCGCGCGACCGGTGCACCTCGTAAATCACTCGTCGTTCTGCAACACACGGCACAGAGGAGAAGAGAAACAATGAGTGGTTGCTCCACCGCGGATATATTCGCACGCAGGTGCGTACTAACCTGCGGGTACCATACCGGCAACCACTCCTGCAAATCTCCGAACGGATAGATCAAACACATTCGTTAACCCCTTGTACTACGATTTATTTTATAGTCGAGAGCTGTGATTAGAACTTCTTCGTCGTTGATAGTGTTTTAGAATTTTATAGTAATTCAGTTTAATTAAATAGAATTTGTTGGGATGACGAGGTTAGAGGAGATTAAATGCAACTTTATATTTAAGCGTTTATTTAAACTCCACCGCACATGGAATAACTGTCTTCGGGTTGTGAATTAGTATTGTTAAGCACATAACACAATATTGTACTTTATTAAACTATTAACATGAAAGAAAAATGTGGGAGCTACGACTTGCTCGGTAGGCTAACTCGGACTGACTGACTTGCTCCATTCCTTCTTAGGCCCTTTACGAAAAATGGCGACGCTCGAAAAGCAACAAATCGCAAATTAAAAAGCACCTTTACTCCAACAGAATTTTGTTTCCGTTTAAAGGAAATTTGGAAGGTCTTGTGCGAAATATTTACCACGAGTGAACTGACTGTTCCTTCCCTGGACTTTTACAAACATATTTTATGTAGAGGAGAGGTTAGGAATACGAAATAGGATAGAAATACGAGATACGTGAAAAAAGAAAATTTTACTCATAAACGTTTCAAAATCGATCAATTAGCCACCAATGCAGTGAATTGAATTTAAAATCCCAAGCAACCGAGTAATGGAGGGTTGGGATAATATGGTAGTACGATTTGCAAAAGCATTGCTTCTTTTATTTATTTGTTTCATTTTTTTATTTTGAAGGAACACGTTTGTCAGAAGGTTGGACAGGTGTGCAACGCGAAGCTGTCCTTTCGAACGAGGTGTCCCGCGTTCGTTCCGAAAGATAAAAGCGTCCCACGGTGTTTTAATGTCCGACAAACTGCAACAAGTTGCACACGTGTATTTGCAGCGTGTCTGTGCTCGTGCGAACCTAACAGCGAACAAAGCGGCGCGGCGCGGCGCGGCGCGGCGGAGAGACGTCGCGCGTCGTGTGGCACGGGGAGCTGATATGACCGGGTACCGGAGTGCCACGGACACCCACGTGTGACAAGCCATCGCATAATCTACCGGACATTTAGCGTAGGCTGGATACTAGCCGCGGTGGCTACAGGTGGCTTCGATAGGCAGGTGAAATTTCATAGGAAATAACGCGATTAAACCCGCGCGCCGATGAGACCCGACTCGAGCCCGAGACTTTCAATTACCGTCTGACCCGGGGAAAGCATGGAAAATCGAGACACTCGATATCGTGGCGTTCAACCGACACCTAAAATCACTTCGGTCCGTTTACACAGGAATTTTTGAAAGATTTCACCGCGACCCTTGGCAATGCGAGAATATAAAAAACCGCATTATTAACCCTTTAAAATTATTACGTACTATTATTAACCCTTAGCACTCGGATGGCGACTCTGAGGCGCCACTGAAAATTGCTGTGCCATTCTGAAAAATATTGTTCACATTATTATTTTTGTTCGTATTTAATAAACTACTAGACATTTACGTATTACATGAGATATTATATCAGTTTCATATGCAAAAAATGAAGAAAAATTGTATAGCATGGAAATATTCTAGAATGGAAAAATCTTTCGCTTTTTTGGTTAAAATAGCTCCGAGTGCAAAGGGTTAAATTCAGTATTTTTCCATCAGAGAAGGTAGCCCTACAATGGACATCAATTTTCCAAGAGGACATTCCGATCGGCAAAAAGGTTTCTAATCGCAGCAGCCGTAAAATAAATCACGAGGCGAGGGGTTAATATTGCTATTAGTATCGAACGAGGGTTAACAAAATCGAGCTCGGCGAAATAAGATGAAATAAAATAAAATGTGAGGAATCACGGGAGGCCATTAAGCTGGCGTGTGCACGACGAAACCACATTTGCCGTGAGAGAGAGGGAGAGAAGGAGAGAGAAAGAGAGAGAGAGAGAGAGACCCATCATCGTCGAGGGTTGCGTTAGGCTAGCCGGGGAGTTAGGGTAAGCTAGCTGCGTGACTTACAAGCCCCGAGTCTATATTTCTCCAGGCGTTAAAGTCGAGGTCGATTCCATCCGCGCTTGGGAAGCTTCTTCGTTCGTAGCTGCGATCATTACGCCCGTTAGAAGCTGTCACATAGCTCATCTCACGGACAAGACTGGCGAACACTCTCGCGCTTGCAACTTTCTCGGCCGTATTTTTTTCTCTCTATTTTGCAATCAGCCAACATCGGCAGACGGGGCTAAGTTTTACTAGCTGCAACCTGCTCGGACTGCCCGGACGTTTCCGATACTACAATAATAATCGTCGACGATCTACCCTCGCATGTGCAGCTCGGTTTCGAAAGTGTGCATCTTGCCGTGGAAATGCAGATCATTGATCGCAATTTCATGTTTTTTTCGAGTGAATCGTTTCTTCTTCTTTTGCTTCTTTTATTTAATTCCAGTATATAAATGTTCCATATCGTACTCATTTTTGTCACAAATGCGTAAAATCCGCAGTCTATTTATTTATTAAATAGTTTGCTTCGATGTGTGGTTTTTATGAGCACATGAGTACCAATCAACGTGTTACGAAACTAACAAACTAACCAACTATACAGGGTGGTCCATATAAATGTCGTCACCTAAATATCTCTTTTATTCGTGATGACTGCGGATGTTTATGCAATTTGAAATTTTTGTAGGCAAATTTATTTATTTTTAGTGGTAGTTGTGTTTGTAGTTCTGGAATAAATAAAAATCGTACTAAATTCTGAAGAATTTTATATTCTAGATAACAAATGTTAACAAATGTTTTTAATGCAATATAAACGTTATCGCAAGGTGATTCTTTGCAAATGTTATTTTTTTCTCAAGTTTATTTTTTCCGGAGTGTTCGCTTTAATTTTCAAAGATCAAGGTAATTCGGAGGTCATGTTATTATACATGTCTGAATGTATTTTTCGCTCAGCCACACGATACTATAAACAAAAAAAGAATGCAGTTATGTATAAGAAAACACCGATGACCTTGATGAACTCGGAAAAAATTACCTTGGGGGAAAAAATGTTCTTGCCAGATATCGGTCCATTGACACCATGCGCATTACGTAAGTGTTGGAATTTATTTAAGAAACAAATTGACAAAAATAATCTACTATTATTTAGTAGGATATTCTATCGCTTTACTTTCGAGAAGTTTCGAATGATACATTGTACCGCGTCATGGGACTCTCAACTCTCAATTGTTTCTTAGATCGTCGTCCGTTAATTCTAGAACGACCCTCACTACGTGTTTTTCAGACATATAAAATTGAATAAATTCTATTTCATATTTTACATAGAGTGTTGTTAAAGTTATCGATCGTAATTTGTCAAAATCAGAGAAAAAGTTGATGCTCTCGGCGCAACGGTTGACAAATAGTAGGATACAAGATGTTGATAGGAAAGAGACTATTTGTCAACTGAATTAACGGCTTCATCCTATCGGTCTCCATTAATGTTGATTCAATTTCACATTTACACTTTTCTGTGTATATAACTGTCAAGGGTTATATATTGAACTGTCTTACGGTTTTTTGAATTTGCCGCCAAATATCGATTAGTTTGGTTTTCGATCTATTGATTCCTATTGGTTTCGATTTCTCATTGGTTCTTGTTGCTGTCAACCTCAGATCTCTGTGTTTTGTGCGTTTAAAATTTAATTTTTAAAATTTCTTAAAGCAAGTGAGTAAACCAATTTTTGTGTTTTGATTATGTATTCAATTCTGTTATCATTACAATACAATTAAATATTTTCAGACGCAGTTTTCTTCTTTCTTGAAAAAGACCCACATAAGGGTAGAAACGTTGAAAGTTTAACTTAACTAGCAAAATTGCTTTAGTTTGTTTAAATTGATCGAACCGTTGCGCCGAGAGCATCAACTTTTTCTCTGATTTTTACATAGAGTCTCTAGTTTATTGTACCCATATTCCAATAGTAAGAAATAGTTTTTGCATCGCAATAACCTGAAGAGATAAATTAGGTGGCCTTACTTAAATGCACCACATGGTACACATCAGAAATAATTTCGTGGTCCGAAAGGTTTCCTCGCTAAAAGAAAGCGAGAGCCTAATTAACGCAATCCTTCTTCGAGTTCCACCGATTCTCGGCGAGCATAAGTGCATAAATCTCCGCAATTTAGTAACGAGAGAAGAAAAGGAGAGGTTACCAGGACGGAACACGCGACGCGACGACCGTCTCGACGAGCAAGTGGAAAGTGCGTGACCAATCGGCCTCGATGCTCGCCGTGTATGATTATGCGTGCCGTATATTATATTGTATAGTTTACGATCGGGGGTCGAGTAGCGAGAAGCGGAGTAGCGATCGTGAATGTCTAATCCGTCTGACCTAAAACCCAGTTCTGACGATAGGTGCAATTGCCCCGGAGAGTTGTCCGATGGTCACGTCTTCGATCGCATCGGAACGAAAGTCGAGGTACACGTACGAGATGGACGTGCTCGATCGGTGCTCGATCGAGGAATCGTACGGACGCTTTTGTCTGTTCTCGAGTAGGCTCCTCGAGAGGAGACCCGGAGAAGATCGGGCCAGCAACTTTAAAGGTTAACCGAAGATGATGTTCTCTCGTACACCGTTGCGTCATCCGGCACCGGCACCGGCATCAGCATCGGCACCGGCAGCAACAACTACGGCACTTTCACTCGACACGAGGATCCACGTCGAAGAGAGTAAAAAGCCGCGGAGCGGTTGCAGTGAACCGCAGTTAAGGTCAATCGGCATGCTCGATTTCTTGGCATTTCTCGGCGGCCGCGTCCCGAGAGACCGCATGCCGGAAGAAGACCGGTCTTCGAAAATATCGAGCGCGCAAATTAACTTGTCGGAATTTAGCGGAGCCACTTCGTCTTCTGTTTTCTCAAAATCCGTTGCGGCAATTAACTTGAAATTTTTCGGGCATTTCGTATCATTTGGTGCACTTTAGCGAAAGGGAATCTTGAAACACCGAATAGAAAAAATAATACAAACCTATCGATGCGTGCAAGTTTTACAGTCTCACCTAGACGATGCCGGCAATCCTGCCGTAGGCCGAATTTTAGAAAAGTTTTTGGCTAAAAAAACCTGTTACCGCTAGTAGTAAAAGTACGCAAAATTACAAATTGCTCGATCGAATTGTTACCGACAAACGCCTTACAGAAGTGAGAAGATTTATTTAAACTTTGTACGGTTCTCATTATAATGCTTAACCCTTCGCACTAAAAATTGTTGTCCCATTATTCACAATATTGTTTGCATTATTAAATGTTGGTATGTAATCGATTACTAAACATTTAAATATATCAATTTCAGAACCATAAAATGAACAAAATCATATACAATAGAATTATTCTAGGTCGGAAGAAATGTTTAATTTTCCAGTTAAAATAGCTCCGACTGCAAAAGGTTAAATAAAGAAGTGAATTTCCTATTGAAAGCGTTTTTATAATGAAAATAATTGCTAAACGGATATCCGGTCGTTTGACCGTAGTAGGTTCAGCTTTGAATATTTTTGTTGTTCTGCAGTTGATTTGTCCGTTTTTCTCTCCTAATAACGTTTATCCTAAATGGGATAAATGATGAGAAAACGGGGTAGCAACGGATTCGCAGCGCACGCGGCTATAATATTATAGTTTCGCGGCACGGTATGGTTAATCGGCCGGGTAATCCTATCGATTACAACGTAATATCTTGTCTCTATTTGATCCAGCGATTAATAACTCACCGGTAGAAGAAGCAACGAGGATGGCGAGTGCCTGGCAGCGGCTTGCCGGAGACCAAGGAAGTGCAGTAGGGGGTCCTCGGCCGCTCTCAGCTCGTCCAGAATCCTCCTAGCTTCCCCGTAGCTCTCCAGGTACTCCCAGTAAGAGCTCCAAAACGAGCCGGGGAATAAGTCACCTGGCGACAACCGGTAACCAATTAAGAGAACGACTGAATAGATGAGAGAACCGTCCCTTATACCGCACGACCAATTCCTCAAACCCCCTTGTTTATTTTCTGTATGCACCATTCACCTTCAACCATACATCTGTTTGTTCCCACGAACGTAATCGTTGTATCGCTGGAATAATTCTTGCAACCCGCTTCTACTTCCTTTTTGGAAGATGCACCAATTTTGTATTGTGGGCTAACTCTTTCGATAGTCGGACATCGCAACGAGAAGGGGGCGTGATCCGAGGGGGCCCAAAATTTTTCCATTTATTATCTTGTAATTTTACTAAAATTATTCCTAATTTAAATTAAATTAAAAGTACACTGATTTAAAAAAAAACATACTTTTTGCGTTTATTGAATTTTTACATTTCTCCTTCGTAAAGAGCATTGAAAAATCTCAATCCTATAAAACTATCGAATAAGAAAAAAGAGGGCCGAAAATTTGTAGTTCCGCCACTGTGCTAGACTGTGGATTTTTATGCAAAATAAAAATGTTTCGCATCAATTGTGAGAAACAACAGCCAAGTAGACATTTCTTTGATAATTTTAACCCTTAGCGGTCGGAGCTATTTTAAATCAAAAACGAAAGATTTTTCCATTCCAGAATATTTTCTTTCTATACAATTTTTTTTCATTTTTTGCATATGAAACTGATTTAATATCTCATTTAATATGTAATTGTCTAGTAATTTATTAAATACGAACAAAAATAATAATGTGAACAATATGTTTAAAAATGGCATAGCAATTTTCAGTGGCGCCTCAGAGTCGCCATCCGACTGCTAAGGGTTAATAAATTATTACTACTATTTCTGGTCATGCTTGCACGTTTTTGGCATAAACGCATAAAATCCGCGGTCCAGTCACGACCAAACAGGGGTGTCATCTAAACAAGAATGTGCATATTGCAAACAGAAGTAGGTATTGCGGATCGGAACAGCGGGAAAGCCTACAAGTTTGCAATCTAACGGGTAGACAACGGGCCCACGTGAAAAATCCGCCGGCGATGATGGAAGACCGCGTGGACGCGAGCACACGTCCGAAATCGTCTTCGAGAGATTCGATCCGGCAATACATCATCCCGCTATCTCTTCCATACGAAACTCGTTTCTGTTTGAGGATCGACTCTCCGTTTCTCTCTGTTTCTCTCTTTTCCGTTGGTCGGTTCCTCGTCTGGTGGGGTCCCGGGCATCACGGAAGAAGAAAGCCTTCTTCTTCTTCTCCACACTCCACGGACGCTCACGCTCACGCTCACGCACCCGGCAATATGATTTACCATCGAATCTCTCGTTTCTCTCTTTCCGTCAGGGTCGGCTCCATTATCGGCTCGCGTCCGTCGTAGACTTCCTCGAGCAGTAAACCACGAATTCATTAGGGGCTAGAGATGGGATCAAGTATATTACAAGTAGGTTCGAACACACGCGAGACACGTTCGAATTCTTAGCGAGTATTTTGAGAGGAACATAGTAAGCGGTTCGTCCAGAATTTTTTTAGATTTTTTGAAACTGCGACGTAGACCGTGGATCTTAATTTCTATCTAAAAATCGCGATGATATCTAGAATCTAGAATAGCCGCGATCGAGCTTGGACAAAGGGGCGTGGCCTGGAAATGGGGCGTGGCTAGGACAAAGGAGAGTATGTAACTCTGTACAAAAGAGAGTATGTATGTAACTCTGTACAAAGGAGAGTGTGCCTCTGTACAAAGGGGTGTGGCCTGGACTCAGGGGCGTGGCCTGGTCTAAGGGGCGTGGCTTCAGCGCTCTCAACGGAGCCAAGACCATTGCCCCGGAGAGCAATCGGTGCTGGTCCAGAGCTCTACCATAGTGTTTCAGATTCGGGACTGTAGTTGGAATGTAGAATCTCGTTCGAGGACAAGAAGTCTGGCGTACTCAGAACTCGGTACTCACCCGATTTGAAGGTATCGCCGTCCCAATTCTCGAGTGCCCCGCGGATCTGAAAGGAAGCAAAACGGGTGCGGTAGAATTGGCTCTTAAAATACAATGACCAAGATACGACGCGAGGAGGCTGGGGTTGAGGGGGCTATGTATAATGCATGAGGTATAATACAAGAATGAGTTGAGTTCGTGGGGCGGTGTACGCCAGTTTCGTTACTCGAGCCGAGCTGGAAACGATCGTTCGATGTTCGATTACCTTTTTTACTTTTTTTTGTTTCCTATCCGCCAGTCATTCTTACGGCTGCAATTCGGCTCGGCCCGATCGATCTTCGCTGGCAGAAAAGCTTCCACGGACGAAAGCGACCCTGTACCTGTTAGCGCTTCGATTATTACCCGGTGATTGCACAATGATCTCGAGTAAATTGGGACACGGTGTTGTCCCAACATTTTCTAGCTCACCGAGCCGTTTCCCAGGTCATCAACCGGTAGCTTAAGATTCTTTGCGGAAATAATTGGGAAACGAACAGCGCACAATTTTATTGACACAGGTCTTGTAAATATTATAATTAGACTGCGGATTTTATGCATTTATGACAAAACCGAGCAGGTGTAATTTCAAACCGTAAAAACATTAGAAGAATTTAACGATAGTGAAATTTTTATTTCCTTTATTTATTTATAAAGATCCGCTGTCTAATTAGAATTGCCAGCGATCTTTTTATGTCCCCTCGAGAGGGATGTCGTTGCCGACTAGATTAATGACACCCTCTAGCTATAGTGGTGATATATAAGTTAACTATAAGTTAAAAAATAGGATATACTATTATATATATCACGTATATTTCTACTATAGTCAGAATTTGCAAATTAAGAGTCTTGAAAAGTTCGATCGAGTCTGCGATGAATAAAAATGGAAATTTTCACGATCTCAGGATCTTCTCGGTTAGGAAGCTACTATAAAGGATGTGAAAATGATTTTTCAAGGCATAAAGCGCGGTGGTTCAACGATCCGGTGAGCAGCGTCGGGCGAGGCTAAATCACGTCCTCGAAAGAGCATACATTTTGTCCGTTGAATTATGACGCAGCATTATGTCCAATCAGGACACCGTCGCGTCGAGGGGAACACATCGACGTGAATAAGTTCCGGTAGTCCTTAAGGCTCTTTCTATCGGTGCGCATTAAGGCGTTGCGTTGCGTAGCGTTCCGTCGCTCGAAGACGGCCGGGAATCCTCTTCGAATAATAGATAACGAGCCCGCGCCGCTCGAATGATAATTCATCGATCGTGATCGAGTGGATTTTTTTACGGACGAGAGGCTCACAATCGGTGGGAACGTTCGCCGCGGATTCTATTTAATCCTCGGAGACCTGTGGGTCGTTTTCGACCCGTATAATATTCAAGCATCGCTCCTATTCAATAATAAGTTATCACCTTGACGGCCTGATTCAATATTCCTAGGCGCCGGAATCGAATTTTTCAAAAATATTATAACGAAGTATTTAATAGTACAATTGAATACTGATCTTTATGCAGAATAAAAAATGTTTGCATCAGTTACGAAGTACTACTACCAACTAAAAATTTCATTATTTCATTAATAATTTTCAGAAGTCGACAGTAATATACCTGTTTACCTTATGTTTCACACCTATTCATTTCTGACAAACGCATAAAATCCGCAGTCTGTTTATAAATCATTTATTTTTCACTACCGATGTCGTCGCTGTCTCTGCCAAATTTAATATGCATACATTTTACGCGCGTACATAAATTTTCGCTGATCTATCGAATTATCTACTGGTGATTTCGTAATGAATTGATTGATAATAATTCAGGAATAAATTGTCCCGAATTATAATCTGCGTGTCGTAAAAATAAACACGATTAAAAATACTTGACAGTTTTTCTTTTTCGACTGGCTATCAACTAGAGAGGTCGATTTTAAAGGAACGCTCGCCGTTGATCATCGACGATCCCTAGTTAATTGCCTCCGAGCCACGAATACACGTATCTATCATGGCCGGCGTATAATCGCAATAAAACTGGTCGCCCCTGTGCGCGTCCCGGCCGCTAACGATCAATTTGTTGCACCGTAATTGCCGCGATTCGCGCGAGGACACCGAGCCAGGGATGCAACACGGCTATATGGTTGCATCGCGGTTGCACCGGATGCACCGGTGGGAGATCGGTGCAACGAATCTATGGAACGATGCGACGACGCGACGCGTGCGAACGGTGAAAGTGGGGGCCTCGAAGAATTCGGTTGGAGCCTAGATCGACGAAAGGGGTCGTCAACCTTCTCTTATCCGAACGGTAAGAAACCGAGAAATTATGAGCCGCTGACTCATAAACCACGCGATAACGCATCTCGAACCGAGTCGGCTCGTCTCTGCGCTGCGCCGCGCCGCGTTCAGAATTATGTGTTTCACCGGTTTCGAATCGCCCCTTAATTAAAACGTGCATCGGCCCGAGAGAAAGCGGCTGGAAAACAAATTCTAATCCCAGTGCGTCTGGAAACGCGCGTGATCGTTCTCGGACCCCTTCGCTCCAAAGATTTTCGAAAACGATGAGTTAAAAATCTGTGTAACAGTGCTTCCTATCTCTGGGTGAATGATCAGCTGTAAAAATGCCGGAATCTCGTTAACACTCGACGACTGTTACGTCAATCGATACAATTCTTCTTTTAATAGTTAATTTTCTTCGTAATACCTAGACTGCGGATTTTATGCATTTTTAACAAAGAAATTTTGTGTTCAAATACTTTTTGGATCCGCTGTATGTCCGTGACACGTCGAGAATTTCATTCTGATGCGAATGTTTCATTCGTAACATTTTTACTTTGAATCATTGATTATTTATTCTATTCGGTTGTTAACGTGATTTCGAGAGGCTTTCTGTCCACAAACAGAGTTGGACAAAATTGTTATCTGAATAAAAATTTCGAATAACGAATAAAAGATAAACAAAATTTTTATTCGAACCTCGAATAATTCTTTCATCTTTTATTCGAAGCCTTCGAATAAATCTTCGAATAACTTTTGCCAGCTCGAATAAACGGCGACGAAGCCCGACGAGCGCTGAACTTGAAAGACCAGCTACAGCGACCGATCAACAGCATACATACAGTGTAAGCACCTGGGGAATCAAGCATTATTGACAATTTAAACTTTCATATTTTTATAATACGAATAATATTTTTAATACGAATGAGTTGTAGAGATCATCCCGATGAAAATGAGTCGAAACACGACATCATTTGGACTATCTTTAATAAGATTATAATTTTTATCGTAACATTACGTATCAATAAAAATTGTTCGATTACACACGCGAGTTTGGACTCATTTTCATCGGGATGATGAAAGAATCCGAAGAGCAAATGTACAGCACCAATCCGTTAGCAATGTAGGATCTCCGCAAAAATCCGATCGACGGCAGACAGATTGAGAGACTGGATCGCGGAGTGCATAAAAAGGAGTGCAGGGTTTAAAATCAGCGATCTCGCCGAAAGGAAAACCGGTCGGATTTCGATGAGGGATTGGATTCGTCAGCACGGGGCGCTGCTGGTCACCGAGAGGTAAATCGAAAGCCGAGGAGGGACGGTCTCGCATAGAGGAAGCCGATGCAGAAGAGAGTGCATGCATGCGTGCGTGCGTTGCATCGTCACGTCTTCGTGTTCGTCGTCTGGTATCACAACGGCGCGACGCGGCGCGGGCGTCACGATACTCACGATGCGTTGGCGTGTCGATGCGTTTCTCATTGTCAGATGCGTATCTATGTTAAGCGAGGAGCGCTGCGTTGCGTTGCGTTACGTTGCGCTGCGTTGCGTGCGCCCATGCATTTATGCATCGTATTATGCGGCGAGCTCCGTGACCCATTCATTCCGCCGGTGTTATTCTCGAAAATCCAATCGTCTCGATTAATTATGAATTATTCATATTCATTAGAACGAGCTGCCCCCCCCGCCCCGCCCCCTACCCCGGTCTCTAGGGTCCCGTCTCGTCAAATCGATTTAGACCTTAGGAAAAATCTATTCGGTCGGCCTCGGTTATTATACCCGGATAGTATAGTACTAGCTGGCAGGAGAGAGGCAGGCCAATACGGCCACCGTGCTTTCCGATATTTGCAAAAATAAAACAGCGAGCCGGCGGCGGCGCTACTCGTGTTCGCCGACCAAATTATAATGCATAGGCAATCTTTGGCGGTGGCTAGGCCGGGCGACAGCCACGATGGTGATAGATGATCGACGATCCAGTCTCCGGCCCGAATTTTTCGCCGGTGATCCCCTCCTCTCTCTCTCTCTCTCTCTCTCTCTCTCTCTCTCTCTCTCTCTCTCTCTCTCTCTCTCTCTCTCTCTCTCTCTCTCTCTCTCTCTTTCCCTCGGTCGTATGTTCTCGGACGCAGATCGCGTCTCTCGGAGGCGGTTTTAATTACACGTCCTCTTCAGGATCCTCTTGTCCATCTACTTTCTCTCTTGTACGACGAGCGATACACCGGGTTACGAGCAGGGCGTTCCCAAAACAAAAACAGAGCCGACCACGTGTTATTAGGGTCTATGCGTGGGCGTTGCAACAGCCTACTATTATTATTTTATAATCCACGAACGATCTCTATAAAGACTTTTTTCTTGCGCGAGATTGACGATCGATAAACGAGATCCCGGGGGTGCACCTGCTGCGGCCGCGTGACCATAATCTCTTCGATATTAGGGATGGGAGCGAGTTCAATGCGCGGTTACGAATCCGAGCCAATATGTTGGCAACCAAGTTTCATTTTATAGATTCTTCTTATTATACACATATATGGTACAAATTGTCAAAAATAAATGGATCAAACTAACCCGAATCATGAATCAGATTATATAAAATTTTTATTAAATCAATTAAAAATGACACATAAATGGTTTTACGAGTGTTGAAAGTGTTGTTTTTGTTTTCGAAAACGCTTCTAAAGGGTTCTAGTCGAATCACTGAACGTCGGAGGGGAGGGTGCGCGAATTGAGAGGAAAAAGTTACTCTCTCTCTGCGACGAAATAGCGTCGCGTAAGGTAGAGTGGGGTGACAAGTCTAAATCTGGTTCGAGTCGCATCTTCGATGGATCGAGGTGGCTTGTAAGATGCTCCATGCCATCGCTAGGCGATATTTAAATACACTTTTCCAGCGTGGTCTCTATGTAAATCACGATTGTTTTTTTTTTTCACCGGCTCACCCATTTTCACCCAAGCACCCCATAAACAATTACACGGTATGCGATCGTTAAATCGATAAACGCCGTTTTTTCTCCACCGACTATTAACGCACGACGAACGATGAAAGGACCGCGGATTCATAATTGGGTTACCACGTGATTTTTAGCCCGCCCTTGATTGCCACCTGCCTCCATCTACATCTCGTTCTCCTGTTCCTCGGTATCTTCCCTCTCTCCCTCTCTCTCTCTCACGGGAGAGAGAGAGATCGTTCGTTTTGCTCCGGCGACGTCTCGATCGATAAGCAACGGCCACCAGTCCGCCGTTTAATAGTCCATAACGCTCGATAAACATTTCCTCGTGAAAATTACTGTTAAACAATTCCCGTTCGCCTCCGCGGTGCTAATTATACGGTCTTCGCCGTAAACCGAGCCCCGTAATCGTTCTAATTAAACGAAATGAATCGGTTGTATCGCTCTACGCGAGCAATACCTATTTCTCCTATACATTATATGTACAGTCTGTTACAGTGATATTTATGCTTTCAAAAAGACGGTAACTTTTTTAATATTGTATTTGGATTTTTTTTTAACAAGTTAAAAGAATTAGTTCACTACGTCATGACGTGAAGTAGGAATTTTGGCGAAATTGCAGAGAAAATACTAAAAGTTGTGTTTTACATTTTTATGGGGGCTTGTATAGAAAATTTTGAAAATACGTTTTATACATCAATCGATGAAATTTTCAAAATTTATATAATTCATACCGGTCTCCAAAACATATTTTTTAAATTTTCAATAAAAAAGTTACGAGACAACTTTTAGGGTTTTCTCTGCAATTTTGTCAAGATTCCTTGTTCGTGTCACGTACTGAACCGATTGTTCAAACTTCTCGAAAAAATTTGAAAAAAATTATTGTTTTTTTTTAATGAATCCTAATATTACTGCGACAGACTGTACATACAATCGTCCATCGACACACGGTGGTGATTTCGTGCGGTTTCTGCTCGACGTTCAACGGTGCAACAACGTGTCCAACACGTGGAACGAGTCTCCAGCGTGTCCTAGTTCTCCGCAGAACGATCGCGAACTTACGAGGAGCAATAAAAACGAAACGATCCTAGCCCATACCGGCTTGCGACGTTTCTCGCGTCTGACAACGCGTTGCTAAACTGTTCTTCGTTCCTCTTGAACACCATTTTTTGAAGATTTTTTTATGTATACAGTGCTCGATTAACCCCTTGCCCTACGATTTATTTTACGGTTTCAGTGATTAGAACTTTTTTGTAGTTCGCAATTTCCTAAAAAACGAGAAAATTTATATCTATTGTATGCCTATACATGCTCTCCAACAACTGTACATGAACAAAACCAAAATAGAATTTCATCTCGATTTAAAGGTAATTAGTAGCATACATATTTATTAGACTCTGTTCAGAATCTTCATCACGAGTCTGACACGTTATTATAGGGTAAGGGGTTAACCGCTAAAGGAGCAAAGTCGCCGGACGAAGAGAGGGAGCACGAATTAAAGGGAAGAAGTTACCCTCTCCCTCTCCCTACCGGTACAGGATACACGGAAATGCGTCACGTGACCGGGCCGCGGCTGAAGCGTGGGGGAAAAGCATCGTAGAAGGGGAAGATAGAGTGGGGACACAAGACTTATTGTTAATCTGGCGACTCTGATCAGGAGATTCACGGTTCCCAAGTGGTATATTGCATAATAAACACGAATTAAAATTGTCAGGTGTATACGGACGCTCCGGGTACAACAGGAAGTCTGCAATTTATTTGGCGGAGCGATATTTTCGAAAAAGAGAGTGCCGTGATCGGTAACCGGAGAAAGTAGATTGGCGATCTCGGTGGAAAAAAGTCTGTTCCTCTTTCTCCGTCGAGCGGTGTAACCATCCCCCCACCAGCATGATTGGCGAACAGCTCTTCGATCATCGTTTCGGAGTCGTAAAGAATGGCGAAGGAACGACTACCGTGACCAACGAACCGAACCGAGCCGGTTGAAGAAAGAGCGGCCAGGAAGGGCGCGCGTTACGAATTCCAGCTCGGATTATATTGCGACTTATGTTGATCGAGGGAGGGGCGACGGCCACCTTGCCGATGGAAATTTATCGATCCGTCAGGATCGACGTCGATTCAGCTCGGCGAGGCTCATAACTCGCGGTCACACCTTGCTCCCGGTACCGGTACACCGATTAACGAGCTGGATCGCGACCGTAATTCCGCAAGCAAACGATTATGCAACGAGAACCTTTCGGAGAGCTTTCGAGGCGCTATCCGGTCCTTACGCCAACATTCCGTTCCCTCAAACTCCGGAGAAAATGATCTCCGCTAAATAAGCTTTCTGTACACGGCTCCTCTTTTGGAGATGCAATCATAATGGTTTCAGATTTTCTACTTTACAATTATTAGAATTACAGTATCATTATTCAAATATACATTATAATAAGTAGACTGCGGATCTTTATGCAAAATGAAATTTGTGTACATCAATTGCAATCCATAGGAGCTCAGTAAAAATTTATTTTGCTCATTAATAATTTTGATATGGTGAAAATAGTATATCCACATTGTTAAACTTTTTAAATCTTTTTATTGTTTTGATTTACACCTACTTATTTTTGTCATAAATGCATCAAATCCGCAGTCTAATAATAAGAATCTCGAAAAGTGTATATAAATTCGATCGTGCCGATTTTCAACGGCAACGCATACTAGTCACTTTTAATGTTAAAAGAGAACAACTGTAGCTAAATTGCACATCTTAAAATAAAAATTGTCTACCTGGATTACAACAAACTGGAACGATATAGATGGTTCTTTTCTTTTTAAATGTTTAACAGGCTGAAAATAATACAACAGTATTTTGTAATTGTCTTGTTTTAAATCTCATTTTTGTCATAAATAGATAAAATCCGCAGTGTATTTGTAAAATGAAGAAAGCGCGTAGTGAAAGTGATTCAGATTATTGTGGAGGGTAGAATGTGCTGTAGTTCATTGTAAATAAATGCGTACAGCAATAGGTAAACTATCTCTCTCTCTCTCTTGTTCCTCTGCAATTCAGAAACGATCGAAAAAGCCAATCAGTGTCTAACGAGTCCTTCGTAACTAGGTTGTAAAAGAACACAAGTGCACGCCAAGGTTTAGAAGAATCTATTTATTAACAAATAGCAGACGAATAAACTGAACTACAAAAAAAAAAGATTAAATTAAACTGCAGTGGTTGAAATAAATTGATAAGAAAATTGTACTTGCACCGATTGCCTTCGAGCCCTTCGCGCGAGACAACCTTCGCGACTAACTTATCGAGAGAGAAAAAGTCGTATCTAAAATGGAATCTAGGATGAAATTGGAAATAGTTACGGTTCGTGGGAACAGATTGCACCGATGCATTTATTATCCGAAGTACTCGTCGTTAGACTGCGGATTTTATGCAGTCACAATCTCCGCGACTGTCTATATTTCAATATAGAATACTATTTAATATCCAGGCTGTTGATGTTATGCTACTACAATAAAAACGAATGGGTGGAGTACAGAACAGTAAAATCATCGGAACAATTTAAGAGCGACGCGTCGCATCGTGCTCGACTCATTAAAATTATTAAACGAAGAAACAGATTCGTACTTGTAATCGATGCAACAAATTCCTAAAGACTCGACGCGAATATTATTTCTTTCTTTTCGAAATCGAATTCCATTCCTTCGTATGCAATATTTAATCGTTCAAAATAGATATCGGATAAGCGTAAATTCTCCTTTTCTTTTAGCAAATTATTCAAGGCAAAGAAGTTGTAATTGTTGTAGATGCTTGGAATAAAATCGTATGGGAAGAGCTTAATGATATTAAACAAGATTTTTATTCTATTTCGAACTCTATTCAGATTCAATCGTACGTACATAAATGCTTAATTTGCCGATAAATGTAATTGATAAAAAGGTGGAGTTACACTATACGTATTCTTATTCTCATAATATCTCCAACGCAACTTCTCGGCCGCCAATAGGGTACAGTGAAAATTTTGCGAAAATAGCGAAAGGGACGATTCGAGATCAAATCGAGAGCAAATCGAAGAGGCGGAGAAGATCCGAGACGAGGTCGGGTCGAACGGAGTGCACACTCACACACGGGCATTCGAACAAGAGGAGCGAGCACACGGCACACGTTGTGTATACCACGAAACGCACTTTCTCCTGTCCGGGATAAAAGCGTGCCGCGGTGAGAACGTTTCGCGATTTCCTAGGGTGTCGGTCGACATCGAGACCCACCGGTTTGATTAATGTCCCTACCGTCTACAGTTCTACAGGAATCCCCCCCCTGCTCCGGAAACCTTGTTCCGTATGGCAACGATCGCGTCGATAAAACCAACAGACGAACGCGTACTGTTCGATTGAGATGCTATCGAGCTCTGATCGTGGAAAACCGGCCGATCTCTAGTGACGCCTCCTACGAGACGTTCGTGCACTTGCTCTCTGTGCATCGAAATGCAATATGCATTCTGAAAAATTGATTCACTTCCGATCGTACTTTTTAAGGGGGTCGAAAAATTCTTTTTTGCACAAATTGCTTCTATAATATTCCTAGAATATGCAGGTAAAAGGATATTTCTATATTCGAAGTCTTTCGACTGTTATAAATAGACTGCGGATCTTTATGCAAAATAAAAATTGTCTGCATCGATTGCAAAAAATAGAAACTAAATTGAATGTTGTTTCTTCCCTTAATGATTTTAATAGAGGAGACGTCATATGTTGACAACTTCAATTGTTTAAATTTTCCAACAATTTTGAATTTCATCTACTTAATTTTGCTATAAATGCATAAAGATCCGCAGTCTAGTTATAAATGTAGAACGGAGCATCTGTTTGCCTCATTACGATTAAAGTTTTAATAAATAACCAGTGAAATATCAATCGGCTGGACATTAATTTGTGCTGGAAAAAAGTGCATTCGAATCAACGTGCACTTCGGAGCATCGAGCCAACACAATTCCTCAACACAGCAGACAGACACGACATTGAGATTACATTTTCTTTGTGTAAATTGTACTTGAATCTTTAAACGCGTTTCTCTCAAAACTGTATTTTTCATATTGGCGATCATGATATCTCAAAAACTACTGAACGGATTTCGCTCAAATCTGTATGGTGTAGTCAGCACATCTATAGTTCTCGCCCGTACCAAAATATTTGTGTTATCTGCTATAGTTTTTTTTTTAAGCTGAAAAAGACGAAAAAAATGACGAAACTTAGAACTTAACGTTTAAAACCGTGCCAAAAATTCAATTTTCGATATTTTTTTATTATTTTGGTACCGACGATAGCCGCAGGTCTACAAATTAAAATGCCGTTTGATTTTTTGATATCGGATGATCGAAACCTCCGGTATCATGGTCGCCATCAACCTACTTTTTTTACACATGAGTGTCTTCCGAACTGTATAAAGTCGATCTAACTCGTTATTTTGATTTGAAAAAATTCTGAGAGACTGTTAAAATGTCAGTAAATGTATGCTAAAAATTTCAAGATTTTATGTTTTAAGGGTCCTTCAAAAAAAATTCTTTAAAAAAGCAAGAAAAAGTAGCTCTCACATGGGATGACCCACTTAACCTTAGAAGCTGTAGAGGAAATCAAATCTTGCTGCAATTTTTGCGTCCTCCATTTTGCATTTAAGCTGAAAGGGTTGACCACTTTTTGAACTGTTTGTCTCCATACATTTGATGTTGTTGTATGCGTTTATGAATAAATTTTTCAATATACCCCCATCAGCGAAGAAAATCAAATTCTGGTCAAATGGTTAGCTCCTTTCGTAAAAACCAATGTTTCAATGAATAAATTCAATATCGAATAGAAGTCTTTCGTTTCATGTATTGTATACCTTTATGATACCGTTGATAAATAGACAGACTTTTAATTATATTTGAGTTCTTAATTGGCGTAGTTATTTCCACGCATGATAGCCCAAATTCATACTTAATACGTAGCGACTGCTCTTTCGATTCTGAGATATGCTAGATATCCTAATGGAATTCGGCTGGCTAGCTGGTACAGTCTAGTATACATATGCATACATATATCGCGATGAAAATCCATGTTTGATACGTGTCAAATTTCGCCGGAGAAACGTGAATTTGCACAGTCCGGTGGCCACGGTCCCGGGTTAAACATCGAAAGCAAAGAGACTGTTATCTCAGTTGCGTGAATCATCAACAACGAGAAACTGCGTGCTAATTCCACGCGACGTGAAATCCACTTTTCCCTTGTTAGAGACAAAGTCAAAGTGCTCGAAAGTCTTGCTGTGTCGTTCATTATACTCTATATCAGGGATGAGCAACCCGCGGCCCGCCACACTTTCTCGTGCGGCCCTTCAAAGATTTTACATTATGACTTTTAAAAATTCCTACAGTGTCCCGCTGTACAAAAAACGCCAGCTCTCCGTACGGCGTTACCTACGAAGCCTCGGCCGATTGTCTTTTTACAAACGCGATAATTCTTTTATTTAACTGACATTCACACACACACGCGCATACATGCATTCTTTCGGCGCGTTTGTCGATGGTCATTTCGCCACTTTATTTTCTGGTCAGATTTACGAATTTCTTGTTTCGAGATAGTTCTCCAAGTTTGATTAAAAGTGTTTTCACAAATCGTAGAACTTTTTTGTGTGTATTTTGTACTGTCTATTTTGTGACTTGTTACCGTATCATTGTAATAAAAAAGGTAAACACTATATTTTTATAAACACTTGCGCAATTGTTATAGTTGCAAATATGTCCTACCAGCAAACAACAAAAAGGAAAAGTTGGAGATGAAAATAGAAGTTTTAATGGAAAATGGAAATTGGATTATTTTTCACTCTGGTGAAAGATAAAGCTGTTTGATGCTCAGATACAGTATCCGTCTTAAAGGAATATAATATTAAACGGCATTATGAGACAAAACATAAGACAAATTATAAAAACATCCAAGGCCAAATGCGGAAGGGTCAATTGAATCAGTTGGAGAAAAGTTAAAAGTTTAAAAAACAACAAAATATATTCAAAGTTCAAAGGTTTTTATCAGATTTGGCAGTAAAAGCTAGTTACACTGTTAATCAAATTTTAGCCAAAAAAATGAAACCATTTGCTGATGGTGAGATGATTAAGGAATGTTTAACTACTGTTGCAGAAATAGCTTTTCCTGATAAAAAGGACATTATTTCCAAAATTAGTTTGTCAAGATTTACAATTGGAAGAAGAATTGAAGACCTGTCCGAAAACATAATTGCAACTTTAGGTGAACGCATTCACAAATTTAAAGGGTGTTCCTTGGCACTTGATGAAAGCTTAATTATTCAAATTTATAATTAACGACCTCAAAAACTCTGGAGTATAAATTTTTACGTAAATTGAACCGATCATATTTTTTCCCTAGATTGGGCTAGTTCAGACCTCTATGACGAATAGTTACAAGGAAAGTTATTGCTCCAATTGCAGCGAAGATTGGCCGAAGGTGGCGGAGATTTTTTAAACACTGTTAGTTCAATATTACACATTACCAAAACGATCAGTGCCACAACAAAATCTATTAAAGAATTTTTTGAATGCCTCCAGAAATAAATAATGAGCGTAATGCAGAGGTTTCCAATTAGCCCATTTTAGTTAATGTTCAACAACTTTTTGAAAATTGTTTTTTTTGCCAAATAAGCGTTGTACCTGTGACATGCTTTCCACTCAAACAGATTTGTTGAGTAGTTTGGTTCTTACGGATTTTTTTCCGCTTTTTGGCGAAATGGCACCTCTGTGCGGCGTGGTTTTCGTGGGCCCCGTAGCCGCCAATTTAATTCGCATTAGGACTTCTACGCAGGACTCGTCTCCCGTCCGCGTTTTCGCGACGAAAAAAAAAATGGAGAACCATGGAGGAAAGTGGAGCACACGACCATACTGGATAAAAAAGGGAGAGACGAACGCACAGACGGCCGCACCACAAGCGCAGGAAAGTGGACGATCGTCGTCAGCGTTGTTTCGTCGGGAAAGTGGACTGGGGATACCGGATCGCCGTGAACGGTTTCGATTTCATCGGCGAGGGTCTCATTTTTCTCGAAGCCGCGGGCCCGACGCGTTGCGCGGCGCGTTCCAGTGCAATTTTTGCCGGCCCGCTAGTCGGGAAAGTCCTTTACCTTGATATCGGCTTGCAGGAATTTTCTAGTCGCCTGAACGATTCGACGGACCTGTACCTGATTTGGGATTGTTGGAATACAACGATACCATAGAGTATAGAGTCTTAGGTATAAGGGTATATCTTAGGTATAAGGCGTAAGGGGCGGTTTAGCTCAAGGACGGAGGGGCCCATACGAGGGCACAAAGTCAGGACCGTCGTCAGTCCGGTAGAAACAGCTAACCTAAGCAGATCGCAACATTGTACGGTTCACTAAATGCAAGACACGCGGAAACACTGTGGCGTTATTTACTTGACTTGTTTATATTAGTAATAAAGTATATACGGTATAAAGTGTAGTTGATTAAATAACATATCCACTTAAAGACATTTCCAACAGGGATCTATCAGGCAAAACGTAACGCGTTTAACGCAACGTACAAAGAGGAATTAGGAATCGATAGGGGCGACCGGTTCCATTAGCGATGCGATCGAAACGATTCCGCCTCCGAATCCACGGTATTTGTCACCTCTGGTTCGTATCTCGGCTGCGTGCACTCAACAACCCTCGCGAGAACAGCTTGAAGAATTCCCGTCCACTCTGAATGGACCGCGATTAGGCTCTCAGGCTTTTATTTCCTACCTCCGGATTCGGCTTTTGTCGATTCATTCTTCGGTTTCGGTGACTGGCCGTTTATCCTCGCGCTAAAAGCTCGCCCACGACCGTGTTACACACGATCCGAACCGACTTGAACACGCCGAGTAGATGAAGAGGGTATTGACCCTTGGACTACGGTCCTCCATTTTGACCGAACTATTCAATAATCGTCGTTCAATTATTTATCAGGTTATTAATTATTTATTTAGTGGCCGAACATGTCGCGGGGTACAACGCCGTTTTGCTAAAGAGTTCGTCTAATATATCAAGTTCAGCATTAATTGGTTCGTATAAAGAAAATTCTACTATAGTCACAATTGTATCGGGATCGGGCTAGACGCAACGCGGCGCGGCGCGGCACGGCATTGCGCGTTTCAAGGTTTTTTCCCTGACGGCCGGATGGAATCACGGTGCAATTAACATCCATAACCATCAAACTGAATTACGAACAATATCCGTCTTGCGGTTTCCTCAAAGACCCGGCGCCGCAAAATCGAACGCCAGATTAGAGAGAAGATCCCTGGCCAGAGGAATGCAAGCGGTATCGTTCGAAGAGCACGTGGCTTTCTTTTATTCGCCGAAATTATGCGATCTGAAATTCGGTCACAGCATCATCCTACCACGTCTTAGACCATATATACCTATAGACCCGGTGCAGATAAGTCTGCCTTGTTCCGAGATTAAACCGCCTAGCAGACGACGCTTGTGGGCAAAGTGCTATAGTATGTTGAGAAATCGCAGTACCGCGAAGGTAAAGTGGCAGAGGGGAAAGGGGAATCGTCGTCACATGTCATTCTGTCATTCTGTGTAAATATTTATGGAAACTGTAACTGTGTAATATACATACATGTATTTTATTTTATTACTCGTTCATTTTTACTTTACGCTTATTATTTTAAATATGGTTAACTCATTTTGTCGATTATAATTTGGAAGAAGTTAAATTTTAATGTTGGAGTTGATAATATGAAATCTGTATTTATTTCCTCACAACTTACTTTATTTAAAAAAAGAACAGTAAGAACAATATACATGTATATGTCGAATACAATACATATATTGTATAATATGCGCAAGGTAATATAAAACAATATTTATTTACAGGTATACAATACAATTTGAATATTTTAGTTACAAAATATTAAGTTTGCACCATTTTTTAAAATTTGTACCAAATGATGAACTTGGGAAATAGTGAACTTGTAAAATATACTTGTGCACTCGCTTCGTCTCAAACACTATCCACCATTTTGAATTATCTCGAATCGAGGCTTGTGGGCGCCAGATAATTTTAGATCTCGGAACATCGCATCGTATGCACATACTATACCTATGCCGGGTCTATAGGTATACATATATGGTCTAAGTACCACGTGGACGTTGCTCGCTGAAGTACTGATGTATCGAGCGAACAAATATATTGACTATAACATTATAGAATTAATACACTATATTCATTGATGCTGGGAAGAACACCAAACTGGAGACAATCTTGTAAATGAAGAAATTGAACGACCAGAAAGTTCAATTTCTACCATGACTGCAAGAAACTTGCAATTAATAGTGCTTGATCGATAGGTTTTCTTTAGGAAAAAGTTATGTTTACGCACCGACCAAATACGGTAAAGTCTTGATCTAAGAAAACGGTAGGTCTACGATCTAAGAAAAACGAACATCCCCTCCACTGCGGGTTTTTCATAGAGCAAGGCTTCACCGTAATTGTGCTACATCAAAGAGAAGCTTCGAGATATTCAAACGATCTATTCGAAGTGATCTGCTGGCTTGGAATGCGAGCATCAGCGAACGAAATCACGCGTGAAACGGATCCAGACGTAGGAAATGTGATTTCGCCTTCGCCAGTGGCCGATCGAACAGGCATTATCGGCGACGACACACGACACCGGATGAATTCCGAAACTCGATTTGCACGGTCTGATTAACGTCCACAAGCTGTTCTAATCGTAGAATTCGGTCAAGGCGGATCGGTCACGGGCTGTCATTTCTCTGCCGATGAAAGAAATCGCTAATTCAATTTCAACGGTTATACCGGTGGATCGAATCTTTGAAAATTAATCGCGGGCCCGGTTCGAGATCGAAGGGATACGACCCTATTCGACGAAATTCGACTCCTGGAATGTTACGGTTCGACGTCGAGAAGGATCGAAGATCCGGGAGAACCACCGGTTTCCGGGCTCGCTCGCTCGCGTTCTTCGGTCCCGAAGAGAATGCGTTTTGCCCTGCAGCGCAGAGAAGCGCATCGCACAGCGCAGCGCGAAGCCGCGGCGAACACGTAACTGCATTGTGGCGCAGTTTAGTGTGCAATAAACCGGCCGGCCAGAAAATCCCCGTGTTACGGAGACGATAACAGGCGGCGGTGTTTAAAACGGTACTTTAACGACGCCGAGATCTCGATTCGAGGTAAAATTCCGAAAACGCTTCTCTCTCTCTCGGTTCTTTTCTCTGGCGAGAGAGTAATCTCGCCGTAATGTGGCCAACGAGCAGCAACGCGGAGATACATTGGAAATTATACGTCTCGATGCAGAAGTCATGCAGGTACCTTCAAGGTCATGAACCTTGTGACAATAAACTTGCCCCAATCTTCAAGCAAAAAAAATTGTCCGTGCCAATTGCAAGCAACAGTAGCCGAACCGAAATTTATTTTCTCCTTTAAAGATTTTAATAAGCTGAAACTAATACATTGATAGTCTTAATCCGCAGTCTATTTGTGGATATTAGATGATCCTCTCCTGTATCTCTGAAAACATGGCCCATGCGACCCAGATAGCACAAGACGTCTTTTTTGGGACGTCGTTTTCACGTCTGAAATAAGACGTCTTTTTCGGAACCTTTAAACGATATCTTATTTGAGACGACTTAAAGACATCTTAAAGACGACTTTTTCGGGACGTCGTTTGAACGTCTCGAATGAGAGATCTTGAAGACATCTTTTTCAAGGCTAATAAATGACTTGAATTTTTTGGAGATGTTATAAGAGACTACTTTACTGTACAATGACTAAACTACTTTTTCTAAGTTTTGTTATTACTTGGAATGATAAAAAAAAATTTTTAAATTCACTTTTTTTAACTTTGTCATTCGAGCTTATTTATAAAATTTCATCGAAATCAGCATTGACGTTTGACGTTGTTATGAGTTTCAAACAATTAAAGATCGCGAAAATCGCAGCTTTCTCACGATCTCTAACATTTTCGACCAGTAACGAGTTGTTTCCAAAAATTGCAATTGTTTGGAGTGACAAAAAAAAGACTATAGTCTCACATTAAAAAGTGAAGAAACGTGAGTATTTTTTTTGTTCTTGTCACTCCAACTAATTGCAATTTTTTAGCCATTGTTTATATAATTTTTTCCGATTTTTAAGTCCGCGACGTCATAGTTAAAAAAAAAAACAAAAAAATTAAGCTAACCTTACAATTGTTACGTTTTATTTATTCTATAAGTTTATTCGGCACGATAAACCATTTCACAGGAAAAATTAAAAAATGAAATCGACTTGATCAGTATTTCTACATCTGAAATTGCATTACATCTGAAAGTATTAACCATGTTTACAACAGCCCGGTTGTGTCAGCGCGTTAGGCGGTCGACTGTCAACCTGCGTATACTAGATTCACACCCGGTACACGTCTGTTTTTTTAATCTTTTAAAAGTCGTGTTAAAGTCGTTTTAAAGACGTCTTAGAGTCATCTAAAAGTCGTGTTTAAGACGTACAGTTTTGTAACATAAGCCCTTCGGAAGACGTTCGTAGGCCGTTCGAGACAGTTCGGTAAACTGTCCGACAACAGACGTCTTTGTGCTATCTGGGGAGCGACTCTCATGAACACGTTCGCTGCTCCTTTCATTGTTAAAACGTTCTATCAAATGCGACATACCTCGTTTACGAAGTATCCAATCAATTTAGAAAAATAAATTCATAATTTCGTTACATATTACGCTGCGCACTAAATGTATAAAATTTGGCTACGTTTAAATAAATTATGAAATCGACACATATTTGTTGTGGTGAACGCGTTATTTCCAGGTGCACTTCTCTGGAAAACGAAGCAGCCAGCGTGGTCGAAACGGGCTCGCTAGCTGGACAAAACTATTGTAGCATTATTTTAAAACTTAAAGCCACAGTAAAGTAGGTCGTTGGACTCGTCTTGACGTCAGCTACAACAATATGTAATAATAAATATATGGTGGTATTTAAAAAATGAAGGTGACCATAATTTTTTATTATACAAAAAATGTTTTGTAATTTTTTTCTATTGGGATTTATAGATGACTAAATATCGATTAACTTTTATTGGAAACATTTTTTTGTCAAATTATCAGAAATGCTCGAAAAATCGTGATGGCAATTGGGCATTTGCATCGAAAAGCTGACAGAACTGTTTTAGCATCATTCTATAACTATTCTATTATCGCACCGCTATTAAAATACGAAGTATTTATTTATTTATACGAGCTAGCGGGCTCGTTTCGATCACTGTGCGGCGTGAATAATCTCTGACATAATCACCGGTCGAAACGATTTCTTTGTGTCGCACAGTGATCGATTCCTCGATTCTAGGTGGACAAAATTCAGTATAATTTTTTAAATGGACAAGTAAAACTATCAATTGTAATGTTTGTTAAAATAAAATAAATTAAATATACTATAGTTTTTGTTTAAATATGTGAATAAACAATACACAAAATGAAAAGAATTAATAGTAAACTTCTTCGTGGAATACTCCATGTCTTTTATAAAAAAATGATATAAATGACTAACGGGCAAAAACGGGGAAGCGATATTTGGTGTCATTACTTTGAAATAAGTATTCTTCAAACCTATCAAAGAAAAAAATCCGGCCGAGTCCGGCAAAAGAAGTTATACAATTTTACCTCTTCTTAAATAATATTATTAGTTAACCCGTTGCCTATGATTCACACGGCAAAATAAAATTATACCAATATGTAAAAATCAAATACTTATCTTCGCTTACACGCTCCATTTTTTAGATAATAATTTAAACAACAAACAAACAAGTTATACGATGAAGAAAGATTAGCTTGTTTATAGTATTTCGCACAGACAAAACTTTAACGCCGTATTACTTCGTAATAACCACGTGCAATCGAAACATTAGGTTATATATCGAACAAATGAATGTTTTTAAACAAAAAAAGAATGGCGGCAAAGACATTTGAAGTTGATCAAATTTATCATTTTGTCCACCTAGAATCGAGGAATCGACCACTGTGCAGCGACGACGTTGTCGATACGATTTTCCCACCGTGTATCGAACCAGAAAATTTGCTCCCGCTATTACGAGATCGAATCGTGGCGGTTATTGAAGTGTTCGCCACCGAATCGGCGAGGAATCACGAACGCGAGAGAGAGAAGAGGATCGGCCGAGAGGGGAAGAGAGATTACAATAGCGGCGGGAGAAGAGAGGGCGTTGGTCGCGGCGGGGTCGTGCAGTTGTCGCATTCCCGGCGCTCGCGCTCGGTGCAAAGAGCGGCATGCGGTGCAGGTGCACGTGCGCATCACGATGCAACTCCTCTTCAGCCATACGCCGCGCCGGTATGACCGCGGTTACCGTGGCTCTGGCCCCGCAAAAACGTAATTTACGGTCGTACCGTGCACGACGGACGGACAGACAGAGAGGAGAGAGAGAGAGAGAGAGAGATGCTCCGGGACCAAAAAGAGCCGGGGCGACGAATCGCGGCTTCGAAATTCTACGCTGTAGCGCCGAACGAGTGACGATGAGGCGACAGTGAACTGCAACTGTGCTACCAAAGATAACTGCACAAAATTGCATCCGAGAGAATCGGCGGACTTTAGATCTCCGTGTAACGCGACCAAAAAACTGTTCGGGAAGACTGTATAGATGTAATGTATTTTATGCGGCGGTAGATCAGAAATTGGTTAACGAGACTGTATATTTACTGCCACGTAAAGTATACATGCGGTAGAGTCTCTTTTAACAATCTTTTTGTCGCGCGACTGTACATTTACTGCCGCGGGAAACACGTGTATTTACCGGTGGACCGTACGAGCTTTATTTAAGTGGACAGTCCTTTATTTTATCGCTCTGTTCTCTAAATTTATTTTTTCCTGAAATGACCATTCCGTACTATTATCTTGTAAATTTAAATGAAATTGAACATCTTGCCTGATACCAAATGCAACTTTTATTGTACAGAGTGTCACAAAGTTAGTCAAAAATGACATAAGGAACCCCCCGAAAAATTGATCTTGAACGTGAAAGACAAATTAAAAAAAAAATCAGAATTTTTTTTTCAGTGAAACACGATTAAAAGAAAATGTTTTTTTTTACCTTGTTTTTCACGTTCAAGATCAATTTTGCGGGGGATTCCTCATGTCATTTTTTACTAAATCGGGGGTGTAGAATTGCGCTATGGTGTCCGCGACATATAATTTTGTGACACCCTGAATATATATGTATACAATTTTATGAATTTTTCAAACGCAAACCTGATTTATTAAAAACTTGTTCATTCTTGTGAAACATATCGAGATTAACATTCGTCTTGAACATGACACAATTCTTGATTTGTCTTTTATTATCTCCAAGAAAATATATGGTCACGATACATACATCCTGTCTTTCGTGTTTTTGTAGATTGCAAAGGTACGCTTTGTAATAAAGCATCAAGTATCTATTTATGAGGAATCACCATTAGCAGCATCTTCTAGTAGGAGAACCGAGCAGAAATTTCGGGTATGCTCGAAGGACAGGACTCGTTTGGGAGAGCATCCTGCGATTCGATCCTCTGTTAGATCCTCGTTCGCAGAATCCCTGCAAGTTTCTCGGGGAACGGTCCCGGGAATGAGGGGAGTACGAGTACGAGGACGAGGACGAGGACGAGGACGTGGCTGAGGAGGAGGAGGAAACGGGCAGGACCGCAAGGATACTCGAAGAATCCTTGGCCGAGGGGAGCAAAGAAACGAACAAGAGAGGAGGAGCCCGTCCCTTCGCGGTCGCGTCGTCGCTGAACAGAGAAAAACAGAGGAAGAGAACCAGGCAACAGACAGTGAGAGCGAAAAGAGCCGCGTCTCCTTCTCGGTTTCCAGGTGCGCGATTGCTTCTAATTGCCCGCGCGCTGGCCCCGAGGCCCTGCCAAAGTGAAATTGCTGCCAAGTCGAGAAGCGGAGAACGCCAGGCGACAACGAGTCGGCAGAAAAAGGGCACAAGGAAGAGAACCGTCTCTCTCTTTCTCGTCTCCCAGGGTCGTGATCCGCTTCAGGAACCGACGCCGACGCCGCGCCACCACCGCACCACCACCGCACAACCGATCCGAAGCGTTTTCACTAATTAACGCGCGGGTCCGGAGCGAGGTTTTACCACGGGAAACTTTGACCAGGCTTCTACTCCAGCGATCGCTCAACAAATCCCAAATTGCCATTATTCGGGTTCCTCTTCCGGTATCCGGACTGGAAATGCTAATCCGACGAGAGGAAATCTTTCAACGTTCCGCGGGAAAAGTATTTTCTTGTACGCGATGCCAACCAAAATCTATACAGGGTGAGGCAGTAATTACACAGTATTTCATCGATAAATGTCCCAAATGTCTCACACATGAATGTCCCTGAACTATCGCCACTCCTACGGGGTATACCCCATGAGGGGCCATAAAACTCGAGAAGCCTCGACCGCCGAGAAGTGTAACATGATACGGGTCGGGTATATCGGTGTGAGACCAGGAGACCACTACTAATTCGATGACAAAACTTCTTTATTTTTCATTATTTTTTTATGGAACTTTCGCCGAAATATTCTTGATATTTTTCTAATGAAATTGATACCAAAAATGATATAATTCCGATGATATGGAATTAGTGCGCAAGGAAGGACAGCGTATGGGAAAGAAAGAGACGCAGAGAGTCGCAGTCGCCGGTACAGTTCAAAGGCCCGCGGCGTCCTCACAATGTAATCCCAATAAAAAACTTGTTTATTATTACTTATTTTTGTATGAGACTTTCTCCAATATATTTGTGACATTTTTCTGATTACAATGATACCAAACACGATATGATTCGCATCATATTTACAATAATTTTCCGTTCGCGGGGTCGTCCATTACACACGTAAATATAATCGGAATTATATCATATTTGGTATCATTTTCATTAGAAAAATATCAAGAATATATGGGCGAAAGTTCCATAAAAAAATAATGAAAAATAAAGAAGTTTTGCCATCGGATTAGTAGTGGTCTCACACCGATATACCCGACCCGTATCATGTTTACATTTTTCGGCGACCAAGGCCTCTCGAGGTTCCCATTCCATTTCTACGTTCGGCACAAGTCAAAGAATAGTATCCCTCACACATAATTGTCCCTGGCCGGACCCGTGGTTTGGACAATTATCGATGAAATACTGTATTGTCACCAACAAACAAAAGATGCATGGGACAACAGGGTCTGTAATATGGCGTTAATCTTGTTTTCCTAGGTTTTCTAGGAGTTGCTACAGAGATGTGAAGCTCACCTTTGTTTTTTTTTAATAGAATGCTATGTTTTGGTACCTGTTTTCTGATAGCGGCTATTGAGACGAATCCAACGAGGTGCAACATTAAGGTCTTTGAAGGTCAGCAAATGTCATTTATGATAAAAAAAGGCAAAATAAACTTGGATTTACAGAAGGTGTTCAAAGTGATTGCCACTGGTATTAATGCAATGCTGCAATCTTCTTATCACGATTTGAGTAGTATTTCTTATCACTTCGGCACTTATCGAATCACACGCTGTAACAATTTATTGTATAAATGTATTCAATTGTACAGCATGTAGGGTGAGAACGTTGAGGGCATCTTTCAGTGTACATTACTAAACCTGGCAATGACAAATAAACACTTATGGACGATACCGCAGGACACAGGACATCAATAAGAATGGTAAGACTAGTATTGTTAAATCAAGCGATTGTACACAATGTATTCTTTCGAAGAACAAACCGATATGCTTCTCATTTACGGAGAATGCCAGCAAAATTCAGTGAGAGCTAGAGATTTATACGCTGAAAAATATCCTCAACGTTATCACCATACACGCTGTACATTGAAATATTTGTATGATAAATTGTGAACAACTGGATCCTTGGCCTATCAGAAAAAGGACCGGCAGAAGCCAATAACTAATGAAGAAACGGAAATTGATATTCTTCCCACTGTGGTTCCTTGTGTTAGTTCGCGTCAAATCGCAAGGGAATCTGGCGTAAGCCGGAGAAATGTTTTTCGTGTTCTGCATCGCCATAAATATCACCCTTACCATATCAGTCTCCACCAAGAATTAAGAGGCTGTGCGCACCCAACTACCACCACCACCCTTACCACTCACACATCGATAGATCCGCATATACGTATACGAAATGCAAGGGTTTACAGCAAAAGAAACTGACGCCTCAATATTGCAATTAGAAGTTCAGACCCGGTCGATTATGATTTCTAAGAGTCCTGGCCAGGGTGGTTCCGAGCCCAAATTTCATATTTTTACGTCGTTGAAGAGTAATTTGTAATAATCGGCAGAATACTTTTTATCACAAGTCAGCGCTGCCGATTATTGCAAATTACTCTTCAACAACGTAAAAATATGAAATTTGGGCTCTGAACATTTCGTATTTCGTATACGTATATGCGGATCTATCGATGTGTGAGTGGTAAGTGAGTGGATTTCATGAATCGCGTTGAATTCTGTCGGTGGGCTCAACTCCAGATTCAGAGAAATAACTCATTTATTAATCAGATTTTATTTACCGACGAGGCAACATTCACAAATCACGATAATATTAATTTGCATAATATGCATTTTTGGTCAACTGAAAATCCATGTTGGCTGCGGCAAGTTGCACACGAAAAACCGTGGTCAGTGACATGTATGGTGTGGGATTATTGAGGAGAGAATTATCGGCCCTTATTTCATCGAAGAAAATCTTAATGGTAGCAAGTACACCACATTCCTTCAAGAAACATTAGGTCCGTTATTGGAAGAACTACCTTTCGATACAAGAAACAGAATGTGATATCAACACGATGGGTTTCCGACACATAATTCGCTGATGGCTAGAAATGAGTTTCAGAGATTTCCAAATTGTTGGATTGGACGTGGAGGAGCTGTATCGTGGATGGCTCGTTCGCCAGACTTGATGCCTCTGGATTTTGGCTTGTGGGGATTCTTGAAAGACATTACGCCTGAAGATATGCGAGAGAGAATTGTTACAGCATATGATTCGTTAAGTGTCGAAGTGATAAGAAATACTACTCGATCCGTGATAAGAAGATTGCAGCATTGCATTGATACCAATGGCAATCACTTTGAAAACCTTCTGTAAATGCAAGTTTATTTCGCCTTTTTTGTCATAAATGACCTTGGCTGACATTCGAAGACCTAATGTTGCACCTCGTTGGATTCGTCTCAATAGCCGCTATCAGAAAACAGGTACCAAAACATAGCATTCTATTTAAAAAAATAAAGGTGAGCTTCGCATCGCTGTAGCGGCTCCTAGGAAACCTAGGAAAAAAAGATTAACGCCATATTACAGCCCCTGTTGTCCCATGCATCTTTTGTTTCGAAAACTTTTCTACTACTGTCATATTTTCGGAGTTATTGTAGGTGGCAACAGTTACTGCCTTACCCTGTAGATAATGTAAAAACTTTGGTATTTAACAGTGTTGGAAATGTCTTTATATGGGTACGTTATTTTGTAAACCACACTTTACGACTGTATACTTTATTACTACTATAAAGATGTTAGTCTAAATAACGACACAGTGTTTCCTGTATTTAATTTATATGTAAATAGTTCAAACTGTACAAGGTTGCTATCTACTCAGGCTAGCTGCTTCTACCGGACTGACGACGGTCCTGACTTTATGCCCCCGCCTGGACCCTTCCATCCTTGGGTTAAACCGCCCCTGACGCCTTATACCTAAAATAGACCCTTAATACCTAAGATGCTATGGTATTTGTTGTATTCGAACAAACAATGATCTTACATCTTAGATGTGCAGAGATGGTCGCAATAATCCCGAAATTTTCAAGAACCCGTCCCGGCCCGACATTTTCGGGTTCTTTGACACCCGTGATAGCGACCCGTGCGTAGTACCACGTGGAAATTTTCGCGCGGGGCGTTCCCGAAAAAACTACGTTCGGCGATTGCGGGGCAAAAAGCGGGACAGCGTGGCTGTAATTAATACTCGTAGATCGCGATAATCGTTCGGCGACGCAACGGATTGGTTCTCGCGAGGCTGCGATGCATCATGCGCGGTGGAGAGCTCGGCGCAGCATTTGCATGCGCCGCTTCGGTGCAGTTTTTGCGCGGGGTCCTCCGGTTATTGATGGCCGCCGCAGCCGGAGCGTTTCAGCGTGGTGAATAAAGAGGGTAGGCGTTTCCCCGCGAGTTGGTTTCGCCTCGAATCCCGCGGAACGATCTTCGCCGTTGAACGCGAGAGCGCGTCTTTTTCACTTTACGAGTTGACGGGATGTTGCATCCTCTCTCCTGCATAAGCCCTCCTGCTTGCTCCCGCTCGCGAGTTTGCTCTTTTGTACAGTGTGCTCGTTCAGCGAGCTCGTCGTCTTGTAAAAGTCAATATTTATGAGGGTGCTAACCACCGTCATCGCTCATCCCGACTCGTTAACCAGCTCCGCCGGCGCAGCTTTGTGTTTACATCCGAAGGACAGGAGCATCCTCTTTATTGTCAGCCCTAAGAAAACACGTCCACCGTGCCCGGAGCCCGTTCTACGTGTCTGGCCTTCGGCAGGAGATCTCCTTATCAGCAACCCCCGGGCCACCAGGACCTCGAAGGCTACCTTTTTCAGGGCGTTTTCAGCCTCGGCAAACGAAAAACCCGCTCGTTTGCGGCGATTCGGTAAAATCGAGTGCTGCTGGCTACGCTTGGCTAGCAAAACTCTGATAAACGCTCTTCGAGAGGAGGAAATAGCTAACTCGCCATAACTCGGGATGCTTTTTGCGCTAGTTGTGGAACCATGCTATTCCATATTTGATGAATGGCATTCCTATATGTCATTTATTCTAAGCGAGCTTCGTTTCCTGTAATAATATGCAGGATTCCAGGGAAAAAAGAGACGAGACACATCAGTGTCTCTCGTGATCGGTTCCTGACATCGAGGCTTTCTAACTTTTCCTAATCTCCATACTTATGTTAGGTATGGTGATTAGTAGACTCCGGATTTTATGCAGTTACGGTAAAAATGAGTACGTGCAATTTAGAACAGTGAAAAGATTAGAAGACTTTACGAGTATCGATATGTGCTTTTCACTGTATTAAAATTATTAGTGAAAAATATAAATTTATATTTAGTGTCTTGCAATCGATGCACAAAGTTTTTATTTTGCATAAAAATCTGGATTCTAGTGATTAGTAATAGAAGAAAGAAGGAGCCAGGCTGAATAAATTATTATAATATTTTCAAGCTGCGATAGAAAGTATAAAAGCGACTAATCATCTGGTAGGCAATGTAGGTATGTGTTGCTTTGCATTCATACATCCAGTCTTCAAATACTCTGATTACTTCTATTATAAAACAATCGGTTTCAAGGGTTTGCTCTGATCCAACGCAAACACGCACCCTTAGGAAAAGAGTGATCGGAACCGAATGAAGACTAGCTCTGGTCTTCAAGCGAAGGTCGCGAGTTGCTCCGAGGTCCCCGTTTCTCGGAGCATCCGCGATTCCCTTTCGAAAAGGTTACGGATACCGTAACGTAACCGATCGCGCGCGCGCGCGCGCTGTTGGGGTAATTGCGACACGCCGCGCGCCAGTCGCAGGAGAAAGGTGCAACGTGTTCGCGGAAGAGCAACAGGTGCCTCGGTAGTTCTTCAGCTAGGTTCGAGTGCCGCCATCTCGCCACAGAGACGATCATTCCAACCCGTGGATAGCTTGCGATCTGTCGATAAGAAGAGACCTACCATCCGCGCGGAAGATCAACGAGCCTCCTTCAAGTCGACAAGAAGAGGAAGAGGAAGAACACTAAGACATTTCTTCACCTAAAATATTGTACACGATCGACTTCCCTTTTATGCATATGAAATTTACTACTATTTTATTACTTTATGCATACGCAGTGTATCGCTACAAATTGTTTTAAATAATAGTATGGCAATTTTTAGTGGCGCTCGTGTACCAAGGATTAATAGGATTTTCAATAATTTATAAAGCTTAAAAATCTGTATAACATTATAATCAGAAACGACGTTACTAGGGGAGCCTTGGTTCACGATTGAAACTGAGGGTACTCTCAAAGGTGCCATTGACAAATCATTAGCCGGGGTCATAGACTTTTGGAAATTATGAAATAATCGTGTGTAATGTGTTAAGTGGGCCCAAGCACGTTTATCTCCACAGTCGAACCTCCTCAGCAACCCCTCGCATTTCCGAACGTCTCGGTCGAAACCGACGTACACCGAGCTCCGTATCGAAGTTGAATGAAGCAAAATTCTCGTTAATTGCGATTAACCCACTCACCCTCTGACAGTGCTCGGCAGTGATCACGGCGAGGTCCGCGATGGGCTGGAAGATAACATCGTGAAATTCGGGGTGGTTCCTGGCGAGTGGCCTGGCGTAGAGCTCCTTGGCGCTGCAGAGAGCTTCGTGGTACTCTTCCTCGGCGTGCAGGAGCTTCTCGGTGGCTCTGTACCTGCGATCGGTATCTGGAACGAGGCGAGCAAAACGAGCAAAGTGAAACGCGAACGGTTTCCACGGGACTCGGGGGTCCCGGCTACGGCTACCGTAGCCCCGAGCTACCACCTACGGAGTACGGTGTACCCCTGTTCACTGTTTGGTTCGCCACAAGGTAGCACACAAGCCTAACCTACCTCCTATCGGATCGTATTGCCTGGCCGAGTCCTCGATCAGCAGAACCTCCCCGTGCAGGAGTCCCACGTCGGCGGCAGGGTCGACCTCGGCCCTGGAGCCGGCGAGCAGCAATCTGGGCCTGCAGACCCGGTACTTTAGCAGCACGGGAGCGACCACGGTCGAGATTGCTCCGGGAGACGCGCCAGGCAGCTGCAATCAAACGCAAACGATGATCGCACACCGATCCGACCGTGCTCCGACACCGGGGAACTAACGAGCCTTCTACACGGCCTTATACAGTTCTCGCTATCGAAGCTTTCGAATTGAAACCGCGTCCTCTTAGCATCGTTTCCTCTAATATCATTGTGTCTTCTGTTCGGCTGCGTTGCTCGCGAATCATCGCCAATGAGAAAGCCTCGCCAGTGAGAACGGTATAATTCCGGAGTCGGAAAAGATTCGAATCTTTCATTAGCGTAAGCCAGCGGTTTCCAACCTTTATGCTACTACGTCTCCCTAACTTTTATTTTTTTAATAGATATTGTTGCGTCAAGTTCGATAACGCGAATGCCGCGGATTAATTGAATGGTTGAATTTGAATGAAGTGTTACAAGATTACTGTTTTTACTTAAACAAATAACTTTATTAACATATATGTAATGCGTTCTTGCTATGAACTATACTGAAAAGGCGAGTGACGGTTCTCTGCTCTCGAGCAGTGTACAGGGTGTGGTGTTATGCACTCGGGCAATGTTTCTCCGTCACTGGTTCGTCATTTTTTTTTTTTTTTTTATTTTAACCAGGTTTTCACCTGAGGGTTTAACTTGGGGATATAAAAGTTCCCTAGGGCTAGTTTGCCCCCAACACTTTTAAGTTGAGTTATAAATTGGTGTTAACAACTTTGTTGGTTTTTGATGGGTATCAAGGGATATATGTGCAAGAAAACTTTCAAATAACTTGCTGGTTCGTCAGTGAAAATTGGTGCATTTATAGGTATTTTGGGTGTAGCTAGCGCACCAATCGCATTGCCTCTTTGCTGGTGGTCGCAAGCTATTGGTGAAGGCGGGGGTACATTCTTCGTAGGGTAGGGTTTCGGGGTTTATTGCCTTGACTAACATCTGGTTTGGATTAGGTAGCTGCTTTAAACTAGAGGTTTCGCGTGGCTATTTGCCTATAATAAAAAACGGAGAAGCGTCATTCCGGGACGGAACAGATATAATAATATAGACACGTTCTAAATAATAAAAACTTTATTACAAAAAAAAAAAAGTGAAAACTACAATTAACAGAATAATAAGGAAGGTTTTTGGCGCCTGTCCTGACAATAGTCCGCGCCTCCCAGATTGAAAACCACTGGTATGATCAGCCTTTAGACTTCTGTTCGAAGGTGTAGAATAAAGAAACAATGCCTAAACAACGTCAGACCAGGATTGACATATTCGCATCATTTACATGCATTTTAATAGAAGCGCGTCGCTTGACGACAATAGCACAGCTAGTTAACACATAAACGCCGGATATTCGGACAAACTATTTAAATGTAATGCAAAGATATATGTATACAGTATATTCCGTATAAATCCGTATGTCTTATGACGCGCTTTTACGAATCTAGCTATATCTTATTATGTGTTACAGTATAGTACACTCCCAGACAAAAAGATAGCACACTGGAACTATGTTTACATATTCTTCAGTGTTGTGTGAGCTTGCACGGAGTTACAGTGTTCAATTTGTGTCTAGAGCTTTGTTATATTGCTATTCTCATAATGGGCCGTGGCAAAAAACTTAGTGAAAGCTAAATTAGCACAATTTTAGCTCTGAAAAACAAAAGTTGTCTATTACTGAAATTGCAAAAGAAGTTAGTCACAGTCGAAAAGTTATATATAATTTACTGAAAGATTGCAGTCATCAAAAAACCATCATTAAACGCGAGACATAAAGAGGCACGTTTGTTATTTGCAAGAGAACATGTGCATTGGAAAAAGTCTTGGAGAAAAGTAATTTTCTCGGCCCGATACCGGCCCATTACATTACCATTACACCACCTCCATGCATTTGACGGTGAATTTTTGTTATTGGTTGCTTACGAACATCATGATAATAAAATGAACATCCGTCTGGTCCATCAAGGTTGAACCTCTTCTCATCAGTAAAAATTACTTTTCTCCAAGACTTTTTCCAATGCACATGTTCTCTTGCAAATAACAAACGTGTTTTTCTTTTATTCGTGTCCGATTTATAATGTTGTTAGTTTGAAGTACACGACGAACATTTTGTATATTTGTTTCGACTCCTGCTTTCTTAGCGATCTCCCTCGCAGTAGCACGTGAATTGGAAGCAGCACGTATTATTGCTCGTGTACCGCGTTCTGATAATGCTGCTGGCCTTCCTGTAATTTTCTTCTTTTCGTATACACTTGTATCTATCAGTAAATTATATATAACTTTTCGACTGTGACTAACTTCTTTTGCAATTTCAGTAATAGACAACTTTTGTTTTTTTCAGAGCTAAAATTGTGCTAATTTCGCTTTCACTAAGTTTTTTGCCACGGCCCATTATGAGAATAGCAATATAACAAAGCTCTAGACACAAATTGAACACTGTAACTCCGTGCAAGCTCACACAACACTGAAGAATATGTAAACATAGTTCCAGTGTGCTATCATTTTGTCTGCCTCAGATTATGTGTTTCTCTTCCAACTAAGAGAGCTCATCGAATTAAAGTCAATCTATGTTTTGTTTACATATTCGCAGAAGGTAAGTTTTCCATATATCTCAGAGTTTCCACGCTAGCATAATCTTAACACGAGAAATTAAAGATAGCACAAGCGTGCTATCTTTTTGTCTGGGAGTGTATATGGCTGGTGCCGGCGATCCCGCGAATCCGCGAACACTGCTGGTAATTTCGCGAACAGCGATCCCGTATCACGTATTTGCCAGCGATACCTGTCGTCTGGTCGTTCCGATCGCCTCCGGGAGAGACACAGCTGCTCCACACGGGAATATCCTAATTATGGCAGGGGGCGGGGCACGCGGCGCTCGTAAAACGAGACCTCGGGGCCCAACTTAGACCCCGAAATAGCTTTGTTATTGCGCGCGTAAAGGCGCATGCAGCAAGCCGGTTGGGGTTGGGATTCTTCTGCGCACAAAATTTGTTTGGCAGGCCCGTAAAGAGGACGAGAGGGGGACCCGCGATTAAACGGTCGTTCGGGGATCCTTTCTCTCTCTTACTCACTCTCTCTCTCTTTCGATCGTTCTTTCGCTGTCTCGCCGCGGGAGGAACATCGGCCAACGCAACGACCGGATATTTACGATCTGACGACGTAACAGGCCGACGTATAGCCCGGTCTCGGGATCAGATAAAATTCGCGAGCCAGAAGTTGCACCGGCAGAAACGCCTGCCGCGTCACTCTTTTGCTCGGGTATTTTCGAGGAGCTTATACTTGCTCTCACGAGCATACGGATGTGTTCGTAACAGTATCTGGTCGAGTGCGATCACTGCCTCCGAGAGGTCTCGAGGCTTAACCCTTTGCGGTGCTCTGTGCCCGATGCACGGGAATAATGGAAAGAACATGCGAACGAAATGATTTATTGTATTTCGGGCGAAACTCCGGAGCCGAATTCTTTGCAACGAATTTTGTATTTCGCTGGTGTGATTTGTGATTCGCTGGCGAACCAAAATGCAAAGCGTTGCGTGACTTCCTGCGTATCAGCAGTCCGCTAACCGCACGAAATAACGTGTAACCTTACCCCGACGTGACTATTATCGCCGGAGCGATAACGGAGCCAGACAATGCAATTTAATCCCGTCGCTTCGACGATAAGGGAGGCTGCATAGCTTTCGCGTCATCGGACGCCGATCTTTCTAATCGCCCTTCTCGAAAGAACGCGACAGCTCGTGCATTCCGATCGACTGTAATCGACAGTTGCCTTCAGCTACCAATTGTAGTAGTTGTTGTAGTAGTCCTTCCTCAAGGTATTACTCAGTTTGCGCTTGAACTGTAGTATCGGAAATGTAATTACTAATTACTTTGTCTGCTTAACGCTTTCACTGCGGCGCGATTTCGGAATAATCCATCAACAGGGACGGCGCGTTATACGCACGTCGGTCGCTGCGCCGCGCAGACCAGTAACTAGTGAACAAAACAGTACCCGAAGATTTGATACCATTCGTATGACTTAAAAAGCAATCGTTACAAATAAATTAAAAACATCCATTTCTTATTTATTTTAAGTAGCCTTTTATGCTATTTTACTTTACATAACTCAACTGACAGATTTCTTCAATAACAGTGGCTAATTAAATATAAAGGAAAAAATCCGAAATTGATAAAGAGGAATAAATTCGTTTTGAACTTAACAATGACAAACTATTTTACATAATGAACGAATAAAGATAATAAAAATATAATAATCCATTTCCGTGTGATATATATCCTAAAGCATGGATCAACACATAAACCTACATCACATTCTTTACATTCGTACCTAGTTTCTCGACGAATTTTATGTTTACTACATACTGCACATTTTCGAGCATGATTTTTTTTTTGGAAGACTTGTAACTGCAATAGCACAGCAAATATGATAAGAATTAATTAACAATCGTTCGAAACAATAAAACAATTGCCAATACCTTAGTTCGTATGTCTCAAAGGACGATAAAGTCCATTTGAATCAGTCGGTAAAACAAAGAAGTAAAAACATAAAGTATAAAAATTTAGATGGCGTATATTTACGCCTTTCGTATACATATATCGATGGACTTCCGAGGATGTATTATATATACATCCTTTATATATATCATACAGGCCTTTCCTATATATCGATGGATTTCTCAGGACGTATATTTACGCCTTTCGTATATATCGATGGACTTCTCAGGACGTATATTTACGCCTTTCGTATATATCGATGGACTTCTCAGGACGTATATTTACGCCTTTCGCAGTGAAAGGGTTAATTTCAAGGTACAGGAGCTACAGTGACTCCCAAAAATATTCGGACACTGGGTATAACTAACTTTACGATTTGATAATTCGTTTGTTGAAAAATCAATCGCCCTGAGAATTGTTTCTAGTAATAAAACATTTATTAATGTTGATAAACATACACAGTTTCTTTCTAACTACTCTTACATTGTAACCAGCTTGCCTCTAAGTCACGTATTGTGCAAGAATTTTTATTATACCGCTGCCCAAAAATTCTTCATCCGCCGCCCGAATCACCGGACCTTAATCCTATCGAGAATTTGTGGGATGAATTGGAGAGAAACATTCGAAAACCCCAAATTACATCGATAGCCGAATTAAAACAAAGACTTGCAACTGAGTGGTCGAATATAACTGTTGAATATTTTTTTAAAATTACAAATAATATGCCAAACATGTTAAGACATGTTCTTAAACTAAATTGTTATACCAAGAAGTATTAAACAAATTTATTATCTAATATATTATCTAATAGAAAAATTAATTTTGTCCAAATATTTTTGTGAGCCACCAATGGTCCATTATTTCGTTTAATAATTGTTATTATGAAACCTATGTATATTTTTCAAATAATTTATGTATGTTTATCAACATTAATAAATGTATCAAATCGTAAAGTTAGTTATACCTAGTGTCCGAATATTTTTGCGAGTCACTGTATTGTATAGACATTGATTTCTTTCGTATTTTTAAATTCTTTACATATTTGTACTGTTTTGCATACATCGGAGAAGTTTAAGATCGCTGTGTTATTAATTGTCCACGTATCTCGAAAATTGTTCAGGGTGCAAATGAATTTCTATCATAATTCTCTGCTGCTCAAGATAGCTAGAGAACAGTTTGATTCTGTATAAAGATCGGCAGTCTGTTAATTGCGATACAAAGAAGCTCCGGCGCCGGGGAAGATGCGCTCACGTTTGCTCGTGAGCCGGGCACGCTGCGAGAGAATGGAAACGAAAGAGAAAGAAGAGCGAAAGAGGGCCACGGGAAGGTTACGGGGCGAAAACGAAGGAAGAAGAAAGACGTACCCGGTATAATTATGCAATTTAGATTCAGCTTTACGATTCCGGTTTGGCTTTATTAAAAGCGAGAGTGGGCGGACTCGCACGCACGCGCGCGCGCGCGCACGGTTTCCTTCTCGGCGCGCAGCAGTCACGCGCGTGTGTCCGCGAGCAAAAACTCTCGCAGATAACGCGATGCGCTTGTTTCATCGCGACCCGGCCAGAGTATCGTGCTCTCCTGAAATGAGAGAGAGAGAGAGAGAGAGAGAGAGAGGGGGCGGGGGGCGACCTCGCCGATATACCCTCGCGTTAATCGCAGAAATATCGTTTTACGTTTCGTGTAACGGCGCCGCGCGCGGTTTTATAATCGAAAAGAATGCGGCTCCGCAGCGCGCAGCTGCTCGCAGATCGGATACGCAGCACTGCTGCACAATGCTGCGCTCTCCGAATTCCTGAACGGTGCGCGCACGCTGACACTCTGCACTGCTCTGCACCCCGGGGAGCAAAAAAAAAACGGATTTTCGATATGATTAACGGTACACAACGAGCAGCCGTGCAACCTCCGCGACGACTACCGGATTCTTCGAAATCATCTCGATCGTATCTTCGATCGAGGATTTGCTCGAAACGACCTCCCTCCGCCCCCGCACCCAACACGCTTGGGGCCGAAGCCATGGTGTCTATCATCATGACTAGACTGCGGATTTTATGCATTTCTGACAATTCTAGAACGATTAAAAAATTTAATTATGATACGACGTTACTTCCAACGTATCAAGATTATATTGTATACCCGTTGTATATACCTGTTGTATACCCGATAACCCTAGGCCCTAGTTAAACGCCAACGCATCACGATAATCATGCCATAGACACGTCAGCCAAAACACTTGAATCATCAGGACCAAACGGACTCTTAGACTTTGTCTCTTCCTCGTCATCCTTTCCACAACAAACCTTTTCTACTCCCTTCCATATTTTCCTCTGAAAACTACATATACAGTGATTCCCATTAATATTCGAACGCTCTTTAAAAAACGATAACTTTCTTGATATTGCATTATACGATTTGAACTTTTGTGAGAAGTTAGAGCAATTCGTTTACTACATGATTTGACAAGAAATTTTTTTTAAAATTGCAATTGGTCGGAATTGTAGAGAAAATACTAAAAGTTGCAGTTTACAACTTTTTTATGTGGATCTAAATTGAAAATTTAAAAAATATGATTTGTAGATCTGTGCCAGTTATATGCATTGTAAAAGTTTCATCGAAATCGGTTGATGTGGGAAAAAACGCCAGGCATTGAAAGATGTATGAATCCTTAGAGTTATTGCACTTAGAGGCCGAAAATCGTGAAAAATGACAATTTTTACCATCTTTAAACGTTTGCAGTTCGTTGCAACGTTGACCGATTTTAATGAAATTTTCAGAATAAAAAAAATTGTAAAACATAACTTTTAGTATTTTCTCTGCAATTCCGACCAATTGCAATTTTTACAAAAATTCTTTTCACGTTACGTAACAAAACCTAACTTCTCAAAAAAATTTTTATGGTCGAATTTTAAAAAAGTTATCGTCTTTTTAAGAGTGTCCGAATATTAGTAGGAGTCAATGTATACAGCCCGTCGAAACAGATTCAGAGTTTCTTCTTGCATACTCCAGTGCAGAAGGTTACGTCATTGTACCTTAACCCTTTGCACTCGGAGCTATTTTAACTGAAAAACGAAAGATTTTCCATTCTAGAATATTTCCATTCTGTACAAATATTTTTTCAATTTTTGCATATGAAACTGATATGATATCTCATGTAATATGTAAACGTCTAGTAGTTTATTAAATACGAACAAAAATAATAATGCGAACAATATTTTTAAGAATGGCACAGCAATTTTCAGTGGCGCCTCAAAGTCGCCATCCGAGTGCTAAGGGTTAACTCGCCACCGTGTACATACTTAAATAAAACTTAAATACATGTACTCAATTTCCAAACCCAGAATCCAACACAGCTACCGTTTCTTACGAATGATGCAGACAATTTTTATTTTGTTTATTCGTTACTGTAAAAACCCGTGCTGGAAAACAATGTTACGCTTCCACGCCCACATTAGAGCAGTCTGTTCGAGGAGCGAGATAAACAGACTGCTATCTGGTGGTTTAGAGTCATTGGCCCCCGGAGTGTTGCTTCTGCGGGCAAACCGAAGCAAAGAGTGCTCGTTGTCTTCGCTTAGGCTCGTCGGTAGCTAATCATTGCTAGAAACAGGAACATTCTTTCAATTGAGTCATTGTTGTGAAATTCTAGGATTTTAGAGAACAGTGCCGTGCTTTGACAATTAAACGGGGCTACGCGACGTAGTCTCAGATATCTGGACATGGGCGATTCCACGATAATTGACTCAGTTTTTCAATGTGTCTGTGGCATTCGAGCGTTTCGAGGGGCTGCCCGCAAGAGCTATCGTCGCAAAACATAGGAAGGAAAACCGAGAGTGGTTCGAGGCTGTCGGAAATCAGGCCTCCACGATGATAGCACCTCGTCGACCACAACATTATACAGTGTGGTCAGTAACTGATGGTGCAACCGGGGTGATTCAAAAGTACGCATGTTCACCGAATTTTCCAAAGATTTTATTCTACATTTTCAATTTGTATTATAGCGGCTTTGCCGCTGATCTGCCTATGCCTTCGAACTAGCCGGTCCCTCCTTTTCCGCAAGGTTTTGGTGCGAGCCTGGCTATCGCAGATTCGCACGGGCCCGATAGTTTTCCGTTGGCAAAAACGGACCTTTGTCCGTCGCCGTTTTCCCCCTCTCAAGACGTTTCTTCTGTCTCTTTCTAAGGCCTTGAGAAATAGCGTTGGAGGTCTCCCCTCAAGAATATAGGTTTTTTGAAATCTTTCCTATAACCCCACACATGACCGATGAAACTCCCACCTCATCACGAAACCAAGTAATCCCAATTTGTTCACAGGAAATCTAGATTAAAGGGAAAACGAGACCCCGCAGGAACTAGACAACCCCAACTCAAGGGAAACCAAACAAAAAAAAAGTTAAAAAAGCGGCGGGGCTCATTACATACAGTAAACGCTTGATTCTTGTCCGGAGCGAGGGCACGATTCTTGACTCGAGCAATCGATTTTACAAATCTCTTAATTTTCATTATTTGTTTATGGGACTTTCACTACCTTATTTCTGGCCTTTTTCTGATTAAAATGACACCAAACACGATATAATTTGAACGAAGAACGAAGAACAGTGCATCGGAAAGAAAGAGACGCGAACAGTCACGCGAACCGTATTTCATTCTGTCCTTCTCTATGTTCGGCTCTCTATTGAAGTCTCGCTCGGCGCGGTCGGCGCGATATCTAGACGCAGTCATAAATCAAAAAGCACTTCTGAGGCACGATTCTTGTCCACGAAAAACACGGCTGTTGGACAAGAATCAAGCGTTTACTGTACTCAGTTTTTCCAGCTTCTAGACGACTCGTTAGTCGTCCTCGTTTTCTATAGTGCATTTAGCTGCTGGAGTTCATTCGCGTTCACGCTTTGTAAATATGTATATTCGTATTAGTATTAGTTATTAAATATATTGTTGTATATACTAGATCGATCGTGGAAGTTGGACAATCCATTCCCTTCAGTTTTATATGGAACTGTTCTGTTGTACCACCAGTTACGGACCACCCTGTATTTCACTTACCACCCTTTCTGAACTCGTGAAACGGCTTTGGGACAATTCGGTAGAATTTTGGACGATTTCAGTTGTAGGACTATCTTCCATATTTTTCTGGAGACCGTGTGCCAACAGCCAAGCTCCCAGCGATAGTTCGAGGCAGACGCGACCGGATCCGACGGTGTATCGGTCGTCGATCGGCTCTCTTCTCTCTCCCTCTCTCTTTCTTTCTTGTCGTGCGAGAATCCGGCCGGCGTATTTGTTCGAAACTCGTATGCAACGAGCATCCTGTCCCTCCCAGCCTCATTACGGGACAATGAGCGTCGTTACATCGATCACAAGCCAGACCGTTCTCGTCGAGAGGCGGAAGAGAGCGTGCACCGTTTCGCGCGGCCACGATCCACAGCCCCCCTCGCGATCGAAATCACCTGGAATTATCCGACAATTTTATTACATGTACGAACGTCACCCCACCGATCGTTACTTTCTTCAAAATTCGAATCTTCCTTCTGCGTTAATCCCCGCAGCGTTCATCATGCCTACGACGATACCCATCTACAGAGGGCAATAGTATCTTTATATCGATCGTATTTGTTGTTAATAACTAACAGTTAATGCTTTCGTCGCAAGGTTCGATCAATTTTTTAATTAATTTACAAAGCAATTTTGCAAATTACCAACCGTAATTCAGACGTTTCGATCAATGTTTCGATCATCTTCGGGGGTTAGCGTCTGTGTTATTTAAAAGAATTTTGAAATTTAGGTACACACCAAACTTTGAAATTGTAATTTAATTTATTGAAGAAATACTCACTAGCTTTGCGAAGAAAATTAATAACTTCGGTGAGAGAATGAAAGGCATGTTTACTACCTGTCGGTTATGGAGACACTGAGGTGAGGCAGAAAAACATTAGGCACGAACGTGTAGGATCGCAGATCTAAGTACGACCAATCAATATTTGGCGGTAAATTTGAAACACTTTTGGAACACGGACACAATTTACTAACCTCTCGAATTTACTTGTTTACCATATTTATATAAAATTATGGTAATTCTTTTTGACATTCGAATGTCTTTGAAATAAATGTTACAGTCGTATGTGAGAACAGTTTAATATTACGAAACATGTTAAAGCAAAGAAAAGTTTTAATTTAGACATTTCATCATAGTACATTGCCTATTTAGTAATGCTGTGTAATATTCATGTATCTTGAGCGTTTCATACCTAAGGTTACACTACGATGTTTAATCGTATGAAGTGTTTCGAATAATATGCTTTGATGTAATTTCGTTTCTTTATCCACAACTTTTGCGTTCTCAAAAATCAAATCTATGATCAAACTCAATTTGAATGTCTCGTCAATGCAGTATGTTGAAGTGGAAGAAAGAAAATGTTATGTTTGTGTTCTCAGACGCAATCTTAGTAAACCCTGAAGATGATCGAAACATTGATCGAAACGTCGGAATTACGTTGGTAATTTGCAAAATTGCTTTGTAAAATTAAAAAATTTTTAGTTATTGCAGAGGTCAATGACAATGAAATATCGAATCCTTCGCGAGCATTGTTGATCGTTCGGTAAAAACTTATCCAAGTTCCATATGAGTAATACATAATAAGATCATTTTTTTATTAATCCACACACACACACACACAATCACACATACACAGCAAAGAGGGTTTGTAGTCAAAAAATACTACGGGAGTGACAAACTGTGGGGTTCTTATCTCTGCTGTGACACGCAAAGATTTTTGTGAAAGATTTCTGTTCACAGACCTTTTCAAGGTCATTCAAAATTAAAAAATAATGACACCACCCAACTGATTTTGTGAAACTCTACTATTTTTGTTTCAAACATTTTTCCAAAAAATAAATACTTGCCGAAAGAGTATTCGGCAGCTCGAATTTGTCATGTTTGACTGATTATAACTCGATAACTGTCCATTATTGAGCTTTGTGCCCATTACATCTTTCGTTCAGTAGATCATAAGGTACAACATATGAAAAGTCCAACTGATTTTACCGCGATAGATTTTCCATATTATTACCGCGGGGTTCTTTATCCTTGAGTGACATCATTACTTCAATCATCGCTGAGATTGCTCTCGAGTTTTCGAATGTACCACCAACGATCACGGTTGAACTGAAAGATCTATGAAACCGAGTTCGGAGAAGAGACCGACGAATTAGCGGGAATTGTTCGGTTAACGGGTTAAGGGGAACACACGACGGTGACTCTTATTTTCATAGGAATTCCACAGCCGATGACGCAAACGCGCTCCTTTTCCAATCATTTTCGCATCAGCCGCACGGGTCTCGTCTCGGCTAGATTGAGGCGGCGCGACCCTGTTCGCCAATATAGAAACGATCCGTTTGATGAGCGGTAAACGGTCCCACTTGGCTAAGATTTCCAACGCGGCACGCGGTCGCCGGGCTAATTTTTTTCAATTCGTAGAATTGCATCATTCGGCCAATTACTGTTTTAGGAGGGGTCCCCTGATGGAATTAGAAGAAAGCGACCGCGACGCTCGAGCACGAGTGCGCGTGTCGGGCATTGTTTCGCGTCGACGAAACCGGACCGACGCGATACGTCGCGACGTCACTATATGCTCTCTCGAACGTTCCTATCCTTTCCTTTGCAGTTGCTTCGATCCATTTCAACTTTTCCGATCCAAAGAACATATACAGTCGGTGTGAAAAGTATTCGTACACCTTTCAAAGACGAATAACTTTTTCAAAATTCGACCCAACAGCTGGAGTTTTTTTGAGACGTTAGAAGGATTAGTTTACTAGCTAATATGTAAATAATTTTTTTTTTATTGTTATTGGTCGTAATTGCGAAAGAAAAAGTATAGGTCACGATTTTTAAATTTTTTATCTGTGCCTGCAGTGAAAATTTATAAGGTGCATTTGGTAGGTATAAGTAAGTTATATACATGTACAAAGTTTCATTGAAATCGGTTGACGCATAAAAAAGCTATGGGCATTGTAACATGTAAAAATCTTTGAATTTAGGGTTTTCGAATCATTTAAATCGCGGATTCTTACAATTTTTGCTATTTTCAATCATTTATATTTCGTAACAACCTCGATCGATTTCGATGAAACTTTGTACATGTATATAACTTACTTATACCTACCAAATACACCTTATAAATTTTCACTAAAGGCACAGATAAAAAATTTAACAATCGTGACCTATACTTTTTCTTTCGCAATTTCACTATTAGCTAGTAAACTAATCCTTCTAACGTCTCAAAAAAACTCAAGCTGTTGGGTCGAATTTTGAAAAAGTTATTCGTTTTTAAAAGGTGTACGAATACTTTTACACCGACTGTATATACCGATCGAACCGGGTACGGGTACGGACACATTACTATCGCGTGGAAGCAAGTGACAACAAGTAATTTCACATTATTATTTTCTCTTTATGTATCATGATTAGAATGCGGATTTTATGCATTTATGGCAAAAATAAGTAGGTGTATCTTGAAACAGTAGAAAAGATGAAATGATTCAAGAACGCTAATTTATTATTTTCAGCTTGTTACAATGATTAAAGTAAGAATTAAGTGCCTATTTGCCTCCAGTCTCTTGCAATTTACATAGACAATTTTTATTTTGCATAAAGATCCGCAGTCTAATCATGATAGCACATGATCTATAACTTAACCTTCTCCTGTTCGATGTTGGTTCAAAAATCAATCGGAAAATCCACGATCGAAATGAAAGGTTGCTATACAGTGACTCCAATTAATATTCGGACGTTCTTAAAAAACGTTAACTTTTTTTATATTAGACTATACGATTTTAACTTTTTTGAGAAGTGAGAGTAATTAGTTTACTACATGATGTGAAAAGAAATTTTTTCAAAAATTGCAATTTGTCGGAATTGTAGAGAAAATACTAAAACTTGCATTTTACAACTTTTTTATGGGAGTCTATATTGCAAATTTTAAAAATATGTTTTGTAGATCTGTGTCAATTATAACAAACGATTATAAAAAAACGACAGGCATTGAAAGATGTACGAATCCTTAGATTTATTGCAGTTAGAGACCGAAAATCGTGAAAAATTGTAATTTTTACCATCTTTAAACGTTTGTAGCTCATTGCAACGTTGACCGATTTTAACGAAATTTTCAGAATATGTTTAATTGATACAGATCTACGAAACGTGTTTTCTAAATTTTCAATATGAGCCCACATAAAAAAATTGCAATTTTTTAAAAAAAAATTTGTTCTACCTTCTCAAAAAAAATCCAAGTTGTATGGTCGAATATTTAAAAAGTTATCGTCTTTTTAAGAGTGTCCGAATATTAGCGAGAGTCGCTGTACCGTGGCTTGAGGATTGTTTAACTGGAGGGTCAGAGAAAAACCAGTAAAATTATTTTCGAAAATTCAAGTTCTCGATGGAAAAATGCTGGCTCTAAATGCTCTAAAGATTAGCATAACTTCGTGAAAAAATATCGGATAACAATGTACCTAGGCTTGTTTAAAAGGGTAAACCCTCTACTTTCGCTCCCATAACTCGTTTTGCTTCGAGAACATTTTGTACGGAGTAGTTGACAGGAAACCGGACGATTGTTTTCTTGACGAGGATTTGAGCGATCATCTGTAGCGCAATCGAGTTTCCATCGACAAGTGCGCGAACCACGATTGCCAAAACGTCGTTGCTCAATACATCGGTTGCCAATAATGGGTCTCGAGCTATGATTGTCATGCAACCCAGAGACCGAAGGCCACACCAAGTAAGTATATATAGCCCGACGCCGCTCGTAAACACGCAGACGCGCGCGCGCGCGATTTCCACAAGCCGACATATAGAATTCGCCTAACCGGAGATCCATTCTGTCGAACCGATCCGATCGCCGTGTAAGAAACGGTGAATTAAACGGGTGCTAAACGTTTCGGTGTTCGACGGCTCATAAAAAAGAAAGAAAAAAAAAAAAGCGTAAACCACACCTCGACGATAAAATGCGTGCCGTTCGATATCGAATTTGATAGCCGTGTAATAAAGTTAACGAGGAATCCTCGGACATTTGTAGCGTGGTCATCGAGTGGATGTTAGTCGATGTTGCATTTATGGGTATAAAATTACCAGGAGCTTCTCCGCGTCGCGTCGCGTCGTATCGAAACCTCTTCTCGCAGCGGACGCAGGTGGGAGAAAGGTGAGAGGAGAGAGGGAACGTATTTATACGTCGACGAGGAGGGCGACGCGTTCATTTTTCCTCGGGCATCTCGGAAGACGAACAATCGATACTCCGCGCGTTCAATGTGCAAAATTCTCTTTTGCAATTCCGTGGAAAATAAATAATTGATAACGTGTGATGTCATTGGTCGAATAACTCCACGGCTTCTCGGAATTTCCATTGACAGGAGAAACAGTGTAGCTTGTCCGTCACCCACGCAGCCTAGCTGTTGAATGAAAACACGACCTCCCACTGGCAACGGGACGAGACGGTTCTGTCGATCCGTGTCTCTCTGGCAGCTCGGCAGTTGGCGTAATCTACCATTCGATCCAAATGTTAACACTGTCCACCAGAAACCTATTCAGGTGACGCGTCATCTTCGCGCACAGAAACATATATCCCTTATTAGTAAACTTCGGATTTTATGCATTTATGGCGAAAATGAGTGCGTGCAATTTAGAACAGTGAACAAATTCGAAGACTTTAAGAGGGTCATCCCGTGTGAGAGCTACTTTTTCTTGCTTTTTTTAGGAAATTTTTTTGAAGGACCCTTAAAACATACAATCTTAACATTTTTAGCACACATTTACTCACATTTTAACATTCTCTTCAGAATTTTTTCAAACCAAAATAACGAGTTGGATCGACTTTATACAGATCGGAAGACACTCATGTGTAAAAAAAGTAGGTTGATGGCGACCATGATGCCGGAGGTTTCGATCATCTGATTTCAAAAAATTAACCGGCATTTTAATTTGTAGACTTGCGGCTATCGCCGGTACCAAAATAATACAAAAATATCGAAAATTTAATTTTTGGCACGGTTTTAAACGTTAAGTTCCAAGTTTCGTCATTTTTTTTCGTCTTTTTCAGCTTAAAAAAACTATAGCAGATATCAGAAATATTTTGCGAGGGGCGAGAACTATAGATATGCTGACTATACCATAAAAATTTGAGCGAAATCCGTTCAGTAGTTTTTGAGATATCATGGTCGCCAATATGAAAACTACAGTTTTGAGAAAAACGCGTTTAAAGATTCAAGTACAATTTACACAAAGAAAATGTAAACTCTACGTCGTGTCTGTCTGCTATGTGTTGAGAAATTGTCTTGGCTCGATGCTCCGAAATGCTTGTAGATTCGAATGCACTTTTTTCCAGCACAAATTAATCTCCAGCTGATTGATATTTCACTGGTCATTTATTAATACTTTAATCGTAATGAGGCAAACAGATGCTCCGTTCTACGTTTATAACAGTCGAACGACTTCGAATATCGAAATATCCTTTTACCTTCATATTCTAGGAATGTTATAGAAGCAATTTGTGCAAAAAAGAATTTTTCGATTTTTTGGATCTGCCACATGGGATGACCCCCTTAATTAATGTATTATTTTCACTATATTAAAATTATTAGTGAAAAATATATATTTAGCTCCTGTGTCTTGCAATTGATGCACAAACTTTTTATTTTACATAAAGATAAGGAGTTTAGTTATTAGTCAGACGTTATGGAACACTCGCATCGACCAGGGACCAAGCGAATACCTCGAGACGATCGAGACTATCTTTAAGACATAGGAATACTTTTCATATTTTTCTAGAGCCTCCGTGTCTAGAGTGATTCGTTGCTTAGACTTCGGTATCGTCCTCGGTAGATCCAGGTCTTTCACATGTTTTTAGAGCCTCTGAACATCCAAGCTCCCAACGATACTTTCTACTAGCACCTCTATGCTGAAACATAGTTCAGGACCTTTACGGATCTCTTGACGTTTTGATTAAAATTGATTTCAGTCTTCACCTAATGCTTTCTGTACATGTTTCTACCGCTTCTCCGCTGAGTGCCGGTGATAGATCCTGGTAATTTTCGAAGGCGGGTTTGATCGCGTCGTTTTCTCAGCAAACACCCGGTGGACGGTCCCCGGCGCAGCACATGCGACCGGTATGGGCTTAATAAAACTACCGGTCCGTGTGGCGGCAAAAAAGTGTGTGAACGTGGACGCAATCGACTCGACTCTCGACTCTCGACTCTCGACCGTAGAGACCGGGAGAGAGAAAGAGAGATAGATAGATAGAAACATAGATAGATAAATAGATAGATAGATCGAGAGAGAGAGAGAGAGAGAGAGAGAGAGAGAGAGAGAGACTTGTTGTTGGTGTGTGCTAGCCGCGTTCTAGGCCTCGCCCATGCCGGATCGAGCGATTCGACCAATTCGTCGAACCGCAACACAGTCTCCCGTTCGTTTTTCTCTGTCCCTCGGCTGGGGCTCGTTCCTTTCGCTTAACATTAACAGTCGAATCGCTCGACGAGAGCGTGCCTATGCGAGAGCATCTATGTATACGCGTTGAGTTGCGTTGCGTTGCGAGCGGTCGCATCGCGAATCGTCGCGATTCGTGAGAACACGGGCGCGAATGAGGGATCGCGATGCGACACCACGCGCGGATCGACCGGGATGGGCGCGATGCATTATACATACGCCGCGATACCAGCTCGAACGACTATCCCGTGGCTCTGGCCACCTGAAATCAAGGGAATTCCGATGAACCGAACGAAACTAAGACTGTCTCGGAAGTCTGTCTCGAATGTTGTTCTGCCTTTTAAATGAACAAAGAAATCCATTATACTCCTCAACTAACTATTACATACCAACTATTACTGAACTAACTAATTACATACCAACTATTACTGAACTAACTGACAAATGTTACGAACTTTTCAATTCAGAAATTCTATTGTAATCTACAGGTTTATCTCATAGAAGCACAAAATGTGACTGGTATATACATGTATAAAAATTACGAGACTGAATTTATTTAGATTTTTCGCAACTTTTATAATAATACGTGCTCGAATAAAGAAATTCATTTAATTTCTAATGGAAGCATTTTTTGTAATTTCAATATTTATAAGATAAAAAATGTGAATCTGGTCATTTGATCGGTTATGGTACGATTTATTATGTCTATAGAAGCACAAAATTTGGCTGATATACATTTATAAAAATTATGAGACAGAGTTTATTTAATTTTTCGCAATTTTTATAACAATACGTGCTCGAATAAAGAAATTCATTCAATTTCTAATGGAAGCATTTTTTGTAATTTCAATATTTACAAGATAAAAAATGTGAATCTGGTCATTTGATCGGTTATGGTAGGATTTATTATGTCTATAGAAGCACAAAACTTGACTGATATACATTTATAAAAATTATGAGACAGAGTTTATTTAATTTTTCGCAATTTTTATAACAATACGTGCTCGAATAAAGATATTTATTTAATTTCTAATGGAAGCATTTTTTGTAATTTCAATAACTACTTGCAAATAATTAGCAGTTTCTCGACCCAGCCTATAAGTAAAGACATCATTCTGTTTGGAACGAATAATGTCCGAGTAACAAATGAGTCACGCGTAAATTAACAGAGATGCGAATATTTCGCGACGCGTCGCGAAAACCAGGTCACTGTCTCGGATACTCCTATTTTCGGCAACTGCGTTACCGTTTCCGAGATCACGTGGATGTATCCAGCGGTCTCGATCAAAGATCAAGAATCTCAGGATTTGAATCGGTAGATTCTTGTCTGGAATGGTTCAGTGCTCCACGACGCCGACGCTCCAGAGACACGGTCTATACGCCTCGCCCGGAGAATTCCCTCTTAACGACTTCATTGTGGACGGCATAAAGCGTAAACAGTCATTAGAATCTTTAACCTCGAGAGTTAAGCAGCGGAAATACCGGTGGATCCGTGCTTCCTGTCGCAGCTTTCTACTCGGTAGATTGTTGTTCGTCCTCGTGTTCCGCTGGAACGAATTTCGGCGAATTTTCGCGGGGGAGTAATGCCTCATTTATGATAAGACAAATCCTCCGACTAATTTTTCTGTTAAATGTATAAAATACGCAATCTATATGTTCGGTCACAAGCAGACCGAACGTGAGATTTAGGCACCGCCGATTTTTCGACGATTTCTTCATTTAATGAACGATTGACGATTAACTTCATCAATCGATTGAATCAATCGCCGATTTTTCGACGATTTCTTTTTTTAATCGTATACATTAATCAATCAATCGTGATTAAAATTTTAATCGATTAATGCCCAACTCTGCTGGATACTCAGGTAATGACTCTATGAGAAATCCAAAGTAAAAAGGTCTTACCATGTATACCTGCCAAATGGTGGGAATACAAATATCGCGTTCATTCGTCACGCAGTTCTTGTGCAATGAACTACGGTGTCAAAAGGCGAGTGTGAAGCTTATAATTTTAAGAAAAGTGAATTTTCTTTTGTGTGTACAATGGATGCTGTTCCTGGAAGTCTGTACTATACATAATAATAATATTGGGTTTATATCAGCGATGGGCAGCTATGACTGCGGCAGTCAAGAACCTTCCCCCACCAACTACTCTTTCGTACGAGGGGGGAAACGAAGAGCGTGGGGCACTGCTCCGCGGCGAAGGTGCGCGCTGCACGAAAGAGTAGTTGGTGGGGGAAGCCAGCACCTCAGGGGCCCCTACCGTGCCCATCGCTGGTTTATATTAATCAGTGTTTACAATGTATAAAGACCAAGATAAAGCTTGATACACTGATTTTAGAATTGTATTCTAAAAGTTGTATATTCCACAGAGATTTTTGTGATATTTCGCGGTACCTTTTTCTATGGAACCAAAGATAGAGCCGCGGCCCTTTGAGTCCGCATGCCGATATGAGCGACTTCGGCTTCAACTGTTTCGATGAACTACCGAGCTCGTCCAGTTGAAGCATAGCTTTAGTAGCGAGAACATCATTAGTAGAGAGAACATCTTATAAATTCCGTTAAAAAGATATCTGCACTTTTTATTTCATAAGTACCTTTGCTTCCCAAAACTAACAAAAATCTATGGCATACTTTTCGAGGTACAATTGAGCTGTTAAGAGTTATGTGGGCCACCCTGTATATTACATATTAAGTTTTGAAATATATTTAAGTGTTAACTTCCAAGAGTCGAGTCTTGTTTTGAAATAGGCGTTGTTACTCTGCAACCTTGTCAAAGCACCTGATTATCGTCGCAAGCGTGCGGAATTTACGACTCCGCGAAGTTCGGTATACGGACTAGCGAAATTCGGGACGCTTCGCATACGTAGACAATCTTATAAAAAGATCGGAAAATTGATTCACGGAAATGAAAATTTTCGGATTAATTCCAGCTACATATGTAGTTTGTGGTCCACCGTGCAGCGTGTTACACCTTTGTCCAAGTACGAAAATCTCCATGTAAAACGACCGCCGAGAGAATTAACGGTGCTCGTCGACGAGGACGCGGAGGTGGCGATTATCTTTATGACAACGATTCGAACGTGGTCCGGTTATTCCGGCTTCATCCTCCGTGCAGGTTCACAAATTCATGGCCGGATGATTCACAGACTGAATGATCGAGGTGTCGCTGGCTAGCTTTCGACAACGCGAATCGGCCGATTAGGATCGCCTAGCCTTCGACGCCACCCATGTCGTTTCTATCCCAAGCGAATTGTTGACGGAACACGGCGCGGCGCGGGGCGGCGCGACGCGACGAAGGGATCGCGTGAGAAAACGGATATCGGGATATCTATCTGCTTGTCCAGCCGTGTTCGTTTGGTTGTTCAACGAGCCGATTCGTCCCTATTGTCGAGCGGGCGAGTGCTTTCGTTTCGTCGATCGCGTAGATCTCTCTCGGCCGGGCTACGTACTCGAGAATAGACGTTCACTCGGTCTAAATTTGCATGACCCAATGAGGGGCCACTGATCTCGTCGAAACCGGGGTTCCTGGAACCACCGAGTATTGCAACGCATTACCAAATACACGCGCCGAAATAGATTTTTCGCGTCTACTATCCGCGGTGTCGGCTAATTTTGCCGCGATTCGATCGGTTGGAGCAGTTTCGACTTTGCCTTGACCATTGTCCTTCGAATTCTGTGACCAGATCGTGATCCTAATCGCAGATACCAAATATCAGTAGACTTATCAATTTTTTAAAACAGATATGATGATACTATTGGCATATGGGTACAAGAAACTAGACTTTATATAAAATAGAATTTATTCAGTTTTATGTATCTGAACACGCAGTGAGGCACGTCTTTACTCTTCGACAAATACAACACGAGTGAGGATCGTTCTGGGAAAAAAACGGACGACGATCTAAGAAACAATTGAGAGTTGAGGGTCCCATACGCTTGATTCTTGTCCAACAGCCGTGTTTTTCTTGGACAAGAATCGTGCCACAGAAGTGCTTTTTGATTTATGACTGCGTCTAGATATCGCGCCGACCGCGCCGAGCGAGACTTCAATAGCGAGCCGAACATAGAGAAGGACAGAATGAAATACGGTTCGCGTGACTGTTCGCGTCTCTTTCTTTTCGATGCGCTGTTCTTCGTTGCCTTCGAAAGTTTCATGGTCGATAAAACCACTTAATATAGTTCAAATTATATCGTGTTTGATGTCATTTTAATCAGAAAAATGCCAGAAATAAGGTAGTGAAAGTCCCAGAATCAAGCGTTTACTTACAATGTATCATTCGAAATTTCTCGAGAGTAAAGTGATAGAATATTCTACTAAATAATGGTAGATTATTTTTGTCAATTTGTTTCTTAAATAAACTCCAACAGATACTGCTTGTAGACGCGTCAATCTTTCTATCGTTCCCAAAGCAATTAGGTTAACTCATTCGCATCGTAAGGGGAAATGAGAAATAACCGCTGTAGAAATATTTGAAAAAGTAAAAAATCACTTCGTATTTCAATAATTAGTACATATTGTTACATGTACGGATTATTGATAATTTCGATTACCGAGCAACTGAATGACGATTTTTATACTCTGGGTCTAAATAGACCCGGACTTCGCCGTCGGAGGGTTAACGAGGCGTATTAGAGAACAGGCGCGCTAATTTTTACCTTATACATACATATATTATTAAATCAGCGTCTCCACGCTATGAAGGCACGGTAATTTTCGCGGCGATGGAGGCTACGGCCGGACAGACGGAATTAATTGCCGCGAACGAGGATTAACAAGGAGGAGGCCCGCCCACAGGTTTCTCTAGGTCAGCAGGATGATCTTCGGAGCGAAAAAGGCGAGACAAGCGGGCCGTTGCGTTGGTAAGGACGACGCGACGCGACGCGCGTGGGTGGTTTCCCGCAAACCGACCCGACCCGACTCGGTGGTCAGGCTTTACGCGAGGAAAGAACAATTTAGCAAAGGCTAATAGATTAGATATCTCTCTCTCTCTCTCCCGTTCGGCTCGACTCGCTCGAGCGATTCACCGAAAGTTATCGGCATGTGTCTGTCATTCATATCGTACGTGTACGCGATACCTTGTCGGCGCACGTGTTTACCTTAGGCTTCTCGATCGCCTTCGAGAACACCTTGATGTTAATCTACCGAATAATCGTTGCTTAGCCACAGGTAAGAATCGTTCGTTTGCGAGGCACACGCCTGTTTGCTGATACTATCGCGATACTATTTGCGGTCTAGAGTCTATCAGCGAATTCATAGCGAAAGCCCGGACACGTTCGAGACCGGTGAGAACGAATAGAAAATCGAACGGAAATGTGAGAAGACCGTTTTTTCTTTTCCAAGGTGTGTCTCACGATTGAATCAATTTACCAGAAGAAAATCATGGATTCTACGAATATTATACTATACAGGGTCTATTGTCCCAAAAATTTTTTACTTCCTGGAAATGGATGATTGTTGAGGACTTTTCAAGTAACTTTTTCCTTTGCGAAAATGTTCTCCGGGGCTTTGTTAAGGAGTTATTAAAGAAAAACACGAACCAATCAGGGCGCGGCACCTGCGGATAGAGTCCGACTCGGCCAATGCCAACGCCTCGCTCAGATGTAGCCGCGCTCTGATTGGTCCGTGTTTTTCGTTAATAACTCCTTGACGACACCGCGGAGAACATTTTCGTAAAGGAAAAAGTGATTTCAAATGGCCTCAGGAATCACCCCATTCAAGGAAGTACGACATTTTTCGGACAGCCTGTATATTATGACTTTAAATAACAAAGTGAATAAAATTAATTTAACAATCGTTAAGCAAATTGCAAGATTGTAGACGTCATATGCGGCTGTAATACGATCTCTATGACTGTATGTGGTAGCGAATATATATTAACGTTCTTTTTCGATCAGGAAACTATTCGACACAAGCAAGCGCTAATCGTTGCGGGTAAGAAGAAGACAACACGGAAAGTGGTTAATCAACTCGAGCCGTGATGGATCGTCCCAGAAGTCGCATCAGCGACCTGCATCTTGTTTCGCGACAGAGCAGAGACCCGATTGGCTGGCTCCATTAAAATTCTCCCGATGACTAATCCGCCAACCGCATTCCCTTTCGCGTGACGCGTAAAGCCGCGGCTCCGAAAACGGTAGTGGAATCCTGACTCGCGGATCCGCGTCACCAAACCGCTGCGCGATTACTAATTTTCATCGATTGGAACGTCGCGTCGCGTCGATCCCTCTACAGACGACAGGCGCAAAGTTGGCCTGAGTTAGGGTACGTTCATGTTGGAAACGATAAACGCTACCGGGAGCTGTGATGAGAGCTATACAGAAATATCTTTCTCTGATGTGGTTCTGGTGGAGCAGTAATAATCAGACTTTTATTCATTTATATAAAAAAAATTGCAGTTGCAATTTAAAGTAGAAAAAGCATTATGCGATTTTAAGAGCTTCCACTTTTACAGTACAATCTTGATCTCTGAAAACGGGAACTGTACGATCTAAGAAAACGGGAACTGTACGATATAAGAAAACGGGAGCTGTACGATATAAGAAAATAGCAACTGTACGATATAAGAAAACGGGAACTGTACGATATAAGAAAACGGGAACTGTACGATATAAGAAAACGGGAACTGTACGATATAGGAAAACAGGAACTGTAGGATCTAAGAAAACGGGAACTCTATGATATAAGAAAACGGGAACTGTAGGATCTAAGAAAACGGGAACTGTACGATCTAAGAAAAACGAATATCCCCTCCACTGTGTAATAATTTTACTACGTTGAATATTCATACTATTCGATTAATTCAATCTTTACACTGTGTCAAATCACAGGTACTAATTTTTCTCATAAATCCGCGGTCTACCACAGCTCGAACGTGAACGTACCCTTGGAGAGGACTCGGCAACCCTCGATCGAAAGAGACGCGAGAGCATAATCGGCAGTGTCGATTCGAAACTGTGTCGCGTCCGAGCGCATCACGCTCCACAAATCGCGAGAATGACAGGGAACATGCGTGCGCTTCGGTATCGGTACGGGTTAAGAATTGATTTGCTCGAAAGGAGTCGCATCGGGGAAGCCTGTCAGGCCTCGGGGCGGTGCTTGACGAGCCAGTAATGATAATTAATCGTTTCTCCGTGGACGTGCGTGTACTAGATCGAATCGACGCAACGCGACCGGACGAGAGGAGAGAAGAGAAGAGGAGAGAGAGAGAGAGAGGAGAGAGGGAGCGCACGCGACCGTGCACGCGCCGAGTCGCACGGTTTCGCAAACCCCTTCGTTCTACGGTGTACAGAGCCCGATTCAGAGAGGAGAGCAGCGTGTCGACACAGTTTGAAATTTCGGAACGAACTGATCGCGGGAAAATGCTAAACGCTTCCACGAAAAATCGAGCCGCTCTCGAGACTGCGAGCGCTGCGAGGACTGCTCGGTATTCCGCGGCCACAACTCCACCAGCCATACCGTTGCCAAACCGCTTCTTGCCAAATCGAGCATTTCCATGGAATCCCGGCTAACGCCGTTCACGGAGATTTTCAATTTTTCGACCCGTAAACTTCGACGGCCTACGTGGGAATTTACACCGATTACTCCCCGAGAGATTTGCAACGATTGTTGCTTCGTCAATGAATTCATGGATTGTTCATTTCTATGGATTATTCGTCATTCGTGTGTTATTCGATCGTCTTCATAATTATACTATTCTATGAAATGCAGTTATATTCTCTAGTGAAATATGAAAAAAGATATTGTCACGAAGAAATTCGAGCAAACATCAATAGTTCAAATGCAAAGTAGCGGGAACATTTAAAGAATATAAAAACACTATCACGTTACTTTCTCGTTAAAATTATTAAGAAAAGAAATACATATTTGTCTACCATTTGTGTAGCAATTACTCTGCAATGGATGGACCAATCGGAGTGCAACATTCTGCATCTTTTCCCCATTAATTTTTATCTTAAATTCATAAAAATTCCCGGTCTAATTATTACTAATAAAAAACACGATAGGCATCCAATGGACACCAGTTTTTCGGATCATGATGCGGGCAGATTTGAATGTAACGATTCGATGAAACTTGGAGTTGGAATGGTTGAGGCACGTCGATCTCCCGTTTTCTCGGAAAGATACGCAACGATCTCGATCTCGATCACGAACGGCGTCCGACGATACACCGAATCGCGCGGCAAAGCGAGGCAAAGCAAGGCAAAGCAAGGCAAAGCAAGGCAAAGCAAGGCAAAGCAAGGTAAAAGCGATCACGTTCCTTGTAGAAAACAAACGTGGATACGTAACGAAAATAATATTACGGACGAGTGAACCCGATACGACGACGCGACGCGACGAGCGAACCAGTGACACGCAAAGCGAATTAGAATACGGGAGTATGTGTATGTGTACCGTTACGATAATGGTGAAAGTGGAGACACCCACTTGTTGAGCGGTTGCTGTTCGCAGGCGTGCAAACCGTCCGCATCAGCTGGACAAAATCCAAAATCGATATTGCAATAGTGGAAGTGTAGGGCCGAAGATAAAGGTGCATGGAATCTTTTTTCGAAGTCATTCGGTATAATAAATAATTTCGTCATTCTGACTATTCACATATCCGTACGATTATCGGTGGATAAGAGAAAATATAAATAAAGAGAAAAGTAATTAAGAATTTGATGCGATGTTCAACCTCGAAGCTAATTGCGGATTGTGGACATTTATGAATTTATGATTGTTGAAGGATATGATAGGAGTGGAGTTCCTTTTCAATAAAAAGACAGCCTAGTGAAATAAGTCTCTTTGAAAAACAACTTAAACTTTATTAAAAACAGCAATAGAAAATAGAAACTAAACCAGGTATGTCCTTCCGATACCAACTCTTTCGTCGACCTGAACTTCCGGGCGACGTACAATCCACGTCCTACCCACTCGCGTCTCATGCCGATCGTCATTTTTCGATACATTGTATTATCAGATACAACATCGCAACAATTGGATTCTGAGTTTTTTTCCCAGAAATGTTTTACTTTAACAATGATAAATAATTTGAAACTCGCAACCCAAACTACAAAAGAGAGAAAGAAACTTGGTTCCTATGCCCTGCAATTAATGCGCGGCATTTTTATTTTGCATAAAGATCCGCAAGCTGGTAATCAACGACGCAACATGGGCGCGCGCGCGCGCACGCAAGTGGCATTGTATGACAATCCGAGGAACGCGTCTGCGTTTTTGCGCGAGCCGTGCCGGTAAAGGTGACCGAAACGAAGGAAACTACAATTAGCATGTCCGTTTGGATCGGCCGGCTCACCTTCCTCAATGTCTCGTCCGCCTACTTTTTCCACCGATCGAGTCCTAAAACGTTTCTACGGGATCCGCGAGAGAGGATAAGTTGAAAGGATGTCAACGCCTTTGCGGGGTCCTCGAGCTTTCCAGTGATATCATCGACCGCGACTAAACATTAAACAGTCGAAAGACGCGCGGGCGGAGGACCTGCTTCTCGAAACCGAAAAGAGAAACCTGCGATGACGAATACCTCGAAACCACAAGCAGGACAATTTTTCACGAATGTCGTTATAAGCTGGTCCATCCATTCGTAAAATTCCAAAAAAACAATTCAACAGATGATTCTTTTATTCTTAAAAATAAAATAATTTTGAAAATATCCATTATTATTTTTATGCCCTACAGTGTGACTCCCACTAATATTCGGACACTCTTAAAAAGACGATAACATTTTCAATATTCGACCATACAACTTGTATTTTTTTGAGAAGTTGGAACAATCGGTTTTGTTACGTAATGTGAAAATAATTTTTGAAAAAATTGAAAAGTTATTATTTTACAACTTTTTTTATGTAGGCTCGTATTGAAAATGTAGAAAGCACGTTTCGTAGATCTGTATCGATTAAACATATTCTGAAAATTTCATTAAAATCGGTCAACGTTGCAACGAACTGCAAACGTTTAATGGTGGTAAAAATTGCAATTTTTCACGATTTTCGGCCTCTAACTGCAATCAATCTAAGGATTCGTACATCTTTCAATACCTGTCGTTTTTTCCCACATCAACCGATTTCGATGAAACTTTTACAATGCATATAATTGGCACAGACCTACAAAACATATTTTTAGATTTTCAATTTAGAGCCACATAAAAAAGTTGTAAAATGCAACGTTTAGTATTTTCTCTACAATTCCGACCAATTGTAATTTTTAAAAAAATTTCTTTTCACATCATGTAGTAAACTAATTGCTCTAACTTCTCACAAAAGTCCAATATCAAAAAAGTTATCGTTTTTTTAAGAGCGTCCGAATATTAATGGGAATCACTGTATACTTGGAATAATATTTTTTCACGCATAGTTTGGAGCTTTGTCCGAATCTGAGAAAAATATTGGCCGTTCCGTTTAAAAAACCGGAGGTGACCCTCGTATGTATTTCGATAAAAATACAAAGTAACAAAAAACAGATAAAACGACTTTATGTCGCCCTAGAAACAATGCAACATTTATCTGAAACATTTTTTCGTACAACTGGCGAGTTATTTGAAGCCGCTCTCTATTGTACACGTATAGTTAAAACTTCGACAATTATTGTGAAGCGAACCATTACAGTAACGTTACCAAATAAATGCGGAAATATTGAGAACGGTTCTCCATTGAATCGAGCTCGGCCTATTCTGTAGCGGAACCTTTATTCATCTTGCGAGACAATATCGCGCGCCGGATAGATCCGAGGGATCTCCTTTCACCGGCGCAAAAAGAGGAGCATAATAGGACGAGCAACGACAAGAGAGCAGCCGGATGGTCGCGAGAACTTGTTGCTCGGCGTGTCGGGCCGCGATTTATCGATCTCCGATCGATGTACGACGCGCGTGCCGGCTGCGGGCTCGCGACGCCCAGCTGGAAACCTTCCGTTTTCTTTCTCTGGTCTTTTCTCCTCTCTCTATCTCTCTTTCTCTAGCCGGAGTCGATGAAAATTATTCCCCGGTTCTCTGCAACGTGTCCACCACGCCTCGCAGCTCTCACAGTCCCCAGGATGAATTACGACGAAATTCCACGCGGAAAAGGTTCCTGCCCTCGTGCCGTTCCCCTCGGAGGAATTATAACGCGAGCCGATAGAAATTTCTCACGTGGCACGCGCGACTTTCGTTCCTAGCCGGCCTTTGATCGCGTACTTGCGAATTTATCGGCGAAAATACCGTCAGCACACTTCTCCATTGAATTTATTCGTGGTTTTAGCGCGCGTTCAACGAACGAAAAATCGGAATCCTGACGAAAATAGGTTAGGTTGAAAATATTGGTGCATTTGAACGAGGACAATCTCTGTAACCTAATGATTTTATTTTCAGCTTATTGCTTGGAAGAATATTTTCCATTATACGTACAAATAAACAAAAATTGTATCGAGCAATTTCGATCAATAATAAATCTTTTGTGCTGAAGGATATGATAGGAGTTCCTTTTCAATAAAAAGAACTTAAACTATATTAAAAACAGCAATTGAAACTAAACCAGAAACTATAAACCTTCCCATACCGACTCTTCCGTCGAACTGATACAATCCACGTCCTACCCACTCGCGTCTCATGCCGATCGTTATTTTTTGCCGATCATCATTTTTCGATACATTGTATCAGCAGGTACAACATCGCAACAATTGGATCCTGAGTTTTTCCCAGAAATGTTTTACTTTAACATTTTGTATACATTTGTAAACTGATCCTTCTGACATCTCAAAAATACTTGATTGGTCCATTGTAGAAAAAGTCATTAGTTTTTCGAGGATGTCGACTTAATTCAGTCCCCGACTGTAGTTGCAACAAGCGAGTCTGGATAGATCATAGAACCGCATAGACTTGCATCCACAGCTTGTCGGAACGGTAGATATTGTTGATAATGGACAGATGGAGCAAGATAGGTTCGAAGTAGCATTTTGTTGCTAAAAGAAAGCGTACGTGCATAGATATATTTGCAACGGGACCGTTATCGGGAACGCTACGCGATGCAATCGCGATCGACCGGCCGTATCTTCTATGGAAATGATGCGGTGATAAGAGCCGGTGGATACTGCGGATAGAAAACGGCGAACGATAGTGCCGCGGACACGCTCGGAGACGCGAATCCGCTGAAAAACGCTCGAACGCCGACGGCAGACCCGTTAGCAGAACGGATTCGAGCGTGTTCGAGCGTGTTCGAGCGTGTTCGAGCGTACGTTGCGCGTTGCTTCTAGCTCCCTATTCCTCTCGCTGATATTTCCGGCTTGCCGTTGCTCTTGTTCGCGATCGGCCGACACACTTTGCCGATCTCAAGAAAAACCGACCACCGGCCTCGATGGTTTTCTACTTTTACGCGGCCTTGCTCTTCCGCTCCTCTTCCACAGACTCGTCCTATAAAATCCTACAATAATTCTATAAAATCTTTTTAACAATAATACACTGCAACTTTTCAAAGGGTTAACCCTTTGCGGTCCTATGTCGAGTGTGACTCGACATCGCATTTCGTTCTGGCACGTCCTATGCCGAGTGTGGCTCGACATCACTTTTCTTTCTGGCGCGTCCTGTCACTCGACAATGTCTCAATCTTACTCTAATATGATCTTACTCAAATATCCGGATTAGGCCATGCCTCTTGAAACTGAGGGCTTAGTTTTAGTCTTTTCAAACCCATCGTGGCGTACAGTTCGAATTTGTAGCACGACTAGAAATCATTTTCAAAGTCTAAATTTCCATAAGATAATTTTTTTTTTTTTTAAGAATATGGCTAGACAACAGAGTCGACGTACAACGGTGCGTGACAATGAATTTGAAAGTGGTGATGGTGATTGTTTCGAGGACATAGAATAACAATTTCAAAGAATTTGTGCATCTGAAATCTGGTACGAACCTGCGAATGCAGCGCGGACCGCAAAGGGTTAATATTTTTGTTGACAAACAGTAAAGTTATTACAGATTTTTATATTCTTAGATGACCACAGATTGAGTTATTCTTGTATACCCGATAACCCTAGGCCCTAGTTAAACGCCAATCACGATAATCATGCCATAGACACGTCAGCCAAAACACTTGAATCATCAGGACCAAACGGACTCTTAGACTTTGTCTCTTTCTCGTCATCCTTTCCACAACAAACCTTTTCTACTCCCTTCCACATTTTCCTCTCAAAAACTACATATACAGGGTGTCCCACCCGATTTTGACATCTTGATTTCCTCGCTATTGTTACTCGTAGCAAAAAAATGTTTCACCGGAGGCTTGAATGGTATCGAGTGGAGTATATTCTGATGTTATTAATTTTTTCGTGAGTGGACGCGTAATGGTCACATATGTAAAGGTCAACTTGGTTTTTTAAAATGGAATGAGGTATTTTTTAATACATCAATCGATGCAGATAGACATTTGTTACAAAAAATTACTAACCTATATATGTCGAAAAGTTAGTAGTTCAGGAGATATTTTAATTTAAATAATTCTAAAACACCATTACTGTCGTACTAAGGCTTTAATGGTTTAAAAAAATTTAATTTAATTTGGTCGACAGTAATGGTGGTTTAGAATTATTTAAATTGAAATATCCCCTGAACTACTAATTTTTTGACATACATACGTTAGTGCTAACGAATGTCCAGCTGCATCGATTGATGTATTAAAAAATACCTCATTTCATTTTAAAAAAAAACCAAGTTGACCTTCTTTATATGACCTTTACGCGTCCACTCACGAAAAAACTAATAATATCCGAATATACACCACTCAATACCATTCAAGCCTCCGCTGAAACATTTTTTGCTACTAGTAACAATAGGTAGAAAATCAAGATGTCAAAATCGGGTGGGACACCCTGTATACATATATGTATACATATAGCACAGAACTCTAGTGCAGAAGGTTACGTCGTTGTACCTTAACTCAGCACCGTGTACATATCTTACTTAAATTTTATTATAAATTTATTATATATTTATTATTAAAAATTATTTTATTATAAACTCTTATACTCGATTTCCAAACCAGGAATCCAACATTATATTTGTACCATAAAAATATGCATTGAGATCATAAAGTGAATATGTATCATAGAAAATGTCGGTTGTTGACATAAGGGTTAAGTACATTGCAAGCTTATGAACAAAATTTACCGACGCAGTCGCGCAAGTTTTATCAATTTTGTTTAAAAGCAACCCTTACACGGATTTGTTTTCTTGCGATTTTTCTGACGATTTCCTTACATCCTGAGTTATGTAGAATTTAATTTTCGTACACAAATTCACATGAAATTGAGTTTGTGGTAGCGGCGCAAGTTTCGATCATTTAATAACAACAAATGTGCAAATTTAACTATTAATGAATCTCGACGTTTCGCCGTAAAAGGCATATTATGTGGCTTGCCTTTTCCAACACTAGTTTCAGTTACACCTCTACCTCCATCGTAGTCAGTTGTGTTATGGGTAACTCAAAAATGATCTTAAAATTACAATAGTTTGAACAACAAACGCAAAAAATGTTTTCTCATTGAGAATGGTCCGCATTCGGATCGAAACGTCGAGATTCATTAATAGTTAAATTTGCACATTTGTTGTTATTAAATGATCGAAACTTGCGCCGCTACCACAAACTCAATTTCATCCTCAGTTATATTTGTAACGAGAATTCCCTAAAATTCGGACGAATTAGTTTCAGCTGAAGAGAGATGGAAATATTTTTAGCCGCGGAGGATCCCGAAGCAATTACCAATTAGTCCGAGGGGGTAGGTAGTGGATCGTCGATTGCAAAGAGGAACGACGAACGCGCGTGTAACGCGTGTAATATCTCGCGGTCGGACGAGGAATCGATAGCAGAGGAATTTACATCCGCGCATAACTCTGTGCTGAAAACCGTATCGCGCAATTAACGCGACAATCTGCTCGATTGGTGTATCGTCGACGCGTCGATTGTGTTAATAATTTATTAACGAGTCCGCCTCGGAGGCACTCCCTTCGGCCTTGCATCAGCATTTTTCCGGACCAAATGAATCTTCCGAGAAAACCGTCAGGCTTTTCGTCTTCGCGAGACTTGGATAAAACACAAACGAACAGCAGAAGAGAAGCAGAAACGTGTACATATCAGCCTCTGGCGAAAATGTAGCGAGAAGTGCTAGGTATAAGTCGACTAAAGAAGAAGAGAGAAAGAGAGCGAAAGACAGGGATACCGTGGCTCGTTCTATCAATGGCCGGATCGATCGATCGATGCATCGAGGAACACACGCAGGCAGGGTAGTCGGTTAGGAACGCGGTCGGCACCGATTTGTCGGAGCGGTTGTCAATCTCTCTCCATGTTGAGAGATACGCGCGCGTCAAAGGCAAGAAACGCTTCAAGGCCGTGCACTCGCTCGCGCCACTCGCACGCGAGTGCGCCGAGTGCGCCGCAGCAGCGGGAACGAATACATACTAGCTCTCGAACCTCGAACATCGGGGATCGATCGGGAACGAGGCCCGAAGCGATCCGAAACACGCGGGCTCGCGAGGAATCGAACGAACGGAGCCCGCTTTTCTTGCGGTTCCGCGGTGCACGCGTCTATTTTCGACGCGTCCTTCGCATTTAAAAGATCGACGCCGACTTTCAAAATGGCCGGCACCGAGCAAAGAAAACCTGCCGGCAACGGAGCTTTCATTGTTGCGAGAAAAATCGGCGGGGTCGTACGACCGATTCGATTGCTCGACAAGTTTCGTTCCCTCCTGGATGCTAATTACGAAATAATCGACCGCCGCGCCGTTTAAAGGATGTACGAACCTTTAGATTAACCAGCAACTGGTCGGATCACTTACGGCTTATGGTCTTAATGTCTTCCTTCAGGTATTAACCCCTTGCAACTCTCTTGACGGTTGCATTTCGCTACGCCTTCTTTTCTTTCTTTTTTTTTATTAAGGAAATCTCATAAGACGTTGTTAAAGTAAAACATTTCTGGGGGAAAAAAACTCAGGATCCAATTGTTGCGATGTTGTGTCTGCTGATACAATGTATCGAAAAATGACGAGTAAGTTGTTTAAAAGGGACTTATTTCACTAGACTGTCTTTTGATTAGAAAGGAACTCCGCTCCTATCATATCCTTCAACAGAGATTCATTACAACTTTAGGAACAGAACAAAATATATAGAACAAGAAACCTATACAAACAGAATAAATTCAGAGTCGATACGATAAGCACGCGATGCAGCGATACGAAGACTGCAACTTTGCATCGACGCAAACAGTCACCATTTCGAACATCTTCTGTAATCCAAGAAAGTCTATTTTATTACCACATTTGACCTTGTATGAACTTCAAGGATAGCTTGATGAAGTCGTCTCAACACCCGCTATCACATCGCAATAAAAAAAAATATTTGCATTCCATTTAAAAACATGAAGATGACCTTGAAATCTTCTGCGTGCCTCAACCCACACGAAAAATGTTTGTACATATCACAATATGTCCCCCTCTGTAACGTGCAAGTTTCGTATACAACATTTTTCATATTATTACAAATAACGGAGATATTCAAGGTGGACATAGTTATTGCCCCACCCTGTATAACTAGACTGCGGATCTTTATGTAAAATAAAAATGATCTGCATTTATTGTGGAAAGCAGGAATAAAATAAAACTTCATTTCATCCCTTAATGACGTTGTTACATTAAAAACAACATTACAATATTCTTAAATTTTTCATATCTGTTACTGTTTTATATTTCACCCAAACAATTTCTTCATAAATGCATAAAGATCCACAGTCTGCATATACCATTCTTGTTTGGTATCTGGAAGGAGTTAAGAGCAATTATTAGTACAGGTGCGAATTCCAGATTCGAGAGGATTAATATTCCATTTCATAGTCGGCACGTATTCGCAATGTCGCCAGATGAGGGGAGGGAGCACGAATTCAGGGGAAAAAGTTACCCCCTCTCTGCCAGTACCGGACGCGTGCACGACAGAGACGAAACGCGTCACGTGACCAGGCCACGACGGAAGCGTGGGGAATAGCTTCGTAGGAGGGGAAGGTAGAGTGGGGATACAAGTCTTGATCTAACCGTTCCGACTTTCTACAGTTCGGCCGAAACACGCGCCAGCTCAACGGTGAGAAGAAATGTGCAAACATAACGCGACTCGAACGAAGAAAGGTGCGCAGAACGCCCAAGGCGACGATTCGTTCCTACGGGTCCAATTTCGAACCAGTGGAACAAGTTTGCGCCTATTTTCGGTCGAACACGTACTCGGCTCGGATTCCAGGAGGATCTACGATCTTCCCGGACGATCCCTCGCTGAATAATATTGACCGTGGACAATCGAGTCGAACAGAACACAGATTACGCAACTCCTTGTTAAATTTAGACAAACGATTCGAACGAGAGACACGATTCTACTCGCGTCTCGAATCGACGCGACGCGACGGGACGAGGACGATCGATTGTGGCTCGATTAGTGGAACGGATGGCTCGGCACAATGCTGCATCAATTTGCATAAAAATGCCTAGAACCGGCGCATAATGCGGCTCAACCGTTGCGCCTTGCTAGACCTTGGCGAGACCTCGACGCCGCCGCGCCGCGCCGTGTCGACGGGTCCGCGAAAGCTGCCTACGCTTACAGATTGTCGTGCGAAAATGGGAAACGCTGGTAAGAGATCCGCAAATTAACAGCGGATTCGCATAAAATTATCATCTGACACGTGCAGCGGGAATGTTGGAACGGGGTGGAATGAAGCAAAAGTTGGTGGAGATGTAAATGTTGATAAACTTTCACGCATCTCTGCCCAATGAATTTTCTTAAATGAATCGTAGAAATGGAGTAACGAAACATCGATTTTTTAGCAATGCGATAAATAATGTTGTCTACATATCATGATGCTAAATGTTAATAACAATCTCATTTGTCTTCGGTGAAAACAGTCTCAGACGAGTCTTCATACCTGTATACAGTAGACTCCCGTATAACGAGATCAAAAGTTGTATAATAAAAATTGTACATGTGTATCTTTTGTGGTAGTAATTGTACAGTTTCTTTTGTTAAATTTTTTATATATTTACTCTACATTTTCTATCACAAAAAATACGTTTATACAATTTTTTTTAACAGATTTTTTTTTAAGAGGCTGCTGTACTTTTATTCGTTCTTTAAGGCCGCCACACACCTTTCATCGTCCCTTCTGCTTGTGGTCATAAGTTGCAATGCAAATCGGAGCGTGTGTGGCGGCCTGAAACTTTTTCAAACAAAATGGAAGAGAAACGCAGACTTTCAACTTTCCTATCCCCACCAATACCGAACGATGCAGAGTATCGCAATTTTAGTAGCACGTATTGGATTATTGGGCAAGAAAACTATAGACTCTATTGAAAATATAAAATAGAATTTATTTAATTTTATATGTTTGAAAACACGCGGAGAGGCACGTCTTTACATTTCGACAAATAGGACGCGAATAAGGATCGTTCTGGAAATAAACGGACGACGATCTAAGAAACAATTGACAGTTGGGGGTCCCATGACGTGGACAGCATACATACAATGTATCATTCGAAAATTCTCGAAAGACAAAAGCAATAAAATATCCTACTAAATAATAGTAGATTATTTTTGTGAATTTGTTTCTTAAATAAATTCCAACAGCACGAGTTATCGGCCAATGAGAAGAAAAACAGGGAGCTCCGAGACGCGACGTTAAGGAGGAAATGTAGCATTCGATCGGTGAGAAAGATGCAATCGAGGAAAATTCGGAACGGAAATGCAGAATTTTGCGCGATCGTTCTAACACGTAGACCGGAGCGTTGCGTAATCGGATCCGTGGCGCGAGCAGCGAACAAATCGGTGCATACCGATTTTTTGTATCGCATCGGCGAAGGTCGGAAAAGAGAAGCTTGCGGCTCGACCCTGACGGAGTCGATCTTGCATATTAGTTAATATTCGCACGTGCATCGGGTGCGCTAATATGGTCTTGGCGTGCATACCTTCGCCCGGTATCGATATGCATACTCATCGTCGCGATCGACTTGTCCAACTTTCGTCCTTGTCACAGCTAATGAAAACGACATGGACTGTAAACCATGCTCAGCTTGGAATTCCGTGCTAGACCATCTAGGAGCGTCAACGTCGACCAATCCGATCATTCTTACTACGAATTGGTTCGAACGATTCTGAACACTTCGGAAAATGTTCAGAATTGTTGCACAAAGACTATGTTTCGTTAGAAATAGACTGTGGATTTTATATGCATTCACAGTGAAGCCTTGATCTAAGAAAAAAACTCTCGGGTCCGTGCTGTTTCTTAGACCCTGTAGTTCCACTATCAATGAAGCCAGACGATGTAAATAAGAACGCTAGGGGTATTTTTGTAAACAATTTCAATAGGTTGAAAATAACATAACAGTATTCGTTAATTCTTCGAATTCTTTGTCAGGAATGACTAAAATTGTATCGTAGAGTGCTTGTAACATATATTCGGAGCAAAGGTTCTCCGCAGGACGATTTCAGTGGGAGTTAACAGTTTTGAGGCCCCGATTTGCCCGTTCTAATTAGTTCTAAAAATAAACGTCGAGTGTTTAGCGATAATGCGCGAGCAACGGAAGGTGAAGCGAACACACACCACGGTTATATAATTGGTGAGCTCTAACCGAGTAACCACGATGCGAGGCTACCTTGAACGTTGTCCAGTCCGCAACTCGAACGTAACTCGAACCTAGTCGAGGAGGCGAGTTATCGTTCTCGAACCGGGGCACCATTGTTTTTCACACGGTAAACCGAACAGAGCGACTGTTCAGGATAGACCCTGGTGCTCCGGGTGCCATGATGAATTGGACACGCGATGTAACGGAACGCTGCGAGCCGCGAGCGTCGACTGCCAATTAAGCGTTAAAATAAACCGCAATCTCCCCTCAAAATCAGGATCTTATTAGAAAATTAATACTTGTCTTCGGATCGCGATCGAATTAATTCGCGAGAACCGATCCGGCTCCGAGCTATTATACACGGTACACAGGTACACAGCGCACACTATGCTACGCTACGCGGGTCGCTTATGGCTTATATGCGCCGTGTACACACTGTATACTGTATACTGTATACTGTATGTACACCTTCGAGAGATAGAACACGGGCCGAGGCCGGCGTCACAGTTTTTCCACGGCGCGCGAGTGAGTCAGGTTGCAATAATAACATAATAACAGTGGATCGGTTCGGCTCGGCTCGGCTCGGATCCGATCGAGGAGGCATGCTTTTGTTATCGGTCTGCCAGCGATCACGGTTTTCAACTCGAGTGAGTAATTGCCACGGGCATTTGCTTACACCGCACCGGTTCGGTGCAATGATCTCGAATACCGCGCGGACTGCGAATCGCACCGATAGAAAACACTCGCCAATTATCGCAAACGATCCCGACCATCCCCGAACCAGTGTTTTCGCGATTAGGTTAATGTCTTTACCTGAATGCAGAGCTGCAATCATTTAGCCTGCTCTGAAATCACCAGCATTTTTACACTAACCGAACCAGAGCTTTATACCTGTGATTCATTTGCTTTTTAACCCTCGCCAGAGGATCTCCGATCACATAATCGATGGTGCTTAGGACGATTCACAGGTGCGGTTATCCAGTTTTCGTAGACATGTTCGTAACAGCTGTTCGTTTAATTTAATTGTCGGCAATTGAGTGGTTCAATTACAATTTTGATATATTTTCAACTTTTGCCAAATACAAAGTGAACCATTCAATTTTGAGATTGGTTTATGGATCTCGGGAGAGGTAGACGGGATTTCTGGCAGATTTTTAGTGGGACCAGTATGGGTTGCGTCGACAGTCCGACTGCATAAGCTGCGAGGCGAGCATAAACGTGTACCAGCGGCCACGATAGCGCACGCGTGATCGCGGCTCGCGCACTTTCACGGTCCACGTGGCAAGCATAATGCGTCACGAATTCCGGCGTGCGACTTTTCGAACGGAAATCAATCATTTAATATACTCTCTCTCTCTCTCTTTCTCTGTCCCGCCGTGTTTCTCGCTTGTTCGCGAGCGTAATTGACCGCGATAACCGCGGGTTCGATCGATTAACGGCCGATCGGATCCACGGACGTGGAACGCGCGACCCGGACGCGAGGATTAGTGATGGGACTGATACCGAAGTCATCAATGATACACCATTCGATCCGACAACAAATAGTCTGTTAGGAGTATCGATACGTATCAAGATTTCAAGTACTTGATATCAATTATTATTAGGTACTTGGTGTTGTCCATATCCGTTCCATACCAAATACATACTGTATGAAATCATATCTAGTTAAGGGGGGTCGCATTTTTCTGCATATTTTGGCTTCATGCTATACTATTTTCGACATAAAGTAGGTCAACAAATTATTCATCTAAATCATTATGATAATCCCAATGTAGGATGTTCGAAAGTGGCATATGATTTTTGAACATTTTTTACACCTTTAATTTACTTAATCTTGATATACTGAAAATAGTATATCGACATGCTTAAATTCTTATAATCCTCCCACTACAGTAAATATTCAGTCTAAGAAAACGGGAACTGCACGATTCAAGAAAAACGAATATCCTTTCCACTGCGGGGCACCAACTCGTTTTGGTTACAAATGCATAAAATCCGCAGTCTTGCGACGAGATACCCTTCTGGTATAAAAGAGGTGAATCGATTCCTTTCGATATCTTTGTGGTAGACTAGTATAGATAGACAGTACGAATACCAGAATCAGTCACATGACCGGCGAAGATCCATTAACATCGCGAATTCTCGGTTACGACAGTCGAATGCTCAGCGAATCGCGATTTCACGGTTACGGTACATCTAAATTGCGCAACCAGATAGCCTAAGCGGCTAGGAAAAGCCGAACCCCTCTCGATAAGGCCTCGTGGTATCGGAAAATTCTGCATACCCAAGTGTCAATAGCAAAGATTCCGCGAGCGTATTGCGCAAACGGCTCGCATCGCGCGGATTATTTATCTTCAAAGAGTTTTTCTGTTGCCGTACAGCGTTTCACTCTCGCTCGATTCTAACGATCTACGCAATTTTTCGTCGACTGTGCACGATAATCGATCCTTAAGTGGACCTTCGAAGCTTATACATACATACTATAACGACGATTCTTAGCGAAGTGGAAAATGAAATTCAATTCTGCTTTGCAATGTTAGAAACGTTGCAGGTTAATAGGTACCGGACTCCCTAGACTTTTTACCGATTTAATCGTTCGAGCATTAAGACGTCGATCATAGATCATTGCCGTGGCTCTACTAAGAGCGGCCAGAGTTAAACTTCAGAATTTTGCGTAATATATACATATAAATCTTTCGTAAGAAAATTCAAGTTTTCCATTGGAAAATTCCGGCCCTTTAATATCAACAGTCACTTGTACTGGAAAAATTTGCAAACACTATAATCGTTGTGTTTCGAATGAAACTTTCTTCCAGTGCAATTGTTATTCGGTTGCGAGATATGTGAAGTGAAAATTGATATCCAAGAATAATCGCCGATGCTCCATCGATCCCCACGGAATAATTGTTCCCACGAGGATCGTCCGTTCGGGGAAAAGAAGCGAGAAAAAGCGGAAAAAGGAGGCCGCGAGGCTGCTTCGAAGGAGTTAATGAAGCCGCCGCGCCGGGGCTTGTGAAACACGCGAGTGTGCGCGCGCGTGTGGGAGAGTACGAACGATGAGAATAGAGTAAAAAAGAACATCGGAGGACAGATAAGAGATGGAAGAGGAGGGACAGGAAGAAGGGGAAGCCTTGAGGTGTCGTCGAGACCGCGTAACGATCGCTGAAAGCGTTTACGAGAGAGCCGAGATAGCCGCGTTGCGCGAGAAAACGCAGCCGATATGCGGCGGCACGAGCGTGCATCGCGTGTTGCATTGTCTTTGAATGACGAGCGACACGTCCTTCGGTCCGCAAGCAGGACGCTTTGCACGCGTGCATCGCCGGTGCATCGTTGCGATTTTGCAACCGCGAGCATCTCTCGCGTTTCTATTATTCGAAATATGTATTGGCTGAACTTGTGGTGTCGTTTCTTATTCCTCGCGTGTTCACGAACGTCAATATCTTCTTTAGGCTGTAGGTTTTATTGAAATGCTTCCCCTGGTGTCTTCAACAACCCTCTCATCAGTCAAAAGTTTGCTAAATTATTAATAAATTATTAACCCTTAGCACTCGGATGGCGCATCTGAGGCGCCACTGAAAATTGCTATGCCATTTTTAAACATATTGTTCACATTATTATTTTTGTTCGTATTTAATAAATTACTAGACAATTACATATTAAATGAGATATTAAATCAGTTTCATATGCAAAAAATGAAAAAAAAATTGTATAGAAAGAAAATATTCTGGAATGGAAAAATCTGTCGTTTTTGATTTAAAATAGCATCGACCGCTAAGGGTTAAAAACACCTAAGCTCGAACCCTGAAGAAGATTACAGCAGCTTTTGCTAAAAGTGTGCATAAAAGGTGGAAAAAAATCGTACATGAAATTTTAAGAGCTGCACAGTGGTCGGAAATGCTAAAACGCGGCCAAAATGCCGAAAATGAATTTTCAGTTAGGCGTATGGCCCTTGCCTTACTGGATACTCAGGTAACGACTCTATGGGAAACCCAAAGTAAAAAGGTCTTACCATGTATACCTGCCAACTGGTGGGAGTACAAATATCGCGTTCATTCGTCACGCAGTTCTTATGCAGTGAACTACGGTGTCAAAAAGCAAGTGTGAAGCTTATAATTTTAAGAAAAGTGAATTTTTTTTGGTGTGTACAATGGATGCTATTCCTAGAAATAAATACTATACATAATAATAATATGTATTGGGTTTATATTAATCAGTGTTTACAATGTATAAAGACCAAGATAAAGCTTGATGCACTGATTTTAGAAATGTACAGTAAAAGTTGTATATTCCACAATATTCCACAGAGATTTTTATGTATGCTAGTAGTAATCAGTATTAGCGTAAATTATTTTGAAATAGTAAATTGCCCTGAGTGGCCCTATGGTCATGCGATCCATTTCTGTGACTCAGAGGTAGTCACGGTACTAGTTACAAGCACGTTTTCTCGAGAGAAGATATAACAAAATTTGTTAAATAAGTATTGTATGGTTCCAGTTATAGAATTTTTTTATACATGTTTTGAACACCATAAACAATTTTTTTTCATTGTTTTTAAAAATAAAATTTTGTTTTTTGTAATTTTGACATCAGATAATTTTTTATGTTACACATCCGCCATTTTGTTTTTTGTTACTTTGACATCAGATTCATAATCAGCGACCCGGAAAACTTCAGAGTATCAATTTTGAACTAATTTAGAGTACTCCTTCCTATTTTGGCCACGTTTTGGCCATTTCCGACCACTGTGAGCTGGTTCGAATACACACACACACACACACACACACACACACACACACACACACACACACACACACACACACACACACACACACACACACACACCGCGTAAGAAATTTTCCAAACTCCCTAGAGATACTTGAACCTGTATTTTCGAAGAAGAAGGATGTTTGGTGGCATATTTCATTTTTCAATTTCTACGAAAGAGTTCGTAGTCGTGCGACCTGTATTATGAGTCGGCGATTTTACGCGAAAAGTTCGCTAATTGTACCCGGCCGACGATAACAATAGCCGCGAGTCTAATTAGTCGTGGAGATATATTCTAAAACCGCCAGGAACGATAACGCGCAGTCCTGGCAGGAAAACTATCCGTCATTATCGCTGTTAAAACGTCCATTGTTTTACCGCGGGTTTGAACCGTTTGAACCGACGCGACGCGATCGCAGACGTCCGGACAGCGAACTGCGCGCGAATAGAAATTCAAATCGGTCGATCTTCTGCGCGTCGCTCGCGGAATACAAACGGCGAGCGTTCGTAGAAAGCGACAGGAATTCTGTTTTCCGAAGGTTAATTAAGACCGTGATTGTTGTCTGCGCCAATTAAACGGTCGAGGACCCTGTCCTGTACTGTCTGCGCGTCTCGCGCTTGACATTCGATCCAACGCGCTCTCGCGAATAAAGTACTTCCAACTCTTAAGAATATAGATTTCGGTGCGACAGAAAAATTCTCTGCGAGGCACTGAAGCTAAATAAATATTCGTTTCTTCCTTTAATTATCTTAGGAGAGAGAGAGAGAGAGAGAGAGAGAGAGAGAGAGAAAGAGAGAGTATATTCAATCGTATATTGGCATAAAAATCGCACAAATGCTAAATAAAATTGTCACTTTTAGAAGACAATGCAGTAAATATTCGATCTAAGAAAACGGAAACTGTACGATCTAAGAAAAACGAATATCCCTTCCACTGCGTGGCATACCCCGCGAGCGGCCAAGGAGCTTGAGCTGCCTCTTGACCTGTCCGGTCCTGTCCGGTCGAAGCGCGATAGTGGGGATAGCCGATTCTACTTCATCGACTCTCGGAGCACTAGTTGCGCCGTAGAGCACTAGTTGAGAGAGAGAGAGAGAGAGAGAGAGAGAGAGAGAGAGAGAGAAATAACTCTCCTCTCGATCGTTTCCATAAGCAGAAGGGAATTCAGCGCGGCTCGCCGCGTCGGTCTCGTAACTTTGCATTGCATCGACGCGACGACACGATGCATTAGCGATGTCGCGATACACGCGATTCCGATTCGACCCCCTCGAGTCGAATCGAAGCTCGCGCAAACGCGCATCTGAAATCGGCGGCTCTCGTCCCAGCTCTCCGAGCCTATTCTTTTTCGGAAATGCTTTGCGTTCGGTTCTTTATCTGCCCGCAAACTATTCCCCGTACCGCGTTCTGCACTCCCGCGCGCGCGCTCGTGATTTCGCAACGTGAACACGCACAGGCACACACGCACGCGGACAACAGTCACGCCGCAGCCAGAAAAAAACAATCGTACTGGATCGCGCGAACGACGAGACTCGAAACTCTCCCACGCTACGCAGAATGGATCCGAAAATTGAGCAGGAAACAGAGTCTATACCAATGAAAGTGTACGCGCGTAGATGGAAAAATCGGTACCCTGACTTTTCTCACATTTGTCACTCCTGGCTTGGTTACTTAAAACCGTGCGAGGTATTTAATGAAGGGTGATGTGTTTTGAAGAAACCATCGGGTCTGTCTAAATTGAATTTCTTTTCATCAGAAAAAATAACAGATTCCCTATTCTTTGGACCAGGACATGTGTGTTTTTGCAAAATCAAGACGAGCCTGTTAGTGGTGTGTTTTGAGTGCTGGTTTTTGAACCATTTCTGTCCAGCGAAATCGTTTGGAACTTTTTAAAAGTTGTTGTACGCGTCTCGTAGTTACCGGCAAATCCAATTCAACGCGAAGTTGTGCTGCAGGTCTCAATTCTTTCGGTGCAGGTCTCATTAACAATGAATGCTGCCTCTTGGTCAGTTTTTGGTTTCCCCTTTTGGGGTGGTTTTTGCCGTAATCTGTTCCCAAATAATTATTTACAACGGTACGCGATCGATTCATATTTTCTGCAATTATGCAATTAGAACATCCCATATCCCTATAAGCATCGATGGATGGCTTTTCTTCAAAGCGACACACTTCAAAGCTTGATTTCGTCAATGCCCCATCGTCTTTTCGAAGTTATTCGAAGAAATGGCAGATCTACTAATTATTAATATAGAAATGAACAAGAACTTATTGTTAATTTCGAACCTACTTATTCAAAAATTATATGGCTTCATAGAAATTTCGCAGTTTATTTTATCTAAAATTATATATTTACGTTTATTTTTTTAAATAAATATTATTTTTATTATTTCAATGGATATATATATGTGTTTTCAAAAATGAAATCATACTCTTTATCATAAGTACAGAATAATTATAAGATATTACCAAAAAACGTGGTGGCTTTATGGAAATTTCGAGCACTGTAGAAGGCAAAGATACTTGTTAAGGGATGGGAAATTTGTAGTGGAGGTGATACAGCAGAAAGGGTGAAAATTGGGGTTCAACTGTAGAAAATGGACCAGTCACAGTCTTAAATTGTAAATGTTATGGTGCCGGAAAGTTGCACAAAAAATCTATTTTATTTCTTCTAGTCGGGTGGTCGTTGTCTTAGGATTTGGTGTCAAATTCATTCTAAAGACACTTTCGTGAGTCTCGCATTACGTTGCGTCCCAACAGAAAGTGTTCTGTCTGTCATCCACGATATTCTGGAGATTGCGAAAAAAGATATTTTAACCCTTTGCTGCGCGAGATCATAGATCCCGGCCAATTGTAACAGCTCTGGCTAAGGAAAAGCCAGGTTGTGAAATTGCCGATGGATTTTCGAAGGGAACGTACGAAAATCGAAAATCGAAAACGAGTTGAATGGAACGCGGGCTTGGTTGTCGGAAGAATAACGCGACTCATCGCATGTATCCCATCGGATCAAGTCGGATCGGATCGGATCGTTGTTGGCTAGTGTATGTAAATGCACGTTATACTGGTATCGCGCCGTATTACATTCTGTGCCGGTCTAGCTGTGGTCGGTCGCGGTCGGTTGTGTGTCCGGGCATTGTGTACTATGTACAACGCAGGAGATTAGAGACATGGCACGGGAACGTTGCGCATTCGAGCATTCTCGGTGGCGAGAACCACGATCGAGGGATCGAGGGGCGAATCTGAGCGAGAGAGCCCGGCCTGGCCTGGCCAGGCCCGGTCCGACCCGGCCCGACTCGGCTCACAGCTCGGACCGGCCACGCACGACCGACAATTAATCGTGCAAGATGGAAAACGCGGCCAGCGCGCACACAGGAATGCGCGTGATGCGCGTAACATCGACAATCAGGCCTGTGATTGCGCTACACGGGAATCAAATTAGCATCGAGCAGCATCGCCATTAGAGCCCGGACACTCGAGCGGAGCTATACATACGAGAACGATAGGCCTATTTGCGGATCGCCTCGCCTCGCCTCGCCTCGCGTCGCCTCGCTTCGCCTCGCTTCGCCTCGCCTCGCTTGGAGACAGCAGTGCGAGCGACCGCGACAGACTGTTTAGGCCACGTTTACACTGGAGCACGCTTCGCCAGAAATTACGTCAGCGGACGATGGTACTCTCAATTTCAATTGATTGTGAGCCGGACCAATATTCCAACGGATATACATTAATTTTTGTAAATTGATTATACACGAACGTATATTCATACTTGCCACTATAATGGTTGCATCCTACTTTTGAATCTAGGGGCGTGGCCTTAGCGCTCCTGGATGAAGCAACCTCTACCAGTAGTCCCAAAACACTGCATCCTCTAATGTTTTCAGCTCTAAGAATCGCAATCCTCGCTCTCTTCGTGGTAACGGTAGGCGTGGCTTAGTGGCTCCCGACCTAAACGGAGCCACCGTGGAATCTCTGTCGCTCCGAACCCAAGCTCGACATCCTCCAATAATTCAGTTCCCCTGGCTCCTCCCGGAGACGATCTCCTTCGGCCACGCTCGGCTCGCTCGCAGATTAGATTCGCGAGGAGTAACAGCCGACACTAAATCAGTTTCTGTTCGGCCATTTCGTATCGGGCCGGCGAACAATGCCGCGATTGATCCGGTAGAGCCTTTCCGCATTTGCGTGCCACGCCGGCGTTTATCTTCCAGCACGGAGACGCACTCGAACGCGGGGGGTAAACACGCGGATGCTTTACGCGCGTAACACGCTTCGGGCCTCTGCCTCTGGTTTCGTGGATCGTCGGTGTATTGGCAAGCCTCTGCGACTGTGTTCGGTCCGATGAGCTTTGCACGCATGCCAAAGGATATCGCGACACAGGGTAAGGCTGCGTTTACACTGTCGAGGAACGCGTGCTCGATATTCTTCATTTCCTGGTAAATGGTGCAAGTCGAAATGAAAACAGTTGATTAATGGATAACGAGGAATTTAGTAAAAGTTCTACAAAACACGAGATATGATCCAGATGATGATATCAAAATTACCATATTAAAGATATCAAATGGCAAAAGTCAGATTGGAGACATATAAGAGAAGGTACATATAAAGGAAAAAAATACTTTGAAACAACGGATATCAACATAGGAAAAAGAAAGTCATGGTTCGATGCCATAAAGAATATAGGAAGAGGATCCATAAACACGCTGAGCAGGATCAGAGCCTGTGTGAATGTGGACACGAAAGTGAAGATATAGATGATATCATATGGAATTGTCCTATACACGAAGGGAAAAGAGGAAAGTTAATGAGAATCTTCGCTAAAAGGATATAAAGCTAGAAGAGGAAGTTTTCAGCATATTAAGAAAGAAAGATGATTCCATCCTAAGGGCAACAGCAGCCTTTTTAATACAAATAGATAGACCAATTTAAGCATACCTCTATAGGAAGGGGAGGACGATCAGAGTACAAATATTACAATTTATTCCAGAACATTAGTCATATCATTATATAGTTTGTAAGTGTTTCTGTTATTATGCAATTTATTAGTGTTGAATATTGAATATTACATATGTATTAAACATCTATTATATGTAAGAATTTAGATTAACGCTAGTATACATATAAGGACCGGTTTGTATTGGGCAAATAGAGCTCAAGCTCTACAACGCCATCTTTATGTACATTTATGTATACATAAAGAGAAGAATAAACCAGTAACCAATAACCAGTAACAATAAAATCGTGGGATGATACCGCGGTCCGCATAATCGTTGACGCTTCGATAATGTTCTCTTGAGGCAGTGTTGGGCAAAAAGTTAATCAACGATTGGCGACTACATTTCTACTTCAATCGTTAATCGCAATTAACAATTAATCTCCTAGTTTAGTCGTTAATTGCGGTTAACGATTTTTCTACTTTAGTCGTTAGTTGCGATTAACGATTATTAATCGTCAATCGGATAATTGATTAATGATTATTGCTGAAATTTCGAAATTAAATACGTAATCAGAACTGTATGAATACTGAAAAAAATGTAAACTCGATTTTTCGATGATTCCTTTTTTTAATCAACGATTGACGATTAAATCAATCAATTGAATCAATCGCCGATTTTTCGACGATTTCTTCATTTAATGAACGATTGACGATTAACTTCATCAATCGATTGAATCAATCGCCGATTTTTCGACGATCTCTTTTTTTAATCGTATACATTAATCGATCAATCATGATTAAAATTTTAATCGATTAATGCCCAACTCTGCTTGACAGGCATCAGCGTATCGATTCAAGTTCGATAACGCTGTTTTCTTTGAAGCGGGCAACTTCGTTGCACACAGACGCGACAAGCTCGACGATGGGCGTCGGTTAGAAATTCCTCAAGCTATCGGACGACCGATGATGACCGGGAAATTGACGAGTATTTCTGGACCACGATGCCGGCAGACTTTCGCGACCCTGTTCCGATCGAACCCGACAGCGTTTGCCATCGATGCGCGTCCACCTCCACCTTCGGTGGGATGATTAACCTGGGCCTAGACCTGGATCTGGACGAGGAATGGCTGGTCTACACGGAGCTCACGGAGAACGCGTTCCTTGCCGCGAAGAGGAACTCGCAGAACATGCTGATCGATAACGCGCCGAAAACTGCAGGTTCCACACCGAGCACGAAGAGGGCGGGTGCCGGAGGATCGGCGAAGAGCAAGAAGGATCGTCGTAACGCGTCCCAAACGAAGCAACCCGATCAAATTGTCTTCGACGTGGGAGCTGACGGCGACAAGGCGGGAGAGATCGTGGCTCTGTCCATGAGGCACAGCCTTTTCCCACACGTGCCGCCGTTTGTCCAGTTCCAGAGCCACGAGAACCGATCGAAGAAGCTACCGAAGGACCTCAAAAAGCTCCTGCAGTGGAAGAGCACGTCCTCCATGCCCAGGATTCTCGTCAAGATCATCGTGAACTCTGGTTATCGCATCGTCAGCCAGAACAACGACTGGTCTGCTGTTTGGTACCCTTCGTTCAGGGATACTTCCAAGTATCAACGATTGAAGAACTACCAAAAGGTGAATGTGTAGATATAACTAAACTGCGGATAACGATGCGTTTATCAGAAAAATGTAGTAGATGAGATTATTATTAAAGAACGACTATTATGCTTGTCGTTGCAGGTAAACAGCATCCCAGGCTCGCACAATCTGGGCAACAAGGATCTGCTCTGGATGAACCTGAGCAGAATGATGAAGAAGTTCAAGCACGAGTTCAACTTCATGCCCCGCACCTACATACTGCCGAGGGAGATCCACAAGTTCGAGTACGTGTGGCAGAAGTACCGCGTCGGTGGCACGTGGATCATAAAGCCGCCGACCTCGGGTCGCGGCCAGGGTATTAAAGTGATCAATCAATGGTGGGAGATCCCGAAGTGGCACTCGATGATCGTCCAGCGTTACATCTCGAGGCCGAGGCTGATCAACGGCTCCAAGTTCGATCTCCGCGTCTACGTTCTCGTAACGAGCGTCAATCCGACGAGGATCTATATTTATAAGGAGGGCTTGGTTCGGTTCGCCTCGGTCAGGTAATTCTGTTACAATCGGCTGTTCAAGTAGTCCCGCTATTTTTTTTTTTTTTTTATTTTTTTACGTGAAACGTGTCTGTGAGATCAGTCTCCTAGATAGGAACCATGAATGTTCCTGTCGCGTTTCAGGTACATTCGCGGAATGAATCTGAGCGACAAGTGCATGCACCTGACCAACACCAGCGTGAACAAGCATAACCCCGGCTACGTGATGAACGACGGGCTGAACGCGCTCAGAGCCCACAAGTGGTCGTTCGGTAATTTATGGAGTCACTTGGCCGAGGAGGGTATGAACGTTGCGGAGCTGTGGTCCAAGATCAAAGACATTGTCGTCAAGACCCTGATAGCCGCAGAATCGAGCATGAACGCAGCCATTTCGGAGAACCTAACCTCCAGGTACACCTGCTACGAGCTGTACGGATTCGACGTGCTGTTCGACGAGACTTTCAAACCGTGGCTCCTCGAAGTCAATATTCTGCCTTCGTTGCACACGGATTCGCCGCTGGACACAATCATCAAGGTAGCTAGCAAATCATCCCGGTAGCTAGCAAATCATCCCATAATCTCCCTTCTTTTACTTTAACCCTTGTTTTACTTAACCCCGTTGCAACTCGATGAGGAAGTACGGAAGCTTAGGAGACAGAGAATTAGAGATAGAAACTAGGAATACTAGAAACTGAAAATATTTTTAGAAGCTCCGGTAAAATTATGACTGGATTTTTGGTTTTGAGGGCCCTCTGGTCAGGAACGTGTTGAACATGGCAGGCTACCAGGTTCCGAAGACTAGTCAAACGTCTGCAACGAACAACGGATGCAGAAGGTACGATTCGATCGGTCACGACGCGAAGCTGTACAGCATGTCTCTGAGTCTTCCAGAGAAGACGAAACAGAACGAGTTCAACGCGATGCAGAGCCGTGAGGAATATTTGGATCGGATCGTGGAGAACTTAACCAGGGACGACATCAGACAGCTAATCCGATACGAAGACGAGCTGACTCAGATCGGTGACTTCGAGAAGATCTTCCCAACGAAGGACGCCTACCCGTACCTAAGGTTCTTCGATGTGGAGAGATACTACGATCGTCTCCTAGATGCCTGGGAGAATCGCTATCATAATCAAAGGGACGAAGGCATCGACAGACTGAGAAAGTACTGCGAGCAGATGCGACACTTGGACGCCAGCGCCGATTGAGCGAGATTTCCCATCCATTCAGCTAATCTTCACGGTTCTGATAATTGTATTACACTGTGATTTAATTACGTAATTACATTGTGCCTACCCATCACGTCGATAGCGCGTTTATTCAATTACGGATTGCATCGTTCCAACTTTTTATTGCAGCTCGGCTACCTACCTTCTGGTATGAATTTATGAATAACATCCATAATTGATCGCACTCGCCGCTGATCAAAAAGATCTTTATTACGAATTACAGTCTAATTGAACACTGTATATTATAAATAAACGTAATTATTCCGCTGCGGTGATTTTTATGCGAATAAAAAAATTTCTATTTCGTTTACGAGCACCAGAAATCACGTTAGAATTTCCTTCTTTTTTTCTAATTATTTTAGTCTAATCGTGTCTATTGTCTCGGCAACTGCAATTACTTCCTTTTATTATAAAAATTCATTAATTCTGCAGACTTGTAATTATAATCCATACAGTAACTCGACTGTAATTCCGTAATTAGCTTACTTATTGGCTTAAACTTTAAATGATCCTTTGAAAGAGATCAGGGGCTCGAAGACTCGAGGATGACGCTGCACCAATGAATCTCGATCGATTCAACGTACACACAATTTTGCGAACAGATCGTGCATGCCAGGCGTTCCATTGTATCGAAACCGTTGTCAAACGCTCGTAGATAATTGGCGAAATTCTAACGTAACAGGACGCTATCGGGCCGAGATATCGCCGGCAATTAAGATACCAGAGACACAACACGCCCCCGAACCGACCGAACCGAACCACCATATACATGTAAGTATGTACATATAAACGATTTCGTACCGCGAGGCATTCGATGTGAATGGAATCCCAGAAATCCAGATGAAACCTTACGCCTGTTAATCTATCTTAGGGTTGCGCAACACCGTAACCGCGAGACGTAAGTCGTTTTAAAGCTATATCGGTCAGGCTGACCGTTGCGTCGCGTCGTTTCGTTTGTTACCTCGATCTCCACGACAGACTTCCTTTTATCCGATTTCCCGTCTAGTTTCGCGTGCAACAAACAGCGAACCCACGGGTTTCGTCGAGAATCATGCTCTTCGTCTCGATCGATCGATCCTGTGCGAGCCAAGCCTCGAGACGGATTCCAAAATAAATACATATGTCAAACTGCATTAAGCTTCCTCTAGAATAGAGAACCTTTATTCCGAGGAATGAACAAGCTGACGACCAGCTAAAAAATAGCAGACTTGTACGATCTAAGAAACGGCACGGACCCCAGGGTTTTTCTTAGATCAAGGCTTTACTGTATTATCGCCTTTTCATTCGATTACGATTTTTTTAAAATTCTATTCCGATTTAAAGCGCATTCCACAAATTGTGAGAGTGACTGCAAATATCGGTGCCGAATCGCTGTCAGAAGAGTTGAAAGCATTCGCAGAGAAAACAAACAGAGCCGAGATGCAGCTGACCGTCCGATCGTGGCGCAATTTTCACCGAAAAAACAATCGTAATGGAACACAACGCTCGTTGCGCAACCACCCGCATTAACGACGATGCACGTTGTGGAAACGTTTACAACCGACGATTCCGATAAAGCCAGGCCTGAAAGTGTTTCCTATCCTCCGGTGCGGTGCAACGGATGGTTTCACAATGATCTTCGAGCATGCGGCTCGGCTACGCTCGGTTCGCATTGTTGATCCTGCGAGGAATCAGCCTCTGCGCGCTCTCGGCGAAATTATTCACTCGCAACGCTTCTTTACATCGATGTCCGATTTCTTTCAAATATAAAACCACGTTTTCTTAAGCCTTTATCACAATTTATACCGATAAAGAAGGGTACTGTGAGAAGAACTCGTATTAATTATATTTTTATTTATACTTGTAATATTTATTACATTTACTTTATTCATAATATTTAACGATCTGTTGTTTAAAATCATAGACCGTCTTCCCACGTCTTTATTTAAATAAATAAGTCTATTTAGTCATTTCTCATAGAAGCGTTTTTACAATTTCAATAATTGCGAGATATAAAACCGGCATCTAAAGGAACATTTTAACAATGAAGATAAGCAATGAAGCAAATGCCAGTACCGATCTTACCAAGAGAAACGCGTAATTTTCGTAAACGACAGATTTTGTTAGAAACCTTCCGACTGAATGTTGCACGGATGTTATAAGGGGTTAAACAGCTTTAAATGCGATCGGTCACGGCTCGTCACCTGCTCGGAAGGTGACGCAAGCGAGCGATCGAGCAATCGACCGGTGAAAGCTCGCCGGTGCGGAGACTTCGAGGCATGAATCACTTCCTGAAAATTCCGTGGACTTCCAGCAGCTTTCATACGGTCGGGACGACCTTCTGCAGCCACCGTTATCGACGTCATAGTCCCGTGTGCAACCCAGTTACCTTTCCGCTTTAAGCAAACCCTGTCGAAGGTTTTCGTCGACGTCGAGCTGTACTCGATTTACATTCGTTATTAACCCTTAGCGGTCGGAGCTATTTTAAATCAAAAACGAAAGCTTTTTCCATTCCAGAATATTTTCTTTCTATACAATTTTTTTTTCATTTTTTGCATATGAAACTGATTTAATATCTCATTTAATATGTAATTGTCTAGTAATTTATTAAATACGAACAAAAATAATAATGTGAACAATATGTTTAAAAATGGCATAGCAATTTTCAGTGGCGCCTCAGAGTCGCCATCTGAGTGCTAAGGGTTAAGTCATTGTTTATACGCCTCGCAACCTACATTTTTAGGCTATGGTCATACAGAGTGTTCCAAAAATTTTTGTACTTCCTTGAAAGGGATGATTCCTGACGTCATTCGAAATAACTTTTTCCTTTGCGATAACGTTCTCCGCCGGTTTGTTAAGGAGTTATCAACGAAAAACGCGGACCAATCACAGCGCGGCTACAGCGGGCGGATTCCGGCTCGGCCAATGCCAACGCCAGACTCAACGCGAGCCGTAGTAGCCGCGCTTCGATTGGCCTGTGTTTTTCGTTAATAACTCCATAGCAAAGCCTCGGAGAACATTTTCGCAAAGGAAAAAGTTACTTAGAATGACGTCAGGAATCATCCCTTTAAACTTTAAAGGAAGTACAACATTTCTGACAAACATAGGTGCGTGTCCCGTGAAGAGAAAAGGTTCGGTATGGCTGCTCTAAGCCCAACGTCTACCGTCTCCAAAAAAAGATTTTACCTGGACGATGCAATCCGCGGAGCCATCAGAACTTTCCTTTGTTAATTGTTCCCGGCAATTATGCTGCACCGTGTTGCGGCGTACAGCGCGTAACTCAAAGAAATCTCGCGGCGATAAGCGAAAGAAACTATTTTACAATCGGGCCGGAGAACGGAGTACCGTAAAATCATCGGTTTTTATTGATCCTCGTAAAACCGTGAAACGCCGGAGCGCAAAAATCTCCGGGAAAGAGAAAAGTTGTAGGCTCGACGGCCTCTAGGAATTTCGGTGGACCCCTCTAATCTTTATCGCACAGGTTTCCCTTTCCGAAAAGCTTCGACGGGCCACAATTAGGCTCGTAATACCTGTCTAGACCTAGACTCGCGCCAGGTAGAGACTCGCGTCCGAAAGCTACACGCAGAAACGCAACTAGTCTCGGTTCGTCTCTATGTAAAAACGACAAAAGAGTCGTAGATAAACCGGAGGAATGAGATACTGGCAGAGGAATAATCGACGTCGGGGAGCATAAGTTCTCCATCCAACGACGAGTAGGCGGTCTTAAATTGTTTTTTCAACAGATACACGTGTTCTGTTCTCGGTCGCGGTCGAGCGTGATAAAATAGTGGACTGTTTACCGTGGCTGCGTTCCGACTGTCGCATTATTAACGAGTGTACGGCTGCGTGACTCTGACAATCAGAGCAGAATGAGATCTGAAAATCGCAATCTCACGAATGAATCCGCTCGAGAGTCTAATTACCGCGCCGCCGATCGTTTAGCCCGGGGAAGATGCACGAATTCATTTCGTACAGAATCCTCCGATCGAACCGGTTCAACGATTCGGAGAGCACAATGCGATGTCTGGTCATCGAGAGGACAATTTAAACCCGCACGAAAACTGAAATTGAGGATGATCAGATTTCTCATGTTGAATCGCTCGATGTAACGTCGCTGGCAAACTCGGTTTTTCGTTCCCAGGCTACACTTACTATTGTTATTATACTTTTTAAAATCTGAACAAAAAATCTCTACGAGACATTGTTGGAACAGCTGCGACAGGAAATTTCCGTTCAGTCGTTCGGTTGTTAATCAGTTATTCAGGGTTGACAATTATCGAATAAATTCCATAACTGTCCAGGCTGATCGATTTCCCGCAAGAGGCCAGCTTTTTCTCCGGGTGCGCGTTTAATCGACTCATTTGCAGGGGAGGTTTTTATAGTAATCGACTACAGCGGGCTCATTCTCCACGGTGCGCGGTCGGTGGAAAGATCAAATCAACCGCGGCAAGAAGTTGCGATACACGCGCGCGCGCGGTGCGAACGAAATGGGTCAATCCAATATGAGCATGCCGGAAATTACATTCGTCGGTAGAAACGTCGAGCATTATACCCGGCCACCGCAAAACGATATCGTGTGCCGGCTCGCTCTTTGTCTCTGGCCGGCACACGTTGACTCATACAGACGTTGCCCAGAGAGAATGGCAGAAAATCCGTCGCCACGCCGAGCCGCGCCGGACAATGATAATTGATAGGTGAGCGAGGATGGTACTGGAAGAACAAGCTAATCGTAAGAGATGAACGCCGATTGAAATCTAATTTGACCGGCACTGGCGCGCGCGGCGATTTGAATTTACTCGCCGGACGAGTGCGTCGTTCACGATTCGATCAATCGACGATCACTCGAGTCGATCCACCGGCTCAAAATTATTGCGTCGAATGGAAGAAGCATCGATCGTTCCACTGTTCCGATATTGGGTTCGATTTAAATTTGCCATATGAATGTGGTGGTACACTCACCCACCGCTAGATCGACATATACGTACACGGGGATTGCAAGGGTCCATGAGGCCCTAAAACCATTTCTCGATAATGCACAGTTGGGACTTCTACGTAGTCACAATCGCTAGATAAAAGATGAATCTAGTGTGCATGTATCCCAAAGTGGCTTACTTTTGCGTTTTCGAGGCGTAATTTGCATTTGCACAAATGATATCGGCGCTACAGGTTCGATCAAGAATTCTTGATCAAACCTGTAGCGCCGATATCATTTGTGCATATACAACAATTTACGATCGTTAAAACTCAAAATTATTGTAATTTGCATTATTTGGCAGCATGTAGCGGAACCGCGAGAAGCTAATATGGCGGCGCTACAGTGCTGCCGCTGTCGGAGCTGTCGAGTAATACATGTTCATACAGCTACATGCTCCCAAATAATGGAAATTATGCCTCGAAAATGCAAAATTAAGCCACTTTGGGATACATGCACACTAGATTTATTTTTTATCTACCGATTGTGACTACGTAGAAGCCCCAACTGTGCATTATCGAGAAATGGTTTTAGCCGTGTGTTAGTGTACCACCACATTCATACGGCGAAAGCCCTACTCGTTACGGAATACCTACAGCTTTCGCCTAAAACTGTCGAAGAAACTAAACAAGTTGAAAGCACCACTAAATATTATAAATGCAATGACCAAAATCATTTAGTACCACTCACAATAAAGTAACGAACCCATGAAGTACATACCTAGGGCTTTAATCTATATTACTATACTGTCGTTAAAAAAATAAAAAAAAACTGTAAACTGCATGTTTAAGAAAAAACACGAAGGGAAAAAAGTGATATAGCCCTATTTTTAGTTTGCATAGGTTTCTTGTGTGTTCTGCGTACTTTGGTTCTATTTGTTCCTATAGTTGCAATAATTCTGTTATGAGATTTCCTCAATAAAAAGAAAAACAAAATTCGAAGTGAAATGCACACAATATGTTTATAAATATGTATAGACTCGTGTTTTGACTGGTAAATCATAATTTAAACTTGAATTTTTTAATTGCCATTTTCCTGGACCGTTGTAAGCCGGCACACGCTTACCGAGACAAATAGAACGACAAGATAATGGAAGATAAGGGAAAAGCAGTTTCGTCCGTTTCCTGTTCGACGGCTACCGACACGCGGCACTTTAATAGACGGTTACCGGTAATAAGCAGGAATCGGGCACGATTAGAACGATCGTTGCATGCCGGCAACGTCGGACGGTTCTCTATGCTAAACACAGGGATGCCCGGTTAATTCGACACTGTCACTTTCTCCGTCGTCCCATAGGACGGCATGGCATGGCATGGCATGGCAGTCCCGTACCGTCTCGTTCCATTTCGTTCGCGTATACGAGGATCGATCGAGGCTACCTTCGATCCTCCTTCTCCTCGAGTCGAAAGTGAGTTTCGCGGTCCGCGAGCAACGTGTCAGTGACCTTTGCGAACGACGGCACGTCCGTGTGTTCACGTGTGTTAACCGAGCCAGAAAAATTGATCGTAGCTTCGACTGTAAACTCCTGCCGACAGTTTACGATCGTGGCGATATCGAGAATCGTGTTACCTTTACCAAATCGAATCGCAATCGTCTTCGAAATCGAATCGAAACTCTTTCGGAACTTTCTGAAGTCACGGGTCAGAAATGTTTCGAGCAAGTGGATCTTTTTATGTACTTTGTAAGTTTGATTGTAGTATTCAAGAGTGTTGTGATCCGACTATGTCCATTCGGTATACATATATGCTGAAAATTAAAGCGCGATCAGAGCCAGAATGATTGAAACGCGAGAAAGCGCTAGGACCCCGGATGTTTACCTTTTAATTATGCGCACAGTTCGACAAGCTAATTGTATGAAAGCGCATGGAGAAAGCGATAGAAAATGTGCGTTTCCGTAATGCGCGGAACGGGTGCCCAATCGATTCGACTCAATCGAGCCGCGGTTCCCAAACTAATTAACGTATCGAGAATTTACGATAAACACGGCTTCCCGGGAATTTTATATAACGCTGCGACTGCTGCGTGACTCACCTGACTTGAACACTTCGAATATAAACATTTGTCACACTGAGGCTAAAAATCAAATTGGGCTAATGACCGGTTTTATATTTCACAATTATTTAAATTATGAAATTTCATTTATGGGAATTAATGGAGTACAAGCTTATCTCATTAAATTTAGTGTTGCGATTTTTATAAAAAGGGTCTAGCAGGATAAGAGTGGTCCAGCGGCCCCGGCCTCAATTTTTATTGGTATTGTGTGGAAAACAATGGTTTTAGGCTGAACGATAATCCCCCAAAATTTCAAGTCGTTAACCCTACATTTAAGGATAACATGAGGGTAAATACCCTTAACTGTACCATTTTTTTTCTCGGTTGTTAATTAAGATATTCGGATGGAAGAAAAACGAAAATACGCGAACTTACTTCCTCCATATCATATATTTTTCCACAATTGTGATCAAATTATTAAGGGTAGAAAAAAATCATTTAATTTTTTAGGGGTGGTGGTGCAAGCAACCCTTCGAGTGACCACTTCCAAAAAATTCAAGCACAATGTTCTGTTACCTATCTAATATTTACCAAAGTTTCAAGATGCTCGGATTTGGGGAACATAATTAAATATTGAAAAACAAATGAAATTACGCCATTATGATATAGATTTATTTAATCTGCGTCACTATTTTCTACAATAACAGTATAAGTTACATCAAATATCTTCGTTAATATCTCTGATGGTTTTACAATTTTTTATTTAAATCGCCCATGGGACAAATAATAAATAATTGTAGCGATATGTGAATGTAGCATTGATAACATTTGCGATTAATATGCCTGGAGTGAACTTTCACACTTATAATATTATTAATTTCCTTTAAATATTAAATATTTAAAATATTATCATCCCTCATTATTTCCAAGAGATAGCATACTGCCTGTGTTAATTGATAGGTACCTGTACATAATATTTGTGGTATGTAATATTATACTTATACAATACGGGTAAATAATAGTGTTAAAGCATGTAGTTACCACTAAATAAGATTTTCAAATCTTTCTCAGTACATATTACATACATCGCTAAATGGATAATAAACTTCTGCCTCGTCTTAAATCATTGTGTCGAATAGCATCCTTTCTTCACAATGAATTTCGTAAAAGATTAGATACCGATCCAGAAATTACAGATCTAATTATTAATTATGTGAACAAACAACGAATAGAAACAAACACGTTTCAAGAGTTAGTAGAAGCAAAAAAATTAAGTCGCCGTAGAACACAATTTACACCAATGACAGACAACGCTGTAATGGATTTTCCAGAAATAACTGTAACTTTTAAATATTGAATATTTAAAGGAAATTAATAATATTATAAGGGTGAAAGTTCACTCGAGGCATATTAATCGCAAATGTTATCAATGCTACATTGAATATATACCTCATTCGATTAGTTATACCGCTATTAAATGATATACATATGACTCTGCTAATGGCAACAGAACAGTGGATTGTTCTGTTCACATGGCGCTACAATTATTTATTATTTATAAAACAATCAGAGATATTAACGAAGATATTTGACGTAACTCATATAGTACCTGTTATAGTGGAAAATAGTGACGAAGATTAAATAAATCTATATAATAATAGCGTAATTTCATTTGTTTTTCAATATTTAACTATGTTCCCCCGATCCGATCATCTTGAAACTTTGGTATATATTAGATAGGTAACAGAACAGAAGTGCTTGAATTTTTGGGAAGTGGTCACTCGAAGGGATGCTTGCAACCTCCACCCCTAAAAAATTAAATGATCTTTTTCTACCCTTAATAATTTGAAGACAATTGCGGAAAAAATATATGATATGAAGGAGGTAAGTTCGCGCGTTTCCGTTTTTCTTCCATCTGAATATCTTAATTAATAACCGAGAAAAAAATTATACAGTTTAGGGTATTTACCTTCATATTATCCTTAAATGAAGGGTTAGCGTCTTAAAATTTTGGGGGATTATCTTTCAACCTAAATCTATTGTTTCCACACAATATCAATCAAAATTGTAGCCGGGGTCGCTGGACCATTCTTATCCTGCTAGACCCTTTACCAGATACTTCTTGGTAGATTCAGTGTTAATATGTCAAGACTTCAAAGTTACACCGAGAGTTAAATATGATAAAAAGAAAACTCGGTGATAATGGCATTATTTTTCCTGGTTCTTATGATGTAAATGGGGGTCGAGCCAGCGAATAAGATGACTTTTCAATCGGCTGGTATTCGCGCGCTGCAGAACGGGATTTGCGGAAAACGGTAACCGAGAGTAGCGTTATCGGCGCCGACCGAACCTCCGACGATATATTTCCTACAGGCGAAAGAATCGGCGGCTACAAATTACCGGGCAATTAGATCGTAAGTCAGGGGAAACGCGTCAACAGTCCCACGAGCGAGATCACTCGTCGATCACCGCACCGAACCGCACCGCACCGCACAGTACCGCACCGGCGAAAGAGTTGTCCCGCTGCATTAGCATGTAATCGAGGTTTCTGCTCGATCGTTAAACAGCGTGAAAACCGCCGTCGAAAATCACGGTATGCAACGCCCTCGATAACGCTGTGCAGCCACCGCTTGGCGACCTTGTGCAACGATCGACCGATACAGGAAAATTGGAAAATTATCAGTCGTAGCAACGGTGCCTGGAGAACGCTGTTTACGATTCTGTGAAACCCGCCAGTCAGGCTCGTTGAGAAAAACTCATGCGGCCCGTAACGTATCCGCGCTAAAGACCGAAATGCGTAGAAATTTTTGTTTACTTGTTCGCGACGGAGGAATTTGCACGTTGATTGCTGTGCTATTTCTGACCAATAGAAACATTCAGATATGCAGCCGACGATTAGATATGGTTGACCATAATGTTATGTAGCGTCGATCTATAAATGGCAAAATAAAAATTTTTTACCTCAATTACAACAAATTGGAGTGAAATAGAAAGTTATTTTCGTTCCTATCATGTTTAGTAGGTTGGAAATAGTATAATAGTACAGTAAAGCCTAAAGATCTAAGAAAACGGGAACTGTACGATCTAAGAAACAGCACGGATCCAAGGGTTTTTCTAAGATCAAGGCAGTACCGTATGTACAAATTCTTCTAATATTTTTACCGTTTTACATTATACATCTACTCAGTTTTGTCATAAATACATAACATGCGATTTCACTTGAAATTAGTGCTATTCGCGAGATAGAAATCTAATCATATGAAATTACATCGTGACATTTAACGAGGAACGCGTGAGTGTTTTTCCGAGTACATACAACACTTCGTCGATCAAAAGTCGAAAGTGAACTATGTTGTACTTCCAAATGTTATTGAGAGCGCTACTCTGGGAATAGAAACTTTGGGAATAAAACTGCTTTTCAATTGCTCCCGAGCAATAAACTTTGCCGGGAATTTAACGCGATGAATTCGCAGGAATTTCGACTAACGTGACGATGCTAGAAAAAAAAGACGGTAGACAAACGAAATTGAAGAACCAGTTAGGAGCCGGAACAAGGGCAAAGTGCATGTATCGGGACCAGCTAGAAAGTGCCGGGTATCGATCACGTTGCGCACTTTCTTTCTTACGACGATTACGTGCGGAGTTCAAGGAACCGCTCAACGACGCTCAAAGACGCTCAACGACGCTCAAAGACGCCTTCACTTTTCTTTCGCGCGAGCTTACGTACAGGCAATCGTGTGCCGGTATCGTTATTATCGAAACGTGATCGACAGCTGAGAACGTTCCTCTTTCCAGCGATCGGAAGAGAAAATAGGAAAAGCGAAAACTGGCGTGAACAATGATTCTAACTACCAGCGAAATCACCATGGATCCTCTTGCGCGGGCAATGGAGAAGAACTTGTTGCTATTCCAAATTCAAAAATGGTGTTTTTCCACGGGACATTCTTTGGAAAATTATTCACAATTAGGTAGGAGGACAAATAATGCACTCCCGCGAAGAACAATGTTTAAGCAATAATTTCGTTTCGAATTGCTACCGTAGAAACAGAATTAAAATTAAAATTTTCGAACGACGCCAATTTTTAATTTTGAAATGTCTGAAATTGTAAAGATATCTCCATCTAAGCTTCTAAGTCAGATTATTTTTCTTGAGACTTGCAGATCTCCAAAGTGCACCGATTGTACCTCGGCGCAAAAATTAATTTTTAAGAATAGATTGTACATGTAGTACGGTCTGTTAGAAATAGAAGACGCGGCACTGAAAGTGTTAAATCGTTCGTAGAGCCTGTAATAAAGGTTGCCCGAGATCGAGATCGAAATCGAGATCGGGATCGAGATCGGGTTCGACAAAAGTCAGTGTCCGAGTGTGGAAACGTGGCGCACAAAGGCGAAGCAACAACGCACGTACACAAGAAGGGAATGACGTGCAACGTTTCTATAGACACCGTTTAAATACCGAAGGTAACGCCTCTTACTCCTGTATAGAATGTACTCGGTACGGCTCGGTAAGCCGGCTTATGCTTACACCGTACCTCTACCTGTTGGTGGTACATTAATCTAACGTAAGAACCCCGCGTTGGCCGCGAGTTGGCGAGTTTCGATTTCTACCGCGGAATCTGCGCGCCATTGTGCACATCCGCTTCTCTTAACTCGCTAATTTTTTTCTCGGATCGCTTAACGCTAAGAACGTCTCTATTTACAATTTATATAATTGCTCCGTTTAACCCTTCCTGAACGATCCACGTCGCACAATGTCACCGCGATCTCTGAACAAGTATCTCTAGGTGATTTAGGGTTGATCATACCGCACGGACAGACATTTTGGAAACGCTGTAAGCTTGAACTTTTCCATGGTACCGAGGAGATACAATTGTGTACACGCGATACAGTTCAAGACAATCGGTTCTCTCCTCTCGTCTTCCTCGCCCTCAAACCGAACGACAATCGAACACCATTATCCTCCGAGGTGTTCGGATAAATATTGTTATCGGCTCATCGATCACCGCGCAGAGAACAATAACGACCATTTTTTTCATTCCTTTTCATACCGATGTCTCCCTACCGATATTATATTGATACTAGATCGAACCGAGAGAAAATTAGTGTCTTCGTTTTTCAAATTATATCGGCGTAGAATGTTTACTAATTAATATCGTGATTAACGAATTCACTAATTAACCCTTAGCACCAGAATGGTGACTCAGAGTCACCACTAAAAATTGCTGTATCAATTTTCAAAATATTGTTTACATTATTAAATGCGTTGGTATCTAATCAATTACTAAACATTTAAGTATTATATCAATTTCATATCCATAAATGAACAAAATAATATAGACTGGAATTATGCTAGGTCGGAAGAAATGTTTAATTTTTAGTTAAAATAGCTCCGAGTGCAAAGGGTTAATATCAAATCGAACCATCCTCATTATTATCGTCGGTTCATGATTGTTCGCTAATTCTCCAATGTTATTTCTCACCGTTAATTCGCCCGAAGGTTTAAACCTTGTAGATACAAGCTATACAGGATGTACCCGTTAAGTTTTGTCACCATTTTTTAGGTATTTCCAGTAGTACAATTAAAAAATGATTCAGAAAAAATTTTATGAGTATGTACATACTTGGTAGGCTATATGTTCGCATATTCTTAAATCATAAGAAATGCTTCTTACGTAAAAAAGTGAAGTATTGTACGTATTATACTATGAAGTATAGTGAGTATTATACTATGTCCTTGAAATGACCTTAAACATGAAAAATTATTTCTCACAAAAGAAATCGGGTTACATCAGATGTTCGAACTGCGATCCATCTTCTATGTGATAGAGCTACACTCTTTGTACTAGATTTTTTATAATTAGGGCGTCTAGGTTTATATTATTACATGAAGTTGTTATGCGATTCCGAAGTTCTTGAAAATTATTGATTGGTGTGCCGTATACAAGGTAGAAATAATTTTTCACAGTGTATAATGCACTGTTGAATTCGTCTCGACGTCAACAACAATCCTATTATGTCCAAAACATATGGTGCCATTTAAAAAAGTCAAGGTGACCTTTATCATTTTATGTAAAAAGCATTTTTTAAGATTTAAGAATATGCGAATATATTGTATACATATACAGGGTGGTCCACCCAACGTGTGTACCGTTATAACTACCAAAATATGCGAATTGCACGAAAGAATTTTATATACAAATTACATGGTTTAAAAGGGTACACTATGTAGTGTGTTAATTTTCATTATAGGTGGAGGCGTCAAGGAGATATGAAGGTCAACTCAGTTTTTTTTTAAATAGAATACTATATTTTTTATACCAAAATATGATAGAGTATCGAATTGTAAGTAAAAAAGTATTGACCGTTATCTGTCCTAAACCTAATAGCAAACGAGTAATTTCACTTTATTACTTGAAAATTTTCTTCACTTAATATCGAGTGAATAACATCGCAGGGTACTTATGCGATGTTTACGTGACAGTATTTACTAACATGAGTGACCCAGTGGCGTAACGCAACTAATGTAAGTGTTCAAAGTGATATCCATTTGCATTAATGTTATTCACTCGATCACTCGATATTAAGTGAAGAAAATTTTCAAGTAATAAAGTGAAATTACTCGTTAGCTATTAGGTTTAGGACTGATAACGGTCAATACTTTTTTTCTTACAATTCGATACTCTATCATATTTTGGTATAAAAAATATAGTATTCTATTTAAAAAAACTGAGTTGACCTTCATATCTCCTTGACGCCTCCACCTATAAAGAAAATTAACACACTACATAGTGTACCCTTTTAAACCATGTAATTTCTATATGTATAAAATTCTTTCGTGCAATTCGCATATTTTGGTAGTTATAACGGTGGACACGTTGGATGGACCACCCTGTATATGTAGTCCACCAAGTACCGATAACATTTTCTCTGAAACGTTTTTTAATTGCACTACCGGAAATACCAAAAAAATGGTGACAAAACTTAACGGGTTCACCCTATATACATATAGCTTGAAAATATAATTAGCATTTACAGATTTGTTTACGTGTTGCGAACGCGCGAATATCATCACGTGTATGAAAATTCGAAAGAGGGGTGGTGTGTACTGTAATGCGCAGGCGCAAAACGCTAGTGTAATGTCGCGCAATATTAGCGCGATTTTATCAGAATTTTCGAAAGATCACGATTTTCAAAACACTATTGTAATGTCACGCGACAACATTAGCGCGATTTTACCGAGAATTTTCGAAAGATGAGAATTTTCTGTTTTACCAAAGTGTACCCATTCAACCATGCGCACTCGATATGCTTGACCTCTAAATTAACCTGTTGCGTCTGAAACGACTGATCAAAAAGAAGAGGCACTCACGGTGAGCTGGGATTTGTCAGGCGCGATCGCCGTGATCTCGACCGGCCTTGGCTCGGGTGGGTTGGCTCTGCTGAGAATGGCAGCCGGCATTTTCGCGACCAGGGACAGCCTCCTGGTGAGCCGTCTGCCTAATTCCGCGCGTCGTCGCACCCTAACGCGGGGACCGGTGCCTTTGTACCCTCCGAATTCCATTCTCACAGATTGCCGATGATTCTTCTTCGGTTCTTATCCCCTCGTGGCCATGGCGGTTGTATGGAACGAACAACGCGAAACGGTCACACACGTGCTCTACGAAATTAGTCGTAGGCAACGCGAATCTTCACGGAGGAATCGGCACTGGTGGACACGGCGTTGATTCGCGCGCGATCGACAGCTCGGCTCGGCATAAACGCGCACATTTTTCGCGCACCGTCCACGGTCCGTTCGTTCGTGCGTGAGTTCCTTCGTTCGCGATCCCTTGTCGACGTTCGAACTTCGTTTACGGAAGTCACCGATTCGATCCGATAACTATCGACAACCACTCTCTCTCTCCCTCTCGAATGCTTCTCTCCGACGGCGTCACGCTCGGTCGACGATCGTAGGAATCGAATGACACGTGTCTCCACTCTCTCTCTAGGATTTATTCGTTCGAGGAACAGTTTTGACAACGCCGAAAATCCCTGCTGCGATGGTCGATTCGAGCTTTTTCCGAATGCGTTCGAAAACGTTTGAGAAGAATACTGGTTCCCGAGCAACGGTTGTCCGCACATTGGGTTACACGCACCACGACGACGTAAACACTCGCTCGGATGCTGGGTGCTCGCACACAGGCACACTCGCGCCACTGGCATCCCCCTCTCTCGACCGGTACATGTGCATCCTAGTCTCACGAATACAGCACCGTCGAACCACAAGGGAAAGATGCACGAAGGAGGAGAGGAGAGCGAGAGAGAATAACGAGGCACGTACACACACACGCGCACGGGCACACACATATACACACACACACGGATGATATTCGACTACGTGCTCGAAAAAAACGAGGCACGAGGTGTGGAAAAGAGAGCAGCCGGTTCTTGCTGGCGCTCGGTCTGCCTGGCGCGCTTCGACTGAAATTGAATCGCGGCAACCTCCTTCCTACCAATCCTACCACGCGGCCCGGCCCGTCACACTGCCATGCCGGCCTTCCTAACCGCCACGCCGCGCCTTCTCTCGTTCTCTCGTTCTCGCCGTCTCTTGTTCTCTTGTTCTCTCGTCACTCTCCACTGTTCCACGGTTATCCGCTCCGTTCGAACCATTCGAACCATTCGAATCTCTGCGTAAACACGAACGCGTTTATCCCGCGCTACCGCGCACCACCCTACAACGCCAGAATACGCATGATACGTCACTTCTCCATCTACCAAGCAACTCGACGTTCCCCGAAATTCTTCTCCCTTATACATAATACGAACCACGACACCGTTGTTTCTTCAAGTAATTTGTCTCTTCAGTCCACTACACTTGCTATAGTGTTCAACGTCATCGTTGCCCTCGCGTTCGAACTTCCCGGGCGAACTCGGTTGCGCGACCAATCACCGTAGCCGTATGAAGGGAGGCTGTTGCGCGCGCAGCCTTCCACCCACAAATTATACTATAGAGCGCAATGTTTTGGGATGGATCAACGGTGGCGGGATTTTTGAAAGTGAAGTGGCCTATTGAAAATTAGAATAAATAATATGATTAAAGATGAAAGATATTTTATATGCTTATAACCAGACTGCGGATCTTTATGTAAATACAATAAATATTGTATGTATAAATTGCAACACATACGAACCAAATAGGAATTTATTTCTCTCTTCAGTGATCTAAAGTGATCTTTTCATACATACATATAGCTTATAACCAGACTGCGGATCTTTATGTAAATACAATAAAAATTGTATGTATTAATTGCAAGACATACGAACCAAATAGGAATTCATTTCTCTCTTCAGTGATCTTTTTATTGTTTGAAATTACATCGACCCATTTTTGCCATAAATGCATAAAATTCGCAGTCTACTATAAAGCAGTGTTGGGCAAAAACTTAATCAACGATTGACGACTAAATTTCTACTTCAATCGTTAATCGCAATTAACAATTAATCTCCTAATTTAGTCGTTAATTGCGGTTAACGATTTTTCTACTTTAGTCGTTAGTTGCGATTAACGCTTATTAATCGTCAATCGGATAATTGATTAATGATTATTGCTGAAATTTCGAAATTAAATACGTAATCAGAACTGTATGAATACTGAAAAAAATGTAAACTCGATTTTTCGATGATTCCTTTTTTTAATCAACGATTGAGATTAAATCAATCAATTGCATGAATCAATCGCCGATTTTTCGACGATTTCTTCATTAAATGAACGATTGACGATTAACTTCATCAATCGATTGAATCAATCGTCGATTTTTCGACGATTTCTTTTTTTAATCGTATACATTAATCAATCAATCATGATTAAAATTTTAATCGATTAATGCCCAACTCTGCTATAAAGACAGTAAAAGGACTGAATGTGTTGTTATACTATTTTCGACTTGCTAAAATTATACAGGAGAAAATGCATATTTAAATCTATATTTAAACTTTTGTTTCTTACGTTTGACTTGGGCAATTTTTATTTTGGAAGATCTGCAATCAAGTTGTGGATATGGAAGTCAGAAATACGAATGGCAGAATATGTAAGGATATTGGGATATATTAACAAACAGATATCAAGGTTCCTGATATTTTAGGTAAACGGGATTTTTAGGTCAAGTCGATACATGTTAAGATTAGGTTCTATATGTCAAGGTTCTATAAACACGACATTATTAAGGCAATCCTTTTCCTATCTTGATCGTTCTACATCGATCGCTGTAATTTCGGCCTAATGCGATTTTAATGAAACATCGATCGCTAAACAATAGCCACCGTGCATTAACCTCCCGTTAATTAACTTTTGTACGAACAGTGGAATTTTCGAAAGTCTCGACGCGACGACGTCGCGTCGTTGGAAAACGATCTAGCCGTCGATTGCGAGCAGATCGATTGCAAAACGTGCTCGTCCGCGTTGCGAAACGCATCGATCAACGGCCGCGAAGACAAATTGATATTGATCGGTGTACACGTTGCTCCGAAATGAAAGAAACAGATGTAATATACCGTTTATGATTTTCCCTGTAATCCTTAGAGTAGAGGATCTATCCGGGTCTCGGCTGAAATGGATTTCTATTGCGCGGAAGCCGTGATGCGGTGATGCAACACGCTCGATAATATGAAACTCGACCAGCCGTTGAGAATGCGTTCGCGGTTCGCTCGGGGGATCAAAGAAAAACAATCGGCTACAATTGGCACGATTAGCATTGTATTTACGCTTGTTGCGATCGCGAGCGTTCCTCGTCGTCTTCGCGACGCGACGCGACGCGGCTACCGCGTGGTCTTGCTCGCGGTAAATAAATTCTTGCGATCTATAAATAACGGGTGTCTATTAGAAAGTTCACTAGTGGGCAAGCCGCGTCAAGCATAACAACGAGCTTCGTGCAATTTGTTCGTGTGCGATTCGTCGGACCTTTAGCACCACCGTCGCCTCGCGTCGTCCGCGAGGATGTCGCGCAGACCGTGAACTTATGCGTCGCGTGTAATCTAATCTATCCAAGCATAAGCGAAAGCGAGAAATCATCGTTCCTAGATTCCCACGCAACCCAAACACATTTGGGTCCTGCAAGTCTAAACTGAAATTAAGATTTAGGCTCGATACAAAGAGACAAAAACGCGGAGCGACAAGCTTCGCGAAGCTTCCAGAAGCTTCCCGAAGAAAGTTGATAGACGATTACGGGGGGAACGACGCGAGGGGAGCGCGCGAAACAACGAATTGTGCATACCAACCCGGCTGTTGATTTCGCGTCCGCGGATAGCAACGAATGGGTATAAATCGCGGGCTCTCAGAGGCCACGGTCCTTTTTGCTATTCCGAGAGAGAGGACGAGGTAAGACCACGGCCGCTCTTGGTTAGTAAATTTGGCCCCCGGCAGGAGAGTACGGCGATAATACCTGGACGCCTGCCGGGAGGATCAGAGGGTACAGGAGTCTGTTCCTGGCCGTTCGTTCGACATGGAGAGTACGGCGATAATACCTGGACGCCTGTCGAACGAAATAGGTTAGGGCACCTCCTGGACGCCCAAGACTCGGCAGGAGAGTACGGCGACAATACCTGGACGCCTGCCGAGAGTACGGGAGAGTACGGGAGTTTGTTCCCGGCCGCTCGTTCGACATGGAGAGTACAGCGACAATACCTGGACGCCTGTCGAACGAGAGAGGACAGGATAACTCCTGGACGCCCGAGATACGGTACAGGAGAGTACGGGAGAGTATTCCTGGTCACCCGTTCGGTATGGAGAGTACGGCGATAATACCTGGACGCCATCCGAACGGTAGCGTGGGGAATATCTCCTGGACACCTGTTCATACCACGGAACCTAGAGTACACGTGTGATTTTTCTCGAGAAAATTTGTATGCGCAGTAAACTTAGAGCGTTTCGAACGATTGAATTATATCCACATTTCCATGTATCCATGTATCCGTGACCTAATCCTGAATAAACCTTGTTTGTCCAGCAATTCCCTGAGAATCCCTTATTGAAATAGCTACACATTATATTTGGACATTAGTCAGACAACAACAGGGAGAAGTAGGGCTGCCCGAAGTAAAGCCACATGGCATTCCAGGCAGCCCTCTCCGAGTACTGGAGGTGCTAGTGGAGGGTGACTGTTTAGCGGGTAGTCTCGGCCTGCACAGCACCCCCGACAAACGGGGGTGTTCGCCGAGGAGTCCCGCACTTACCCGGGGTTGCGATGACCCTGGGTAGCTGTGCGTAAATGCATTTGGACACCCTCCACTCTAAACAATAAAAAAAAAAAAAATTACATAGTGTTAACCTTCTCTCTGTGTATGGGGTGCAAATGCACCCCAGGCTGATAGGAAAGCTAAGATATGTTTGGAATGTTTTAAGTACCGCAAGCTTAACTTTTAAAAATCAATAAAATTTCACAAATAAAAATGTATGGTGTTCAATTACACCCCTGCACGCGGTTAACGTTAGAATAACAATCTACAATCTACAGAGAAAAGTTTACAACCGCGTGTTCACACTATGGGTATTGTTCCGCTTTGGCCGGTACGTTTGATTGGACCAGGAGCATGACGGTGAGGGGACCGGTGCGGTGATACGTGGCAGTCTGTATTCTGTATCGAGCCTAATCGATCCTTGAATACAGCAATGACATCCAACGCGAAGTGAACCACGTTCGTTTGCGTTTTCGTGGAATCGATATCTGACCTTCCCTGTTCTAAATTATCTTATCTAACCAAAATTTCCGGGGCGAGAACAAGAACAAGAACGAGGATGACCATGAAAACCAACGCTTCGTTCCAGGACAAGCTGATGAAGCAGAACGAGATCAGCCGTCAGAGGCTAACGAAAGAACTCAGGCAACTGAATAACGTAGAGAAGTCGGACCTAAGAATGATAGAAACAGCCAGGCAACGGTTCCATTCGCGCCACAAGAACCTGGAACCGAGACGATCGTCCACCGGATCGAACGTAAGACGCGCAACTCCGTTCGGTCTCGTCTACGTTCTCGTCTTGTTGCACCTCGACCCAACCGAGGGACGTTCGTATTATACAACAGAGCTAATCTTTCGATCCGATTGCCGACACAGTAATTGACGCGCAGGCTATTAACGTGCGCATGTACGAAACCCACAATCCGGGATTCTGTTACCATTGCACCGGCGCCATAAAGGAATGCTGCACGTCGCGGGCAGCGGCGTCCAAAGAAAACCTGACCAGAGACTCGTACGAGTTCGTGCGCTCGATAATCTTCACCGGCGACGAGGTCGATCCACAGAAAATACTTTGCCTGCATCTGCTCACGGCCCACACCACCAGATGGAACAACAACGACAGTTCCAAAGTGAAGCCTGTCGCACCTCTGCTGGAAAAAGGTATTTACATAAATACGTGCTGCTGGAACAAGTTCTAGTCTGCTAATACATAGTACATAATAACTATTTAGACTGCGGATTTTCGTGCGAAATATGTAAAAAGTTTCTGCATTATGACATAGAAATTCAATTAAAAATGTGCTTCTTATCCGAATAGATTCGATAAATTGAAAGCAATGCTACAATATGTATTTCGAAATTCTTCTTGATTCTATGTAGAATCCGCAGTCTAGTAATAATTCTTGAACGTTTCAAGCTAAGAAGCAACGGTTCTCCGGCGCGTGGAACAACGCGTTGACGTGCTACGTGGTGGACACGGAGGAAGCTTCGGCCGCGGCGATGAAGAACGTGAAGCTGCACGAGGACCCACGGAAGAAGATTCTGGAGGAGCAGGCCGCTCACGATTTCGAGGAGAAGTGCAGACAGTACATGGGCAAGAACGACGACCTGGGTAAAGCCTTGACGAGCAACGCGAGGGCCACGAATATCGCACGGCAGGGACTGGAGAAGATGCCGGTGATCACGCCGCACGTGTACTCTCTGCTCGGCCCTTCCCACGAGCTTCGGATCAAGCAGGCTCTGGCCGAGGGCATGTCCAAGAGAAAACTGGCTCTATCCTGCATGGAGATGAATGGAGGCGAGAGAAATAGTTACTCGTTCCATCTGGACGAGGACGACGACGCTCTCAGTAGAGCGACCACCAATGAATCGAACAGAAACTGGATCAACAGGTCCACGCGTAGTCCGTCGAGGCGGTCCACGATCGGATCGATGAGGCTGGATTACCGGTTCACCATGTTGAAGTCGAAACGAAGCAGACAGAACGATTACACCCACCATGTACCGAAGAATTGGGAACCGGGCAAAGACGCGATCAGTATAAATTCAAGTTTCAGGGCGGTGAAGGACGTTTCCTCGATCGCATCCAGCACCAAGTCCCCGTTTCGCGGTGTTCCGGGTAGCCGTCCGTCGACCAGTTCCCTTTTATCGGCGTCGATGAATCCTGAGGCGACGAACAAGTTCAGAAAGTGTGTCTACTTGAACGCCAAGCCGCCGGACCGAACGTGGCTTGAAAAACGGAACAAAGATAGCAGGATCGTGCCGATCCTCGTCAACTATCAGGTCCAGGCGTTGGTGCAGACCGTGCTGGACGTATTGTTACGCGTGAACCCTCAGAAATCGGAAATGATCGTTCAGACTGCACGGGACACCGACAAAATAAGGAGGATGCTGTTGCGGCCCGAGATGCAAATGTTCGTGCAATCGCTGGTCGGTCAATCGTTGATGTCGTCACCGGAGAGCTATGTGGTCTCGAGCGCGGTGGCGATGGACGAAATTGATGTTCGATTCGCGGGTATCCCAGAAAAGGAAATAATCGCTTTAACGCTGGAGATGCCGTCGGCTCCATCTCTGGAGGGTCTAATTGCCGAGATACGAAACGGCATATTCCTCGACGCGGGAAAGAATGCCCGGCCGAATGAGAATACCAAGGAAAACTCATTCGTTGAAAAAGTAGCAAACGAGGACGCCGTAAAAACCATGCTGGACGCGACGCAGGCGGTCGACAAGTAAGTGGAAAGTGTCCTCTCGATGAGAAATCTGTCACTCGTCCGATGTAGGTACAAATCGGCCGAGTTCCGATCGTAAATCGCCAACTGCAACAGTCATTTCATCTACCAGACCGCACACGTGTAACGAATGCAATGCGATTGCGATGCCCGGTACGAGTAGAGATCAGAAAGATAGTGGGAGGAAATTTCCGAAACTCGAGGCACAGACGAAACATGCGAAAAATAAAGGAAAATTGTCCGTGAACGAAAACGAGACGATTGGGCTTGAAACGGATTCGATGAACGGTGAGCGAATTTGATCCGACAACGAGATTCCGTTTTTCTTCTTGTCAACGAAATGATAAAAGGTACGTATTATGCAAACAGGGGGAAAGTCCAACGAATACGATATCGCGGACACAAAGTCTGAGCGAAGCCGGGGGGCAAGCTCGTTGACGAAGACCGACGAGCATCGGTTATCTTCGGGAAACGTTCCCGCTAAACGTCCAGCGAATGCCAAAGTGAGTTTTTTTTTCGCAATAAGCAGGGGAAAAAAAGGATTATTGCACCGGCACGAACGCATTTGAAACTCCGGTGGAATATTCAGGGGGAAACGATCTGATAACGAATATTTTTCCTATTCCGCGTGTGGTTACAGAGTTGGAAAGCTGCCCAGGATCCTGGTAATTCAGACGCGGATCATGTAATATTGCGAAGAATGACGAACACTCAGAGAATTTTAGTCGGACAGATGTGTGCCTCTCTTAAGAGCAAGAGGATTAATAACCAAGGTTCTCTCGCGTTTAATTAGATTTCTCCTTCGCTTCTACGATAAAGGAACGTCCATAAATTTATTTGATACTTTGCACGTATAGGCTTAATTAACGAAAGCGTGCCCCTGGCGGCATTGATCGCCCCGGTCCTTTCCAGAGACAGTATTAAAGTCTTGACACGAGGCACGGTGTACTCGCGAGCGAGCAATCTATCGACACAGCAAGAACAAACAGAAGAAAATGTTGCAGTACCGGATAAGATAACGGGCCTCCTACTCGCTAAAGTCAATAGCCATGCATACATATATTTTTTTCTTTTTATTTGGTAACCATTTGAAAACAATTAATTGCTACACATGCTTCCAGATACGGCAAGATGTTGCAGAAACCGAAACGAAAAGACGCTTGAAACGTTTCCTAACACGCGAGAAAGATGAGGAAAAGCGCAATCGACAGCATCAGAATTGACAAATAGGTGTATAATTATATATATTCCGAGAAAATAAATACATATCAAAAAATATTGTATTATGTATTCACTACAAAAGACATTTGCGAGTGTGTACGAGTGGGGATATAGGATTCTTGTCAATTGTCAACGATAGAAACTTATGAATCAATGACGTCATGTTACCCCCATTCCATCTACTTTTCCACTTCCACCTTCCTCCGTCTACCTCCTTGTTTCCCCTTGCTATCTCCTTCCTTCCCTGGTCCCCTGCCTCCTTAGGTGCGTTGCCTTCCCTGAACCCATTGCCTTCTCAGGACCTTGCCCTTCTCTGCTTTAGATCCTTCCCTACGCTCTTTCCGTAAAACAAGGGTGACCAAACTAAACCTTGACGATCCCTCCAGGGTCTTCCAAGAGTCTCCCCGAAGCTGTAGCTGTTCTGTAAACCCTTTGGTCGGCGTGCCCAATTTAATTTTAACAACAAAGTATTAGTTATCGGTAGACTGCGGATCTTTATGCATTTACAGCAGAATTGAGTAGATGAAATTCAAAATTGTAGGAAAATTTTGAAAATTGAAAATGTCAATATATGATTTCTCATCTATTAAAATTATTAAGGGAAGAAATAACATTCTATTTAGTTTCTATTTATTTGGCATAAAATTCTGCAGCCTTGTTATCAGGAAATAAAATTGTTGTAAAGTGTGTAATAGTGTGTATCTATGTAATAGCCGAAAACTTTTTTTGTCACGAGAACTCACCGGCAATCGGTAACGTCAGTACGTACGAGTATATAGTTGTAGGCGTAACAGATAGAGCGCGCTGAGAATTGATTGCGCACCTTGGAGAAAGAATTTGGAATAAAATTGACGGAACCAGACGGAACAATGATTGATTTTAATTCGTTGAAGTTCATAAACATACCTAATGCGTACTCTCGTTACGTTTTACTTTTATAAATATCCGAATAGTACTCCAAACTCCAAATCATAAGCTATACAGTTTGTAGATAACAACAGAGAGTATAACAAAATGGAGCACCATATAAGGACGGCAGGGAATAGGATTATGTATTTAGTTAGCGCCTTATCGTATGATTCTTGCAATAAGAAGCTACCATGTATACAACATATGAAATAAGAATTTTCCGAAATCGTGTGCGTTTTAAACTATCTTAGGCGCAGTGCACACGATTAAATGCAACAATCAGGTGATCAACGCCACGCAGTCGCGGTTGCGATACTGCATAGGCGTAAAGCAGCGAGTTCGCAGCTGTAAACCCCCCACTGTTCGCAGCCATATACGTGCCTCATTGAAAACAGTGATATTTTCGGAGTGAATCGTTGAATATCTCGCAAAGGCGTAACTGTGTGTCGTTTCTACGTAAACAGAGAACCGAAGGAAAAAAGGCAACGGAGAAATATATCGTCGTGTCGAGCCATGTCCGCTGATATACGAAAAGTATACCAGATGTGCTGCAGAGTTCGCGCAAGATGTCTGTGTTGAACATTTCTGGGGCGCATCGAAACACATGTTCACGTGTTTATTCAAAGAAGCACGACGGATTCATGTAAACACGTCAATCTGAACGTGACAATTAATAAATTGCCAACGAACAAAAAGTGCAATACAATCTAACGTAACGTAACTCTTTCTTGAAGAACAACCTCTCTTTCGGTGCGTGTAACACCACAGCCTTGACAACAAACAATTTACGTGGAAAATTGCATTGTCCTTGGATCGACGAAAATGTATCAGTTCAAGCCGTTCGTGTTTAAAAAGCACGAGCCGAACAGCGTCGAGTGTCCGAAAGCTAGAAGCGGACACCGAATAGTTTGTGATCACAAGTACTTGTATTCTTACGGTGGTTTCAACCCATACATCTGCGACAGTGATCCCGATATGCAAAACGATCAAGCATGGACTTCTAGTAAACCGTTGTTCAAGGAACTATGGAAGTTCAACTTTGTTTCCCAACAATGGACTCGTCTGCCGGGCCAAGACAGTATGCCCAAAGAATTGGCGTCGAATGCTGTCATTTTAATTAGGGACAATTTAATAGTTTACGGAGGAACCGGTGTACCATTCGGATCCAGTTGTAGCAATAGTCTCTATTCCGGCGATCTGACTAGTGGTGAAATGTATGAACTAGCCGCGTTCGGAGATCTACCAGATCCTCAGTATGGACAAGCTATAATTTGCCATGGACATTATTTGTACACTGTCGGCGGTACCACGGGATACGAGTACACTTGTGACATTCATAGATACGATTTTAGAATTGGTATATGGGAGAAAGTTTACATATGTTCGGGAAGCGACGAGAACGAGCCCACAGGAAGGTATAGACACGAACTAGCATACGACGGGAAACTCATATACGTTCTGGGTGGAGGAACAGCTATGGAAGCATTTGGTTTCTCAGTAAGTAAGATATAGTTTTTATTGAAACTTGTAATAAACTACTTTGGCGTCTTGTATTTGTATTCAGGAAATTCCTGCTTTCGACCTAGAGATGAACAAGTGGATAGTATTGAATACTTATGGCGATAACAAAGATACTTCTGTACCAGAACCTAGGCGCTGCCATGGTTCTGTACAATATAGGGATGAGAATACAGGTGTCATCTCTGTGGTCATTTCTGGAGGATACAATGAAGATCGTGTCTTCACTGACGTTTGGAGATTAGATTTGAGTTTGCTGCAATGGACTTGTTTAAGAAAATGTATATTACCGTGTCCTCTGTACTTTCATTCTGCTGCCCTTACTCCAGAGGGATGCATGTATATATTCGGCGGTATAGTAAAACACAACAACGAGGTAATTAAAAATTATATCATTGATTGGATTCTCCATGAACGGAAAATCTTCATGAAACTATCAAATCTTTTTTTTTTAAAGGTAACAAGAACAGATGCTGTATATTCTATGTGGCTAAAAATTCCGAGGTTATCGCAGATGAGTTGGGAAGCGTTAATTAATTATTTTCCACATTTATGTCGTATGTCGCCACACGAACTGCTTGTCATAGGTATACCATTAAAATTCGTGCAAAGAATTGATTTTCCTTAACTTTGACTACTAGCGGAATATTCAGAATATTAGCACTCCGACCATTGTTACCAGTTCTTTATTATATGACTATTGTAATTGTTGAATATGAACTGATTTACTCGAGCTACGATACTTCTCTAATGTAAAAACACCGAAGAATAGACTTATACATCTTGTAACGATATTATGTTTGCGGTTGACTAATACGTAATTGTGTATTTCGGGAACCGAGCGAATTAATAGGCGAACTTTTTTCTCTTTGTTTTAGCAATAATCGATTGCTTCTTTTTTTACACGACCGTACAATTGTTACGGATAAATTATAGTTTGTACTTCGTGAACGGTATAAAGTAGATAACGAAATTTTATACTCACACCTAACACCTTTATTCAATTTGTTGGGGAAAAAAAATATGTATATATATATATGTATGTGTAAAAAAATATATATATATATATGTATATATATATTTACTGTACAAATCGTTTGTAAAGATTCCTAAATCTAGTTCATACACAAAGTATATTTTTGCAGTAGAAAACTGTGCGCTAATTTAAAATTATATTTACAAAAAAAAATGTGAGATTCGTAGAACTTTTGCGTTCCAGTAAATCGGTAAACAAAAGATGCGCATTTTTACGACCGACGGAGAAATAACGAAATATCTATTTATTGTCCGTATAGCGTTACTTCTTTAACAACGGCGAATTGGCCTGCAAATGTAAATACAGAGGTAGATCGTGTTTCTATGTCTCTTCTGCAGACCATGTTTCGTCGTTGAATAAATTGCTGTATGTATTATAATGTGAGTTTTTCTCGATCGAAATTATAATATATAATACTGATAATGATATCGGCGCAAGGTTCGATCATTTTAAACCAACAGCAAATGTGCAATTAATATATCAAATTTCTCGACGTTTCGATCATTATGCAGATCATTATCTAAGAGATATATTTTGCGTCTGGAAAATAAATTTTATTATATCTAAGTAAACATAGTTAGAAAGAAACATTTGTGACACAGGCGTGTAAATCCAAACTGGAAAAAAGAAAATTAAAAATAACACATACTTGCTGTGACAACAATTAACCACATTGTAGAAAAATTTTGGTTTGAGTTACAAATTATGGACTTTATTCCATGGTGGCAGATATGTAACTGAAGCAATCATGAAAGACGACCTATTTCGTGATTGGTTTATCGATATCGATCGATGGTGATTCAAAACTATATTAGGCGGGAAATTTGAATAGCGTAACTGAACAGATCAAGAATTTGCACAAATTATGGAGAGAAAAAATATAATAAGACATAATCTTTATAAACAGCAATTAATATCTGCATTCATGGGAAATTGTACTGAATTTTCACACACAATAATAAACAACGTTGATGTATATAAAGCGAAAAAAGAGATGGAGAACAAAAAAATCCCCCAAGGTAGAATCCAAACAAAAAGATTATTATATTGGAAAAATCATCATAAATAAACATTACTGGTTCAGTAATGTCGCGTAATAGTCATGTATCTTAGGTGTTTCATACCTAAGGTTAACGCTTTGTTTTTTAATCATATGAATGGTTTCCAGTAATAATCTACGTTGTAGGTTGGATTCCCTGTCAATGATCTTCACATTATCAAAAGCAAAACTGTGATCAACTTCCACCGAATGCTTCGTTAAAGCAGTGTGTTGTGACGGAGAAAGATAAATGTTTCTTCTGTGTTCAGTTATGCGTGTATCTAAATGCCTAGAGGTCTGTCCAATGTATGTTGAATTACAACCTTTACATGGAATTTCATACACAACGTTGCAGCTTTTCGCTACAGGTAATTTATCTTTAATCGGTGGAAACCAATTTTTCAAATATGATGGTATATTAAAAATGGTGTGAAGACCAACTTTCCTGAATATTCTTTGAATGTCAAAGGAAATATTATCTATAAATGGAATAACAACTGTATTTTTATAGTTAATGCGACCTCTTAATGAAATTTTTGCTCTTTTAGTTGAGTGACTAAAACAGGATGATAAATTTGAAAGATCCTTTCCTTGATGATGTCAGACACTAAAGAATTAGGGAAGTTATTGCATTTGAGTACTTCTTTAATTAAAGATAAATTATCTGCTCTGAATTCAGGGTTAGCGAGTAAAATGGCACGGTCAACCAGACCTTTTATAAGACCCACCTTGTGTTGTAATGGGTGGGCTGAGTAAAAATTAATGTATCTGCCAGACCAAGTGGATTTGTGGTACCAGTTTGTTTTCAGTGTAGAACCAACTCTAATTATATTAACATTAAGAAAGCTAAGACATGAATTGACCTCAAGTTCATGAGTGAATTGTAATCTATTATGGAAATTGTTGAAAGTGTCAAGTAGATTGTCAATTTGACTTGGTTTAATACATGCTATGATGTCATCCACATAACGTTTATAAAAAATAAGCTCAAATGGTAATTTGGCGATAGCAGATTTTTCCAATTCTTCCATCACTAAATTAGCAACAACTGGAGAAATAGGGGAACCCATTGCTGTACCAAAAATTTGTTTATAAAATATTCCATTAAATGAAAACACATTGGCTTCCAGAACAAACTTAACTGCCTTAAAAAATTCATCTTTATGAATAGATGTATGTTCAACAATCTCATCCCATCTACGGTCCACAACATGTAAGGCAAGGTCAATAGGTACGTTAGTGAATAATGCAGTGACATCTAATGATATCAGTTGCATATCCTCTGGGATATGGAACGTTCTAAGTTCTTTAACCAATTGCCAACTGTCAACTGTGTGGTATTCTGACTTTCCAACAATCTGTGATAAAATTGTTGACAAAAACTTAGAAAGTTTGTAAGTGGGACCACCAATGGACGAGACAATTAATCTCCAGGCAAGTTGTTGTTTATGTGTTTTTGGTAGAGCATATGCTCTCGGTACAATGGCATTATGGATTTGATTTGAGTGTATAGTTTCTATTTGAATTGTGAGTAGTGTGATTTAAAATTTTATTGACTATGCGAGTTCTAGTGGAAGATTGGATGTTGTCAGTTTCAGTCACCTTCGTCAATCCAGCCTCAACAAAGGCAAGTTCTTGCTGTTTATAAAGATTATGTCTTTTTATATTTTTTCTCTCCATAATTTGTGCAAATGTTACGCATTTTGTATTTATCATAACGGATCTGTTCAGTTACGCTATTCAAATTTCCCGCCTAATATAGTTTTGAATCACCATCGATCGATATCGATAAATCAATCACGAAATAGGTCGTCTTTCATGACACATTCCTTCTTGCTTCAGTTACATATCTGCCACCATGGAATAAAGTCCATAATTTGTAACTCAAACCAAAATTTTTCTACAATGTGGTTAATTGTTGTCACAGCAAGTATATATGTGTTATTTTTAATTTTCTTTTTTCCAGTTTGGATTTACACGGCTGTGTCACAAATGTTTCTTTCTAACTATGTTTACTTAGATATAATAAAATTTATTTTCCAGACGCAAAATATATCTCTTAGATAATGATCTGCATAATGATCGAAACGTCGAGAAATTTGATATATTAATTGCACATTTGCTGTTGGTTTAAAATGATCGAACCTTGCGCCGATATCATTATCAGTATTATATATGTATGTATTATGTTTGAACGTTCGCGCAAGACCTATCATTGTTAATAAATCGACTAAAATATATTTATGCGATGAATTTCTGTGTGGAAAACTACGTTATAAATAACGCTACTGCTTCTTCTTCTACTTCTTCTTCCACTTTGGCACAAAAGTAACACGAGACATGCGATAACGAACGTTGCCTTTTTCTGCATTTGTAAGTTTCTCTCGAGCAGAACTTCATATCAAACAGAGAATGCACATTACGTACCAAGTTCAGAGTACAAAGTAGTTTAAAAACAGATTACTTTGTTCAGTACGCAAACGTTAGGCGTCTAATTATTGTTAGTAAGGTACCGGAGATCGTTTAATACGCTTGAACAACCAGACGACGCCCGGATCCGTTTTCACCTACATAAGTTTACGGGATTCTCGTTCGTCTTATTTATTTGCGACAATTCGATCATTTAATTTAAAACTATCTGTTATTCACTGTTTTTGTGATATCTCTCAAATAAACGTGTTACAAAATGCATTTACAGTTGTTTCGTCGTGAATGCGTCGTTTCGCGACTGCTCGGATGGTTGCCCGCCAAATTAATATTGAACAGCTACTTTACATAAATAGTTCAATATGGCCGATTGATCGCAAAGACAATTATTTATTAACAGTAACAGAAATCACGTTAAAAGAGCGTTTCGTCCCGGACCTGCTAGGGGACTCGTCAGTAAGGATAATCTAGCAGGTCCTGCCTTAGACGCGTGGGAAGCAGTGATTACTGGGAAGTGGGAATGCGCGACGTTTCCCAGACCTTTCGTCAAAAAGATATTGCTCGGCAAACGGTTCTTCGAAAAAAACAAAATCAAGGTCCGATCGACGGAAAACTTGTATTTGCGGTCGTCAAGTCAACGAAAACCTGTTTTCGAAAGACAGTCGATCTCAATGTAGATAGCAACTGTCTTTGAAAGGAATTTCCTTCATCGTAAAGAAAGTTCTTTCATTGCTATGGACAATCCAATGACGTTCATTGGTAGACGCAAGGCGATGCGTTGATTGGGTTCTGCCAAACGCTGCATTCCTAGCTCAACGCACCCTTGATGACTCGTCGTCCCCAGTCGTCCCCCACAGTTGTCTCGGTCTCGAGCAACCTTCGGGTGGAAGCTGGTGGAAGCAGTGGAAGATCTCGTCGGTGGTCGTCAGTGAGCGGAGGGGAACGTCCAGGAACGTCCAGGAACGTCCCACGTCCCACGATTCTGGCATCACTGCCTCCGCGCAGCGGCACGCTTCGACGATCTCTCTGTAGCGTCACGCATCTATCCCTCACAGTCCTGACAGTGCACAGTGCACGGAGTCCTCGAGATCGAAAGAAAACACTATTTTTTCCCTCTTCAGAGTCGCGCTGTGTTTTCACAACTACGTGTCGCTAGGAAGAACGTCTGCACTTCCAGGATTTAACACGTTAATTAATTCGTAATCAACTTTTCGCCGGAGGTGGCTTATAATAATTAGTCAGCGGATTTTATGCATATTTATGTCACAAATCGAGTAGATGAAATATAAAACAGTAAAAACATTAGAAGAATTTCAAAATACTGTTCTATATTATTTTCAAACTATTAAACACATTGCGAGAAGGAAAATAAATTGATATTTCACTTCAGTTTGCTGCTAATTCAGGTGAAAAATTTTTCTTTCGCGTAAAGATCTGCTGTCTACTTATAATACAAGTAGACTGTAGGTCCTTTATGCGCATCGACGACACCTGCGAATTTATAAACTGAAAAATTGATAGGATTTTTCGTCTATTTTTATCGCAAGAAATTTCTTAGTTTCCACAATCTGAGATAACCTATGAAAATGTGAATTTGCATAAAGATCTGCAGTTTAATAAGAATTCTTACTGTCTAATTTACGAAATGCGCCGCGGACGTTAAACGGAACCTCTCGGATTCCACTTAACACAGGCACAAAGGTCGCGTCTCCTTTTCGCATTGTTCTATTCTTGGTACTGTTTATTACCTAAGACCTAAGAGAATAGTTATATATGCATTAGAAAATGCGAACTGTAAACAGAGAATCGAATGCTATTCAGCCGATACTCTATCTCCGATGTCTTCGTATCGCAACGAACGTGTGAATCTAGACGCGATGACTGCGAAACGTTTGCATATAATCTTTCAAGGGGGCCCACGTCACGGCTCCACACCCCTAATAATGGTCAGAATCGCACGACACCGTAGTCTTGTTTTGAGGAAACAGCGTGACGACTTGGCTGATTGAAAAGACGACTAATCAATTGGAACGTCGTCGTACAGTTTACGAGCGTAGATTAAATAAACTGATCGGACAGAGAAGACGTTTTCAGGCAGCTGTGCAAAGGCTACATTGAAATCTCAATTGACGCATTAATGAAGCAATTAAGATCTCATTTGCCAGTCTGGATGGCAATCCCACTTGTTGCCTTTGTCGCGTTTACTGTAACGGTGAAAGTTTTTACTCCCCACACGGTACACGCATCGCAGACTGCAATTTGCAGCGTCTCGTCTCTTTATATCGAGGGAAGTCGATGATATAAGACTTAGGCTCGAACCAGAAACGTCTGCTCACAGTGAATTATACAGACGAGTTTTCCTGACAAGCAAATGCCACTAAACGATAGAAGAAAAATTAGGATTCTTCAGACTAAATATACAGGGTGCTTCCGATCCGGCGGTACAGCGAGATATTGTGCATTAAAAAATAGATAAAAAATGGAGAATGACATTTTTTTTTTTAATGAGTAGAAGTAGATTCGGTGAATTTAGTCCTCAATGAATTTTCCAAATCAATTTTATTCCACATTTTCGATTTATTTTTTCGTGTAGATTCGACTATCTTTCCGATTGTACCATCGGATTAAAAATATCCTATACGTATAATATACAGGGTGTCTCAGACCACCCGTATCACCCATTTATAATCTATAAAATAGGTTATTTTAAAAAAGTCGAAGCGTTTCTTTTATAAATCAGGTGCGCTCTATCAAATGGTGATATTTTTAACTTCCGGTTGCGGCTGGAAATACGTGATTTAGACCGGAAGTTACATTTTTCAAATGGAACATGGTATTTTTTATTACGGATTCGGATTCTATGCGAAAAAACAAGAAACTTTCGTCTGAAACATTTTTTCGTAAAATGTCATTTTATGTCCTTTAAGTAACCTTTAAAATGAGTCTTGGCGAAATAATATTTTTACACTATCTGCTCTTGGCATAACCCAGGATCTACGACGAGGACGTGGCAGATATCAGATCCCGTGTGTGTGTGTGTTCACCGTAGAGATGACGACCAATGTTTTGACAACATTGATCTGACAACATTTAGCGGACAGACGATTCGATCCTGGAGATCAACGTTGTCAACACATTAAGTGTAACAGAATTCTCATAGATCTGCTATGCCGTATTCAAACGCAGAAGCTTCAGATATGATGCTCATTTTAGGTGAATGCGGTGGTCAATTTAGAGCAGCTTCAAGGTTGTGGCGAAAACGATACCCAGATCGTACTCCTCATTCATACAATGTTTTTTCTCGTTTAGCTAAACGAATTAACAATAAAGGTATTATTCAACCGAATCACAATGATCTAATCACGGGATTTGATATCTGCCACGTCCTCGTCGTAGATCCTGGGTTATGCCAAGAGCAGTTAGTGTAAAAACATTATTTCGCCAAGACTCATTTTAAAGGTTACTTAAAGGACATAAAATGACATTTTACGAAAAAATGTTTCAGATAAAAGTTTCTTGTTTTTTCTCATAGAATCCGAATCCGTAATAAAAAATACCATGTTCCATTTGAAAAATGTAACTTCCGGTCTAAATCACCTACTTCCAGCCGAAACCGGAAGTTAAAAATATCACCATTTGATAGAGCGCACCTGATTTATAAAAGAAACGCTTTGACTTTTTGAAAATAATCTATTTTCTAGATTATAAATGGGTGATACGGGTGGTCTAAGACACTCTGTATATATATATATATATATAAATGCATATTTAAAAAAGTAAATATTGCGAGTAGATTATAAACATGAATAGATGTTTGTACCTTTCCTTCGTGCTCGACCCGAAAAAAATACGCAATAAAACTCTATGAAAATAAATGTATTTTGCAGGAACTGGTTTATTGTCTTCAAGGGGATTTTCGTTTTCCGCTGATTGTTCTATCATCAATTAATTAAATATTTTCACAGAGCAAGTCTGATTAAAGATCTGTGGCGACATCCTGGCCAAAACGCTGAAACTGTTCCGCAATTAATATCATATTTTTAACACTAGATGCCAATGCTGGTAGTTTATTAAAAACGTTTATATCGTCACAGACGAGGTATAGGAGTAGACCAAAAAAATACATCGGGTGATTGGCCTATTCCTACTCCTCGTCTGTGCTCATATTCAAAGAAAACGGTTACATAATTAAATATCACCGTAGCGCCATCTAGTATTGAGACTACTATCACCGACGAGAATCGGCTAGTAGTCTCGACATTTCGCCACCGATGGCGCCACGTACGCATTAAAAACTGCTGTGATTTAATTTATTATTTGCATTTTAATAACAGAAGTCGTATATGATAAAAGAATTGCAATTTAGAACAGTCAAAAAATTAGAAGGCTTTAAGAGTATAAATATATTATTATCACTATATTAAAATTATTAGTGAAAAATATAAAGGCTATAGCCGGGTTTGGTGGTGAAATTCGCCCCCGACGAGTTTTTAATCGAGCTTTGGATATTCGATAGCCTACCTAAAAAGACCCCGATCTGCCAAGTTACAGCCCCATATCTCATCTGTAAGGGTAGTTATTGAGGAAAATCGAAAAACCAGTTTTTGGCCCATTTTCCCTATTTATTGACAGTTAAAAATTCTGAAAAAATTCTGACACATTTTGGATACTAAGCCACATATTAGGTATCATTTTCAGATTTTTCTGTTGCAAACTCTGGTTGTAAAACCCGAAAAACACGAAAAAAATCGAAAAAATGCAGATTTCATAGAGAAATCGAAAGAGCACACCTGTCAGTGAACATTTTATTATTTTCCTGTTATTATTTTGAAAAAATTATTTTTTCAAATTTTTTCACTTTTGAACCAGTGGTAAAATTCGTAGAACAAAGATATTTCTAATATATTTTCATTAAGACATTACATTTGCGAATAAAATGATAAATTATTTAAGAAGAATTATATGTATAATTTATGTATAATACATATAAGGATGTGTGATGCTATTTCACCAAGTGGCAGGAACGTTTCCTATCTTCATCATGCTGTGGAGGAGAGATACCGATAGTTTACCTAAGGAGCTGTAGAGTCCCCAAAAACATTCTTTTTTTTTTTTTTGCGCCATGCACAGCAGGGGCCTGTCAACGCGCTATCTGTAAATGGTTAGGCGTTTAAGCTAAATGGCTCGGCTGGGCCATTAAGAAGTATTGCCACGAACCTTTCTTCGATCAGCCGGACGGTTCTCGTAAGAGTGCTAGAGTGCTAGAGTGCTAGATAAAAAACCAGGGTAACCAAACTTTTCCCGGATTCGGGGTACTACCGTGTTTTCACAATGCGAGCGTCACTGGAGGACGCGCAGGGACCGCGCAGGTAAATTCTAGCCGTAAGGAGGCTTCGTTGCCAGCGTGTTCGCTATACCTGCACCCTTATGGGTTTTCCCCTGGAAGGGTACGCGTCGCGCTGTCGAGACGCACGTTGCCCACTCTCGACGTTCCCTCATTCGATATTCCTCACACCAGCTACCGACCAACAGCGTATAATGTAAGCAGATGGAGAATCAAGCATTATTAACAATGACAATTTCCCATAACTTTTGCCAACTCGAATAAACGCATTACCGAGCGTTGAGCTCCGAACGTCGAAGACCCAGCAACTGACAAACGGCATACAATGTAAGTATGTAGATGGGGAAACACGTACGAATGAAAGTTTAAACTTTTAGATTTTTTAATATACCTTCATAAAATTATTGCAACTGAATTGAGATGCTTTCCCTGATGAAAATGAGTCCAAACTCGAGCGTAATCGAACAATTTTTATTGATACGTAATGTTATGATAAAAATTATAATCTTATTGAAGATAGTCCAAATGATGACGTGTTTGAACTGATTTTCATCAGGATAATCTCAACAACTTATTCGTATTAAAAACAAAAGTTAAAATTGTCAATAATGCATGATTCTCCATCTGCTTACATTGCATGCTGTTAGTCGGTCGTTGTCGTTGGTCTTTCAAGTTCGGCGCTCGTCGGACCTCGTCGCCGTTTATTCGTGCTGGAAAAAGTTCTTCGAAGAGTTATTCGAAGCCTTCGAATAAAAGATAAACATAAAAGATGAAAAAATTATTCGTAGTTCGAATAAAACCGCTTTGAATAAAAAAATTATCTTTATTCGTCTGATAAATTCTCGTCGAATAAAATTATTTATTCGATGCTCGTCGAATAAAATTATTTATTCGATGCTCGTCGAATAAAATTATTTATTCGATACTCGTCGAATAAAGTTACATTTTTTATTCGAACCTTCGAATAACGAATAAAGATAAAGTATCTTTTATTCGAATCGTTATTTAAATAATTTTTTATCTAAATAATGTCCAACTCTGGTCTCCTTCGATGTACTCGAGTAACAGGCGTAACGGAATTAAAAGAACACAACATTCTTTTGTTTCATACATCATTTATAGAATTCCCGACATGAGATGAGATAACAAATTCTATGGCCGACCGCCGATTTTTTAAAAGAAAGAAGTTGTTCAGAATATTGTCCTTTATAACATATTTCAAGGTTATCGAAATAGGTGAGGAACATCATCGGCAACTTTGGCCATTATTAATATTACTTCTTTGGTAAATATTGCGCATAATTATGTTTATTTACACTTTATTCCTACATATTTCCTTAACTTCCTTTTCATTCTATTTATGGCGTGTTTGGACTCATTTTCATCCGAAAAATATTTATAATTCATTGTTCCTATTTTCAAACCGTCATAATAAATTATTAAAAAATTTGATTTTCATTAGTAAGCATAATGCTTAGGAGCTTACATTGTTGTGTCCGGCAGCTGCTTGTCTGAGCCACTGAAATTCTCAAGACCACGATCGGAACAGAGTACGAAAGGTAACATTGTAACGCATTGCTTATCTTATATTAATAGATTAATAATGAACAATCAGATCCAAACTCTCCTATTATTAAAAATATTGCAATTACCAGCCGATTGGAGATGTTTTTCTGGTTATAAAAATAAATCGAGGAGAAGAAAAAAGATTAAATTAATATTAAAAAATTTTATGGAAAACGGTTTCGGTAACGAATCATGCCTAATCTAGGATTGGACGAGTCTGATCGAGCTCGATGAATGCGTAGTGTCCGAGTCTGTACGTGTCGTACAGTTGCGTTCATCAGTTATGTATAATAAACATTACATGATAGCAGTGCGCTCGACTCGCTTCTACCTGAAACGGGGATACACCGTGTCCTTTTCCAGCTCATTGTGATGCCACTTTTCAAATACGCCATCCTTTTCAAGGTCTCACTTTGAAGGGGAAACTTCAGGGAATATAATCATATTTTTTTCAAAATTTAAATCACCCTGGTCCCTCATCGAAAAAAACGTACAAAAAGAATTTGTTTACATTTTTCGACATTAAAAAGTTAATTATCAAGGTTGAAAAAATTATTTTATAATAGCCCAATCCTTCCCGAATAAAACAAAAAAAAATTGTAACTCAATCGGACAAACAGTTCTTGAGATAAAAATTCGTAAGTGAGTCCCGTTTTCACCAAAAGGGGCAAAAATTGCAAATTTCGAAGGCCTGTCATTTCTAAAAAAATTCGAAACCGGCAAAATGATGACTTAAACTCTCCCCTAATTTCACATGACTACAATATATTTCATTTAGAACAAAGTTGACAATGGTGACGTCAAAAAGTGATCGATTTGGCATGGAATGACCCTTCATTATTTTTAATTTTATTGTGTTCCATATATGAGAATACAATATACATTCAAAATAGTGGGTTATCAAATCATTTCAACGAAAAAATTATGATTTTATTAGTTTTTTCACAAAAATTAATTTTTTTTCAAAATCCTGACGTGGTAGACAAATTTTTCGACCAGATTTGGAATCAGCGTAACAAAATCTATGGGAAATGATATATGGTATGTCAAAAAAAAAATCTATCCGCGCGTGGAAATCGATAAAACACCTTTTTCTTGAAATTTTGCAAGTTTAACAAATATTTTCATGGTTAAAAAACGTTCGCGAACCATAATCTCTCTATTTATCCCATATTCTGCAATGTTTCAGCTTTAATTTAAAAAAACAAAATCATCGCTCTATCTCACTTCTATCAAAATTCATTGAAATGGCCCACTGTGCGGCGCCCATAGGAGTGACGTTTGTTTCTCGACTGCGCATGATCGTTCGCTGTAGTGTAGAGTTGTAGAGGGAGCCGCGAGCCTAACCCGATTAACCAAACCCGCGGATCACTACGTACGGACACGGAGACGAGAGCGAGAGACAGACGTCTACTCTCACTCTCGGGTTGCGGAGTTCCTGTTCTTTCTGACGCCCGAGTTATCGTCGTTGCTTTACTCTCACTCCCATGTCTCCGACGTATCTGGTCCCGCGACATCCCGAAATGTACGGTGAAGTGTTTATGTAGTATTCGTTGCGACCGTAGACACCGTTCACGTGCCAGACGACCAACACCTTTTCGGCATCGTCCATCGACGTTTCTCGACATCGACATCGACCACCGGAACACCTCGTGGACTCGCTCTCGGCCCGACAAGAAAAATAAACGGACTCGAACCACCACCACCACCACCACCACCGATCATACAACATGGAGCAGAAGCGCCTTTACAAAGTGGTGCTCACCGGAGGTACGTCGAATTTTTCTTCTTTTTTTTATTAATTTATTTTCCTCGACGAGATCAACCGAACCAAACCGATTCAATGTCATGTGCGCACCCGTGTCTCCGTGAACTTCACCTTCGTCTCTTTCTGCTCGATCAGAACCAATGGACGCTTCCATTTTCTCTCGTTTGATTAAACGAGAATTCATGTGTTTTGAGAAGACTTGTAACGAGTCAACGATTCGTTACGCGTCCACGGAAACCACGTGTTCGCACGACATTTCTTCACGGCACCGTTGCGTGTTATCGTCCGTCTCACGCTTTTCCGTTCGAACACTGTTTTTCCTCTATGTTCGTTCGTTGCCCTGACATGCTACACGCGAGTAGGTCGCCCGTCACAATACACGGTGTCCAGAAACCAGCAATTTTCGTTAATAACTTATCGATACACCGCGCGGATCTTTATGCAACATAAAATGCCTCGATTGCGAGCGACAGGAGTCCAGCACAAGTGTCTTTCATGTCTTGACATTCTCAAGTTCTTTTAATCGTTTTATTAGTTGAAATTTCACCGATTCGTTTTTGTCATAATTGCATCAAATCCGCGGTCTAGTTGTCATTTATCTACTCGATGCCCACCGATCCTTTCTCTGTTTATGTCGGGTGTACTAAATTGTCAGGAAGATTGTTTAATGTCGAATATAAAAATGTAATAAAACACCCGATGGGTTATAGTTATATTAACACTAACACCTACCACTGCTGGTCAAATGACCGGTTTTAGATTTTTCATTTTACGATTATTGAAATTGTGAAGTTGCTTAAATATGCGAGTCGATTGGATAAATGTTTTTGTTCAAGCACATATTGAAATAAAAATTGCACAAAATCTAAATAAATAGAGCCTTGTCATTTTTAGTGCTCGGTAGGTATAGTGTTAAGAGGAAGGTGAGAAATCGTCCTTTACATAACGACTAAAAAAAAATGAACATCGAATTGCGATACTAGAGTAGGTTCACGATTGAAATTGCTGTTGAACAATTCATTAAAAAATCCTTCGGTGTAGACAATGTGTTAACGCAACGACCATCAAATTTGAACTCTGTCGTTGCGCTCCGAGAACCAACAGGTGATCCTTATAGATACACATATTCCGTTGAGAAAAATAAAATTTTCAATTTCAACAATTTGATGCGATCCACCGTTCCTTGCATAAAAATATTCCGTGGATTCTGCCGAAATTCGTTGGTGTACTATTTTCGTCGAAATGTCTCGTCGTTTCTGAAATATTTTTGGTTGGGTTCAAAGATACTCGCTCCAAAATCGTGCGTTTATGGCAGTGATGGGCATTTTTGTCCTCCACGGACAAGAAGGATCCGCGGAACTTCCCCCATCAACCACTCTTTTGTGCAGTGCGCACTTTCGTTGCGCAACGGTGCCTCGTGCCTTCCAGTGACTTCGTTTCCCCCCCTCATACGTCCCTCCATACCCGACGAGGTTGGTGGGGGAAGAAAGCAACTCAGGGGCCCCTACCGTGCCCATCACTGGTTTATGGAGTCGTGACATTCGCCAAACTCCTCGCGTTATACATAATAAAAATCGCTGATACCGATTAGTTTGGTCGAAAGGTCAACCGGTTAATAGGTAAACACGAAAGCGTGCGAGTATAGCGGACGATCGAGAAACTACGGTCACCCGAATGTTGGTTTATCGGTCCTGCGATCAAAAGCGTCGGGCGTGAATAGATTACACAAGATTCTGGCAATGTTTGTCATGCGAAACACTGTTTCGGCTGAAAGTACTTAGACGCGGCTTAACCCTTGCGTAGATACCTCGGAGAATGTATAAATAATTGTCCAGCTGCGATAATACATATATTATACGAACACATTTCGCATACAGCGAATCAATGCAAAGGGACTCGTTCACAATTCGTTATACAGGGTGTCCCAAAGTTGTACTTCCTTGAAAGGGATGATTTCTGAGATTATTTGAAGTAACTTTCGCGAAAATGTTCTGCGGCTTTAACAAAGCCGCGCAGAAGATTTTCAGCAAGAAGGAAAAAAGTTACGTCAAATCGCCTCAGAAAGTACCGCTTTCAAGCAAGTCCAACTATGGGACACCCTGTATAATACAAATCAATGAGGATTTATTCGAGCGCTATAGGTACGTAATGGTTCTATTATCTGATCACCAATAACTCCTCGACTAATTAGTATAATCGAAGATATATCAAACGATGAACAGTTTAAATACCAACCTATACCGTTCGAACGGTGCAAGACGCGTGTGATTCACCGAGCAATAAAATCACGGGGGAAAGTGATTCGAGATGTGTTGTTTCGAACGAAGGACGACCAGCTCGAAAACATTGACAGCTGAACGCGTCTAAATTTAAATCGGTGAAAACGCGTGTACCGACTAGTTTACATGGCATCTTGACAGCGCGTTTGCCAGGCAAAAATTTGATTTACTCGGCTAACGTCAGCGTTAGGCACGTCGAAAGCTCGATCGAGCAAGATGCATCGAAAATGATGCATTTTTACGCGAAGACGTAATAGCTTGTTGTTGCGCAACGAAAAGCGTCGAGGTAGAACGTTTACCGTTTATTCACCCAAAAGAGAAACAGTTGAATGTACAATTTTAATACTTGCATTTTCGTACGAATTGTAAAATTTCTCATTTAGAGCTTCCGGTCCATTGGTATCGTGGTTTATCGAAAACTCCGTTTTGAAATGTAGCAAACCACTTTTAGCAATTTCTTGCGCACTCAAAACATATTTCTCATCCACTTCCGAAATATTTTGGTAATTACAGCAAAGTCTTGATCTAAGCCTCGGGTCCGTGCTCGGACATAAGTCGCGTAGGGCTACTATTTTTTTGTGACCTCACCGACCGCGCCGAACCTAGAAAAGGTTGATGAACCTGAAAAAGTTGTTCACAATGATGACCTTGACAACATATTTCAAGATCATTCAAATCCGCGATGGAAATCCTTTTCTAGATAATTACCAATATTTTTAATGGCAAGTTTAACTGTAGTTTTCTGTTTAAATTTCCATCAGCAACCCCTGGATCGTCTACGATCCGAAATTTCACTCTTGAATTTCTTCCTTTCCAATATTTATTTTTTCCCCATTAATGGTTACATATTTAATGTTTCAACGATTGTATGTTAAAATAGAGTATTCCGCAATTTTTTTAGATCATTTTAGACCTTGGAAAAAAAATTGGTCGCGAACATAAACGACCCAGTATGCGATACGGCCGCGGCGCGGCGTCGATAAAAATGAGGTTGCAGACGGAAGGTTAATATGTACTCTCTCCTTGATGTTTTTTCGATAGAAAATGTCATTCCAAGTGCATATCGATTGCACACTTGATATTCGACGTTCGCGTAGTGCAAAAAGAAGGTACGCAGCTTCTACCGCGACCGAGCATTCAACGGCGTGTGAAAATTGGAAAAATGTCTTTCGCGTTTTCCCGTTTGGTACAGCAACCGTCCAATTAAACGAGATAAGATCAGTGTCGGAAATGGGACGTGCCTGCCAGCATTGTCCGCCATGCTGAAAGTAAAAAGATAACGACCAGGCATGATGCATCATATCCCGATACATACTCGATGCATCGTCTCAGTCTCGAACCGTGCCTCGACTTGTTGTACAACCGCGATTAACCTTTCCAATTGATCGTGACGATGCCTTGCACCGCGGATTGTTGCACCGCGGACGCGTTCGACCGATTCGACCGATGTATTATTTATTGTCCGCGCATCGATGTTTTATTCATGCCGAGGTAAACAGCCCATAATAATGTATCGGTACTTATTTAACTGCCAACGAATCTGGATCGGTCGGAGATCGTCAATATTTACGCACCTCGAAATGCTTTCGCACCGAATGCATGCGCTATCGTTGCAATCTTCTAGAATACAAACCGATTTAATATTCGAAAACATAATTTTCGTCGTAGGCTTCTATTTCGGGACCGGAAACGCGCTTATAGCGAGCACGTGCCGCAATTGACTTACAATTAGTAGTTTTCGAAAGTTTGATTACCTTTACATCAGACCATCAGTTCAATCTGCGATCTTTCATTTCTTCGAATGGTATTTAAAATGGCGCGAAACGTTATTGTCTCAAATTGTATATAATACTTCAATTAAAATTAGCGATTTAGAACTCTTCGATATTTTCCATAACTATGTTGAAATTCTAGAAAAGAAACGATAAAGTATGAAATGAAGAACGGTGTACCGATGTCGTCTCCAGAGGGTTAACAATATCGATAATTTTGTTTACAAAATTAAGCGTGAAGGTCGCGTAAACTTAGTTGCCGACCTATTAATAAAAATATAGAAAGTAGAACAGTGTGAAACAAATCGAAGTCTCCAGCTCTCGGAAACTTTTTTAAAAGAAGAAAACGTTGGTGTGCATTCAGCCGAGAGCCCGCCGATCTTAGGAGATCCCCGATTGGTCTGTAATTAAAACTTTTCTACGATACCGCCTTTCAGGGATCATTTAAATCCTCCGCTACGCAGTCACTTCTTAATGAAGTTTGTTCTTCGTGAGGCACCTTGGAAGGACATCGTTACACATTCCGCGAAGCCATCTAATTATGTTGCGGATTAATAAGCTTAAATTGACTTCGAGACTCTTCCGGGCCGGTTCGATTTCGCCACACGTTGGCGTACACTTCCAATCGGATTTCTGACAAATTGCCTAATTAGATTTCTCGTTTGAAAGTTATTTACGTCGCCGGCGTATGTATGTATAGTATGTATGTACTTCGCGCCCGATAAGTTAGGCGCCATAAGAAGGCGGACGTCAAACCACTTTTTGCTATCTTTTCACTTGGATGCACCCCTTGCAGGGAACAATCAGTGGCTCGGTTGCACGTATTCGAGCTGCAACGCTGCAATGCTGAGACTCTGTCCGCAGCTGGTCGCAGCTTATTGTTGACTATAACTGGTTTGAATTGTAACACCCTGGGTCGAACAGGATCTCACTGGCGTCGACGTGACGCCACGCGACAGTCTTCTTCTATGAGCTCATTGTAGCAAGCCATAAGTACGCTCAATGTCTTCAAACATAAGATGCTGCCTGTTCAAAGAATACATACCCGGCTATACCCGGGTTTGGTGGTGAAATTCGCCCCAGACGAGTTGTTAATCGAGCTTTGGCCATTCGATAGTCTACCCAAAAAGACCTCTCTCTGCCAAGTTACAGCCCCATATCTCATCTTTAAGGGTAGTTATTAAGGAAAATTGAAAAATTAGTTTTTGGCCCATTTTCCCCATTTATTGACAATTGAAAATTTTGAAAAAATTCTGACACATTTAGGATACCAAGCCACATGTTAGGTATCATTTTCAGATTTTTCCATTGCAAACTCTGGTTGTAAAACACGAAAAGAAATCGAAAGAGCACACCTACAGATTTAATTTAGCAATGAGATATTATCGTAAGTGTTTATGCACAATTTTTTTTAAAATTCCTGAGTGTGGTGCGTCATAGTTGAAAAAAATAAAAACCACTTTTTTCGGCGTTTTTCCTAAGTTATACTTATCTTTTCTGAACGATAAAAATATATTATATAATATTAAACATTCGTACGTTCAGAAAAATATTTTCCAGACTTTAAAACTTGTGTAATACAAAAAACGAAATACTACTATGTATGGATAGTGATGGGCCTTGAGCATGTTCATGCGGTATCGATTCCTTGTGACAAAGAATCATGGTATCACAAGCATATATGATTCTCTGGGTATCAAAAAGTATCGGTTCCTAATGATTTTTTTTTTTTTTTTTTTTTTTTTTTTCTTATTTTACGTCGACGTGAATTCCTTCAGGAATTATTTCGCGACGGGGTTCCTAATGATAGTTGCTCAGAAGCCTCGATCCTTTACAAGTACATCTTGGATGGGTTTGTTATCGATACTATCACAATCCTGTGGTGTCGAGTCGACTGAATGACAAGTAAGTACATATTATGCTTACTAATATCAAGCGTGAGGAAGGAAGATAGAATGAAAATATGTATTATGCTGGTACGTTCAAAACGGTGAAGATTTGAATTGCGAATGTATCGATACCAATTTCATGCAAGAAGTATTTATAAAGGACGGAGACATTTAAGAAGGTATCATTTAGGTATCGATACCATTTTTTGAGTACATGAAAGTTTGACATCGACTCGAAAGTATCGATACATTCGACGTTGCCGTGATACCAGTACTACTTGGTATCATTTCGGCACGTATTGGTATCACAGATCGATTACAAGTGCCTTATCTTTTGATACATATCGAAACACCCGAACAAGTACTTAAGTATCGAATTGTTTGAAGATCATGAGAAAGATTTGTATCACGCCCATCACTAAATATGTATGTATGGTATATTCAAATATTTCGAAGTTACTTTCAACCAGGGCTTCGGAGTCGGTAGACAATATTCATAACTCCAACTCATCTTTTTTTTTTACCTCCGACTCCGATTTCGAAATATCTACTCAAAATAATTAAAAGTTGTAATAAAACTGAATAGATAGTAGAAATATTGTATTAAGGGGTTATACCACCCTGGCGCTCGAAAAAATAGGTATAAAAATAAACTTTTTTTTTGACGCTGCCATTAAGTATATAAAATGATTTTTATTTTACACATATATATAGTAGTTTTATGAACAATTTGCAATATTAACGATTAAAAAAAAATAAAAAATGGCCGATAAGTAGAACCCTCTTTTGAAAATCCTTGCTAATGGTGTACATGATTTCTCTGTTAGGCATCGTCTAAAATATAATAAATACATTTTTTCTTATTTATAAGGGTAATAGCTACAATGTGACGTAGGATTTTTGTGATTGGGTGCCATGCTATGTTCGCAGGCTATAAATTTTTTAAACGCAAAATTTCGATAAAAATTCGAGTTTTTTTCAAACAGCTGTCATTTCTACAAAAAAAATTTTAAAAAATTTTTGTCTACGTTACATTGTAGCTATTACCCTTGTAAATAAGAAAAAATTTATTTATTATGTTTTAGACGATCCGTAACAGAGAAATCATGTACACCATCTGCAAGGATTTTCAAAAGAGGGTCCTACTTATCGGCTTATATCTCCGCCATTTTTTATTTTTTTTAAATCATTAATATTGCAAATTGTTCATAAAACTACTATATATATGTGTGTAAAATAAAAATCATTTTATATACTTAGTGGCAGCGTCAACGAAAAAGTTAATTTTTATACTTATTTTTCCGAGCGCCAGGGTGGTGTAGCCCCTTAGTCTAACTATATGGAACAGATAACTTTGATACAACACAACACGACTGTTACTTTCTCACTTTCAGGAAATAGTTAGGAAATGCGTATCAATTTGATAAATTTATTAATGATGTATATACAAAAGAGCCAAAATTGGAGACTCAAGGAGTCGATATATTGCTTTTTCTTACTTCGGCTCCGACTCCAATGAACAGTAATTACTCCCAAACTCCGACTCCACGACTCCGACTCCGAAGCCCTGCTTTCAACGGCGCCGGTTGGTACAGCGGCCACGGTCTCTGACTGCGAAACCGCTGATGATTTTTTGGACCAGGTTCGAATCCCGCCCGAGTCAATTTTTTTTTTTGTTAATCGGATGTTCTTCTCTTCCTAACCATATAATTGTTGTTAAACCATTGTAAAAACATTTTTTAACAATGTTTAAACTGTTTTTAGATAACATTTCTTTTATTTTTACTGGGTGCTTTATCCACTAATAAATCCAGTGCTTTTTATTAGGGTCGAAAGATATTGTTGTATCTGTTTCTGTGAACTGAAAAGGAAAGTGCTATATATATTATTAAGGATACCATAAAAACGAGGTTTCTGCTTTGAACAACTGCAACCATTGTTGTCTGGAAAACTCCTGATGATGGGCATTTTCGATTTCGAGCATTTACCCGAGACAGTCGAGCTGTGAACATGGCTTTATTTAGGTGTTCCAATATTTGTTTGTGTACACCAGGTTTATAATACGGATAGTAACTTTGCTGATTTAAAGATCCTCTTCACATAATCATGTCAATTATCGCAAGCTGTTTCATATTTGAAATAATCCGAAATAATGGATGAACATGATAATAACATTAATTTCCGTTATTTACTAGAAAATAATAATATTGTTAAATTCTCTCCTTTCTTAAAGTCTTAAAGTACAGTAAAAATATTTTTCCGAAATATTATTTAAAAACAGTTTAAACATTGTTAAAAAATGTTTTTACAATGGTTTAACAACAATTATATGGTTAGGAAGAGAAAAAACATCTGATTAAAAAAAAAAATGACTAGCTAGATTCGAACCTGGTCCAAAAAGTCATCAGCAGTTCCGCAGTCGGAGACCATAGCTGTTGCACCAACCGGCGCGGCGCCGTTTCGAAATATTTCAATATACCATACATAGTATTATTTCGTTTTTGTATTACAAAAGTTTTAAAGTCTGGAAAATATTTTCTGAACGTAGGAATGTTTAATATTATATAATATATTTTTATTGTTCAGAATAGATAAGTATAACTTAGGAAAAACGCCGAAAAAAAGTGGTTTTTATTTTTTTCAACTATGACGCACCACACTCAGAAATTTGAAAAAAATTGAGCATAACACTTACGATAATATCTCATTGCTAAATTAAATCTGTAGGTGTGCTCTTTCGATTTCTTTTCGTGTTTTACAACCAGAGTTTGCAATGGAAAAATCTGAAAATGATACCTAACATGTGGCTTGGTATCCGAAATGTGTCAGAATTTTTTCAGAATTTTGAATTGTCAATAAATGGGGAAAATGGTAAAGGGAAATAACTACCCTTAAAGATGAGATATGGGGCTGTAACTTGGCAGAGAGGGGTCTTTTTGGGTAGGCTATCGAATGGCCAATGCTCGATTAAAAACTCGTTAGGGGCCAATTTCACCACCAAACATGGGTATAGCGTTTGTTTCAAAATAATTGTCATAAAATTAGTAGCATTAAATTCATTCGTCGTGAAATGAACTAAAGTATAGATTCAAACTTCATTATCCAGTAATTAATAAAAATTATTAATAACTCTGGTCGTTTATACGAATGAAATAGGCACTTTGTCTACACGAGAATGTTTTCCATTCGAACGTTGCAGAACATTCGGTTCCGTGCAAACGGACTCGTCATTTCTATTTACGCTGGTGGAGTTCAACAGCCACGTGGGTATCGCGGAAGTCAAGGTTAGCGACGTCGCAACCTTCCTGCCTCGCTTTCGTTTTAGCAAGGATAATGGGAATCACCATCTTCGCCGGTCTAAAATCACTCGACCTCACGATCCTCGATCTTTGACTACACCTTCTGAACGTTTTCAAGTCTTAAAACACTCTATAAAATGCTCAACCTTTTCTATTTAAACTCAATTTTCTTGACAGTTAGGCATAAAACGAAAATGAAGGGTGAATCGCACTCGTCTTTTATACTGTCCCAATCTGTATATAAACTTTTTCATTTAGGGCCGAGAAGTAATATACCGTAAAGGTTTGAAAAATATATTTTTTTGTGACCTAGTCGAACGTAGAAAACGGGAGCGCTTGTAAACACGGATTCGATGACGTAGAATCGGCGGCTACCTCCACTATCGCGCTCCGGTCGTCAGTTCGGACTGGTCCGGACAGGACTCGCGCTGGCCGGCCGGGTGGGGGTAGTCGATCTGCGTCATCGACTCTCGTAGGACTAGTTACCCAGATCCAGAACCAAACCATTAAATACAGTTCAAATTATATCATGTTTAGTGTCATTTTAATCAGGAAAATGCCACAAATAAGTTGGTGAGAGTTCCATTAAAAAATAATGAACAATTTATGCCCCGCAATGGAAGGGATATTTGTTTTTCTTAGATCGAATATTTACTACATTAAGGACGATTTAATAAATAGCAATTGCCACGGTAAGGAATTAACGGAAAAATTGAACGTTTACTAAAAAGAAACCTGGTTGCAGCGACAACGATGACTAACACAGCACGTATTTTTCTGTTGTAGGACCTTGCGGCGGCAAAACGACCGGACAGATGCGGCTCTGCACGTTCTTCGAGAACATGGGATGGAAGGTAGGCACGCTCCTCGTTCCTCTTGCTTCGCTTTCCCGTTCAAACCTGAAAAGGAAGGAAGGAAAGAAAGAAAGAGACATAGAAAATAATCTTGTCCCCGCGAGTTCTCCATAACAACTCGACTCGACTCGAAAACTCACCCCCCAAACAGTTCAAAGGGCGTGTAACTTGAGAATCCTTTGATTTCATACGATCACATCGTTGCATTGTCTGTTGCTTTGAACACGCCAATCATTCCGATATACAGTGGCAACAGTAGAACTAAGATACCACTGTTTATCTCGCAGATTTTTTTTGAACAACGAAAAAGTAACAAATTCCAAGTCTCGTGCAATTTAAACTAGCCCCTGTTATAAGTTTAAAGTTAATACTATAGAAAAAAATAACACGTTCAATTTTGTTTTAAGAATACTCTGTGTAATATTAGGACAACAACCGCTGTCGTATCTATGCTGACGAAAAATTTCATTTTTTTTTTTACGAGAGAACCCAGACCGTATTTTGCTTTTTTAGCGTCTCTCTTACAAATGTCTAGGAACGCAGCTTCGTTCAAGTGTGACAATTGATTGTAATAATTAGACTGCGGATCTTTATGCAAAATAAAAATTGTCTGCATCGATTAAAAGCAATAGAAACGAAATAGAATGTTATTTCTTCCTTTAATAATTTTAATAGATGAAAAATAATATATTGACATCATTAAATTTTATAAATTTTCCTACAATTTTTAAATTCGTCTACTCAAGTTTGCTGTAAATGCATAAAGATCCACAGTCTAGTAATAATAAACTCAAGATAGTAAGTTAATGGTTTGAATCACATGCAATGTAGAATCTATTATGTGCTCATTCTTCTCTAGAGAGAAGAAAAAGCGTCAAACGGTGGTCTCTTAATTTTGTCAGCCATTGTACTCGAGATCAGTCTCTTCGGGGAGCATCTAGCAATGACCGCGTTATTGGCGAGTTTCCACGTGCACACGCGTTTTCTTTGTTACGCTGTGCCAAATAGAACCGAGTCGGCCGCGATCAATTAACGAGAGACATCCATTCGAAAAAGACAGACAAAGAGAAAGTGAAGAAAAGAAAGATAGAAAGGAAAAATTCGAGAGAGAGAGAGTGAGAGAGAGAGAAAGAGGGAGAGAGAGAAGGAAAGAAAAATGGAGCTGGTTTTGGTGGTTTTTTTATCATCCTTCGTTGTGGATTCGATAGAGCGCTGGTTGTCTTCTTTTTCAGGTGTTCCGTGTTCCCGAGACAGCGACCGTGCTGCTCAGGTATGCAATCACACGATAACAAATTTACCGAGACCGGGACACAGGGAGAGGTTCTAGGAAGTATCTAGCACGAAGGCTTGCTCCGGATAGTGCGAATTGCACGCGAATTCGATCGCACGTGGCCCGGAAAACCGGATGCTCTTTCCATAATCTCGCGGATTGGACCTCGAGTTCGTAGAAATTTATGAAAATGCGATGGTTTTCGTTCTTGCGAGGGATTGATTCTGCGTTCGATCGCCTCATTGTCGGTGAAACAGATCGAATTATGCACTTTTTCAAAGTATTCGCAGCTCGAGACCAATATGAGATTGCTATTCGTTTCGCGTACCTACTCGACTCTGAAAAGATCAACCAGGGTTCTGAGCCTTAGTTTTCATGTGTACCTTCAACTCCTTGCTACACATACAAGGTGTCTCAACCATATTATTACCAGCTTGATCTATGTACGTGTCGTTGTTACTATTCGCAGCGGTGTTTTAATTCATAGTTCAACTCTGATATTTTTTAAATGAAACCGTATATTTTATTTATGCGCCAATCGATGCAGCTTTTTATTCTCTATGGAAAAATAATAACCGTAAATCAAGGTAGTAATATCTAGCGAGACACATTGTTGTGCGAAGCTACAACGATTCAAATTTCTTAGTCCAATATAAATTTCACAAAAAACAAATTTTGTACCTATTGTGTGGCTACATTCGCTTGCTTGCTTAAAATATTGATAACAGAAAAACAAAACTTTCTGTCAACTTAAAAGAACCGATTGACAATCATATTTAGTAGATTCGAGAGAACAAAAAAAGTAGATGTAAATGTTGCGCTAAGAAAGTGGTGGTGCTTGTTTCATCGACAGTATCGCTCGAGACTTCGTCGGAAAATGATTCCTCCGCCTCTCCCGGTGTCGTGTCACCACAAAATTCATTGATCGAGAAACACAACGAGCCCGTACTAACAGCTAGCGTACCAAAATGTACATAAATTGCGATCGGACTGCAAGAAATCGGTGCTTCGATCGACGACAAACCAGGCTTGGGCAAATTCTCATTGAACTACTAGAGAACAGTTCTTCGTTTCAAACGAGTTACTAGATTGATGATCAGGGTACAGCAATGGCAAACTAACTTCGCTTTCTATCCGAATAAATAGAATATCAAAGGTCACTCTCCAAGACTATTTGTTGCTTCAATCATCTCCACGAAGATATACCATTCGTCGGATACTGTTTCCGGAGGCGTTCCTTCGAACGCAAAAACCAAGTAGTAGAAAATCATTTCATTCGATAACAGTACAAGAACACAATCCCTCATGTTTATTTTAATATTTTCAAAAAAAATATTAAAATATTTTAATAACCGACCCGTAGTTGTCTGCATTGATTGCAAGATACAGAAGGTGTGCACAGACATTTATTTCTTTTCTTAAATAATATTAACGAGACGGAAATAATCCAACAGTATTTCCGAACAGCTTAAATATTTGTAGATACTGTTTTGCATTTGATCCACCGAATTTTCTCCATGTGCTCATCAGAAAGAACTTTAATCGTGATCGATAACGATCGCCCCAAAAGGAAGTTCCACGAGATCGCGCTCGAGGTTAACCTTCGGTTGAACGATCTTGATCGTTCCTTCTATCGAACGATCGATTAAGCTGTACCGTCTTCCGGACAATGCCCACGCCTGTGACAAACGACGCTGACAGGACAAGTCGAATCAATTAGATCGAAAGAGCATTGTCGCGTTGCGTGTTAAGAGAACGAGCGGACCCGTTCGTCGAACGCATTTCTACCGCGAACACGATCCTAACTCGAGAATAAACGCAGCGACACTGGCATGTCGGATATATGTATGTATATTCTTCCCCGATAATGTTGCTCGAACGATAGATTTGCCCTGTTGCCCGACGAAAATACAGAATCGTGGCGCCGGGGACACGACACGATCATTTTCTCTTTTAAATTAGACGCCGCGCCGCGCGGTAAATCGCGCGCGCCAGAGAATAATAATAAAAAAAAAAAAAAGAGAGATTGAGAGAGAACGTACGCTGCTCCCGCGGGCTTTATTTTTACCAAGTATTTCATCCCACGTCTGCTTTTTACATTTCAGCGGCGGCATAAAGTTTTCAGACCTGAACGCTGAAGAGGGTAAGTCCACTTCAACTTATCATTCTGTATATCGCCTAGCTTACCGATAGTTTTGCGAACGCGCGTGTGGGCGGTTCGACAAAACGTTTTTCGCCTTCGAAGCAGCGTCCACGCTGGCCCGACCTAGCCCAGCTCGAATCAAGGGACAAATGAAACTTTTCCGAGAAATCTGACAAAAGCCCACCGAAACAGAGAAACACGAGTCTGCAACAATCGGCCTGGCATGGCATGGCATGGCATGGCGCGCGCAACGGTTTAACCCTCGGACAACGGGGAATTTTGTGCACGAGAACAGCGGAACCGGGCCTATATTACCCGACACAACCACGACGACAGCACACACACACGCACACACATACAGGCTCCACGCGTACAAACGAGGGTAGCAGTATGTACCGTCTTATGTACTGCCCAAGCTCACACACACACACTGTTACAGCACTCTTGTGTGGGCCCGAATGACACGGTTCCGCTGGCCGAGGGTTAAAACACGATTCTAGCCGAGCAAAATAATTTTTGTCCTTATTTTATCCTTCACGCGAATATATGATTATTTTTCACTTGTTCGCTCGTGGTAAACAAGAATGCACAAGCTTTTTCTTGTACTTCTCAAAAGTTACTTCGAATGACCTTACCCCCTTCAAGGGTGTACATAATTTTAGGGACACCCTGTATATTCACGCGGAAGAAAAAATAACGACAAAAATCATTTGGCTGACAGCTTGAATCGTGTTTTAAACCACTCTGTGGCGTGGACGCAACTCCGATTACGTTCGAATCGTTTCTATGATCGCGCCGAAGAAGGAATCACGTTTTATCCGTACTCCCAAACTTTTAGTTGCTCGAAATGGGTTATGAAAAATTACTGTTTCGAAATGCTTTTTCGTTCCGAGTAACTCTCTGTTTCGGTTACGTATCCTCGATTCGAAAATTCGAAATTTTTATTCGTTATCGTCCTATCGTGAATAACAGAGTGTGCGAATGTGAGAGATTTGTGGCTGCTTTATTCATTTCAATGCTTTCTTAGAACTTAACAACTTCTATAATGATATTGCACGTATACAGGAAGCTGTAGCTGTTTATAGTTTAGCATTTCGATTGCAGAGATATCGATATAAATAGACAGTGGATTTGATGCATTTATGACAAAAATGAGTAGATGTAATTTAAAACAGTGAAAACAGAAGGATTTCAAAATATAGTTACATTATTTTTAATCTATTCAACAAATTCGGGAAGAAATTTCTATTTTACTCCAGTTCGTTACAATTTAGGTAAAAAGTTTTTATTTTCCATAAAAATCCGCAGCCTACATATGTATACGGATTCTGCCTTCCTAGGATTGTTTCGGAACTGTTATAGTAATCGAAATAGGAACCGTAACCGAAACTGATAGTACAGTAAAGCCTTGATCTAAGAAAACGGGAACTGTACGATCTAAGAAAAACGAATATCCCCTCCACTGGAGATCGAGATTGATATAACAGTTGTCACGCCACGTTGCACTGGTTTTCTCTTCGTCCTTCGTTGGTCGCTCGGGGCTTAGGATTCAAAAAATCTCGAATGGGAAGTTTCTGCTCCATTCCCGCGTCTATAAATTATCATAAACAGGTTATCAACTGGTTATTGAAACTACCCAGCGAGGATTCAAGTTTTTCTAGCCCGTTACGCAAGTTGTACAATCGATTATCTGCGCGTCGCGTTCTACGGATCGAAGACAGCTGCGATCGCTGACAGTTATTCGACTTCGCTAAATAGTCGATGTTAAGTATTCATGTCCGAGATTAGAGTCGATTCTACAGTAGACTGTTGTCATAAAGATATCGTTTAACAATCTGCGTTCTCTTGCAATCGAATATTCATTAAGTGCACCAATTAATTTGTGCTCCTTCCTTCACAAATTTTGTTGTTAATATAGTATAGAAAGCGGGAGGTTCACAAAGAATATTTACTTTTTCCAACGTAATCGGTTCAAACCAAAAATTGCAGAAATGAGAAACAGGAAAATGTGTACTTGCTTCGGTTTCTCCTATATGTCCCTAAACAAAATAATAACTGATTAATCGCGAGGGCAACGAATTAATTTTTACACCCGATATATCGAAAGACGCATTATCCACTAAAAAGTGTGTTTATCGTGCGACGTGCCGACGGACATGTCCACTCGAATAAAAATAGTGCGACGCGACAGCAACCGACACCATCGTGCGAATAGTTCTCTCTCTCGCGATATAGATAGATTCTGTCGCTATAGCTCTGCTTATCGCGACCTGCGCAAGATCGAGAGATATTTAATCGGCGTATTTCAAGGTCAGGAAAAATCGACCATTACGAATACCTAATCGCCGATCGAGAGTTGCGCGCAATTTCGGTTGCGAATCCAGGATACACGACGAGGACGCGTTATCGTCGGGTTTTCGGGGAGACACGACAATGTCAGGAAGGTATCGATCGACGAGCAGCACGCAGAGAGCACCTCTCGTGTCCTCTCCCGTTTTATCCCTTGGTCGTTCAAGTATAGATATCGTTGCGTATGCGTCGACCGTCGCGCTAATATCGGCGAAACTTTCCGTTAGTCCGGAGAAAACCCAAGGGTTTGTCCTTTCAAATCGAAATTCCCTGATCGTCCCGACCGCGAGACGCCTTGTTTACAATAAGACTTTCAGTCGTGTGAGACGCTTCCTTGCGCAGAAAGTAGCCCTCTCGCTTGTCCTTCGCGTCGACCCCGTACATTTTCCTTCTACGTCTCGTCCTAACTTTGTCAATTTCTCATTCTTAGCATGTTCATAATTTTTCAACATTTTTTAAAATGTTTTATTAACACGTTATACGCGGAGCTAATTTTGTCCCGTTTCACTTGTTATTTCAGTTTAGATACAAAAATGGGCACGATTACGATTTCCGTGGCCCCTCGTTTTGAAGTTATATTTGACGTTCTTGGGGTTATTTTAGCCGGTAAAGTAGATTTCCTGTTTTTTATAAACCTGCAAATATCTCGGGAAATATGCGAAATATGGCAAAATATCAAGAGACCTTTTTTGTAGGAAATTAGATTTCCTATAAAAAACGTTAAAATGATGTTAAAATTCCATTTTTCACGAAAAATATACTAAAAATAAAATAATTCATTTGAAATTACTACTAGACTACCCGTATGCGTGGTCGTCCCGGCCTGACGGCCGGGCCTCTCCGCCCCCTCTCACGATTTAACCATAACTCACTCTGTTCACATAATCTTCCCATTGTAGATATCTGCCAGAATTTGATCTTATCAAAACGGAGCCTTTACGTTCTCCCGACCATTATTTCAGGGGAGAGGCAGTTCTGCAAATTCACCGAAATATAAATATACTCGGAAACTGCGCAGCTGATAGAAAAATGTCATACGACATAAATTATTGAAAATTTAATTTTCTACAAAAAACGTCTCATGATATTTTGCCATATTTTGCATAGTTACCGAGATATTTGCAGATTTATAAAAAACAATAAATCTACTTTACCGGCTAAACCAGGCTGATTCGACACCATGTTATATATACATGTTTTTCTTAAAATAACCCCAAGAACACAAATATAACCTCAAAACGAGGGGCCACGGAAACCGTAATCTCCCCCAAAAATGTGCATAAGCGGGAGACCTGCTTGTCTAATTTCTTGTTTACTTTGTTTCCATTGGATCTATTAACATGAACATAGTTTTTAATATCATACGAATGATACATAATTTGATCCTATCGGCCCCCAGGGACTGACACAGCGTTCAACGTGTTAAATGCTCTTACAAATTATCTTAATTAATATAAGAAAGTCACGGAAGTATCTGTCTTATTATAACTGCGTACTAATCGAATTAATTATCTTTGAATAAATTGCGGGATTGTGAACACGTCGCATGTGAGTGAGACTGTAAGTTGTCACTGTAATATATATTTGTGTCACGTTTCACGAGAGGTCAGGTTGCTAAGATAGAAATTAAATTTTGCTGAAGTTTCCAACTGTTGACCTTGGTGGAGCACAGTATCGCTCAAGTTTCTTTCCTTGGCGTGTATCTGTCACTTTTGCCGTAGCCTTATCATTATCGGTGCACAGTAAGCTACAACCGTAGGTACGGTTAGCTACCTTTTTCTTTTTTTTTTTACGTGGGGAAAATGCATTACGCATACCCCCCTGGGGGGAAACGGGATTATGTGGTGGGACTCTCCCCGTCGCGGTGGTCGGAAATCGCCAAAACGTGGCCAAAAGTCAAATTTTTCTTTGATTTATACGAAACTAGGTATATCGGGGTTTTCGAGGTCGCTGATTACGAATCTAAAATCAAAATCGCACAAAAACAAAATGGCGGCTGTAAAATGGAGGTTGAACATATGAAAACTATCGGATTGGGACAAAACTTTGTATTTTGGGGTTCCTGAAGTTGTTAATTATGAATCTGAAATTAAAACAATAGAAAACAAAATAGCGGAATCAATATGGCAGATGTACGTAATAAAAAAATATTAAATACAGCTGAAACTTGATACCTCAAGATTGTTTATTCATCTAATATCAAGTTTTTTATATAAAAAACACAAGTAGCCGACTAATTTATTTTGGTTTGTATCAAATAGTTTATTCAACATCTGAATAGTCAGAATCGTCGTCTGGGTTGTGAACATTTTCTGTAGGAACATAATTCGTGTTAATAGTTAATAACTATAGCACGGGCTATACCGAGCGAGCGGGCAGGTTGCAAACAGGCACCCAGCCCCCCCCCCCCGGCCATCCGGCCCAACAGTTAGCTACTAACAAAAGGTTTTACCCATTCCATTTTTTATAGTAGAATTTTATAGAAATTTCACCATTACCATTTTATTGTTTCTAATCGTATAAAAGTTCGAGCACGCTAGTTATCGATAGACTGCGGATTTTATGCATTTATTACAAAAATATCGACCGAATACAAACCTCTCGAGACATTAGAAGAATTGTGTTGGTATATTATTTTCGACTTATTGAAATGATTGCAAGAGGAAAAACATTTTTGTTTAATTTTTGTTCCGTTTAATTATCGAGAATCGTCGCGAGCCTGGCGCTACAGGATCCTCGTTCGCACGATCGCCAATGGCAATTTCGCGAGAAATTCGATCGTAACATGGACACAGGGGTTGCAGGAGAATGACGCAACGTTGCGTTGCATTGCATTGCATTGCATTGCGTTGCCTTGCGCCAGCGGACGAGGGAAAACGGGCTCTCGAGAACGAGGAGTGGTTTCCGGTCGAGTTGCGCGGAACGAGGACTATAGTTGAGAACGAGGGAAATGGCATTAGTAGAAAAATATGCAAAGCAGTTCCAAGTTTCAAATTACATACCTCAGTTCCAAAAACTCAGCTTAGAAGTACTGCTTCAGTTTCTTTTTCATTGTTATTGCGCGCGATTCTTTGGCAAATGCAAATAATTTCCTGATAGAAAAAAAACAGTACCAAGGCATGCCCTTGATTTCTTTTTCAATCGGTGGCCAATGGGGTAAAGTCGTTCTTAATACGGTAAATATTCGATCTCAGAAAAAACGAATTTACCTTCCACTGCGGTACATACCCCCTGGGCTGCGCAACTGGTGCTCCGAGAGTCGATGACGTAGTAGAATCGGCTACTCCCATTCGGCCTGTTGCGGCAGGTTCGGACTTGCAACTGGAGCGCGATAGTGGGGATAGCCGATCTGCGTCATCGACTCTCGGAGCACCAGTTCCCTAGAGCAGAGTTGGGCAAAAATCAACTAATAATTGAAAATTACTAATAGTCTGATTGATTGTTAGTCAAAACTTTAAAAAATCAGTTAAATTTTTTTGATTAGTTATAACTACATGGCACTAGTTAGTCACAACTCTAAGTAATCGTTAGTTATTGCTTGTTAGTTATGATTAGTCATTAATTAGTTTAAATGATCAGTCATCAATCTTTAGTCATTAGTCACTATTGTGCGATGATTGTCTTGACAAAAATAAAATAAGAAAATGTGGAAAACTTTTCCTATTCAAGTGCCTTTTCCTTTCTAGTCAGCATAATTTATCATAATCTGTACTTTATATGTTTATAAACTAATAGGATATTTTTTTGTTAATATTATGGCTTATTTCAACTTATAACCATTTTTAGTCATTAGTCATAGTGAAATTCTGATTGCGTATTTAATCATTAGTTATGCCAATATAGTCAGTAGTCAATAGTTATCCTTAATAAAAATTTAGTCATTAGTCATTAGTCATCACGCTCAAATAGTTATGTAGTCATTACTCATAGTCATGCTCAAGTATTTACTTAGTCATTAATCATTAGTCAATTTTGTAAAGCTTATGAAGGTATTAGTCAATAATCATAATTGTGACTAGCGTTTGCCCAACTCCCTAGAGCTGCTTAATTGACGGTATGCAGTAAGTTTTCGACCTGGAGTTCACAAAAAAATACTCTAGGAAACGAGCACGGACCCGAGTCTTTTTCTTAGATCCAACCTTTACTGTATTTGGGACAGCTACTAGGCCGGATTTTCGCATTCATTAAAAAAAAAAGTAAGAAAATCCAAAGTAACTCTATTCATGTTTATGCAACACACGAAACTCCTTAAATTTCTACGTTTGGTTTTCCCGTTTGTATCTATTCGGAGAATTCCTAGATTAATAAATAGAATGGGTATCTCGTATTTCTACCCTCTGCTCTATAGTCGACCAACGAGACGCAGAAAGAAAAACAGCGCGGATTTTCGGCGGTGTTCGTCGCGGGTGGAGACCGGGCCAGGCCAGAATAATAGCTGAACGTATAACCATCGGCCGCCGATTGCGCAAATTCGTAACCGGCAGCGGTTGCCAAGATTCTTGGACCGCGAGATCGTGTGTGTCACGAGACACGCTCTTTCCGACCGACACGAGATCGTCCGTTTGACACTTTGAATCGATCTTACGCGAGAGAATAGAAAAATAAATCTTCTCCGACGCGTTATCGGATTTGCTGGTAAAAGAAAAAACGAGAGGTGCTGACTCGACTCTTGAACAGAATTAGATATTCGAGTCGTTAAAAATTTCTCGTTGATTGGTCAAAAAAAAATATTTGCTTAGAACGTGGCGCGAGGAAGACGCTGATACATTGTTTCGACAGACTATCGACTGTTTATTTAACAAATGCAATCAGGTGTAACGTCATCAAGGTCTGTGCCCTGTTCAGCGTGTCGCGATCTAGTTCAAACTTACGGATAGATCTACTACGAACAAAAGTAGGCTTATACATATTCAAAAGTTGAACGACTACGCCACTGACTTTTAAAAATAAATCGTACCGTGTGTGATACGTTAATTCTAAATCACTTAACAACGTAGAGCGCTATGGTGATCATGGAATTACTTAAAAATGATTATCATTAAATTGATACAACTAAATATCAATGCATCAATTAACTATATTGTAGTGGAAGCTGAGAGCTTCGTTATCAAGTAACTAACAATTGTTATAACACCAATCGCTTCTACGATTTAAATAGGAGAATCTTGTACGAATCGCATAAAATTTCCGTGGCAGCGAACGTGTCGAAGAATCTACCTAAATCTACCTAGTCGAGTGCAAGCTCGCGAATAGGCGGAATCCGAACAAATTTCTTCTTTCTAAATTATTTATGAAAATATAATCTATCCCGCGAGATGGAAGAACGGCTTCGAGCGCGCGTAGCTCCTCGAAACGTGACTCTGATCCCAATTTCGCGTTACATAATCCCGGTGCCGTGTATTATTATCCATGGTTAATGTCGAGGGTTGCGAACGGACCAGCAGAAAATTTCCACGGACGAGAAACCTCGCGTCGAACGACGTCCATCGCGATATGTATATGTATATGTACTTCGTCTTCGCTCCCGCGTAGATAAATACACATCGCGGAGTAATTATAGAGCTTATCCGAAAGAGGCCAAACGTAACCGCGAATCGTGTTACGCGGTCAACGTTGCACTATCGAACGAACGATCTCTGGTCCGGGACCTTCTGGGTTCGAAGTTTATAAAACGGTCGGAACTTTCGATCGTGTCGCGATTATTCGGCTTGAAAGACAGAACGGTGCGCGAAACCACTATCTTCGTATTTTTCTGAATCGAATATGGCGACGAATTGCAACGACAACCAGTAAAATTCTAGCGTCCTCGACGACTCTACGAATCAAGATACCGCCGCGCCGCGTATAAATATCCTGGATGGCCTTTTTTTTTTTACCGAGGCTAGTCGCGATATGATCGTCGCGATAACGTAATCGGGAGTATTGTGCAACAGAGAACAATTGAATAACCTTGATCTTGCGACTGTGAAATCGTATAGCCCCCTTCGGAAGAGGGACCGTGACTCGAACCGATCTAAAGAAAGGGGTTGGTCCGGTGACCTATTGAAAAGCGAAAGGTGCACGCGATTTCAATTATAGACGAGCAATTATAGAGTCTTCCGATATTGGTAACAGATAGGGGTCACAGTTTCGATTTCTGCTGTCCCTGCAAGGGCAGATTCGCTAAAGTGGATTCTCATTCGAACCAATCGGTAATACCAGAATCAGATTGTACGACACCTGAAACCCTTCTGTTTCTGACCAAAGTTTCAATTATTAGTAGGTTACGGATTTTTATGCAAAATAAACATTTTTTTTCATAATTATTGTATAGGGTTGAAAACCAGTGCAACACTATTTTTAAAGACTTTAAATTGTTTTGCATTCGATCTATTCATTTTTGGCATAGATCCATAAAATCTGCGGTACAATTGTAAGAAATCGAAACCAAGTAGAAAGTTCTATCGAATTGCATGAAAACGATTGTCATGAAATTCATGCGATTGGAAATGAATTTATTTATACTGAAATTAACTGGTTTAACAATTGTTATTAATGACTCTTGCGTGAAACGCAGAAAGTTCGATGTGCATTCAGCGCGTTAATAATTATATGAGATTAAAAAAAATAATATATCGCTGTACATACATTCTTTTAATCTTTCTACTATTTGAAACATCACCTATTCAATTTTGTCGGAAATGTTTAAATTCCGCAGTCACCGCGTGATTAATATCGTATAATTAACAGAGACACGTGCGGAGACAGGTCATTTTTAACGCATCGCCTGCAGCAACGCCCACGACCGGCCCCTGCCAAATCGCTTCCGTAAATCCCGTCAGTTGTCGAAACGTTGGTCCATGTCGCGAAACATTCTGCACGAAAAGATATTCGCCCGGTAACCACCGGTTGCGAACGGTCCGCGAATATACGCGAACCTAAATCTCGTCGCTCGGGCGTTTCGAAATTACGGGACTCTACCAAATGTTGCGAACGCGAAAACCTCGGGCAGCACCAAAACGAAAATAAACTGAGAATACGTGTGGAATACTAGAACTAAATATGTACCAAAAGTTCCACGAAAACATAGGTACGCGAGACCAACGGAGAACAACGAACATTGTTAGGGGGAGCAGTTAGTTTCACTTTTCCGTGGACGATTAGAATTTCTGAAGCTTAAACATCAACGCATACATTCTTAATTTAGAAACCGTAATTCGCAATATACATATTTAGAAAAACATGGAAAATTGTTTAAGTAAATATAGTCGATGGATACCAACTGCCCACGCGAGGGGTAAAAAAGGAAAAGAACGAAGAAGGGAACGGTATACACATTGTGACGCAACCGAAGCTCGAAATAGCTTTCGCATAGATTTAAAGAAATGCAAGTGTCATTTGTTTACAGCGCGAACCGAATGACGAATGTTTTTTTTTTCGTCTCGTTTAGCGAACGCCAATGGAACGACGAATTTTCCTGGTCCGGTCACTCGCGACTTGTTCGAAGCGCATTTTCTAATTCTCAATTATAAATATAAAAAATATAAAATATAAAAATATAAAAAACCCAAGGCTGGATGTGACAAAGGCCAGGCCTATGGGTCCAATGACATCCGGTCTGTTATTCTACGTTAGAGAAACTGCAGTGTTTCCCATTGGAACCAAATTCATTTTTGTTCTCTGGCAGTTACATTATTATTTCGAATAATCCAACATATTACAAGTAACAATGCCTATTACAAGTAAATGAATCTAATAATTTTCCGCAAGAGTATTTACACAATTTTAGTACCAGTGAATAATAAAAAAAAAATTCTAAAATGGATTTTGACTCGTTCGTGGTAGGTGTAGTTTTAAATAGAAAATGGTTTTGTGTATTTTTTTGCTTTTAGTATTATTTGAACAATTATATTCGCGGTCTGCAGCGACCGCGCTAAGTGATTTCGAGCATAATTTTATAGCCTTTAAATCTCTGTCGCGGTTCGTTATCAGCGATTAGCGTGGTAGAACCTGCTGCGACGAACGTGTTTGTCCGAGCGTGGCCGTGCTTACGTAAAGGTATTGGTCTGAACTGATCCGTGGCCTTGAAACGCTGATACAGATCAGGCTTCCTGCCACACCGCCAACCAAATCCCCGTTTTGGCTTCGCGAACCGACGAACGTCGATTTTTATCGGGTTAGCAACCGCGAGCAACGCACTTGTCCCACGGATCGCCAACCTTAGCCTAATCCTACAACCGAACCAGAGGTTGTTGGATACATGCTAGCGCCATAGATCCCACCCTTAACGTCGCATTTACTCCCTAGTTTATTACCGGCCGACCAATGATGCTTCTCTTCGTTTCTTCGATCACGTCGAGTCACGAAACCTCCGGCCAATAAGTACGATAATAACGAGGGCAAAATCGCGTGTATATTCTATTCTGCAATTTTATGGAGAAATTACTTCGAATGTTTTCTTAAAAAATAATTCCAATTGTGGATTTCATAGAATTCTCTATTTTCTAAGGCAGAATCTGAGTAGGTCGAAGCAAATGTCCTTACCGGTAACAGCTAACGTAACTCGGATAAAAAAATCCATAAAAATAAAGTTAAATTCCGTTAACGCTAGAACTGACCGTCGAATGGACGGATTTCGGAAATTTTCTTTCACAATCTATGAAGTTCTGTTGAGAAATTTTTTAAATAAAAACTCTATGAAATAAATTCAATCCTGTTTAGTACTCGGTAGATCTATTGAACTTCGCGTGCGGATAATTTTTTAAAATTTCTAACTAGCCGACACCGTAGCAGCAATGTGTGCGTCATACACGGTGTTTTAAAAGTATTTAAAGTCGTGTTCGAATCAAAAAAAGGATGACCATTAAATGTTTGCGAGTCAAACATTAGTTCTACATATATTTTGATTATTTCTGTAATTTTTTCTATGCGAAAAGTTGTAAAAACGACGAAATAATTCCTGCTGGAGGCCCAACGAGTGCGTGAAACATATCTTTGACCGGTCGGCCACGATGCCGCGACGTTAATCAGTTAATGTAGGTCGTCCGTAACGACGGACAAGTTCGTTATACCGGGGCATTCGGTTATTAATAATCCGATCCGCCTAATTGTTGCTCTATCGTCGTCGGTGTACGAACGACCCCACCGAGAGAGCCTTGGCTCCGCTCCAATTTTATTGTGGCATCGTAGCCGTGAAATTGCCTCGAATTCCACGATTACCGCGGAATGATGTATCGTTGCACACTGTTACACCGAGGTTGCACTCTTATTAAAACGCACAATGGTTTAGTGTTTAGTTAATCGTTTGAATTGCAGCTCATTTTATTTCGAGCACGACGCATATCCTGTGTGGACCAAGTAAATTTCTACACACTGTTTCACCCCCGTTAAGATTGTGACTCGTACAATAACCAGAATGCGAGGGTATATCTGGATGCAGAAACGACTCGCAAAAAATATATGAAACAAAACTTTGTTGTTCGAGGTTCTACAACGAGATTGCACTCACTCAGGTTTCACGTGATTTTTATCAGAATACAATACGCTCGAACGATTAAAGTCTTTCGACGATACACGACCAAAGAACCTTCTCTGTCATCCGAATAATTTTACAACGAGGTGGATCTCGTGAAAATTCGCTGAAATCCGTGGATCGTAAATGGGAACGCGCAATATAGCATCGTGCCGCGATTTTTTGCCTTTTCGTTTTGCGGAATACAATCTGCTTGCAATTTTATGCAACGCGAACGCATAAAAACCGCGATCCAGGATTTACAAGCTTTGGACGCGGTAAACAAACGCAAGATCGATTCGCACAAGCGGGGAAAACATCGCGCGCGCGGAACAGATTGAAATCCGTTTAGTTCTCGATAGTTGGAGGTCAAGGACGAGCAAGGTCACCGTCGTGGTCTCCACCGGGATGGTCGATCCTCCCACGATCGCGCGGAAATGGAATTACGCTCGAAAGTCCTGGTCCACGGTTCGCTCCTGCGATCCTCGAAGGTAGAACGGCGGAACGACATTAACACACGGATGAGCGGCAACCTGTTCTCTATGGAGAACGTTCGTTCATCGATTTTTTTCTCTCGTTTCTCCCGCGACCTTGAATCCCGCGAGTCGTTCCAGCTGCGAGCGGAAAGCTACGCTCCCGGAAAGGCGCCGCTATCGCCATTGAGAAACGTGAAACGCTATCGGGCATGCAAATAGGACAGTGATAACAAAAAACTAAACCGATTCATGAATATTGATGGCCGATCCCAGAATCGGAATTTTAGGTGGTAGACAGGCTGATGCAACCCGCTCACAACTACCAAACAAAGAACTAACGCACGGTCGGAAAACGAGGCTTTTCCTCTGCAACATTCTGAACATTTTTAATGTGAGGCTATATATCCTGAAAATTTTGGTCGAATACGCTTCTTGGTCTCTCGAGGAAAAAATCTCGAAGATTTCCTGGGTTTAAGTATTCTACGCGAGGAGTCTGTAAACCAGTGGCGGAACTACAATACCGCAAGACCCCGTAACGCGGGAGGCCTTGTAATCGGAGGGGACCCAAAATTTTTGCATTTATTATCTTGTAATTTTACTAAAATTATGCCTAATTTGAATTAAATTAGAAATTACTCAATTTTTACTTAATTTTTTACAATTCTCCTTTCTAAAAAGCATTCAAAAATCTCAATCCTATAAAAATAACGAAAGACAAAAGGGGGCCCAAAATTATATTTTGCGGGGGAGCCGAAAACTTGTAGTTGCGCCACTGCTGAAAATTAACGAATTTTCGCGTTGAATCATTTTCTTTTTTTTTCAAATTGTAGAGACGTATTGCTATACTATTGAAGTATGCGGACAAATTTTTTCCATCAACAATATCTATAGACAACGTTATTTCATGCCTTTCCACGTCTCGAATAAAGGCGAATAATTGCATCGACTATAAACGCGCCTAACCAATTCGCGATCCTGCTCGAAAACGATGCTCTGATGATCGAGCAGCGACCGGTTCTAATTATCTGGTATTCCGGTTACGACAAGACGCCGCGCCGCCGCCGGGATCCAATGAACGCGAGATAGGTCGAATCAATTCGCAGGATCAGCGAAAATGGTCTCGCAGAGTTTTGCACGCGTTCTCGTATCCCATTACGCAAATTTCCGTTCTGCTGCGCAAGTGTCGGTGAAATTACGTAAAAACCCGTCACCGACGGGAGTCGTTTAAACGCGAGCGTTGACAAATTTACGACTTATCCGGGAACGCGTTAAAGATTCTCTGAAACCGGAGGCTAAACGATCGAGCTGAATTCCAATGCTCCGAAGAAGACGCATCAATTAGTTGGGATAATGTTTACGTGTTTGAGAATTTGTATGTTTAACCCCTTGCACTACTATTTACTATTTAGCATCGATGAACTTTTGCATCGTTCATCAGTTTCCAGAAGAAAAATTTATTGGATTCTTTCCGAAATCCTCATGACGAGTCTGACTCGATGTGCAAGGGGTTAATCCAACCGGCAATGTTCATTTATACATATGTCGGGGTCGACATTTTTAAAGATATCTTGCATGGACTCGTTGACCTTATTATCGCATTCTTCAATTTTACCCAGTTAGACCTGGAACTAATCCTGTCAGAGTTTCATAGAATTCAAGTGAAATGAAAATTTAGCGAGCGTGCGTGCATAACGAGAGAAATATACATTTTTTCCCGGAACTTCTTGTAGCGCGTAGAGGTCGAAGAAGACATCCGGCGCTCGTGGTTAGTGGTGGGCCTTGAGCACAGTGTCGCCAGGTCGAGAAAATCGAGGGGAATACAGGTACCCCCTCTCTGATGGCCAGAGTCGTAATATGTGACACGTTGCGCGTGCGCGACAGGGATTGAGTGGGATGTGGTGCTGGAAAGGGATAGTGGAAGGGGAAAAGTAGGGGAGTAAATGAGTCCGGATTCGGACTCAACTGGCGACACTGCTTGAGCATGTTCAAACGGTATCGATTCCATGTGACCAGTGTCGCCAGGTCGAGAAAATCGAGGGGAATACAGGTACCCCCTCTCTGATGGCCAGAGTCGTAATTCGTAATATGTGACACGTTGCGCGTGCGCGACGGGGATTGAGTAGGACGTGGTGCTGGAATGGGATAGTGGAAGGGGGAAAGTAGGGGAGTAAATCAGTCCGAATTCGGACTCATCTGGCGACACTGCTTGTGACAAAGAATCATGGTATGTATCATAAGCATGTATGATTCTCTGGGTATGAAAAAGTATCGATCCCTAATGATAGTTGCTCAGAAGCCTCGATCATTTACAAGTACATCTTGCATGGGTTTGTTAGCGATACTATCAGAATCCTGTGGGGTCGAGTCGACTGAATGACAAGTATATGTATAATGAAATGTTATGTTTACTAATATCAAGCGTAAAAAGGAAGATAGAATGAAAATATTATGTTGGTACGTTCAAAACGGTCATGACGTGAATTGCGAATGTAACGATACCAATTTCATCCAAGACATGATACCAATACTACTTGGTATGTATCATTTCGGCACGTACTGGTATCACAGATCGCCTACAAGTTTTGTTTGAAGATCATGAGAAAGACTTGTATCACGCCCATCACTACTCGTTGTATCGTTTCGACGAGTCCCACGAGCGACGGATTCAACTTCGCACGAAAAATGATTCGCTCTGGCAGCGTTCGTCAAGGAAACCAAAGGAAACCAAGCCGGGTTTCTTCGCAGTCTCGTTTTCGCAGATGTTTTTGCCGAAGCCACATGCTCCCCATTACTCCCTTCGTCGGGAGCCGGATGGTCTTTGTTTGTCAGCAGCTGCGAATAAAGGTCGATTTATACTATCACCACAGACACGGAACGTATCCGATCTAACAAATATTCTTCAATGCATTTGGGTACAAGTGTTTATGCTATGTATCCGCATCGGAACGGCACAGACACGTACCCGCACCGGTCCGACCGTCCAATCACTTTGTCGTGTACGGTGTCTGATCGGATACGTTCCGTGTCTGTGCTGATAGTATAAATCGACCTTAAGGGGGTCATCCCATGTGGCAGATCCAAAAAATGGAAAAATTTTTTTTTGCACAAATTGCTTCTATAACATTCCTAGAATATGCTGGTAAAAGGATATTTCGATATTCGAAGTCGTTCGACTGTTATAAACGTAGAACGGAGCATCTGTTTGCCTCATTACGATTAAAGTATTAATAAATAACCAGTGAAATATCAATCAGCTGGACATTAATTTGGACAATTTCTCAACATATAGCAGACAGACACGTTGAGCTTACATTTTCTTTGTGTAAATCGTACTTGAATCTTTAAACGCGTTTTTCTCAAAACTGTATTTTTCATATTGGCGACCATGATATCTCAAAAACTACTGAACGGATTTCGCTCAAATTTTGATGGTATAGTCAGCACATCTATAGTTCTCGCCGGTACCAAAATATTTCTGATATCTGCTATAGTTTTTTTTTTTAAGCTGAAAAAGACGAAAAAAATGACGAAACTTGGAGCTTAACGTTTAAAACCGTGCCAAAAATTCAATTTTCGATATTTTTATATTATTGTGGTACCGGCGATTGCCGCAGGTCTACAAATTAAAATGCCGTTTGATTTTTTGATACCGGATGATCGAAACCTCCGGAATCATGGTCGCCATCAACCTACTTTTTTCACACATGAGTGTCTTCCGAACGGTGTACAGTCGATCCAACTCGTTATTTTGGTTTGAAAAAATTCTGAGAGACTGTTAAAATGTCAGTAAATGTGTGGTAAAAATTTCAAGATTGTATGTTTTAAGGGTCCTTCGAAAAAAATTCCGAAAAAAGCAAGAAAAAGTAGCTCTTACATGGGATGACCCCCTTAAACAGGTCCGAACAATAGCGGGGACTAGTTTCGGAACATCCTCGAAGCTGCGAGTCGCGCGGGAAAATTCGTCAAACTTTCCTCTTCCAAACAAACATTGCGAGAGTACGGGATATATCTCGACTTTTCGTCGGGAAGAGTGATTTCACAGGAAAGTCCACCGGTTCGGGAAGACAATGGAATTTTGTAACCGCGCGGAGCCGGCTATCGGCCGAATCGAATGGGAAAAATAATTGCAAAGTAATTGCGAGGGGAATCGATATGCAGTTTTCAACGACGAGACTGCTGCATCGCGTGCAGCATGTCGCTCGGGGAGCTCGATTAATAAAACTCTCGGGGTACATATCAATTTCAAACAAAGAACGACGCGACGTCGCGCATTGGCTCAGAACGCGGCTCCGGTATAGTTCTAATTACGCGAACATAAATTTTCCGCGAGGGTTGAAATGGCGGAAGAAAGTAATGACGAGGCCAGGCCGTGTGCCTCCTCCCCGTGTCGAAGCATTTTAAAACGAGCACACAGTGTTATCGATGTTGGGGAAACTTTTATAATCTAGCAACTAAGCTCGCACGGGGCTTTAATTAGCAAAGTGTCAATTCCAGTGATCAAATCTGCAACAAATTCTCGTGGAAGGCCACTTTCGTCTTCATATTGACGCAGACGTGGCAAGCTCTGCTTATCTATCTAACTAACGAACTACATTAAATGTAAACATAAAATTTGTTAATTATTACATAAATGTTTCATACGTCAACTAACATGATCATCAAGTATTCACTAATGTAACAGGTTGCATAATAACGTATCAGGATGTAACATAAAGATAAGTTGAAAGCATACAAGCTAATTCTAAGGATTCGGCCAATGTATTATAAAAATACGTAACAATGACTGAAAAGAATTGCAGTGAAAAATTCTCCAATTGATTGATTCCATACCTTATTAACCCATTTACGTCATAAGGACAAAATTAAAAGTATCGTTATCAATTTGTTTTTATTATACCACAGTGGAAAGATTTAAAAAAAAAAAAGGCACTTCGTATTTCAATAATTAGTTGCATATTGTTACGTATATTAATTAGGCAGAAAAGTGGAGCACTCCGCTCCACGCTAATGATGCAAATGGATTAATGAATAAAATGAGATGTTGGTTATAAACGAACGAATTTATGTTACAACCAAATAATTGATTGCTCGGCTAGAATGTCATGAGTTGAACGGAACGGTACCGAACGAAAAACGACGCGATTAGAGCACACGCGAGCCGTAATCCTCGTGGAGGGTAGGGGTTGGGACGGTCCCTGGGGTCGGTTGATCGAGCTGGAAGCGTCTTCAAGGTCGGTTGGTTCTAGCAAAGGGATCCGGGCCGCGTCCTTGGTCCACGAGGTCCTCGTGGCGACGTAACAGGCACGGATCCGACAAGGAAGAGGCGAGGTGGCCGGAGATCCTGGAGGTTGACTCCAGCGAGGGTGAGTCTTAGACTGCTGCGCGAACCCGATAAGGGTTCTCCTCCGCGAGGGTGCCTCCTCCCGTCCTCTGTTTTATCTTCGTCAACGGCCCCGGGAGCGGAAATTACGCGCTTCGAAACTGGGCGAGAAGCTGACGGCAACGATTTACTCGACAGAGTCTTGTTCGTCTCTGATCTCTTCGCTTTTACTTCCTCTATTCTATTTGCTGGTCTGAAGACACCTTCGAGACTCCCACCTCCTTTGTACAAGTGTCCCGTTCTTCAAATCTGTCCCATTGTCTACGAAACACTATCGGAGAAAAATCGAGGCATCTCCTGAACACAGTGGGTGTTCTACTTATTAGAGTCACTCGCACAAATTGACGCGTTCGCACCGAGTGGTCGGTAACTGATATGGTTCAACCGGAAAGGGGGTTATTTAAACAAAGTAAGTTAGAAATGTAGAATAATATTTTTTCATTTAACGGATTTTCAAAGTCGATTTTCTTCAAAACAAAGCCACATAGGAAAAAAATTTGAAATGTACATTTGGCGAGACTGTTGTACATATAACTGTGAAGGAGCCGATTCTGCGCGAATGAACGGAACCAAGAGTACAAAGTAGAATTTTCTTAGCTGAAGCGATTACGTTTTCAATGGAGCCGGGTTAAAAAGTGCATCGAGTGCGTCACGTCGCGTTGGTCAGTCTCTATCGAATTACACGCGTTCCTTACGAACCATTGCATTAAACCCTTTTCTGTATCAATAACGAGTGAAGTGAGACTCTCGTCTCCACCGTCATTTCCACCCATGCATGATCGACGTGGCATTCAACGCGTTAAGAATATCCGTATCGAAAAGAGCCTCTAAATTTGATTGTTTTGAATCGTGTCTTCCGCCCTAGAGCCGCAGTTTCCGCGGTTTGAACGTTGTCGAAAATGAAAGGGGATCAACGTCCGGTAGCCATGCTTGAGCAGCGACCTCACCTGACCCGACCCGACCCGACCCGGCTCGGTACCCTGCTAGACACCCGCCAGTCGCGTTATCATCGCCGATATCGAGGCGTGTCATCTCGCTGCACTTGGTAAATTTGGTATCAGCATTCTTGCGCCGTTGTCTACCTCTCCGCCACCTCGCTTCCACTCCCAACTTTCGATTAGTCTCTTTCTCTCGGCTAGTCTAGAACACCCTCGTATCGATGGCAGATCCGTCAATACCAACCTCGAGACTTAACCCTTTGCACTCGACCGTTCCCTTTAAAGAAATCAGTCATTTGCTACATTTTACTACAGTTTGCGATATTTACCGCTACAATTTTACTCTTTAGAGGGGACAAAATTTCTGGTAATTATCAATTTATAATTTGTTCGATCTAAAAGATAGAAGTAATAATCTGAGAACTCGTTGTTATGCAAGAAAGGGTTGAATACAGTGATGCGGATCTTTATTCAAAATAAAGGTGCAAAATTAGGTGCCATGGCCCACCTAAGCTTTTTTAAAATTCTTATGCCCCCCATGTAACATATACATAATTTTTAATATTCAAATATTGAATTATTCACTGAAGAAACTTAAATGATAGGTTTTAATTTAATTAATTTTTCAAATTCATCAAATTGCCCCCCACTGTAGGACGTGAGCCCCACGTTGGGAAACACTGGTATAGATCTTCCTGTTCTTCTTTAACCATTTTAACAAGCTGAAGACGATATATCGACATCCTTAAATTCTGTTAACGTTTATACTGTAGTCGATTGCACCCAGTCGTTCTTGTCGTAAATGCATAAAATCCGCGGTCTAGTGATTATTACCAACGTTGCAACGTTTCATATTTTCTTTTTCAAGCCACGTTATTTCGCGAACAAACGCGAGTTCAAGTAGACGATCCGAGGGAGCGAAAAGGGTAACAGCCATTTTAGATAGAATCGTAACTCGACACAGAGCGTTGGCGTGCCGCCAACGCCACGGTTCTTCGACAGGGAATTGTCACGAGGATGCGAAACCCTAGGTAAACAATGACCCAACAACCGTTTGATGAACTTCTGGAGGATCGAGTACAAAATCGAGTACTAAATCTACCGAATGTACACTCGTCTATCTCTGTCTGTTTTCAGCAGTTCTTCCGAGACACGCGTCTGGAACAATTCATTTATTTTCTCGGTATTTACCTTGATCTTACCGCCCAACAAAAACGAAGCTTAAAATCAAATTTAACGATTAAGCAGTTCAATCTAACATCATACAATTACTTGGCTCTTAAACGCTCCTAAAAGGCCAATTAAATATCGATTACGTGGAACATCAGACCAACGAGAAACTGAGTGCTAAGAGAATGCTAAAAAATTCGTCGTGGAGTTAAATAGTCCTGACGGCAACCTTCAACGGTTATACTATATATACGATACATGTTTTCAGCGTTCTTCGAAAAATTCAACTTCTCTACAGAACATTCGGAACTTTTCTTATTACAATTAGTATACGCGTGCCAAGAAAGGAAAATTGCCCGGCCAGATGCGCGTTGATCGTGCCAACGAACATGTGGCATTTGATCTGTCGTTGATCCGTGAAATCGCGGAGAGAAGATGTGGAAATGATCGATCTCTCAGCCGCGAACGAACGAGAGAATCGCGAACGGTATATTTATCTGGGCGGAGGCGCGGCGCGGCGCGACAGAAACGACGGACGACAGGTCGCGCGGAACGATTATTGGACTTCGCTGACCGCCGACATTAATTGGATTTTTTCCCTGATTCGATAAAGCGAACGGTATTGCAACAACATCGACGGCGTTTTCGCTCGCGTTCCCGTTTTACATTGTATTAGGCCAAAGCACGAGTAGTCGCGTTGCTTTTTACAAAACCGTTGCGAATGTACAATTTTAATACTTGCATGCACTTTCGATTATAATTGGCGTGTATCAACAGCGTTTTCGAATTAAAAAATTCGCGCTCGGAGCTTTTAACGCTGAATCTACGGTGAAAGGCTATACCCGGGTTTGGTGGTGAAATTCGCCCCAGACGAGTTGTTAATCGAGCTTTGGTCATTCGATAGTCTACCCAAAAAGCCCCATAACTCATTTGTAAGGGTAGTTATTAAGGAAAATCGAAAAATCAGTTTCTGGCCCATTTTCCCCATTTATTGACAATTCAAAATTCTGCAAAAATCCTGACACATTTAGGATACCGAACCACATGTTAGGTATCATTTTCAGATTTTTCCGTTGCAAACTCTGGTTGTAAAACACGAAAAAAAATCGAAAAAATGCAGATTTCATAGAGAAATCGAAAGAGCACACCTACAGATTTAATTTAGCAATGAGATATTATCGTAAGTGTTTATGCACAATTTTTTTTCAAATTCCTGAGTGTGGTGCGTCATAGTTGAAAAAAATAAAAACCACTTTTTTCGGCGTTTTTCCTAAGTTATACTTATCTTTTCTGAACGATAAAAATATATTATATGATATTAAACATTCCTACGTTCAGAAAAATATTTTCCAGACTTTAAAACTTGTGTAATACAAAAAACGAAATACTACTATGTATGGATAGTGATGGGCCTTGAGCATGTTCAAGCGGTATCGATTTCTTGTGACAAAGAATCATGGTATCACAAGCATGTATGATTCTCTGGGTATCAAAAAGTATCGGTTCCTAATGATAGTTGCTCAGGAGCCTCGATCCTTTACAAGTACATCTTGGATGGGTTTGTTATCGATACTATCACAATCCTGTGGTGTCGAGTCGACTGAATGACAAGTATATGTGCAATGTACATCCTACATATTATGCTTACTAATATCAAGCGTGAGGAAGGAAGATAGAATGAAAATATGTATTATGCTGGTACGTTCGAAACGGTGAAGACGTGAATTGCGAATGTATCGATACCAATTTCATGCAAGATGTATTTATAAAGGACGGAGTCATTTAAGGGGCTGTGCGCACCCAACTTACCACCACCACCCTTATCACTCACACATCGATAGATTCGCATATACGTATACGAAATGTAAGGGTTTACGGCAAAAGAAACTGACGCCTCAATATTGCAATTAGAAGTTCAGACCCGGTCGATTATGTTTCCTAAGAGTCCTGGCCAGGGTGGTTCAGAGCCCAAATTTCATATTTTTACGTTGTTGAAGAGTAATTTGCAATAATCGGCAGAATACTTTTTGTCACAAGTCAGCGCTGCCGATTATTGCAAATTACTCTTCAACAACGTAAAAATATGAAATTTGGGCTCTGAACAACCCTGGCCAGGACTCTTAGGAAACATAATCGACCGGGTCTGAACTTCTAATTGCAATATTGAGGCGTCAGTTTCTTTTGCCGTAAACCCTTGCATTTCGTATACGTATATGCGGATCTATCGATGTGTGAGTGGTAAGGGTGGTGGTGGCAGTTGGGTGCGCACAACCCCTTAAGAAGGTATCATTTAGGTATCGATACCATTTTTTGAGTACATGAAGGTTTGACACCGGCTCGAAAGTATCGATACATTCGACGTTTCCGTGATACCAGTAGTACATACTTGGTATCATTTCGGCACGTACTGGTATCACAGATCGATTACAAGTGCCTTATCTTTTGATACATATCGAAACACCCGAACAAGTACTTAAGTATCGAATTGTTTGAAGATTATGAGAAAGATTTGTATCACGCCCATCACTACATATGTATGGTAATATATTCAAATATTTCGAAGTTACTTTCAACGGCGCCAATTGGTGCAGCGGCTATGGTCTCCGACTACGGAACCGCTGATGACTTTTTGGAACAAGTTCAATTAGATGTTTTTTCTCTTCCTAACCATATAATTGTTGTTAAACCATTGTAAAAACATTTTTTAACAATGTTTAAACTATTTTTCGATAATATTTCGGAAAAATATTTTTTAAGTACTTTCTGCTCCTAGTCATTTGCGGACTGTATTACTGCTTTACTTAACATTTTTTTACATAGAATTGTACATCGTCTTGACTATCAAGTCTTTTATCTTTACTGATGATGGGCATTTTGATTTCGGGCATTTACCTGAGACAGTCGAGCTGTGAACATGGCTTTATTTAGGTGTTCCAATATTTGTTTGTGTACACCAGGTTTATAACACGGATAGTAACTTTGCTGATTTAAAGATCCTCTTCACATAATCATGTCAATTATCGCAAGCTGTTTCGTATTTGAAATAATTCGAAATAATGGATGAACATGATAATAACATTAACTTCCGTTATTTACTAGAAAATAATAATATTGTTTTTTCTCCTTTCATAAACTCTTAAAGTACACCAAAAATATTTTTCCGAATTATGATTTAAAAATAGTTTAAACATTGTTAATGGTTTAACAACAATTATATGGTTAGGAAGAGAAAAAACATCTGATTAACAAAAAAAACTGGTCCAAAAAGTCATCAGCAGTTCCGCAGTCGGAGACCATAGCCGCTGCACCAATCGGCGCGACGCCGTTTCGAAATATTTTAATATACCATACATAGTATTATTTCGTTTTTTGTATTACACAAGTTTTAAAGTCTGGAAAATATTTTTCTGAACGTAGGAATATTAAATATTATATAATATATTTTTATGGTTCAGAAAAGATAAGTATAACTTACAAGGGGCATATTCAGATGAGAATGGCCGATTTTGATGAAACTAATGTAAGTTATAGTTCTTCGAAAAATATTTGACACGTATTTTTTTTTATCGGCAACCATCCACTTTGAAGGGGTGAAAACAGCCCTCAAAGTTGGGAGTCAAAACCATATTTTTTGAAATATCTCGGAAACCAGAATTCGAAAAAATTTGTATTTTTTAAAAATTTGATGTTTTTCAATGGTAAATGTAGTCGCGCAAGAATTTTTTAACAAACTTTTTTTTTCCTCAAAAAAATGTGGTTTTGACCCCTGACTTCGAGGGCTGTTTTGACCCCCTCAGAGTGGATGGTTGCCGACAATAAAAAATACGTGTCAAATATTTTTCGAAGAACTATATCTCACATAAGTTTCATCAAAATCGGCGTGTATCAACTGAATAGGTTCCCTTGTTAGGAAAAATGCCGAAAGAAGTAGTTTTTTTTTCAACTATGACGCACCACACTCAGGAATTTGAAAAAAATTGAGCATAATACTTAGGATAATATCTCATTGCTAAATTAAATGTGTAGGTGTGCTCTTTCGATTTCTCTGTGAAATCTGCATTTTTTCGATTTTTTTCGTGTTTTACAACCAGAATTTGCAACGGAAGAATCTGAAAATGATACCTAACATGTGGTTTGGTATTCTAAATGTGTCAGAATTTTGAATTGTCAATAAATGGGGAAAATGGGCCAAAAACTGATTTTTCGATTTTCCTTAATAACTACCCTTACAGATGAGATATGTGGCTGTAACTTGGCAAAGAGGGGTCTTTTTGGGTAGACTATCGAATCGCTTTCACGGAAAATTATTTATTGAAGAGCTTTTTCCGTCATACAATGCTGGTCTAGAATAAGACTTTAATAAATTCCCTAGTTTTTATGTTTGATAGGATTAACGTATTTTGTCTCCATAAAAGTCGGACAGAATCCGAACGAATTCTATAACAAGACAAGGGAAGAAAAAGCAGATTTATTACACGTAAACGAAAAGGGTTGACAATATTCAACCCATGATTAATGATCAACCACGGTGATCAATCATCGGTACAGTGTCTGCTCGGAAAACAGTTTTCTCATGAAAAGATCGTAATTATCATACCAGTTTTCTAGCGGTTGCGACAAGCCCGTGGTATCACAGTTATAACGCCGGACACGCGATAACGATCCGAGATTGTGCCCGAGCGACTAGAAGGAGAGCGACGGAACGTGACTCATTGTTCGCATGCTATCGACGGCGATCGTGATCCAACAACTTCGTCTCGGATGCGCGGCGATCGTTAATCCGTAACAACGCGGATGAAAAACAGAAACGTAGGCGATCACGGCTTCGAGTATTATTCCGTTACGCGCCGCTTTCCTATTCAGCTACGAGAAGCGTAGCATAAGCTAATGAGCAACGCCTAATTAATTCCATTACGGTATCGCTGCTAAAAGAAAATGCGGAACTCGAGAAATATGTAGATCTAGGCGACCTAGCAGCTAAAAAAATAAATAAAACGTAGTCACCTGGCGTAGCGCTTACTGTACACATGTAGAATAGAATCGAATCGAATATACCAATTGTCCACGGGACGATGCGATCCATCGTTTGTTCTGCTCCAGGATTCAAGTTCCAAGAGAATCTACTGCGGACGATGATCCAGATCGAGAACACGTTCTTCCAACTGGGCGAGAGCTCTTCCCGAAATTGCCTTATCATCTGCGATCGCGGTGCCATGGACGCCTCGGCATGTAAGCAAAGATTATATCAATCGATATGTCGCTCGTTTCTCGGTTTTCTTTACCCTGTCTTTTCCTCCCTCTTTTTTCAGTTATATCGAAGGACAAGTGGGAGCTGATGATGGCCTCGAATGGCTGGAACAACGTCGAGCTCCGGGACAACCGGTATGTTAACGAAAATCTCTTCCCAAGATTCGTTTGGTTTCATTATAAATTGCGAAAATCAGCATCTCTTCTCGGAGAAATTAACAAAAGAAGAGTATTATATTTTTTTCGAGTTATACCGCTAGATTCTTTACTAAAAGATGCGCAACTTTGCCTTTTTAAACTATGAATTTGACAACAAAAAAAAAACGGTGGCGTCAACAGGTACAACCAGATCATCCACATGGTCTCGGCGGCGAACGGCGCCGAGGAGTTCTACTCGACGGAGGACCACGCGTGCAGGTCCGAGGGTGTCGAGCTGGCTAGGGACCTCGACTATAAAGCGGCCGCCGCCTGGGTTGGCCACCCCTATTTCGACGTGATCGATAACTCGCTGGACTTCGAGTCGAAGATCTGCCAATTAATCGAATGCGTCTGCCAGAAGCTGGGCATCGACACCGGCGACAGATTGCGCGACAGCAGCAGAAAGGTCAAGTTCCTCATCAAGGGTCCTCTACCGGCGGACACCGAGTTCCCGCCGTTTCAGGACTTCGACGTCGTTCACAACTACCTCCAAAGCAATAATCCGAAGATGCAGGCGCGTCTCCGCAAGCGCGGCCAGAAAGGTATGTGGAGAACGGCCGATAGAGGGTGTACTAATTGTTTACAAATAGCTACCCCTCATCTTGGATTTCGATCGCCTTGGAAAATTCATCGTCAAAGTCACTCGAAATTCTGAACAACTTCTCTTTATGCACCAGTAACTCGGTCTAGATATTTTCGCAAGAATATGTTCTACAGTTTGACCTTGACAGGATATCTGAAGGCCATCGAAGTCGGTGAAGAGTACTGTGAGTCTGCCAGATGACGGCTAAGCAAAATGTTTACGTACTCACTCTACACAGATTCCCCTACCGTCGCACGCATCGTCCTCGGCAAATAGCTATAGTGCATGCGATGGTAGGGGAATCTGTGTATAGTGAGATGATGAACAGTAACTATTTGTAAAGAATCACCAAGGGTATTCTTGTCTAGTAGATATAAGTGCATTCTGTGGTTGGGTTCTTAATCATAGGCGTTCTATTGTTACAGGTCACTGGTCCTACATCCACACCATCAGGCGTCCAAAAATGTGCGGTCAGGTGATTGAGGTGAAGACACAGTTGACTCACAGGGACTACCTGAACATGCTTGCACAGCGCGACGATTCGCATTTCACCATCTTCAAGCGTCGACGCTGCTTCCTAATAAACAATCAGTATTTCCAGTTAGATATATACAGAGAACCAGCTCATCCAAGGTAGGACCTAGGAGAATGGCCTACATAATTCAAGAGAATATGCAGAGTTAATGCTGTTGGTGTTCTATAGTAACGTGGTCGACGGGGTTTCAGGTGCCGAGGTTTAATGTTGCTTGAAACGTACACAGCGTTATCAGGAGACGAGCTGAAAAACATCTTACCACAGTTCCTGACAATCGAAAAAGAAGTCACCGGTAATCCGGACTACAGCATGTTCAACCTCAGCCTCAGAGAAGAGTGGAACAGCACCAATAAATACTGCCACAATTTACACGGTACATACTCCCATACTTTATTACCATTTACTGCAGAAGTGTAAGGGTTCACCATCGTTAAACCTGTTAACCGGATGTTCAATGGAAAAGAAAACATCCGGCTAACCGGTGAATTATTATAGTCTATTTTTCGAAAGAGGAAACTTAATATATACACATCAAGGATCATGGTAGATGCCTATTATGATCATTGATGAACCTTTAATCTCTTTCAAAAAACAGCCTGTAGTAATGGCGAATGTTATCCATTATACAGAATGAGTCATCCAACGTTAATGACACAGAATTACTCGTTAATTATTGTCTGTGTTGTGTTTTCAGTAAAATAACACACCAATTTTTAGTTCTAAATCACTGGATAAATGTATCTATATATTTTACGAATACCCTGTTCACTTCACACAGTTCTTAACTGTATAATGATTGTTTATCTTTTAAACAATAACTGACAATGAGATCGCACATTACTACACACGCTTTCATGTTTCGTACATTCCTACGCATCAGACGCCATCTTGCCATACATCGCACGTACACTTCTCGCTTACCAATCATACCAACCTATCAATCATACCAACCTAGCAAATACTAGATGTTTTCACACCCTCCCTCAATTCTAATCGTATCGATGAGAATTGCTAATCGAGTATTTGCGAACTATCTCTATGCCTTATAAATAACTTTGGCACCAGTGACTTAGTTAATATATCCGCAGTGTTTTTGTTTGTCTCTATATAATTTATAATTATCAAACCCTTATTAACTAAATCCTTAATATAATGATACTTAATGTCTATGTGCTTGCTTCTCTTGCTATTTTCATAGTTCCTTACAACATTGATCGCTCCTTGATTGTCGACAAGCAGTGTTGCATCGATTTCCTTATTCTCTACAGTCTACAGCAACACACCAGCAGGAATATGAAAAAATGTTTTATATAAAATATTCTTCATATGAAGGGGCACATTTAATGGTCCTCTGCACATTTTTCCATAATGGTCCTTTAAAGGTCAGATATATATCAGACATATTTTTTATTTCATATTCTTATTCTACATCGAAAAATAATTGTACCTCCGATTGAAGTTTCCCATTTAGAAATGCTGTTGGCATATCCATTTGGTTTATTTTCCAATTATTTTGCAGGGCTATCGAAAACAGCATCCTCACAGTCGAGAGTCTGGCTACCGGTGTATACATTGACTCCTCTTCATGGAGTTGGTATCCTTTAGCGACTAACCTCGCCTTTTTGACACCTTCTTCTTTTGTTCTAAATATCCACTTTGTATCAATAGCCTGAGCTCCTTTCGGCAGTATCATCTTTTCCCAAGTGCCCGACTTGTTGTGCGCTTCTAACTCTTTATTTACTGCTATTTTCCACTCATCGTCTTGTACTGCTTCAGCATAAGTTCTGGGATCAGCGTTGGCAAACAAACAGTATCCCATATATACACGATAGTCTTTTAAATGACTAGGTACTTTTCTTGCTCTTCTTGTCCTGTCTATTTCCTTTTGTTGTTCTTCATGTTCGAAGTGTTCTCTCGTTTCTTCTTCGTTTATGTTTTTGTAACGAGTCCGCGAGTTGCTCGCTCGCTGCAACGGAATCTCCTCGTGCTGGATTAGGCTCGCCGTGCCAGGGTCCGCGGCCGGACGAGGGAGTCGGTTGGTTCGAGGTGGACAAGGTGAAAGGTGGTGAAATAACGCAGCGTGATTGTCTTTTTACGCTCGTCGTTCGCACTCTCGCGGGGACGCGGAATTCGGGGCGGTTTCGGGGTGCGTACATATCCGGTACGGGGTGACTTCGGTAACGGCGGCGATGTATCGCCGGGTATTCTAAGGGGTTCCGACGCGGAGGATCGAAATCGCCGTCACGACGAAGTCGAGGGTACGGAATCGCGGAACGGGCCCGTTGTCGCAACGAGGCGCTGCCGCGGAGGATCGGCTTCGCCGTCACGACGAAGCCGTAGGTACGGGGTAGCCAAACGGTCTCATTGTCACAAAGAGGCGTCGACACGGAAAGTCGAAATCGCCGTCACGACGAAGTCGAAGCGTGGGAAAATCAGGCAGGAATGGTATTTACACGGGAAGACGGCTCGGCGGACTTCTGGGTTCATTCGCGTAGTCAGCAGTCAAGACAGAGTGAGCGTTGCTCGTAGCGGTATTTATACTCTACGCTCGGTGGCGAGGGGGAGTGGTGCGGTGAGGTGTCGTGCGTGACGTGGGTTTTCGGTTCCCGCCAAATGTGCGGAAAATCGGCATCTGGTTCCCGCCAATTATGGTGGTCGGTGTCCACCGTGAAATGGTAACCTTCGAAGTACGGCTTCATCTTCCGCACGCCCCATACCACGGCGAGGCATTCCTTCTCCGTCGCGCTGTAATTGCGTTCCGTTGTGCTCAGTGTATGGCTGGTGTAGGCTCGTTGTCGCTGGGGCCTTGCATGAGCACTGCTCCCAATCCATTGTCGCTGGCATCTGTCTGCAGGGTAAACGGTTGTTCGAAATCGGGACAGGCGAGTGTTGGTGCGTCGACCAGCTTGTTCTTCAAGGTTTGGAAGACTCTTTCTTCGGTAGCCGTCCAGCTCCATTTGGCGTTTTTCCGGGTGAGCCGCGTTAGGGGCTCCATTAATTCGGCGAAATTTGGCACAAGCCGCCGCGGCGTCAAGCATTTTCTTGACTTCTTCGTTGATAATTTCCTGCATGGTCGGGTTTCGGGGGTGGTATCTCTGTTTAATCGGGGTCTCGTCGAATAGTTTGATCCGGTGCTGGACAAGCGACGTCCGTCTGGCCTCTCGTTTGAACAGGGCCATTTCGGCACAGAGGAACTTCTCGAATGTTGCCCTCTCGTCGTCCTTTTTCTTTTTTTTTGTGGGGAAATGCGTTACGCATACCCCGGCTCCCGGGAGGGAAACCGAGGTTATGTAGGCCTTCGGCGCTCCCCTCCCCGGTGGCTACCCACTAAAACCCCACACCCGCCTACGTTAAATGGGAAGTGCCTGGATCACACGAGTACTCCACAGGATACTTCCCAGCTATCATGCATCCCGGGGGAGGGATTAGCCTCCCCCATTACCTAACCTAAAAGACCCCGGGCGGAGGGACCCGGCTGATCTCCAGGCCGGCGAATTGGGCTTCCCGAGCCCCCGCTCGGTCCACCCACGGCCCCCAGTGTCTTCGTGCCCTGCCTGGTCCGGGTGACCCGAAGGTCCCCGCCCCAGGCAGGGCAAGAAGACGCCGACACCGGTAAGAGAGGGTCGTCGCCTCAGCGCCCTCCCAACCACCGCCCCCCTCCGAGCTGGGGGCACGCGTCGGCGCGGGGAACGTCCCCACGCCCACACCCGTCTAGCCGAGCCCGGGTCACTCTCCCGGGCTCGTTCGGCGGCCTCCTTCTGCGAGATCACATCTTCGCAGGAGACCGCCGCCTTCCACGACCTCTCACTCGACACCATGTGACCGACCATGGCCCCGAGCGAAAGGTCCCACCCCTCCACCGCGACTCTCAGGACACGCCGCGGCTCGGCCCATGCCGGGCGCTCCTCGAGTGTATGCCGCGCCGTGTCCACCTCTTCTCCGCAGTGATGGGACTGCGCCGTCGGCTCCCGTGCGCGGCGGGCCCCGTGGACCGTTTCCCGGCGAGTGGCAGTCTCGTGTCAGGGTGCCGTCACGCCCGCACCGTGAGCAAAATTTTCGATACGCGTTGCGGCACTCGTATCGGTGATGCCCGCGTTGCTTACACCCATAACCTGTGTTGTGTTTTTAGTAAAATAACACACCAGTTTTTGCTTCTAAAATCACTGTGGATAAATGTATCTATATATTTTACCAATACCCTGTTCACTTTACATAGTTCTTAACTGTATAATGGTTGTTCATCTTTTAAACAATAACTCAGATCGCACATTGCTAAATACACACGCTTTCATTCCTACGCATCAGACGCCATCTTGTCATACATCGCACGTACTTACGCTTCTCGCACACCAATCATATGAACCTATCAATCATACCAACCTAGCAAATACTAGATTTTTTCACAAAAATTCTGAAAAAAAATACTGGCACACTGCAATTTTGTTTCGAATGATTGACGAGTAATTTGAAGTGGTCTTGCGTTAGATGACTCAATAGTGTATCATATTATACACATCATATTATACAGATCAGTCTTTTAAATTGCACAGATTACGCTCTTGCAGGCTTGACGGAATGTGGATCAGCGGAATGTAAAAATATCAGTTCGCCGGAAACGAAAGATAGCACATCAGCTAAAATACGAGTAAACGGGTTCGATACTAGAGACAATGCCGTAGAAGTCGGTGTGAATGGTATTGATAAAGTTGTTAATGGCGTGCAAAACGGTAAACACGGTGTTGTGAACGGAAATGCGAAATTTGTCGGACGGAGTAGCGTACAAAGCAATAGTCAAGGAGATAAAACACGCGTTGAACGTGGTAGTCCTGCTAAATAAAGGAAGGATAGCTTGTAAGAAAGACGCTGAAAGAGTATCGATGAGAATGGATCTGAGGATGAAACGCGTGGAAAAATTCAAAAACAAAAATGGTAAAAGTAGAGCAACGAGAGAGAGAGAGTGTGAGAGAGAGAGAGAGAGAGAGAGAGAGAGAGAGAGAGAGAGAGAGACACGAGGGAATTTCATGGAAATGATTGATTCCAAGGAAAATAAATAAAAGTATTCTATTGGCACTGACACAGTTAAATTTAAAGGGCGACAAAAAAATTTCCTGCGCAATACGAAAGTGACAAATTTATTGACCATAAACCACACCTGTTTTCTAACTTGAGACCTCACGGTGTCTCCTATTCAAATACTATATGTATATTACACGAGAAAAATTAATGTACTTAATATAATTGAATTATAACTTACGCCTATTTTCTACCAATCTGTTTTTTGAAACAAGCGATGTCGATTAATATACCGAGTATTTTTACATCTGAATCACCTCACTTCGCTCTCCATCTCTTTACTTATGTACGTCTTTTTGTTTCGATTAGGACTATTGTGGTAACTGTTTATTTAAGGAAATTTACTTATAAATAATTGTGATACAAGATACACGTAGTACGTAGCATACAAACAACGTATTCGGCGTATGTAATTATCCGAGAACAGTGTGAAGTATACTTTTCCTTAGAAACGTTTAACATTGTCTCGATAGAAAATTAATGTTATTGCACTAACGTAAACGTACTTGAACGGTTCATTTCGCAAATTCTACCTTAGACCGCGGAGAAGACTTTCCTTCCCGCGATAGGACTGTCTATTCTCTCAAGAAAATTCTTTCGTAGCGTAAAACACACAAACTCAATTTAGTATTTCTCTTATCTTTTTACGCGTTGCAAGGCGAGGTAACTTACAAAAGTATGGTTCAACGATTGTACTGTTCGGCAGTATTGTCAGAAGTATGTATTATAGTCATGGCAAGGTAATTGTCAAATGTACTAGTACTTAACAGGTATATTTCCGTTAAGAATTCGTTAAGTTGGTTACTGAGACGACAATTCGTTGAGAATACATACTTGTTTGGTGCAAGCAATATTAACTGTTGATTCGAAGTATTTCACGAAAGAAAGAAACTTACTTTGGAATAATGAAATTAGTCAGCACTTAATTTAATTCACCAATTAAAGTTTGATTCATCACTGATCATAACTTAATGAACGTAAACTGTGATGATTATACATGTATATGCTTATTTTACATAGACACATTTAATTACAAATTTTGCCATTGTTTAGAGACAAAGTGCCTGTGAAATATTCAGTCGCGAAAATGAGAAGAATGATGTATAAATTATATATTTTCAATGAGAGATGCAATAATCGGTTATTGATGCACTTATACCACATATAATTGATCCGAACTCATATGTACCCATGATTATCTAATAAAATGTCATGTGCCTATCACAATTTCGTCTACTTTTATACCCAAACTACATTCTGGTTTGATCGACAAAAACTTCAATAATTTCTTGCTGTATTCTTTTTCAGATTAAGGCTTACTTTGCATGCGGTACACGACTAGGAGGAGAATAGAATTCAATAGCATGTTGGTCACTGCAGATTTATTGCCATTTTTCGAAAAAACTTTCCTTCGTAATCTTACAGTTGTATAAAATAAAAAAGAAAACTTACAACTACATATAAATTGTTTTCGAATGCGTGAACTATTTTGAATTGTATCAAACTTATTAGCAAATATCTGTTACTTTTTCTTTCTTGTAACTCCGATGAGTCTAAACTCATGCGTTTCATCGTGTTAAGTAAAGCTTCTTTTATTAAAAATACTTAAGTAGTCGGAGGAGTGCACGTAAAGAACGAGATACGATATTTCAAGACCGAAAATACAAGATTAACAATCGTATATGCACGTTAGTATGGAATCATAGAAGCCCTGATTTATATTTTATAACATTATGTAGAAAGATATAACGAATAGTGGAAGCGTAATTGTTATTTTTGGTATACCTCGATTATTCTAAATTACTGTTAGTACCTAATATAGATACTGTAATGTATTAACCACCTTTCATCAGAAGAAAATGTTAACAATATTGTACATAATTCATATAATCCTTTTCTTACATATAGCACATAGAGCGACGATTCATTTGCACTGTACATTAAACATCGTCAAAAATTTCTTAAAGCTCTAATGGAATTTTGTAAAATATTTCAACAGAACAATACCCTTGTATCTGTAAACATTTTCCGAGTTTCTGTACAAAAGATCTCTTTGCTGCGACTGCCTAACCGAGGAAGAGGCACGATCGATCAAATTGTACAATAAAAAAGCAAATAATTAGAAGACATATTTCATTATTTATGGGCAAGTTAGGGATGTCAAATATGAATAGAAATATATTTTATGCAGGTCCCTGGAAGTATCAACTATACAAGTAAAGTGTACTTTTATATACATAACAAACAATTTCCTATAAATATCAAGTATTTAAATAATTTTTATGCTTTTTCATTGATTTCGAAGTAGCTGCGGCTCGCAACCCTATTCCCTATGTCCTATGTAATTTTTATTGGAAGTATCTACTTCGTTTAGTTTCTTCTAATACATAAAAAGATAAAAATCCTTTTATACTGCGATCATTTGTTCGTACAGTTTTCGATGCGTTTCGTTATCGATTCCCCAATGCGGAATCGAAACCATGAAAACTAAGAAATATTCTCTTTCAATGTAGTAAGCTAGCGTAATTCGAATACTTAGTATTTATCTACTAACAGCTTTAGCTTGTTGCGCTTTGTACATTTTCAAGACTTTCTTACTAGGTACCAAGGACTGACTTAAGCCTGGCCTTTTCTTACGCTTGTTCATTTGATTGTTCTCTTGATCTATCTCGTCGTCGTCGTTCAGAAGAATCTGTCCGTTGTACTGAGTCTGACAAATAATCGTTTCTTGCGGAGCACGAATCGCTTCTAACTCAGCTGCTGTTCGATGTAAATCGGAATCGTGTGCGAACGTACAATTATGGCCAAAACGGCATCTACCTTTCCTATAATTCCAACAAATCTTTCTACCATTTATCATTTTTGTGTCGTCCAATGTTGGTGTCATTTTCACATGTTTCTCGAGAATCGCGCTCTTTGCTTTCTCTGCTTCCACGAATGGATTTGAAAAGACTGAAGTTTTCATGGTAGGTGTGCCATTAAAATCGGGTGTTGGCAATGGAAGTTTTTCTTTGGAAGCTGCGTCGTTTTCTTGTTCCTTGTTATTCTCACAATTCTCTTCGTCTTCGTCTTCCTCTTGATCTTCCTCCTTAAAACTAATGGTTAGGCAATATCAGATTACAAAGAACCAGTTCAATCTTATGTGTAAGCGTCAACTGCTTCTTAATATATTCTCATGTATTTCCTATATGCGATACCATAAAAAGCATTGGGGATATAATACTATCTCTGTTCCATACGATACAATATACATTACTGAACATCTTTTATTAGCTCGCATTAATCAATATAAATTAATCTAGTCGAATAAATAGGCAGCTATTCTTGTAAATATTTTTAAAAAGTTTTTGTTACACGAAAACACCGCACGGCGCACCGTTGATATACACATAAATAGCTAACGTTGTTCCAACAAAATATCACTTCTCGAAATGTAAGCACCAAAACCGAAGCAAATTAACCGTTAATCAAATAAATGGTATTCCGCAGTTTTAATTACAGAACAAAATTGATTACTATGTAGTTAGAAATAAACAAACACTTGACGCGAACACCGCTCGTAGAATGTAGAATTAAGTTAGGTTTAGTGTCGTCAATTTTTAATAAAGTTAATTAAAAGGATAAATGAAAGTTGTACCATAAACGGGACAAAAATAAAAGTGTAATATACACCATAATATGGGACACAGATAGTAATTCATTTCAAGGAGTGAAATAAACGCGATCGAGTGAGGTTAAATGGAGAAGGAAAACAAACAAGGAGGCATAGAAATCTACATTGATGCAAGCTTACGTGTTATCGCCATTTTCTGAAATATCGTCGTCGCTACTCTCTGAACCTGAGGAAGTACCATAATCCGCAACTAAGGAAGCCATCGTTCTTACCAATTAATTAACACTATACTCTAACACTAATCTAATATAACCATTATAAACTGTTATGCTACCGTGCACACTACAGAAACGTGGCAACGTTGTAAATCGTACAATCACCGGAAGTTAGGAATGGCAGCGACGTACTTTTAAAATTCCAACCAAATATTAGGTCATTCCAAAAGTCACGTAGTTTTTAACTTTTTTAATTTTATTTTCAAAAAAATGTTGGTATTTTGAGAGAAAAAAATATCGACTCAATTTGAGATTTTCATTCTTGAATATTAAACGTTGTCGATCAACCTAATCTTGATTTATTAAAAATGTAAAAAGCTCCAATTCGAAATTTGGAAAGTCCCCTTCACTTTGTTGCACTTACGTAGATTTAATGAACAAGCATTTACAGTCGTTAATTTTATTAAAGAATCAAATAGCAATACATACATGTTTTTACAATATCAAATACATACTATACCACTATTGCCTATACTTAACGCACACGAAATATTCGTTTCTAATTGAATGCTTTTCCATATAGAAATCTTCCTGTTCCCAAGATCTAGCTTTTCTATCAGCAGTCTTTTATTAGGAATACCTGCCCAATACTTTCCCAACGTCGGTATTACATCACTGTGTATTACATCGTTCATATTTATGCGCGCCGATTCCGTTTCGTCGTCGGAATTCCATTGAGTAATCAAATTGACTGTGATGATCGATAAACGAAATTCATTAGCAATAAAAAAACATATATTTGCTAGATGATTCAATGGAATTGCTATTCTATAGTCTCTGGAATACTTAAAAATTATTGCTGGTAAAGAATCTATGATTATAATTCTTGTACGACAATCTTCTTTCTCCTCTTTCAAAGCGCTTGTTAGCCAATGTAGAACCTTAAATAGTTCACGTAAATTTTGTACACTGCATACTCTGATACGGTCCAAAGCTTCATCTACCACCTGCATTCAAGAATTATAGATTATAATTGTAATTATACATTTCGATAGACCTATAGCAATACCTTTTTACAATTGTTTTTGTTCAACAAGATTTCTTCTACACGGGAACCACAGAAATCTCTTTTCGTATCTATGTATCGTACAAGGTTGTTACCCCTGAGAACAATGTTGCTTGCAATCGTTAAACACAATTGTGTTTTACCGCTTGATGGTATACCACATAGTTCATATATTTGACCTGGATACAATCCACCTTTCAATAAGTTATCTAAACTAATTATTTGAATTCTTATTAGATATTCATCGAATTTTTACAGAATTACATAAGTTCAGTTACATTACCATGGTAAATCTGTAGGAATTATGTTACTCAATTCTATTTTGAGTAAGTCACAGGCATTTCTTACCACAGCTCCACACTTTTGTGAAATAATTTTTTTAATGTGAAGTATGTCCTGTCAACGTAACCTAAATTTAATATTTTCAGTTGAAAATATTTGTTCTCGTTGTTATTCGTAATAAATATACTTGTATACTTTGAGCAATAGTCCGGTGAATGTCGCCAACTTGTCCGAATCCTCGTTTACGAATTCTAGAACAGTTGTGATATTTCTACGTTCTAATTGTTGTACCACAGTATCGGATAATTTTAAGTCTATATCCGAATTTAATTTTGTCATTTTCGAGAAGACAATTTTTTCAACTGTTGCCTCTAAAATCTGCATAAAAAAATTTCATTGTAATATTTCGTTTGTATTTATACTGCTGATATCAACTAAATAAGCAAGCGATACGGCACGAACTTCCGGAATATTAACATTAACGAAACCATATACATACGTTTATTTGGATTCACGTGATATACACTGCTGTTCAAAAGTCTGTACACATTTCATTAATCTTAATTATCTGAAAACAATTATATAATTATATGTTGTTATTGTTAAATACGCACCAAGTAATTATGGGCATTCCATTTCTCATTAACGAATATACTTTACCAATAATTAATGTAAATATATAAAACATAAAATGAAAAAATTATTATATCTGTTACTATAAGAATCAATATAAAATATATTTTATAATTACATTTTTATGTTTATTTATTATTAATGCAGTTGTGAAAAAAAATTTTAGAAATTGTCAAAGTCTTTTAGATTATAAAATAGCCTACATTATTTTTATCTTTTACCTAGTTACGTGACTTAAACGGAATTAATAATAATAGTTTATATGACTAGAAATAATAATAGTTATTGTCTACACTACTCTACACAGTTTGGCGCGGAAATGGACAATAATAATAGATATCCCAATTGCCGTAAAAATACGATCGAATTTTAACAGCGTCCTATAAAAAAACCGAGTTATTAAAAAAAATGAAAGAAAAGGGGGCAAGAACCTATAAAATATTTATATTTTAACGTTCGAATAAAAATTGAAAATTATTATCGCGTATACTACGTAGATCAATGTAAATATAGAAGTGGTACCCAAAAGATGATGCGCCGAGTGCCGAGTACCGAAATGACCCCAGCGTCATTCTTACGATTGTACGTATTACACGCGGTCACCTCGGATATAGCAGAGCCGAGCCGAGCCGGAATTCGAAAAAACATGTGTAGCAAATTGTAACACGTTCATTCGCGTTTGTTCTTCTCGTCATGGTTCATTCTCGATCCATCGTAGATACGATCACAGTTTTGCCTCGGAAAACTCGTGGCGTGCTCGATATCACGTTCAAAAATGTGTTCGGTACACGTCCCATGAGAAGATCTCACGCGTACGTTCAATATCGAAACAGCCATTTATTCGAATTCGGTTAAAAAACGTACGCGAAGAGTCATCGACGCGGAAAACATCGGCAAACAAAGGTCAACCGAAGAGTGAGTAAAACCTTTTTCTTCTTATATATTACATTTACCTGCTTTCTACGAACGTTAGCGCGTGTGGTTGCACATATGTACATAAGTAAGCACGTGGCGTGTCCGTATACCTATATATGTATGTATACTGCGACACCATGTTGCGCTCGGTATAAAATTTCAATCGAAACTATTCGATATTACATACTCTTTCCGAGCGAAATCCTGCAAGAAATTCGTTATTTTTCGTGTAGAAATCTGTTGGATGCACGTTCTTTGCTTGAACTTTATAAGTCTCGCAGTCTTCGTACACCTAAATTCCTTCGAAATCCAACAAATACTGTGCCAATAAAATTTATCGAGACGAACGAAGTATGTAATACCGATTAGGATTAAGCGGGATAATTATCATGGGATTTTCGGTGCACGTGGCGTTTTATAGCACGCGCAAAGCCTAAAAGGGGTACTTACACACGGCATCGACGATATCAGTTTGTTTGCTTTATAAATTGAATCGAAATATTTGGATAACGGCTCCGCGTCCTTTACCAGGAATGTAAAGTGATGTAATACCGCGTGTAATGTATGTCCATATTTGTCTGTTGCGCGAACGGTGTTCTTCGAGACCATTGTAAAAGTCTCCGCGCAACAATATCTTATTTACATTAAAATCGTATTGTTTCGAGTTCCATACGAATGCGTCGTCGCACGATACACATTTTGAACATTTTAATTCTTTTTACCCATTAATATTCGCCTTTCCCCGAATCTGGAAAAAAAAGAAAGATTTTTCCAGGGGAGAAAATTTGAATTGTGAAGCGATATGCTAGATTTTATAGATCCGTTCGTTCTCTGAACGTATATATCGAAATTCGTGTGCGACAATAGGTCGTGCGAGATGTAGAAGAAATCCTGTATTCGGGAGCAATAGTTGCTGATTTGATTTGTTAGTCGGGAAACCAGTCCCTTTAATATTTTTACCAGCGACCAATCGGGAACGTTTCCGAGTGCCACGTTGCCAAGTATCCGGTTGGCGTTGGCCAATCAGAGGATCGGTGCCCGGTCGGAGCGGCATCTCTCCGTGGCTTGTGTAAACGCGGCGCAGCAAGCAGCAAGCAGCTCACGGTCTGGCCGCGGTCGAAATTTTGTCGGGAGCCGTCGCCATGTTTAGAAGTGTGTGCGTCCTTGAGCGAGTCGAGCGAAAATGTTCTGTAAAATATTAGATATAGCTCATGCACTGTACATTACGTGAGGTACCTAATTGCGATTTAACGCTCGTCGATCACGGGTGTGACAATTATTTTCGTGGATGGCTCGCCTACGTCGCAGAATTTTGTGATTACATTATGGTAAGTCCGCCCTCCTATCGGACCAACGCCAACATGGCGGACGAAAAATTTCCTTTGTATCGCCGCGAGGCTCCACTGACGCAATTGCGAAAAATCTATTTTCCACGGAGCCGCAACGCTCCCCGGTACTGGGAACGGTGTTTTTCATTTCCGTAAAACCGCCCCGGTGAAGCGACGCGATCATTGTTGTTATTACATCCGGATTAAATGACGTTTTTCGAATAAGAAGCCTCGAACGCCCTGAACGCTTGATATCGGGCCGTCGTGTATTTGTCGCAATCTCGCGTTATTTTAAATGACATCGCTCGTCTCGCTGCGCAGTCGATCGCCGAGAAGTTCTTTGTCTTCTCGATGCAATAATTTCCGCAGTATTTTTTCGTCGGCGCGTCACGCACCTCTTCGAAATTCCGATGCGGTGCATCGGTCGGATCGACGGTGAAATTTTGATTTCGGCGCTTTTTTCACAAATCAATTAACGTTCTCGTTTCGACTCTTGTCGGGTTACCTTGCGCCAAGTAACAAACGAAAATTATATACGATTAATTGTTTACACGCGTTGAACAATTAAAATAAATAAAGCATTGTTAATAATTGGCGAAGTTGTGTTCTCGTGTTCGTTCTCGTTGGTGTTTTCATTTTTATCGTTTTTTTAATCAGCACCTGTATGTTTATTGTTCAAATTGTGAAACGGTCGTGTGTTCGCCGAACGGGGCTATTTTAAAAATTAGTTTACACGTTTTGTAACTTGAAGTCAGTCAGAAATTCGTTTATTTTTTGAATTAATTTCTCGTTAGCTTCGGACGCAACTCCGCTTTTTTAACCTAATCTGTTTACAAATGTAACAGACAGTCTTCAATTTTTTAATTGACGAATACAAAGTAAATAATAAAAACATCTTCGTGACAGTTTTTTTGTTATTCATTTATTTTACTTGTTATGTATTATATTAATTTTTAACCTTTAAATATAGACTTTATAAACATTTTTTTTTATGAAATAAATGTTTCAAATGAACAATAATTTTTCTTCCACCGACATATATGGTTCTTATATGCTGTCGATACTCTACCGTAATGTTTGTACTTACAATAATATTTTGGATATATTTTTAAATTAATTTCAATGATATTACAGTGTGATATGTAATGAGCGATAAGCAGTCTGCACCTACTTTGCCACCCCTTAATGGGGGTGGAGGAAACAATGGGGGAAGCAATGGTGGTACACCGCAACAAACTGTTAGTTTGCAGCAAGTACTTGCCACAGCTCAGGGTCTCAATGTCCTCACCACAGGTGCTGGACAGCAGTTTGTTATTACTTCCCAGGTTCCTGGTCTCACACAGGTATATATTTTATTAATTTTAGTATCCTTCCATTAGACAGCTAATCTTTCGAACCTGTGTTTTCTAACTTTCTCTGTTACCGCAGGTTATACCAAGCAATGCGACAACAAATTCTAATATTCAACAAGTCGGCGTTACAAGACTTGTTAATATTAGCGGTACTCCACCACGTGCGAGTACCATGGGAGTTGCAGGAGCTAGTGGTTCGCCTCTTCCTTCTCCCTCTCGTCAGAATTCACCCAAAGTTGTTCTAGCAACATCCCCAAAACTTGTTAGAACTTCCATTGGCAACATGTTTGTTGCTCCGACGTCTCAAGCTTCTATGCAATCACCGCCAGCAAGAAAAAAGTTGAAATTAGCAGACTCTACCGAGAAGCCTATTATGTGTATCGACGATGCAGTAGGCTACAGAAGACGAATTATGGAACACAAGATGAAGAGGATGCGTGCGATAAGGGAGAAATACTCTGAGAACGCATCGGAGTTGTTCTTTCTGCATGCTGGTGGAAATATGATGGACTTTCAAACCTGGAGGAAGAGACAACCGACGCCTCAGTATCTGCATTTTTTACGGCAACATAGATTAGATCCGGACGACGATGACGAAGATTTAACAGTGCCACTGCCAGCAATATCAGAAATTCCATTAACGCCGATTGTTACACCGACCGTCTCTTCGATAGTTTCTGTGAATCAGTGTACAGAAGTAAAGATTTCTAGTATGAACGTCACGCCAGTTGCAGTGTCTACCACTTTACCTGCTGCAGTAGCTCAACTTAATCAGCAAGGTAAGCATAAACAATTGTTATGTATACATGTATGTAACTAACTGAATAATATTCATGAAGTCATTTGACTCTGTAATGGTACCCTGTTTTCCTAATCAGAATTTACACAAATACTTTCAGGCACATAGTTTATGGTACAAAATCAAAATTGTCAGAAGAAGTTAATAAAATCCTGTATTAACAATTGTGGTGAGGTCATGGGAGCAGTCAGGGTACCATTGGTGGGTTAAGAGTAATTAATACAGGTGTGCGAGATTCCGAAAATGTCGGGAACCCGAAGGAAGCCACCGGTTCGAGGCGAGTGGTGTTCTCTAAAATTTTGGGATTTTCTAGAATTCCTGAAATTTTCGAGAAACCGTCCGGATCTCGCACATCTCTAGTAATGAACTGTTAATAAAACAATGCTATTTCACATGTAACACAAATCATGTTTCCCAAAGTAGTAAGAGGCACACCATTATATCGAAGTTCAATAGAAAAATCTTGGAAAAATTCTTGTACCCTATATGTAGATAATCAGAATATTTATTTCGAAGTTGTTAGTAGATGTTTATACGACATTATGGAAAATAATAGAGACTCTTTAGTAGACGTTTTATATCAACCATATAATTGTATGCGTACTAGGACATGTACCAGGTAGGCCTCAAGGGGGCCGCCATGGCATGGTGTTTGCCTTCAGAGCAGCAATTCAATCTTCACCAGTCACCGTTCACTCTCCACCTACTTCTACTCTAGCACCCACGCTCATTATAGGTGATTACCGCAGGCTTATCGTTTGATGTTTAGATTCATTAATTATCGTATCGCAGTTCTTTTCTATTATTATGATCGTATATGGTTGAAAGTTTATTTCGTTCTTTGCTTTATTTCGTGCTGATCAAGCTTATAAGTACACAAAACGGCGATTGATTCAACAATTACGTTGCAACAAAAAACCGTATTTTTGTTTAAGCTAATGCATCGGATATTATTTATACTAGTAACGAAAAAAACTTTATCTAGAATGTATTTAATCGAACAATATGGTGAGCATTTTCAAAAGTCAAGTAGTTACATGCACGTTGCTTCTTAAATTACGTCAAGTTATATTTACGTTCATGTGAAAAGTTGTAGGATATTTTGTTCTCCTAGCTTGCATTCCTTAATCACGAATATCCCATAATTCATTCTCATAGTAACGATTCCTTTTGACGAAGTTACTTATGTTCACATTACACCCTTGTTTAAGTTAATGATGTATGCATTGTGATAACTACATCCTTGTTAACGTTGTAGAGTATTTGTTGTGTAATCCCACAGAAGACGGCCGCATCGAGTTCACGCATCTCGATGCTGTCTACTCTATGTGGGAAGATGAATTCATAGCTTTTGTTAAGGTCGATTAGCAGCAAGCTTTTCGACATCGAGGGTGCTGTTGATACACATTTATCACCCTCGACTTGCCAGTGATGCCGAACGAGCGAGCATGCATATTAAAAATCATTTTCCCTATCGTTACAGGTAGTGCACCGGTTATTCAAAGTTCTCCGAAACAAATAACAACTACAGTAGCATCAGTATCGGCAGCAGCAACATCAGCATCAGCAGCTCCAGTCGCGGACAAACTGTCCACAACAGTTACAACAGTCACAACAACCACAACTACTACCACATCGACTATAACAGTTACTTCTACTCCTATTCCTACACCTACTCTCACCGCAACGATCACTACTACAGCGCCAAAAATGTCTACTGCGCCTACTAGTACTCCCTCTCAGCCAGTTGTAAAGCTCGTTAAATTACCCGCCTCTAATTCAACAGTAAGCGATATCGCGAATAATCAAGAACAAATAGTAGAAAAGGCGAAACAGGTGTGTATCGTACTCGTCGTATTGTTGTGCAACGTATCAGAATTATAGGTGTACGAGAACTCAAAATGTCAGGTCGGGGCGGGTCGAGAATTTGATTCGGGGTCAGGATGGGTTCTCGAAAATTTCGGGATTCCCGAGAATATGATTCTCGAATATATTTGAGAATCTCGAAATTTTTTAGGACCCGACTCGTCTTGATCCGTCCTGACCATCGAGCACCTGACATTTTCAGGTTCTTACGCACCTCCAATGAAAATGCAATGTGAGCGTAACACATTGAAATCGTTTGCAGGAAGCGTACGTTATGCAAAGGATTGCCGAGTTACAGCGGGAAGGGTTATGGTCGGAGAGGAGATTGCCTAAAGTGCAAGAGCCGCCTCGCACGAAAGCTCATTGGGATTACTTATTGGAGGAGATGGTCTGGTTGGCTGCTGATTTTGCTCAAGAACGGAAGTGGAAGAAGGCTGCTGCGAAAAAGTGCGCGCGCATGGTTCAGAAGTACTTCCAGGAGAAAGCGATTCAAGCGCAGAAAGCGGAGAAGTCACAAGAGCTCAGGCTAAAGAAGATTGCCAGTTTCATAGCTAAAGAGATCAAAACCTTTTGGACGAACGTGGAAAAGGTGTGTTGTGTGTATATATATTTCCTTCTGTTTGATTAATTTCCAGTTTACCCCACACTATTAAGCCGACAGTTTCGGTGTATTCCAATTGAACCTGTGTGCTCGTTGTGGGAACAGCAAAGTCTGATTATTGTGTATGGTTGTACTCGTTGCGTAGATGCGATCAAAGAATTAATTCAGGACACTTAATTCATAAACTTCTTTCAAATATTGTTAGTTCTGTATTTGATTACGTGTATTATCTTGTTCTTTCGGTTTTCAAGTTGGTGGAGTATAAACAACAAACAAGGCTGGAAGAGAAAAGAAAACAAGCGCTGGATCAACATTTGAACTTTATCGTTGGACAAACGGAAAAATATTCGACGTGGTTAACAGAGGGGCTTAATAAAACTGAAGGTCCTCAAAGTATACCGGCATCCATTAATAGTTCACGAATATCTTCTCCAGTTCCGCCCGGCAAATCTCATTCTGATGGTAAATCAAATGGACTAGATAGCATACTATATATGTATGTGTTATCATTGACACCGATATATAAAATTAACGTTGTTTAATGCAGAGGACTTTCAACCGAATCAAAGTTCGGACGATGACGAAGAAACCATAGCTAAGGCGGAAGAAGAATTAAAATCTGTAACTAATCATAAAGAAGAGGTTGAATTGTTAAAGAGAGAATCAGAAATTCCGTTGGAAGACCTCCTGAAGGATTTGCCACCGGATTACTTAGAAGATAGAAAGAAAAATTTGTCCCCGTCGAAAGAAACTGCGAACGAAGTATGTTCATAAAAATTCCTTTGATTACATCCAGAGTAATGATGCTTATAACTTATTTTTCTGCTAACAGGGCAACGATGAAAAGACCACGGATGGTGATACAGATTTTGTTGCGGCTTCGGACGAATCTTCGGACGAAGAAGAAACTATAATGGAACAAGAGAAAGTGGAAGAAAATACGGATTACAAACAGGAACTGGATGAACTCAAAGTATATACCATTTATTCAGTATTTTAACACTAAACCTACCAGGCATTAAAAGTATGTGATCTGTGTGATACTTGATAAAAGTGACACGAATAAAAAATTCGAAACCAATCATTTGAACTGGTTGTGGTGTGTCGAGGAAAGTCACGAGTAATCCGAATATACAACTTGCATTCTTTCAGGCTGAAAATGAAATGTCTATCGATGATCTTATGGCGAAATATGGCAATATGTCGGACGCTCCAATGGATGTTGATCAAGAACAAGGTATGCAACAAGTATACGCTTCGCGCGAGTTTTCTACGACGTTGATTAATCTGTGATGATAATTTACCATTTCTGATGGTTCGAGGAATGGTTTTCATTCCTTGACACCGATTCCTTGATGTGACACGAGGCATTTGTCTGAGATACCCGATGCATTACATCTAGTTGAGTTATATCGTTAATTACAGCGACGTATACTAACGTGCAATGTTTTTCATTTAGATTCGGATAAAGAAAGCATAAAAGAGGAGGAGGGACAGGAGAACGACGAGGAATCTATCAGCAGTGAAAATGAGAGCGAAGAAAGTGACAATGAAGTTGGCGAACAGGAGTCTCAAACGCAAAGCGACAATGATGCTGATGTCGGGCTCAAATCGCTTTTGGAAGATATCTCTATGGAAAAATCTACGGACGAAAAGGTGAGACAATATGTTCGTAACTAATCGCGTTTTATTTAACCCCTTACACTATGATTTATTTTACTATTGCAATGATTAGAACCTTCGATGTCTATAATTTACTAAGAAAAAAAGAAAATTTATATTTATTGTATACCCACGTGTTCTCTAATGGCTAAATATTAACTAGAATAAAATGGAATTTAATTTCAATTTGAAGGAAATTAATAATATAAATATATAGCAAATTTTGTTCGAAGTTTTCATCACGAGTCTGACTAGTCTGACTCTATTTAACGAAGAAGTATTTGAATAATGTATTCATTATATTCATATTTTACAGACTGCAAAAATAGATCATTCGAACGCTCACGATGAAATGGACAACGTGGCTGCATTGGCAGAAAGTATCCAACCGAAGGGAAACACTTTACTGACTACTAGCGTAAGTTATTTGAAGTAACACCCACTTAAATAAAAACCGGGAAGAAGCCTTTCATCCAAGGTTGTGTGACGATTGTTTGCTCACGATCATTTCAGGAAGGCAGAATAAAATGTGATATTCTCCTTTGTAAAATAGATTAACTTCAATGGTTTATTTCGGAGAGATTATTACGACAATTTTTATGCAATTAATATGCCAATTGAAATGGCGTTGTAACTTTTTCTGACGTGCGAATCGCGTTACTTACAGGTTGTTACAAAAATTCCGTTTCTTTTGAAACACTCTCTTCGGGAATATCAACACATTGGATTGGATTGGCTCGTAACTATGTACGAGAGGAAATTAAACGGTATTTTGGCAGACGAAATGGGTTTGGGTAAAACGATACAAACGATTGCCTTACTCGCGCACTTGGCATGCGAGAAAGGTAATTGGGGCCCACATCTTATAATAGTGCCAACTTCTGTAATGCTTAATTGGGAAATGGAATGCAAAAAATGGTGTCCAGGTTTCAAGATTTTGACATACTACGGAACGCAAAAAGAACGAAAACAGAAAAGAACAGGTGATGTTCCGTATCTTCAGATAAAATCGTTTTCTATCCAAGGAATAACTTTTACGTAACACCTTTCGTTTCTTTTTACGCCAGGTTGGACAAAACCCAATGCTTTCCACATCTGTATCACATCATATAAATTAGTTATTCAAGATCATCAAAGCTTTCGAAGGAAAAAGTGGAAATATCTCATATTGGACGAAGCTCAAAATATCAAAAATTTTAAATCGCAAAGATGGCAGTTGTTGTTGAATTTTCAGACGCAGCGGTAAACATTTGAACTACTTCAAATAATTTTATTCTCGGAACACAAAACTATTTTTTACACACGAAACTCGTTTTGTTTTTCAGACGACTGTTGCTTACTGGCACGCCGCTTCAAAATAATCTTATGGAACTGTGGTCTCTGATGCATTTTTTAATGCCTAATGTATTTCAGTCGCATAGAGAGTTCAAAGAATGGTTCAGCAACCCCGTCACAGGCATGATCGAAGGGAACAGTGAATACAATGAAAACATTATTCGTCGTCTGCATAAGGTCTGTACGTAGTTTGCCATCGTCCTTACGTGTTTGTACATAATATAGCAATTCGCTACCGACCCAGAGACTTGATAATCGTTGCATTTCTCTGTTTTTAAAACAATAGCGAGATATTAAAGAGAATTCTCTATTAAAACTCGCGTGTCAGAATTGATCTGGTATGACATACGAATCCTGTCTAGAGAAACAATTATACTAATTATTCTATCCTCTGAAAGACTAGCTTTAATCCATTTCATTTACTCAACGATTCTATCTTTCCAGGTTTTACGGCCGTTTTTGTTACGAAGATTAAAAACCGAAGTAGAAAAACAATTGCCGAAAAAATACGAACACGTTCTTATGTGCCGGTTGTCGAAACGACAGCGATATCTGTACGATGATTTCATGTCCAGAGCAAAGTAAGCATTTAGCATGCTTCTACAAGTTCTCTCAATTAGGTAGGATAATTTTTAACGTTGACTTATTGAATTCCTTTATTTACTTTTTTTTGCAAGGACAAAGGAGACTTTGGCTAGCGGTAATCTGTTGAGCGTCATCAACGTGTTGATGCAGTTACGTAAAGTGTGTAATCATCCAAACTTGTTCGAAGTGAGACCGACGGTCTCGCCATTTCAAATGGAAGCTATCGAATATGTTACGGCTTCGTTAGTATGGAGTGTTCTTGATTATGATCCATTTAAGGTATGCATTAGATGCAGCAATATGTTTCATTTACTCTCTGCGAGTTGCTGATTGTTCAACATATTTTTTTTATATTACAGCATATCGACTTATCTAGTATGAATCTTCTTTTATGCGATTTGGAGTGGTCGCTTACCGCATTCGTTGCGCATAGAGTAAGGCGATTGCAAACACCACGAAAGCTTATAGAGGAAATCGGCAGTCAACCGGACCCACCGCCGAGATGTCCACCTGGGAAAATTAAAATCAACGTTAGACTATCGAATCAAGCCAAACCACCGTCTACACCGCAGCAGACTCAAACGAAATTAAAAAACTTTGCTGGAATCTTACCCACTACTCGCGTTGGAACGTCTCCTTTAATTAAAACGATAAATAATCAAAGCACTACGGGACAAGGTAAGCAGAAATTACCTGCAAACAATCGACCCGTTTGTTGTAACAATGACGTGTAATTACAATTATTTTCTAATTATTTGCAGGTGTTACTTTAAGGGTATCGGGTGGTCAACAATTACAGGGATACTCGGTTCAATTGGTTCAGCATCAGGGTAGCGTGAAAGGTAAAACGTCGCTCATTTATTTTCCTTCACACACACACAAACACATACATACACGTATATATGTTATACTCATGTTATATTCATTAAAAGAAATTTTAATCCCGGTGCATCATCGATCAGTGGTTGCACTTAAATCATGGCAGTGTAATCACTTTTGCAGTGGTGCTAGAGAAACTGATCTCATGCCAGCTTGTTTATAATTTTTCCGTGTTATAAGCATTCTAGACTTGAGAATACATTAACAAATACATGAATTTAATTATACTGTTATTGCTCGTAAGTGGACAGCGGATGTTTATGCAAATTCTATACATTTTGAACATTCATCGATAAAAGGGAAGAAGAAGAAATAATCATTTTTCGAAAATTGTATATGTAGTTCTTAATGCATATTAAGGTGTTTACAATACTTACATGCTGTGAATGCATAAAAGTCTGTAGTCCATGGGTGAGTTACCATTTGTGTAAAATATATGTTGTGTTTGCTTCGGAAATAGCCATCCCTGTTGGAACACTAGCACATAACCCACAAAGTACAACAGTGACACCAAGTACAGCAGCATCGAATGCACAGAGGATTACAGTAGGGAATGCGAATATCAAAGATGGACTGCAACGACTAACCACGCAGACAGTCACAGTTAAACAAGGTGATTCCGTCCAAAGAATAGCAGTGCCTAGTTTTGCACAGCTGGTTCAAACATCTACTGGTAGACATATCATTCTGACTTCGAATCAGCAAAACACTAACACAGGTTTGTCCCATGAACGCTCGTATCCTACTGACCCCCATTTGTGATCCATACTCAAGCAATGTGTACACCCACCACCCTCCATCTTCATATTTCATTTATGCACATCTCATTCAGTGGATGTTGTTTTAAATAATACTTTAATCGAACGATGCATGGTCATGAATAATTAATGTCTCCTCATGTTAACGAGGAAAAGTGTCCACAGTAACTTTAGCATAATGCAAATTGAAAATATTTCCTATACAATTATATCGATGCAGGTGGTCGAAACACGCGTCGCTAATATCCCTCTTTGTTTCTACAGTCTCGTTTCCAGTAATATCGCCAAGTGGACAACGTTTGACGGTTTTATCGAAATCTCTGATGGGCCTAACCACTTCGGCAGCTACGGTGAACAAAGTTGTAGGAGGAGTGGTAACGACGTCGAGTGGAACGAGCGGAAGACCCGTGATGAGAGTACCACCTCTGAATGTGACTGGTTCCCAGGCAGCACAGCCCTCGACTGGCAACGGGCAATCTCCTCAACAGTCGATTCGCTGCGGTATTGTCACTAGACACGCACAAAAGGAGTCTGAAAAGGCACAAACCAAGGAACGTCCAAAATCCGAATTTTATTTGGTAATTATCCAGTCAAATCACATTTTAATCGGTGAACCTGCAGAACAGCTGAGAACTGTAAGTTGTTAAGAATTATATTCATGCTTGAATTTGTGTATTAATATTGCAGCCGCAGTTGGAAGAGGAACGAAAGCAAAGGAGGCAAGCCAAGCTCCGTCTTCTTACGAATATCAATGAAAGAAGATGCGCAGCGTGTCCTCTCTACGGGGAGGATCTGTTCATGGCGTTGAGGATCGGCAAACCATCAACAGCGTGTCGATGGCACAACGGTTGGGTTCATTGCGCAACCACCAAGGAAAACGTTCGTACCCGCAGGCAATTCTTTTCTCGTACAGAAGCACTCGCGGAAGCGATCAACAGTACAGAACAGATTGTTGAAGAACTCAAGGAAGTTTTCGAAAGGTGCGCTCTCTCAGCTACATAAACTTGAAAAATACATGGTTATGCTTCTATCTAACGATGTACAGCAATATCGTCTAATTGTGGTTACAGGTTCGTTGTTCATGTTCCTGCTGTGTGCGCACCCACGCCACGTTTTCATGTTTCTCATCCACCCCCACACAAACTGTTCGCCCAGAAGCGCATGCAAATGGCGCTGCAACGTCATCTGTCGCCGAAATTCGCGTTGTTCCATCCAGTAGCTAGTGCAATGATGACTCAGTTCCCAGATCCTCGACTGATACAGTACGACTGTGGCAAACTACAATCCTTGGATCGACTTCTTAGGAAGCTTAAGTCAGACAACCATAGAGTTTTAATTTTTACACAAATGACAAGAATGTTGGACGTTTTAGAAGCTTTCCTTAATTTCCACGGCCATATATATTTGCGTTTAGATGGTACTACCAGGGTGGATCAACGACAGGTATCAATCGCTCTGTTGCTACGATCGTTTTCTTCGAGTTTTCAGACTTGTCTCTCTACACGATACGTATTTGCAGGTTTTGATGGAAAGATTTAACGGCGACAAACGGATATTCTGTTTCATTTTGTCGACTAGATCTGGAGGGGTGGGCGTCAATCTTACAGGCGCCGATACCGTTATATTTTATGACAGCGATTGGAATCCCACCATGGATGCCCAAGCACAGGATAGGTGTCATAGAATAGGCCAAACACGGGATGTACATATCTACAGGTATGTAGAAACGAATATTTGTGCTTTCCCATATAATTCAACTATTATTTTTATTATTACATATTATTACTATGCATAATGAAGAAGAAAAATTTGTTATAATAAATATTCAAAAGTATTTCCGCATAGCATAAAAACATCTACTAATTTGTATGCTAAATTGTATATTTCAGGTTAGTAAGCGAAAAGACTGTGGAAGAAAATATTCTAAAGAAGGCCAATCAGAAGCGATTGCTCGGAGATCTGGCCATCGAGGGTGGCAACTTCACGACTGCTTACTTTAAGAGCGTAAGCATCTCAAACAATAATACAAAAATCATCCGATGATAACAATATCACAAATCATCGAACTTCATTGATCTTTACACAGTCTACCATCCAAGATCTCTTCAACATCGATCAGACAGAGAACGATGCTTCGGCGCGAATGGCAGAGGTGTTGGAACAGAACAAGGATCGTGAGAAGTTCCTGCAGAAGGATGTTCCAAGTCAGGGCACGGACGACAAGGTGGCGATGGGTGCGTTGGAGACTGCACTCGCCGCTGCTGAGGAGGACCTCGATGTCCAAGCGGCGAAAACTGCCAAGGCGGAAGCTGTTGCTGATTTGGCAGAGTTTGACGAGAACATACCTTTGGACGAAGCGGAGAAGGACGACATGCAAGTCAGCAAAGCTGAACTTGAAGTGCAGAACCTGGTATCACAGGTAAAATTAAATTTGTTTCATCAGTTTTCGATCAGATCACTGGACTGCGGCCTCTAATCAGACCAACCAACAGTCTATGCGATCTCTAATCGAATCGTTCGGCAAACCTGTAGAACAGCTATAAAATCTCAATGTTTTGAACAACTTCGTTTCGCTTAGTTTCACTTAGTTTCAGAGATATTTGTGAAAAACTGTGTCGCTACCACTACAGTGAATTCTGTTTGTACTCTTGAGGAAAAAGTTGTTCAAAATATCTACAACAATCGTTCTTTAATACTAATGTTGTTCTGTGTTCAGCTTACGCCGATAGAACGGTACGCGATGAAGTTCGTCGAGGAGTCTGAGGGTGCGTTCTCAGCGGCTCAGCTCGCAGCTGCGGAACGCGAGCTAGAAGAGCAGAAGAAAGAGTGGGAGCTGGATCGGTTGCGAGCGTTGCGCGAGGAGGAAGAGAGGCGGATGAGGTTGGCCGACGACGACGAGAAACCCTTAACGTTCGGCCGCGAGGATGCGCAGAATCAGGTTAATAATGCTAGTAATTCTAAGAAGTTAGTCAGTAAGAAACTGCCGGCGAATAGTAGGGGGAGGAGGAGGAGGATAGGAAGTTCGCGTAGGAACAACAGTAAAAGTGCTCAGGAGTCTGAAAGTGAAAGCGAGACCACCACGGAGTCCGAGTCGGAATCTCAAGAGGATGTCGTGGAGGATAGCCTTGACGAGGAGTCAAGTCACACGGAGAGTCAGAGTCAGGGAGACGAGGACGAGGAGGAAGAGGAGGACGAAGCGAATGATTCCGAGAGAGGAGGATACCCTAAGCGTAAAAACCGTTCGAACAAATCGTTCAGTCAGAATCATTTTGATCTGAACAGTCCTCGGACCCGCTCCAGAGGAAATGTCAAGATCAACTTGTGGACGTTGGACGTGAGTCCGATCTTGCCGGGCATAAAGCCGAAGTGTCGAGGCAGGGCCAGCAACATGAGGAAGCAGAGGGAGATGGAGATGAGAATGAAGGCAGAGGAGAGCTTCGTGCTGCCTCTGCCGCCGTCCTCGTCGAGTCCGAAAAAGCTGAACGCTACCAGTAGGTCCGACGACGAGTACAGACCTACGAATCCGAAATTGGAAGAGCCGGATTTGAAACCCGCCGAGGCAAACAACAGCAAGTTTTCGTCTAGTAGAGGTTCGACCGAGGTCGTTGAGAATCGTAAGGTTATTGCGAATCATTGCGATGCCACAGCCGCGTCTTCGTCGAGGACGAACAGTAAAAAGGATACGGAAAAGGAGAAAGACGAATCAGACTTGATTTCAAATTCTGTAGAAGCAGAAGTAGCGTGTACTCTGTTGGATGAATCTGTATTCAGCGGGGATCAGGAGGAAATAGACGAGAAGGTCGATGACGAGGAGACACAGGATCGAATCGATTTGTCTGCGGACGAGTCTGCGGAGCAGAATAATTGTGCGGACGAAGCGAGTTCTAGCGGGGACACCGAGAATGCCGATGTCAGTCTTCTTTCGCAGACTGGTAGCTCTTGCTCGTCCGCGATGGAGTCTGGTACGTTGAAAATGATATCGGACTCTGATCTAACCGAAGAGATCAATGTCTCTGAGAGCTCGTTAAGCACATCTTCCTTGAAGAGCAAGACAGTCTTTCCAGAGGTAAACGAAACCATCGTGAAATCAGCGGCAGAGAAGACGACCGAATTAACTTTGGAGAACGCGGTCGCATCAACGAAGAAACTAGAAACAGAAAGCGAAATTGTTAGCGAGGACACAAGCGCTAAGAAACCAGGAAGTCCTGTTGAATTGAACGAACGATCCAACGAAAGTGCAGAATCGGACGCGAAAAACGAGTCCGCCAATGACAACGTGTCCACATCTGTGATAGAAACAAGCTCTAGTCAGAAGATCGGTAGCGAAGAAGAAGTAGAAGAAGACGCAGCAGCAGAAGAAGAAAAAGTAAACGAAAAAGAGGAAAGCTGTTCTAAATTAAACGACGAAGAAACGAGAAGCGACGACAATAAACCGACTCATTCCACAGATGTCTCAGAGTCTGACGACAAAGCCGAGTCTGATTCTACTTTAGAAAACAAGCTCAAGTCTCGCAAAACTGAAACCGTGTCCTACAGAGTAACTACGCGAAGCGGTAAGATCAATTTCATGGTCGAGGTAACCGAAAGCAAAGATATGGACAGCGAATCAAGCTTCGAATCGAACGTGCCAAAGCACAATCAAGAGAACGAAAATTTAGCGATCGTCAAGAAGGAAGGGAGTAAGCTAGCACTGATAAGGAGACCGGATACGCCAAGACCTTCGGAGCAAGGTAGAATAACCAGATCGAGCGCCGGCCGGTCGCTAACACCTCCGCCGAACAACAGTCCCACGAGATCGGTTCAGAAAAGACACCAAGCAGACATTCCACTGTCGGAGGGCTCGAAGTTATCTCCTAGGCCAGTGACCAGATCCTTGTCCAGTGTAAACTCCCCGGTAAGGAACGAGGAACAGCAAAATGTCTCCTCTTACGAGAAACCGACCACGAGAAGTTCGAAATCGTTGGACAACGGTTTCTTGAGCCCCACACCGTTCCGTCGGAGCAGTTCGATACCGCCGATGAAGCCATCGGAGGTAAAAGACAACACCGGCAGTCCTACCGCGAAGCCTAAGAAGAACCTCGTCAACGAGGCTATCGTCGTCGTCGAACCTCTAAATACGAGTACCGCGAAGAGACGACCGGACACGCCGGTCCCGACATTCGAGCAAATGTCGAGGGTCACGCGATCCGGCCTGAACTTCACCCTGAACTCTGGGAAGTCCTCCTCCAGCCCCAACCACGTGGCCGCCCCTTTCAGAGGCACGAAACACGGCCGGAAAGCTGACGCGGAAGCGAAGTCGCAGGAGGAGTCTCCCAGCACGGATTCGAACGGGAACGCGGTCGCCTCGGAGGACTTCGGGAAACAGGACGACTCTGGATTCACGGAGATTGACGAGAAACCCCAGCGTACGGCGAAGGTGGTCGCAATCCTCACGCTGGACACTAGAAGCAACCACAGCGGCGGCAAGGCCTCTAGTTCCGTGAAGACGACGAACTCCTCCGCCGATAGTAAATCCAGCAGCCTCGGCAAGAAAAACGATTCTACCGCAACAGCGGCGGACAAGAACTGTCTTCTCAGAATCTCCGATGTGACGTCCAACTGCAAACTGGACGGCTGGTGCGGCTCCGAGCTTGACAACGCCCCCGCAGTGATCACGAACGTGGCCAGTACTTACGCTTCCGGGAAGACGGGCAAAGCGACAGTGGGCAAGGTTGGGTCGCCGTTGACCGCCAAGCGGAAGATTGAGAACTTACTGCCCGTGATCGCGCTGGTTGATCTGGATAACGATCCCAACTACGACTCGTCGGACGGGTCGAAGAGACTGCGTCGAAAGATCAAAAGGAGCCGGGTGACCTCGTTCGCAAAGCCCCTCGGCGGCAAAGTGGTGGAGATCGAAGATAAGCTGGACGAACAGGAGGAACAGATCCCACCGACCAAGAAGTCTATTCGATCTCAGCTCTCGCCATCGTCGTCCTCTTCTACTCCTCCTCCTCCTACTCCGTCGCAGACGGCGCAGTTGGGAAAGATTAGCAGCGGCACCGTGTCTTGAGTCTTGCCGAGACTATTGTATCGCTGTAAGATTTAGCAGCAGGATTGTATAAAGATTCCTGGAGCGGGTGTACGCATCATCCAACTTTTTCTTATACGCATCGATTTCTCTTTACTCTTTCTTTCTTTCTTTTTGTTTCTATCATTTTATTTTTCTTTCTTTCATTCTTTTTTTAATTTCATCGTAATCATAAAAAAAGCCCACGTTGTACATATTATGGAAACGATCGAAGAGAAGTAGGAGAAACTGAGAAGCGAAAGATACGTTTCTTTTTTTTTTGTTCCGTTGTACTTGGTACACCGCGTGTAATTTTTTAGCCTTGTAAATTTGTGCTCTCCTGTAAAGCCGCCCCCCCCCCCTATCGCGTAAATGTCTCCTTTTTGCGACATTGTAATTTATACACTCGGTGATATATAGATGCGAAGAAGAGAGAGTATGTGGGAGGAAAAAACGGGAAGAGGAGTTTTCAGACACATTCGACTGTATCATATTAGGTAATAGTTAACGAGAATTCACACACGCAAACAATTCTACCGTCTAGTTTAGCTCGTTAGGGACGCTGCAAATCATTGGTCGCGGTTCTAGGCGCGCGCCCGCGCCCGTGCTCGCGCGCTTGATCGCAATCGTGCGTTTACAAGCGAGGAGAAACCGCTAATTGGAAACAATAGACAGTCGATTTGTCGAGGAGGTAGAAACAAAACGACAGAGAACAGAACAGAGAAAAAAAATGGAACGAAAAAAAAAACAAGTGACAAAAATCTGTGAACGCGCTGTACTTTGCTCTCGTGTAACGCCTTGTATATTACATAACTCACAAGGTGACGACCTGATTACATTGCTAGACTTAAGGAGTTACTCGTTTAATGGTATGCCCCACTGTAATATTTAAGTTGCGTGCCTGTATTTTGTATGATCGAGTGAGTCCAAGGAAGGAAATAAAACTAATTCCTTGCTACGAAGATACGATGTGTTCTCTTATTTCTTGGTGCGTTTCCAAGTCTGTTCGATCAAAGGTTCAGTTCCGTTTTGGTGTCCAATTTTTGCTCAGTGTGCTTGGTTATATATTAAACACGAAAAATAAATAAATGCAAACTCTAGCCGAGATCGTCGGTCGGACGATCGACGTGATCCTCGCGATGTTTGGTGTGGCAAGGCTTACATGACCGCACATTCAAAATCAAAATGAACGAAACGAGAGAAAGATAGAAAGAGAGAAAGAAAGAAAGAAAGAAAGAAAGAAAGTGAATTCGTTTAAAGCTCCAAAAAGAAAAAGAAAAAACGAATAGCGATTTCGAAAATGGCACCAAAACACTGCCTTTGCCATTCCAAACTTGGAGTCAGCCAAGGTATAAGCAGGCACATTCATGAGCGTCTTGCACAACGTTTGAAATTCATTTGTAACAGAGTACTTGACGCGGCACGAAGGTATCTTTTTATAAAAGACCCTTCGAAGAGACGAACGAGCCTTTGAACGAGCAAGGTGTCCGTACACCTTTTCCTACACATTTCCCAGGTGTTCCAAGATCGATATATAGATCATTCAGCGTTTACGTTCTTCTTCGCAATGGCTCTCCTCTGGGAAGACGAGTTACGGAGACGTTGTAGCAACCAAGAGGATACCGTTTTTATTTTTGTTAAAAGTCCTTTTGATAAATCGTTGTCGATAATTTCACACGGTGTACATGACGCTCTGGTCTCTTCTTGCAAACATATTTGTTTCTTTCCGAGTGGACGATACTATTAACAATCCTCGAAGTCGATCTGATAGCAGTGCTTTTAATATCTTACAGATATGGTTGTCGGACGATAATATGGAGCAAATGCCGGTTAGTATTATCCACGTTCTACGACATTTACATTTTTCAATTTTCATTTATCGATATATGGTGTGGTCTCTACGATTCGTTTGATCGCCAGATGTGGTGTCCACCTACGCCCCCGACGACGGATAACGATGTATACATCGACTACTCTCTGGGATTTCTTTACGAGAACACCCCCATGTCAGAAGCTCAGTTGCCTCCGATTTACATTAAAAAAGAGCAAAAAAGGAGTAGAGTCGACGCTGGAATTAGCGATCGTGATGGTAATATGCACACTCGATTATACTGCCCCTGGCAAAAATTATTCGATCGGACAAACAAAGTGCTTGTCATTCAAATTATTCCTATCCTTGATTTGTGGAAAACATTTTACAATGGAGTTCTTATTATCTCCGTATTCCGAATAAAACATGAATTATTTTACTTGCGGAAGAAATGTATATATTAGTTACATCACAATTATAATGCTGATCGAATACTTTCCGCCAGGTTTTAAATTTTTCCATAAATTCATGAAGATCCGCCGCCTAATCATTATATATTAATATCGAAGTTGTGTTATTAGGTCGACGGGCGGTTAAGATGCGGCACAAAGAGGAGTCCGTGTACGCGCCGAGATCGCTGTTCGATCGTCCGTCTCCGGCAATCATGAAGATGCGTCGAGACATGAAGTTGCACAAGCACCGTGCAACGGTTCGTCCATCGATCCCGCTGCCAGGCTTAAAGCCATCCCACATGTCGAAATCTTCCATTGATCAAGAGCACGTTCTCGACTGGATGATACACGAGGATTGGGCTCTTCTCCAAGCGATACAGATCTATCAGGGGCTGCCGTTGAACCTGATGATCTTGTCGCCTGGTCACACTCCCAATTGGGATCTGGTTGCCGATATAGTGAACAACACTTCGCGAATATACAGGTCTCCGAAGCAGTGCAGGAGCAGGTACGAGTCTGTGATCGTTCCGAGAGAAGAGGGCAAGCTACTGTACGACACCACGCCGAAGAAGCAGAAGAAACAGAAAGGCGTCTACAAGATACCTCAAGTGTCCGAGGTATTACCACCCGACTATTATTAGACCGCGGATCCATTTTGTGCAAGCTCTTATTCCATGAGTCATATTGCGAGGAAAAAAATATCTCTTTCGTTGACGGGTGATATGATGACTGATCTTTCGATTTTCTTGCTTTTCAGCAACAGAGCAAAACGAATAGGCCGATGAAAACGTCCCAATTGTACATCCAGGACAAGAATCACTCGTTCACGTTGATGTGCTGTCAGAGGTTCGACACCATAAAGTCAGTTTCCAACAAGAGGACGCCCACCGTTAAACCTTTGCTTGTGAACCCGTTAATGAAGAATCCTACGAACGCGGCTGTTCTAGCCGAATGCGGCATTCAGTATGACAGTCCGTTGGCTCCAATTGAAGTAGCTACCAGACGGGCGGACAGGATCGCCAAGGAAAAACTAAAGCACGCTGTTAGTATACTGGAACGTTGTAACGCGATGTATCTAAAAAGAAATCGTAGGTCACTGATAATCATTGTATCTTGCAGACACAGGTGTTAACGGCGGAGCAACAGCAACAGGTAGCCGCTCGGTTACTGCAGCAACAACAGCAGCAGCAAGCTCAACAACAACAACAAGCTCAGCAGCAGCAGCAACAAATTAAACTACAGCAACAACAAACCCAACAGAATTTATCCAATACCGCGAGTCCTCAAGTGCATCAATTGACTCAGGTTGTCACTACAGTCGCGACAACTGGACTGACTACCATGAAGACAGTCACAACGATGACTACGAACGTTACAACCTGTGGCACGGCGGTCGCTGCTTCGACGGTGAAAACTCGACCGGTTGGTGGAACGTTGACCATGCAAGACGCGAGGACCACGCCGACAGTTGTCAGCGTAGCGAATCTTCAGACTGCTCAGAGAATCGCGACAGCGAGTTTGGTGTCTTCCGCTCAAAGTTCTCCCGCTGGCACGCAGAAGGGTATCGTTGGGGTCACCGTGGCGACTGCGTCCGGTAGCAAAACGCTGACCGCTGCACAGCTGCAGTATTACCGACAACAGCAGCAGGTCCTGTTGCGCCAGCAGCAGCTGAAGGTGCTGCAAGCTCAAGCCGCGAGCGGTCAGAAGGTGTCTGTGGCGGTCTCCGCTGCCGCCGCGGCTCAGCAAAGGGCTACCCTGATGAAACAAGGAATAACTGCCGGTACCGTGGGACAGGCAACCGTAGGGAAACAGACAGTGGCGCGTGCAGTGTCTGAGACCGAGATGGCTGCTCTGATCAAGCGACAAACGTTGCAACAGCAAGCGAAAGCGGTGGCCCAGGTACAAGTACCTGGTCAAGCCGGTCTCACACCGGCACAACTGTTCGCGCAAGCCGGTTTACAAGTGCAGCAACCTGGAACATCCACCAGCGGAACTCCCGTCGCCACTCTGGTGAAAACCGCGAACGTTGGTGTACGCACAGCGACACCGCAACAGATCCGTCAACTGGCCCTACATCCTCAGATCATCACCCAAAGGAAACTGCCGGCGCAGAAGGTAGCCCAGCTGGCGCAAGTCACCAGCAAAAGCGGCGTTCAGACGCAGCTTATTGTGCAACAGAAATCTTTGCCAGCCACGATGACTGTGCAACAAATACAAGTGATGAAGCACGTGCAACCCTCGGCGATGCAGCAGTTCACCCATGTACGTTCAGGCTGATAGTAGGAACATGATCGATAGTAGACAGAGGTGTGCAAAAACCCTAAAATGTCGGTTACCCGATCGTCGGGAAGGTATCGGGCCAAAACGAGTAAATTTCACTATTCTCGAATATATCGGGATTCTAGAATATTTTCGAGAATCCTCCCCCCGTTATATTTAGGTTTATGCACACTTCTAATAGCTTCCAATACACTCCATATTGATTCTAATCATCTAGCAGGCAGCTTGAATTATGAGACCAAATAGGTCCGATCAAATAACAAATATTGATCTCAAAATGTAGATTACAAATATGTAAAAGGAAAATTGAATAGATCGTGACTACATCTAGGGATTAGAAAATATTAGGAAATAGAACTGTTCTCCCACTTTCCCTTCTATTCGAAGATGCTTATATAGTGATATTTCAGGTCTCTACGGGACAAGCCGGTTCCCAGCCAGGCCAGGTGGTGTTGGGTAAGTCACCGCTCCAGACAAGGGTAATTCCGGTCGCTTCTGCAGCCCTGAAGCAAACGATACAGGTGGTGACTGCGAGTAGCGCCCAATTGCGACAGGCTGCTCCTACTCAAGGAAAACCAATCGTCACGACAGCGAGAGGTAGCCCCGGCCCTAGTCAAGTCAGATTGCAGACTATCACGCATTCTGTCCACCCCCAACAACAACAACAGCAGCAACAACAACAACAACAGCAGCAGCAGCAGCCTCAAACGCAACAAGATGCTCAACCGAAGTGAATATGCTTGACGATTGTTGCTCGATTCGATCAAGGATCTCACGATATTGTTTACGTAAATCTGTGTCGACTCGACGAGCGAACTTCGATCGAGAAGCTTCGTTTAACGACACTCAAAGTAATGATGACATTCCAAAAAAAATATCACATTGGCTACAATATCCCTGCAGAGATCAAGTGTCTCTTGAATATTCGTATTGAGACAGAAGCACGGTATTTTTATCATTTAATCTTTTGCCCAGTGGTGTAGTGTGGCGTATCGATCATAATTAATCAATTCATAATCGTTATCAGTATTGAAAAAGAATGATCCGGTCTTATCATTTTAAAGTGTTTCGAAATTTGCTGGCCGAATTTGCGTTTGTAATGTCAACGATTCGCAGAAACGCTGTTATTCACCATCGAGTTTTGTAAATTACGAGATAGCATTACTATAAGGTCGTTATAGTTTTAACTGCTTGCGTCGAGTTGCTCTGCCAATCCCTTTTTGTACTCTCAATATGTTGCAGCATGTGCAGTAACGAAAGAAATCATGCTACTGAGAATTGGTTGAATGGACGAAAAATATGTGTAATTGTAATGTCGACGAGACATGTTGTAATATTTTTTAGAGGGGCAAATCCACAGTTTGAAAACCCCAAGCAGCAAGAACTGCACTTAATCGAGAATCATCTGCCCGTAGTCGTTCACATAACTAATTGCATAAGATTCTTACAACATTGGTTTCAAACGCTGAAAGACTACTAGGAGAGAACACGTGTTTTTAGTTCCTTTGTCTGGCCCTGAAAACGATTAAGTATTTTACAGAGAGCATCTCCGTAATTGCTAGGGCAGTTCTACTTCTTCTGACTTCGTACGAATCGATACGGAACGATTTAGCCCCGAGAAATACGCTTAACTTGTTAATAAAAACAAAAAAAAACTTGAACGGCGAAAGAAACGAAACGGTAATGCTATGACTGTATATGTATCTATAGTTACCTGTAGGACTTAAACAATTTCGTTCGATAATGCGATGTTTATACTAGGACCTTTATCGAACCGTGTAAGATTGTACTAATAACAACATTAATAATAATAATAATAATAATATATAAATATGTATAATTCGTGTAACATAGACGCTAAAATAAATCTCTCGTAAGTAATCTTGGGTGTTTCATGCAATTACTTCACAAGAATTGATTGATAACATAAGATAACAGCGCGTGCAACCTAGCTAATCACAAAACAAATTCCTGTCGGCGCCTGCATAAACTTTCTGTCTCGTCATGATACGATGAATCGGTAGAATCTTCTTGTTTCTGGTTGTCGCGTGGAGATTAAGAAATGCTGACCTACAGAAACTTGCTTATTCATTGCAGTTTTTTCCTTCCCCACAGCTATAATTACGTTATCTTCTGATATAGTCTATTATCAATGCCAATCCATGTATCGTTCTTCGCTAAGCGCCGCGTACAATGATGAGATTTATCTCATTAGAGATAGACGAAGTCAAACAATTTTCCACCCGATTACTAAATAGGTACAGTTATTGTCGATAGCCCCGTGCCTCAGATAAATCAATCTATAAGAAATGTTAATACAGTTATCGATCGTACAATTGTTAACAATAAAAGATGTATTAATGTTCTCGGCGCAACGGTTCGATCAAGTAAATACATTAAAGCAATTTTGCTAGTTTGATTAAACTTTCAACGTTTCGATCCTAATATGGATCTTTCTCAAGAAAGAAGAAAACTGCGTCTGAAAATTTTAATAATTTTTTTATTATAGTATTTACTTGATCGAACCGTTGCGTCGGGAACATTAATACATCTTTTATTGTTAATCTATAAGACCTTTGACACGGCGTGAAATCGTTTTAGCTTAAGAAGGGATATTGTGAGTGCGCAACACTCAAGTGCCGATACTTACGTAATTGTTTACATGGTGATTTAGAGCCAGTGTGTCGGCGAAGCTCTGCTAGTGTCGATTCTCCGTGAGTTACGATGGTGCTCGCAACACTGATAATAAATGCGCTTCTCATCGTCCCGGTGATAGGGGTGCTGTTGTACCTGTACATGAATTATTCGCACACCTATTGGCAAAAAAGGGGTGTTTCTTCGACTTCGGGACATTGGTTCTTCGGGAACGTGAAGGATATTGTGCTATTTCGAAAAAATCCTGCATTCTTGATAGGTGACTTGTACTTAAACGCTAAACCAGAAGACGATCTCTATGGGTTCTATATGCTACACAAACCCTTCCTGATGGTCAGGAAGCCAGAACTGATCAAACAGATCATGATCAAAGATTTCCACGCTTTCTCGGACCGATTCTTCACCGCCGAATCTCGTCACGACAAACTCGGCAGCTCCAATCTTTTCACCATCAGAAATCCGGAATGGAGACACTTGAGGTGAGTAAAACCACATCGAAATCATTTGACCATCCGTCTGCAACCTGCGTCGTTTAAGTCCAGAGCGAAATTTCACTATTGAATTTCACTTTCTATCCAATATTTACTTTTCCCCAGTAATGCTTTATACATTTCATGTTTCAACGATTATACAATTAAAATAAAATTTTAGATTTTTTTTCAAATTTTTTTTAGATTTTTTAAAACTTACAAGGGGGTTACCTAGTCGTAACACGCCGATTTTAATGAAATTTTGGCATGATATAGAACTAAAAAAAATATTTGACACGTATTTTTTTGTAGCGGCCGACATTCATGTTAAGGGGGTGAAAATAGCTCTCAAAGTTGGGATGGAAAATCCATTTTATTGAATATCTCCGAAAGCATTAGGTCTAGATAAAAATTTCAACATCCAATTTGTGCGTCTTGGAATGGCGAATCTTCTCGTGTAAACTTTTTAAACAAATGATAATTTGTTTAAAAAATATGTTAAAAATTAACTTTTTTGGACAAAATATTACACTTTTTTCATGAAAATTTGTATACACAGTCTACATACCTTGATAAATAATATGAGAAAAAAAGTTTTTTCGTTCCGCGGTCATATATAATAGTCATATTATGTTACAATGCTTATGCGAGGCACGGTGGCAACCGTAATGGAAAATTTGTTCGGGTAATGTTAACCGTTTATTTGGAGCTGTTCCACGTTAAAAGTGATGTGGTAGCCCTGAAAAAAGCTGATATTTCTGTTTTTCTGCGGGTTTTCCATCGACAAAAAATTGAGAAAAAAGATATATAAAATCAAATTACACCAAACGTTATATGTATCTATAAGCTACTCTACAAAATTGCCACAATAATAAAAGTTATCAAAAAAGTGTACAAAGCACAAATTGGATTTACACCACAAACATTTAAGAGCAACGACTTCGGTACAAATCGAGCAATTCATAGATTCTATTTCGGTAAAACAATACTGGACAGGATTCTCAAAATGGTCTGGTATCTATGTAACAGAGTTGGGCAGTAATTGATTACATGAGTAATTAATTACATCTTCAATTACATGAGCAAAAGTGGACTACATTTTCAATAAGAAAACAGTAAAATGGTCCAAAACATCAAAATAGTGGTTTAAAAGAACAATTACTGTAATTGTAATTGGTAATTGCAATTACTCCTTGCAATTACTGTAATTTTAATTGTGGTCCGCAATTACAATTACTGGTTGACCCAATACATGTAATTGTAATTTTATTTCTGCAATTACAAATTACAGTAATTGTAATTGTAATTGAAATTACTTTTTGCCTTAGACCATGCATATTTGAATAAATTTCAATATCTAGGTGCAGATAACTGATTATGTATTAGGGACTGCATTTTCATAATTATATTCCGGGCATGTAAATTAATTTCTAAATCTAATGTAATTACTACATCAGAAAGTTTGCGTGCAAAATTTTTCAAATTCTAAACCCATATACGTCTAAAGGTTTGAATATGACCAGTAGTGTTTTTTGGAATAGTTAATATGTACTGTCAAATTGTTACCTTCTGGGGTGACGTTTCTCATTAATTCTCCATCATAACCGGTCCACGACTCCAGTAATAAAATACTATTTTCGGGCGCGTTTGGAAAAAATACCATTTCTAACCATTGTTTAAAAAATTGTTTGTTTAATTTGCCGGATGTTGATGCTCCAAAAACAATATTAGGCGCATTATCCTTACCTGAACAAATTTTCCATTACGGTTGCCACCGTGCCTCGCATAAGCATTGTTACATAATATGACTATTATACAGGGTATTTCACCTAACTTGACCACCTTAAATATATCGCTTATTTTGTATGATAGAAAAAATATCAGAGGGAGAAAATATTCTGTTCGAACGCGCCAATACGGTGATAGACCGAATTTTTTTCTCAAGGTCATTTTTTTCGAGATTTCAAGGTCATCGTATTTTTTTAAATGGGACTGCATATTTTCACTACAACAGTCGTATAGCTTATAAAAAAACGAATCCAACGAGATGCAATATGTTGACCTTCACATGACCTTTAGCGAGGAAATTATGAAATGTTTGTTAGTAACTTCAGTACGCGTTCGGGTACGATGTAATTGTCCCTGGTGATTGTAAACAGACATTTGTTTTCTCCTGTCATCGGTTGAAATATGTTTACAAGCATTATTATCAAAGAGTAGTGTATGTGTACATGATGGATAAACTTATTGCATTGATACCGATACTGTAAGTTGTTGTGCTGATACTGATTGTAAAGCGATAATCTTCTGCTAAGATTATCGCTTTGATAATAATAATGCTTGTAAATATACTTCAACCGATTAAAGGACAATACGAATGTCTGTTTACAAGCACCAGGGACAATTACATGGTACACTATGTTTCAATGAAATTGAAATTCCTTCATTTACCGTTCCCGAACTCGTACTGAAGTTACTAACAAACATTTCATAATTTCCTCGCTAAAGGTCACGTGAAGGTCAACATATTGCACCTCGTTGGGTTCGTTTTTTTATAAGCTATACGACTGTTGTAGTGAAAATATGGAGTCCCATTAATAAAAATACGATGACCTTGAAATCTCGAAAAAAATGACCTTGAGAAAAAATTCGGTCTATCACCGTATTGCCGCCTTCGAACAGAATATTTTCCCCCATCTGACATTTTTTCTATCATACAAAATAAGCGATATATTTAAGGTGGTCAAGTTAGGTGAAATACCCTGTATATGACTGTGGAAAGAAAAAACTTTTTTTCTCACATTATTTATCACGGTATGTAGGACTGTGTATACAAATTTTCATGAAAAAAGTGTAATATTTTGTCCAAAAATGTTGCAAAAAAAGTTAATTTTTAACATATTTTTTAAACAAATTATTATTTGTTTAATCAGTTTACACGAAAAGATTCGCCATTCAAAGACGCACAAATTGAATTTTGAAATTTTTATCTAGACCTATACTTTCGGAGATATTCAATAAAATGGATTTTCCACCCAAACTTTGAGAGCTACTTTCACCCCCTTAACATGAATGTCGGCCGCTACAAAAAAATACGTGTCAAATATTTTTTTTAGTTCTATATCATGCCAAAATTTCATTAAAATCGGCGTGTTACGATTGGGTAACCCCCCTTGTTAGAACAATAAAACAATTAGTCGTTGACATAAACGTTATGCAGACGGCATCTATAAAAATAGCGTTGGAGGCAGAGTCTGCTAATGTAATGTACGGAGTCTGCAAATATCAACAATTGACATAGTCACCAAGAATTTCCTTAAGGATGACAAACTTCTTTCGAGATCATTAATTGAACAAAAATGAACTGTTCCATATAGCGTAATTATCAAAAGATCAACTATTAGGCTTCCGGCAGCTAAAGTATTAATTATACGGACTAGAGATACCTGAACAACGCTGTTCTTTTTTTTTTTTGAAAAATTTGCATTTGAAAGATTGGTTTATTGTCACGTTCACCGATTTTTATTAGAACGAAGATAACACCTGTATTCACAAGTGGAAAAATGAAGAAGCTGTTCCACTTGATAGTCGAGACCACAGAGTCAATGAAGAACTATTTGCATAGCGAAGTGTCTTCGTCAAAAACAAAGCCTGTTATGACGAGGAACGTTGCTTTAAAATACACTACAGACATTATATCCTCGGTTGCTTTTGGAGTTCATGTGAATTCTTTCGACAAGAACAACAACGAGTTCTTTCAAAAAGGTACAATAGTTCGCAATGCGATGCGCTTCGTAACCCGGACGCGATTACAATCTTGATGCTACTTTAATGTCTCCTGTTACAGCGGAAGAAGGAACTTCACCTACGTTTAGGCGAACCACGCAATTCATGTTGATGTTTTTCTTCCCGTCGATATCGAAGTATGTAGGCGGGCAATTTTTAGGTAATGCCACGAATTATTTCCGCAGTGTGTTTTGGGATTCTATGGAGAGCCGGGAAATGTCGAAGACGAAACGGGGAGACTTGATAGATTCACTGATCGAAGTGAAAAGTGACGTTAAAGACAACGATTTTAGTAAGTGGCTGTATATATCAGTCTATCAGTAAAATATCACTCGATGAAATCCTTCGGTCGGATATTTATAGGGATTGATAAAACTTTGGGTGTAACAAGCAATTTTGCTTTGCATGATTATTACATTTTTGTCGTAAGTGCATAAAATCCGTAGTCAACCGGTAACAATACTAAATTCAATTCAATTGTAGAATTGGAGGGGGATGTTTTGGTGAGCCAGGCGGCTATCTTTTTCATTGCTGGTCGCGAGTCCAGCGTGACCACAATATGTTTCACGCTATACGAGCTCGCTAAACAGCCAGATATACAGAAACGGCTGCGCAAAGAGATTCTAGAGACGATAAAAACCCAGGGATTGACGTATGAGAGCGTTCAGGATATGAAATACCTACATCAAGTGCTGTGCGAGACTATGAGGCTGTACCCAGCGGCTCCTCTTCTCGATAGAGTGGCTACTACCGATTACAAGGTAGACAAAGCTAATCTGAAGCCCTATTGAATTAACTTGTTGTTGAACAAATTAAAATAGATGTTACTCCTGACCTGGTAAAACGCACATGCATCGTATAGTATCGCGTTCAAATGACTAAGCATGCCTGTTACGACTACATTTATGATTAGTTTGTTTATTGCCGCACGTGCAAACGATAAACCTATTGCATTCAACTATCTGATACAAAAATTGCACATTACTTAGTAAATGAATTCGATTATCTTCTATGTTCTATAGGTACCGGGAACTGATATAGTAATAGAAAAAGGAACGCCGGTATATATACCTCTGTGCGGACTCCAACGCGATCCGAGATACTTCCCTGATCCGGATCGTTTTGATCCTGATAGATTCAGCGACGAAAATAAGGGCAACATTAAACAGTTCACGTATATGCCCTTTGGAGAAGGTCCACGAAATTGCATCGGTAAGAGCATGACTTTTAACCCTGCGATGACACATTCATACTCTAGCAAAATTTTGCTGTACATTACTTTGCAAATTAATCATAGTAGAGAGGACAGAATATTTTGCATAGAAAACAATGTGCTTTCGCAGAATTGAAATATACCTATTAAAATTCGATGTTTCAGTTCTCAGAACTATTTTTTTCCTGGTCAAAATATAGGGATGAGGCTTGGAGAATTGCAGTCTGGTATGGGAGTGATCACGGTGATTAAGGATTTCGAAGTTTCGCTAGATTCCACGTACAAATACGGGGTCGACCCCCATAACGTTTTCCTTACAGTTCCGCATGACTTCAAGCTGAATTTAACGAAACTGTGAACTACCTCTTGGATCTTTGACCTACGTATTTTATTAGGCCATCCTGTAAGTTAGCGTTAAGAAACAGTTTGACTATAATTCTCGATTAATAAACACAGAATTTGTAAGACATGACAAATGTAATTTCACTTATGTACACAAATAGGTTTTCCAATTACTATCATACACAATCTTGTAAAAGCGATCTTCGCTACTATTTCACTTCGGTAGCAACGTTAAATACATCCTGAACTCTGGTATTACGCATTCCCGTGGGCTCAGCGATTTTTGTGCGGTTAGATAATCGCTCAAATATTGTGGCATGAAGCAGAGGATGCCTTTGCTCGCCAACATTGCCCAGTCAATCGGTTGACTGACTTGTCTCGGATTGACGAAGCAATGAGTAATCTTTTTCCCGTTCGGACTCGTGTCGTATGGCGGCCTGAAAAAGATACGTATAAGCGCATCGTCTCGAGTAACTTGATAATGCGATTCGAAGCTGAGAAAACAAATTTACCTTGCTTGAACGACTTTACCGCCTCCAGCCTCGATCAGTCTTTTAAATTGGTCATACTTATCGCCGGAAGCTAGTAGTAGAGCCACCATATTGTGAAACGGGCCGGGCGGTTTTTTCAACAATTGAAACCTCCATTTGTAAACTGCGGCAGCAATCGTCTCTTCCACTTCTCCTGTCGGATCTGGTATAATACCTTTACTCTTTGGATTGCCCCACTCGTATTTTTCTTCCTATTAATGACGAAGTTACATATGTATATAGACAAATGCAATTAGCCGAACGTTAAGTAATCGTGTTAGACACACAAATATACCGACATCAAGGAATTTTCCTTCTTGCTCAGAATCTCGCAAGTACATACAATGCAGCACCCATTTTCCTGACGCTATACTACCCAACATCTTTTCGTTTCTGGTTGGTCTGATGCAAAGCAAATGCGTTGCACTCATGTCGAAATTAACGTCTAACGATACCTCGCCACCGAGATCTTTAATTACTTGTTCGTACGCTGTTCTGTCCTATTTAAAAAAAGGTGTGTTAAAATAACATAACATATGCAGTTCAATTGTAACATACCCTTATGCCAGATAGCATGAACTTCCATTTCTTTGGAGGCTCTGGTTCTTCTGGATCCACCTCGTCCTCCTCAGTTTCCTCTTCTTCTTCGTGCTCTACTGTACGGCGATTGCGAACAGCACTTTCATTATGTTCCTCGTTGAACGTTGACTATATATGTAAATGTACATAACATCAGCATTAAAGCTTCACGAATTTTATTGACACAATGTGGAAGAACTTACGCGTTTCGAGTGGCTCGGATCTTCCCATACAATAGCATCGATAGGTTGAGAGTCTTTCACAATGACTGTAAAGAACGTATGATTAGCTGGAGCTACTACGTAACAAGAAGAAGGAGAAGATGATGAAAATAGATACTTGCATTTTTGTATAGGATCAGAAGGTTCTGCGTCGTACGAGTTTGCATTTTCTCCGGAAAGAGAGTACCTATTTTCAGGTGTGCTCGAGGTTCTCTGAAGTACTTGATGCAGTTGCGCAATTTGTCTGCGAGATGAATGCAGCGATGAATAACATGTAATTATTTTAATTCAAAAGATTATATAACTTACAGATTAATTTCATTATTCTGTAATGGCGTCTTCTCGTCGGGAAAATCTAATTTTCTACTAATAGGCGTGGTGGACGGAACTTTACTGGTATCTCTCGCTGCCTCAGGCGTTTCTACAGCTGGTAGTGGTTCGTTATTGTCAGTGAGCAGTATTTCATTTGCATCGTCCTATTAAATATAATAATACATATTGAAATATTTTTAGACGCTTCGATATGTTGTTGTATTCCATTGTTGCATATAAAATGCTCGGTTTGCATTTCCAACGTATAAAGATTAGACATTTCATATCAACAACCTAATATTTAAAGACAAATATGGATACTTACGTTTGGATTCTGACATTCATTTTTCAATTTTTGCCACAATTGTCTTTTCAATTCGGAAAGAGGCTGCAATTTCAACGATATTAAAATGAGTTCTCGCGCGATGTAATTGTGTGGAATAAGAAATGCATATACATACAGTGCTAAGCGCTCTCTTTTTCACAGGAGGTTCCTCCACCCTTAAATCTGGAAAATTGTCAACCCATTTGAGCCATCCTTTCCTTGTGTCTGGTGATGGGTCTGGTTTAAACACCTGTCCGTATGGTGTTTCGGGCGTCGATACGTGGAACGGAGACTGTGGAGTCTTGTTCATAAGCAAGCTTAGTCGTTTATTTATTAGTGGAGTGTCGCCTGAACTGCCGTCTTGGCTCTGGAATAAGAATAATGTAGAAGAATTCCGTCTACAATGTAAATTAAATGCGTCTACCTGTAATTTCGATAAATGGCGTTTCGGTGTAACAAAGTTGTTCTTTGTCGCATTCGCTGGAGGACCCATTTGACTTATACCGGAACTAGATGCATTTGTGTTTTCAGTCTCGTTCAATTTTTCGGGAGCTATTATTAAAGTATACCGTAAAACTACCTTTACGCATTCGTTTTATATTTGCAACATGGTTTTATAAAGACAGCACGTACCCGTAGTCTCCCCTACAAGGTACGGAGCCTCATGGACACGTTTCATTTGTGTTACACAAGCTTTCAGCCACTCGGCTGTGACTGCTGGTAATTTCCATTTCACCGCAGCATTGTATTTATTCCCTTCCGGTGTTGGGCAGACCAAATGTGTACTTCCATACGTGTTCTTTTCAAGATTGGTTTTACGTACAAAAATATCCTGGCACCTAAAACCAATAGTATTTCAATTTTCATTGTTCGTTGGAATTATTTTGTTAATAATAAAGGTCTCGTACATGGCACCCAATTCTGTGGCCAGCGTTGCAAGGAACGTTCTTTCTATACCAGTGTACATACTCATCGTGATAACGCAGCCTGATAATGGGTTCGAATGTTTCTTTATAGATAGAGGTCTGTGATAGTACATAATCTCGACCAGTGCTTCCTGGTGTACACAGTCTTCCTACAGTAAATTATTATGGTAAAGTACTCTGCGATTGTACAGATATTTATATGAAAAATTGCTATTTACTATAAACAAGTCAGTGACAATCTCGTTGACGGTATGTTTCAACAGTGCACCACATTTCGGTACAACTCCGTAGTCTGGAATACCAGCAAACATGCTCGAAACCACTTGCCCACCCATTGCTACTATTGTTGCTACCACATAGCTATCTTCTTCGCTGAAGCCGACCACGACGAACGTGTGTCCTGCGTAGTACTTCGTTAATTAATAACATATCATCTATGCCAATCATGCGTGCAGCGTTACCTTCGAATAGTCTATCATTTAACGTCGATGTCTGACTGATAGGAACAGCACTGTCATCCGCAGGATATTTATTTTCTGCTGCTCCAAATGAATCTGAGTTTTTTAATAGCTTCACCTGACTCCTTCGATCGCCGACGAAAGTTTTCTCTTTGTCATCCTTCGCGGGTGTGTGCGGTTTAAGGAACTCTTGTATAGTACTATCGTTTGTTGAAACTACGTTGAGAATAAGGAATATAAGCTTTATTCCGTAATTATTCCATAAATTTTATTTTTATTCGGTAAATAGATTACCAATTGTATCTTGGAGGTATTGATCTACAAGATCGGACTCTTTTTCCTTTTCCAACAACGCCAACTTTTTATCTATATCGAAAGATGGTATAGATACTTTTTTCGGTTTCTGCAACATCTGCAAATTCTGAAACACATATATAACTTTAAAATATTTGTATTGTAGACAAAGATTGGATTTTTTACGTACTTACTCTCTTGCTTAACGGGGATGGAGGTTCTGGAACTTTTTCTACTACACTGTGCTTATGTACAAATAAATAATTGTCTTCTGGTGCTGGCCTTTTTAGTTTCATGCTTTTCTCCAGCCATTCCAAAGTTAAAATATAGGGACTGTGAAAAAATGTTTATAATATGAAAGTGCAAAATTGTAAATCTAAAAGTTAGTGATAACTAGACTGCGGATCTTTATACAGAATAAAAAATGTTTGCATTGAAGCCAAATAAAGAATTTTTTCTTCTCTTAATTATCTTATTAAACTTATTTTTAATATAACTACTACTTTAAATTGTGCGTACCCATTTTTATCATAAATACATAAAATCCGCAGTCTAGTGATAACGTACCATAATCCTTTCGACTTCAACATTTTAAGGTCACTAGCGGCTTTATTTTCATCTCCGACGATAACGTGCGTTAGAGCATCCGATATATCATCCAAACGCGTTGCACTGCCTACGTTTAATATCTTGTTGAGCTTGTCTCTTTGATTGGAAGCGAATCCCGCGAGATAAATCTAAAATGTCGAAGCATCAAAGCAATTTCAAAATACTAGTGTACGATATACATTAAAGTTTGACTTACATTGCATCCATCCAAAAATGGACCAGACAATTTTGCTTCACTGAAATTTAGCCTTTCCAAAATTGCAGCTGTGTTAACTACAAATTTAGGTAAACTTAAGATTAAACTTCCTAATGTAACAGCTCAATTTCCTTAGAATCGATCACTGACCATTTGAATCTCTGGATGGAAATTCCATTGAAGAAAAATTGCTCATTGTTGTTGTTGTTAAACTTTCGTCCACGCAACTGCCTTGTACGTCGCAAGGTATGGCACTTATGGCGGAAAAATTAAGTGTTTCGTGTGCTACGATTTCAAAAATAAAACATTATTAATTCTTGCTGTCGGATTACGGATAAAATAGAAATGTTTGTACCATTTGATTTTTCTGGAGTCGAACATGCTTTCACTGGGTTAATTAAGAAATCTTTAAAGGGCAAAGCATAGCCGACTTGTACACTGGCGTAAACCCAATTTGGAACCAAACACGCGATGTTAGCTTGCTTTGCATATTTCAGTTTCTCACTCAAAGGACTATTTTCTGGAGCAAGTAGAACTATAACTTTTGAACCATCCAACGCACCCATAAACGTCTAGAAACAGCAATAGAAATAAATCTTGAGAACATTCTAAACATAATAAGAAAGTATATGAAATTAATAAAATTACCCCTCCATGATTATTAATTAACTGTTTGATTTCATCTTTCTGACGTTTTGGGAGGCTTGTCGACGTCACTACTAAATTAAGAAAGACGGAAGCCTTATAATTATCGAACATGCTGTCGTCTGGTCGAACAAATTCTTTTAAATTTGTCTCCCAAATTGCTTCCACCCATTCCTTAGTGACTATTGGTATCTTCATATCTGCGGCAGTCTGTTAAAAAAGATCAGTAATTAACGAAACTAAAGACACTACACGTTGATGAACTCACTTCGTATTTCGCAGACATTACGGATGCTGTTACAAGATGCGTTACGCGACTGCGCAACTGCCTCGTAAAAATACCGCCCATGTATTCTACCAATTTTCTGATGTGCTCCTACAAAATTTTATAATTATTGCGTACTGGTAATTCGATAGATATTAAATTATATAGAGCATACTTTTTCTTGCACCGCAAAACCTGTAGCGCACACACAAAGTCCTCTCATGGCTGTTGTATACACCGGACTTGTACCTTCTGGGATTGGTTCGCCATTGACAAAGCAAAGTAGCAAGCATTTTGGTCCGACTATCCTGCAAAAATAAGAGAATTGTTAATATGCGGCAACAACAATCTCAGAAGAGTTAGTAGTAATACAAGGTGTTCAGCTCAGAACTTTTTTCAATAACAAATAAAGTAGATATTTAGTTGATTCCGCTTAATTAGGCGATTCAAAGATTCTACTTACGGACATTTAAATGTCTTCAATTTTTCGAATGTGTCACCCATAAATTCCTCGAATATGAAAACATCATTTTTAACAGGTTTCATTTTACTGCAATTCTGTTCGCTAACCCATGTTGGTTGTAGGTCATGATCGCAGCATTTCTAAAAACATAGTTAACTAAATTATATCTCTGTTCTTCTTTAAATACCTTCGTTTATTAACACATCCATTCACTAACATTGAATGCCTGCCACATGTCTTCATTACAATCATCTTCAGATTTGTATTCGCTTGATACAACAAAGAAAAGATTCACATCTGTGTTGATTTGACTCTGTTCATTGACCATGTTTACGATGAGGGCACAATTGACGCTTATGTAAGAATTTTAAATAATATTGGATAAATAGTGTCTGACCACTTGCTGGATCAATGTTCTGTCAAACACAATACATTTAAATCTTACATTGTTATATGGTGGTAAAAAATTGACAAGTATTAAAACTGTTAATGTAAAGATGATTAATGTAACATTGCTCGACTTCAAATTATTGAAGTATTAAATTATTAAATAAATTCGTTTAATCATACCGGTGATACAAACGCGCTAAATAGATCTCAGAGAGTTAATTACACATAAGTAATTGTAATTATTTAATAGTTAAACGTGAAAGCCGAACGATACAATAATATGACGATACAACTATGTCACTTCAGTATACATAAATTAATTACATACTAAAAATTCCTGTACGTTTATTATAAACGATTTATCGTGGCATCCTGCTTCTTTTCATAGCCAGAAGATAGGTTAGATTCCCACTATTTATAAACGAATGTTTGGATCCTCATTAATTTCAAGAAGAATATCTTCATATGTTACACAAAACAGTGCTTAATTTACACAGTTTGTATTTCGCATACGTTAAAAACATCACTGACCTGTAAATTGTGTCATAAAATCAACCGTTTCGTTCAACAGAACTTTTCGCGCTCAAATCGACATATACTAAATAACTATATATACAGTCGGTTCCATTCAAAATTAAAAAACAGGTTATACAAAAGATATAAAATATACTGTACATGTATTGTTCAAATGAAGTGTTTATATGTAGATTAACATATATGTAGTATGAGAATAAAAAATTACTATTAAAAAACAAATATGTCAAATAGATAAATGACAGGTGCGAACGCTATCTATTAGTGTTTACGATAGAGTTCCTCTTGAAGCCCTTTTATTCTCCCGTTGAAACATTATTATAATACTATTCTATTACTTCTCATCCTGCTCCCTTCATCGTAATTGGTAATATTGGTAATATTGGTAATATTGGTAATTCGTAATATTGTTAATTTTGAAGCTTTTAGCAGAGAGTAAGCAGAGAGTATATATACGCAGATCTCTGACAGAGAGTAAGATGCAGTAAGATGCAGATGCAGATCAATGAGATCAATGCAGATGCAATGATGCAATGTCTGCAAATATCTGTCTGTAGTCTGTACTAAAGAGAGTGATCACCTGTGATCACCCCATTGTTACAAAGTGGTCACGTTATGGTGCTGCCACTGGTCCCATTTCTTAGCCCGGAACAGCTGCTACACCCACTCTGTCTCGGACAAGAACCTCAAAATAAGTTCAACCTGCCTGACCTGCCCTCTCTGGCAGAACCTATATACTGCTATATACTACCACAGACTTAAGATACGTACAGACATTGCATACAATATTTTTCTGTCTACGGTTCTGAATTACCGACTCTGTAAGTAAGACAGCGGACTCTATCGAAATACAACGGTCAGCTAGTGAACTACATGACGTTACAACACGAAAGGTGTGTGTCTGGGATGCTAGATTTTACAGCGTTGTCAGCTTTAAAAGTGCAATGTTGTCGCATTATATTCATACAATAACCATCGATTCGAGCGGTTTCTTTCTTCCCATTTCTTCCTTTCCGACGCTGTTAAAAATCAGAGGAATATTGTCGTTGTTGCTATCAGCATCATATTTTAAATACCGTTTCGGTACAATCAGTTACAAATGTTACAATAGAAAAAAAATTCTAATGAATAAAAAGTAATATAGTACTTCTTAATTCGATATAATGTATAAAAATGTAGTCCATATCTGGATCTTGATTATTTAACCACATCGTTAAAAATATTATAATCCAAATAAAAATTATATAAACATATACATACTATAATTGCAATTATAGTAAACACCATAAATTTGGAAAGATTTGTTAAAAAACTAACAATAATGCAAGGAACAAAATTACGTGCACATTGAATAACTGCATAGAAATATCATACTGATGTTATCAGATCAAAATTAGAATGTCGAATTTCAAGTGTAAGATTAATACAAAATGAATAGCTACTGAAACAAAATTTTTCTAAATAAATTTTTTATAATTTTATAATTAATAAAACTATTTACACGCATCAAAATAAAATAAACATTCGTAAGGATATTTATGCTCGTGAATCTATTAATCTATGTTACTGCCAAACTGTACCACAGACGAGTGACTGTACTTCGTAAGTATTTTATTACATACTTAATTTCCAACGTTCAAAGACACGCGCCATATACATTTGTAGCCTAGTAAAAATGAAGTATACCGAATATTCAGTTTTTACTAACACGCGAACATCGGTAATATTGAGCACGAACCGCCTAGGTTCCAGGGGGCTCTAAGAGCCCCGTGGAACCTAGACACAAAAGTCCATAAGATGCAATGTCTGTATTTCCAGTTAGATTTTTGTAACAAGTATACATTTGTTCTATCTGAGAAGGTAATTCGAAATAATTAGTTCTAATATTATCTTTGGCCAAAAAAAATGTGAATAATTATTATATGTGAGAACCTAAGAGAACCAAGATCATTTTATAAATATTAATGCTGTGTAACTGCAAATAACGTAATCTAAACATCGAAAGCAGTCCGTCTCTCCAAATGGCTGTTGCTGCAGGCATTGCTGCATCGAACAGACACTTGGAGATACAGACTGACTTCGATGTTTAGTTGTTTAGATTACGTTATTTACAGCAATGTTGCGAGCGTCGACTTGTAAAAGTGTGCATAATACTATGAACTGCAGGAGACTGCACTTACAATTGAAATTCATAAAACTTACACAAATTCATATACTTTTGTAAACAAATATATCAACTTCCATTTTAAATATGAGCTCGAACATGCAGCTGCACTCGGCGCAGCATAGAAAAACTACCGAAAACGGCAGTTTTTGTGTCTAGTCACTGGTAGACTCGAGCACGAACTTTATGATGGCCATAAACGAATTATTATTTTCTGATTGAGAGCGCAACCGAAATTACGGGTGCTAACCAGTTTGAATTTTGAACAAGCATAATCTACAGTATCTACAGTATATTAATGAGGAACACATGACACAGTTTTTAATTTTTAACCTTGCCAAAGTAGAAAAGCTCTTGGCGCTCGAAAAGACATTTTTTTTCAAATTATATCGTGTCTAGTGTCATTTAATCAGATAAATGCCACAAATAAGTTGGCGAAAGTCCCATAAAATAATAATGAAAAATAAACAAGTTTTGTAAGTGGATTAGTATAGTGGTTCACATCGATGTACCCAACCCAGTATCAGATTACGTCTCTGCGTCTTCAGTAGCCTGGCTTTCAAGCCAATAACAATTATTACTTAGCGTGTCATAAACCTTTAGATACGATACAGAGCACAGGTAGCTTTGCTAGGAACGCGACCATCTCTCCGGACTCACAATCAGTGGATCTTGGGGCCACTATCTTGGGGTTTTTGTTTCGATGCCCCAGTTAAAAACTCCTAAAAAATAGCGGATTTTTTGCCTCTATCACCTACAGTGGCGGTTTATTTAAAATTTTATTTCACACTGGAGAAGCGTTGAAATAAATAAGACAGCTATATCTTTTTACTTCATTTTAATTTGCAGTTAATATTAAACATTCAAATGCTCGCTAGCTGTACAGTAATTATTTTTCAAAGAAAAACGTAGGCGGGTTCGCGCGCCCGTATATTGTCAAACACGCTAGAATCAGGCTCATCGTAGGGATCAAATTCAACGTCCATCGGATCGATCTCGGGCGGAGGTCTGGGCACCCTCAGCTTCTGATCTGGGGCCGGATGCATTAGACATGCCTCCACTTTCTCCCGAACACACTTCTCGGTTTCGTTCCCATCGATTTTCACCGCGGATTCGCCCGCGTACTGCATCATCTCAGTTACGTTCTCATCGTACTCTTGCAACTATTGTTTATCAACGATTAACCATTTTAGATAGAGATGGTCTATTTTCACCCAGTTGCTAAATAGAAATTTAAATAAAATCTGCAGTCTAATTATGACACAGACGCCAAGGATCATTACATCTCCCTCAACAACCAGCCTGTAGTCTCTGGGGTGAACAGCTAAGTTATGGTCCCCGGTGTTGTTGTTACTCTTCGTAAACGAATGCTTGCTACCTGTTACGATATTGTAGCGGCGATTCAGCAACCTTTCTCTACAGACATCGCTGCTGATCTCCACGAATATCACTCTGAAATGTTCAGCACATTGAACGACGGTTCCGTGTGTACCAAGAAACGATCAATTAGTTCACCTGTTTGGAGGAGTGGGACTGAGGTCCAGTAGCTTGAAGTCTTCCACTGTCTTTGGGTACCCGGTCAACACCCAACCCTTTTTCAAGCACTCATAACTGGATATGTGCTTCTGAAAATGATAAAGTCATGGTACAGTCTCGTCGAACCGTTGTTCATTTTTCTCATAATTTTTCTACCTCAACAATTTGCATCCTAATTTTAGGTTTCGGTCTTTCTCCCCATCTGCGTTCGAACATTCGTAGCAACTCTCCAAGAGGATTCTTTTGCAGGCGGCACTGCTCCGCGACGTAATCGTAGTCGACTGTGAATATATATATATATATATATATATATGATTAGACTGTCCAAAATCCTAATTCTAACATTTCGTTAATCGGTACGATGAGGATCATGTAGATTAATCAATAACTACCATGAATAAGATTGAAACGCTCGACCAAATATTTCGCCAATGTTGTGCACCCGGATCCCCTAGAGCCAATCAATACAATGCGAAAAAGGGATGGAGCCCCGCAATTCTTCTTCGTTTTCGCCAATTTCGCGCAATCCTTTCCAAGCTCGTCCATATTCCTAATTCCGACCTCGACTTCCTTCCAACCAACCAACCGTTCTATTAGTGATCTCGTTAGATTTAATTGGAATTTCGTATATTAGAAGCAAACTAACTATCAAACAATTCGCAAACGCCTCCCTCAGCCCTCGCAATCGCTTCTCGTAGCGACGTTCATCAGATTTTCCCATGGAATTCAGCGCTTTACAAGGACGATAGCAGGTGTCGTTTATACAAATATCCTCCCAATTGCCTACAAAGAAGAATTACGAACTAATCGAAAAGATTCCTTTTCATTGTTGAACTTTTACCACATTCGTTTGAGACTATCAGCTGTATCACGTGCGTCGGTATTACGGCAGCGCGCTGGAAGATCTGCGCCTCCCTTTTCGTTCTTGGTAAGTCTTTGGCAAATGCAGATTTATTAATTTTATAAGCGAGTTATTCGGTGCTTTTAGTATTATTATCGAAGAAGAAAATGATACACCGCGGAGAATTCGAATTTCGAAAATGCAAGATGGCGGCAGCATTCCGCCCGCAACATTTTTACCAACAAGAACCCATCCGCCCGCGAAAGCTCCGGTTTCCAACATCTTTCGCATAGCGAACGCAAGATCATCCGATTCCGCGCAATGACAGGTATCCTAAAGGAATCGTTTATTATTACATACATATAACGAAATAAAGAAAATTCAATGGGCTCCTTACGTTGTTCTTCTCGCAAATTTTTCGAAGCTCCTTCAGGGTAAACGCATGAACGCCCAATTCTTCGGAAATAATGTCAGCAAGGGCCATTCTATCTGAAATAATCGTTCCCCGTTTTCATGGAAACATTCAGCAAACTTCTTTCGACAAGCTTTACCAAACGTCGGCGGAGCGATTAAAATAATCCTGGAAGCATCGAGTCTTTTCGCGGCAGTCTCCAGATATTGTTTCATGAATACAAGATGGTCGTCCGGCTCGTGAATTATCAGCTGAGTCGCGATGTTCTGTAGAAATTAGTTCGATTCCCCTACATGAAAAACCGTTAGTCTCTTCAACAACACACGTTTACACGTGACAAAAATTAATTTACGTGGAACAGTTCGTATATGCGATGTTTCTCTAAATATGCTACAAATCGCGCGTTTATATGTTGCATCCTCTTCTCTAACTCTTGCAAGTCAGACATTTATTTAGTATATATTTGCCTCCACTTATTTATCAAACTTCCACGACAACTGCTGTAAATTGACAGATAAAAGACTAGTTGTAATATTCGATAAAAGATCTTTCTTGTCAACTGTCAGCGAAAGACAGTGGGGTATAGAAACGATTTATGAGAAAATCAAAACAAATTGCAGAGAAATTTAAATAGTATGATAACAAACTGTTCGATTCACCGTAACTATAATAATATATACATATATACATAAAAAATATGTTATATGTTAACCTGAATGTGCTAGGATTCCTAAATTGATAAACATTGATTCTCTTTCGATTTTCTTCATGGATCCTCGTACGCGGATACATGGAACATCTTACCAATTTGCGTCTTTTAAATCATGATTTTTGAGTTATGTCAATCCTGCAGCAAATGAGCGATATGCGCACAAAAGTCCGCAAACCGCAATCACCGCAATATGATAATCTGACGATAATACATATATGCTGAGAGGTGGATGGCGCCACGTGTTTCACAGTTTCTCCGATTGTCCAGGCATCGAGAATATGGAAGAGTGAGGTTAAGTGAACCAGGTGGACACGTTTCACCATGTCAACGAACAAGAAAGACTCGGACGTTACGGATGTCACGAAAAAGATATCCGAAATGGACGTGGAGGAGACGGGGAAAAAGCTGACGCACAAAGAGAAGAAGAAACTGAAGAAGCAGCAGGAATATGAGAAAACGATGGAGATGATGATGAAGACCGGTGGTCAGGGACACAGCGAGCTCGAGTCGAATTTCACCGTTTCCCAGTCGCAGACTCACCAACGCACCAATCAACAGCTGGAGCACGCCGTCGACATCAAGGTTGAAAATTTCAGTATAGCTGCTAAAGGAAAAGAGCTCTTCACCAATGCCAGTCTGTTGATAGCTCAGGGTAGGCGTTACGGTCTGGTAGGGCCAAATGGGTATGCACCTCTACATGACTGATATGTGTACTAAAAGCCCCTGTCAAATAAATTTCTTTATATCACAAATATCATTTATTTTATAGCCATGGGAAGACCACCTTGTTGCGTCACATAGCGAAAAGATTATTTGCCATTCCTCCGAACATAGATGTTTTATATTGCGAACAAGAAGTCATCGCTGACGATACGCCAGCCGTTGAAGTAGTGCTGAACGCCGACGAAAAATGTAAGGAATTATTGACAGAGTGCAAAAACTTGGAAGGACTCGTAGAACAGGGAGACACGACTGTTCAAAGTAGATTACAGGAGGTAATATTTTTATATGTTCAAAGTAGATTACAGGAGGTAATATTTTTATATCTATTTTAATATTGTAATATTTTGTTATGACTAATATAAAATGTCTGTTATAGGTGTATGACGAACTGAAAATTATTGGCGCAGATTCCGCGGAACCACGTGCCAGAAGAATTCTTGCTGGTTTAGGATTCAGTCGTTCTATGCAAGATCGCGCGACAAAGAATTTTTCTGGTGGCTGGCGTATGCGCGTTTCCCTTGCAAGAGCACTGTTTTTGGAGCCTACTTTATTATTGCTTGACGAACCGACAAATCATTTAGACCTAAATGCTGTTATTTGGCTGGATAATTACTTGCAAGCTTGGAAAAAGACTTTGCTAATTGTTTCCCACGACCAGAGTTTCTTAGACAATGTATGCACAGATATAATCCATTTAGATCAACAAAAATTGTTTTATTATAAAGGAAATTATAGTATGTTTAAGAAAATGTATGAACAAAAAAGAAAGGAGATGATCAAAGCATACGAGAAACAAGAAAAAAGACTGAAGGATATGAAATCCTCGGGTCAGAGTAAAAAACAAGCTGAGAAGAAACAAAAAGAAGTTTTAACTAGGAAGCAGGAGAAAAATAGAACGAAAATGCAGAAACAAGAGGATGATAATTCGCCTACGGAGTTGTTACAGAAACCCAGAGAATATATAGTTAAATTCAGTTTCCCCGATCCACCTCCTTTGCAGCCGCCTATTCTTGGTCTTCACAGTATGTTGATAATGTAATAGATTTTGTCGTTGTACAGACATCAGCTAAGAAACGAAACGTTATTTCAGATGTTACGTTCTCGTACGAGGGACAAAAGCCACTATTTATCGAAGTTGATTTTGGAATAGACTTGAGCTCCAGAATAGCTATAGTAGGACCTAATGGTGTCGGCAAATCTACGTTCTTGAAATTGTTAACAGCCGATTTACAACCTTTCAAAGGAGACTTAATAAGAAATCATCGATTAGTAAGTGTTACTCCTCGGTTAAGTCTCGCGCAAAGTTCAATAAGGATTCGTGGACTAATTGTATTTTGAATTTGCAGAGAATAGGAAAGTTCGACCAGCACTCGGGCGAACATCTAACCGCCGAGGAAACACCGTCGGAATACTTGATGCGTTTGTTTAATCTTCCATACGAGAAAGCGAGGAAACAATTAGGAACGTTCGGACTTAGCTCTCACGCGCATACGATAAAAATGAAAGATTTGTCTGGCGGTCAAAAGGCGCGTGTTGCATTAGCAGAATTATGTTTGAATGCGCCCGATGTTGTAATTCTAGATGAACCGACGAACAATTTAGACATAGAATCCATTGATGCCTTGGCTGAAGCGATCAACGAATACAAAGGCGGAGTTATTATAGTTTCCCACGACGAACGTCTGATCAGAGACACGGAATGCTGTTTATACGTAATCGAGAATCAACAAATCAATGAAATCGATGGAGACTTCGATGACTATAGGAAAGAATTATTGGAAAGTCTGGGCGAAGTTATTAATAATCCGAGTATAGCTGCAAACGCGGCTGTCCTACAATGATCACTTTTGCCTTTACAGAGCTATTTTTCGATGGCTTGTATAATTGATTCTTTTGGAAACGAATGCTCAGTATTTTACACGTCGCGCGTTGGTTTCTTTCCCGTAAATCACTTTTTATTACCGATTCGAAAATACAATTATCAATGTTTTCGGCGCAATAGCATGCTTGATTTATATCCCAATATTTATCATGTTTGAAATAAACGTTTTATCCGATAGTACCCTTTCGATCTATTCAATGAAAACAATTATTCGAGTCTGCGGAAGATCGTTGTATACATGTATATTGAGTTCTGCATAGAACTGTATTTTGTATCATAAATATTTAACTCTTATTCGATCAACAAAAATAAAAATCAATTCACAAACCGAACTACATAGTAAGTCATTTTCTTGTACGTATTTATCATCATCATCGTCTTCCGTTTGAATAATAGATTCGATGCAATTAACGATCGCAATCAAGATATTTGATTATCGATCGTGATCGATGATTAAACTTTTTATTCGTACGTACATATACATCCCTCGGACGGGATTCGACAAATGTTCTTATCAGACATTTTTCTAGTGATTTCTGAGAAATCGAAAGAAAAAGAGAGAGAGAGGGGGAGAGAAGGAGAGAGTGTTGGTTCTACTGAACTGCGTATAACCGGCGGCGCAATGTTCGCTGCCAAAACGGGCAGACGAGTGATGTGAAAATTGTCAAATATTTTGTGCGAGGTGGTGTCCCGCGGTGAACTTGATTGTGATCCAGACGATCGTTGCGATGTCCAGCACCCTGGAGAATAAGATTTTAAAGATGCAAGCACGCCTCAAAGCGGAAAATGAGTCGAGGGACAGAGACAGACAGAGTAACGAGGTTGGACCAGGAACGGGCCTTCAGTCGTCGTCCACGGGGACTGGTTCGAGCCCTGCCTCTCGACGTGAGTTCCATTCAAATATCCCTAATATTCATCCTTCGATTTTCCTTCTTTCTCAATTTCTACTCGGTTCCTAACGTATTCATCTTCTTTCACCACTTGTCGTATAGGTTATGTTGACCATCACAATTTATTCTGTTGATTCTATATACGATACACATTTTGGTCCACTTGTTTAACGCGCAGTTTATTCAGTTCAAACTGTTCGCGAATTAATGTTCACGCACGATGCTTATCGTTCCGTTCGAAACGGCGCGGCTGTTCGAACTTAGAAATATTCACGGATTCGTTTAAACAAGCCTTATAAACAACAACAATGCTCTTACTTTTTTATTTTAAAGAAATTCTCCTGCTTCCTAAGGTACGTTTTTGATGGAGCTGCGATAGGAGCTATAAACGCGGCGATGAAAGCTACTCCAAAATATCTTTCTTTGATGTATTCATACCGATGCTGTAATAATATATATTTTATTTTACAATTATGAATTTAGTTTTATTTATATTTTTCGAATATACTGTTTGTATCGATAATTGAAATGTTTTTTATTTATACATGTCTCGAGACAAGCACGTAAACAATGTTCAATGTTTTTGATACAGCTCCGATTCCAACTCTGAAAGTCTCGCAGATACCTCCAAAGAAACAGGACAGCGAGTTTGAGTCAAAGCTACAGGAAATCATGAAGATGAACGGTATTTTGAACATCAACGGACAGAGGTATCAAACAGAGATGAAAGATTTGGAGCACTTAGGTGAATTAGGAAACGGTACCTGTGGACATGTCGTTAAGATGAGGCATAAACCCAGCGGCGTGCTCATTGCTGTGAAGCAAATGCGACGTTCTGGAAACGCGGAAGAAAATAAGAGGATAATTATGGATCTTGACGTTGTGTTGAAATCCCACGACTGTCCATATATCGTGCAATGTCTGGGATGTTTCATTACAGAATCCGATGTATGGATTTGTATGGAATTAATGGCGACTTGCTTGGACAAACTATTGAAAAGAACTAGACAGGCAATGCCTGAAGAATTTTTAGGAAAAGTTACAGTAGCGGTAAGCGATATTGTACAACTCTTAAACTTCCTTCCCATCGTTCTGGAAAGAATAATTAAATCAATATTTTACTTTCACAGACAGTAAAAGCATTATCATACTTAAAAGAAAAGCACGGTGTAATTCATAGAGACGTGAAGCCTAGTAATATTCTTCTGGACGACAAGGGAGGAGTGAAATTATGCGATTTTGGTATATCCGGTAGACTAGTTGATAGTAAAGCAAAAACTAGAAGCGCAGGATGCGCCGCGTACATGGCTGTGAGTAGTACAATCGTATCTGTTGAACTGATAATTTTGAGAATTTATAATGCCTTTTCTATTTTATTTTTGTCAGCCCGAAAGAATAGATCCTCCAGATCCAACGAAACCGGACTACGATATAAGGGCAGACGTATGGAGTTTGGGTATTACTTTAGTAGAATTAGCTACAGGAGTGTTCCCTTATCGAGATTGTAAGACTGACTTCGAGGTAAATCGAGCACCGTACAATAATGCCGAGTATGTCCGAGCCAGATACTGTATTATTTGTTTCACAATGCAGGTACTGAGCAGAGTAGTACAAGACGATCCTCCATCCCTTCCACAAGATGCATCTTTCTCGAAAGAATTTCGAGGCTTCGTATGTTGCTGCCTTACGAAAAATTACAAGCATCGTCCGAAGTATCATAAACTCATGGAGCATCCTTTCATTCGGAAATACGATGTACCTCAAGACGAAGAAACGAACTCCTCGGTCTTAAATTCTGGCTGCCAATGGTTTGGCAGAGTTATGCGACAATTAGAGCCAAGGTAAACCGTTAATAACCGTTCTCGCCGTAACCAGTGAAACTAGTAGATTGTCGTACATTAGGATAGTGTCGAGCGAGAACGAAAACTCTAGGTACAGACACACGTTATTAGAAAATACCATTCCATAGAAGCGAATAGAATTTCAAAACATAGCATGAGATTCCCAACTAATATCATAATGATTTGGTTTGGTTTGAGTATATAACCGGGTATTGTCTCTTACGTTAGTTTTAAAGAAACATTTTTAACACACTTCAGTATTCCTGGTTAATGGGTAGGTATATTGATGCGGCACGAAAATTTATGCTGAGTTCTGAAAAGTTGGGTTTTCGTAGGACTATTAGTAATGTTGTTTTTTTTTTGTTTTTTTGCCCCTTATATATTTATCTTTTTATTCATTGCCAAAATGACATTTACAAACCTGTCCATACAGTTTCGATTAAAAGTTTGCGTGCGTGTTGAATTGTGTTGCAGCGTTGAGCTTGAGGGAGGCAGCGCAGCATAGCATCCCCTCTCCCTCGCCCCTGCCCCCCGCTCCATTATTCCTCAAAACTTATCCAAAAATTCCAAAAAACTTAAAAAAAAACAAAAACCTCACAAATACCCCAAAAATCTGCCCGATTTTCATTTCGAGTTGTTTGGTTTGTGCACGCGCCTGTTACACACCCCACCTTTCAACCCCCACTCATGGTAAGCATTGTTTTTATTTATTTGAATATTCGTTTTTTTTATTTGTGTTTATATTATATACAGCGACTTGCCGGTTATGTGGCACAAACGATTTTTTCCCTGTGCACACTCCATTCATCAAGAAGAATAATTCGTTTATACGATTTTATTGATATATTTCAGTTCTCTTTTTAGCATGTAACATTCTCGGCTCTCTATAGTTTTCAACACAGATAGATACATATATAGACTTCATGTTTTAATTACCTTTATAAAAAGACTCCTCTGTCCTTGTCTGTGTTTGCATGATTAAACTATGATTAACGCTCTCTAACTTCTATTAACTCTCTACAGACTCAAGTTTTTTCTTTACAGAAACATACTGTAGAATTTTACGGTCTTGGATGTAGCAGGGTGGCATTCGAGCAAATGTATCGAGTCACTTGTGCCGGGAGTCGATTTCATTCGTAATTAGGATGACACACAAGAGAGAAGTTCGGTTTAACGTCGCCGCCGTGTTTAGTTTCAGATTGCCAGGATGGCAGCAGCGAGTCACGACGGGTCACGTATCTCTGAAGCAAACGGCTCACCTCAGGGCTCAATCCGAAGTACCGGCTTTCTTGCGAAGCAACGTCACCAAAGACTCACAGAACTCCAATTTTCTGCCATTTCATCAACGATCAAATAGTGAGAATGGTGCGAACTATGTATCTTATAGTCCATACGCGCTTAGACGAAAGGAAATTTCCAGGCCGTTTTCTCCACCTTCGTCGAATGACGTCGACACACCGGAAACAAATTTTCAACGACCGTATTCACCGTATAGACATGTCGAACAAAACAAAGACTATACCTCGAATCACTGTTCTACCAACGGACAAGGTAGACAGGAAGGAAGACCGTTCTCTCCTTATAGGCAGGATGTTAATTCAATAGAAACGAGTAGTAGGCTCTATTCACCGTACCACGGACGATTTACCGAAGATCGGGACACCTCCAAAGAACGATGGCAAGGTGCCCCTAGATCCTTGAGTCCGTTCGCTCGGGACTACTCGCCGTGGAGGCGAGAAAACGTCGATCCCCCGAACGTGATACAACCGACAGAAAGTGGTCGATACTCGCCATTCTTACAGCAACGACTAGGACAAAATTCAGCCGCGCCGCAGACTCATCCACAGGCGCAGGACATTTACGGTAGTCCCATGATTAGTCGTAAAAGGTAAATTACATGTGAAAATATGCAGATAGCCATCCATTTATACCATTAGACTGCGCTAAATCCTTTCGTCCCCTTCGAGTACAGGTTTCCTTCCGAACCACCCCCGCAAGGATCTCACGGGTCAACCAGTCCAGAGTTACTAATCTCCCGTTTCGCGCACCAGATGAAGCAGGATCCTCCTTCCTCTATGCCGCCGGCTCAGGGTGGATCGAAGGAATCCGCTAAGAAACGTTTCGCTTCTTACGTTCGTCTCAGGCTCGGAAGTGAACGTGCACCTTCGCCGGAACCACCGCCGAGATTGAGTCGTGGTGAATCACCTCTGGCTCTCAGAAGGAACCTGGTCGATCAGGCGTCTCCTTCGTTCGCTCGAAGGTAGCGGGTGTCAACGTTTTCATTTACATATTTCAACCCTTTCGATAAAGGATTTATTTTGACCGACGACTATGGTCATCCACCATTAATTTTAACAACATTATACATGTCATAATTGTATCGAAAGGGTTGAATCTGCAAATTAAAAGTTACATTGATCTCTATCTTGTTCGTTTTTGCTTGCAAAGGTACATTTCATCTTCACCACCTCAACCTCCTCCAAGGAGGTTGTCGGAGAGCAACTCCGTGCCCGGTAGTCCTCAACATGTGCGAGCCCGTCTACGTTACACCCCCGAGCCTCAGAGGAGACCTCCGCCACCATAACCCACCGTTACGACGAGATCATATTCCTTGTTGGTGCCATATGCGTTAAAATTAACTGAATCGATCATATGTACCACGTAGAATGGTGTTGTAATCAACGACGGTCGGTGCACACACGCGCGCGCGCGCGCGCGCATACGCGGACACAGAGGTGGTCTGTGCACGATGTACTTGAAAACGATTCTAAACCAAAAAATAGTTGTTTGTAATACTCGCCGACACCGTAAACTGTACGATGTACGTATTTTAAGACAGATAGACCTCGGATACGTACCGTGTACGATATTATTATATACCGAAATTGTTCGCGGGAAGGAGAGATAGGGGGACGAAACACGATTCCGCTCCTAGATTCGAGAGAGAGTGAGAGAGGACGGTCTTTGAAAATTTCAATATTCGCACGATTTTCTTTCGTGGCTGTAAACGTAACGCGTTGAACTACTTCTGTCAATAATTCTCTTGTCAACGTGTATTTATATAGGATGCAATCACCGATGCAATACGATGCTCAACTTTTTATATTGCTTGTAAAGATATAAATAAATGTAGTATGTTCGACGTTTTTCTAAAAAAAAAAAGCGAATGAAGAAAAATGGGGAGAAAGAAGAAAAAAACGCAAAGACAAAAGGAAAAAAACGCAAAAAAGGTAAAGAAAATCGTTAATAGGAGATGCGGCATCGTACTGAACGCGTAAACCGTTCCTATCACTCTTCGTTTACGCTTCTTTTTTTAATCGAGGGACACATGCGAGAAAAAGTATTTCGAACAAACACTCGCGCGGAAAGAGCTCCCCATCCTCGGGCGGCCTTGCAGTGTATCTCTGCGACTCGACTTAGCAACGGCAACGTTCTTTTCACAATTTAATTATCGTTTGTAACAATACCAAACGTATACAGCGATCGCAGTCAGGGAGTCGATCGAATGGAAACCAAATCGTAAGAACTATTAACGACGACGCCTCCATAAGGAAAGCACAATATTCACGTCTCCTAGATTCTATGAATTTCAACAAATGTATATTATTTAATTAAGAGGCGTGTTTGGGCTAAAATGTTGTAATTATTATTTTTAACATTTATTCATTAACTTTGTTCAATCTACACTAGTAATCACCTTTGTCACTTATTTGACAAAAGGATCTGTTGCAATGTAAATAAACTTATATTTATACGATCCCTGTTTCCTGTGATATTTCTTAACAGTCGTTCGCGTTCGCTTTACTTTTTTTCTTTTTTTTTTTGCTTCCTCTGAATTGAAAACAAACGGTATAGGTATCTAGGGCCATCAATCTCGTGCGAGCACGACTACTTATTACAATGTATTTTTACCATGTGCTGCCACGTAATCCTAAGCAATTTCTTTTTGTCGAACGCTCATGCGCGCTGCTATTGTCACATTGTAACGGTTTCATTTACAGCGGAATGAATTTTTTTGATTAAACTCATAACCAGCAGAACCACCGAACGATAATGCTTGTGAAGACCCTGTCCGACCGATTAACCGTAATTTTCGTAAGCCCGTCAACCGATTCCTTTCGATAGAAAAATAATATTGCACAAGCTATATTTACACTTTCCTGCGCGATACCATAATTGAAAACGAGCAGGATGAATTTAATTCTATATTAATTATATAACGACGATTTCAGCAATATTCACACGAACGGGTGAACGATACCCAATTTTTATCGAACAATACTATTTATAATTATACTTTCAATAAAAGAAAAAAAAAAGAAGAAGAAAATTAGCGTATCGGAAGAACATATATGATATGATAGAAGCTGAAGCGACCGAGTTGGAAAGAACACTCCTTCGTTCTAAGGCGAGAGTAATAGTTGCAGAAGAATTCATTATCTCTTTCGCTTTCCATGTATATGTATAGGTGAACAAACTTACAAGCATGTGTAATACAGCGATATCTATATTATACTTGATTTTCACGTAATCTAACTAGAAAGACGTTTTTCTTTTATAATACAGTAGAAGAATCGTGTCGCGTGACTTTTTAATGCTGAGAGACGGTGTATAATTCTCCGCTAAAAGGCCTCTGTCGACGATCATTTTAAAAATAAATTCATCGCTCGAATCGGCCCGTCCCTGAGTAATCAATATGGCCTCCAGGTCTACTCGGGGCACGCCAGCGTAGCATAGTTGTTTCATGGAAAATCTTTGTGAACAAACGGTCCCCGTGGCGATATAATTAGTGAAGCTGGTGGAGAGTGTACGGAAGATTATTTTCACGGTCCTCGACCGTAGATCGGCGACAGTATTCAGTCAGAAAGAAATTCTGAACGCGCGTATCATCGCCGTTGTGACTGTGACCACTGTGGCGGAAGACATCGGAGTTGACGAGTTCGGGAGTACGGTTCGGTAGTTCGGTTGCATTTTAGCGGTGAACTTGACACGGCCGCCTCTCGACACCACGATGGGGTCACTTTTTAATCGCGAAGGTTCGTAGTTTCCAGCGACTAGAGTTCTGGTAATACCGACATGTCCGAGATAAAGTGCAAGGAGGCTGCCACGATGGAGGGTTGTCAAGAAGGGGGCGAAGAGGAAGGTATGATGGCTGTCGGGAGGGTCGAAGATAAGGTCAGTATCCAAAAGATCCTCGAGGGTATGACGAATGAATTTAACAAAACCGTGAGTCCCGTCAAAAACGCAGAGTTCACTAATCGAACGGAGAGATCGGATCGCGAAGAGACCGAAAAACCGGCGACAAAACCCGATGAAATGTCGCCGATCGAGAAGGAACCCGACAACGACGGGGACCAGGAGGCGGCGGCTCCAATGAAACAAAATGTCACTGCTGGTTCGGCGACGACGATAGAAGAGAATCACAAGGAGGAGGAGAATATCGGTAAACAGGACACCCTGATGAAGGACAGCAACGTCATTCCTCGTATCGTACTCACGTTCCGAACGATCGACGAGAACACCGATCACGGCAAGAAAACCAAAATATCCAGCTGTTGCTCTAACCTTACTTTAGTTCCTGACGAATTGGTGAACTGCGATCAGATAGGCGGTGTATCCGTGAAGATCGAGAATTCCGACGAGAAATCTGACTCGGAGGAGGGTAGAACCGAAGAGCCTGTCAAGGAATCTGAAAATAAAGAGCCGGAGAAGAGTGCGGAGGAAACGAACAGTACCAAGGAGGAGCCAGAAGCAAAAGTAGAAGAGAAAGACACAATTTCCAATGAGAAAGTAAAGACTGACGAAGCGGATACGTTGGTAGAAACTACGGAACAGGGAGATAAAGTGGACAATGCTGCTCCAGTTACTAGGAAAAGAAGAATGGGACGTCCTAGACTAAGAGCGCTTAGGTTGTTTGTTTTCTGTTTTTATCTGAAATAATGTATCGTGTAAGTACTAGAATTTTGTAACCATTCTGTAACATTTTTTAGTGATCACACGGAAGAAGTTCCTGGTCCGAAACGTTCTGCGAGAAGATTATGCAAAGAATCATTGAAGAGTACGGTGCTAGAAAGTGCCATGGCTAGGAAAGAGAAATCCAATTATACAGAAGAGAACTTACAATTTAAAAAACAGAGGAAGTACAATAAACCAGGAAGGCCTAAAAAAGTGGTTCAAGGGAAAGATCAAAATAAGCAGGCACAAGCCAAGCCTCCCGATATACGTCAGGATACAGAGGCTTGCATTGTCGATGGAAATATTAGTATCTCTGACGTAAACTCGACATTAGATTCTTCTAGAAATTCGGTTATATCAGAGAATAGTGCGAGCGAAACAATCCTGGACGAGTCTCAAAATTTCTCATCGGATTTTGAGGGTATGCCAAAATTGTCTCCTATGATCAAAAGCTCGGAGTCTCAATCGAAATTGAGTAACTCGATCGGCAGTCCCTTAAGCGACGACATACCTCTAGCAGACATTGAAAAGCCATTTTTAAAGCCTGCTACTGGTAGACCTAAGCGCGAAAGGGGACGACCTAGGGGAAGTCAAGGTGCACGGAAAATAGCAAAGGCGGATTTGTTTGAAGGTAGAAAATTTAAAAAATTCAAATGCATATTTTTACACGATTTATTGAATGTTAATGTTAATGTATTCTTTTTCAGATGGTTCTGCGTCCGTAGCAGAAACAGGCAAAAACAATGATTATCCTGAAGGTAAGTTTAATAACTAGACTGCGGATTTTATGCATTTATGACAAAAATGGATTGGTCAAATTATTTTGCATAAAGATCCACAATTTATTATTAACACAATATTAATTGGGAAAATCGTACTAGTCCCAATGTATTTTACAGAAGGGACTGTGCCAGCTAAAAGGACGCGCAGAAGTATGGCTCCAAGCCCTAGTCCTGCCGAAGGTCAAGCCTCGAAGCCAGAGTCGACAGCAATTATGAGCGAAGTTAGTATATTCGTAAATATACATGTTATTCATCGAATGTTCTTGTTATACTCATCCATCATTGTATATTCTAGACATACGGTCAGTCAATGTTATGTTTATGCCAAGTAAGGTCACAGTTATACGTAACGATAACTGGCTCCGGTGCACCGCTATATTGTACCGCAATAGATTCTATTGACAACAGGCTGGTAGGCTGCTGTAACGAGGTCGATAGCAACGATGTCGCAATGAGGAGACCCAGTACTCGCGTTCCCTTTATAATCCTGTGTAGAATGCACAAGGAGAGATTGTTGAGGCATAACTGTTGCCCTTCTTGTGGCCTGTTCTGTTCCCAAGGGAGGTTCGTGCAGTGCGTGAACGGTCACCAATATCACCGCGAGTGCGAGGTCTACCCTAATAAGAAAGGGGTGTGTCCACACTGTGGAAGCGAAAGTACAGCGTACGACGTGATGGTCACCATGAGCGGTCTTCGGAAACCTGTGTTCATTCCGACTCGTAAGAAATTCTCGAAATTGCCTTCCGCGAAGATCACTCTGCCGGGGAAAGGCGACAACACGAAATTGGCAGAGCGTCCCCCCAGTCCTCTGATTCCGCCTGACGTAATTAAAACCCCCGAACCGTCTCTCAATTCCGAGAGACCGGAACGTTACACTATCATGAGTCTGTACACCTCTGTAAAAAACGGGGACTTAGAGAAGTTGGTTAACGTTCTAGGTATATCCAGCATACAGCTACTTCATTCTGCCCCGTTCCTCTGCAACGAACCCAAGTGATTCAAGTTGCTCTTTAATTTTTTTCAGCGTGCGGTTACAACGCTAACCATACATTCCGAGAGTATGCTCATCGAACCGGACTTCACATAGCTGCGGATAAGGGCCACTTATCTTGCGTACACGTGTTAGTACAAGCTGGTGCTCAATTAGATTTGATGGACAGAAATCAATTAACTCCTCTGATGCTAGCTGCCAGCAAGGGTAAAGCCGACGTAGTCAAATATCTGATTAGGATAGGCGCCGATGTTACATTGAAAGGAGAGGACGGTATGACTGCTTTGCATATGGCTGCGAAATCGGGGCATCTGGAAGTATGTAGGATCATTTTAACAGAATGCAAAGCACCGAGAACGTTAGTTGGTAATGAGCATTCTATTATGAGCTATTAGTACGGCTGTGTAATTAGTAATTAGTAATTATTACGATTAACGACCGTATATTAATGCGAATAATTAACGATCCTCCATTAGACTCTGTGGATGACGGCGGATGGACGAGTTTGATTTGGGCATGCGAATTTTGTCACGCCGATGTCGCACGGTTTTTAATAGATAAAAAATGCGATCCGTTGATCCGAGATGCAGAGCAGAACATAGCGTTGCATTGGAGCGCGTACAGTGGAAGTTCCGAGATCACGGAGATGCTCCTTAACGAAGGTTGCGACGTGAACGCTGTTAACGTTCATGGTGACACTCCTTTGTAAGTTCATGGTAACTTAATACTCTTGTCTACCGGACAAGTTATACAGGATGTTTCGTTGAAAGTTTTACGCTCGATTTTATATTTTCTGTTCTAGACATATAGCCGCGAGACAGGACCAGTATGCGGTGAGCGTCCTTTTGTTAGCACGTGGTGCCAAAATAGGTGAAGTGAACGCTGCAGGTGAAACAGCGGTAAACTGTTGTACAAATGACGGGGACACTATGTCCGCTTTAAGATTAAACGCTAAAGTTAATGAGCTTTCCGACCACATGTGGGAGAAAACAATAAAAATTTTAACTAAGTGAATATCAAGCCTAATTGTTATTCGGCTCCGGTTCAACGTTTATAAAATATAGTTAAATGTCTACATTTACAGTGACATCTCGCGCGGCAAAGAAACAAATCCTATCCAATGCGTCAACGGACACGACGCTGAAGACAAACCAACAGATTTCTTGTACGTGACCGAGAACTGTTTTACTAGTAGCATAAATGTTGATCGTACGATAACGTCTTTGCAGTCTTGTCGTTGCGAAGACAACTGTAGCTCAGAGAAATGTTTATGTGGGAACATTAGTCTGAGGTGTTGGTACGACGAAGAGGGAAAGTTGATTCCTGAGTTTAATTATGCAGGTATGTTGAACTTAAGAATTTTTCTGAATTGAAATCAGGCCAAGGTCGAATCTGTATATTAACGCGTTTGATGCAGATCCCCCAATGTTATTTGAATGCAATCCAGCTTGCGACTGCAATCGTATAACGTGCAACAATCGGGTCGTTCAACACGGTTTGACGCAAAGGTTTCAATTGTTTCGAACGAAGGGTAAAGGTTGGGGTCTGAGAACGTTGCGACACATTCCTAAAGGTTCCTACGTGTGCGAATACGTTGGTGAGATTATATCTGATTCTGAAGCTGATCATAGAGAAGACGATTCATATCTATTTGATTTAGACAATAGGGTAAGTGTCGCATAGAACCGACGAATACCGATGAGAAGTTCATTTCTTTCTAATTATTTAGGATGGAGAGACATATTGTATCGACGCAAGACGGTACGGGAATATTGCTCGTTTTATAAATCATTCTTGCGCACCCAATCTCTTGCCTGTGCGAGTGTTCGTCGAGCATCAGGATTTGCATTTTCCTAGGATAGCATTTTTTGCGAATCGTGACATCGAAGCGGACGAAGAGCTCGGGTATGTTTACTAAATATGAAAAAAAGAAACGATTCACACGTGGAAACCACGAGCACTGTACGCGTTTATAATTAATGGCGTATGCTAATTATGTTGATTAATAAAAGAACTAATATTTGGTTTTGGTTGGCTGATCGTTCTCACTGGTAGTTAATTGCTTTGCCTTATTCTTTAGTAAATTCCTATTTTTGGCTTTCTTTTGCATTGGCACGTTTGGGTTTGGTTTGTCCATGGAAAGAGGGGGCATTATTGACATGTCTACTTTTGTTAAAAATGTCGTATTTCGTTATGTTAATATAATTTCTGATCAGAGACAAATGCAGAATTGTTTGCCCTTAGCTTCGATTACGGAGAAAAGTTCTGGATAATAAAATGCAAGTCATTCACGTGTACCTGTGGAGCCGAAAACTGCCGATATTCTGAGAAGACTATACAAGTCACTTTGGACAACTATCGCAAGAAAATACAGCAGGAAGAAATGCTGGCAGCTCAATCATCGTAATTCCAAAACCAATCCTAGCTAATTTTTACACGACCTATTTTAGTTATTATTTTTAATGTTCTTCCTTTTGATTACACGGAGTTTTAAGTGAGAATCTCCATGTTTCGAATAAATTGACCCACGTACTTACTTACGTGGACGAATTGAAAAAAAAATAAGTACAAACGGTGGTGGGAACGAAACGCGCCAAGAGAATCGTCTAGAGGGATTTTTTGTGTCGCCCAGTAAAGTATGAAAACCACGCTTGTTGTATCTAATTCGTTGCAGATGAATGTTTGTGTTAGTTTGCTCGAATTTTATCATACTTTACTCTATCGCCGACCATCTCGAAACAACTTTACGAAACGTGCCACTTTGCAATATTTTCCTTTCATTTTTTTATAAAATAAACGATACGCATAATATATAATTGTTATATAGCATTCGTACGATAGTGTACGGATTGTATAGGGATGTGTGTTGTTTGTGACTGTTATCATTTTCGAACTAAGATGAGCGATTTGAAGAAAAAAAAAATTGCAATTGTAGGTATATGTTTTGAGTGCAGTATGTTTGAGACACAGGTGAATAATCTCGCGTTACGATATGTTTGGAGTTCCAGATGTTCGCATGTTCTGTTTAGAGGGTGATCGTTTACGAACGTTCGAATTGTTGCGAACAATTTACATTGTAATATTACACCCTTTTGTACAAATTATTGTTTTTTTGTATAATAAACAAAGATGTAGTCCTTTTTAATATACTGTTCGTGTTATTTTCAATACGATCCATGACATTTCTCTGGTTATTTCACGAACGACGACTTCTAGGCAAGAAAAGGGAAGAATCTAGGAAACGGGGAAAGGAAGAATTAGAGAAATGTCTCTGTGGAGTTCCCAGTACGAAATAAATGAATAACAGTTTCTATAGAAGAATAGAAAATATTAATATTAATAACATTTTGTCTAACAATAAGCCAAACTCTTCTATGTAGTCTCGCTGATAGTCCAATAACATTAAAATCGAATTTTAAATAAACCGCCACTTTGGGTGATAGTGGTGCCTCCTGTGGCGAAATTTCGAAACTCAGTTAAGGGCTCCGAACAGCGCCAATCGACGTAGTGGAAAAACGCTCAAACTGCTAACTAAACCGCAGACAAGGTGTAGGAATAGATCAATCACCCAATCAGATATGTATATTGGATCGGATCGAAAAAATATTATTTCGAAATCGAAAACGCCCCACACGGGAAAAATTGCGGTTCGACGCCCTAATGACAAAATCAAAATCTCAAAGTTGTGCGATGATGACTTCAGGTTGCGCATTGAGCCCAAAGTTTGAAAATTTTGAAAAACTATCGACATTTTTCAGAATATCAAAATTATTGAAGTACATATATATTCTATACGTCAACCAGATGATTTTTGCCGGAATTTACATTGTGTCTTATGGAGAAGGCGGCATGAATTATTTCGATTATCTACAATAATTAGAATAAATAATTAAAATAAAAATTCTTTATTTCTCAACTATATGTTCAAGTTGTAACTAATAAATTATTCATGAAATTTAATTACCTTTGTATCACTTATTAGTCGACTAATAAAAAGTTTATGCATCAATTGCACGATACAGGAGCTAAATATGTATATACAAATTTATATTTTTCACTAATAATTTTAATCTAGTGAAAATAATATATTAATATTCTTAAAATCTTTTCACTGTTTTAAATTGTACCTATTCAGTTTTGTCACAAATGTATAAAATCCGGAGTCTATACTTATTAGTATAGAATGTCATAAATAGCATAATCCTGGAAAGACTTCAAAATTATATAGTATTTATTTTTTAAAGTCGAATTGCTACTGAGAACAAATGTGGAACATGCTTGACAAAAATGGGTTCTTAATTATTCGAGATGTATTCGCGCAGTAAGAGACAAATTATATACAGTTTATTATTTCGCGTTTACGGAAATGAAGCGTATTAAAGCTCTGTTAGATGGAAAAAACGGGACTGAAATGATTCAAACGGTCTGACCCGCAACCGACTATACTACTTCCCTCTGTTTTTTATATATATGTCTGACGGTCTGACAATACTTCTCCCGACAGTATCCCCGCAACAAGTGTTCCCAATCGATACCACGACGAAATTATGGGAAACTACTCCAGTTCTTTACACATAGAGAAACATGCCTTTGCTCATTCAAACAATACGATCATTCTCACGCAATGTCATGTAGTTCGCGCTACCAATATTCTACACAATTAGCAACTATCATTGGACTCTATTAAATTCCTTCAACAAACATATATCCACTGATACAACAATATTACAATAATGATTATTAACATGCAGATATATCTACATGACAAGAATGTGCTATTATTCTCTATCTCGAAATCATTACCTAAAATGGAACAATCAACAGTCTTTTGTACAGTGTATATCCTAGCAGCTGGCAACTAAACAACTGAAACAACAATTCTAAGGTGTTCTGATTAGAGATTCATGGGTTAGGTGAGCAGGTGATGTGAAGAGAGATCAGGGTTTGACGATTTCAAAGGGAAAACAGAATTCGTGAACAACAGGTGCTTAACAGGAGGCGGACACCATCAGCGTGGATAGGGGTGGGAACGCGCAGGCGTTCGATGTCCTGCGAACAACTCGACAGAAAGTTTACCTTAAAAATATCAACGGAAATCGGAACTTGAGGATGATAGAGTTGTCAAGCCCCCTCGAGAGACGGGACATAGGAATATTATCGGATTGTTGATAACGGCGGCGAGCGAGCGACACCGGGTCTTTCGCTATTATTGTGGTTGCTATTATTTCTTTCCCTCTCCGCGTCATTCCCGGTTCCCTTTTAGCGATGGGATCGATCCTTTGCCGGTGAACTTCGATACCGAGTGTATCCCGCTAAAAAGATCTACCAACTCGTATACATGAATGTCCGAAAATATTCTCAAACTGTACAGTGCTCCTTCGACGTACAATGTATAGCGCAATTTATTATACGATACCTATTATAATCAATAGACTGCGGATTTTATGCATTTAAAACAAAAATTAGTAGATGAAATTTGAAGCAATAGACAGATAAAATATATTTAAGATAAGGAATGCTTCAGCTTATTAAAATCAATTAAGAACAATCTTATACTTGACGCCTCTTGCTTACATAATTGATGCAAACAATTTTTTATAATGCATAAAGATCCGCAATCTAATAATCAATAAGCTTCACGGCAGGTTGCGTTGCATAATAAAGTTCGACCAAGCGATCAAACGGAAAGATTATTTCGAAAGATCCTTCGATCATATTCCATTCGATGTTTCGCTTTTATTCATTCGGGGAATTAACCGTTATCGAATTCAACACAGCCGGAGGGAAATCAAACATTTCACGATTATTTAATAACAAGAAATATAGGTCAATTTTTGCTTGGGGAGCGTGGGAGAGTTAAACGAATCAATTCAGCGAAGAAAATCGAAAATTACATGTTTGTCGTATTACAATCCTGTAAGATTTCAAAGAACTCGATCAATAATATTAACCATTATTGTTACTTTTACAGTTCCGAGCATAACTGTTTAAAACAAACACAACTTGATTCTAATAACCAGAGTAAGTCGGAAAGACTTCAGTTGTTCGGAATAAGGTAATAAAAAATTCCATATATAAACGTTTCAAAAATTGAAATCGATTTTACAACATTATCGTTCAACCACTGAATTCTATTCTGCAATTATTGGAGAACCGTGCGTGCAACGAGACGAACAAAGACTGTTCCGATTTCGGCGAATGGTAATGAACTGCTGTTTGACCCACTGCCTCGTCGAGAGTTACGATCCTCGTAACCGCGGTCAATGTTTAAAGCAATGAATGAACAAGCGTTGTATTGAAAGATAGAGTTTCCAAATTTAACCGGTATGTAAATTGTACAACACGACGGCCTGTTGAAACTTTTCGATGGCTGGTTACGAGCAGTGGTGGTTGCGAGGGCCGCGTCCGCGTTGCGACGCAAGGGTGCAGAGGATCGGATGGAACGTTCGTTTTCAAGGTCCCCGGTATCACGAGGGTATTGGTCCCATCACTATTCGCATCCCCCGTCGCCTGGCAGCCGGCATGTGCGCGGTGCAATCGATTCCGAAGTCAACGCATGCCCTCCGCCTGGTTTCCCCGTTGTGGAGGAAATAGTCAGTCGGTGGCACTGCTGCGACAGGACAGGACGTGCACCGTGGGAAATGATCTAAGAAATCCGATTTTCGCGGCAAGTCATCGAGCATATCCCCAATCGAACAACTCCAACGCAGGGTACTTCGAGACCAGAATGCATTAAAATTGAGGAATCAACGACGCGTCACGCCCAGGTACGTACCTAAAACCATGGAGTCGTTCGAGTGGCGCTGCTAAGCGTCACGCAGGTTGATGAAAGCGAGAGAGAAAGAGTGAGAGAGAGAGTGAGAGAGAGAGAGAGAGAGAGAGAGAGAGAGCGAGAGCGAGAGACTGAGAGAGGGAGTGCTGACAACCTGATGCTTCGGGACTGTGCAATCGTACACCCCGTTCCATACGTTTCGGACCCAGAATCATTCAATTACCTCCCATTTCGTTTCCGTATTTCAGTTTCCAAAAGGTTTCCTCTCTCTTTCCTTTAAATTGATTTTAAAGGGTTTATAGTGCGATTGATTAGAGGTTTCTGGAAATAATCAGGCTATCTGTTGTAGGAGAGGTCAGGTTATTTGTTCAGGGTTTGAGGATAGATTAGATTACACATTGTTGCGGTTTATTCGGTCCGCTTTGTCGCGTGTTTCTCGGGGATGCCAGCACAGATATATCGAGGTTGCGTAAATCCGACAGCTTATATTGTTACGCAAAGCCGCCGTGCCCTTGGCGTACCGCACCCTTTGAACCGATCTTCCCTGTCCGTTACACTCCATCTACGGGATTGATTGAATTATTGTGGTAATTAGTCCCGGAGATGTATCGCCGCGGATCATCGATGCGCTGTGTCTTTGAGAACCGATAGAATTTATTGAGCATTCGATGATATGCTATTAACAGATTAGTACGCCCGGCCGATTTCAACCCTTATGTTACCACCTGTGGTACCTGCTTGATTGATACTGTCTAGTCAAAGTGAAAAGATCATTATTTTTTATCAATTTAGAACCGATTCGTGTAATAGTTTTTCTTAATTTCTTTGACAATACGCGTTTATTCAAATGGACTTAGATTCGAGCACCCCCTCTACTTCTGCTCGTATATATTGCATTTGTGAGACGAATAAAAAATATATACAGATTATTTGAAGTACATAAGTTAAAGGACTTTAATTTTGCAAACTGTAATTCGTAATACAATCGGATGAAATGTTCGAGTATCGTATGAAAAGAGGACAGCGAACATTTTTATGAAAAGATACTCGGGTGGCAACCAACGTGGAAAATTCCCGGTTGGCAACGAAAGTGTTAGAAGCTCGGCATGACGACGAATAAAACAGATTGCGGACATTCATGTAGACCGATTTGCAATGCAAAGTGCCCGACACTTGAAAGATCGTGAAATAGAATATCTGAAACTGCTTATGAACTTTTAATGAAAAAGACTTTCCATGCTGGGAAGGTTGTACCTTTGATGGCCTTGCCTCCAGAGGGATTGATAAGGATAATCACGCTTTCAGAAAAAATTAATAACTATTTCTGCGTCGTATCTTTAATTTTTAATCTCGTTTCGAGGAATTTCGTTTCGTGTAAAATGATTGCAAAAGAGTCCGTAATCATTCAGAAAAATCGGTCTGCACTCGACGCAGATTTATTCGCAGGATATATGTAATTTATCGAAGCTTTCGAAGTATTAAATGACGACTCCTTCCCCTGAAGTTGCTCCATCGAGTCCTTACATAAGTATATTCAACAAGTTGTCTTGATCTGATTATGGGAAGGAGCAGGGGCTGCATTTGCATATAATTACTGTTGCTTGCACCGCAAACGACGTCCTGATCATCGGATTAAATATTTTTCCGCGAATGCATATTTCTCATTGTTCTTCGAACATCGTTTTTCCTGGGCAAATACATCGGAGGAAAAAACGCGACATCCATTATTCGAAAACTATTTCTCGCGAGTAAAATATTCCGAAATGATTATTTACTACCGCTCGTGAAATTTCATGCACCCGTGGCATTTTTCATTTTAAAATACAACAGTGTTTCTATTTCATTTCTGTCGCCTGGGACATATCTCCGGCAGAGATAAATCTTTCCCTTCTTCTGATTTTCATGAAATAATCTGCGAAAGTGGGAACTCGCGTAAAGACTCGAATTAATGACCGTGTAGGGACATAATTCTTCTCAGTATTTCCAGGGTATACAAGGAGCACGAGAAGTTACTTAATTTGCGCAGAATTAGAGTATAAAATACTGTAAGATGGGAATTTGTACGCGATACGAGGATAATCTGCTTGGAAACAATAATATTGCATGTGTTTTATATCGTGTTCTTAGTTGCCAGGTGGTGCGTTTCACACCGAAGTGGAGTGTTAGAAGAGTGTGTGCGTGTTCGTGTGCGTGCTTGCGCGTGAGTTTGTGTGTGTGAGAGAGAGCGAGAGAGAGAGAGAGAGAGAGAGAGAGAGAGAGAGAGAGAGAGAGAGAGAGAGAGAGAGAGAGAGAGAGAGAGAGAGAGAGAGAGTGGATTGGCATTATCCCGTTGCTTTATCGACGCAGACCGTAAATTAGATGCACACTTCTAGGAACATCTATGGGCCGTAAACGGTGGTGGCGAGGGAGATCGGAGCTGCTGGTGCTCTTTATTTTCCATCACGTTATTCTGGGCGACGGTAATGTCGGTGAGTACGATTCACCATCGTTCCACAAGCGCGAGTAAAGAACCTCTTCGTTCGGATCGAGAAGGACCATCGGAATCGCTTTGCGGATACTCGAACGTACTCGGAATCACCAGTAAAATGCCAAAGAATCCTAAGCCGCTCTACACATCCACCTGTCAACATTTGCTTTCTCGAAAATCAATATTTTCATGTTGCTCCCTGTTGCGGAAGTAAAATCTGCTTCCACCAGAATAACAATACAATATACATTTTTATCAGACTGATATGCAAGCCAATATAATATACATTTTTATCAGACTGGTATGCAAACCAATACGACAATATATATTTTTATCAGACAGGAACCAATAATTTTGCATTGTATTAATAGTTTCACTTTGTCTACTATGAATCGTTTTGACCAGCTACAACGATTTCCAGTCGCAACAAGATTAATGTAGCTACAATGGTCAGATTCGCTTAATTCGATTTAAAGCTTAACACAGCTACGTCGTATGAACGATGCTACGACACGATACAAATAGAATACGATGATTAAAATCGATAACTTGGGAAGCTTCACGGGCGAAGTCGAAAGTACACCTTGCAGTAAGATTGCAATCAGGAGTATGCAGGATCGGGACGTAAACCGGATAAATGAAATTCCTGCCTGTCGGTTCGGCTGCAAGGGGATGCGCTTTCATCCCCCCGGTGATCAATTTCTTCATGGACCTTTCATTTTTCCGGTCAGCACGTTCTTGCCCCTTCCCTCGGCGTTGGAAAACGAGTCCGTCGATGAGGATTTCCGGTGGACGTCGGAATGCCTCGAAAATGGCACCTAGAACAGTTAGATGATCGATACTGAACAGAAAGCTCGAAAAACAAAATGATTGCGGATTTTTATGCAAAATAAAAACTGTCTACATTAATTACAAGCTGTATAAACCTTAATTTCTTAATAATTTTAACGAGTTATCAACAGTTATCTATTAAATTCTTTAAATGTTCTGCATTTGATCTATTTATTTTTATCATACCTGCATAAAATCCACAGAACTCTGATTAAAAAATTAGTTGAAATAGCTGAAAGAGCGTGAGCTTCAGCTTATTATCAATGAACGTCCGCTGAAAACTGCTGGTGAAAAATTGAACAACGACCGCGGAATCCACTATGTAACATTTCACCAAGTTCCCAATAATTGCGGCAATTATCGGAAAGCGCTCCAGTCGAAAGAATAGAGAAAAATTGGAAGGAGCTTCCCAGGTGAACCTTGCCCTATTGTGTTTTGTTTCAATGTTGCTATGCGTGCGATTCTTATTTTTAGGGCGATATCTTTAGCAGACCACGAACAGTTTCTTATCAATGAAAATGTCCCCTGGAAACATCAGGTTAAAAATAGAGAGGCGCGTCGACGATCCGTAGGTGGTCTCAACTTCAGCATTTCTCTTTTGCGAAATTGAGCGCGTTATGTTTCGCGAGGAACGTGTGTGGCGGATCCGCCGTGCGTGAGGAACGTAATTATCGATTAACACGTTCGAGCAAGCGGCACGAGGAAAAGTAAACTGTACTGGCCCCGGTGAATTTTGCTCGGGGCGGATCGATTTAACTCAATTAACCGAAACGCGCAATATTTATTCGATCGAAAGGGTTCTCCCCTGTTGCTCGCTAAAGCTATGTCCACACTGAGGCAACATCGACAGCAACTTTCTCTCGCCTCTTGTTGCCTTCTTCTTCTTCTTCTTCTTCTATTCGATAAAAGCGAACATTTTTTCGAGATACATCAACTAAAAGTGGTTTTATGTTATTTCAGCGCGGACATAGCTTAAGAGAGAAACACAATACTCTTCACTTCATCGTCGTAGTAATTGGGTTTCAGGTTTGAATAAAAAATAGCGCCACCCACCATACACCAGCGAACATAAAAATGTAAAAACGTAAAATGTCTCTGTTAAACTTCGTTAATCCTTCGGTTTCTATTCGACCCCGTTGAATCGCATGCACCGTGAATGCAATTAGTGGATTGCAGTGCCCTTTCGAGCCGCGGGAGATCCGGGAAAAGATTGCTTTCGTGCATCCCGCTCCGTGAAACAATAGTCCTTTCGATATCTCCTCCATTCTTCAGGTCGACGTGGCCATTGAAAATTTCGAGTCACTATCGATTCGCTCTCCCCCTTCTATGTTGCGCCGCACACGTGGGAACAAAATGCTTTTTCATCCTGTCGATATTTTTCTACGTCGTTGACGAGTTTATGTGAGTGCATTCTACAGTCTCGCTGTTGCCGGTAGACTAGACTACTAGAGGACTCCTTCAACTCAAAATAAAATAAAAATATTATTAATCGTAATTAATACAGATGTTTTCTTTAGTATTTCATGTATTTACAAAATTACACATCCACCATCTTCCAATCCTAATTAAAAACTTGAAAGCAAGAAAACGATTACGGGTAATTATGGTGGTTAGAAAATCAAACATTTTTCTGTCAATAAAACTTCAAGCCAAATTCCATTCTAATAATTATTTCCAACGTTATAACAATTTTCTTTGAAGCGTTACTCACTTTGCGGGAATTTTTTCCCTCATAAAGAGTTGAAAATGGAGGAATAAAAATATTCACAGTAAAGCAGTTAGAACAAGGTACGAGCCATTACGGTAATTATTCGTCGTCTTCCGTCACTGTGCGTGGGTGGTGTAACTGTTTTACGAGTTCTGAACGGATTGGAAGTTCTACGTTGAATATTTCACGTACAGATTTACGAATATTGATAATCTCAGGCTGGGAGATCTTGCGGTTGAAACGGGATCGTGGTTCGCCGTGATCTGCAACGGCCTTGAAAATTTCGAGGTTCCTCCCGGTGCGATGTGGGAAACGGGGCGACACACGATTCGTTTGATCACCGCCCACGCGTTTCATCGAGCTGTACATCCCACGCGACCGCTACCTTTGCAAACCCTGCTTCGGTTCCTCCCTTCTGCCCGGGATCTCTCAATCCGCCTACCCAGTTTGCCTTCTTGAGGATCCCTTGTCGTCGATCCTCCTCCTGATCCCGCTTTTATTCGCTCCGCACTATACAACAATTCTTCTCTTTCTCCGTTCTCGGCCCTTGCTCCATCTGAAAACGAAATGCTTGGATCATTATCAAGAAGACGAGGAAACATCGTGGCAGAACAAATTTATACACAGTTCGCTAGAAACATCTTTTACTAGAAGACGCGTCTTCTTCGCCGAGTTCTTCTTTAAACTTAAATTATTTTTTATAGACCACACCTATATTATTAGGTGATGATGAATTAAAATAACGAACATTAACGAAAGATGGACGGAGAAACAACGTCGGTCTGAACTGTCTTTAACCGTCTCATTAACCATCGTGCTCCGTTTTAACTAGAAATGAGATGCACGCTGTTCACTCGTTCTTTCGCCTCATGTTGAAATGATTTCGAGAATATTCTTGACATTCGCCAGTCCGTCGCGAACTGAACAAATGTTTTTAGTGGAGAGTTTAGTTTTAGAACAAACAGTGCCGGGAAGTTCCGTACGCCTGCACTCGAACGACATTTTCCTAGCGTGTCTGGCTATCACGTGCCATTTCCACTCGCTGCAATATTTGTAAACGTGGGCTGCCCAGCGCAGCGGGACGGTGAAATTCGTTCCCCGTGATAATTCGATGTAAATTGAACGTTACAACGTCAGCACACCCGTTGCCTGTTTCAATTTGACGGAGATATAATCGTTTATGGTCGGACACAGGCACTTTATCGCCACATTACCGTTAATTCCTGCAAAATGAAATTTTTGTAGATAAATTGCGATTTGCGACAAAAAATTTGATTTCGCTGCCAATATCAAGCTCTCGAATGTGAAACACTGGGGAAATTTTCCTCGCATTTTCCCCGGTGCTTTCTTTCCGATATTATTTTTTTTAAATAATCCTGGTCTCCGTGGGTCGCTGTCTAAACAAATTTCCCTGAAAATATTGTCCACGTAACCATCGTACCTCTCGCGATGAAACATATAAAAATACAGTTTTCGGGATATTCGAAACGTAGAGAATGAGTTTCGTTTGAATCGGAGGAAGAGCAGCGTGTAAGCGAAAGCGAAACGATGCCGAAAGGTGTGACGGGCCGAGATTGCAAGTATTCTGCAAGGTTTGCCATCCGCGTGGAGCGCGAGAAGCGTCCCATCGTGATCGCACGGCGACATTATCCGTAATGTTCTGCTCTGCAGCGAAGGTTAAGGGAAATGGAATACCGGCTGGCAGTTACAGCATCTCGAGAGTAACAAGATTTTATCAGAAGAGGAAATTACAGATTCGTTTCCCAGTAAATTCATTTGCGCGGCTCTGTGAGATGCAAATGCCGGGCGCGCAGGGAAACGTTTCGTAAACAATTCTCGGCAAGCGCTTCGGTTGTTTCGATTCGAAACTCATAAAAATCGGGTCAACAAACATGGAAGCCCATCGAAACAGACAGAATTCCAATAATATGGCATCTGGCCGGATGGAACACGTACATAATGTACAATAATGTATAACTTTTTCGAATTCGACATGTCTTTAAACTGCTACGACGTTTATAAATAGGAATACAAAGATATTTAAATAGTTTTTCATCTAGACTGCGAATTTTATGATTTATGACGAAAATTAATAAGTGCAATTTAAAGCAGTGGGCAGATTAAAAGAATTCAAGACTATCAATTCATTAGTACTGTCGAATAAAAATATATTAAAACGAGTACGCAAAGGTTTAATTATGGTACATTGAATTACGTCACCGTAATTTATCAGCGTTTCCTCGTACAAAGTGGCCTAAACTTTCCGTTTCCCGAGTGTTATTATTGTTCGAGTTCTTGGCGAGGATCAAACGTTGCTGCTGAAATGAAAGCGACGTCGGACGCTCGCCACTCTAATTAGTCGGATATATCGTAGAACCACGGCAAACATAGCACAGCGTAGCCGGCCGGATGATTATGACGCAGGAGAGTTTACGTCAATCCGTCAGGAACAAAAGAAACGACCGGGCATTCTCGTCCCGGAACGCGATTTCGTTTCCAATCGGATAAAGGTGAAAGCGTGGAAGATTGATTTCTGGCTCGATCAATCACGCTTTAAAGTCCTCGAGGCTTCCGATGGTCTCTCTGAAAGTTCAAACGTGACAAACTCGATACGCACCGAACTTGCGAAAAAATCATTTTTAACTCTCGTTCACTGTTCCCCGTTCTCAATTATAGTTCATACTACTATCGTTTCATAGGTGTTATAATTAGACTGCCGGATCTTTATGCAAAATAAAATTCCAACAAACTGCGACGAAATAGAAATAGGTAATAGAAATAGAAATTTTCAATAGGTTGAAAATGACATTATTTTTAAATTCTTCTTTTTACATCTACTCGTTTTTGTTATAAATTGCATAAAATCCGCAGTTTCGTTATAATCGAGTATAAAGACTCTTTTCTCTCAATTGAATAAATAAACCTGAATGAACTAATTAATATAAAATTTATATTTCAGGGTGCCTGTTTAGCAATAGACTCTGCAACCCTCGAACTGAAACCTGTTACAACGGTGACATTTTCATTAATCTTTTAACATTTTGTCTATTCGAAGTCTGGCAATAGATTGTTTAACGACTGTACCATTAAAACAAGTTTCTGAGGCAAGCTTAGCAATTTTCATCTAATTAACAAATCCCAAGAAATATTTATTAACCGGTGGGTTAAGGAGCCCACAATTGCAAATATTTGATTTTCACGAAATTATTTAATGGTCCGCCGATAGGCAAAGTGTTAATTTGCACAAGTTTCTGAAAATCGTAGAATGATCGTTGACTCGCCATTTCAGATTTGGCATTCGGCAGGTGTCTACCATTGTACGGCGACCTGAGCGAGGAGGATTACTACCAGTAAGTGTTCGTTTAGGTTTAGAACGATTTGTAAATAAGGAGAAAACAGTGGCTTTTAATCAGACAGATGTCTCGTTTGTACGTCCATTGAATTTAAAGGGTTTAAATGAGAAATTGTACGAAGAGGTTCATAATTGACGTAACTTCTCGCGACCAGCACTCGTTCAGCTTCACTGTCCGACCATAAAGCGGTCTTACTACTACTCGACCGGAAAGTAGTAAAGTTCTACGACGGCTGGAAGTGGGTCGTCGTTCCTTGTGTATAATACGATTCCGAAATAGAACTACTTTATCATAGACACTGTTCGTTTCTGTTTTGAAACAGGTACGACTTTAATATCGACGAACTCGAGCTGCTACGACAGCAATTAGAGAGGCTGCAGATCGACGGCTACAAATGGTCGCACCCGTACACACAATGCGTGATGCTAACATCTTTGTACAATCTGCGTCACCGGTACGGTACAATATTTTTTATTGAAACTATAGCAAAAGTACCAGACTCAAGTCTCCTTAGTTAAAAAATGTTCTAATGATAAATATCAATTGCAACGGACAGATTCCAATTCTTTCATTCTCATTTCGCTCGTGTCAATACAACCAAAAATTTGTACGGTGTTCAAGGATATTGCGCTTTGTAGTTTCAATGCATATTTTTATAAATTAATCTGTGTTCGTCCAAAAATCTACATTTCGTCATTTGTCAACAAAATTATTAAAGAAGTTACCCGGTTATTAATAGAATGTTCAAATGTGCTCATAAACATTGATACAAGTGTTGCGCTTTTCAGAGAAAATTACGATTTCGGACAGTGTCAGCCTCTGAAGCAGATCACGCATTTCGAGGACGATAACCAGATCGGCCAGACTAGAGTGAGTAATACAATTTATGATTAGGCTAATCTTTCTCCACAGTAGCCACTTTCAGTGCTCCGCAAACCTAGTTAATAAAGGAAAAATAAATTTCTTTCCATTTTTAATAAATTCGATAAGAATAATGTATTGATATTCTCTAGTCTTGAGAAATGCATCCTTTGCCATACGACAGAAAATCCGTAATCCGATGAATTACCGTTTTTGTTCGAAGGTACCTACGATAGCCATAGTGAAATTCACGCCGAACGATGGAAATTCCCGAAGCGAGTACGCTAACGAGTTATTCTATCCGCCGGGAACCCGCGAACAATATGCTCGTGGCACGGTCTATAACGAAGAATTTCCGCGATCGTCGTACAAAGATCAGACCAGGGAGTTCCCCAGGCTGTACGAGCCAAGGTACGCCTCGAGCTCTTACAAGGAATACGTGCCCTTCGCCAACGAGAACGAGAACTACGAGGACCGTGAAAACACGATCAGGAAGAAAAGCTTCGAAGGAATGAACGAGAAGCTGTACCGGACCAGACGGCAACCGTACAACGTCAGAAATTACAATGACAACGCCATCGAATCTATAAAATACGCTCTGAGCGAAGAAGCGAAGGCTTACCAAAATCAGCCAGATCTAAACACCGCTGATACCATACCCGTCGAGGAATTGGAATTTTTAATCGGCAAGTCTCCGGATTATTACAATAAAAAAGAAACGGACGATGATATCGACGTTGAGTACGAGAAGGCTTTTTCCAAGAAATACAAGCATCCTAGGAAATTCGCACAGTTTTCGGACAAGGATGAATTCCTGTTGGAAAATGCGAAACGCAACTCGAAGAACAACGATTACGATGGCGAAGATTACGAGGATATTAACGAAGAGATCGAGCTACCGAGAAAGGACGCATCCTCGTTGGAGAACGCTATATACACTGAGGGAGGTCTTGTGCAGCCTAATAATGATGAAACGGATTCTGATGCGGAAGGTAAAGCTTTAAATGACTCGTGGGGATGTTGGAGTCAGTGGTGCACCCAGGATTTCATCTTAGAGGGGGACGAGTTGAACAAAATGACCTATTTTAGATTTTTTAAAACATAAATTTATTTATAGAATAAAATCTAGTTTTCTTTTCTTTTTACATAGCTCTTCAATTACTTCGGTTATAGTTACATGAATGTCTCTGTGTATGTATAACAAAGCCAACCCATTCAGTCGTGGTTGTGTTATTGTGGATCTTAAATATATTTTCAAAATTCTTAATGTAGAAAATGATCTTTCACTGACGCACGTCGTTACCGGAAGCGTTGCAAATATTTTTAATAAATTATAAATATTAGGATATATCGTTTTATCACATTTCAAAATGCGCATCAATACCATTTTTGCATGGAGACCATGGACACCAATACTGACACGTACACAGCCACAGACGCACAACAATAGGCAGAATTCAGTGTTCTAGTATCGGCAGTTTTTTCAAATACGTCGGAACCTAAGTGAGTGTATGCCTTATTTGTATAGAGAAAAGTTGTTCAAAATGTTTAGTTTTAGAAGTACCTATTCTACGGATTAGCTAATTTTCCAGTGTTTCGTTTCCGTTTTCTTGGGGCGGGGGGGCCTGGCTCCCTGCCCCCCCCCCCCCTGGGTGCGCCACTGGTTGGAGTAGGTAGGTATCTTGTTATGGTAGTTGCAAAATTGATTCGAATGATTTTGCAGAAAATACTTACGACACTCTGTTCGATAACGACCTGAACGAGTACCTCTGGAGACGAGAATTGGCTGGGTTCAAGAGAAGGGAACGTTTAGACGTGAAGAAGCCCGGACCACCTTTCTCAACGAACAACTACGCATTCAAAAATCAGCTCCAATCGAGTATGTCTTTTCGATAGTATTCAAGACAATCAAAGACTAATCTCGCTCCTTGTTATAGACAACGTGTTTGCAACGTTCACTAATAATTGCTCAATTGTACGTTTATTTTCAGGCGAGGAGAAGGAGAACCGTTCTGATTCAAGTGAAACGGAGCTAGATGTAAGTAGCGCTTTAGCTCTTCTTTGAGCAATCAATGATTAATCAGACTGCGGATTTTATGCATTTAGGATACGTTCCAGAATGAAGAGTTATTTGGACCCTTTGTGAAGAAAGAAGTGGTGGTCGGACAGTCAGAAGAGAGTTCTTCAACATCCTATCGGAATGTCGATTTAGATCACGTGTATGTGGAGGTCGAACAGCCTTTTCATAAATGGTCAGAAGGTGAACATGTTGTCCAGGAGGTCCGCACAAAACTTTTTTTACCATATGACCAACATCCCCATAAATATACAAATAAAACAATTGTCGAATTTACAGGTGTGCAAGCTGTTGGGACTGACGCCGGGAACGCTAAAGGATATTCGAATTGGTCGTGCAGAAGTGACGTTTGAAGTTGTCAAGAATAATAAAAATTACAGTGCTATGGATGTCGTTAAAAAAATAGGTACCTTCGCTACAGACGAAACTTCTAAAACCTAATAAAATTAACACCAGGTTGATTAACTAATATTTTCAATTCACGATTATTGGGAATGTAAAAATCCGTCCATGAGGAATTATTCAACAAATTTATTTCCTTGGACATATATTATTTAAATAATGGCTAATCATTTGGATAGACCTAGTGTTAACAAATCAAATTGTACTTTCAGATGGCATACGAGGCAATCTAAGGGAGTCCTTGGGTGTTGAGGTGACGCGCGCAGGCATAGGTGACAAGGTTCAACTTGAAACAATTTCCAATATCTCGTTACCTACCAAGAGCTACTCAAAAATTTTGCTTGTACTCTATTATTTCTATTCAATAACTTAGAGAAACCGCAATTACTTATGGCTAGACTGCGGATTTTATGCATTTATAATAAAAATGCATTGGTGAAATACAAAACCATCGTTTGAGACTTGACAAAATTATTAAAAGAAAAATTTCATTTTTATCTAAATTCTGTTGCTTACGATCGATTTCGAACATTTTTATTTTGCATAAAAATCCGGTCTATTTAGGACATAATGTTTGAATAATTCAATGGATAAGATTTCATCAGAAATAACGGAAATTAATTGTTTTTAGGTCAAGCTCCCTGCGACACTAGAAGTAATTAGGGCACCTCACATGAATTCAAGCGTGTTTGGTGCACTAGTAGCTGCAGGAGTTGCAGCTGCCGGTGCAGCTGCGGTAGTTACGTTACTAATCGCTCGTCGGCATGCTAAATATCGCGCTAAGCTGGCTGGATTAGCTACCCCTGACCCAGAAGCTTCTAAGGACTATCAGGACTTGTGCAGGGCTCGGATGCAGGCGAAGCTGCCCACCCATAAACTGGAGTCACCTTTTACTGCAAAAATCTCTCATGAAAGCGAATCCAATAATTTACCTTCGAATCGATCTAGCACATCTTCGTGGGGAGACGAGCCAGCTTCTTCAAATATGGACATATCAACTGGAAAGATGGTTCTTGTAAGTTGAATCTTTCTAAAATTGAAGTCGCTCGGTCCATTCATAAAAAAATTATTCTGGTTTAACCTACCCCGTCGATTATGTTACTGATTGTAAATTTTGTATGGTTCTTCAGAGTTACATGGAAGACCATCTAAAGAACAAAGACCGTCTGAATCAAGAATGGGAAGTATTGCGGGTTCACTACCCTGGATCGACTGAAGTTGCTAAGAGCGAGGAAAACGCGAAATGCAATCGTCCTGGCACTCCGCTCCCCTACGATCACTCCAGGGTGATACTAAACGATCTCGCTAACGCCAACAATTCGGATTATATAAACGCCTCCACGATTGTAAGTACCCCTCTTTGCCCGACGGTCAGAATTTCCTTTCCGGAAAACACTGACTTAGAATAGATTCTTCTATCATTGTCTACGTCTACACATAATAATTTTATACGTCGTTTTTGTCGTAACGGAACCGAAAATAGAAATCGGTAAGTCACGCGACAAGCATGTAGTTTGATGATGCGGCAATGCTTCCCACGAAAACGCTTTTGGTAGACATATACTTGCATTGCTGCAACATTGTAAATTCAGGCATGACGAAGTACACGACGCTTTGATGACGCCTTGCCTGAGTGACTATAGGTCAATAGGCAAGAGGTGTACTCGCTGAAAATATACAATCCGTGTAAAATGTGGATTTAAATTGTGTTAGGTCAGTGCAAACGTTCATGCTCGATTCCTTGTTGCATTTTAATATATAATCCAATACGAAACTTTTGCACTGACCTAGTATTCTATAGTATCCTAGTAGTCTGTACTATTCTGTAATAACGTTTACTGTATCGAGGTTGTTCATGGATTTACATCCGCATTTTATTAATTTGAGGTATACACGAAGCGTGCACTATTGTGTTGAACAGCTCAAATCACATCGAGTCGCTTGACACTTGCCTAAACATCGATAGTGATTAATTCACTGTGCAAACGTTAGACTACCCGCATAATGAAAAGACTCCCAAGCCATGCACAAGAATGCTTTCGGATGGACCATGCGACTAACTTTTTCAATGATCGATAACGTTGTGTGACGATGATTCGAGTTCACGGAAAATTTTCAGATGGACCACGATCCAAGGAACCCGGCCTACATTGCCACGCAAGGTCCTTTACCACATACAGCAGCAGATTTCTGGCAACTGGTCTGGGAACAAGGCAGCGTTGTGATAGTGATGCTGACTAGGCTAACCGAAGACGAAGTTTCTATGTGTCATCGGTACTGGCCAGAGGAAGGATCAGAATTGTATCACATATACGAAGTACACCTTGTGTCCGAGCATTTCTGGTGCGACGATTATCTGGTGCGCTCTTTCTACCTGAAGAACATACGCACTGGCGAGACACGAACTGTTACACAATTCCACTTCTTATCTTGGCCTGAAAACGGCGTTCCCTACTCCACCAAGGCTCTCCTCGAATTCCGTCGGTAAGTACCTGAAACAATCGAAACGTCAATCACAGGTGCAATTGATTAACGCTATTAATATCATGTACATTGCAGAAAAATCAACAAGTCGTACAAAGGCAGGTCTTGTCCCATAGTCGTACACTGCAGGTAAGCGACCTCATTAGATGCTATGTTCCTTATAATGAAGGTCTTCATTTTATTAAATTAAATGTTGCAACACAAAGTACTGAATGCAAAGAGATTATACCGTGTGTCATTGATTCACAGTGATGGTGTTGGTCGTACCGGAACCTACTGTTTGATCGACATGGTTTTGAACCGCATGATGAAAGGAGGCAAGGAAATCGATATTGCAACTACTCTAGAACATATTAGAGATCAAAGACCCGACATGGTTGCTACAAAACAACAATTCGAGTTCGTTCTGATGGCCGTGGCGGAAGAAGTACACGCTATCCTCAAGGCTTTACCCGCAGTTCCTGCCGAGAAATCTCCTCCCCCAGGAAATAATACTTCCACGAAGGAGGGCCAGTGAGATTCGAACAGGATCCTGAAATTGCAGTCGCGGCGAGCAACAGCAAAGTATTAATTGCAGTCTATATCAAAAAGATAAAAATGGCCAAACATTTCTAGTCAATCATCTAAGAGTCTAGAGTCACTGTTAATCTATCATTTCCCGTAAGTTACTTCTTTGAGACGCTTCTGACACGTTTTAAAACCATACGATCCGATTTTTGCGAATCTCCAGACACGTATTCATTCGAAGATCATAGAACGTCAATATAGATTCTGATTTGAAAATTTCGCTGATTACGCAAAGTGATAATAATGATACGTACAAACTATATATGGTCGAACAGATACTTCAGGGAGCAGTATATCGGTCTGTGAAATTTTTGCGAGTCTAATTTTACTACGGCCTACTTGGACATTTAAGTACAAGCATACGGATCCGAAAGACTGAGCTATGCAGCTGTTGGAATTCTAAATATTGGCTAACGATGGAATCATTTGTACTGCACGTATATCCTCGTAAGATCGTCTCTACAGGCGAACCTCATAGTGAAATCCTAAATCGAATTTTCAAAGAATTGTTTCGCAAAGACGAATGCCTATCCCACATTATGTAGCTCAGTCTTTACGTACTTTATTTTGCTCTTGATCTCGACGAGAATATATTATTTCAGCGAAATAAGTTACGTTGCTTCCTCTTATAGACAACTTCACTAACGTGCTTTACAATAGCTTTAAACAGAGTATTGAAATATATTGCAAAGTAATTAACGTTACATAGTTCTATCTGCTCAGTCAATTCTATATCAAGCGTACAGGTCGTGAAAGTTCATATTCGTTGAGTTGTATCCTGTTAACAGTTCGATACGTATCTCTCTTTCATTGAGAAGCTTTATTCCTAATTGCGAAACCTGATTGAAAGAAAATAGATGATTTTTCTGTTAAAAGACGCGAGTACTGAGAACAAAGTTTTAGAGATCGAAGTCCGAATTTTTATACTATTGTTAAATATTCGAATATTTACCGTTATATGTAAAGGAAGACGAACATTAAACGCTATTTGTCAATCTGTTTTCTACGCGTACGGGGAAAAAACCGATCGAGCTGCACAATATTCACGGAAGTTTACGGTTAAGTGCTTCTATCATGTCGACGGGAAATTATAAGAAAAATATTTTATCGGTGTGAAATATGAATCAATGTACGACCACGTAAAATAACGTTAATGTACTAAATGTCATGTGGAAGTGTCCAACAGGCTCATCGAATGAAATGTTTAATCATTGTATCGTGATGATAATGTTTAAGTGCTATGTAAAAGAAAATTATAAGCGTACGTGTTTGCACGAGTTGTCGTGTCGATATAACAGGTTGTAAATGATAACGCTATACTTGCTTTAAAAAAATCGTGGTCCTGTTGATCCTGTAGATCCAGCCTCCCGCAGGATGAACAGGCTACCTTGAAGGTTCCTTCCTTCTCGTTGTGCAGTACGATTACTGTCAATTAATATGTTCTTCGTGCTCTACGTTACGGTGTTACTCTTCATTTTTATCCAAACGAAGATTCACGAAATCATAAAAATTCCTATCAGTAGAAAAAATGATGCATTAAATTTAAAGCAATCGGCTACAACAAAGAAAGGATTCGAGACAAGACACCGTATAATTCTAGAATACCTTAATTTCAATACTGCTTCCAATTTGAACAATTCGAGAAATTAAACGTACGAATTGTTAATGTTTCTTCACTTTGTAACGTTCTCCATTTTGTATATGTATCCATGAGTTTCCGACATGAGCTCAGTACACTGTGAACGCGATGCGAAAGTTTGCTTGACCAAAAGATAAAATGAGTTTCGTTGGTCTTTTTTAGCACAGATTCATATAACAGATTCTATATTTTTATGCAGAGGAATAAGTCTATATGAAATGAAATAATATAGTTATATAAATCTATACTATGTTACTCAAAATGTAATACTATATGTGTTATAATATAATAAATCACTCTATGTTCAAATCAACACAATTCACGGCGAGTGTACAATTATTCTTTCGAATTTATTTTCCCTTGTGCGCAAATCTTACATGTTCATATAATCTTTCTTAAATCTACAATGTATGAACATATACTTTACCGTAGCACAGATTTATAATAAATATTATAAATTTTACAAAATGCAATATTGTTAGAGTTACAAAAATACTGTATACATTTTCAAATTATTTATAATATGGTACTGTTTATATGCATGCCATACAAATGTACAATTTTCAGTCATCTTGGTACGTGGACGAATATGTATCAGGAAACAGAGGATCCCAAAATCCTGGAAATAATTAATATTTTTAAACATTTGTCACGTTTCGTTTCGTGAATACAATTAGGATTAACATTATTACCTTCAGGAGTACTTGGTTTTTCACTGTATTTAGTCCTATGACGAGAACACTGCTTCTGTCTTGCTTTCATTTCTTTGTCGGAGAGTCCAAGGTTACTATAATACTACAACGAACAATTAAAAAATTGTTTAAATGTACAAAGGAATTTATAAAAAGTTACAATATTTGAAGGAGCACACGTAATGACAAGAAGAATTTTTTTGTTATTTTTAAATGGAACCTTGTATTTCTTTCAATATAATATCAACAATTTTGGAAAAACGCCAACTTACTATTCAATGCCTGTGTGTAGCATTAACAAAGAAAAAATCACGTTTGTTAACATTTGCGATAATTATATTATCCCTATAGTGAAGATTATAGATATATTTGTTACCTTTTCACATTCCCAGCAAGTGGTGCCAGCCATCTTTGCTCTTTCTATTCTATTTTTTGTTTTATCAGTAAATATGTCCACTTTCTCAGGTACCCTACAAAACATAATTGCGTTAAATGATTTTAGTAATAATAAATATTTTATAAAAGTCTGTACTCGCGCAAGAGATACTTACATATCAAAACTATGCATGAGACTCTTCTTCACGGGTGGAGAGTCGTGAGACATATTTTCGAACAGTTCATCTTTATTGTTTTTTATACTACCAACTTTAGAAGTTGATTTCCCTTTAAGATTTTCACCCAGAAGACAGAATGTTTCATCATTACATGATGAATTGTAGCCATGTGTTTCATTAGCCAATTTCGACAACTTTCTTTTCTGTGCTTGGCTCGCACTACTACTATTAACATTTTCAGTTTCTAATTTTGGTTCAATTTCAGGAAGTATTGGTGATACACAAGAAGGTAAACTATCGTTATTGCTTCCGATATTTTCCTTAGTTGAAATACTAAATGTTTTTAATTTCCTTATTGAATACAGTTCATCCTTTTGTGTAGATGTATGTACAGGGAAATGTTGACTGAGACTCGAAATTTTATTGTCACAAAATTTGCCAAACAAATTATCTTTCCTACAACTATTTTCTCTAAGTTTTGCAGGACTTTTTTTCCTCGGTTTCAAACTTTTCATTCGTGATATCGATTTTGTCCGTTTAGTAGGACTATCTTCAATTATTTCTTCATCTACGTCTTTTCCATAGCGAGAATTGTCAGGTAGCACCAGTGAAATTAATTCTTTGTGGCTATTCTGATCTATGGTTTCTTTTCTTTCTGAAGTTGAATGGAATATGAGTCTCGACTGTTTAAATTTCTTTCCAGTTTGCGTTAACGTAGTGTCGACATTATATAATTTACTGATTCCCAATTTTTTTGGTAGTTTAGATAGCGGTGTACATTCTATTTGATCATTGTTGTTCAAAATATTTGGTAACTGATTCTCATTGTTTTCTACAGATGTATCAGAAAGATTGTCATCGGAACTATTCGCTAAAATGTTAATATTTTCTCTGACAGGTAAAAATGCGCAAGTCTCATTGCTATCATCCATAAGGATAGAATCAGGTTTTCCATAATTCTTCTTAGACTTATGTTTTGTTATGAGTACTGGACTACGTGATAATTCTCTCTTTACTATATGCTTTTCATCAACAAACGTATCATCGGCTAAAACTGAAAGACTTTGGTACACAGATGAGGATACTTTTGAATGGTTGGATGATGTTTGACTTGTATGTTCGTTAGACAGATCTGTACAATTTTCAGCTGCTTGCGACAGTATTGCACTAAAATGTGAACAGAAGGAATTACAATACTTGTTTTACAAATATGGAGTACTCAAATACTATAGACTAAAACTCACATATCATTATTATCACTTGTTGGATCAAACAATTGAAATGGAATTTTTATATGAGCATTCTCACAATATTTTCGCAACTTCAAATACTCTATCCATAACTCTGAAAGCATAAGAATAATTTATGACTCAAATGTAATGAAACACTTGGGCATATGTTCACCAATGGATTCAGTTGCCTCTGAAACTAATAAGAATATACTGAAACGATCAAGAAACACTATAAGAAAGTGTTTCCACAACAGTGTGTTTATAGCTAGGCCATACATAATGTATCAAAAATTATTTATGAACAGTGAAGCAAATAACTCGATTTATCGAAAGAATTATTGGAGTCCAAAGTAGAAAATGTTTGCGTGAACATGTTGTCTTTTATTGTACTGAATCCATCAACAAAATTATGCTCACAGATTCTATATAGTGCATCTTATATATAAAACAGAAATAAATTAAGAAAAAAGAAAAGAGCAAAACGCAATGAACTGTTATTTAATTCGTAATAATAATTCGTTATTATTAAACTGCAGATCTTTACGAATTTGTGGCACCTAGATTTGTAAAAAATAACGTTTACATCAAGAATAATTGAAAACATTTATTTTCAACATAGATATTTCAGATTAAATAAATTGTTCCTATTTATGTTATTTTTAGAAGATTATCTATGAAAATCAAAGTTTTCATGAAGATCTGCAGTCTAATTATTATCGACAACGTACATCTGACGTATGTTATTAATAGAACAACAACAACAATTATGTATACTTACTTTTATATTGTTCGAACGCTTTCCCGAGCATTCCGGCGAAATTCTTGGTAGCATTTCGTGCGACTTCGTTCTCTATACAATAACGAAAATGTAGAACGTCTGCGTCTGAGGTAGCCATCGGTAAAATAGACGAGGTTAGGTATTTGTTTTTTTCGAATTCGACACCTCGCCTGTATTTTTCACTTTGGCGTTAATTAATGTGCTGCATATTTTTATTGTGCATACCAGTTATCACACCGAACATAGAAACGAACAAATTCAATAAAGGAAAAAAATTTATTATTCATTCCCACAATGTCGTACTCTTGATATCACTTTTCACCGGAGGAAGCACGGTCGCGTTGTCTCCTTTCGAATCATAGTACGATCCGCCATAATAACGTCACAGATTGTATACATCTCGCCGGCAAAGAAGCACACGTCCTAACCTCACTTTCACAGTGTACACATTTTCTTGGGGAACCGCGTCAATCTGAAAAACGTTCGTGAAAATCGTATTAATTTCTTGCTTTCGTCGACGTTGCCTTTTCTTTAACATGTTAACAAATGTTTCCTGTTCAAATCTCTCCTCAACACGCAAATATGTTCCTAATTTACGTAATTTTGTAAATACCTAACCAAAAAAAGTCGAGCCAATGTATTTAATATTATGTTAGATCGGAATAATTTGAACAATTTCTTTTGCTAATAAAAACGTTACCCCGATCTGAAAGAATTCTCCTACATTCATGTACTTTTGTTTCTTTATTATATCTCGATCATGTTATGTACATTACATCCTGTAAATATTTGCATAATAAATAAACGTTTAACATCTTACATAAAAAAAAAATAAGTCTTATGCAGTAAATGTTCAGAATGCATCCGACCTTTGAATTTCTATGGAGTAACTCCATTTCTCTTTCAGTGTCTTTTGATCTCATGAACTCATTCAGTGTAAATTTATCGCACAACATAAATCTCTATATATAACAACAAATTGGTTAAAAGTAACTATATTTAATCCGAAAAAGAAAAGCAATAGAGATAGAGATAAAAATGTCTGCATGGATAAATTTTGTTTAACATTTTTTTTTAAATGCACATACATTTTACACGTGCCCTCATGTATGTACATTAATATATATTTTTTTGTATATATATATGTATATATATATATATATATATATATATTAAATATTTCTTAATGGCAAAAAATAAAACTAGGTTCGAAGAAACAATAAAGAAATTAAAACATTTTAAAGCTCTCTTATCTCGTTTGTCGCATGTGTGTGTGTATGTGTGCACTATAAAGAGCGTCATTTGTATTATTAAAGATACAAGTACCGTATTAAGTAACTGGTCTGATATTAATGATATATCAATTATATACAAGTTAACACCGACTGTGCACTTACAGTTACGAATAGGTAGCAGAGTCTATTAACAACTCGGATGCGGTTGTACTTCCTTGCCTAGTTAATTTAAAAAATAGTAATTTAGACCTTCTGCCGACTCTTTATACAAAACATTGTTTTTGAACGCTGTAATGAGTCCATATATGTACAAATTATTATGAGCTGAATGCTGACTGAGAGGAAGTCGAGGGCAGGAAAAGGTTCTGCATCAGGTTGGATGCCGGTTTACCTGGGGGTCGGGTGATAGCAGGGGAAGGATTGTATGTTTCCAAACCATAGCGCGACATAAGCGCCAATAATGCACTGCGAACACCAGCCGTAGCCAATTGTGACCACCTTCCAGAGCTCATCGCATCATCACCAGCATAAACTGCATGCGCATCAAAATTTCCTGACTGGCAAGTATTCGTATCTGAAAAATAGTATTTAAAATTATGGTGAGTTATGCAGACAGAAGCAAAACTGTAAACAATGAAATTTACCTAAAGACGGTGGATTCAGTACAGGAAGATGAGATTCTAGTTGTCCACTTGGTCTTGAGTTTGCTGCGAGCCGTAGTTCAGTGTGCAATTCTCCTAACAACTGTACTACTTTAGGGTCACTCTGCGAAAACATGATATCACATCACATTAAAACTGTGGAACAAAAATTCCTCTTTTTCTGAACTAGAACATATGTATATTCTTTTGTATAATATTATATAAAAAGAATATAAGGAGCAAAATAATCGAATCAAATCTGACAGCAATCATTTACCTCGTTGTCTGATCGAAGTGACATGAGATCATCGACACGAATTGGTTTCCCCTGATTTAAGGCATTTGTGAGAATACTTAATTTTCGAGCAAGACTATCTTCGGCGCACAGTTCTGTCAAATGAGAGCTTGGGTCTCCTTTGAGTCGTGGTTTAACAGGTGGAGGACTGGCATAATAATACGATGTAGGTGAAACCATGAACGGCCCACTCTGATTAAACAAATTATCTCCCCCGTAATGAGATTCCGCACCAAGTCGATTTGGATGGGAATTGTAGCCTGCTTCCATTTTTAAACGTTTGGAAGACCTGAAATCAAGTCGAACAACATTATGCCGATTATTAAGGGCAAATCTGAGTGGAATTCATTAAATGCAGAACACACATTATTTATATTGGAAATACAGATAATTAGTATTTATGCTTTGTAACAACTATTATAAATATGATAATTTGCCACTGCAAAGGTTATAAATTTTAACAAACATTTTCATACGATGAGTAATATAAGATCACTGACTTATATCCTATTGTTGAAGTATGTATTTCAAAATAACAATGTTAAATTATAGGTAATCTGAGATCATGCTATTCTATTTAGAATTAAAATAATATGAATAATTATATTAAGATCGTATAAAATATTACAATTAACCGAATATCACATGAATGCATTAATATTATGAATGGTGATGCACAAATACCCTAATAACAACACTTATTCGATGATTAACAAAGCCCATGCAAACGGAAACGTGTCTTGTAAATGTGCATATTCAAAAAGCAAGACTAGTAAACCAGTATTTGTCATATGGATGTACATGCAATTTAATAGGCACAGCATATCAACTTTTATTTATAATTTATAATTTTATTTTTCACAATTCATTCCGTATACTTATCATTTAGACCTCAATGAGTGAAACAGTATGACAAAGAATTTCATGAGGGATCAAAAAATATTAAGGAACTCAACATAAGAAGACCTGAGTTTGGTATATAGTATATATATCTTTCAACCCTTCTGTAGAAAATAGTCAAGCATTTTATTTTTTAGTCAGAAAGCCCAAGCAAATGAATTTGTTATATGATACACAAAACCAACTCTGATGTGAATTATTAAACTGGATACCCTGGGTATAAGGTACATGTATTAAACAGATTTGAAACATTCATTACCTATTTTATATTCTTATAAGTGCTATAAAATTAGCCCTCTATCATTCAGCCACAATAACATTATTTCCTGAAACATAATGTTTTTCTCATTAGATATCTTTCCAATTTGTGTTCGCTTATAATTATTTTTGCCTTATTGCTTTTCTTTTACTGCATCATGTTGCTTTCTCCGAATTCCACAATAGAATTTAAAAATATTTTTTTGTATATCTAGCATTACACGTACTCAACTTCTGCATATTATTTATATATTATATATAGAGATAGCGTGATTGATATATACATAAATAAAAGAAATGATTATGTACCATTACACAAAGTTAATTAGCACCGTTTTTAACTATATATGAAAGAATAAAAACGATTTACACGTTTGAAATTGATTAAAAAATTAAACAATTTTGTAACAGATTTTTTAATAATAACACTTAAAATTATTATTCTGCCAAAAAGTACCACTTTTCCATTATTATGCATACTTTTTTCTTCCCATATCGAGACCAGAAAATACTTAATATTACATTAATGTCTGTGTCAAACATTTGAAATAAGCTTTGCTATTCATTTGAAAAAAATTGTTACAATTTACTAAAACATAGGGAATTTTCATTCAGTAACTAAAAGTAGTATATTGCTTGTTAATTATGTCCTTTATTTAATTTCAGTTAATGTGAAAGTTCAAATTAAGTTAAGGTAAAGGCAGAATTAACTTAAAATCAAAGATACGCGTAACTGCGTGAATTTGTCCAATTATGTACTGTTGTTATCAGGATAATTCTCGTATAACAGATTCAATTGAAAAAAGCGTAATACGCTTCTACTTATCTTATCTATTTCACTGTGTGTGCAATAGAGTGTTGCTGTAACATGAACATGTTGTTTATTATTTGACATATTCTACAGAGAAATAACAAACATATATATATGTATATATATAACTATATGTTAAATATTTATCGAACTTATTGTGGAATAAGTAGAAAAGTAACATATGCTTCATAGTAATTTTGAAAGAAAGCACAGCGTGCATCGGTACTTTAATTAATTCCCCAAGGTCCCAGTGTTCATAGTCAGATATGATTCTCCGAAAGGATTATCGGTACTTAAATTCGTAAATTAAGAAAGTGTAGATACATTGGCAGGGGCTAAACAAATTAAACGATAAAATATTTTAATAACATTGGAAATTCATTGTCCACAAAAAAATGTATCAGGCGGGATGCCTCTGGACATTTCGGTAAATATTTTATATTACAGTACTTCAATATTATTTTACATTGCGATGATAATACATTATGTTTTTCATCTAAATTTGTCCGGGTTTCATTATAAGAATGGCGCTGATACAAAAGTACAACATGCAAAAAAACATGAAAAATATCGAACGGATATAGAAAAAACTGCCATTCGTATATTGAAAACTTACGTTTAAACTATCTACATACAGAAATAACGAACTATAACACAGTTTGCGGAACCAATTAAAAATACACCTAGTCTAGAAATGTGTGAATGTTAAATTAAACTGAATTTAACGTAAATAAAATGAACTATCGATGGGAGGATGGCCGTGACGTTACTATTTGCGGAACACATTCATATTTTAGTCTTGGCTCCTTGCATTCCATGTCTTCGTATCTCCGTCAGCTTCTTCTTTGTGTCCCTTCGACCTATTTACACTCCAAGACTTTTAAACATTATACGGGGTAATCGAAATATTCACATTGCTTCCCTCGTTTATTTCCTCCATCATTATGTCCTCATCTCATGCGCTTCATGACCAGCAATTCGATTTGGTAGTTCAATAAAATCGTTAACAAATAAAATTTCAATAACTCCGACCATTTTCCATTCTCAATCGTACAACAACTCACTGCGCATTTCTTCTCTTCTTTTTTAAATGATCATCATTCGATGGTGAATATGTTTTAGATGTATGTACAGTAGCATTCAAAAATCATCGGACACTTTTTTGCTCGAAAGAAAATACAAACTGCAGTAATTTTTGAAGTTTATACAGTAATCTTATCTAATTATTTTATTTTCGTTTAAAATAATCAACCTAAATGGACGTCAAACAAATTTTAAAATTATTTTAAACGATTAGAAAATTGTGTAATAATTCGATTTTTATATATTTATATGTGTGTATATACATATAAAATAATCGAAATAACAACATTTGCAACGGAATTGCATAATTTATGTAACTTTTAACGATTAGATGTAATTCTAAATTTTACTATTGCAAAAATCCGATGACTTGTGAACTGGATATCATTCGTACAGTTATATATCGTTAATTATATGCACATATATGTAAATCATCTTAAATGCATGTACGAATTTCAAAGTAAAATCATATATACGTGCATTCTTTTACATACACAAATATTTTTCAATATATGCATATTCACCCTATTCACAAGGCGATAAATATGTACATACATATTTATGGTCATTGCTTTCGGTCAGGAAAATATCAGACAAAAAATATGTTATAATCTTTAAGCTCGTATCATCACTTCCTAAGGCAATCAATTAAATATCTGGATCGCAAGGTGCATCTCACATAAATGCCTACACACAGTATCCATCCAATCAAACAATATCCGATATTAATTTAAAAAACTAGTAATGTAGTGTTCTGATGGGCAGCATCATATAACTTCTTCCAGTCACTGATATACACGTGTGTATATTGTTCTAACAATACGTTTGAATATGCAGCCACATAAAAAAGTAAATTATTGTCTATAACATATGATTGGTGTGACAATATCGCCGTAAATTTTGTGTTCACTGGTACGCTGATATATTATTTTCACGTGTGTGTGTTTAAAAAAATGAATCGTAGTGAAATTCATTGAGAAGAGAACGACGTTGTACATTCTTTCTTTCTGTTTTGTCTTTTGTACTTATAATATTCCATTGTTCTGCACTATAGCCATCGTCGTGTTTGAACGACTGCGAATCAAATTAAAATTAACTTAATTTTATTCATTATTGAAAAAGAGAGAGACAAAGAGTCACATGCAAACGGACGATGGGAAGTATGATTACTACAATGATTACGTCTCCATTCGTTTTCAAATAATATTTCCAAAAACAACGCACTCTGCTACGGAAACAAAAAATAAATAAATGCTAAGCACAACTGCAGTACACAGCCATCTACGTGTGTAAGCAATTAGTAATCTGGTCAGTACTGGATCGCGTACCAGTTTTGTGCGAATATGTCTCTCTACGACTACTCACCCCCCGACATCTGATAGGTCTTCGATAGCCTTATGGGGACCTCCTTTATTCGGAAGAGGTAGAAGAGGTATCTTTCCTGCGGAGCTCTCTTGTTGTTCTCGCAACTGGCGTCTTCGCTTTTTGCTCCATAGCTCATGACAATCTTGCCAAGTAGGAAGTTGTGGTGCCGGCATCCTAATTTGTCATACCATAAATGTACATTTCATGAATGGGACAAGATCGCATTCAATTTAGGAAATTACGAAGAAATCATATATATAATCAAATATATATATATATATATATATATATATATATATCGATAAATCCTCTGTCGAGGGCTACGCGAATTTGCAATACTATATCTCTCTGTACTTTTTAATTTACGTGTGGTGGTATTCTCGTTAGAAATATAGTGAAATTCAAAAAAGAAAACATACTGCTCAGGTTGAACATTTTTCAGCCAAGCACTTTTAAGCGCATCAGCAGCCGTTATTCGTTTCTCGGGATCTAATTCTAACATTTTGTCTAACAGATCCAAGGCTGGCGCCGGCATGAACGAGAAATCTTCCCGTAAGCGTCTTCTATGGGACTTTTTTGGCTTGAGTGTGTGCCACAACGGCAATTTTATCACAGAAGGCCAAACGGCGGGAGTCGGTGTGCCACAGACTCTGGAAATCATCTCCAATTGCATCATCTCTATGTTCGCCTACAGAGAAGAAAAAGATAACGATTCATTTCAAACGTAGTGATTACTCTACGACGTTCATTTAATACCAAATTCTCGTACCTGGAACAGCGGTTTCTTAGAAAATAATTCTCCTAAAATACAACCACAACTCCAAACGTCTATTGCAGGTCCATAACGTTCCTCGCCTAACAGCAACTCAGGCGGTCTATACCACAAAGTGATTACTTTGTTTGTATAAGGTCGCTGTCTATCTTCGGCATTGTAAAGTCTTGCAAGTCCAAAATCAGCTAATTTCACTTCCCCTCTGTAAAAATTACACGATCATTTGTTAGCGATTAACGTTTCGTTAAAATTGCGCCGATTACGCGAATTACGTACTTATTGTTCATCAATATGTTTGAACACTTTATGTCTCTGTGTAAAAAGTTTTTACTGTGGCAGTAATTTAAACCGTCTAACAATTGCTTCATTATGCTTGCGTTGTTCATCTCATTGAAGTCCACCATCCCGGACTCTAGAAGACCCATTAAGTCGTGATCCATGTACTCGAATACGAGATAGAACGACCCTTTATCCTATAAAAGCAACAATACATTTAATCCCTTGGAGTGCCTTGCAGTTACAACGATTACAACTACTTTGTCGTTCGAAACCTCCTAGACGAAAGAAAGTTCTCTAGTTCTCTAACAGAATATTGTTAACACTACATTTGCGGAGCGTTAAAAGTAACTATATTACATTATAAAAATAACGAAAACGTGTCTATCCAAATTTTTAACTATTTGTTTTATAATATATACCCAAAGAAATAAATTCGCCGAATAATTCCTCATGGATGCATCTTTACAATCTCGATAATCGCAAATTACAAGTATTAAACCTAGTGCGAGACGAAGCTGTAAAGTTGTATAGTCATCGAACAAGCCTGATGTACCTTTCTGAAGTCTAAGGCATCCTGTTTGTCCGTGACTATCTCCCTTAAGTTGACAATATTCTTGTGATTCAGCTGTCGGAGAATTTTGATCTCGCGCACCGCCGTTATCGGGAACCCTTCTTTCTCATTTTCCAGGCGTACTTTCTTCAGTGCGACGAGCACGCTAGCTCGTTTGTCTTGAGCCTTGTACACCTGGCCATAGGTACCCTCTCCGATCTGTGCTATGACTTCGAACACGTCAACGCACCGTTCTCCCCAGTCTTTGCCACCGGAAGCCGACATAGGCGTGTGGCAATTTCTCGAGCTCCTACGTTTCAGGATTTTTGGTCTCTTCAGCTTAGGCTTTGGCGGGACACGTTCGACCTTCGTGCGGGGCGGTGTTGCGTTCGGATCATCCTCTCCGCTCAGGTCTTCGGACCCAGGAACTACTGCAAATCAACCATACACGTTATTTATATCGGTCGATAGTTACACTGTTCAACGTTAGACTTGCAACTTCAAGTGTGAACGTTCCTGATTCGCACACGTGTTCGTATTCAGCTCGCATCAAGAACGTTAGCTCGTAGTTATAGGTCTGAAAGTGTTCGAATTCGTTGAACAGTGTTATTCGCATCAACACAGCACCGTGTGACAGAGTTGGGCATACATTATTTCGAATAACGAATAAACTAGGGCACTCACTATCCGAATATCTCCGGTTTTCGAGTTATAATGAGCAATCCGGATACTCTGACATTCGTCTAGTAAGAGCCCTAGAATAAATCGGTTCATTCGTTATCTTCTTATACATATACAAAATTATTCGTCATTCGCGAATAACAATTGAATTCGGTTGTTTGTCGTAGAGCAACAAAGTATTTCAATTCTCGATCTCCTCGAGTAACTGTGGTCGAATAACAAATTATTCAAATAATGCCCAACTCTGCCGTGTAAAGTGCATTAATATACCTGGAGGCATAGGCAAGTCTTTGATACTCTTCTTCTGCGGTGGTTTCGGAGTGGACGCGGGGAACTTCATTTGCGCCTTGCTAGGTGGACTCGGAGACCTACTCGGCGGCGAGTCTATACTCTCCAAATCATTCTGATTAATTCCGGGGGGTAACGGTAACCGTGACAGACTTTTCGTCTTGAATGCCACGATAGGGGGTTTAGGGGGATCTACAGACTTAAGAGGAACCAAGTTATTGGGAGGATTGAACTTCGACATGGCCGTGTTGGGCGCCGGTACGGGGATTGGTATCGGCGGCGGCGGTATGGACATGTTCGGTAGCACAGGTACTGGTATGGGGATAGGCACTGGCATAGACGGTTGCGGTATACAGGACGCGTTCGCAGGATCAGATTGTGGCAACGGGGGCGCTTGTACATTGGTAACGGTCGGGAAGTTCGGGCTACTTGTAACGGTCACTGGACAATTGTTAGACGCAGCGGTTGTAGGTGAAGTATATACAACAGTTGGAGGCTGATTACCTCCGGGCATTAAGTTCGATGCACTGACAGACTGTACTGCCATGGGCAATGGGGGTGTTTTTCCCGCAATTCCACTATCGTCCGACCCCGGAACAGGAATATCCACAACGTCAACAGATTTCATGCTCTCATTCGTCCCCTTCGCTTGGTCTTTGTGATTTACGTATTTGTCTTTGTTGTCGGTGGAGGGGGCTTTGTTTTCGGAGGACGCGTTGCTGCCGTCTTTGTCGTCGGTGCCCTCTATGATCTGAACCTCGTCCTGATTCACAGCTTTCTCTTTAGCCGCCTGTAGCTTTTTGAACGCCAGCTCCCGCATGTTCCTGTCTTTCACCAGCTCGGCGAACAGACTGGTCTCGCTGATCTTCGCTTGAACTCGGAGGTTTCTCGCGGTGATGCTAGACGGACTCCTTGGCCTGGGTCTATGCGGCGAAGGAGAGGGTATCCTCGAAGGACGAGGGCTCTTCGACTTGTGCTTCCTCACAGACTTGTGAGATTTGCTGGGAGAACGAGACTTCTTCGGGGTTCGACTTCGTCGACGGGAACGCGACCTCGATCGCGACTGGATCTTCCGCCATCTTCCAGGACTTCGAGATCGCGAACGGGAAAGTGGTAAATGCAATCTAGAACAGTGATTCGTGTTAGTTATAAAATCATCAACAACAAGCGAAATATTCACATCCTGTATATACAGTACCTGTTCCCAGTGGGACTTCTAGTCGACCTTGATTTTCTTTTATCCCTCCTGTCTTTCTCATGGTGTCTGTGTCGTCGATCAGGCTCGTCCCGTCTTCTACGTTTATTCGAGGGTGGCGAGCTAACGGGATCTCCTCTACGTCGATGACCAACAGGACTCGGACTGAATTCCCGCCTCCTCGAAGGACTAGGACTATGCCTGAGTCTGTGCACCATGGGGCTGGGACTGAAATCTCTTCTCCTCGCTGGGCTATGGTCTCTTCGTCTCGATGGCGGACTGGGACTATGAGGTCTCCTACGACTGGCGCTGATCGTCGGCCCTGGACTGATGCTGTTGCGTCGAGCGTGAATACTAGGACTATGTTTCTGTCTTTCCGGTGTGTGTTTTATCGTAGACAAGTTTGCTTTATTGTTCTCCGGTGTTGTTGTTCTTGGTGGCAATAAAGGGGTATGTGGAGATTCTGTTGGTCTCGGGGGAAGGGGTGGAGGTGTTACGTTTCGAGGTTGCCTGGACAGTACAAGTTCAACGTCGCTAAACTCTCTCAACTCTTGGGGTGTCGCCGGTGAAATCGGCGAGGTGCTATCCTTCAGCGGTAGAGGAGGAGACTCGGACCAATTTCCAACTGGTTTCTCGTGTTCCGGGCTTATGACAATTTCGTCCGGTATGCGATGTGGGCTCATACTATGAGAATGTCTCTTGGACTTTCGTTTCTTTTTTTTGCCAGAACTAGACGAGGGACTAAGGCTTCGTTTTTTCTTCTTTTCTCGTTTGTGTTTTTTCTCTTTCCTTCTCGCGTAGCGCCTGGACTCCTCTTCGTACTCTGGTGTGCCACCATGCATCGCCGAAGGTTGCTGCTCGTTAGGTGAATAATGTCTGCTGGAATGCCTGTGCTGGACCGGTGGAGATGGTGAAAGACTAATTGGCGATGCTCCCAAAGCTCGCACGGGACTCCCGCCATAATAACGCCTCTGTAAAACTGTTTCAGGTACTTCTCCATCCGTGTAGCTATTACCTCTACTATCCTCCGACTGAATCTCCCCTGCTTCCGGCTCGGACAAGTCTTCGCTACTCACGTCCGAGTATTCAACCAAAGGCTTAACTATGGAAGAGGCTACGGTTGGTACATTCTCTATAGATTTGTCTCGGGACCTCTTTTTCTTCTTTTTTCCAGAACTCTTACTTTTTCCATGCCGTCTGTGCTTCTTGTCGGAGCCCTCGAAGTTGTGTCGGTTTATATCACTGCCTGTGCTGTCTCTCCTGCGTGATCGAAATCTTCCATTACGTTCTGCTCGTTCGATATCACGACTGCCAGGCATGTCACCTACTGAAGTGTACAAACATTTCAGTGTATACAAACAATAGATGTTATATTTAGTAATTATACAATTATTAACTTTGAATGTTATTCATATTCTCTGCAAGTCCACAACTAATTCCTACATATTTTCCTTGTGAGAATAAAAAATTAGAATGTTACAATATGTAAGAATAATTAATGTTATAGTGCATGTTACTTACATAAATAACACAAAAATACTCTACAAACAATCGAATCACATTTGTTTAAATACCCACAAACAATCAGCAGGATTGATTTACAGTCAACCTCGATTTCTTGAATATGTATAATTTTTCTTAATATTATATTTATACTCACTACTTATCGAGATACTTAATGTTAACTGGTATAAAAAGTTTTAGGGTAAAATAATTATTTCTGTTCTCTCTCAATACTTTGATACTGATCGTCATGGATATAACACACGCACATAACAATCACACATGAAAAGGAGACACACGAACACACACATGTATAGTTTAGTCGACGTAACAATACTTTCGAATAACATGGATTCGTTAAGAAACCGAAAAAAGAACGGGGAATCACGGTGAATCGTGATATTTTCGGGATATACGCGAGAGAATTCGTCCGACCCGAACGTATGACTTGTCGATCGAGGAAACGTTTCGTTGAAAAGAATTTCTCGGTCGACCTAGCGCGTAGCCGCCATTATTAACGACTAGGTGGCAAGGGAGTTGCCCAGTTTTTGCAATAGAAAGTTGCTTAGCGTTCCCGACGGATTTCTACGTCGACGACGAACGTTCGTACTCACGTGCAATGTAAGTCTTGCGATATCACGCCGAATGTTGGGTTCCTTTGCATCGGGCTGGATCCAACCACAGACTATTTAGTCTGATCTTAAGTCTGTGGTCCAACGTAGCGATGAGTGTAATGGTTACGCGTTCGTTGCTCCGTATGCAGTCTCACAACATATTACGTTAAATAAATCGTGACAATTCAATGTTCAGGCAATCATATTTTTATAGATTTACTAGCCGATGCATCATATATCATGAGTTTTCTTTGGATTGTATTTGGCTTTCTCATAAAGGTAGCTCAGTAAGTAGAAGCCATTAACCATTAGCACGTCATTATTGTCTGACGTAACAAGCGACAAGTGCTGCGCTCTTTCGGTCTTGCTGGAAAGAAACCGAAATTGTGGATGATCTTGAGTCTCGTTCTATTCGACACAATTGGTCGAACTGTAATTTACACTTTGTACATATTTATAAATATATATGCACTTGTAATTAAATGTTTATCAATGGAGAAAATCGTTCTAAATACAATCGAAACGCGAACGGCCCGCGGTAAAATTTGCTGTTGTACTTAAAACATTTTAGAAGAACGAGCCTCGTATTATTATTTTCATATTATATTTTTATGTACCGATGTATGTTTTAATATTAATTACAGGTACAGTCAGAAGAATGCAATATCCGATTAAAGAAATTCTAGTTATTGTGAACAAAAAAAAAAATTGCTGCATATAGTAGTCTAATTTTTGTATAAATAAACCATTTGTTTAATATGTACTCAATGTGTTGATTTTTCATTTCAAATTTATTGATTTTTCATTTCATTTACAGGACTATTATAGTTTTTATACATTTCACAAACGTATTACAATTTATTTGATTCGGTACAGAGCGAACTTCAGCGAACAACATTCTTTCATGAAAACGCTGCATTATGAACTCGATCTATATCTTTAGACGCACTCCGAGTAACTTACAAATTTGAGTCGAAACATAATTTTTTAATCTGTAATTCACTTCGAAAACGAGTAAGAAGACTAAACCTTGAGGATACTTGAAAAATCGTATATTTATAGTGTTTTTGTGTTCGTCGGTGAAGAAAACTGAAGCATGGGAGAACGTTATAATATTCACAGTCAATTAGAGCATTTGCAGTCAAAATACATCGGCACAGGCCACGCTGACACAACAAAGTTCGAATGGCTTGTGAATCAACACCGTGATTCTTGCAGTTCATACATGGGACACTATGATTTATTAAATTTCTTCGCAATTGCCGAGAACGAAGCAAAAGCGCGTGTACGATTTAATCTTATGGAAAAGATGTTGCAACCTTGTGGCCCACCCCCGGAGAAGCCGGAAGATTAATTTTGTGAAAAATATATTTTCTACGTGAGCTGTGAATATATCGAAGTGATTAAAAATATTTCACAGTTTTGTTGTGTAAATCATGCATCTATCGTAAAATAAAAAATGCATTTGATTTACCTAAATTTTCCTTAAAACCGACTATTTTTATTACCGACATTCATAACCTGTGCGACAATTTAATCACGTGGTTAGGTCGTGATATATTTAAACAATATAAACGTAACATTCGTGACACAGTGACGTTAGAATTTTTCTATCAAAATGCCAATTTCGTGTTCAAGAAATTGTGGGAAAGACGCTACTCTAAAAGTAAGTTAATCGGTTTTTCTATCGATACTTTCACAATCAATTAGGAGTTCAAAGAAATAATGCATTCAATTACAGAGACCTAAAACTGGACACGCATTATGCAGAGAATGTTTCTTCGTGGCCTTTGAGTCTGAAATTCATCATACTATCACAGTAGGAAAATTATTCAAATCAGGTGACAAAGTTGCTATCGGAGCATCGGGAGGAAAAGATTCAACTGTTCTAGCATACGTGTTAAAAACATTGAACGAGAGATATAATTATGGAATTGAACTGTTTCTTTTGTCCATTGATGAAGGAATTACTGGTATACCATGTTGCAATATTACATTGTTCCAAAACTTAACAAATCTTGTATGACAAGCGTTTCATTTTTAGGATACAGGGACGATAGTTTAAAAACGGTTCAACAAAATAAAAATGATTATGGGTTGCCGTTAACAATATTATCTTACAAAGAGTTGTACGGGTGGACTATGGATGAAATTGTAGCAGAAGTATGAATATACATAACTTTTTATATTTAATCAACTGTACTTAACTAATGCTCATTTTACTTCAGATAGGAAAAAAGAATAATTGCACCTTTTGCGGTGTCTTTCGAAGACAAGCATTAGATAGAGGTGCCGCTCTGTTGGGAGTAGACTGCATTGCAACAGGTCATAATGCAGACGACATAGCAGAGACAGTTATCATGAATATTTTACGTGGGGACATTGCAAGACTACAAAGATGCACTTCAGTCATTACTGTAAGAGTTTATTCGGAAGTGTTTATGCAATTTGTATACAGGTGACTTGTTTTAAATGCTCTAGTTCATATAATAACAAGATTATGTTTTGCAATACAGGCAGGAGCAGATTGCATAAAACGATGCAAGCCACTCAAGTACGCCTACGAGAAGGAGATCGTAATGTATGCGTATTTCAAACGTTTAGTATACTTCTCAACTGAGTGTATATTTGCACCGAATGCATACAGGGGTCATGCGAGAACATTCCTGAAGGATTTAGAGAAGATTAGGCCCTCGTCCATTTTGGATATTATACATTCTGGTAAATGAAATTGTGCTGTAATCTTCATATTGGAATTTTAATTGATGCCTAACATGCGAACCAATGTATTCTGCAACAGGGGAAACGTTAGAAGTAAAAGGTACTGTTAAAATGCCGGAACGAAGGAGCTGTTCTCGTTGCGGATTTGTTTCAAGTCAAGAGATATGCAAAGCTTGCATTATGTTGGAAGGTTTAAATAGAGGACTACCGAAACTTGGCATTGGAAAGACCAATAAAATTAAACGCGTGATGGATTCGTTCAACGAAACTGCAGATAGTACCAAAAACTACACCGAGAAAGAGAAACAAAAGGCTTTAGAGTTTTGACATTTTCATATATATGATGTACTCGCGTGTATGTAATAAACCAAAATATATCTTATATTTTCAGATTTCTCTTTACAACAATCTTGTAATTACGTGAAACGTCTAGATTCATTTTTGTAGCCACTCTTTACCATTTAAAGACTGTCGGAGTAAACTTTAACAATTTTATTCATACATTCATCTTAAATTATATAGGCAGCAGCTTTCTGCATGATCGGAGATCTACACACGGGACAATCACTAGTAATGTCGTCAGAACAATCCTCGCATAAGCAGACGTGACCACATGGAAGAAGAATAATTTCAAGCGGATTTGTGCGGCAAACAACGCACAACTGATCCTCCCTGAGATCAGTATCTCTCACTCTTTGCCTTCTTTCTCTCCGAGATGCGGAAAGAGACTGCCTCAATTCTTCTGCCAATCTTTGCTCCGTTCTGTCTTTCCAATAACGCCGAAGTACTATTCCGCCGATCAATAAACCGATTGCGCCAAACATGAAACTTAAAAATCTGAAACAGAAAGTGATAGATAATGTTACCGCCTCGCAATTGGTTGCGCTACAAGATATAGTGGAGGGAAGCAATCAAGCGCACCTGTACGTTCTCTTTCGATCGTCCAACTTTTTAAGCAACGAAGTAATCGACATGCTCGTTAAATAAAATGGCATTCCATTTGTTGGAGGTTGCAACGAAAGAGCACTCGATTTGCTCTTCGACAGTTCACCTATACCCGTGATCAGTGTACCTTCGCGAAGCAATTCTTCGGTAGACTGCAAACCACGTTGACGTATACCTAAAATCACCATGAAGTTTTAATGTTTTAGAAATATTGTACAGAACTGTATCGTTCGAACCTGTGAAAAAACCCCATAAGTGGTCTGCAAACGATGGCACAGTAGGTTCGAAAGTATTTGATACTACATCCAAGTCTAAAATATCAGCAGACAACGGTTCTAATACTTCTACAGTTTTAGTGCCATGTTTCAAAGCAAATGGTACAGTATTATATACTTTGTGAACTGTGTGTTCTTGATCTGACCTGAAGGTAATGAAAGGAAATTATTTATAACTAATTCTAGTACTTTATTTTAAAAAAATGTAACGTACCAAAAACCAGCGGTAGTTCTGGCTACAACATGTTCTTTAATTTTGAGCTTCTGTACAACACCGGTTATTTTTGTATCGTTGATACTAGTCAATGGTTTTCCTAAAGGTGCAACAATGCCCCTGATTGCTATATAGCCTATTTTGTTGTCAGGTTGTTTGTCGATAAGCCCCTCCAACTGTGGACCGACCTCGTGAATCTCTGCATCCTGTGGAGAAACTGAACGTTTTCAGATATTTTTAAACACTACACAGGTGTCTATATATATTTCTAGCATTTCGTATAATAAATGCTATGCTCATCGTGCAGTAAGGTTAGATTTCGCAAACTATTAAATTTCCATGGAACTCCAAAAGAAGCAAGTGCAATAACGAAACATCTTGCTTACCTTGACTGCAAGGATTGCCTTTTTGCAAGAGAAAAACTGTTTCAAACAGATACTGATGATGACACTGTCAATTCCGAGAGCTATTATCTCACCTAAATAGTCCATGATTAAGGTTATATTTGGGGAAGTTACAAGGTTATTGTTTATGGTCAATATTCGCTATATACGATGAACACTGATTCACGAGTAGCCCGAGCGATACCATTTTTCAATATCATTCTGAATCTGATAACACGCGATTTTTAAAGAAAGAATAAAATCAAAAAGAATTACAAATGCGACCGGTTACAAATATTGTCAGACCTAATTGTGACCGTCAAGTTGTCAGGACTGCTCGAACATATGATCGCTCGACACAATTTTTTGTTATCTATTGGTAACCCTGATTACGGGTTTAAGGGTTTAAAATTGTGCTTGTTGCGAAGTGTAGTTGTCAGTGAACTATTATTCAAGTGTTTCTAAGAATTGATCGAGATAAATTTAAACAATATCCTGGCTCGAATTACTTCGGGTAAATATATTCGAAAGAGGAAACCCTGGATACAGTAAATATTCGATACAAGTAATCGGGAACTGTACGATCTAAGAAAAACAAATACCTCTTCCACTGGGATGACGTAGAATCGGGTACCCCCAGCCGGCCGGCCAGCGTGAGTCGGCCTGTCCGAACCTGTTTCAGCCGATCTACGTCATCGACTCTCGGATCACTATTTGCGTTAAGAACAGGTTACAATATTTCTAATGGAGAGAGACGACACAATAGTTTTGTGAGAAAAGAAATTTTATTGGTAACGTAGAGACGATTCGAACACGTATAAACGGTATGTATAAAAGTATAAAAAATAAATAGCGATGACGCTGCGACTCCGCAAGTCTTAATGAGAGCGAATCCGTCGTGACGTGTCACGATCACAATTCGATGACAATAACTTCACTAGTGACAAATAATGAGGATAACAATTATTATAATAAGAATAATTGACGTTGTACTTAATCTTACGGTAAATCTCTCTGTCATTCAACGCACAATTTATTCTCTCACGCACACGATCTATTTCTCTCATTCTCTCTTTCTTTCTTTCTTTACACTTGAACACTAATTATTTGTTAAATCTAAGTGATGGAGATCAATGCAGTAATATAAATAAACTAGATTCGCAGATTTCACTTCGTTCGCGATCACGTAATACACAAATTTGTCTCGAGAATTTCTCACACACGTTTTTTTCCGGCGAATTTGTCGAATATCTTTTTATTTTTGGCAAAATATTTCAAATATTTCGTTCAATTAAATATTTAGAATCTACGCAACGTTCTATATGTATAAATAAAGCCGAACAGCGAAGTATTTCGGGTTTAAGAATGAAGCATCGTTTCTTTTCGCGAATTCCAGCTCGTATCGACACCGTGTGTCCGACATGAATACAGAGTGTCTCAAAATTCGCGATGCGATCCGTGACTATTCTTTATTCGAAAAAAACTATTTAAAAACAATGAGAAACCGATTTCTTTCGTTCGTAGTTTCCTGTCCGAAAATAATCTCATTTAAAAATCCCGCGTCGGGTTGAGGGGGCTCGCGCTCGGACGGGCACATACGTGCGTGCGCATCCGCGCGATCTTTGAATTTCCAAACGATGTTTTCGCGGAATTTACGCACGAAAATAAATCACCCCGATACGTTCGTCGATTTCCAATAAAGAATCGATCGGTTCGATCGTTCCGTTTCGAGTCACTCCGCACTGGTTATTTTCCACTCGCAGAGCGACGCGTGTTTAAATGATCTTGCCGCTCGTTTGTTTAATTAATCCAAACACAATCGCGTCGTCGCACATCAAATAAACGGACGCGGCACGGCTCTCATGATTCGATTATATGCTCGGAATGCAAGACGCCTAACATTTCGTAGAAAAACACCACGTGCCAGCGTGTTTTAAATCGTTGCAAATGAAATACACATTTTAGCATAAAACAACATTTCTTGGCAAACAATTAGACTGCGGATCTTTATGCGTTTGTGGCACAACATTTGAACGGAAATCGTTAGCGACTTTATTTACTGCCACAAGAAATTTCCTTTACCTTATTTTTACAATCTATGTATTCGCATAAAGATCCATGGTCCACAAATGATCCAGTTTAATTCTCAGACGTTGGCGATCCAGTGTTGCCTTCACGACCTCTTTCGGCTGAATTTCTTTTTGTTTGCTCTATATATAGTCGCTCGCAATTGCCGGACTTGGAGTGATCGTGATTGAGGTTAACCGCGGACGGCAATATCGACGATTAAATTTGAACTTCGCGCGCGCGCGCCTACACATGCCCGCTTGAATTAAGCGAATTACGAAATAGCGAACATAGTAATCAGTTTGGCTATCCACGAGCGACAACATCCGAATAAATTCTCGAAATTATTCGAATCTCTCGACAATTTTCTCGTTCTAAATGCAGAAAATTTGCAATCCAGTTGAGAGAAATGAAAAATACAGATACGATGTCCAGCATGGGTCACGAGGAACCCAGTCATCGGCTTTTATAGCCGTGCAAGGGCTAAACTCACACGGATACGGTGTTTAACGGCGTTGTATGTTGCGCGTTTCACACAGGTTTCACTTTGCCGAAATAGGATTCCGATAAATAAAGTTTTCAGCTTCTACTGTGATCCAGTTCATTCCAGTCTTGATAAATTAATATGTCATTTATTTATTTTCATTTAATACCTGTGATCGCTGCGACATTCAACGCGTTCTTCCTACGAAACTATAAATTTCAATGGGCACGGTACGGGTCACGACTGATCCGGTCATCGCGCGATCAGTCGTGCTAGAGTGAAAGATGAATGCCAGAATAAATTGATCGTGCGACCAGCGCAACTCGTACGAATTCGGTCTAGATCCTTGAAGCTAGATCTCTGTTCGAGGTTGAACGTTTGTGCGTTGCTTGCTCGCTTCTGTGAAACTAGTGGCTAGAGAATAATGTATGTATGTATGTATGTATGTATGTATTTATAGCGAAATGTTCGTAATTCACGTGTGGCAGGGCAGTGATACGACGAGTAAGTCGTTCAAAAGAAATCCCATGACTCTTGTAGATCGCGGTTGGTCCCACGACGATGCTCCACGTTGATGCACGGCAACGTGGGAATCGAGGATACACTGAATCTTCTCCGCGTCTGTTAAGCCCGCTAAGAGCTCCTCCTATTTATCGAACGTCTTTTACGACTGGATTACATTCGGCTTGGTACGCTCTAGATAAAACGATTTTCCTCGCAACGACCTGTAATTTCGTGTTTGCACGACGCATCACCGATTATTCAATATACCTTTTGCAAATTTATGAGCGAGCAACCGAGCGATCGTTTAAGCTAAAGGATTGTTTAACTAGGCACCTAGGTTGCTGCGATAAATTTGGAAAAGTACTCACTGGTCAACCCAGTACTCGGAAGAAAACTTCGATGCTTCTTCTGGACGTAACAAGGTGCTTCAGGAGCTAATCGAATTCGGTTGTCGATAGATAAAGCGTTCGCATCTCTGGTAGAATACATGTCAGACAATTCAGGACAAACATTCTACGCCGATTAGCAACGAGGGAATACAAACTTACGGTCTCTACAGTTTCTTTGAATGTCGAATTCAATCCGTTTCAGGATAATGTCCTAGTCGTGATCACTAGATTACGGATCTTTATGCAAAATAATAGCATACCATAGGAGCTAAATATTCCACGTTTCTTTAATCTTGTGGAGTTGAAAGTTACATACTGATATCCTCCAATTTTTCTAATCTCTTTACAATTTCAAATTCTCAGCTACTCCATTTTTCTCGTAAATGCATAAAACAACCCGCAGTCCAGTGATCATTCGTTAGACCGGTTCAGAATTCCGGGTCTCTTAAAAAAAAAATGCTAAGTCGTTCTAAGTCGCTCTAACACCACTCTATTGACTATTACTTCTCGCTCCTACTTTCCGTTCGTTCTGGGAAAATCGTTTGCTACCCTAAACGGATCCTCTTTCGTCACTGTCTTTCTACGAGTGGTTGGTCCTTTCGCTAAAACAACGCTGCTCGATCGATCTATCAAGAACCCCGATCATTCTCTCGTTAAAGTCCGCTAAAATCGGTCGGATTCTCTGAACCCGACACGCCTCCCGAGTGTTTATGTTGAAAACACGTTCGGTGCTCGTCTCGTTTTGCTCCCTGATCCGCGACATCATAATTCTCCTCGAATAATCTCATGGCTGTTATTTGCGGCGGTAGGGAGAGAAGACGATTGTCAAAGAAGGGGCGCTACTTCTCAGCCAGCCCGCTTCAGGGGACCTTCTTCCTCAAGGGTAGTCAGCTCCTCGTTATCATTCGAAACAACTCGTTCACACGCGGTTCAGTGAACGACTGTCAACAGGTGCATCGACACTGTCTGTGTCGCGATCGTGGCAGCGATTCGTCAAGGTCCTCGCCGTGGCTAGGACGTCCTCGTGGTGGATCCTAGGCCGGCACTTGGACCACAGGCCTGTGGATCGGCACCGAGATCACGTAGATGTCCAGCTTCTCCCCGGACGTTTTGTCCACGATCTCACCGTAATTCACAGAGTCGTACGGCGGAGGTGCGAACAGGTGATAAGGGGGAGGAGGTGTCTCGGTCACCACCTGGCTGCCGTTCATCACCTCAGCTCGCTGGGCGTATGGCACTGTCAAAGGACGACCACCGCGACGGCAACACCACTCCGAGCAGCTCACTATCAGGAAGAACGCAACCAGACCGCCGAAAGAGCCGATGTACCACACGATCGACCATGGGTCCAGAGGATTCTCATCGTCACCGTCCACTGAAACAAACAGAAACCGGCCTATGAAGGATAAGCTCGCGTTAATAAACTCCTGGAGAATTGGTCGGGAACCCTTTCGCTACCGCGAAGACACTGTTTTTATAGTCGCAGCTGGAGCTTACACGTTATCATTGAATTCCTATTTTTCTAAGCAATTTTAGAAATGTTAGGCGACATTGCCATGTCCCTAAAAATTCTCCATCTACAGAAATGATGGAGAAACACAATATTCATATTGGCCAGTGTAATAAACAGCTGTTGTCTCATGTCGATTGGTAGCGAAAGGGTTCAAAGTTTCTTAGAAAATTTAGTGTTTCGTATACATTATGTACAGATATCATTGAATGTATACGTTTGATGCGATGAAGCTGTTATTAAGTTATTAAGTTATTAAGTAGCTGTGTCACTTTTTGGGACGATGCTTCGGATGAATTTCATTTTCGTTTCACATACACGGCGATGGTTTTGAGCTGTTTGATTTCCAGGGCGGAGAAGAGGTTGCCTCGGAACAATAAATACGAATTGTGGCCCAAGCTCGCAAGAGGTTGACACGGCTAGATGACGTGTTTCATTAGCTCTGGCCATAAATTTCCCGGTGATTCGCGCCGACTCAATCCCGGAATTGATTTAGCTCAATCGCGAGCCAGCCGTACGTGCACTCTTATGTAAATTAAGCCTCGCCGATGTGTGATCGAACAACGAAACCTGGTAATGAGCTCAACGAGAGTTAACCAACCGCTCCGAAACTATAAATAACGAGCAATAACCGACTGGCTCGGTGCTAGAGACTTTCCTCTTCGCTATAATGATTCGCGAACAGATGATAGTGTTGATAAATTCAACTTTTACATACCACTCTGATTGCGAGAGTGTGTGTAATGAATTTTGTCTTTCTACGAATGGGTCTTGTTTTCCCCGGCCACTGTTTTAGAATCGCTCTGTATGTATGATATGGTAATGGTTGCGTAATGTTTAATATAATTGGAGGATTATTGGAGGATCATCTGTCCCGATAATTGCATTATAGGAAGTATACATATGTATAGTACCGAACAGAATGATCGTTGAGCGTACGTTTTCCTCTTACGCGAAACATACTGTAATAATACATTCCGAAGTTTCATGGCTCGTGCATTAAATTGCATTTCAATTTTAGCTGGGATGCTTCCCATAATTGGTCGTAGTTGGTCGTAATTGGTCGTAATTGATCTAGACGACCGTACAGGGACTTGTAATACCGGCTGTTAAAATCATCCTTCTTGGTTTGAATATTAAACAATATTTTCATTAAGAATGAATTTTTTAAGAATGATTATTTCTCAAAATGTTAATCTATTCAACGATGGTAATTATTATTGCCATAGTTAGCTCCACGAATGGAGTGTAGATGGAGTGGAATGTATGATATAAAATATAAGGTGTCCTATGTGTTTTTATAAAATAAATGCTAAATGGAAATCGTCAAATGCGACGGATGGAAAAGGATCTTACCAGCAGGTCCGTCTTTTCCTTTGCTCTGCAGAGTCTCCTCCTTTTCGCTGGACTCCGATTCGAACTCGATCACATAAACGGTCTTGTCGTCCTCCGACTGATCGTCGGTCGTCGACTCGTCTGAACGGTCACCGTTCTTATTTTTCTGAATCATCTCGTTGTTCTCCAGACGTTTCTGGGCGCCGGTCACGTCGTAACTCGACACACCGTGAACTGCAACAAGAGCGAACCATACCGATCAATAAACAATATGCATAAATGCACCGATATTGGTCATAAAATCCCAAGCCATCTTTAACCCTTCACCCGCTAACCGCGTGGAGTCAATTGGCCATTCTTACTCGCAATCGTCTTTCAAAGCGGCTCAAATCACGCTATTAATAGCAAGTGGAATTGTAGAAACTCGACTAAAGTACTCGGACATTAAGTTACAAATTCGCTAAAAATTATCGAACTCTTGCACAGCAAAATTCGTTTAAATCGTCCATTTTAATTGTGATACAATTTTTGCGATTCTAACTATATTTGTCTCTGGTGACGTCATTGTATGTGTTCAAAATTAAAATTGATCGTTGATGAAATTAACAATAGCCCGATCATTTCAAACCTACGCCACCGCGAACCCTCGTGATTTCCGACAAAAACAACAAAGATTTATTGTCCACACGTTGCGTCGGGAATCGGTCACGCTGCGTTTCCGAAGAAAACCGAATAAATACAATTAATCAAACACGTTATCTCGAACGAGTGGAAGATTAACCACCGATGTGTTCGAGATTTCGACCGAGATAACGAAACATTGAAATTTTCTGAATTAAGTAACGATTATAGTACGCTCCTAGGTGAGAACAACAGAATATCACGAGTTACAAGATCCACTCGAGATAAAGGCGAAGTTTCATTATGAAGAGGTAGTGTAGCGTGGATTAGACAGTGATTGGTCGGCATCGAACCACGGTGAAACGATTCACCGATGTTTGCCGGCAATATATCCTTCACATTCGGAATCCGACTGTCTCATCGGCGCCAGTTTCACCCTAATTTGCCAACGAGTTCGTTGCCTTTATCTTGTCGTGCGCAAACACCGGCTGACAGCTTGAGCCACCGACATGACACTTCGCTCTCTTTGCCACGTGTCAGCGCTGTCTATTTACATGCAGCCTGCACGTCAAATATCGAAGGAGATTTTTTTATTATAGAATTAGTTTTTAATTTAATAATAAAATCGAAGCAATTTATTGGAGGAAATAAGAATCGAAAAGTTGAAAATTGTCTCCCATTTTTGGCAGACGCGGCACTCAAAGTGTGAATGTTTCGCTGTTGCGCATGGCAGTGGGACCGGTGTTCCTTACGTATTCGATGCAGGCTAATAAAAATAGAACCGATTCGATTTTTCACGATGGACTAAGGTGGGGCTTATGTAGCTTTTATTGTGCCAACGTCGATAATTTCCTCGTCCGGCAAAGTTGCCGCAGGATTTTTACAGACTCGGTCATCCATTTTGAAAATGGAGCATTGCTCTCGGTTTTTCAGAAAAGCAAGTTCGAACGATTTACGAATCATTAGGTTGCGAGGAATTGAAATATGTCAAAATGTAATTTAATTATGCGGGGCATATTTCAATGAAAAATTTAGAATTTTATGATTTTTATAAACAATTCGGAGGCGATAAATAATATTGGAAAGGGAACCGTGAGCCGAAAATGTTGAACAACGTTCCGCAATTGTGATACAAAGTAGCCAAAATAAACCGAATTGACGGACCGAAACGCGGAACGGAATAGAGTCCTCTTCGAATCGCTATTTCACTGCAATCAAGTAAAATAGAACGATTCCGCACTGGAGAAGCGAACGAGCTTTTTTCCTAAAATCGATCAATCCGAATTTTTCAATAAATATAGAACGAATCTATAAGTAGGGTTCTTCGTTGCACACAAGTTCACGTGCTTCGTCCGAGGTATCGTAATCACGCGGGATGACCTCTGGGAATACGATTACACTTCAGATTGCAGATATTACGCGGGAACGACAAATTGGCGAGGAATCGCGATATTGCTCGATATCTTAGATGCAAATTGCTCTTCCCAATTTCACGATCCGAATCCTCGTATGAAATGATAAATTACAGCAACATCGAGACCTATCAGAAACGATATATTTCTGTCTTTTTTAATAATCGAACTGGTTTTAGTTATTTAAAGAAATCATTGTTTATAAGCAAAGCCAGTCGTATTGATCTACCGCGAATAATCTTTAATTTGATTTGTTGACTACAGCTTACGGCGATAAAAAATTTAATCTACGGTTCGAAGATGATAACGGATAATTATGAATTCAATTTTATAATGACTCAATTTTTGTAATTTCTATCGCTGATTAAATGTTTATTTTAGTGATGGTCGTGTATGCATCGAAAAACGTGATTGTTCGTCGTCGCGCCGGTTGATAATCAAATATTTCGAATGCTATCCTTGATTATCGATTGCATTAACCATTGGGCAACTCCGTGTGTAAGGATGGTTCCTCTCGACGACTGTGGGTCGCGACTCGAGTAGATGGTAACGAGCAATTTGTCGTCGCACGGCTAATGCTCAGAGACAGGTAGAAACGAAATTCGTACTGCCATTCGAGGTTGTACGATGACGTTCATTACCGTTCCCCCTAATAAGAAGACGAATAATAATACCAGCTCCGTTCCAGACTCGCGCTAGACACGGTTTTCCAATATATTCAGTCGTAACGTAAATAAGTTCTGCGATGTTCAACGTCTTTATGCATTAACTAGGTAAAGAGTTGTATTCGAGCGATTTTATGATCTCTCACTGTGAGCTGCTTCTTATTAATTATTAGACTGCGGACTTTTAATGCAAAATACAAATTGTCTGCATTAATTTCAAGATATAGAAGCTATATACAGTTCATTTCTTAACGTTTTAGCGAGTTGAAAATAATACCACGATACTTTTTAATGTTTTCAAACCTTTTTTACATTTGATCTACTCCTTTTTGTCGATTCTGCGTGCAGAAGCAAGTCGAAATAGAGATATTAAATTTCCTTGTTTAACGCCTCGTTAAATGATTCAGGTCTGGCAAAGCATTATACGGTAAAGCGTTGATCTAAGAAAAACCCCCGGGTCCGTGCCGTTTCTTAGATCGTGTAGTTCCACTATTTGTTTTGTGACGTCGAGGGCGCACGAAATTTTCAGCTATTATCCGGTTCAAAGTTCGATCGAATTTCTCTCTTTATAGAATTTGTGGAAAAGGTTTTCAACGACGATCAATGGTTCTACATGGAAACAGCTTGTACACTTCGCACGGCAGGTGGTATCTTACCGGAATTATTTATGCGGCATAACGATACGCTATTTTCCTATCGCCCGTGATTTCCCTACGGGAATAACCTACTTCTTAATGCATTTGTTTCGCACTTGTTAAGAAACGCCGACGCCCCTTGTATTACCCGGCCCCTTATCTCTCCTTGATAAAGTTATTTCGCCTTCCGAAAGTTCGCAACTACGAAACGGAAGTGTGCTTAAAAACTCTTCTCGTTCCAGCCTGCTCCGGGAAATAGATACACCGGCCGTCATCCGACTATGGTCCTTGTTTTCAAACTTTTTTGCGCCTACTTTTTTGCGCCTACTTTTTTACACGGGAACTATTAAATACGCCTTTAACAGCCTGATCAAACTCTTCGCGTATCTCGATTCGACGAGCACGAGAGCGAAACAAAGTGGTACGTAACAGCTCTACGAAAGTACAGGATGCTCCAAAATACGTGGCCACTATTTTACGGGTCTCTTGAAACGCCAAAAAGGATCCTCAAAATCATTTGTGGCATTTTTCTTATTAAAATTACACTAAACACGATATAATTTGAACTGTATTTACTGCTTTAATAGAGCCCTGATGCTCCGAGAGTCGAGACGTAGAATCGGCTACCCCCACTCGGCCGGACAGCGCAAGTCGACATGTCGCGGGAAGTTCGGACAGGCACTGGAACTCGATAGTGGGGGTAGCCGATTCTACATCATAGAGTCAGTTTTACACGAGCGGTTGGTGAGGTCACAATCGTTTTAGATCAAGATTTTACTGTATTCTAACCCTTTGCGGTCGTATGTCTACTCTCAGCCACCAAAGCCTTTTTACCGTTCCGGTCGTATGTCTGCTCTCAGCCACCACAGCAAGGAACTATACGAATCGTATACTGTATGTATATGTATATCGGAAATTAATTCCGACCAGTAGGATACCCATCTCCAAATTTAATCCGACCGCAAAGGGTTAATATATTCCCGATCGTTTGAAGTAGAAATCGAACAATTTACAAAATCCATACTTACCCGGTGTTTGCACCGAGGTTTTCAAATAGAGGACAGTCGTACGAATTGTTCTGTTCTATTCTATTCTATTCTTCAGAGCAATGAAATTTTGAATAACACGGTGATTAAGCAAATTGATCAAAGAGGAAGCAGGAATCGAGATGGCTAACAAAACCGTAAAATTGCCGTGGATCCAAGATTTTTCCACGATCACGGATAAATTGATCATCCTCCCTCGGTTTCCTTCCGCGAGAACTTCACGCGATCGTTACCGCGAGATCATTACGCAAAACCGTTCGAACAAAGAGGATCTCTTATGCAATTCGTCCGAGAAGACGAACCAATCTACATGTATGTAGTACATGAAGACAGAAGAGCAATATGTAGTTCGAAGTATTATACATATTTCGCATGCGTTCACTCGTTTCGCCGCATTAATTGTCCCGATGAAGATGAAGACACGTTCGTCGTGGCCACGGATACGATAGAATCGATCCCTCTATTTTTCTTACGTGGCTCGATCTCGCGTACAACAATAAAGTTGCGCAACCATATTGTTGACTAATCGCGGCGCGTCCTGCCCGATTCCCTTGAAAAATTGTTTTCCATTTCTATTCCTGGACGAATCGCTTCATCGTCTCGAGAGCTCGACGCATCGCTAACGAACTGGAGACGTTGAACAAATTGCGTCGATGATCCTAACCCCTTAACGCATGATTATTTTCAACTGTGCGTCTCATTCATTAGACAACTGTAAATCAATTTACAAAATTGCCTTCGCTCGATTGTCTACAGGAAAACGAGAGGGAATTGTTAAATTAGAAAATAATGTGTTAGATGTACAAATTAATTTTCCCACAATTAGTCAATTGTGACTGGAAACTTGACATATTTATGAGATGCAATTTTATAAAGATACACAATGTTCCTAATGATCAATTGATCAATTGATTCGGTTAAAACGTTTGGAAAATGACTTCAATAGAAACGTCACAATAGTATTTTCTGTAAATTTTTATAAGAATGTACGAAGATCCATAACGATCGGTTGATCGTCCAATTGCTTCAATTAAAACGTTCGGTTATTTATGATCGGCGACGGACACGGATTAAGATTATTCAGAGATGGAGAGGAATGATAAATTTTGTAGAATATTTGTCGAACTTTTCGCTTCTTTTTGTCCGAAAGGTCGCGATCGTTTATCACCGGCGAATAATAAAATCGGCGACCGGTATCTGAAATCGGAGAGGGTACCCCGATAATGCGAAATCGTTTTGGACGGGGCAGCAGCACGTCGATAATGTCGATGTATCGAGCCGATACGATCTCGAAACGGTTTATCGGTTCTCAATTAAAGATAATATGTTTTCGACGGATAAATGCAGGAGTGAAGAATATCGGTGAGGGGCCCCGGAACTTCGAGCAGATTTTCGCGACATGAGGTCCTCTTATTACCGATTAACAGATTGTTCAACACAGATCCAACCAATTCGCGTTGTTTATTATACAGAAGATATCTCTGTTTTTCGAATATTATTATTGTATCCTACTATTTGTCAACTTAATTAACGGCTTAATCTTATCGGTCTCCATTGATGTTTATTCAATTTCACATTTACATTTTGTTGTATATGATTATTAAGGGTTATGTATGAAACGGTCTAATGGCTTTTGAATTTGCCGCCAAATATCGATTTGTTCGGCTTCGATCTATTGATTCCTATTGGTTTATGCTTCTCATTGGTTCTTGTTTCTGTCAACCTCGGATCTCTGCCTTTGTAACTTGTCTACCGGCATAGACACAACATGTGTTTTATGTGTTTCAAATTTATTCTTTAAAAAGTTCATAAAGCAAGTGAGTAAATAATATGGTGTTTTGATTTTGTATTTAATTTTGATGTCATTACAATATAATTAAAAATTTTCAGACGCAGTTTTCTTCTTTCTTGAAAAAGACCCACATAAGGGTCGAAACGTTGAAGGTTTAATTTAACTAGCACAATTGCTCTATTTTGTTTAAAAATGAGCGAACCGTTGCGCCGAGAGCATTAGCATTTTCCCTGTTTTTAACAATTTACGATCGATAACTTTAACAACATTATTATGAATAGAGTTTATGCAGAATAATGATTTTCTGTTATAAGGACCAAGAGCTACATACGAATTTTTTCTTGAACAATTAAGAGTAACGTATCGACACACTTCGATTCTTTGAATGCCTTCGATATTTCAAGTTGCTCATTATTATCATAAACGCATAAAGATCCGCAATCTATTACGGGAGATTTCAATTGGTATCTTTTCTCTGTCAGTGGGAACTGACAAGTCGTCTGTCATTGCATCCGGTCAACAATGTGTTAATTTAAAGCATCGAGACAGTGCATACGGTTAAAAATAACAGCAACAACAATTCGAGGGTATAGACTTAAAACCGACGAAGCCGAGGAACCACCAAACTAGTAAACAGTCTGAGCAATCGCGTTCGGAATAGACAGCGAAGTAAAATGCGAGTAATTGTAGCAAGGAGAGTCCTTCTATCTTGGCAGGAGAATATTTTTAGAGACCGATAGAACGCGGCTGTGCTTTCTTACGTAAATATAAGGCATTCTATAACAAAACTCTCGGCAAACAGCCAACCAACCCGCAGGGCTCCTGCATTCAGCCGGCGCGGCGCGGCGCGGCGCGGCGCGGCGGATCCGATTAGAATCTCGCGTTCGAAGACCATGAATGATAGCAGGATCGCAAGCGTAACCGAAGCAATTACGCTGTCTCTCGATGTTCTTCCATTTAATTTCAAAGAGCACGGTCATCTATTGCGTGTTATGCAATCAGGCGCGTGTTTTCGGTAATCGATGCTGTCATCATTCCTGATAATGCCTGGCGCTTTAAGTGTCAACGAACCGCTTCATGGCAATGCCATAACCGAGAACCTTACCTCTTTTAACACTAAACCTATCGAGCTCTGTTTGTTTAGATTTTCTGCAATTTTTATTTCATTATGTGCTTGGATAAAATAATTTATCGAATCAATTTCCATGTAAGTAACTGTATAATTTCAATAATTGTAAAATGAAAAATATAAAACCAGTCATTTGACCGGCAGTAGTAGGTTTAATGTTAACCTGGAGAGTGATAAATGGAAACGGTGCGTCATGGACGGACCCGTCCACAGATTATGACAGTTTTTCTCCTGTTGCACGCATTTTTATTTACAAATCACAAGGGTACATTTTTTGATCGATGACACGATAAATAATGATCGTTGGCATCGACTGGATTTTATGCATTTATGAGAAAAATCATCGGAAGGTTTACACCGGAGATATTTCAGATGAATGCTGTACAACCGAGTTTAACAAAGACGCCTAAATTCCCTTTGAAACGAATCGCCTAATATACATCGAGGAATGTTATTTTGCGTCCAAGACGACAAATAGATTGCTTGATTGATTTACAACAATCACGAGTCAAGTATATAATACAGGAAGCCAAAGAAGAATTGTAGAACAGTGTTCTTCGATTGTGTTAATTTGTCAGAACTCTTAACAGTTTCACTGTTACAACTTAGTTCATACATATATTTAACAGTGAATCTCCGCATCGAAGAAGCGAGCAGTGCAAGAAGATTGAGAGGCAATAAAAATCAGAATTAGGACAAAATTTTCTTGGTAAAAATAAAATTGAAATGTTATTATTAATATATACGTTTCCCTCTGTATTTTACAAATATGCACATGCCATAATTGCGTAAAAATCACCGGCAGACACCAGCAGCTTTCCAAGTTCGATTTTATCGGATCAATGCTTTACTGTATGATCCTGCTTCTTCGAATCGCCTTAGCCAATTGATATTTCACGCAATGATCCAACGCTCGATCATACCGAGGAATCGTTTGCGGATCAATGAAAATTGTACGAGAGTAATTCCATCAACGAATATCGACTATCGACTATCGCGAAGCTCTCGCTAGCGATTGCGACGCAACGCGACGTCGAGACCTTCGAACAAACTCTTTTGTTCTTCGGGCTGAGAGTTCAGCCTGCGAAGAACTTGGCCGCAGACCAACTTTCACGATCGTCGTGTATTATTATCGGAAGTATTGTTACCTGGCTCGAGAGTGTGCTGGCCCATTGTTCGAGCGTGGACACGAACAGAGACGAGAGTGTCTGCGGTACGGCCGACGTTGTACGTACCAACCGTGTAACAGACGAAGAAGAAGAAGGAGAAGAAGAAGAAGAAGAAGGCAGAAGAAGGGCTTCCGTTTCAAAGTCAAGCGTGTCGGGAGGAGATCTCGACTGGTTCGATTCACCGCATAGGACGTATCGAACCGTGCGGCATAACGCTTATTGTGCAATAATAACACTGGCCAGCGTTCTTCAAACACAGTCTTCCATTTCTAACTAGTTACAGTAACTGATATCAACCAATGAACTAGTAAACTGGTCGACGATTTTCACAAATTTTTATACACCGAACACGTACTCGAAAATTGTTTCTTTCAGCGACTTCATTTTGTGGAGACCGACAAATGTTCCAGTTTAAGAATTTTTCCTGCTTCAACGACGAAAGCTAGACGAATGATTCTTGCATAGAACGATTCTGCAGACTCTCCCGAATCAAACGATATTTGTTCAAATTAAACAATTCTGACCATTTAAACTCGTTTAAATAATGTTTAAAGAGTGCAAAAGACACGCCTTTAACCAAACGTGTTGGCTTCGTTCGAATTCGCAAATGTCACCGGAGCATATGGAGGTAGTATGCAAAGAGCAGTTCTCGAAATCGTTGGGGATTGCTAGACGATGACTACATATATGTATAGCATGGGTCCAACTTTATATTCGCCGAGCAATTTTTGCAGAAACGGGTCTCCGGTCGGGAATATAACTGGTGTCCAGGATGGTAACGGTTCCCTGGGCCCCTTCGCAGCGGCGCGGCGCGGCGGCCATAAGCGTCCCATGCAGAATATAAACCGTCCATAGTCCATACGGTTCGTGCATCCATGCCGCGCCGTGGAAAGTCGACGAGGCTGTCGTGTCTCTCGGCCAGGTTACTGAACCGGTCGAGTAGAAATTTAGCGAACGGATTTGGATAACGCGCGGACCCGTTCCCGAACTGGGACACCAATTAAATCTGCTGATTTAAAGGCGGATAACAGAACGGGAATCGCGCGAACTAACACCGTAAGAGAAATACCGAGAGAGTCGGATGCACGAATTGCAATCACTTCTGAATAATCGCGTACTGTGAAAGCGCGTTGCTTCGTTACTCATGCGATTACCGGACACTGTTAGCATTCATGGGACCCGTATTTTTTGACAGATTTGTGTCTCCTTGACCCTCCGACGAAGCCGGTCCCTGACACTATTTTCACTCGGAGTATCGAAGTCCGTCATTCATTGATTCGATTAATTGAATTAATTGAAATTGGTTCATTAGAAGCAATAGAAAGATTACATGTTAATGTAAATATAGCGAGAAGGTTCGTCGGTCCTGTGGGACGATCGACGAGCAAAAGATAGAGGAGAGGAGAGCCAGCTTTCATAATTTGTTGCATCGGAAGCAGAATTCGCTCTATTGATCGAAACAAACGGGGCGCCGATGTTTGCGCGCCCTCCGCAGCCTCTGTCGGCCGTCTTAATTGGTCGGTTAACGAAGTCGAATTGCTCGCCGATTTTTTATTTTTTTTTTTTCTCCACCGAACGAATATTATTAGGTCGAACCGCAAATAACTTCCGCCGCAGACGTCGGGTAATTGTCGACGGGTAATAATGAGCAGCAATTGTCGAGTCTAATAACGATAATTGTGTACGCGCGAATTCGAGAATGCTTTTCTTGCGTTTCGTTTTAAGGTGTCCCTGTGTATCCGTCGATCGACACGCGAACGATTAACCTACTCATTAAGTATACATAGGATAATTGCTCCGTCGGCCCATTTCTATAATTAAAAAATATGTCCTTTGCTCTCCGCGAATGTTTAATACATCGAAATAATTCATTTCATTGCCGCGTCGCGTCGCGTTGCGTCCTATAATGAATTATTACAAAGCTTGTTTTGAACAGTGTTTCCATATGTGAAACGAACTGATCTCCACTTTGAATAATTATTTCAGGATATGTTGCTCCGAGAGTGTACCCACGACGACTCTCACGCGAAGCTTTCGGACGAATAATGTTGTTCCGCAGTTTTTCAGTACGCCTTTGTTTAGTATCAATTTAACATGTTTACGTTATGATATTGACAGTGTTGGTTAATTAAGTTGTATGATTCATGATGTATAGTGACTTCGTCTATTTTGTTTTTTTTTAATTGTAATTCCTACATTTTTATAGCATTTTTTATATTTTTGTACTTGTAGCTTGCAGTTTTGTACTACCATAGTAACTATTCGATCTAAGAAAACGGTAATTGTACGATCTAAGAAAAACGAGTATATCACCCAGCGAGGCCACAATAGCAAAACATAGTGGAGGAGGATCATGGCGTGTTTTATGCGTATGAAATTAATTATCTTGCAACAAGAGGCTCGTGTCGACGAGTTTCTCGGCACGAATGCATCCGTTGCGAACGGTTCCGACGTACGCGAAATGCGAATGCATCTCGCAATTTATCCAGCTGTTGCAGCTGTCTCTGAATCAGCGGAACAACGCACGGCGAACGCGCGTCGAGGATTTTACTGGAATGATCGGACTGCCCGCGTAAAAAGAAACGAGACATATAGAAAGGTTACGGGAAATTCGTCACGCAAAATGGTCGATTCTCGTCGACTATTTCGTCGAATTCCGACTAAAAGCGGGCCCCATATTGGGTCCCGAGTAACCAGAAGATTCCTCGTGTATGTAAATACGATGGTCATCGTGATTCCTTCTTTTTTGCACGAATGACGTAATAAGTCAGCGCCAAGGCTCGTAAACCGCGTCCTCCAGTCGGTTTTTGCTCGGATTTTGCGTTCGCTATGTTCCGGAGGACTGTACAAATCTAGTTTTACATATTTAGATTGAAGTAATACATAAATTATTTAAGAGTTAGCTTCTTTATGCAATTTTAAAGTTCGCTTCGTATCTAGACCGTAGATCTCTATGCTAAATGCAAATCGTCCGCGTCAATCGCAAGAAATAGCAGCAACATTAACATTGATTTCGATCTACAAATAAAACAAGTAAAATAATTCATGTTGTTCTTGTCATCGATTTCATTCCGTATATAGAAAACACTTTACAGTTCGTAAAACGTACCTGTCGATTCTACCGCAAATTGTTCTACTTTTTGCACCGGTTGATTACAATTTTCCGCAGCACGATCGCCGGAAACCATTAACGAAATTACACAATTAACATCTCCGCTGGAATCAACTATTTCAATGCTCTCGATTCTCCCGACTCAGCAATCGTTTAAATCTCCCCGAAAAAGAGTATAATTTCGTTCGTTTTCGAAAAATCGAAGTAAAGAATAAACCAGTTCGCGAAATTCGCCGGGAAACTTACATTTCAGGAATGACGACGTTCCCGCAACAATTGAATAAACTCCGTAATTGGCGGCTGCGACACGGCCGCGTCTTTCGCGAAGAAAGGATACGTGCACGATCGCACACATTGTAGCCCAGTTTCCTTGGTCTCTTTTCGCGTACAGATAACGTACCCAAACACGGTTCATTATGCGTCGGTTTGCATGATCGATGACGGGACCCGTATCGCCGCGATTATCGTCTGGCGCAGTTTAATTGTCGTTCCGGGAACGGTGTTCGGCACCGTCACACCCGATGGCGAAACGAATGCTGGTAACGAAAGTGTTCAGACTCATTTTTTAACACTGAACCTACCGAGCACTAAAACCAATTAAAATGTTTTAGCTTATAAAAATGACAAAGTTCTATTTATTTCGATTTTGTGCACGATTGTCATGTAAGTAACTTTATAATTTCAAGAAGTGTATAATGAAAAATATAAAACCCGTCATTTGACCGCCAGTGGTAGGTTTAGTGTTAATCAGACCGCAGTTTTATACTTTACCCAGATAGCACACGACGTCTTAAAGACGTCCATTTTACGTCCATTTTAGGACTGTCTTAAAAGTCTTAAAAACGTCTGAAATAAGACGTCATATTTGAGACGACTTAAAGACGTCTTAAAGATGCTTTACGACGTACAATTTTGTAACATAAGCCATTCAGAAGACGTTCGAAGGGCGTTCGGAGGGCGTTCGAAGGACGCTCGTGGGACATTCAAGACGTCTTAAAGAAGTCTTCAATGTCTGACAACAGACGTCTTTTAGACGTCTTAAAGAAGTCTTGAATGTCTGACAACAGATCGTCTTTTAGACGTCTTTGTGCTATCTGGGTATACTCGACATCGACGAGTTTTGAGACGTGCAGAAGAACCGTGACATGGATAAAAAGCGCGAATTTCAGGGTTCAACGTATCCTGAATGATACACTCGGTTAGCCCGAAAGGAGAAAGAAAGCAGAAGAAAGAGGAGGAAGGGGGTATTAAAAAGAAAAATGAACAGCAGAAACGAGACGAGGGCGCAATGAATTTGATTTCGCCCGTTAATTACACCCGCGCCACTTCGGCTTGACCGAAGTTAAATACCCGGGGCGCGATCGATTCGTTTGCCTTAATTGTCGCCGGTTATCCGTTAACGAGCCTGTCGTTTTCTGTCAGCCCTATTGGCAGCCTGCCAGTGGCCCTTTTTTCACCGACCCGACTCGACTCGACTCGACGGTCGAGCGCCTCTCCTCACCGAGAAAATCCTCTACGGCAGATTTTAGGTGAGAGCACCCCACCGGTGCCACCGATCCAGATATTTAGCAACGTTCTGCTACCATAACGGTTGACCCTTTCAGGTCTCAAGTGTTTTTTCATCATTAACACTAAACCTTCCACTGTCGGTCGATCGACCGGTTTTATATTCTTCATTTTACAATTCTTGCAAATATGAAGTTGCTTCATGGAAATTGATTCGATAAATTTATCCAACCACATCTATCGTGTTAAAAATTGCACAAAATCGAAATAAATAGAGCCTTGTCATTTTTGTAAGCTAAAACATTTTTATCGGTTTTAATGCTCGGTAAGTTTAGCGTTAACATCATATAATTCAATTATACTTCCATATGAAGCTTCGCCGGTCTTTGCATAAATCCATTAAAAAAATTTTATCCATGGGCTTTTAAAAATCATAAAATAATCGCCGGTAGGTAATTCCGAAGATAGAATCGTGCTCGGTGGTTTCGTAGTTGAGATTTCGAAGTGTATCCAAGGGGATCTAGCGGATCTAGCGGACCGCGTCTCGGTTCGGATTCGCGGCGCGAACGGTACAGCTAACTGGACAGAGGGGTCCCGTTAAAAATGATCATCTCGATCTAACGCCGTACAGGCGAAACGAACTATGGTTCTTGTCGCGGCGAATCCACGTCCGTCAAATCAAGATTACGTGATTGTGTTTTCGAACGAGAGCTGTCCTCGATACGACGGAGTACGTAGAGGATCGTTTCGATCAGCGTTCGCGAGTCCGTGAAAAATACGGTTCAATTTGGTTGGCGCGGCGCGACGTTTCGTTTCGTCGTCGTTCGATTACGATCGGCTACGAGTGTGTACACATGTTGTTTCCACGAGTGTTTTCTCATGGTGGATTTAAAAAGGCTGATTACTCCGGTCCGGGGGCCTCTTTGTTCCTTGTTCCGGAGCCGATCGAGTTCGCCGATCTATCGTGTGCGATCTCTCTCTCTCTCTCTCGATCGTTGCCGCGTACAGATAGCGGGGTTCCGCGCTCCGGTTATCTCTCGATCGGTGCTGTCGTTGCTACACACTTTACGTCGGAATAATCTCTCTAGAACGTGAAAGCCTATGATAGACAATGCACGACGACGTTTCCCTGTTTTTATTGCGTCATCATATACTCACGAAAATAAAGTGCTGATTTTTTCCCCCCGGTGGTCTAATCGATACCGATAAAGCGGAATCGGCGATCTCTAGCTACCACAAGAGAATTCTATTTTGCAACCTGAATGTTCAATATTGTTCACAGTTTTCACTCGAAGCTGCTCGAACCTCAAAACCAACAGATTTGATCACCCAGAATATTTCCTTTGTGCATGATTTACTCCCTTTTATGCATTTGATCGGAAGTGCGAACAATAATGAATAGACTGCGGATTTTATGCATTTATGACAAAAATGAATAGGTGTAATTCGAAACGGTAAAAAGAATAAATGAGACTTTAACAGTGTCGATACACTATTTTTAACATATAAAAATGATTAATGATGGAAATAAATTGTTACTTAGCTACTATAGATCGTAATCCATGTGTAAAAATTTTATTTTCGCATAAAGAACCGCAGTGCAATAATGAATTAACAATACAACATTGAAAAATAGGGTGTTTGGGGTCGAGAAACGCCGAGCCAAAAATTGTACGCTTACAAACGAATGATCTACGATTCTCTGAATACTACGACCACCATTTTGTGGAACTATAAGACTCGTTCTGGTATAATTTCTGCTTGAACCTCGTTCGAGCCGCGGGTCTCGGGTCCGCCGAGACAAGAACGAGCGTAATTTCCGAGCTCCGCAAAGAAGATGGCGACCGCCGAGCGTCCACAAAGTGGTACACCTTATTCCTTCCCGTGGAAACGACAGTTTCCAGGACAGGCCGATAATAATCTGCGGCCTCGTACCCGCAACAGCTCGGAAACTTCGATATTTATTGTTTCTGTTCCTCCACGTGTTACGCGTGTTACATGCATTTAGGTTCCCACCTACGAAACTTCATCGATTCTCTCCAGCCCAAAAAATCCTCCATAGTCAAAGTAATTTAGTCATTGTCATGAAAACTGCATTCGATTAGCTTGTCATAGGAATTCCTACTTGAACTCTTTCGTATCGTGCAATTCTCAAGTTTGGTTCAAGCGACTGAATTCTGAAGAAAATGAAGTTTTAAAGACAGCGACAAATCGTGTCACCACGATACGATCGACCCGACGCGACGCGACGCGACATTCGACGTGTTAACACGTTCGCCACCACTGCCACGGATATGTAACGCGTCCGCAATCTCGGAATTTACTCGCAGTTGCATGTCATAAAACATTTTAGTAATGAAGATGAGCACCGAAAGACATATGCCGGTAGCGAACGTGTTATCCAGTCGAATGAATTCGGCCGAAATAATTGAATTTATCCCAGACGAAGGTTTATTCGGCTGGGTATTAAATTTCGCGAAAAACCGCGAATATCAGGAAACTTTATCGATCCCTTCGCCGTTCTCTAATCATTGTTTATTCAACTCTGGACGTTCGCGTCGGATGTTATTCCCGGACCGACTCAATATCGCGTGCTCGAGTAATCGGCGCGCGACCTGTAATCCATCTTGATCTTCAAACGACATCGCCCCCAGTGATCTAGCAAGTCGGGATTGTCCGTCGAGCAATCGTGCTAAATCACCCGCTAAGAGAGAGAATCTCCCTGCTGTTCTATGTTCGACTGTTCCTAGGGCAAAGGTCGAGGACCGACATTTCGGGTTTGAATCGTGCGAAGATTTACAAGGATCGCGGGTCAGAACACCGTTGTCTTATCGATCCGACCAGAAAGAAGACGGACCAGTCCGCTTAATTAGTTTCTCAATTACATACACTGTTCGTAAATAACCGAGCGAAAGCAACTTCCAAAATACCGATAAATTCATTCGCGATCCAAACGACAGAGAAGTGCGAATGTCGAGTTAGTGGAACACGGGAGTTTACTCGCACACCCACACACACACTGCGTGTTTTGTTAGACCACGTTTCGCGTGGCACCGGTTCAAATGAAATTCATAGTTCGCGAGCGACCACCGCCGCCAGTCGGCACGAGTTAAATCTATTCCGCGAAACCAGCTGTACATCCGTGCAGATTCGGAATGAACACGTTGGTAGATCCGTCTCGCATCTTGCCGCTCTATTTTTATCGGAACTTTTATGAAAGAGCACGCGGCAACCGTTTCGGTCACTTTCCCCGCGTCTGCGGGGCCAACCCGCCTCGCAACACAAACAAGCTTCCACCGATGCTATTTTCGCACTTTGGGTCCCACGAACAGTTCTCGTAGAACCGATCTTTGCATTAATTCCCATCGACGATCTCAAACATTGCGGAGTACAAATGAAACAGAAATTTCATTTTTAAAAAGAGCACAACAGGCTCACTTGAAAGCTTGAAACCTATACTTTCGCGATACGTCCTTCAATTTTGTCTATGAAAAAATTTTTTACAATCGTTTCAATTCGTACCATTTTCGAGAAGAAACACGTTTCCGATTTTTCTTTAATATTATCGAACAAGTTGTTTTGAATTTCGTTGATTGAGCTTGTTGACTTTTATGGGCACCGATGCGGCAATCGAAGTGTTAAATATTGATAACAGAAGAACGGAATTTTATTTCGATTTAAAAGTAGCGAATAACATAAATATTTATAGTGGATTCTGTTTGCAATGCTCGCCACGAGCCTGACTCGATGTTATGTGTGCAAGAGGTTATAAACCAATTACATATGCAACTTCTTTAGCAACAACATCTGGTAAAATAGCTTAGAGTGAATTATAAAGTATTTGCTTGTTCCATTGTTTTTGTTTCTTTTCGTTCAATTTTCATGTTAATATATTCGATGCAGCAAACTTGCAAAAAGCGAGAAGGTTGAACGAGCAGTGTACGATGCATCTTAATTTTTCTTTAAAATTATTGTACTTTGATTTGATCGAATTTTTTAAGTTGACGGGTTGACACTCAACGTGTTGATAATATGGGGCCGTGTATAAATTTATGGATCACTAGGACGGTTTACAGTATAATTTCCATTTCATTTAGCGATTCAATGGTGACAATTTACGAGTGGAATATATTATGCAGTTCTACTGGAAAAACTCGAAGTTCGTTCGAGAGGTCCTGCCACCTTTTTGCGTCTCACAGTGTTTGATTCGCCTTCGGACATATTTTAACAGCAACCCGGTTCGTATTTCACGACTTGCCGACAGTTTGTTAATACCTTTTGCATAAGAAATTCTCCATTTTGTCATTGAAACATGCGCGAAGAGGCAGAGAAGTTCAAGACGAGAAGCTATTATAAGCTGCCACGCCGGGACACTGTACTTTTCGAGCAGACTGGTATGATTCTGCGAAACACAATCGACCCTCCAAGTTTTGCAATTACACCAGGTCAGTATTAATTTTTGGTTCGAGCAACGCGACACCTACTGCGAAACTGTTTACCACGCTGTTGTGTAAATGCTGATATCGGTCATAATACATTGTTCATGCAATTTGTAATTGAATTGCAACACAGTAAACACAATTTTTCAATCATAACACTAAAGTCTTAAACCAAGCCGGATGTTCCACACCGTGCTCCGACATAGATCGTGTAGTTCTTCTATTTTTTTGTGACCTCACCGACAGGGACGAACGTAGAAAAGGACAGCGCATGTAAACACTGATCGCGCCAAATTATATTGTGTTCAGTGTTATTTTAATCAGAAAAATACCAAAAATAATTTGCAAGAAACAGCAAACGTTCAGCAACCTTGAAAATATAAACAATTTTTTGTTCAGTCCTTTCAGATCGCTGAAGGAAAATTTGATTATAAATCAACAATCTAGCACAGCAGGCAACTATAATAATTAAATATATAATTAAATATCATGCTTTCTTTTCCTTTATATTCTGCACGATCGAGCTTCCGGCACATTATTCCACCCGCATTAGCATAATTTCGTAACGCCGGTGCGTTGAATAAATAATTTTTTTCCGTCGACAAGAACCGTTCACATCAATTGCCGTTAAAAAAGATCTTGAATAAACACACCACTCTATAAGCGGAAAGAGCGATTGCCGCTCGCTCAAATATTCGCGAGATTTTTTCCTCAAGTGGTGTGTACGCGATAGACATTTTTTTGCGGGTCAATGACAAAGTCCTCGAACCACTCGATGTTTCAATTATTTTAAATGGCGCCGCGGCACGTCACGTCGCTGATAAAACCGTCCCGCGTGATAACGCGATCTCGGGGAGCAAAGTATAATTGCCCGTTTTCGGGCGAGTCACGATCATGCTTTTACGGTTCGTCTGCGACGCGTCTGTTGAAGTTCATTCAATGAATTGGATCGCCGTTTCCGCGAACGTAGACTCTACTTTTTCCCTGTAGCCTAACTGATAATTATCTTTCGTTGTACACGTTGTACACGCTATCTCAAAAGCGAAGTTCATTTAAATAAATTTCATTAAGAACACACAAATGAAACTATTACATATTAAGATTAATCAAGGATGTTAAACAGGAAATATCACCACATCCAGCACACAGTCCACAGACCTCGGAAATGTCACTTATTTTCGTCCGAGCGAAGCTCATCTATCGCGCTAAAAAAAAAAATTCCAAGCTCCAATTCCTCGCAAATAAAAAAAAATAGTTCTACGCCAACGCAAGCTCGCAAATCGTTGTTACATAAAATAATGTTTCAGCGAAGTTCTGGTGCCTCGAAGAGATCCGGAGTTTAAAACCGCGTCAATGTTTGAAATGAGAACGCGACAGCTGCCGTCCATTTTCTCTGGGCAATTAAAAAATTACGATCTTTTGTATATTTTTGTGGCAACGGAACACCGTCGGGTCAATAATACGTTGCGTGCAGCAATCGACGTGTTCTCGATCGTTAATCGTTTCGACTGAAATTTTTGCACTGGTCGATTTTGTAATATCAATCGAATGAAAAATGTTACCGGACGCTTCGACATTGAACCGAAATTCCCAATTTACATCTAATCGGGTATAAAATATTTTATTATGATAACGTATAATATATAATTGGTAATTATTTACAAAGCGGTTCCCATCTCCGATTTGGATGAAACTTAAATATGTTAGATAGATTTCGATAGAATAGTTTTCGACATTGTGAACAACTTTTTCCTACACATATAATAGGCGGTCTCTTCTAGTTTCTAGGAAACAAACAGTACCTAAGTACGTAATACTACATTGAATTTTCCATATACAGTGAGTCCCATTAATATTGGGACGCTCTTAAAAAAACGATAACTTTTTTGATATTTCTCTATATGATTTGAACTTTTTTTGAGAAGTGAGAGCAATTCATTTAACACATGATGTGAAAAGAAATTTTTTCAAAAATTGCAATTGGTCGGAATTGTAGAGAAAATACTAAAAGTTGCATTTTACAACTTTTTTATGTGGGTCTATATTGAAAATTTGAAAAATACGTTTTATAGATCTGTGTCAATTGTATGCATTGTAAAAGTTTCATCGAAATCGGTAGATGTGGGAAAAAACGACAGGCATTGAAAGATATATGAATCCTTAGATTTATTGTAGATAGAGGCCGAAAATCATGAAAAATTGCAATTTCTACCATCTTTAAACGTTTGTAGTTCATTGCAACGTTGACCGATTTTAATGAAATTTTCAGATTATGTTTAATTGATACAGATCTACGAAACGAGTTTTCTACATTTTCAATATGAGCCCACATAAAAAAGTTGTAAAACATAACTTTCAGTATTTTCTCTGCAATTTTTTCAAAAATTCTTGTCACGTTACGTAACAAAACCGATTGTTCTAACTTCTCAAAAAATCCAAGTTGTATGGTCCAATATTAAAAGAGTTATCGTCTTTTTAAGAATGTCCGAATAATAGTTGGAGTCGCTGTACGTGCACGATCCGTGGCAATGTTGCTACGTTAGCCTGGTCAGGCGATCTGTTTACTGTTTTTATACGTTGCGGACAACGGAGAGGGAACTATTTCCACGCGTATAGTGGGTCGGGTCGGGCCGGCCCTCTCCGCCTCTCCCAACGAACCTGACCACAGCCAACTTGAACTACACCTTCTCCTCGAGATCCTGTATATGATTCTGTACACTTAAATTACTGTTCGGTGACAGCTTGTCCTAGAACGAAGTGTACATCTCAAAGATAGGCGGCAGATAACCATCGAAAGATCTGTTACGGTAATTGAACATTGACAGTTCGTATAAATTGTACACGAGATCGGATTCATTCTAGAATCGAATGTCAATCTTACTCTAATGTAATTTTCAATTTCTCGATCGATGCGCAAGAATCGTTCGAAAATTCGTAGCTCGTTTCAGGAGGTCTTGCAGTGTCAGCGTTAAATACCGCTGGGAAAATGAATTGGCGGCGTGCGTGGAATCGGACCGTGCGAAATCCCGCAGAATTCTTGCCAGAAGCTCCGAGAGTACGAAAGAGAGAGGTAACGCGCGAACATAAAACGAAAATAACCGAGGAACGTTGAGACTGCGTGCGCCGCGCCGTCACGTGAAAGCACAACAATCCATCGATCCGCGATTGACAGCGGGAAACGCGTTGTTGGAACGACCGTCTCTAATCACAGAACCGTTTAATGAACAGATAAAAATCAAATCCCGAGAACGATTAACATTACGAGGCGCGTCAAAATGATCAGTTCTAATATTTTAAATGTACGATTATCGAGATTGTAAAGATGCAATAATTATTCAACAAATTTATTTCTTTGGGTATATATATATATCATTGAAAAAACCTCTAAAAATTAAGATAATTACATTTCTGTTATTTTCATAAAGTACTGTGAAATACTGGAAAAAGTGGAATAATTTTTCTATTCAATTTAATTTCAATAAAAATTTCTTAATTAATTTCAAACTGTGGTGGTCACTCCAAAAGAAAATCTTTTAAATTAGCGTCGTAGGAAATATGTATTTGTCGTCTCGTTGAAAAGCACAGACGTAATCTGGAATCGACGACACGCGATCTCGGTCGAGGAAACCGTGGCTCGCAACACGTTCCGTTACAGTTCACTCGACACCACACTATGTCACTACACACTTTGACACATTCTAGAGCAGATACTGTCCCGTTCAATCACTCCGACAACAACTTTTGCCATCGTACAAGTTCGCGCAACTGCCAGGCTTCAATAATTCAACCCTGGAACGATCTATAAACCGGAGCGAGTAAGAATACGTTCTTCTCGACAATGGCAGGGTCACCTTCGATTTTCCAAACGACCTATTACGTTACATTTTATCTGTCGCGTCTGTTCTCCCGATGGGTCGTGTAAAAACGAGCCAAATATTTTCTGGTTTGACGCGCGGGAAAACCAGAGTGTACAAAATGACGATAGTAAATCGTCACTCGAATCGGTCAACATAGAGGAAGGACGCGAACCTGACATTCGCTAATTTAGCAGCGGCAAAACAACAATCCTCCGATACCACGCGCTCTCGAACGTATGTACCTTCGCTGGCGAGCATACTTTACTCCGATCTTACAGTTTTCATCGATCTCGAAAATTCTGGAAATATTTGCAGATCTGCCCTTCCGATCTGCCGATTTTTTTATTTTCAAGCACGATCTATCCCTGGGTTATTCGTATTCTTCGATTACATGGATGGAAAGGCGACAAATACTGTTTTGAAAACGTTAACGGACGATCACCGACGACTTTCACGCGCGAAATAGCGATCCATCGATCGCGAGAACTCGTAGAAACTCAAATCCCCCGATTTTTAATTTTCAAGCTCTATCGCGATAACTGTTCAAATAATATACGATTCGAAAAGCACAGATTTAGAAACGTCAACGTACCACCGGCGACTCGCGGATAAGATCCATCGATCAAAAGATCTCACAAATCCTCCGGATATCCCGGGATATTTCAAAATTTTCAAAACTCGATCCGTTGCGAGATTATTCGCACTCTACGAACACGCATGTTAAACGGCAAAAAGCAACGATCTAGAAAAATCACCGGCGACCTTGACGCGGAAATAGGATCCACGGGTCACGAGCAGGGGCAAGAACATAAAGACAACACCGAGAAGAAGAAATGATCTCATTTTCTACCTGGAAGAGGAGCAGCGAGGAAGGCTTGGTTGCTGGTGACGAGCAACGACACCAGCACGAACAGTGACCACGCGAGGACGATCATCCTGGATTGTATCGATCACGAAGAGTCGGCGAGACGGTGAACTGGATATCGGTGTTGGTGTGTTGAGGGAACTGGTTGTCGTTTTTCGGTGCAGCTCGCGTGGATCGGTGGATGATGATCCTGTGTTGTCCCGTGATGAGCGACGACGAAATGGGAGAGGTTCGTCGAGGTCACGGCTCGGTAGCACGTGCGTAACTTTGGGTGTCGGTCGCAACTGAACAGGTAACTCCAGGTAAACCGAACTCGGGCACACTCGCGCGAACACGTTTCTCTCGATGTGTCGAGGGAGGGAGTCGTTTGGGAGGCCGCCAGGCTCAGGACTCGGCTTTGCCGACTTCTCCGACCAGTTAGCCAGCAGTGAACTGCTCGTGTTCCTGCCTTGGGCATCGTAATATACATAAAGTCGCCAGATAAGCCGCGGCTGACACCCCACCATCGAGCCGCCCGTCGCGGGACGGCCCGTTCTCTCCTCTCTTGGCTGTTCGCTCCTTCTCTCTCTTTCTCTCTCTCTCTCTCTCTCTCTCTCTCTCTCTCTCGTCTGCTCATGCTCCTTCTCCCTCTTTCGCGGCTCGAGGACGACGCGTCGCGACGCGCAACGACGCGCGCCAATCGCATCGCGTCGCGTCGCGTCGGCTATGTGCACGCCACACGTGCATTGTGCATCTCGTCGCGGGACGAATTGGCGATCCGTCGACGATCACCGATGGGTCGATTACTGTTTGCTAGGGGTGTGCGAGAACCCGATGCGCGATGGTCGGGACGAGTCGGGTTCCCGAAAATTTCGAGATTTTCGAAGAAATCGGGTTTCCTGAAAATTTCGAGAATACGACTTACGACACTCTAGAAAAGAATTCGTGATGAACAAGATTCTTTTAATGTCCTCTGCCATTTTTCGTGATGTTATTGGAAACACGGATTCTAAGAATCCTTTGACCCGATGTAAACATTTTCTCGGAATTTTTGGAAACCCCGATTATTTCGAGAATCCCGATAAATTTGAGAATCTCGAAATTTTCCGGTACCCGTCCCAATCCCGAAAAAATTTCGTATTCCCGACCCTATATTTCGGGTTCCCGCACACCCCTACTGTTTGCCATTGGTGGTCGAAAAAGAGCCGCGAATTTCATTCTAATCGGGTTTCTGCTGGAAAGTGATTCTGTTGGGATGCGAGAACTACTAATTTTGAACACTAAACCTACCAACACCGGTCAAATGACTGGTACTAGATTTTTTATTTCACAATTATTGAAATTACGAAGATGCTTACAATAAGAAATGATTTAATAAATAGACTGCGGATCTTTATGCAAAATAAAAATTGTCTACGTCGATTGTAAAAAATAGAAACTAAATACAATGTTATTTCTTCCCTTAATAATTTTTATAGATGAGAAATCATATATTGACGTCATCAATATTCAAAATTTTCCTACGATTTTGAATTTCATCTACTCAATTTTGCTATAAATGCATAAAGATCCACAGTCTATTAATAAATATCTTCGGTAAAGCACATATTACATATTATAAATCTTGTCATTTTTATATGGCAGCCCGTTACTTTTCTTGCGAGGTAGGTTTAATGTTAAATGCATAAAATTTGCAGTCTAATTGACAGTACAGTCGATCCCACGAGACGAGACGGTTCAGCATCAGCGTGCATCCTTCGCTAACTATCCCAGAAATGTAACTTGAACTCTGTCACAGTCAAGTGGCTATGTATTACGTGTGTATTTGTTTACTTTTACCGATTCGACTCGTACTTGGACGAAGTATAGGACCATCGAAGGGTTATCTAGGGTTACACTGTTGCTCGAGGAAGACTAGTTAACTCGTCGTGATCGCTGTCGGCTTTCAATGACCTTCCATTCGATGTATTTTCTAAATTCGACAAATATGTTTCCGCTTTGTTGTGTCAGTTTGTTCAGATTAGCATACACGGATTACGTATACATAGGTGCAAAGTTAAAGTATTGCGACATAGTCGAGAATCATCTAGCTGTTGTAACTGCGTGAGAAAAAATCGTACGACGATCCACCTAGGTTCGTTCGAAAGCTTACTGCTTCTACTTTCAAAGGCATTTTGCAAAAAATTTTTCTACTCCCCAGTAAGCGAAAGAAAATTGTACTTTCTCTCTTTGACAATTTCGCAAATTGAAACGTCTCTACTGACGCTAAAACATGTTTTTCTTGATTGAAATCATTACGGATTTGAAGATCGAAGTTTTCCCTTTCCAGCGACTACTTAAAATTCCATGTACAATTTTTAAATTCTGAGAGAAGACGTTACCTTTTCATGTGCCTCGGAAATAAATATAATTTCTCGATCGAGAGCAATCGATTGGAAGTACATATCTGTCTTCTAGAACAATACTATAATACTCTTACAACAATGAAAAGCGTCCAAAGACATTTCCCTAAAATTGCAAGACACGCACAAAGCATCAGCTTTGACAAAAGCCTAATGCGAGTTCATCCAAACGGAAAACGCGAGTTCCGTCGGTGGAGTCTCCTTTTCGTCGGAAATTAAGTTTGAGGGCCCGTGGAGCCGGTGCTCGGCCAAGCCTCGATTAACTTTCGCTCCTCTATAATTCATTATCTCGCCGGTGTGCTCGCGTGTTGGTAAACACCTGACGCTGACATAATTTACATTCTACAGCGGTTATACATTCCGCCGTCTTATTTAATTCCCTCTGATACGGTGATCCCTCGAACGGCGACATGGATCATTACGCCGCCGGCGCGCGGCGGCTGCTGGCATAAAGATCCGATTCATCAATCGTGGTCCAGTTTTTTATAGCCTTTGAAAAACTTCGCAAACCCCGTCGAGCAATTCGAGGCTTGATGTTTCGCAATTTCGATGATCGAACGTGACAGTATTACGATATGATCCGATCACAGGACCCGACCAGACGATCACTTAAATAATTTTATCGGTGATCCGTTTAAATCCGGTTGATCCGGCTGTTCGGTATTAGCGTATGAACTCGTTGCCCAATTCTGGATTTTGAGGATAAATCAAGCTTTTCGGCAGAGCAATGCAGAAAACGTACTGTTATGCCGTGAAGAAGGAAGGATAGGATCTTCTCGGAAAATAATCCTCTTCTTCTTTATAACTTGAAGTTATTTATTAAGATGGTCTATACGCACCAACAGATTGTTTACAAAGGAATATCGCTCTTACAGAAAATACCTTGCTTAAAGTATGAGCGCAGACTTAGAACTAACCTCTGCTCGATGAGGATGCTCCCTATATAGGTGTCTAATAGGGACCTTTGATACCCAAAATGTGTCACTGGACATGTCACTGTGTCGGACTTAGTCCAACCAAACAGTTGACTCAGCTTTGGGCAAAAAGGGCGAAGATAAGGTTGCATTCTAATATAAAGGATGATGCAGCATAACAGTACGAAGACGGTTAATCGTTTCGGCTGACAAAGGACTGTATTAACAAAAGAGCGGGTGACACGGCGTTATACATACTCGTTCCGCGATTCGCTCTGAGGTATTTTCACGTGGAAAAGAGGTTTAAGAATTCCCAGTATGTATTGGGTGTGATGACGAAGGCGAGCAAACGTGAACGTGAAACGCTCTCGAAGAATCGCGCAAGATCAATGGTGACACGGGACGGCTTCGTCACTCGGTTAATCCGGAGTTAATCGGCTAATTAGAGAGGCGCCATTGATTACTTATTCGCGGTACAGGTAGATAGAAGTCTGGGGAATGTATGTATACTGTCTACATATACAATAATAATGTTTCGCGGTGCACTGACTCATCTAGCATCGGCGTATCGCCCGCGTGCGATGTTGGTAACGGCAGAATACATCACACGAAATGCGAGATGCTCGTTAGTCTCGTTCCAGGTGGCTCGTTATCGCCGGGTAGCACTGTGTCAAGTGTCACATAAGTTAGCCCCAACACGTGACACTCGTGAAACGCCTAGTAAAGGAAGAATTATGAAAGAAGCGCGTCATTCACCGGGAAAAGAGTCATCTGGATCGACGACGCGACGCGCGACGGTGCTTCTCGAGTTCGCTGCGAGTCATCGGTCGAACGAGGACCGTCGTAGTCGAGCTATCGAAAACTCCAAAACAGACCCAATTCACCTTTTCCAAACGTTCACTGTTCCATAATTGGATCACAAAAATAATTTCTCAATCCCTGAGAAATGAATGTATTTCACGGTGCATTTGCTCCGATCTAATTTTATTAGCACTAGGGCACTCGAGATCTTTTATAGTTGACTAATATATTCAATTTACTGACACAGGAAATAATTTGCTGTGTAGCAGCTCGGCTGTTGTCACTCCGCTTCATTTTTATTAACGAAGGGTACCGGGGTTATTCTAGCTTCGAAGCGACCTTGGTACGGACATACCTGTTACCTACCCTTGCGCAGTCTAGGTAAGGAACTTCGTACCGAGAGGTAGGGATTTCCTCCCCCATACCCGCAGGACTCTTTTGTCCCCACAAGGACAATATAAATAGCGCCCAAAAAGTCGGCTAGGCAGTCAGTTGTTTCACCGTCGCGTCGCGACGCACAGTGGGGACAATTGACCAAACTCGATTCAAAATCAAAGAACTTTCAATAGAAATGAGGTAGAGCGATGGATTTTTAAAAAAATTAAAGCTGAAACTTTGCAGAATATGGGAAAATAGGGAGATTATGGTACGAACGTTTTTTAACGTTGAGAAAATTCATTAAACTTGTAGAATTTCAAGAAAATGTGGTTTCTCCGTTACTACGCGCGGAAAATTTTTTTTTTTAAACATGTCATATATCATTTCCCGTAGATTTTTTCACGCTGATTTCAAATCTGGTCTCAAAATTTGTCTACGACCTCTGGTTTTTTCAATAAATCATTGTTTTTTCAATAAATGTGTCATAAAATCATTTCAACGAAAAAATGATTTCATTAATTTCCTGTCACAAAAATCGATTTATTGAAAAAAACAGAGGTCGTAGACAAATTTTGAGACCAGATTTGAAATCAGCATGAAAAAATCTACGGGAAATGATATGTAACATGTTTAAAAAAAAATTTTTCCGCGCGTAGTAACGGAGAAACCACATTTTCTTGAAATTCTACAAGTTCAATGAATTTTCTCAACGTTAAAAAACGTTCGTACCATAATCTTCCTATTTTTCCCATATTCTGCAAAGTTTCAGCTTTAATTTTAAAAAAATTTCATCGCTCTACCTCATTTCTATCGAAAGTTCTTTGATTTTGAATCGAGTTTGGTCAAATGTCCCCACTGTGCGACGCCTAGAACACTCCTGTTAGCTTTCGCGTCCTGTACTTAAGGGTGCAGTTATAGTGGAGCGGCGAGCATCGATGATAGCGGCGCGGTGAGCAGATCGATGAAAACAAACCAATGTAATTAAATGAAGAGGAAAAAGGTAAAAGAAAAAGAAAGAAAGAAAAAGTAAAACTGCTTTTGTTCACCGCACAGCTCACCTCGCCGCTCCACTATAACCACGCACTAAATCTCTGCGTGTTAGACTAGGTGAACTTTCACTGTATTCAACTAATCGAATCCCCTCAGCTGTTTAGCCTCTGCAAGTAATTCCCAAAAACTTTGATTTGTACATGAAACATTTGCCATCAAGGAGGCTGAGAACCGACCGAGGAAACGCGTTCTTTGTTCCAGAAACGGTGTGTCGGCGGCCGACCGGTAATTATGCAACGTTTAGCTTCGACGATAATGTTGCACAGCGCGCATCCTCGGCGCATTGATTTGCAAACGAGTTTCCCGGTCGGTTGTATTAAAATTTTATATATCGTCGAGAGTCACATTATCATCCGGAATGCTCTCTTCCCTCTCTTTCGATATTTTTTTTCAAAACAACGGACGACCGGCTAAATATAGGCAGAACGGCTCCGACCAGATACGAAGAAAATGCAGACATTTCGTTGTTGCTGTATTACAATGGTCGAAGCTTCATTAATTCGTTGCTCGGCCTCCGCCGCCGCGCCGCGCCGCGCCGTCGTCTATCGGAAATTCAACGCCAGGCCTCCGGCGAACAAGAGACGCGTGTTTTGCTAAACAAGTGAAACCTCTTTGTTCCCGTTCCACGAGCGAGAATCGGCGAAATTCTCCTGCTCCTCCCCCCTCCTCTCCCTCCTACCCCTTTTTTAAAACTGCTAATAACGGACAGCGAAGCTTTTGTCTCTTTGGGACACGTTCATCGATTCGAGGAGTGCCACGGAAAGTCGGAATCCAGGCCGAGATCGCCGAGGCTCCTTTCGACTAATTCACCTTCCGCGGACCTGTTCCTCGCCGTTTACCCTTTGCGACTTTATTGTATCTGCCAGCCGTAAACGTTCGTCCGAAGAGAAAGCAACTTCGCTCGGGACGCGCGCTTTTACTCTTCAACTTTTACGCTCGGACACGCACATACATATACTGATCGAATCAATGCGCTTACGAGAATTTTTTTCAATATTTTTCATATCTCCTACAGGTAGTGAAATCTACCGAAGACTTTAACCCTTAGCACTCGGATGGCGACTTTGAGGCGCCACTGAAAATTGCTGTGCCATTCTTAAAAATATTGTTCGCATTATTATTTTTGTTCGTATTTAATAAACTACTACACGTTTACATATTACATGAGATATCATATCAGTTTCATATGCAAAAATTGAAAAATAATTGTATAGAAAAATCTTTCGTTTTTCAGTTAAAATAGCTCCGAGTGCAAAGGGTTAATTCTTAAAGTTCCCTGCAATATAATTGAATTATTAAAGAACTAGTCTGGTTTCAATTTAGTTAGAGATCGAGTATTATATTTTAGAAGATTAAACAAAAAATGGTTGCTAAAATGTACAACCAAAGCAGGGTCAGAAGATATTTAATAATCTTTGGTTAGGCAATATTTCACTCGGACGAACTGAAAAATATTTACCAGTTTATGAAACTTGCATAATCTCCAGTTGAAAAATAGCGTAAAATGCTGCGAGAAGACTATAAAAGAAAGAAAAAATGAGATAGTTTTGCACGAAGTTCCGAGAAAAATTGTGCTTTTCTGTATCCACTACGCCGCCTATGTCCGAGACCGGTCCGCTATTTTGGATCTCGATGTTTTCAAGGGAATTACCTAAGAAAACTTGTATCCAAGAAGAGAATTATACGGACAAGATTGATGTACCGGTTTTAATGGTTGTTTTATTGGTTTATTAATCGTTTCAAGCAAACAGGGCGACTGGTATTTGAAAAAAAAACAACATGGCGCCACCACGGTTGCAGGCGTTCACGCGCCAAACGAGATACGCAATCGGCTCGCGGATAGACTGCTAAATGTTTGCCGCGCTTTTAAGACGCACCTTGTAAGCAAATATGCATCGAAGGCCGCACCAATAGAGACGGGACGAGTCTATTTTTATTTTGCGTGTGCGCGCCGCTGTTGTGCGTGCCGCGAAACGTAACAATAACATTAAAGAAGCTTAATGGCTGCGGCAATTAGCCCCATCGAACTTTGGATCAGCGAGACGACTTTTGGAAGCCGACTTCCTCGAAGTTTCGCTTTTCGTTCTTCTCGATCCGTTCTGATCTTCTTCCTTATTTTCATTGTTTCGCTCCGAAAGCGCCCAACTGGTTCAACACATTCTACTATACTAACAGTATCCTCCTTTTTCTTTCGCGAGAGCTACGATTCTCGACAATGGCACTGAACTCTGGTTCCGAAAAAGTAGAAAAGTCTTTTGGAAAAATCTCAAGTATTCTATGAAAATGAAATAAGAAGGCATACCCAGAAGTACTTTGAAAAATACACACAGTGATTCCCATTAATATTCGGACGATCTTAAAAAAACGATAACTTTTTTCATATTGCCCCATACGATTTGAACTTTTTTGAGAAGTTAGAGCAATTAATTTTACTACATGATGCGAAAAGAAATTTTTTCAAAAATTGCAATTGGTCGGAATTGTAGAGAAAATACTAAAAGTTGCATTTTACAACTTTTTTATGTGGGTCTATATAGAAAATTTGAAAAATATGTTTTATAGATCTGTGTCAATTATATGCATTGTAAAAGTTTCATCGAAATCGGTTGATGTGGGAAAAAACGACAGGCATTGAAAGATATATGAATCCTTAGATTTATTGCAGGTAGAGGCCGAAAATCATGAAAAATTGCAATTTCTACCATCATTAAACGTTTGTAGTTCATTGCAACGTTGACCGATTTTAATGAAATTTTCAGATCATGTTTAATTGATACAGATCTACGAAACGAGTATTCTACATTTTCAATATGAGCCCACGCAAAAAAGTTGTAAAATATAACTTTTAGTATTTTCTCTGCAATTCCGACCAATTGCAATTTTTTCAAAAATTCTTGTCACGTTACGTAACAAAACTGATTGTTCTAACTTCTCAAAAAAATTCAAGTTGTATGGTCGAATATTAAAAAAGTTATCGTCTTTTTAAGAGTGTTCGAATATTAGTGGCAGTCACTGTATGTATTTTCAATTCTGAATGAAAAGAACATTAAAGTTGTTCAACCACTCAGTTTCTGGTGATAAATTTAAATCATAAGGGCTGCCACAGTGACTGATAACAAGGTTGATATGTATACAGAATAGGCGCGTTGAAAAGTTAGATATTGGTAAAATTGCTAAAGAAAGCTGCGAATGGTCCGAAGCGTGTATATTCGTCGGGCAGGTCAGTTTGTGTTGTTAATTCGCCGGCTATTTTTCATGCGGGACGATCGAACACATAGCTGCAATTTCTATGCAAACACGCGTTTAATCGGTGGCACCGGAATGGCAGGTGCGCCGGTTATTGTTGATAGCCCGGCGAAAACGGGGACGGTTCGCGAGCCCTGCCGCAAACAACTGATTTAGACGGCGTACGTGAGCATTGTGCACGATGAAAACGTGCCGGCTCGGAATTTGCATGATAAAACGTTCTGAAGCGGGATTGAAGTGCACGGTCCAACAAGCATAAGTCACCGTGACAAGGAAGACCGATGTCGGGCCTCGAGAGAGAGAGACGTCTTCCTGTAAGTGTAGATGCCTTTGAACATTCATTAAAAAAAAAAGGATCCTGTCTCGTTCACGCGAGCTGTGCTCGACACGTCGAGTCCCAATATTCAATACACTGTTCAATGAATCATTTGCATTCGACGTTAATTTTATTCGAAGGAACTCTTACGTTTAATTTGCAGCTTAACGATATAGGCATCGATCACTGAGAATGTGTTGCCTAGTAAAAATGACGGAATTGAATTTACAGTAAATATTCGATCAAAGAAAATGGAAACTGTACGATCTAAGAAAAACGAATATCCCCTCCACTGCGGAGCGTAACCCGTGAGGGGCCAATAAGCTTCAGCCGAGTAAAGTGTAAGTCAACCTCTACTGATTCAATTAAAAAACTTCTTTATTTTTTTTATCTGACTTTCACCAACTTATTTGTGGCATTTTTCTTATTAAAATGACACTAATTTGCAAGATCTTTACTATTTCAATAATTGTCAGAGAAAATATATGAGACCAGTCAATCTGACTGCACATTTTCCAGTATTTTTACATTTTATAGTATTACTAGCTTTCCCCCGCCACGCGTTGCTGTTGCTCAGTATTTTTTAGAAGCATGTTTTTACCTGTCACAGATGTGACATTTGTATGCTTTATTACCACGTTTTTATTTTACAACTACGGCACGCCAGTTCTGTAGTTCTGTCTCTCCCTCTCTCTCTCCCTCTCCCTCTCTCCATCTCTCTCTCTCTCTCTCCCTCCCTCCCTCTCTCTCTCTCTCTCTCTCTCTCTCTCTCTCTCTCTCGGTCCCTCTTCCTCTCACTCCCTCGCTCTCTCAAATTGAATATAGGTGCTTCCAGTCAGGGCCGCCGCGTGGGTAAGAGGCGCCCGTGTGCAAGGAGAAATCTGGCGCCCCCCTTTCCCAGGAGCACAATAAATGACCTTTTTTTTAAATTAATTTCAGTTCAAAAAATTTTTATTTTGATACCTCGGCGCCCCTTGGGCGATGCGCCCGTGTGCGGCGCACAACTTGCACAACCGCACGCGGCGGCCCTGCTTCCAGTCAAAAGTTATAAGAAGAAACGTGCCAAAACAGGGCGAAGAAGTCATCTTTGATCACTAATGACGTCACAACTTTTGAACCAATGGACATTTCCGACTGCGGTTTGATCTAAAACATTCCCGAAGAAAAGCCGCGTCTAATGGTTCAAACCCTAGCTTTCTACGTTCAGCCGTTCTCAGTTGATGCTGTTACACACACAGACAGACGGACACAATTTTATTATACATATACATATAGATAGAGATATAATATTTGTTTTACTTGGCCTATTTTTGTGCTCAGTACGATTAGTATTATTGCACTGAACACGAATTGAAAAGTCATTTCTCTGCAGCGCCTCCAATTTTCAAAAATTTCGAGCAGAATTTTCGACATTGACAATTTTCCCTGCTTTAATCCATGCAATCAACGCGACGACTCTTACGTAGTACGATTCAGCAGACTCTCCGGAATACACCAGTGCATTTTCTGATAACGCGATACATATACAGTGGAACATGTTTAAACAAATGTTTGAGGAGAACGAGCCCCCTCTAACGCAGCAATTTTCTCGACTTAAGACTTCCCGCGAGCTTCGTGGAACGAAAACATCGTTACGGTAAATTAATGAACAGACTGTTATGCGTTCCGTAGATAAGCAAAGAACCCGGAGAGATAAAAATCCGCGTGAAATCTGATTAGTTTCCTACTATCTTCGAGCTCGTATAATTCTCGTCAATTAAATTATGTAATATAACGCGTTCACGTTCGGATTATCGAGGGCTTTCGGTCTGTACTCTTTTGCCGGAATTCGTTCGCGGGGATCTATCAGCGTTGAATCGTGGCTCGGTTGAATGGACGACCTGCTATGGAACGAGGGACGTCTAAGAACGTCTAATGGCGACTCTTGAATGGACATTGATGTCGGAGGCACCTCGGGCGAACAGATATCTCCGCGATTTCGTGTCGCATGATGCTTCTTGCGAGCCAACGGATGTCAACGTGTGCTCAGGAGTCAACTGGCGATCATTCTAAGATCCTTCGAGGTATTCGAAACATGGTGGAACCGTAATATTCCTGTCTCTACGTGAAATTATTGCTCCTGAGATTGCTTCGGCTTTCGTAAAAATTTAATTCAAGAAAACGTCATAGCCAATTTCAAATCGTTGGAACGCTTCAACTCCGAACTACGAACCCGTAACACGATTTTTAAGACGCTCTTTCTAATTAACAGTTTTTCAGTTTAAAATCCAATTCATTGTTTACTACCCATATTTCGCGACGTGATCGGTCCGAAAGTCAATGTATCGTCGCGAACGTAACAATACTTTAATTGTTGGTTTAATTAATTTCAGAGCTACGTTATCTCAATCTTAAAATCCCCTTTTTCCTTTCGTAAAAATATCACGCGAGCTGTCGATTGCTTCGAGACGCTACACTTTAATTTTTGGTTTAATTAATTTCAGAGCTACGTTATATGAATCTTAAAATCCCCTTTTTCCTTTCGTAAAAATATCACGCGAGCTGTCGATTGCTTCGAGACGCTACACTTTAATTTTTGGTTTAATTAATTTCAGAGGTACGTCATCTTCTTAAAATTTTGTGTTCGCTTTCGTAAAAATAGGTGTCGATTGCTTTGATAAGCTGCATCGTCATTTTTTTATTTAATTACGTCAATTTCAGATCTACGTCATCGTATTCTTAAAATCTGACTTGTCCAGGCTGACTCAGCTCCACGCGCAACTTCAAATTGCTGGTAAATTACTCAATCTCGAGATGATGCAATAATTCGATTTTTACTGTACTCGATAGGTAACTCGACCTGTAATAGACAGAAGCAATGGACGCGGATACGTATACCTTCGGAAACGTTGAATGTTTCGAATACTAGCCAAGTCCCAGAAATTCAGAGTACAGAAAGCCTTGAGATGATTGGAAAAATTGTGAAAGTCTCGGAAGCCTTGGAGATCCTGGAGATCTTAACGAATCTTGCGATCTCCGAAGCACCGAGAATTTAGAAATCCTAGAAAATTCGAGTAATGTGAAAGATCGCGGAGAATTGTAAAAGAATATACGCGACAGCCTCGAATTCTTGGACAAAAGTCGTTGCTAAACTGCGGATCTTTATGCGAAATGAAAATCGTCTGTGTTAAATAGCAACGAACGGTAGACAGCAATTTCTTTCTTCCTTCAAGAGTCTTAATAATAAATTGCGAATAACAACCAGTTGTGAAATGCTTCTAACTTTAACTTCTAACTAGGATTTCCTTGTCTCTAATAATAGCCTGGCAGAAATATAAAATTCATATTGTTTATATTCCTGTATTTCCATTAATCGGCTAATTTCGGTAACATGAAAATGGACTATATAATCAATATCAATATCTATATAATCAAATACAAGAAAGTAGAAACATATATGTAAAGAAGTGACAAACACAGTTGCATGAATTCCAATCGATGAAAATTATTTAAAAAAGAAATTAATGTCTGTGCAATTAATGTTGACAATTTTTATTTTACATAAAAATCTGCAGTCTATTAATTGTACAGCGAGGAGTTAATTTCTTTTCATCTCTCCGCGTGATAAAAAACGCATAATAAATCCACAATGCAGTAATTATAAAGTGCTAACTGCAAAAGAAAATACTGAAGAACAGTATATCAATTAATTCGTCGCATAAACCCGTGTGTCGCGACGCAATCGGACATTATGAAGCACCGATTGCACATGCTTACGGCTAGCGTGCGTATCACCGGCACGAGAATGGTCGCGAGTATGCCAGTTTTCTAGGAAATGTCAAATTGTTACGGCAAACACGGCGACCACCGTGGAGAGAGAACCGTTGAGTCACACCGAGTCATAGGAAGAAGAATGATCACACGGGGAGAAAAAATACTGCGACGAGTTCGAAGAACGGTGGACTACGATCCGCTGACGAAATCGACAGTTCTTCGCTGCGCTTAAGTCGAGGCGCGACGTGAGCTAGCTGCTCGTTAAGCACCGATCGTAAACAGACCCATTATCTACCAATTAAAAGACCGAGACGCGCGGTAAATCCGAGACGTACGCTTCAGGAACTTACGATCCTAATTGAAACTGCTTTCTTCGGCTTCGCGAGGACCTGCCGATTTTTTAAAACAATTTTCTTGTTCTACATTAAATCCGAACGGCGAGATCATAAAGAAAAATAATAGACTACACGATCTAAGAAATAGCACAGATCCGAGGGTTTTTCTTAGATCAAAACTTTACTGTATATATGTATATTTATAATATAAAGAAATAATGGCTGAAAATTAACATGCAGGGTGAATAATTATTTATGTACGACACAGATGTATTAAAAAAACCACGCGCGGCAGAAGTGAAACTTCTTGCAGTCTAATAATGTTTAGAAGTAAATTAAGATTGGAAATGGTAAATAATCCTAATGAAGCGACAACAAGATCAGGAACAACTATTACAAAAAAAAATAATGAAGCGACAAGATCAGGAACAATTAATAGAAAAAAAAAATAATGAACGATCAAAATTTGCGACGCAAAGAAGGAGAGCGTATGGGAAAGAAAGAGACATAGTTCATAACATTTGGTTTTCCACGCGTATGTTTTTTAAATGTAATTTTGTAATTTATATATATACTTCTTCTTTTACTTAGATTTTAGATATTTATTCTGTTCCACACACGGTACGTTTGGAAAAACATAGATACGTAAATTATGCTATGGTCCAGTATTCTTCTCTCTGTAATATAATTAATTATGCTAACCATGTATTTCTAACCTTTTCGTTTGATCCTACTATCGAGCGACGGTAAAAGCGACATTCTTGTGATGAATGCGAAATTGTCATAAATAATAATTTAATAAAAAAATAATTATTTTAAAAACCACGTTTTCAAAATGGACTAAAAAGCATAAAATAATTTGAAAATAAAATACTTGTAAGATTTAAAACGAACCGTTTAAATTTTCGCGCCACTCTCGACTTCCGTGACGTCACTTCCGTAACATCAGAAAATTGTTACCCTCAGCAAAGAAGTTTCACTTCAATAAAAGCAATATGTTGTATTATGAAAAAAGCCTGGTTACATTTTGTTGATTCACCAGCCACGTTATTTAGCTGCCGATTGAATCAATAGGTTACGTTACGTGAATTCAGCGTCGAACGAGACTCGGCGAACCGGAGATTAAAATGTAATAATTTCCCAATAAGAACCCTGCTAATCTGGCGACATGCTAAACCATTGTTGCAATTTGTTAACACATAGTTAGTTACATCGAACAATGATTTCCCGTTTCTCCGGCGGTTTACGTAACAATATTTTTCCGCTGAATCGCACAGGTACAAAGTTGCGCGCGATTTCTCGAACGACGTTTGTTCTCCGAAGTTTCGTAACAGGTTCGAGGGTGGTCGTTCGGAACTTTGGACCGCGGAGTCGTCCGCGACGGCTGGAAAACCGCGGATAAATCTGCCCGACCGTATGTATTTTCCCCTCTGCTTTATCCACGAGAGCTAAATCCGAACGTCACCGAGTGAAAACGAGCCGTATTACCATAATCTCGCCGGTCTGCGTAGATTATTATGGCTAATTCCAGTTTAAATGTTTCACGCTATTAAGCATTTCGCGGCCGTCCTGTCTCTTAATTTTCCTTCCGCGACAGCTCGAATCGTGGTCTCTCTTCTCTGTCTCGTTGGGGGCGCAGATATTAATTTGTTCTTGCACGGATCGTATCCTAACTCGAAACTCGAAAATCATTTTTGGAAGATGCGTCACACAAACTGTTGAATGTAGCTGAACTATATTAAATTGATTTTATTTTTCAGCTTAGAGTTCGATTGCCTTTTTTTCCTGAATTTGGAAAGCGCAGAAGATCAGCCATGGAGCAGAGGCGATACTAATTTTATCGGCGGCGCCACAGTGGGCCATAGCGATGAATTTTTTGTCAAAATCACAAAACTTTCGATAGCAATAGAGCGATGATTTTTTTTTTTAATTAAAGCTGAAACATTGTATGGGATATAAATAGAGAGTTTATGGTTCGAACGTTTTTTAACCTTGAAAATATTGTTAAACTTGCAGAATTTCAAGAAAATTGTGGTTTATCGAATACCACGCGCGGATAGATTTTTTTTTGACATGCCATATATCATTTCCCGTTGATTTTGTCACGCTGATTCTAAATCTGGTCGAAAAATTAGTCAACCAACTCAGGATTTTGAAAAAAATCGATTTTTGTGAAAAAACTAATGAAATTTTAAGAGTGGTTACTAATATTGTTCTCGAGGTATAAATAGGGTCATTTAGTCGTATACGGTCTGCTGTTATTGTTTTGAGACCAGCGGGATAGACAACTGACCATAACAGCAGTGCGCTCGACTCGCCTCTACCTGAAACGGGGGTACACCGCGTCCTTTTCCAGCTCATTGTGACGCCAATTTTCAATTTGCCATTCTTTTGGAAGTCTCATTTTGAATATAACCATATTTTTTTCAAATTTAAATCACCCTGGCCTCTCATCGAAAAAAAAACGTAAAAAAAGAATTTGTTTACATTTTTCGACTTTATAAAGTTAATTATCGATGTTCAAAAAATTATTTTATAATAGCCCAATCCTTCCTGAATAAAACAAAACAAAATGTATCTTTCTATCTCATTTCTATCGAAAGTTCTTTCCTTTTTTGATTTTGACAAAAATTCATCGAAATGGCCCACTGTGCGGCGCGGCGTTGCGTGTGGCCCGAATGTTCGTACTTATGTGTTCCACGTAAGTGCTCTATCATCCGAATAACGACGCAGGAACACGGGTCCTAAAAATAACAGACCGCTCGAAATAAATCCAGCGATCCATCAAACTTTGACACGCGTGCTCTCACATTCCGCCAATTTATCATTCGCGGCTGTATAAAAAAGGGACTTAATACCCGTTGCTTACCGCGGACAGATAACGAGCTACGTTCACAATCGAAATTATTCCGCGCGCGGATCGCTCCCGCCTTGTTTTCGATCTTTTTATCCGTGGGATTAGAAATAAAACGATTTACCAAAACTATACAGATCGCCGACCGGAAATCGTCACCCCTCTACACCGCCTCCCACCGTTTATTTCGTTTTATCGAAACGCGCTGTCGAAACGATGTTCAGCTGCTCGAGTACACCTCGGCTGCGGCGCCGATAAGCCGTTTTGCGACTCGAGTGTTCCAGGAATTACTTATTATAATTTTCTGCAAGATACAAGGCAGATTAATCATAGTTGGCGATGATGTTGTTCTCTCGAAGCCTCGGGCCGAGTGCACCCGACAAGATGGCGCTGGCAAATTGTTCCGCAAACAATTTTACACTTGTCGGTCGAGGGGCGTCGTAGAAACCTAACGATATTCAATGAGATATCTCGTAAATACACTGCGAATGTTGTGCCATTATGGGCAAAAATGAGTAAATGGAATTTACAATTATACATATTGATCCCTATTTATTAAAATTATGGAAGAGAGAAATTTCTGCCTCTTGCAATCGATGCAGAACATTTCTATTATGTACAAAGATTTACAGCCTTCATCTCTTTAATAAATATGAAATTATTAACCCTTAGCAGTCGGAGCTATTTTAAATCAAAAACGAAAGATTTTTCCATTCCAGAATATTTTCTTTCTATACAATTTTTTTTTCATTTTTTGCATATGAAACTGATTTAATATCTCATTTAATATGTAATTGTCTAGTAATTTATTAAATACGAACAAAAATAATAATGTGAACAATATGTTTAGAAATGGCATAGCAATTTTCAGTGGCGCCTCAGAGTCGCCATCCGACTGCTAAGGGTTAAAAATTCTGGCAACAAATCATTTTTTGTTACGAAGTTGTTCGGATCGCCATTTTGTTGGACGTCTCCCGGTCCGTCTAACGAACACGCCTAAATTTAATTACGAGGCACGAAGCACAGATTATCTTCAAATTGAACAACCTCGGACGTGTTATCACCGTCGTCCATTTTCCGTATTCATTGCCTCTCCACTGCAACTACAAAAAAATCATCTTATTCCACACTATGATCCAGATAACGCCAGTACCGCATACTGGAACCGATTAGCCGGGATAATCGAGTAGTTACGATTAGGATCAATATCTTTGTGCATCGAACGTGACACAAGGATCACGTAGCCAAAGATAGCCATGTAACGTTTCAGTAAAAATTTCTTAACAATCTTAGAACAGTTCGTATGGCCATGTGGTAGATTAGTGGTGACAACGATCGCAAAAATTATTTTTGGACAAACTCGATGTGTCAAATTATGCAATGTTCCCCGATAAAATCGTCAGAACTTTGAGAGATCTTTTATCTGGAGCTATAATTAGTCCTGATCGAAAACGATACCGCTACTTAATCTTCGTTTGAATTTTATTTTCATGCTTTTCGACGGTCGGATAAATACCTCCTTTTATTTATGCAGGCGATTTTTAGTGTTGTTAAATTTGTTTATTTCGGACCTTGCCAATTAAGCGAGTACATAGTTGAAGGTAATTAGTACTAATTAGTCATTTGTATTTTCTAATTTATATAATATATAATAATTTTTATTTTCTAACGTACTTTATTCGCCGATGTTTTTAACCCATTATTTGTTAACCCTGTTATTCCATTAAATAGCATTCGGTTGTAATTAATAGCACCAGGTTCAGAATAACCAAATGACGTTTTTGACATCTGAGCGTTAATTCTCTGTATACTTGGAGATGATGCTATAGTCAATCTCAAGAAGCAAAATGAAATGTTTCAAAAATAAATCGATGAAAGAAAAAAACAAAGAACGACGATAACGATCGAAAAGTGACACCTTCCCATGAAAACCAAGCTAGTGAAAGTATGAAACTGTCTACAGAAGACAAACAATGGGTCCAAGAAAGCCATCCGACACTGACAAGGGACATTAGAAATAACATTAAAATATTTCACATGTATTTTTTTGTGTGCAATGGTCTATATCTAGAGGGTGAAAATAGCCCTCGAAGTTGAGGATGGAAACCCTATTTTTGCTAATATCTCACGAACTAGAGGGTTTACGACAATGATTTTTTATGTGTTTTCGATCAACGAATGTAGTCGTATAAGAGGATTTCAGAAAAAATTATTTTCTTAAATAATATTTAAAAAATTCATACTTTTTTGAAAATATTTCTTATTAAATATTTAATAATATTATGCAACTCTGTGTACGTAATCTGTAGACCAAAATAGGGGATACGTGTTTTCGGAATCTTTTAGTTTTCGTTATTTAACAATAATTTATTAAATATATAACATTTTTCATACGGGCGAGAATTTTGCACCCCCTTAAAGTGAATGGCTAAAAGAAGTACGTGTCAAATATTTTTCAAGAAACTATATTCTGTATAAACATTAAAATCGGCGTGTTACGTTTGATTCGCCATTTCATTGCTGTCTCCAGGTAATCAGCGCATCTAAAATCGAAGATGAACGACCGAACGCGATTTTAACGGGCGACCTGCTCCTCCACGTTCGCCGAGCAATATCTGTCGATGATCTCGGTGTCACTGAGCAGATAATATCTTTGGATCTACCTGAGGTCATCACAGGCGCGATGCGTTGTTACTCGCGAACGCGCCTTCTATTTTTAACCCCTCCGCCGAATGGCCTACTGATAAGCCGCTCCCACGGAAGCGGACAGTCGATAACGGCTCGCTGTTAAAGTCTTCGATCTCTCTGTTTCTCTCTCTCTCTCTCTATCTCTCTCTCTCTCTGCGTGCAGTCGTAAAATGATCGCAAACGCGGCGACCGCGACCGGAGCAATGATCGACGGCGACACACACGGAATCCCTGCACACACCCTCGCCGTTCGATCCGCTCCTAATTACACGCGCAGAATCCGAGGCGAAAGCGGTTCGTCACGCGGCGATCCACTTTGTCGTTTAAAACCGAGGAGTGTTAATTTTTCTGATAGGTTCTCGCATTATTAGTTCCGACCGAAATGAAGAAACGTTCTTGGAAGCACGAGTCCCTTCGTTTTCACAGAACTCGTGAAATGTAACAATCTTCCTGTAATAGGTAGTCAATATTAAAAAAGAATTGACAAGCATTCTAACAAATATGAAATACTGTTTAAACGTTGCAGTCTGAATAAATTGTTTATGTACAGCATTCGCGATATATTTAATAAACCTTTCGGTATAACTTGTTTCCATGACGCTTTTATTACAGTTCCTAAAATATCGATTCTACGAGAACACCTTTTAAAGAAGTTCCCAAGAGTGAAGAGTAACGTTGCTGCCCATAAAAATTCCTCCGGAACAAATATTTTCTTCGATGAAACGGGCGAGTTCGAGCGTGGAATTTTTTTTTTTAAATGGAGTATACCTATCAAGAAATTCATTTAAGATGCGAGGATTTAAGAATTGATTATCTTCAGTTTTACAGTCTGTTTCGCGTCGAAACTGCTAAAATTATTAACAAATATTCAGACATTCTTAATGATAGTTTTTAAAAATTTGAATTCGGAAATCCGGAAACCCGTCGAATCACGGGATGCAAAGGTATTTGCGCGGCTTATTACGATTCCGCGATCGTTTCGGCTGCGTTTAGGCGGCTTTACGCGAACATGACGTAAACGTCTCGTATTCCGGAGAGTCCGTCTACCGAATTTGAGGAATAACAGTATGTACAACATTCTCATCTCGCGAAATAACACGGCAAAAATTCGAAACTATTTATAAAGCCGACGGTTCAGTTATCCTTCCCTTGACGTCACGAGTGACCCGCCGCGCCGTTTGCATTTGATATTAGCAGGATTCATAGTTTGTGCTCTAATTACAGCACGCGCTGTTTGGAGATTGATTAGGGTAAGGATTTGGCGATAAAAATTTTAAAAAAATATATTTTTATATTTTATACGCATTTATATTTTATAATATATCTAATATGAAGTAAAATATTGCACCTGTTTTGAACTTGTTATGCCAATTGTTGCGCTACTGCATATTTGTCAGAAATAATTTTCCATAGATCTTGACAGAGGTAATTTGGACTCGATATTAATTTAATTATGCAAGTTAGTCCTGTTGTATATGTATAAGTTTTTTTCTGCTACCATTGAGGAAAGAAGCCATGTTCCGAGCGAAAGCTTGATTTTTTTATTAACAATGGCTTCTGTCGCGTTAAAGTCAGAAATTGGATGAAGTTGGTCCCTCTTCTTCTGTTTCGCAGCTACGACTAATTTTCAGAGTGACTAATAAACGAGTGTATATCGATTGATAGATAATTTATCAGTGTCCCGATTGTGTGCACTGTAGACAATGCTTTTATTGATTGTACGCCACACCTGCCGATCAAAGTTCTTTGTCCGGCGGGTCTAGAGTTAATTAAGTTTTTTAATTAACCATCCTAATAATATGTAATGTACTTGTGGTCTTGGTTTTTGTTAGTAGCGCCGCGCTGTAATCCTTATCGCGAAACCTCTTTATCTTGGTCTATTTATTCTCGAAAAATTCTCTAGGATTGAACGAACGATTATAATACGAATACATCAACGAAATTCTAAATGAGAGAACAGGCGAGAAACAAACAAACGATAACCCTGAGCATAATCGGTGGATGCACTAATCGCCGCGATTAACAAGGCTCCTTAATGATCACCGTAGCTCTCTGGTACGTTCGAACTTTCACGTAGGCCCTCGTTCCATGGAAGCTGCAGATCCGAGAAGTAATTAAATTATGCAACAACTACGCCTTTCCAAAAACAGAAAAAGATTAATGAATATACATGGAATCGTTCAACCGTGGTCATTGTTGGAACAACTGCAGTTACGTCTATGGGAAGGACAGATAATGAGTTCTAATTAGGAGATAATGGTAAGTAAGCTGAAAAAAAATAGAAATTTGCCGAGCCAATATACAGTTGTACATGATTCCTGATGATGTGGCCTACTACAAAAATTGTAGAGAGACATTTTGAATTAAATTTAAATCAATTTTAAAATAGTACTTGAAAAAACATGTATGCATCCTATGAGGCCATCAATCATTCTTTTCAAATTTTTAGTATGTTACTATAATTATTTTGAAATGGTAACAAACCTATCATAAAGGGTATTTTTCCAGCTTTAATCCGAGCCCCCAAAAATTGGAAAATTTATTCGGGAAAGCATTTACACTCAAAATGCTAGTCAAACTTTTTTACCATCTAGTTTCAAAATTTGTCAATAGTCGGCAATGAAGTGGGTTCTGTGACCAACGAGATTGGCCTCTCAAAAATTTTTCTGGTTTCTTATGCCCTCTAGGATATATTGTGGCCGGAGCACCGACGAGATACTGCCAGCCTTACGGGGGAAGAGTACCCTAAAACTGTCCCTAGAATTTCCCTAGAATACCCTAGAAATCTGGTCGAAACTTGGGTTTGCGGGAATACGTTTGACGTAGTTATACGAGCATATTTTGGGCTGGGTGAGGGCTCAATCGAAAGAGGAAGGTTCAGCGCATGGTGCGCTGGTCATGACGTAACGAGATTATGTTGATATCTAATAATATGAGTGTCCAAAGTAGGGAAAAAAGTCGAGAAATCACCCGCAGAATCCCAATGTATTTTTCCGTTACAAAAAGAGTTTTTGACTGCTGTCATAACCAGCGCACCATGCGCTGAACCTTCCTCTTTCGATTGAGCCCTCACCCAGCCCAAAATATGCTCGTATAAGGACGTCAAACGTATTCCCGCAAACCCAAGTTTCGGCCAGATTTCTAGGGTACTCTAGGGAAATTCTAGGGACAAATCCTGAAAAGTCACGTGACTACCCTTCCCTCTTAGCCTTACGGGACATCGTGGCGTCAAACAAATTTTGCCGTTCTCTTACGCCCTCTAGGATATATTGTCGTCGAAGTAAGAAACAGAAAGACACCGACGGCATCTCGTCGGTGTAGAAGACCACTGAGGAGATTCTTGTCGGTGAAAAGGTGAATCATCACGGAACCATATCGGTTATCATGAAATGTTACATTCTCCGACGAACGTATTCAAATATTTCAGACAATATTTTGGCGTTGATTTCTAAAATATTAAAATCAAAACTAATATCAAGGACAAAAAATTCCAAGAAATATTGTACGTGATACTTCAAATTTCATATGAAATACCTCAATTTTTAATATAAAAATATTTCATAAACGAGCATTATTTCCTTCACTTGTTTTTATACATATAATTGTTCCAAAAATCAATCTGTGGGAACAGAAGTATGTTGAAAAACAAAGTAAGATCAAGAGTTAGATCAAGACTTTACTGTAAAAAAATTACATGGAAAAAATGTCAAGATAGTCTAAAGCCTTGGTTTTTTAATAAACAAACAAACATTCCACAGAGTCGGTAATTCAGAACCGTAGACAGAAAAATACATTGTATGCATTACCGACCCGTTACCGACACAGGGACTGCGTCGGTGCTAACAGTTTCAACTTCGTAATTTCGTCCATAAGCGGCGCTAGTATCGTATTTCCCGTGAGCACTGTCGGTAACGTTCGGCAAACAGTTTCAGCGTTTTGCCACTCGAGCGATTAAAATTGAAGAAATCGTGTGTACTATAATATCTCTGGTACTATATAACAAATACATTCTCATTTAAAAATAATAATGATAACACACTATAAATCTATGTATAACAAGGATTTAGTTACGTAGGAATACAAACTTGTGCACAAAGTGCAAGTAGTTTGCAAACACTTTACAGACACCGAAAATATCGGAAGCATTTGTGCTTGTAAGATTTAAGGTAACATTAAGTATAATAATCCAGACCAAGATTACTTTAAAATGTTTTTATTTCAAAGAGTATCAGAGTTCAAGGAGCGAACAGAAAGATGCGGAAGGGGAGTCGTAATCATCCAGCAACAGAGAGAGAAACACTCGGTGTATCGATGGAACTGATATTATTTCTGAGCGTTTTATTAGGTTTACCATGATTTTAGTCGATACAATGATTTCTGTGGTATACTGTCGCGCGCATCGAGACGTGACTTCAACTTCCTTTTCGTTTCGTCGAAGAATATATGTAACATCTTTCTTTCATTTCTTTTCTGTACTTTTCTCCAAAGCGGGAACAAAGTGTTCAGGGGGAGGGGAGGGGAGGGGATCATTGTTTGTTACTGAAAAATCTCTCTCGTCGCGAGAGCTTTTTTCCAACTTGATCTTGAGCTTTCCGGGTGGTAGTACTTACACCGGACGAATTCCTGGTTGAAAGAGTAAACGCGTCGCATCGGAACGATTCGGGTTGTGTATAAAAATCGCGCGCGCTACTCGTGAAATACGCAAGAAAAGCAAGTTGAAACCTCGCTCAACGGGGTGAGAAGAAACAATATAATAAATGCAGTTAATCAAACCAGCGTTGGGCGTCGGTTCGCGTGAAAAAAACATCTCACGGCCGAATCGTGTTTATAATTCTTTTTCGTTTTTCCATATTGTTTCTGTTTTATTTTCGTATATCGCGCGCCGGTTATCCTTAGAACGAAAAAACGTGGACAATCGGAGATAAAAAGGATCGAGTGGAGAGGTCGGGGGAGCGAGGAGGAATATGAATATATAATATCTTAATATCGTGTGTATCCATAAATGTTAAACGTTATTTCTTATTCTTTCTTTCTTTCTTTCCTTATTTCTTCTCGTTTTTTTATCGCCCTTCTTATCGTCTTTAGTCGACATCTCTCTCTCTCTCTATCTCGTATTTTTTCTTTTGACTCGTTTTCATTTCTTTTATTAAATGTTAGGTAGAGCTTAATAAGGGGTCACCTGAAGGCGCGCTCACAGCGAACTCCAGGCGCTCTTTTCTCGTATACTAGCTGTGCCGAACGCACTTGTACTGGTCGCATGGACGACGGGAAAGATCGGTTGAGGATCGGCCTTTGAGATCGAACAGAAACTCGTTTAGTTTCGTTTCGTTTCGTTTCGTCTCGTCTCGAGATCTCGATAAGGTTCGCCAACAGATACAGCAGGAGAGAACGTCGAGGAATTCCGTGTACAAGGTGGACATTCGAGGACATGTTGCAAAAGGAGAGAGAGAGAGAGGAGAATAAACCGGCGTTGGGAAATCGGCGTTCGGTAAACCGTGCTCAATGGACGATCCTCAGTCGATCGTCCCGCCCGCGACATATTATTTAACAACAGAATTTAATCACCTAATCTTCCGGAGGATACTCGTAATTCTCATCTTCACCGCGCCTTCGTTTATACAATAAATGGATATCTTTTTCTTTTCCGCCTACGTGCTAACTAAGAAATCGTCGAGAGCCGCAATTCAATACAATATAAATCGTCGACAAATCATTAATCAATAATAATAATAATAATAATAATAAATCGACAGAAATCGCCTAGCGTTCGATCGATTATCGTCTTCCCTTAAAAAAGTAAAACACGTTCAACGAACGGACGCGACAATAAATTTCCATACGTTCGTAATATTAATAATCGCTGTCGGTGTGACAATAATACAATTGCAATGCGGTTGTCACCGCAATTATCAATAATAATAATAATAATAATAATAATAATAGTCATAACGGCAATAATAATAATAATAATAATAATAGCAATAGCAATAATAATGATAATAGTAATAGTAATAATAGTTAATAGCGACAATGAATAATAAAATAAATTTTTTGTCCTACTAATTAGCATCGTCGTTACAGTGATGTACTTAGCCGTTACAGTTTTTTTTTCTTGCCTATGTACTATTCTCTTTTATATACTTCTATATGTATAGCTACAATATATAATATTTCCATGTTGAAAAATCGTATACATTAGTGTTGTGTCGCAGGACCATTGCTTCGTTTCTGTTCTGTTTCCCGTTCGTTCGTTCGTTCGTTCAAACTCTTTTCCTCTTAATCCCTATCGTTTTTCCCCCCAATTGCGTGGCGCGCACCGTTTCGGAAAAAGAACACACGCTGTTCGTAGTCTTCTCTCTCTCGCTCTCGCTCTCTCTCTCTCTGAATTCTCTTTCGTGTCGCGTTTCGGGATCGAAACTCTCGGGTTTACGGAGTGGGGGTGGAAGGGTGGCCCCCGGCGAAAATTCGACGCACGGAAGCATTCGCGCGCTCGATCCTCGGCGCGAGAGGAGAGGAGAGGAGAGGAGATGAGACGAGGAGAGGAGAGGAGTGGAGAGGAGGGGAGGGGACCAGAGAGGAAAAAAGGGAGGGGGATAATTAAATCGATTCAGATCGTCGGACAAATAATCGAACGGGGAGGGGGGAAAAAACGACGAGAAGAAAGAGTACGGAAAGAAAAAGAGCGGAAAGTTTCATGGATCCCCGCGAGCTTCTTCCTCCTCCTCCTCCTCCTCCTCCTCCTCCTCCTCCTCGCGAATCTTCCGATTCCACGGTGCGCAATTCCTCGTCGATGATGTTGGGAGACGTTCGCCACACACATACATATACACGCAGAGATTGAGAGAGGGAGAAAGAGATAGGCTGGTCGCGCGAGAACGCGGTGAACGCCGCTTCCCTCGCCCCGGGTATATCATCGCATTACAATAACGTTAATTAGCTTAATTATCGATATTTTCTTTTAGTCGTTTTTCTCTTTTTTTTGGTTTTTTTTGTTTGTTTGTTTGTTTGTTCTTAGTTTGTTTTTGTTTATTTTTTTTTTTTAGTATTCGTATTACCCGTCCCCCTGGTCGGGGGGCGAGCCTCGGATCACAGATAGTGAGATGATCGGATTGCGCGAGAGCATGTTCACGATACATCGTGGCATTCTGCGAGCACGCTTTCTCGTTTGTAAAAGAACGCGCTCCTACATCGCAACGAATTCTCGGTTAATTGTCTGATTTGCGATTTCTGTCTTCTGTGCGATTCCTCTAAGTATTTCAAGGCGACAGCTCCTGAAAGCAAACAGCACCGGCCGTGTACGCGAGCGTGTGACGGAAACAGACGAAAGGAAAAGGGACCGTGCGCCACACTGTCTCTCCGATTGTTAATCAACAGACTGCGGATAAAGTCGTGCGAAAGTTTGTTGTCCCGTCGATTTGTAGAAACGTTCTTTTAATCTTGTAGTATGCACTTCCAATTTCACCTACCCGTTTCCGTCAGAAATGCATTAACTGCGAGAAGCGGCTGTTCAATGTAAATTCATTTCTTCTGTTAATAATTTTTACATTTTTGACTTTTTTCTTCCTTCTCAAATACTAAAAATATGTAAAAATCGTTATTTAAGTGGTTTAATTGTTTCTTCGCAATCCCCGGCGTTCGTAATCCTCGATGGTTTAATAGGAACATCAAAAATAATTCTGCTCTATTAAATAAATGATTTGAGTCGGTGACAGTGCTCGTTGGTCAACGATTGGACTCGATACTTTTATCGAAAAGCGCATTAAGACATTTCCAAAAATCCCGAAACAATCGTCAGCGAGTGACCACCACTTGATCACCGACGTTTCCATTGTTTCGTGTAATAATTTAGAATCCGCAGTCTATGGACGATCGTTTCTCTCACGATCTGAGAGGAAAGGATCTTTGTCGAGCGACTGTTTTGTCCACGCACGCGTACGGTCGACAGAAAACTTGTCCGGAACCATTTCCACGCAATCGTCTAGGTCTCTGTTCCGGTGAGGAGGTGTTATATCATCGCGATGGTGATCCATACGAGGGTTACACAGATATACGAAAGTATAGAATATATATATATGTATATATATATATATATATATATATATATATCTCTTCGTTCTTATACACATGTACAGACGTACACACAATACATATGTACCTACGTACGCACGACCAACTAAGGGTAGACAGGCGCAATCGTATATCTCGAGCGTCGAATCCAGCACGGGGGATCGGCCAACCGATTTTCTCCTTTTTCCTTCCGTTCGCTCCCGAAAAACCGCAATACAAGAGGAAACCCCCGGTCGATGTTCGTTCCGACCACTTTTCCATTGACACTCGCGCTTCAGCGGATCGAAAACTGGAGCGATTAACCCTTTCGTTGCGGAAGTATTTTACGTGAACTCAGATTTTGCTGGGAATTCAATGTACCGCGCTATTTTACAATTTTTACTATTTTCAAACCAATATCCGACAAATTATATACACGGTGGGATAATCAAATTTTAGTACTGGGTGTAGTGAAAATGGAAAGAACGTATTCAGTATGACATTCCTCGATTTTGATCTTAACATAGTGGACTCGAAGAAATAAATTTATGGGATAAATTATTCATGAATGCAATATTATATAAATTATTGGGCATCTCGAATGGGACAATCAAAGTTTAATATCAGATCTAGTAAAAATGATAAGAAAATATTTCTTAAAATTTTTAATGATTTTTATAGCAATAAATGTGTGGGACCAATTGTCCATAAAAGTCATTTTATACTTGACGAGACATTTTAACGGGAAACGAAAGGGTTAAGCATTGTTGCAGTTTTCTAAAAAAAATTGTTTTGATCTTAACATACCGTACATACTCGAAGAAATAAATTCGTGGGATAAATTATTCATGAATGCAATGTTGTATGAATTATTGTACACCTTGAATGGGACAATCAAAGTTTAATATCTACTAAAAATGACAAGAATTGATCCTTAATGATTTTTATCGAAATAAATGGGATCAATTGTCCATAAAAGTCATCTTCGCGATTTATATTTATTTTACCGGGTAACGAAAGGGTTAACTTTGTTGGTAGCTGTTTTCTAAAAAAAATTGTTTTGATAAATTCACAGCGAACGAAGGGCCGACGCCTCTGGATTCGACGCCGCGTGTGTCGGGTGGATGAGATTGAACAGAAACAGAAAAGGCATGGTGGAGGAGAACGAATTTTTAATAAGAGCTCGTGCTGAATCGTTGTTTTACAAAACACAAGGGTGGTGGTGGTGGTGTGTTGGGGAGAGGGGGGAGAAAAGAGAGAAAATTAAAGGGAGTTTTTCGACGTCGGTTTTACTCCGGTGTCTGCTCGCTCGTGGAGCGGGGGGGGGGGGGGTGGTACAATCATGCACACAATTTTCCAACGTGACAAAAGGATTATACTTGATGCTCTCGTTTCATTCAAAACGAGGACACTCGCCGATCCGAAATTGCTCCTGAATAAATAAATTTCCACGAGAGATGAAGAAACACGGATGTATCCCGGTCGATTCGTGCGGAAAAAAGTGAAACGAATTGGACGGTGTCCTCGCGTCGATACGATTTCGAACAAATCAGCACGCAAACGTGTGAGAGACGCTGTAACGGTGTACAGGTCTCGAAGCTAAAAGAAAACTTAAGGAAAAGAATACTCGGAACTTAAACACCATAATTAGATCGGAACGTAAGGAACACATTCGCTAGCATTACACGATACACCCGTGCTGGGAAATTGGTTTCTTTCAAGAAGAAAAAAAAAGATAAAGAAAAGGAAAGAGAAAGAAAAACTAGAAACGAAACGGAAACGGGAATATAGAGCGAAATGATCGGTTTCTGAAGCCTGCAACGACAAAGTACAAGTTTCCTTGACGCAATAAGTATCTTCCGTTTCGTGAGTTCTCGAAAGGATAACGTTAAAACGTTACAAAAATATATATGTGTATATGTATATATATTTATATATAATATATATATATTTATATTTGTATATATGCCGCGTTCGTTTAAATCCGTGCCCAGCAATCAAAGTTACGCTACGCAAGAATGTGTGTGTTTTCTTCTCTTTTTTTTTTCTCGTATATATATATATGTATACATTGCAGCGGAAGGATACATAAACACGATCTCGTCAAGGATCGTTGCAAAACGATGTCGGGTGTGTCTCCAAAATCAAACCGTGACGTACAATACAAAAAAAAAGATACATGGGGCGGGGGGGAACGGGGGTTTAGGAAATCGGACAGGGGTAAAGAATAAAATGATCTGTACAAGCTATAGAACTATCTATACGTGTAGTGTGTGTTCTTTCTCTCTCTCTCTTTCTCTCTCTCTCTCTGTGTGTGCGTGTAACAACACTGTATGTAGAAGTAAAAACTAGTTGATTCGTGTACGCTCTCTCCCTCTCTCTCCTTAGCCAGGCGCGCCTGTACGCCGTTCATATTGTCTTAAAAAGAGAAGCGAGCCTACGCGTCTTCGGGGAGATCGCATAGGCCTACGGATTTACATCGTGCGCTGTCCTGTCCACTCTCTCCCTCTCTTTCTCTCTCACTCACTCGTTCTTACCACTTTCCTCTTTACTATTATTCTCCTCTTCCTGTTTTACGCTCGTTAAAATCCGTTAAAGTCGTACCATACGTCACTTGTACGCTAGTGCACGGTCACTCGATAAGGCAAGATCAAGCGTCGAGGTCAAAGGGCAAGCAAAAAACCGGTTGCGAACGCGGCTACTAAAAGGTTCAATACACGCGAAGACGATCCAACGATCGGCTTTTCGATCGGACGACTCTCGAGGCCGGAATTTTCGCTCGAAAATCTGAAGTGGACGTTTGCTTTCCAACATGGCCACCGTTCGGCTAGGTAAACCGGCGCGCATGCGCGTTGCTTGCCCTCTCCCTCGACGGAAAAAGAGAAAAATGTTCGAAAACTGGAAACTAATGTTTACTATTTATCGTAGGAACACCAACGAACATTATATCTCCTTGTGTGTGGCTCGGAGGTGCGCGTATATCTCGTGTATACGTGTCGAGTGTGTCGCTGTGTGTACAAAGTGTGTCGACGAGAAAATGTACGCGCGTGTACATCTGTGACGGTGTGTGTGTGCGTGTGTGTGTTCCTATGTTGTCTCTGTCGACGGTATACCATTGTTTCTGCTCTCGGACATACGCTCTCTCTCTCTCTCGTTTTCTGTTCATTCATATTTTCATTTTTGTTTTCTTTCTGATGCCGGTATTTGCTCTCGCAGGCAATTGTCTCCTTTCTCTACTCGGTTTCGTCAACCGTGCTAGCTCGCGCATTCCAAAAGTACAACACGCGTGGTTTAGACGCGCGGCCGTTTTTCATTCTCTCGGTCGGAATCAGAGTCCGCTGAATCGTGAAGCGGCGGAAACTCCGGCACCGCCTCGCGTTGTTGCATCCATCCCGTCGCGCCTGGCCCCCCAGCCAATGCCTTGCCCTGCGTCATTTTTTTCGATTTTTGTTTTGTTTGCAATTTTTTGATTTTTTTAGCCCTCTGTCTTTATCCCCTGCAGGTGGCGACAAAATAGCGTGTCATTCGTCGCTAGCCTCGCCTTCGTCGGAATTTGGCAATCTTACTCTTTCTTTCTTTTCTTTTTTTTTACCGTTATCGTGTATAATACGCTTTACTCGTCATCACCGCTCGCGAATCGCACGGACAACAAACAACATGATGAAGGAACACGGGGTGGTTGGATTGGCCGGCCCACTCACATCTTGACATCGACTTCCGGCAGTAGCGGGTTCACCGATTGCTCCAAATTTTCTCAATTCTCATCGAATTTTGCTAACACGTTACGCTTCTCGATCGAAATAAATCAGTACAGTGGATTCGGGTTAAGTAGGAATTCTGCTACATTTTAAAATAATAAATAAGTTCTAAAGATATGTATTATTTTCAATATATTGGAGCTTTTGGAAGCAAAGCAATTTTTATTTATCAGCAGAAAACTTTTATTTAACAATCCGAAGTCTAATTGGGACACATTGTCCGGACAAAGTGACTTACTGTCCCAGTAGTAGTGTATTCTACTTTTTTGTTGTTCAGTATTTTTCCCAATTAATGGGCGTCCCAATTAACGGGTGTCCCAATTGATCGGTGTCCACTGTACTTATCTTCACACGACTGCAGAATTTAGTTCTACCTCTTCAAGCTCTACAAAACTTGAAGTTTGCCCAAGACTATCGCGATGAAATCAATTTATAAGCCAGCAGTCGGAGAGCGAGTATAATTTCTCGCAAGCACATTTAAATGCTGTAAGCAAAGAATTTGCTGCTCGAACGAGAACGAGTAGCAGTGAACCCGCCACTGTTCGCCAGTCTCTCTGGGTTGTTCCCGGGGGAAAAATTAATCAACTTTGCCTGTGAGAAGACGCGCGCGTCGATTCCCTTTACGAGCGCGTGAAAGGATATCGGGCTCGCTACAATGTCCACGGACGACAAAACTCTGTAAAATCCTTTCATTCGGACCCGCCAATGCAACGAACCGGCGCCTATTCTCTACTTGTCTACGCGAAAAATTTAGAACTCTGCACAACGAACTAAATAATGAAGTCTCTGGCATCCGTCCTCTTTCGCGCCTCCATTCTTCCTTTCTTCTCATCTTCCACTCACGCGCTCTTTCCCTCTCGCACACACACACACTTTCGTCCCTCTCCTTTCTCTCCGATCAACTCGCCCAAGAGAACCCTCAGCCAATCGACCCGCAAAAAAAAATAAAAATAAAACATGAACACAAGAGAGATAATGATAAAAAAAAAACACCACACACGTACTACTTGTGTAGAACCAGTACACACACATATAAACTTAAACTCTACGTGCAGCCATGCATGCCACGAAGATGTCTCTCTCTCTCTTTCTTTCTCTCTCTCTCTCTCTCGAGGATGCATCATCCATCCATCTCTCTTCGACATCGTTTGCGCGTCGAGTCCGTCTTTCGACGACCACCTTATATGTAGTGAGTTTAGACCAAACGAACGAATTGTCACTCCGACAAAATTGAAACTGAAACGAGCACTATGCTAGTTGAAGTATTCGCCGAACGATCAGAATGCTCGAAAAATGTTTACTCGACATCATAAATATAAACAAATGATGCGATATTATAATATTATACTAATACATTCGCTCGCGTTCGACACAGAGTCGCCTGATTAAGACTTGTCTCCCCACTCTACCTTTCTCTCGTACGACGCTATTCCCCCCACGCTTCGTCCCGCAGTGGAAGGGATATTCGTTTTTCTTAGATCGTGCAGATCCCTTTTTCTTAGATCAAACATTTACTGTATCGCAATGTTACGTGACTAATCCGGTACTAGCAGAGTGGAGGTAACTTTTTACCCTTCGATTAGGGTCAATTCCCCCCATCCGGCGCCACTGGTTCGACACTTAAACAAGAACTTGTTGAAGCGAACAAGCATTCGTTTGGTCTAAACGCACCATGAGAATTCGAGTGTTTTGCTCAAAGTTTCGAGAGGGGGATCGCACAACAGCATCGACGGTCCATGACGGTATGTACAATGGGGAAGCATGGTTTTCCCCGTGAGTTCTTCGAGCGATCGTTTTGTTCCTCCGAGGTCTCTCTCGCCGCGGGAGGGTTTCGAAATCTTATTGCACACTGGGCGAGACCTTGACCTAGGTAGGCGAGGAAGAGTCCTCGGGACTGAAATCTGTCTCGAAACGTTCGTTCCCCGAGAATCTCCGGACTTCTAGGCGACCGTGACAAGGGAGATCGAGGTCCACAGCCTAATCGAACGGGCCCAGAGGGTACTTCCTGTTTTCCGAGGTAAAGAGATCTGTGCTTGTTGCAACGAACCGTGGACGTCCTCTGGCCGGCTCGTCGACCTCCGATCCCATTAATCTACGATCGTCAACAAAGGTTCTGCGCCCTTGCAAGTCGCCAGCCACCATCACAGGACAAGCGGATAGACGACCATGGTCTCAACGCGACAGAGGTTAGTCTAACCGCGAAACACTCCGACGTTTCTCAGATTCGTTCGCAAGATTCTCTTGGTTTTTGTCTTGCTATCTCTATGTGTATCGTCCCACGCGGCCAGTTTCTGCGTGTTCACCTCTGGTCTTTCAATTAATTGCCGGAGTCTGGTATTTCGTGTCTACTGTTTTCCCTTTCTTTTTTTTTCATTCGTTCGATCTTTATTTATTTCGTTCTAGCTCACTCTGTCGCCTTCTAAGAATTTCGTTTCATCTGCACCAAGAGAAATACTCAAGTAAATTCAAACAAGGCGTCACGACTCAGCCGAGACCGAGCGAACCGTTCATCGTCGTTGCCGCGTTTCTCCCTTATTCGCATCTCATTGTACTTGATACGATCATTTCGCACGAGCGTTCGAAAATCTTTGCAAATTCTCCTTTTTTTCGGAATTTAAGTTTCTAGGAATGCGTTGAATCAAGACATTTCTATTTCACGGAAGAAACTTCCGAGAGTGCATGGTGATTAGAGAAGTAGGGTAACTGCACCAGTGAATGAACATTTAAGAAATTGTTCAGGAAGATATTTTATTTAGAAAAAAAATATGTGAATTAAAGGAATCTCATATATGCCAAATGGCTCCCTATACTTCATTTGTCAAAAATAAATGAACATAAATAAAATGAAATTATTATTATTTGTCTTTATTAAACGTTAAATAAAAAATATAAAAAATACCAGTCAATGAACACTACATTCTAGTAATTGAACAATGATGGAAAAGCAAAAAATACAAAAATACAAAAGCGTTCATTTACTGGTGCCCGTTTATTTACTGGTGCAGTTACCCTAATTCGTTGAATTTGTAGATCTTTACATCGACCAGAAGAATGAAATTCCTTTATGCTAAATATGTCAAGTTGATGCAAAAGGTAGACGAGATTAATTCTTCTTCGCGGAGCAAAAACCAAAATGATCGTCCTAGTCTGCTTTTAACATTTTACCTATCAGTTTAATATTTATAATTAGACAGCGGATCTTTCTGCAAAATGAAAATTTTCTACCTGAATTGCAAGAAACTGGAGCGAACTAGAAATATATCTCCATTCTTAATATGTTTAATAGGTTGAAAATGATATAACAATATTTTAAAAATTTTCTAATATTTTTACTGTTTTAAATTACGCCTACTCATTTCTGTCATAAACGCATAAAGTCCGCTGTCTATTTATAATATTCCATAAGATTGAATAAAAATAAATTGGAAATAATATGACACTATTCATCAATTCTTCTTATGCTTTCACTGTGTTGTATTTCCACATGTTTGCCAAAAAAGGAACAATCTACTGTTCACTGTGCTGTGTCTAAAAAATGCTTGAGAATTTTCTTTCGACAACCCTAACAGAAATAAGAACCCCAAGGGAAATTATTGGGTTGTGTCACTTCGGGAAATTGATTGATTTGCTATTTAAAAATTGACTGGGAAATTCCTTGATTTTGCAAAAACTGTCGTTCCGACTATTACTGCAGATTGGTAAAGCGTTAAACGACTAATTCCTAAAGAGATTGGCCAACAGAAAGCCTGTGTATTCGAGTTTCGATCGATCAGGGAGTCGCATCACGCAAGTAGATGGACGGTTCGTCGCTGAAACTGCTCGTCGCAGTCGCTTGTCGTTAGGTGAACGAAGAGTAGAAGAGACCAAGGAACAGACGACCAATCTTAAACGGTATTATACAGGTGCCGGGACCGTGCTTGCGAACTGTGCTTGTGACAATGCACTTCAAAGAGCGCGGTCGTCGCGTGTCGGTGTGTTTTCTTTATTCTTTTTTTTTTCTCTTTCGAGGAAACCGAAACAACTTGAACTCGAAATAGCGGAAAAATAAAACGAGCTCTTCTCGCCGAATTCTTCGATTCTTCCAGGAGAGAGCACCCACCCTTTTTCCCCCCGTTGCAACAAACACAGTTCTTTGTTCCTCGTGTGTTAGACTCGGGGTAACCAACCATCAGCGATTAGAACGGTAATTGCGGTCAGGGCTTGAAACGGTTCGAGAAAAATAATTCTTTAAAATAGTCGTGTGAAATCTTCAACTATTTTATGTTATCGGTTCCAAAATGATTCTGAAATCGATTCTTGTTTAATCTCTACAGGGTGTCCCAAAAGTACTTCAACTCCGGGAAATGGGAGATTCCTCAGGTCATTTCGAGCGCCATTTTCCTTTTGCAAAATGTTGTCCGCGGCTTTGTTTAGGAGTTATTAACGAAAAACACGGACCAATCAGAGCGCGAGCTCGACGCTCGTTGGCATGTTCAGCCAACCGCTTACCAGCTCGCCGCGCTGAACGTACTAGCGAGCGTCGAGCTCGCGCTCTGATTGGTCCATGTTTTTCGTTAATAACTCCTAAATAAAGCCGCGGACAACATTTTGCAAAAGGAAAATGGCGCTTGAAATGACCTCAGGAACCTCCCATTTCCCGGAATTGAAGTACTTTTGGGACACCCTGTATAGATCCACTGAATATGAGGTCGATTACTTCAAACAAAGTATGTCAAATTAATTTGTCTACAAGTAAATTGGTAAAATGTGTGACGATGGTAGCGACCGTGTTAAGAAATTTCAGAATTTGAATAAGTATAATTAGGAGTATTATACATATGTATCGACTGCAAAATGACCTGAAGCAAAAATTGAAACTTGCATTTACCAACTTCTGCTACTGGACAGTGTTGTGTGGGTGTGAATCTTAATCATAACAGTTTCCAAGCCCCGACCGCGGCGATTAAACAAATTAGAGAAACAACAACTAAAACAAACGAAACACCAGAGGCAAAAAGAGAGTAAGTTAACGGGAGAGTAGAACGGATTATGGGTGTCGGTCGAACGGGTGCTGGTTAAGGTCGACCGACCCGCGCAAAGAAGGATCGTTGGTGTGCTCGTATAATCGCGTGCAAGCAATTGGTCCGACTCGTTCGTTCGGTTTTTCTAAGATTGTTTGTTACGGGAACGTTAGTGCCAGCTGCAGCAGCGAGAGCGTCCGTCGTTACCACCAGATTATTTTCCCTGCTGCTATGATCCTCGACCGATCGCGAACGGCCTTCTAGCAAGGATCAACAGTACAGACACTCTTGGACTCTTCGGAGGTTCTTCGCCGGGAAACCGTGTGTACATATATCGGGAAGACCGGAGGAAAATCGCGGGAAAGCACGATTGCTGCTCGTGTTCGTTCGCGGAATCGCAAAAGAAGGATCGCGGGAAGCTGTTCGGCAGTCGTTCCCGAAGGAACTTCTTCGGCAATGGACAGAGAAAACGAAGAACGAGTCTCTAGACGTGGTCGAACGGAAAACGAAACGAGAAGAGGCGTCGGCTAGGTGGGAGCATGCATTTTAGTCGCTTCATTTCGGCTCTTCCCACTCATCCCGGCCGCACGTGAACCGGATCAACCGCGAAATTAATTTTCTCGCGGAAGAAGAAGAGAACGCGTAGTATTCGGAGCTCTGTTCAGCCATTTTTCGGGGAAATTGTTCCGACCTTCGAACGTTAACTCGGTTGTTTGCACAACGAATGGATAGAACCTAGCAACGGTACAAAGAAAATTAATGTCATCTCTAAAAATTTTGTTAATACTTGAACAGAACATCATTAAGATTTGTACGATCTAAAAAGGTTCAGTTAATTTAATTTTGTGGGATTTTTTAGGACGATTGTTCGGAAGTCATTGTGCCAATAGATTGAAGACGTTCTGAATCTTCCAATGAAATTGCGATAAAATGGCGATGAAAGGCCGTATATTACTTTTTAAGATGTCATTACAAAGGGGAGATTTCAGTCTTGAAGTCCGTGATGGTTTTAGTCGGAAAAGAAATTTTTCGAAGTCCACAGAAGCGTTCGAATTCGCGAATGTTTCAGAAACAGAATTACAGTTCATTTCGCAAGGTACGCGCAGCGAGCAGCAACATTCGCGAAAAGAGTATCGACAACCGATCGCGGTGTATCGACAAGAGGGACGTTTAATCCGTGTATCAGGGCTACCGGTTCCGAGAGGCTGGCCGAAGCAGAACAAGTTCCGCGGGTTCTCGCGCGAATTTAATCCAACGTCACTCTTTACCACCGTGACACCGGCGGAATTGCACGTCGGAATGATTTACCGATTCCGCGGAGAATCTGACTGGGAGAACGCTCTCATTCCCCGCCGATTTAGCCGATCCGGGAGTGGATTGGGCCGGTCTATGGAGAATAGCACCGGACACGCGACAAGGATTTTTCCAAACATATAAAATTATACATCCGTGTTCTGAAATTTTGGTAATATTTTCTGTCGTTAAACAGGCGACACGTGAACGCTCCAGCGAGCGAGTACGAGAGAGTGAGAGCGCAAGCGCGAAAACAAAGCGACCGCCGAACAAAGAATGAAGCTTTTGAACAAATGTTTTAACGATACAATCGGAAATAGTTTTTCAGGTTTCGCGAGAATCGTGTTCCTTGGGGATGAAAATCTATCGACCTCTTCCAGGGTGGAATAAAAAACTTTCTTATTCCACGGAAATAAATAATGTTAATTTATGTTATCGCTAGACTGCGGATTTTATGCATTTACCACAAGGATAAATAGATGAAATGCAAAACAGTAAAAACGTTTAAACAAAATTTATTTTTCATAAAAATTCGCAGTTCGCTTACTACTGTTTCAACGTTTAGCTACTCGGTTGTGTAACAAAAGCATAAAATTCTACCGATCCGTTCGATCCGATCGCTGTCTGATTTTTCGCAAGGGTGAAAGGTAGGTCTCGATTGTTTGATAAAATGCCGGTGTCCAGCGGTAAACGAATTCGCCCCGTTAATTGTCGGCCAGAGAGCGGTCCGTAGCGGAACGAACGAGATCAACGCGCGATTCTACGGGGGTTCCGTGTCGGATACAAGGGAAATTGGATCTCCGAAGATCCGCAGGTTCCGTTGCGTTTCGTGTCGGCCGAACAGAGGCAGCTCGTTAGAAGCACGGCCGCGCACCTACCAGAGTCCATTAATATGTGAGAGAGCAGCCCTACCTAAAAAGTGACTTAGCAACTCCAATGCATACTAAGCAACCCTTATGCCACCGCTGCTGGCGCCCCGTGCGCGCAAACCCCGACCAACCCCCATCCTCTCGCCCCTAAAACCACCGAGAGCCCGCTCTAAGTCCACCCTTCCTACCTTCCTAGGCCAGCAACAGCGCATCCAACCCAGCCCTACGTGTCCTATAGTACACTCAAACAGACACTCTACTCACACCTGCAGACACCACGGTGCCTTCAGACGTCACGCTTCAACTTGCGCTGCGCTATACACACGGTGACATCATATTTCATCTTAACAATCGCAAAATTTACCTTGTTCAGACTCTCTCCGATTTTTAGTAGAACACGTGTCTTAACCGAAAAGATTATTAGAATTGATCCAACCGACTGACTAGTGTTGCCTTGGAACAATGGCAAAATTTCACTCGCTTCTGTGCGATTGTTTAGTATCGTAAATGTTTCAATAAAATTTAATTCATTCGTTTTCTAAGCTTGATCTTGTTAAGAAGTGAACTTTTCGACTTTATAAAATTCTCTTATTTAAAAGATACACGCTTCTATGTTCTAAAATTCCCTGACTTAAAAAAATAGACTTTTCTAATTTCCACGTATAATTCTTGCAACAATCAATTTTGAAATGTAGTAGTGGTTGCGGAAATGCGATTTTTTTTAATCAAGATTTTATCGATAGACATTTAGTATGTCACCGTGTACACCAGCGCACGCACGAACGCAATTTCACAGACACCGCGCACCATCCTCTCTTCTCCTCCACCACTATCCACTCTCCGATTCTCTCTGATTCTCTCTCTCCCTTTCGCTCCCTTCTATCCAAACGTCCAGTCTCGCAAGATGTGTGAATATGCGGTGAGATGCGCATGCATTTACGGAGATGAACACCGGCTTGAAAATGGATGGAAATCGTATAATGCGTGCTTGCTGCGACAGAGTTCTTTCGTCAATCGAGTATACAAATGTAAGTAGTTTTCTTTCTGTTTTTTTTTGGATTTTTTCATTTTTTTTTTTTTTTTTTTTTTTTTTTTGGTGTTCGACAACTTTCGAATTCGTCTCTTTCCATTCATTCGAGCCAAGGATGGTCCCTCGAACTCCGGCGGGGGAACAAGCGTTATCAGAAGAGAATCTAGCACATGCTCAGAGTATGCAAAAGGGGGTGGGGCACGTATATGTATACACACAGTCGGTCGTGGAAGTGGATCCGACGAGTTTTGAATATTTCAGACGAAAACGCAAAGGTTTTGAACGTTTTATGGACCATTCGTTGCATCAAGATCCACTCTAAAACTAGACATTTCCCATAAAACGATGGTGCTTTTAAGAGATATTGGGTGTTAATTCATAGACTGTGGATCTCTATGCAAATCGAAAATTTTCTACATGAATTGCATAAAATTAAATTTGTTTAATCCTTCTATTTGCACCTACTCAATTTTAATTTACGTATAAATGCATAAAATCTACTCACGACTCTTACCAGCAGTGAATTGTAACTCTGTTATAAATGTTGTTATTGGATTCGTTGGTTGTCCATCTTGTAGGATGGAGTAAAGTGTAGAAAGTGATGATTGTAAACTTTGATTGTTTGTAGAAGAGCCACAAATTTGTGGAGAAAGGGTCATGAATAAATTCGTTCACCGTTGATCAAATGAGAAGAGAAGCGTACGAAGATGTACTGTTATCATGGATAATAAACTGGACAATCAAGTTTGCGAAGATAAATATACTCTCTTGACAAGTGACACTAATTTATTCCTACTTCTAGGCAAACGAATGTCATTTTCGGAATCTGTTCAAATTTGAACCTTCTGAATACTATATGGCAAGGTTCAGGCTGAACTTCACTTGAGGAAACCAGAAATTTGAAACTTTTCTTTATATAATCCTGCAGATTTTGACGAGAAAATGCCAGAAATCCAAGTTTTAATCTTAGGAATCCACTGGTTCAAAAGTTATGGGTGTTTAAATTTCAGCGATCGTCACGTGTTTTTCCCAGGTAACGGCGCCGCCATGTCGGTATACAGCGAACGTCACGCATCATTTGCGGAGCTGCTAGATGGCAGTACAAGCTATCAAAATGACTTTACGTCTTCAGAGAGCCAGAATACTCTTCCGTAGAACAACAAATGCAACGAGGGTGAAGTAACAAGTGCATGACCGTTCATAAAATGCGCAGAAGTTTCTTAAAATATTAGAAATTCATCGAATGCGTTGTACCTTCGTGACCGACTGTGTATACGACTGTATGTACGTAGATATATATAAATATGTATAATATCGAAGAAAGCGAGGCAATTGACGCCGACTACGGGGTAAATGAAATAAAATAAAATTAAAAAAAATATGTCAAAGAAACTATTCAGGTGGCGAGATAGTTGATCGTTTGTTAATTACCTGGTGCATAGGATCGTAGCCCATCGAGCCGTCGTTGTACGGTTGCGAGCCATAATCGCTACCGTTTATGCCCATGCCATAACCGGCCATGTCTTGGGGCCCACCTGGCGGCGCAGGCGACATCATCGGCGTCGGGGTGCCCTGGCTGGCACCGCCCATACTGTACGGCGACGCTCCTGCAAAAGCTGCTGTAGAAACAATCGCGGTGCATACAAAATTCGAGGGTGCGTCTTTTAAGTTCTTCCGCCTGACACCGATACATTCCGTCTGTCTCTCTGGCCTCTCTATGTATACCTCTTTTCCTCGCTCTCACTCCCCTTCTCTCTCTCTCTGGTTCTATCGCATTGCGTCCCTATCCGTAACCAGTGGCGGCCTGAATCGATCATTAAATTTTTCAAACACGTTCCATCAACCCTTTCACCGTGCGTTGCGCTAAAATCATTAATTATTGATCATAAGCCATGATTATATCATCTTCTTATGAAACAGGAGGAAAAATATTTGTCAATGTTATTAATTCGATGAATATTCCACCACAAGTAATAGTTTCAAAGAACAATTTGCACGAAATTAATTTGATATTCTTCACGCGGAATATAAAATCGTGGTCGTCACGCATGTATTATGACGTGAACGTGGATGTTGATTTTAACCCCAAACAGTTAATCCCTCGCGCGTGAACAAGTTCGTTACCACCATTTGTTGTTTCAATGCTTATCGACATCGTTGAAAACTACGAGATTGTGAACGTCACAAATATGGTAGAAATTTTCGGGAAACACCGTCGATTTACTCTTCGCAAAACCTCGCGCTCCTTGAGAACTGCTCGGCGAAAGGGTTGAAAATCTGAAAGACAAGGTTCTTGAGGGTTTGATCACACGCCACTGGTTATCAAGACTGGCAAATGTATCGTTTGATTGATCATGATATAGATTTTTGTTTTCAATTCTTTTCGAAGGAGTACGAATACTTTTCGAGTTATGTCAGCGTAGCTGGCGATTAGCCGACGCGTCGCGAGCAATTTCTCTTTCGACAAGAGGGAGAATCGTATTCCTCGAGAGGGTTGGAATTCCGTTTGTTTAATTACGGGAGGGCCGCGTGCACCGGAAGCGTGGCTGAGGAAAGGGCAGCAAACTGAAAAAGGGCGTCGAAAGAAACGCGAGAACACAGAACAAGAAGAAACGCATCCCTCGTCTTTTCGTCGCACGGTCTTCTCTCGTCACGTCTCTCTTTCTCTCTCTCTCTCTCTCTCTCTTTCTCTCACACACACATTCTCACTCTTTCTTCGTGCAATTGGTAAGTTAAAAATATCTCGCTGGAGCGGCGCTCTTTCTCTCACTCTCTCACTCTCTCTCTCGAAAATAAACAGACGCCTCCGGTAGTTAAGGGAAGTGCGCGTAATTGCGAGCCACGAGTCCCGCGAATGCCAGGAATTTCCCCGAGAAAACCAACCCGGCATTTTTCTCCTAATTTCCGCGAGAATGCGCGCCACGGTAAATACAGGGGACACGAAACACGACACGCGTCGTCCATCGACAATTGTCTTTTACTCCGAGGACTCTCTTTCTGCTGAATACACGTCGATTTCTTTGTCCCGACTTTCGGCGAAGTTGCGTCGTCGCGACGGCTAATTTGCACAGATAACAGAGTCGCCGATACGCCGTGTTTCGACTTTCCAGCGAGTTTAAACCAGGAATCGAAAGAATTATCGAGCTTTTTTTTTAGTGGGTTCTATTTAAAACACGGAATATGGAACTGTTTTCAAATGAAATCACAGTTTTTGTAAGAGAAAGAGGTATTTTCTTCCACGTTCAGCAAATCCTCAATTATTGTAAAAAAATCTATCTACTCTATCTAAAAAAAACTATCTTAAATAATTATTATAGTCACATTGGTGTTCTGAATGAACTTGTTTGCTCTATTCACTATCTAATGTAAAAATTTGCACAGTTCAGAGCTTGTTTCTATGGAACATTCATCCTAAATTAGAGAAGATTCTAAACTATCTATTTCATAAGAACGCTTTTTCAAAGAAGCCCCTACGAATAACATTTCTTTCCTGAAAAATTCCATAGGAACTTTTAATAGGAATTTTTAGAAGAACTTTTTAACAAATTAAGAACTAGATTTTCAACAGATCTTCGGAAGAATGAATTTCTAGAATGGAAGAGTGACTATTTGTTTCGATGCCAGGTTTAAACACGTTTCTTTCAATAGCACGACACTCACGTTTTGATATATTTTGTTTTCTTTTTTTTTCCAGCGTTAAAGAGGATCGAGTAATTTTTTTAGTTTGTTCTGCAGGGGAGACAGAAGGTGGTCAGAAGCGATAGTTCTTTCATCAGCAACGCCTCGCCAGTACCGTATTATAAAATTTCGCGAATTGAATCGTCGAGTTTCAGCCGTTCGGATTCGATCGAAAAGTCCTAGCCGCCGAGATATGTCTTAGCTTTTTCTCTGGTTCTAATTTATCGAAACGAACTCATCAAGGAACACCCGTCGCTCATTTGGCGAAGGACGGAACTTACCAGCTGCCTTTTTGGCTGCGTACAAGTTCGCCTCCTCCTGTGCTTTACCTATGTTTTTCTTGTAGCGTATCCTCTTGTTGCCGAACCAATTGGAAACCTGCGAACCAACATGTCCGAAGTGTCAGTGAAGACGCACCTGCAATCGTCCTCTACTGATTTTATCGAATATCCATTTCTCAGAAATATCGAAAGACCCGAAAAATTCTATTCTTCTGAATCGTTGAGTTTTTAACACTAAACCTACCGAGCATTAAAATTGGCTACGTCTTATAAAAATAACAAGATTTCATTTAGATTTTGTGTACTTTTCGTTACAATATATGATTGACTAAAGAAATCTATTAAAAAAACTTTAAAACTGGTCATTCGACCGGCTGTGGTAAGTTTAGTGTTAGTATACACTACTCCAAAAAAAATTAAAGAAGATTTCCTAAAATCGACAATTTTTCTGTTACAATTTGCAGCTCTTCGAGTATTGTTAAATGTTTTTGGAGTAATGTTATTAAAAGGGTTTCTCAACGACTGTAGGAAGTGGATATGGCGGCGGCTGCCAGTCAATTCCGGCGAGTGTGAATTCGAATCTAGAATATACAGAAGACATAGAAAATGCTTCGCTCGTTCGTTTACCTGACTCACGGTGATACCGCACTTTCGCGCGAGCTCTTCCTTGGCCTCCTCGCTCGGGTAAGGATTACTGAGGTGCGAATAAAAGTATTCGTTCAGGATTTCGGAGGCCTGTTTGCTGAAGTTCCGTCTCTTACGCCTGCAACAATGTTCCGCGCACCGTTTTATAGCCGGCGGAAACGGAGAATCTCAGTCTCGCTGGTCGGGGAAGCATTAACACATCGCCGGGAGCTTTTAAAAAGTTCTTAAAAATTTATTATCCGCAACTAACAATTCTTTAAGGAATTTTTTCAAAACAATTTACTGAACTGTTCAACACCAATTTTACGTTTCGATAACCAACAAACAATTTTATTTTATTTTTAATAACGTTAGAAATTGATAATGTTGTTAAAAAATATACCGTAGTATTTCGGAGAATCTACAGAATCATTCTATGTAAAAGAAAAGAAAAGAAAAAAAAAAGAATTGTGTAGCGTTTTGAAGCAAAAAAAATTCTGAAAGTTGAGGATTTTCGGAATACAGACCTCGCGTCCAGGAATCGACTCCTCAGGATCATGACGGCTTCGCAGGTCGATTGTTTCAGCTGCATCTGAATACTCGAGAACTTCTTGTGAATGATCTGGACCATCCTCTCGATCTCCTTCGGCGTGATCGGCCTGGTGCGACTCTGTTCCCTCAGCAGATTCATTACGTGGGTCGTGAACTCGTTACACGCCTGAAATGAAACGGAAATCCACTTCAGCGTCGTCATTTTTTCCCCCGTTTCTCACCCTCTGGACTCCCTTCGACTAAGACCGGGAAGATAGTAGTCTTTTTTGGACCGAGATTCACGTTTTCCTGGGTGAACGAGCCAGCCTGAGCAATCGTGCAGCCGTGTTTCATTCAACAGACTAGATTCTGCGCACAATTTTTCTTGCGGAAGCATCCGAAAATAAAAGAGCGACTCAAGTATACGACAATAGAGAGTTCACCGTTTAAACTGAGTCTAGGTAAGACCGTTCTCCAATTATTTTTCACAAAGTTACAGAAGATTAAACATCACAGTTTCTGCTCTCAAGCTAGAGGGGACTTCCGTCGCGTCGGCGCAATTTGCCCAAAACAAATCACAGAACAAGGAAGTGTAAAATGTCGGCTTGTAGACCAAATTGGGAGCCTAGAAAATTTCCCTGGAAAATCCTGGCGAAGACAGAGATAGAAATAGAGACAGAGGGTTTCCTTTCGATTCAGGATCGTAGCTAGAGAGAGGACGACGATATGCCTCGAAGTTGCTGATCATCGACATTTCGGCGGAACGATACCGTGGCGAGGAGAAGGTCGACGAAACTCGAAAAAGGTGAACGAAGGGAAAGGGCGACGATATAGAGGGAAAGAGAGAAAGCAGGGGGGGGGCACGGAAACGAGACGAAAGACGCGTACGTATAATGCATTATTCCTGGTGGCTGCTCGGTTTAAGGGAAAAAGGACTTTGCTCGATATCAGTATTCGAGGCGAGCACACGCTACCTTCCGGAGGGAGCGAAGTAGGGACTACAGAGGAAGAAAGAGGGAGAAAGAGGGTGCGGGAGGGTGGATTTTCCTGAGGGAAGGCGCTAGAAGGAAGAGAGGTCGGTAGGGGAGAGGTCGGACAGGGTGGCTCGCAATTTCGAAATGGATTCCACTCTGCCGCCATCCCCCGATACTCTCCTCGTCTTTCTTCCATCCCACCCTCTCCTCGCAGCTAGCATATATACACAAGGATTCGAGGAGGGTGGTGATGGTGGTAGTGGTGGATCAGCTTCATTCCAGCCGCGGCCGAGGGGCTGGAGACGATCTCGAGTAGGTGGATTGGATGGAAAACCCATAGAGAATTATGTCCCCCTTGCGTCCTTGTTTTCTCCAATTTTTAAATTATCGCCGAAACAAACGCGGCAGATACCGGCTACAGACTTGTTTTTCGAGATAAGCAACGCCCTCTCGTCTATAAGATCCGAACTATATGTTTCGCACTGCGCCTGAATACGCAAGGTTTTGACAGTGGAATTACTAGAAGAATTATATTCCCCCTTCAATCATTTCCGAAAGAAACACGATTCCAAAAAATTCTTTCTCCGACAAAATACTTGCTAGAGAATTCTATCTTTACGGAGGGAGGATTGAAAAATTCCAAAAATTCAGGTGCACGTTTGTCCAGGCGCATCGGCCCCGGAAATTTATCCAAGAAACTGATCAATTTTGCGACATGTCAGCGGCAAGTCTATCGGAACGACGACGCAGCCAACAAGTGTCGACGGTCGTTAATCCGGAACACCGAAATGAGTTTCCTAGCGGCGCCTCTAATTTTACTGCGGTTCGGTCTATTAATACTTGCCCGCGTATTCCATGGATGTATAGCAAGAGCCGAGGGTGGGTTCCTTGCCGCGGACGTTATCGAAATTCCAACCTGCGCGCCGCTAAATATACCTGAACCGCGGTTGTTCTGCGGTTACCGCGGCACACGGCGATCTTACGCGAAACCGCATTAAAACGCGACGATTTGTCCGCGAGAAAGAGATTCGCCTGTCAACCTTAACCCTTTGCTTTTTTCACTCGAGACATTCTTTCCGATCTGGAATATTGTACGGTAAATACTCGATCTAAGAAAACGGGAACTGCACGATCTAAGAAAAACGAGTATCCCTTCCACTACGGATGCATTTTCTAGTTCTCTGAGGACAATATTCTTGGTATTTCAACGTATCCTTGCTCACGGAGGGTTGATTGATTTGAAAGGAAAGCTTCGTCGCCCGTATCCGAGAAACATCGCGTCTCTTGTGAAAAATTGGGATCGCGTGCCAATTTTGAGGCGAGAATGGGGGGGGGGGGGGTAGAAAGGAAGTTGCAAAATGTTTTCGGGTTAAGGGGACAAGAGGGTGACGGTGCAGAAAAATGTAGGCGATCGGGAACCGAGTTTGAGCAGATATTACAAGCTGCTGGCCGAGCCGGTTGAAATCTGGACTGCGAATCGGACGAAATAAAGGCGGGCATGCACCAGTAAAATTCATGCCAGACGATGTTTGCTGGCGGTGATCACGCGATCTCGTAAAACTCGGCGCGGTTCTATTCTCGTACTTGTCACGCCATTTTGCATAGCCAGGCAGACGTTCACCCTAATGCAGTGACTCGGCTCGCGCTCCGCTCCTCTCCTGTCCTCTCTCTCTCTCTCTCTTTAGACCACGAACTGCACCGAGCCGCGAGTTTCAATAGTAAATTTCGGTTATGATAAAACTTTTGGCCGCGACGATATCACCCGGTAATATCGTTACTTTTAAGCGTGGCGATATATTCCCCCGAAACACAGAGCCCCGTGCACCACCCCCAAGCGCCAAAAACTCGACTACTCCCCAACCCTCCTATGTCTGGAGAACGTGTGTTCATTTAAATAACAATCGCGCTATCTGTATGAACAACTGATCAGAGTGAACGAGGAAGGAATTATACTTTTCCGTGAAAGAAACCGTTTTTATACATGATCGTTAACCCTTCGTCCAATCAAATTCCAGTAGGTCGTTACGTGAATGTGGTCGGTTGTGTATCTCTTTTGATTCGTTAATGAATTATGGAGGTATGTCAAATCAATCGTGTAAGTCCTCGATACAAGTGGCTTCTTCTCGATCGCAGTTATGTGCATTTGCAGTGAGTCGTGACGTCATGACTGAATTTATATTTGCTACCGAATGAATTTATGCGATAGGTTGTTGTCAAAAAATGTGGTTACCTTTTAAATGCTTTAAAATACCGCGTTAATTTATGGCAATTAGTGTTGAATTTTCATGATGGACTACTAGCATTATAGATTGATGAACGACTGATTCCAATGAATGACCGACGAGAAGGGGGAGGGAAAAAATTACCCCTTTCTATAAAAGAAAATGACCATGTGGTTGAGCGTTGGTTATCTTACACACTAATAAAATGATGAATCATTATAAAAATATATATATATAACTCTTTTATATCGCCTAAAGTACGTTGATAATTTAAATAACAATAGCGCCGGCTACACGAATGACTGATCCGAATGAATGAAGAAAGAAGGGAACATTCTGCGGGGAAGAACTACCCCTTCTGATTCCCATCGACGCGTTCCATGGAAAAAAAGGAACCCTCACTCATAACCTCTTGATATCGCTCTAATAAAATTATAGATCGAGGTATAGGATACAGTGAATAAAATTGATGGGACACACTTTAAAGCAGAATAACTTTTTCATAAATGGAAATATTACAGTTTTTTACGGACTTTCAGACAATTCAACACAATTTTATAGTTCTCGTAAACCAATTAATCAATATTTATGAAATATTCAGCATGTATAATTCGTATGACTCTACAAAACACATTGTGTAAATTTTCGTTACAAGTTCAAATAAAGAATTTGTGAGAAAAACAGCAACTGCTATTGTTTACGTAATTCAGCCTAAACGCAATTTAACAAAAATTTTCGTTAACTAGTAAACTGATCCAACTAGCTTGCCAGAAAACCTGGCGTCCATTTATGAAAAAGTTACTATGATTTAGAGTGTGTGCCATCAATTATCAAACATGAAAGAGTATGTTTCGATGAAATTGTGCAGCCGATGGAGTCGTCAAAGGGTGGAAAATCGTATCGGCACGGGACGCGATCGAGGCACAGTGTGGAGCCGGTGCGCGTCCGTAGAAAATCAAAGTGCACTCGGTTACGCGGGTTGGTTCGCAGGAAAGAACGGGGTTAAAACTTGTTAATGGCCGGGTTTATCGATAGGGCGTCAACTGCCGGGGCAACTGCAGTTGCACAGGGCATCGGTGAAGCACGCGAACGCATACATCTCGCAGTCCGCGGGGCTGCGCTCTCTGCTCGATACGCGCAAACTGCAAAGAGTTCCGGTGCACGCATCCGTGTGCACGAGGTGGACCTCAAAGCGAGGGTGTGCGTATGCACTGCGGGAAACATCAAGACCGCTGACACCCGGTGAAATATGGGGTCGAAACGGGTGTGGCAATTCAATCTTCTCTCTCTCTCTCTCTCTCTCTCTCTCTCTCATTTTCTCTTCCTACGGCGCTCTCATTCTCGCGTGGCGAGAGTGATTTGGTATTTACGCACGGTAGCCGCGTTTGTTTCCAAAGTAGGCGGAAGGGAAAACGCGACCCCGTTGAAAAAGAACGACGGTTTTACCCCGTTGATAAGTGAGTCGCTGTTGCAAAAAAAAAAAGAGAGAAGAGGTAGTGTGCACCGTTGCACCGGGCTTTTTGTTTCAATCGCGCGTGCATATTAATGAGCGGCCAATTGAATGCGCCGAATCCCCGCGATGAAAGCAACGAAACTGCGAATGCAAAGCAGTCTGGGACCCGGGCCAGGTACCATGCTGATCGATAACGGTGCTCACTATGATTACGAACGATTCCGACGATCTCTAACCCCATTGCCACATAGCACCGAGTCAGTATTTAATGACGTCTTCTGCTTTACGAGCGCTGAAGACGAGACGCTGATTCGCAGTCTTCAACTACAAACTGGTGTAAAATTCTATTAGCTTGTTGCACATGAAATGTCAGTTTTTTAACATTTGTAGCTGCTTTGAAATTGAACCAAACTACTTGAGATTTTATTTTAGTTTTCTTGTTCTTCCAGGAGACGTAGATCGACAATGAAATTGTATTCTACGGGCCCAGAAAATGAATCACAGTGCAACGAGGAGACTTTTCGGACTGCACGTGGGCTTTTTCGGAGTCAACGGAAAGCGGGAAGCGTTTTCAGAATTTCGTCGAGTTTCCGACACAATAGCCCGCGGGGAGCAGGGCCTTGTTAAAGAGATCCGCAGGCCACGATACAGACCGACACGCGAGATTTTACTTAGCGGGAGCTCGGTTCATTAGCACGCAAATCGGCGAGCACAGAGACGAGCTCTCTTTCTCTCTCTCTCTCTCTCTCTGAACCGCGAACCTAAACTGGTCTCTTATCGGACCGCCTCGAGGCTCGAACGCGAAACGAGGAAAAAATCCCCGGGACACGAGAACACCGCATGCGAAAAACCGCCGCTTCGATTCGATTACCGGAGACCATTCGAGAACGTTGTGCCCCCGTTCGCGAGCCTGTACTTTAATTCGTTTGCGACCGATGACATACTTCTACGTCAAAATTGAACCGAGCTATTTTTGTCGATGACTCGTTCAATTTCATCTATTGTCGGTCTCCAGTCGACCAATTGTCTTAAAATGTTGAGAGAATCTTTATATCCTGTCATCGCGTAAACCGAAATTTTTAAAATCCGTCAAATTCTTCTTTTTTTCGTGCCACAGGCCGAAAACTATAAAAAAAAACGATAATTCGACTTAAAAATGCCGCCATTTTGTAAATAACCAAAATTTTTAATTGAAAGTAATCACGCGTGTACTTCGAATACCAATAAATATGTGGACAAAATTTGAGTTCAAAATATTCAACAGTTTTTCTGGAAAAAAATTCCGAAAGATTCGTGGACCGATGTCCTCGAAAACCCAAAATATGTACCCCCTTAAGAAGAGGGTATATCGAAAGGGTAGTTTTGAGGGGCGAAGAGGAATGGGACGAACCTGTTCGTATTTCTCTAGCTCCTGGTGGTAGATCTGTCTGATCTGCGCCAGCTTGGCTCTGTAGTCCGAGTGCTCGATCGCGTTGTCAGGTTGTCCAGGTGGTCCAGCCGCTGCAGCCGCCGAAGCGGATGCTGCAGCTCCCGCACCACCACCCTTCTCTGGTCCGGCTACACCCTCTGCGATCAACATGTTGTCCAGCCTCATTAGCTGCGGGTCCTGCGGCTCCTCTTCCTGAGTGTTCCTTAACGACAGCACTGCAACAACCAGAAAGCACAATCCCTGTTAGTTCTCGATTTTAATGGGACGCCATTACATCGAACGACTACATATTTGTACGATTGGTAATAGATTTATTGAAAAAATTCATAAAATCAAATATAAAACAGTAAACACATTTGGAGAATTTAAAAATACCATCGTATTTGTTTCCGACTCGGTAAAACTATAATTAAATGAAATAAATGTCTACGTAGCTCCTATATCTTAAAATAAATACAATTTTTAGACAGAAATAATATATATTGTTTTTACAATTGTCGAGCAGCAATTACTTGGAGGAATACAGTACATGGCAAAACAGTTCGAAGATCATTGTAAGGTCCGTGAGAAAATCCTTTTCGGTGAAGCGCGAAACGGTTCGCAAAAATCGCGACAGCAATTTTCCGGGAAGCAGCGAGTTCCGCCGCGCAATGCTGAAGGGGTGAGGGTGAAAGTCGCGCGTTTACCGATCGTAAAAGAATCAATTTTGCTTCGGCGTACCCTCCCGGATCAGCATCCCCGGTCCAGGACCCTTTCGCTTTGTCTTAAGGACCGATGCACGCAGTGGTTTTGGAGCGGGGGTGGTTTCTCCGTCGGAGTAACAGTGGTTTTATTGTAGTTTTACGGCGCATGATGGAGCTGGACGACCCATAAAACCGCAGACACCGAGGGTCTCTCTTCTCTTCGTGTTTTCTTTCTTTCTTCTCCCTTCTCCTCCCGTTTTTCCGCGAGCCTGCGTGACAGTTCCTCGCCGTGGAGAGAAGATGCAGCCAAAGCCAAAGCCAACCCCCTCCCCGGTTCTTCGACAGTTTTCACCCTACCCGTGGAACGTGTGGGGAAAACTAACACGTGCACGGGCCGGCGAGCGCGGGAAAACTCGAGCGAAGTTATGCGTCCTGAGGGAGCGACGATTATGTACACTGTCCGACGGCAATTTTGCGTTTCGATAAACGGGCATTCTTATGCGATCCTGTCGTAACTGCGTCGTCTGTTCATCAATTCGTCAGCCAAACTTTGGATAGTATTCATATTTTTATGTCCATTAGAATAATTTTTCTTGTCGGAATGAAATTGTTGTTTCTCAAGATTTACACTTTCAAAGTTGACTCAGAGTGTTGAGGGTTAATGGATTTCAGCAAAAGCCTTATTAACGTCTTCTACTAATAAGGATGCTTTATGACAGTCAGATTTTGCCCCAGATCCTCAATTTTTTAAACAAATTGAAAAATGTTCGAGTACGTCGTTGCACCTCAAATGTCTCTCTCGCTCTCTTTAAACGTTATTTAAACCCGTTCAAGGGTTCGCAACGTTATAAAAAAAAAATATTGTATTTGGGACAGCTAGAGAATCGTTCGACGTAAGCCTCGGCCCAGTGACTTTCACTTCGGACCGACAAAAAATCCTTGAAATTACAAATCTGTTCAGAAATTGAGGGTGCTAAGGAAAATGAACTTTATGTTCAAAATTGGTGTGGTTCGCAAAACACGCTGTCATTCATCGGTCGATTCGGGAGAAAAAAAAAATACTTATGGCCGAGAGCATCATATTCGTGGGATGAATTGAAGCGGCCGTTAAAAGTCTCGTCGGATTCTAACGCGCGGCAGTTTGTTAAATGGTCCGACATCGTGCTCGGAACCCGCACGCATCCCTCGGCTGAGATTTGAGCGTTGAATTAATTAAGTTCGCGGTTATTCGAGCCGTAATTTAAATTCGTTAGAACTTTTCTCCACGCTGCTGGTCGCGCCTGCGAGAGAGGAGAAAAAAAAAGAGGAGGAGAAGTCTCGAGAGACGCGGGCGGAAAGTTTGCCCGGGATCCGCGGGACCGTGAAACGAATGCGCGGAACTAATGCATTTATACGAAGTGTAACAATTAGGGTCGCAGCCACGGAGCGAAAGGGGTTCGAGAACCACCGCCGGGGACGGTGGAGGAAGGGTGAAGACGCAGAGTCGATCGCTGGGGAACCGTTTCTTCGAGGAAGCCGCTTCCGATGCTGTCAGTGCAGCCGTACGCTCGCGAAACTTTCAGATTCGCCGGAACAAACTAAATTTGCCATCATGTCTCGCGGGGGAAGTAACTTTCCTCGAAATTTTGGAATACAATAAAGCCTTGATCTAAGAAAAAACCGCGATTTTTCTTAGATCGTGTACTTCTACTATTTTTGGACCCTTTGGCTAGAAGAGACAGTTACCGACATTTTTAGCAGTACCGTTGTAATCCTCTCTCCTGGATTTCTGAAGATTTTTTTTACGAAAGATTCAAGATTAGAAAATACACGCACACTATTTTTCCTGCGATACGAACGAAACGCATTCGTTAAAAAAAATTTCGTACAGATCACCTACTACTACCCTTCCGTAGCCCCGCAAGAAATGCTGAAGCCATTTGGCCGAATTTTAAAAGAGCCATTCCGTTTTAAGGGCTGCTCGTTCGAAACCGGTAGAAATCGCCTGAAACGAAGCTGCAGCGTCGGGCAACGCATTTCCGAAAAGAATCGAATGATCGCGGGCGAGCGAGGCATAAAGAGAAGGGTTAACAGCCGTGCAGGGTGGGGGTGTATCGTTAAAAGTTTGGGGGTGGGCGCGAAGTTCGCCGAATAATTAAAAATGAAAGAGCCTGGTGCGCGTCGTTCGGCCGTGAAATAAAACGTACGTTTACGGCGATGCCGGCCGGAAGAAGTTGTTCCATTGAAAGTTAAAGGCCCGTGAGCCATCCACGGTGCTTTCGTTTATTCGTTCGGGGGATGGGGGATGATATCGTCGAGAGAGGGGGGGAGGGGTTGTTCGAAACAGAATTTCGGGTTTGTGTGTTGCGCGGGGGACGGTCGCGTGCCCGCGGAATCAAGCGCTCGAAATTATTTTCGGGTATCGAGCGGAAGAAAGTAATCGGGGGTGGCTTACGGGCAATAATCTGGCCATTAAGGGGTAAGGGGAGGCCCTTGGAACCGTGTCGCTGTGGCACAGGGTCTGCTAACCTCCTGGGGGGGTCCTTACAAGCACGTAAACTCAGTTTTACTAGCAGTTAACATTTTACGACTGAGACGGTCTGCTGGCTCTGTACATTCTAGCCTTCTCTCTGTCTCGCTTTGGTTTTCTGTTCGCGTTGCACCGAAGGCTACCAGCTCCCTCTCTCTTTCTCTCTCTCTCCTCCCTGTTTCCCTCTTTCTCTCGAACCGGCCCCGGCTTCCTGTCGGTCGAGTATCCGTCACAACGTGAAGTTTCACACTGCGAAACACCGGCTATACGAATGTATACGAGCCGCGGCGACAACGTAACGCTCGTCGTTTTCGAGGGTCGTTAACGGGCGAAACTGCGTTAATATGACACCCCGTTGAAGATCAAGCTAATTGCACGACTAATTCGCTACCCTGTCTTCCCCCTAAACCCCCACTTCACTCGCCGTGTTCGCCGAGGCAAAATTTCTGCTATAAGGAAGCCACGATCAACCCTCGATGCTCCTGTTTGCGTAAATCTCGTGTGGAACAATATCGGAACACGGGGGTAACTGGAGAGGGCTGTTTTATGCGTTTATAGTGAACGCTGGTCTATTTGTTTTGACGACGTTATCCAGGAGAATCTGCTCGCGATTTTAACTACGGTGCATTATGTTGTTTCATAGGGGACACAGATACATTCAAAAAGTATAGTATTAATCCTGGAATGGCAACACTGGGACGTCGTTAAATATTGTAGCGCGATTTAAAACTAGACATTTTAGCAGATGAAATATGCATCCGTAAAAAAATTAAAAGAAGTTGACGATGTACATATTTCCATCTTGTAGAAATAGTTTAGTACATACATATTTTCATCTTGTCGAAAGTGTTTAGGTGCTGGAGTTCAAACAGCTTCGAGTGCAAAGGGTTGAAAGCACGTGTACAAAAGCCCTTCAATCTCCTCTTTAAACATATACCTGTGGCAATTTTGGGCGACGCTGCGCAAATATTTAGAAATCCAGAGTGGCGTCGCAGACACGAGGGTTTCGCGCGCGCACGGAAAGAAGGGGAACCCGCACGAGGAGAAAATCGAAAATCCCTGGTCGAAACAACCCTTAGGATAATTTAGATTCGCGAGCTGGGTTGCGGAGGGGCGAAGAGAGCCGAGGGGTGGTGGTATGGCAACAGAGCGGCTGGCGGTGGAACGTCGCTGGTGTGTATTGATCTAAACGGGAACCCGTGAAAGCAATTAAGATAAGGCACGGTAACAAAGGGTTGTCGGCTGCTACCCGCTTTTCATCGTAGGAAAACAGAACGAGAGGACCGTACGGGGGAATAGAAAGAGTCACGAACACAGGATGGAGGCAGATACAAGCGTTGCGACGGTGTACGAGGAGCGGGAGAGCATCACCGCGGAGCTGAAAACCGTATCGAGCGCGTTTTCCTCGCGACTTAGAGGGCTTCTCTGGTTCCGGCCACTCGGAAAATTGATTTTTTCGAATACCATTCGATGTCCACGCAATTCCGTAAACTTCCGGCGACCATACTTTTCGAAAGAATCCCTAAATTAGCCGAATATAGTCTATAAAAATTGATTTTATAAAATCACCGAAGCATCTGCGAGGACATTTTGTGTTTGAGTATGTTGTATTAGGCAAGTGTAGCATAATTTTTTCTTGCTCTCAACTACGTATCTCGACGTATTTACAGGTGTTATTTGATTATAACTTTTAAATTAGAAACTCAAATTCAGCTTCTACCGCCTACGGATGCAATGCTATTTGTTGTTCGACTGGTTCAATTACAAAATATTCAAATATTCATCGGCGTGGTCGCGTTGAAACGGTAGCGAGGGGTGGAGGAATGCTCGAACTGTAATATCGTACGACCCACGGGACGAATCCGAAAAAGAAAAATATTTTTCAGAACTCCCATGTATGTACTTCGATATTGAACGCCCATTTTATAGAAAGAAAATACCGATGAAAAATACAGTCGTCTCGTAAACAGTACGACTGTACAAATTTGAGCAGAATCAAAATCAGTCTTGCGCTAAACAGAGGAACACAACAGAGCGGAAATAATCGAAACCGGTCCGGATGATCGATTTCAGGGACCGTCATCGAGGCCAGGTAGATCAAGGATCCTTTCCATCCCAGAAGGACGCGATTCCCAAAATCCATTCAATTTTGTTCGTCGTCCTGCTCTCGCACCCTCGGGATTCCGGGCCGGGGTAGCAATACTCGCGGACGAGGTCCAGATGCGGGACGAGAAGAGGGTATCAGGGGGTTGAAAAGAGAACGAGGAGAAAGAGGATGACGGGAGGGTAGCTGCCAAGCTGGCAGAGCTCCGGCAGGAATGGCTGCTCTTTTAATTCGAGGGTGAATCCTGTCGGCGGGATCGGAGGGGTTGCTCGAGGAGGGGGTGCGAAAGGGAGGCGAACGGAAGGAGACGGGCCGAGGAGCGTTACCCCTGGGATCTGATATCGACACCGAGCCGTAAGAATATCCGGGCCTCCTTTGATTTACGAAAGAAATCGAGACGAGCTGTTCCGCGCTGTTGATATCGTGTTTCGCTCGGTTACGAGCGACGCGCGCTGCGAATAATCACCGCTCCCGAAAATGCACGATCTCCAAACGAAACCGTCCAAACGGATTATTCTTTCCCTACGATTAAATTAAAATGTTGTTCATTAGGTAAATATAACGTTATATTACTTGTACTACATAATTCCCAGACTTTATGAATTTTTGACAAAAATGTTTCAGACAATCTACACGTTTCTTACAACTTCATAAAACCACTGACCCAGAGAAATAAATTCTTATTTGGATCGTACGTTTTGAAATTGACGCAAACAATTTTCATTTCCCATAAAGAACCGCAGTCTAATCGTAAAGCTGCCAGTACACCTTTCATTCGAAGCTCGACGAACAAAGCCAAAAAGAGGAATCGCGTATCGAGGCATCGTCCTTGGAGAGTTAACAGGACCGTCGAAGCTCGGGAATATTATTTGGCTCGAATTTGGCCGCGCGGAAACAACACGGCGCAGCAAAAACGAATGCAAATGCAGCCGGGCTGGAACCGGTTTTTAAAAATTGCACGCAGCGAGCCGCGTCACGTTCGCTCCGCGATACGCAATCTAGAATTGCTCGACGTAATCCGCGGGAAAAACGAGGAACGGAGAGAAACAGCGAGAGAAATAAATAGAAAGAGAGGCGAGGGTGAAATATTTATTTTAATCCGTCGCGAGGCGACGCGAGGCGACGCGAGGCGAGGCGAGGCGACGCGACGCGACGGGGCCGCGCGTTACAATGTAAACCGAGCGGCGAGAAATATCGGCGAGTCTCGAACGTCCGCAAGGACAATACCGCGACATCGCGAACGTCTCGGACGTCGCAGACGAGCCGGTGCGCCGTGCTTCCGGTTTGGACGCCTCGTTTCTCGTTCTGCTCTCGCCAGCCAGAACTTTTCCGCGATTTCTTTCGCGCTTTGGCAATTCCCGGCATCCGTTTCCCGAAAGGAATCCTGCGCGAACGGTTTATCGCGCGCTATACACCCTCTGACCATGCTCGATGTTTTTCGAAGACACACACAGAAATCTTTCCCTTGGTCCCTTCCCCCTTCGCCCTTATCCAGACGTCGCGTCGTTTCCTCTTCGAGTTCCGCGCGTCGAATTCGCTCGACCATATCTTCGGCGTGCTTCGCTCGCTCGCACGCCGCTTTTATTATTTTCTTCCTTCCCTCCAAGCGACTTCCGGCGCTCGAATCTCTCTCCGCCACGCGGCTTTCCCAACAATCGTAAATCAAAAGCTCCGGAACGCGAACGAAAGGTGCACCAACGTACACCGGGTGTCCACAATCACCGTCAAGGCCGTCTGGACACAAAGAACTGCTCTTCGCGAGCACCCCACGTTACTTCTTCGCATTGTACGCGTGGCCAGCAACTCGGAGGATCGACCCATCGTGTGTTAATCACAGCGTTTTGCGGAAATCTGTGCGAAAAGTTTGAACCTGACGCTTTTCGGACGTATTGGTTGTACGATGTTTTAGTGGTCGGTATGAGTTAGTATGAACCTTTTGATACCACTCATATTAAATCTTGGCAGTAAGCAAGTATGTAGTGCAGTGTACGTTTCTTATTGTATTTTCATACGAAATCATACATTTTATAAGATGGGTTCTCATTCTCAACTTTGGGGTGCAAGTTTCACCCATAAATCGAAAAAACACATCCATAAGAAAATATGTATTGTTACGGTAGTATAAAGGGTCGTGTGCAGCATTCGAAAAAATTTCACGAGGGTATGTCCAAGCAATTTTGTTTCGAAAGACCAGATTGTTGCAACCCCGACGAGGACGAGCCGTCGACTTCAGCTCGAGAGAGTTTCACCTGGGTCCATCCGTTGCCTCCGGCTTCTCGTTACCGGGGCGGAACGATTTTAATTAAGACATAAATTTTTTCGCCCGACTGCCCTTTTTTCAGTCACCCCCGTGTGTCTCCCGTTACACAGCGCCTCGCGAAACCAAGAAAAATATCGCGTCGTCGCGAAGAACAGCACAACATAGCGTAAATGTCTTCGTATTTAATAAATTGCTAGACGTCCAAGTGTGGTACGAATAAATACCTTCAATATCATGCGAACAAAATGGAAAAAGTGTGAGGAAAACATTTTAGATCGGATGAATCGTACGAATTCTGAAATAAAAAGAAAATTTCAGTGCAAAGAGTTAATGTTTATTTTGCATAGAGATCCGCAGTGTAGCGATGTGTTAAGCCGAAATTTGGCTGAGACATCTTGCAGCTAGCGAGACAATTTTTTGTCAATGAGAAATCGTTTGGTAACGAGTAGGAGTTTTGCGACGAATTTTGTGTAGTTTTCCGCGATTCCGGATCACCGGGCAAGAGAGGGAAAGAAGGTATAGTGTTGCCAGAGTCCTGTAAGATCGCATCCCCTCCGTAACGTCGCGGCGGGTCGCGTCGGTTGCGGAAGAAAAGAGGGTGGAAGAGCGCGTCGGCGGTGGCCGTGGGGGTCGAATAAAATTTTACGGCCGCGAAATCGTCCAATAATTGTTACGGCTCGCTTTGATCGCGTAAAACACGTCGTAAACGTCGAAAGGGACGACCCCCTGGCCGACAGGAATTACTCTTAACCCCCTTACTGGGTATTATGCCGCATTACCGTCAGTGCTGCGTTCGCGTCTGCACGCTTCCGCTGTCTCTTAGCATCCCCCATCCCCTATATACCACCATCCCCTCTCTTCCAACAGTGCGGCGCCCTTCGAAAATCTTATCCTTCGACTCGTCGTGACAGTTCCGCCATATCCGCACCCCATAAACTCACCGAAAGGAGCTATAGCTTTCGGGCATCCTGCGGCGAGACCCGCCTAATGCCCCCGGATCTCGATTAAGCGTTAACCGAGTGTCGTAAAAGCGACGCGACCGTCCAGGATTACATCTGTTTCGCTCATGAGTCGCGTGCACGAGGTACGGTCACGATATAAATGCACCGTGACCGGCTGGAAACTGTGCGAGGTGCGATGGGAAATTAGCATCGCGACGTCATTCGAACGGGAAACGGATTCTCATAAAGGCATAAGAAGGTGTGGGATGGTTAAGCAATGTAATAATTAGATTGCGGATTTTTATGCATTTATGAAGAAATTGGCTAGGTGAAATATAAAACGGTAAAAGATTTTTAAAAATCTAAGAATATTATTGTTAGTTTGTTTTCAATGCGAAAGAACTATTAGGGGATGAAACGAATTTTTATTTAACTCCTGCTTCCCCCAATCGATGCAGAACATTCTTATCTTGCAGAAAGATCCGCAGTCCAGTAATAATACATATATGTATACGGCTGAGGCAATGAAATTTTAATGAATTCGTATGTGTATACGAGGTGTAGGAATAATTGGTTCGTACAAACGCGGTTCTACCGGGGTTCCACCGTGCAGAAAGCTAAAACCCTGGCAATTCTATTACATCGCAAGCTCGCGGGTAGATTGTTCGTTCGCGGAAGGTCAGCGATCGGCGCATAAACTGTGAACTGGACGACGCAGCTCGGTCCCCGTTTTCCTGTTTGCTCTGAGTTTTTCGAGGGGGGAAAGGAAAAAAAGGGGCGCCGGCGTCAATATATTCAAGCAAAGAGATTACACGGCGCAAGAATATCTCGAGCGAGGGAATCGGTGCTCGCTTACGTGGCGGTTCTCCTCGTTCCTCGCGTTCTCGCCGTTTCTCTCTTGTTCCGAGGGACTGAGCGAGCAAAACGGACAGAGAGATGGAGAGAGAAGAGGAGAGAAGAGGAGAGGAGAGAAGAGGAGAGGACGTCTGAGCTCTCGAACGAACACCTTCTCCCGGTGTGTGCGGCCTGGGCCGCGTGTATTCGGTGTGTGCGCGAGCGCGAGCGCGCCTCCGCCAAGAGGTCGGGCAAGATCTTTTAATGAAACGCGGATGTTAGAATGGCAGGAATGCTGCAAAATGGTCTGGCCGTGCTATGTACTCTACGTGCAACCGTGCACACGTAGCCGAGGTATCGCGTAGCCCAGCTTCTCTGTCTCGCTTTCTTACTCAGCCACACACATACACATACACATGCACGTACAAAGGGAAAGAGCAAGCGAGTGTGCGAGCCAGGGAAAAGCATCCACTGTGCTCGCAGATATATGTATGTACGGGAAGCGCTCCGGTAGGAAGAGCGTACATGGCGCGGCGTCTCGAGGCAAATTAAGCCCCTCGACTCCGCTTCGGCTTCGTTATTGAAGTGGCATTCCTGCTCGGGAACCCTCGAGAACTTGTCTCTCCTGTGTACGCCGCGACAACGATAACTAGACTTTTTAATAGCTTAATAACGACCGAAGATATTCGCGACGAGTTAACGAGCAACGGCGAGAGCCCACCCTCGCGGACCCTGCAGCCCCCCTCGTTACGAGCCATCGAAATTTATCAGCTCGTTCCGCAAGATTCCGCCGCTGTTGAGAGCTCGCGAACACTTTTTACCGGGGGGCTGCTCGATAACCCTTAGTTTTTGGGGCTGCGAGGTGTCTCTCTCCCCACCGTAACGCTGCTTACAGCGGTGGTGGGGGCACGTCGGAGGCGGAGCGAGGCGCGCGAGTCACGCACGGGGCGTTCCCAGCGGTCAGTTAGCAAGCGGGTAGTCGTACGCGATTTATTATTTAATCGTTGTGTTAACATATTTATTTACATCATGTTCTAACGTTCTCTTCTATTCTGAACATTCATTACATGCCTCATCGTGATTTTTATAAGTGGAGGATAAACCATCGTTCAACGCGGTAATAAGAAGCACGAAGAGCCGAGAGAGCATCGGCTACGAGGAGCCGAAGAGGGGGCGGAAGAAGTATTAATAAAACGTTGCAAGACTAAAGAGAAAAGCAGCGAAACAAAGAGGAAGAGAGAAGAACACGGTCGCAAGCGGATCGAGAAAGAAATTCTTATTGCCTGGCAAGTCCGGCTTTTCCGCAATATACAGCACAGGTGTACCGAATGTGTACACCCCGTCCCACCCTCTGTCGCGGTACACGCTCTCCGCACCGTAGGGGTAGAAACACAGAGCAGCCCCGTGTGCACGCATGGTCAGGACCGTATTCTGTCTAGCGAGGCCCATTACTCTTTGCTCTTGTTTCGCTCTCTACCCCCATAATATCTGCCCGTTTCTTTCTTTCTCCTTCTTTTTTTTCATACGATATACACACCGGACACATCGTTCCGGAAGAGTGGGGGTTGGGAAAAAAAAACGTGGACTTATCGTTTTCCCGAGCGATGTTCTCGGTTCTAGGCTTGATAAAACAAACGAACAAACGGCCCGGGGCCGTCTCGCTTGCTAGCTAGCCCGCGGTAACAAGCTAACCCGTGTATATACAGCTCGGGAAAAAGCATGGCTGCCGCGGTGTGCGTCGAGGTCGGCGATCGCGATGAAAAGCACGGAAACGTTGTCGCGGGTGTGAAAATACGCGAAAGAGCCTCCCCGCCGCGGGACACAACGGAACCGGTAATCGATTAAACGAACCTGACAAGAGACCGACTATAGCACACCCATCGCGGACCTAAAGCCGACCAGTCTCGCGGTCTAGAACGCGTAATCACTCTATAACCCGGTTTAGTTCGTCGAGCCGTTCGCGAGCATCCGGTGAACCAGTTCCGAAGAGTCTGAATCATCGATACCTCGTCTTACGAACCTCAAGAGATCACACTGTTCGTGATCAGCCTAAATTTTAACGACTTACTCTTGAGACGGCTAGTCTCGACTTCTAAATGATCTAAAAAGCCTAGATTCCACATTCTCTGAATAGATCTAGCTACAAATCTAGTATCAACGTTAGAAGATAGACTTCTACTCCTTCTTAGCATCGAGTACCCTGGTAGGCGTGGTGCCTCAACCCCCCACCTCCCCAAAACTATATCATAGCGCTTCACAGACAAATCTTGAACCCATGTAGACCCTGAATTCTACATCCTCCAACAATTTATCTTCAAATATCCTACCTCTCTTCCCGTGGATAGTGCCGAATGGCGAGGCTCGTCGCTCCCGATTCCAACGGAGCCAGGGCATTGCTCCACAGGGCAATCCTCCTCAGGGGCTAGCCCGAGGTTTCCAGGAACGCGTCTAGAGAATCCGGAGCCGAGTCTCTCGGAAGGTTAATTTCGACAGATAAATCCCGTTACCCGGTTCTTCCGAATCCCATAGAGTCCGCGGTGCACTACGTCGCCCCCCGAATTCTCCATTAAAATCCACTCGCTCTCCTACCCGGCCCCCCCGCTGCGCCGCGAGGCGGCGTGTGTATTTGTTATTTCCCGGCTGGAAAAATCCTGCTGAGCTGCGGAGTATTTCCTTCGCAGTCCGAGAGAACAGGGTGGGGTACGGGGGTAAAAGGGGGAAAGAGCGAGCCGAGCGTTTCCTCCGACGTTCCTTTTCCACGGGGGTGGGCGAGCGAACTGCGAGGAGACGGGGATGGAAACGAAAGAGTGGGAGAGAGAGGGAGAGAGAGAGAGAGAGGGGGGAGAGAGAGAGAGAGAGAGAGAGAAAGAAAGAGAGAGAGGCGACAGGGGGTAGACCGACGTTCCTGGGGGTGGAGGCGCAGGAGGCAACGTGGCGTATTGATCGAGTGGCTCTCGCGTCGACCACCGTCGCTTTCGAGCCACCCTGTATAGGTGAGCGTCTGCGTCCGTGTTTCTAGACGTGGATGAGAGCGTGTGCGGTGCGCTATGCCATGCCGGCGAGCACCGGCGACCAACTGTTTATGCGTCCGTCGCGGACACAGGCCGGCTCAAAAAACAATACCGATGGCTAGCTTCGTCGGGAAAACGCGCAAAAATTCCAGGACTTCCGGATATCCCCTACAATGTTGTTCAGAAGGCGACTGTTTATGCTTACTTCCTGGACAGGGATTGGTTCAAAAAACGATCCTGATGGCTGCCTTCGACGGGAAAGTTCGAAAAGACCTCACCGCTTCAAGATCTCTTCTACCAACTGTTTATGCTTACTTTGTAGACATAGACTGGTTCCTACCCTGATGGCTGCCTTCATCAGGAAAATTCGAAAAGACTCGATTCTCCAAGGCTTCGGCTGCATAGTCCTTCCAAAGCAACTATTTATGCGTCTGTCGCGGACATTAACCGACTCAAGAAGCAATCGTGACGACTGCCTTCTGCAGGAGAACGCGAAAGGGTCTCTTCTGCAACGTCGTTTGAAACCAACTCTTTGGGCGTCTATCATGGACATGGACTAGGGTAAAAAAAGAACCCTGATTGTTGTTTTACCAGGAAAGTTCGAAAAGTTCCTGTATCATCGTCCAAAAGCAACTGTTCGTGCGTCCATTATGAACAGAGGCTGATTCAAACAATCTTGACGACTGTCTTCGGCAGGAAAACGCGAAGAGATCGCAGGGACGTCTACAGCCCTGTCGTTCGAAAGACGCGCCGCGCCGGGTGAGTTACGCTTGTTCTCCAATGAAACATTCGAACCCTTTACCGCTCGGTATATTTCCGCGCGACGTTCATGGCCTGTGGCTCGACCTGCCGTTTCAGCTCGCGCGTGGGCGTCCGTAACGGCGCGCACAGGAAATCTATTCCCGCCGATGTTTGTACACGTGAGATACTGTTGCCCGAGACCGGAGTAGACGTCGTGCGAGTTTCTTTTTCTCTGTGTTTTGTTCAGAAGAGAAAGAGATAGAATAGCCAGTCTCGCCGAAAGTTCGCCGGTTCGTACAAGAAAAGTCCATCAACTTTATTTCGGGCGCAATCGACCAGGCTCTCGGAGACCGACTATGTACTCGCAATCCCCCGACGAACCATCGATCGCCACCGGCTCGTCATCAACTCCTGGATCAGCCTGTACGATCCTCCTTCCCGTGCAAAACGGACATGGCACGCACACACGTACACACCTACTCGCGTACGCACTCATATATTCGCGAACGTGTACGGCGAACGGATCGCGTGGGGAGGACAAGAGGCAATGGTCAGAAAATAACTCAGTCGGCCTGTTCCCATGTGCAACGGGGACCGCTGTCTGTCTGTCTCGATGTCCGCGTTTGCATGGCTGTGTATGTATGTATATGCGTCACTGGACGTGGGCGCGCTGAAAACACCGTGATCTATGCTAGGCGCAGCCCACGAATAACGCGGTGACACTCGCCATGCAAAATCTTCGTGCAGTAGCATTTTTTCTACACGAAAAATGCAAAAGTTCAAAAACGGATGAGTCGAAAGATAATTTTGCAATGTAGTAATTAAGGGAGCACCCGAAAAATCTCAAGTTTTTAGAACATCCGAAAATCGGGAGAGTTGAAAGTATAATTTACGAGGTTTACGGAAGCTATCAACCCCCTCTCGAAAAGAGGTCGAGATCCTTCCGGATCAATTAATCCAGGAAATTTGGAAAATCGAACATTTCTCTGCGTCCTTTTCGCAAGGCAAGGCGACACACGGTGACTCTTCCGCGTTTCATTTTCACGCGGGTGGCTCCCACGGGCATCGTAAACGCACGCCTCGCGTCGGTGCATCAGCATCGGAAAAACTACACCCCCGCATTCGCGTCTGGCCCTCGCGATTCGGTTTCCCGGGTTAACGAGACGAACCCTCTAGTGACGAGACGACGAACAGGACAAGCTTGTCGGATGGAGTCGGGTTCGATACGTGTTTAAGAATCCGAGTCAATTAGCTAGCTTCATTTTACGAGTCTGCTCGAATGCAATCAAGTAAATGCACTTCGTTAAATAATATTTAATAGGAAAGAAATTCATGAATACGTTCTAAAGTATTAAGAATTTGTCGATCGTAACATTTTCAAATAGCACAAATAAAATATTTATCCTCACAGAAGGATACTAACAATGATCACACACGAATGAACAACAAACGCCAGCTGACGTCTCCCGGCCACAATGTGTTAACAAGCATGAGGGAGGCTTTATAGTTCTTCTGGATGGTTCGTGTCCAATCAGTCAAGGTTCGAATCAACTAGCGAGATGGTCGGTGGCATTGCCGGTGAAAATTCCGCCTCGAGGGACAATCTCGTTACCAGGTCCGTGTCTATATAAACCATCCCATGGCTCTCGGAGCTTTCATCTCTACCGAACGGTAGAAATAACCGAGCTATCGATCGATCAATTATTCGGACAGGAAGAATCGAACGGCGGAATCGGTCGCGTAGCTTTTGCCGGAGATGGCGGGACGAATGGACTTTCGGGAAGAGAGGGTAATCCGTCCCTGAGAAAGGGTGGACCGACGCGACGCCACTGTCGACCCACCCCCGGCCAACAGTCTAGAGGGTGGCCAAGGCGCGCTCGATATCAAATCGTCGAAAAACCATCCTGGAAATATCGAAGATTTGCTCTCGCTGCGAAATACTCTTCTCCCCGAACACCTAAAGTTCTGGTAATTTTTGTAATCATCCTTCGTTAACTATTATTATAATACGCTTTTCGAATGAAATGTGCATCGAGTTTTCTATCTGTAGCGCGCACGTTCGATTTTTCACAGACTGCCTCTATCGTGTACAGTGTACAGAATAGTGCAACCTAAGCAACAATGAACAGCTATCGGACACGAATAAATTGAACTGCAGAAATTCTATGAGAGAGATGTTTGCTGTAGTGGAAGAGCTGACTGGTGAACAACTACTGCGAGCGGCGAAATTCTGAAAGTATCGATAGAAACCACGTTCTTCTCTTTTTTTTCATTAAACTAGTTTGATACATTCTACCGATTCATTCGGAACCCGAAAATGTACGATTTTTTAATTTTAAGCGAGCTCAACATTCCCCCGCACTGTGCGTCATGTGACAACCTCAAACATCAGGAAATACGGAGCGTATTTCTCATTAAAAGAAATATTTTCCACTTCCCAATATGCTAACCAGAACACCGTAAATTTTCCAGAAAAGTGTGACGCACAGTTCTCCTAAAAGAATTTTTAAAAATCACCACGGTTACGCGGAGCAACCGCCGTCGTGTCTTCATCCCTAACGATTCCGAGCTGATTAGAGAGATCGCAGAATTAAAAATTCGCGCAGTACGCGCACGTAGACGCGAGCAAAAGCATCGCACGTAAACGGAACGGTGTTTCGCAGCTGCGGGGAGACATTTTTCTCCGGGCATCGGTGTGTATGCATTATGCATGTCGGCGGGATGCCGCAGACTCTTTACGCGGTGAGAATTTCGAATCCTTCGCCGCTGAAATTCTTCTGTGCGAGAGAGCAGGTCCCAGAGGTCCTTCGGGACCAGCTGCCCTCTTTCTCCCTCTCGATTTTTTTCGGGCCTTGTTACATTTACAAAAATTTATTTCACATACGTTGGTCAAACAACTACCCTCAATTATCGTAACTTGCAGAAAATTAATGTCAAATGTCTTGCATTGATTTTTCATCTACAACCGAGGTCCATTTACGATTTCGTTGATCAAACACCGTTTTGGGGTGAGAAGTTGAATCCTTAGCGCGGAGTTTTGGCAGGGCCGTGGCACGAGCCCGAGGTGCCCCGCGCACTCGAAACGTCATATTCGAGCACGGTCGCCGTTTCTGTACCAGACACACGGGACCTGTTGCTGTCGAGTTTACGGTGTTTTTACGAGCGACGTTACAGCCACCCCTGAGTACGGGGGCTGAACACACCCTCCCCGCAGAAACGATATCCCTCTTCTCATTGCCGGCACCTATGCGAGCCGGCTACCACGAGAAAAAGAGAGGGACACAAAACCCGAAACGTCCTATCCGCTCGTTTATGACTGTCGTTTACGTCTCTTTCGCGTTTTCTCTGTTCCCCTCACAGGTCGCTACGCATAATAATGATTCCGATGATCGTTCGCCGATGGAAAACCGCTGCTCGTCGCGTGCCGTCTCGTTAACGGCTCGGAGAGCTCGTTTCAACGAAAACCGCAGAAAACTTTTGCTTTACGAGTCGATCGATGCACGAGGTGCTCAACCACGCGTGCTGTTGCATTTTAGGGGCTGATTCTGCTAGGTGAAATAACGCGACGATCTAGAGTCGCGATACCGCGCGGTCGGGTTTCTTTTATTCATACGAATCGTTAGTTTCTTTCGGCCTATCGAGGAAACCAGCTTCTGCAGTCGAATTGAGTCATTTCACCCTCCGACCCTTTGCAATTTGTTTGTTCGGTGTACATAAAGATATGTGCAAAATACTAGGAAAATATGTATACACAATTTATCCTCCTTAGCATCGCGTTCCTATCCTCACTACAGTGCGGATTTTATGCATTCATGATAAAAATGGGTGAGTGAAATTTCATACGGTAGAAAGATTAAAAAAAATTATCAAAATGATTAAAGCAAGAAAGACATCTCTGTGCCGTTCCTGTGTCTTGCAATCGACGAAGAAAATTTTGCATAAAAGACCGCAGTCCAATCCTCACCGTCATGTTCGATCAGCACCAGGTGAACGTGTTAATAAATTAGCAACTATGTCAACGCGTCGCACAATAATTTTGCTCGAGGGTCAGCGCAATGTTTGATTCCAATTTTTGTCGCAAAATATGCACCGCGTTGCTCAGAGCTCGCGTGAATCACTCGCGACCAGACCTTCGCGATTCAGCACGTGGCACAGGATAGAGATCTTGGGTCAGCTATGGAAAGAGGAGGATCCGCAGTTAGGCCAGCAGACGAACTTCTCGCGCAAAATTGTGCGATCGTTTCGTTGGAGATCAGGGTTGCGGGGTTGGTTTGCGAGTGGCATGGATCGACGGGGGCGAAGAATTTCGGCGGAGTCGGGTCGACTGGGTCTCTCGGAACATCGGAGAGAGAGAGAGAAGTCTGACTTCCGGCGAGACAGCGCCACCGTATATGAAGGAGGGTCGGTGGAAACAAGTTTAGCGAGAGTCGAGAAAGTTTCTGGCCGTCGCCGGCGCGCTGGCTACGAAACTTTCCAACTACCGAGTTTTGTCTCGCGCAATTAGAAGTTCCCTGTATTATTCATAGCTAACGTTGCGCGCTCCCCCCGAGCTCCTTTCCCGAGCTCTCCTCCGGCTTCTGCTTCGGGTCCTTGTAGATTCCTTCGACGCTGGATATGCCGGCTGCTGCTTCTTCGTAACGCGCAAAACTCAAAGACCACCAGCAGCACAGAAAGGGAGAGAGAGAGAGAGAGAGAGAGAGGCGCGAGTCGCGCACGGTTCATGAATTTTAATGAAATCTCGAGACGGAGAAGCTCCTCCGTGTTTCGCCTTGTCTTCTCTCTTCCCACCCTCCCTCTTTCTCTTTCTTCATCCCCTTTCTTCTTCTTCTTCGTCTTTTTGCATGGTATTCCCGCGGTACACACCGGCTGCTGTTCCCGGTCCTCTCTCTGATCTATGCTGTTTACGTGACGCTCGATATTCCCCGCGAAATCGCATTCGTAAATAATCGCTGCCGTGAGAATAAGCCGACAGACCCTGCTCGAGAACCTTGCGAACTACCCCCCGAGTCCGGAATGATGCGGGAACTGTCGATCGATGCACCTGATTGGGCTCGGTTGATGGTACAATTGTGTAGCTTCGGAAATTACTACGTTCGTTGCTGAGACTAGGAAAGCTGCGTTTTGAATAAACTGAGGGAACAACGTGCATAAACGAGGCTACCGAATTAAAATGTTCGAAGGAAGGTGCTCGCGAAGGCTTAATTGGTCTGCTCCAAGCTGTGGATGTCTGTGTAAACATGGATTTTTTAAAGGAATAAACAGGACCTGTTTGTAATAAAGTGTGGCGGCCTAACTTCCTACTTGCGCCACAAGAGGGACAGGTAGTTAAAAAGACCTTTCCCGCTAGTACTCGATTCCTCAATGATTTGTATATGTATATACAATATTACCGATGAGTCCTCTAGCGGGTCTAGGACGAAACGCTCCTTTCTTTTTCCTCCTCTCTTTCATTTATTTCATGCTCCCACAAAAGAATTTAGTGCTGCGTAACGCTAGTGTTAAACAAAATCCGGATTCAATCGCCCAGAACCTCTAAACCAAGATCAAAGAATCCGAGCCTGATCTAGATGGAAGATTCGAGTTGGAGGAGCCTCTGCTCACCGCACCGGTGCCCTTCAAGCAATTGCGGCGTGTCGGTGTAGTCGTCAGGTGCGAACTATCGCAGTTGGTCGATCCCCGGTCGACGAGACCAGAACGAAAACGCGGGGTTGGAAAGACAGGAATCCTGGCGGAACCGTTCGTTCGATCCATTAATAATAGAGCGAGGTGTCGTGACGGGTACGACCCCGGAATACCTGTCCGCCGGTTGGCTATACAGGCGGCTCGCAAATAATTCGCCCGGCGATAAAACGATTCCGCTACACACCGTGTCGTTCCGATGATGACGGACGTGGCGGCGATGCTCCGCTCAAGGACGAGCCGTCACTCTCTTGTCATCTTCTACACGGACGGAATTGAAATGGAATTAAATGAAACGATAACGGTTGCGCCTGCATGAACGGCACGTAATGACGGACGTGTACGACCCGGCGCGCGTTGCATAGCGTTTGAACGGCGTCGCATAGCGTTCGCCTTGCTCTCCCTGGGAGCATCGTATAGTAAGAGGTCGTCGCGTGTCTTGCGGTTTCCTACGCGAAGACAAGACACCGCCATACTTATTTCATGCCGACGAGCGAGCCCGGTTATTCTGATCCCTGAGGGTGTCGTGCCATTCACTCGTCACCATGAATCGAACGTCACCGTGAGCAAATGCTACGATCCTTTGTGCAATTTCTAGGATCGCTTCTGATTTTCTAACCCAAGGTTCCGTAAACCTAAGTGCTCTTGCTTCGCCAAGGGATCTCGGAAGAATAGGATTCGTCGAATCTTCGAGAACGCTCTTTGTTGGGGAAACGTCAATCAGACGTCAAAGAAGAGGTCGTTAATCCTGTCAGTTCGGTATCGACGATAGAGACTACTTATTTTGCTCTTAGGCTGAGTGGAGTGGGCGTGGTCTGCTTCGGGCAGGCGTGGCCTCGGTGCTCCGGCCTCGGACGGAGACACGAGTGTTTGCACAGAGGAAAGTTTGCGCTATGAAAGAGGATATTATCTCTTCCTCTCTAATTGTAACAATTATTATGTTATAATATTTTCTCTATGAAATCTATAAATTATTTAGCAAATGTAAGTTACGGACTTCCCGAGTTCATGAGTTTAAATGACAACATGCATAAGATTAACGTAGATTGGGGGATTGTGGGCGTCACATATGCATGACACGATGAGTATTCAACAAGTACAATCTTACTAAAATTGTGTAACGCTTGCACCATGGCTCGCTCCACTTCAATGCCGAAATAAAGGATCCGAAACCGGTCATTTGAGCGATGCCGGTGGCCCCGCTGTTAATTGATCGAATTCTATGAAAACTGGGGTCGGTGTCGAACATTTCCGGACAGTGAATAGCGAGCCAAGTCGTCGGACGACGACAGGTGAAGAGAATCCGCGAGCAGGAGTCCGAGAAGTCGCCGTCGTCGACGAATCGAAGAAAAAGAGAGCGCGTAGTTAGATTCCACCGGGGACGAAAAGGGCCTAACGATCCACGGTACGAGCTTCTCCGCGCCCCATGCAATCTCCATAGAATTACCATACGATTAAGAGAATACCGGCCCCCGGTGTACGTACACCGTGAAGAGAGGCGGGCGATGCCGGCCCTCGAGAGTCTTCCAATTAGCCCGAAGAAAGATCGTTTCTTCTCTCCGGCCTGTATAGATCGTGGCCAAAGTTACCGGCGCGCATTCGTTCGAAATGCAGTTCTACCTGGGCGGAAAATTAAAAAATGAACTATTTCGAAAAATTATATTTCTACGCCGCCGATCGTTGTTTCAATCTATTGACGACGGAAACGATTTCTTTGCAATTAAAAAAATCTATCTAATTAAATTATCTAGCATCGTACTAATTTTTGCATAATTTTCTGATCTTTTATCGTTTCACGCATTAGACAATAAAACACTGTCTAGTATGGAAATCATATTTATAGTGTTATAAATTGTTATAAATAGTATTAAGTGAGCTGCGGTTTTAACATTGCTCTTGCTGTAGGTATGTCATTCTCAAGAAATTCAGATAGGTGTTTTAGAGCGACATTCTGCACACGTTATCTTTGAAAAATATGTAAAAAAAAGTTCGATTTTTTTGGTCGCGATGCCTCTTAAACCACAGCGCATCGTGATACAGAGCATAAGATCTCAAATATACGCGCGGCCAGATAATCTGGATAAACGGAAGCACGGGTTCCCGTAAAAAACACGAACATGCTGACAACATGGCCGTATTTCGTCGCGAGGAGACGACGAGGTTGCCTCGCAGCTCCGCTGTTGGATATTATTCTAGATTTATAAGTATCTCTATACTTAACAGTTCGCTTTCCGAGACAACCTAACTCTGAACTTTCTTACAATCGATATTGATCCTGAATTGTCGATCGATGGTTGGAATTCTAATGTCTCTGTTTAGCGATTTCCAAGAGACATATACAGATTAGTGCGAAACCCAAACATTTTTTCCGAAAGCGATTAAATTTACTCCTTCGAAATTGAAATATTAAATCATTTATTGAATAGAAACAAATTTACCAATGTAGAAAATATTTTGAATAGCGGTATAGCAAATTGTAGGCCTCGGAGTCGCAAAGTCGCATTTTGGAATTTACTCCAACTGAGGAACAAGTTGCAAGAGAAGAATCGACGTAGTCACTCGATACTGAAAACTACAAACGTTTAGACTTCCGCGTACGAAGTTATTCAGAATAAACCTGTCTATTCCACAAACCGAGACCATCGGACCGCCTTTTTCGCGTTGCGCAATGCAACCGGCCAAAATATCAGCGAAGGGAATCGTCGAACCGAGCGGAGGACGTTTTATCTGGTTTCCTTGATGTCGGACGAAAAGCCTTGGCCGGATTAATTATTGTCGATAAAAAATGCCGGAGTTCGGTGGACACGCGTGTGTGGCCCGAGAACTCTGTCCGAAGTATAACTCTCCGCGGACGCAGGCGCGTGTAGTCCACGTGAGTGCACGTACACACACGTGTCCAACACACCGTTCTCTTCGGCACTCTACGGCACTCTACTCTTTTCCGCCTCTTCCTCCACCTTTCTCTCTGTCTTTCGGTTTACGAGCTTATTTTACTGGATTTTTATGATATAACGTACCCGCACCTAGCTCCAGCCCCGAAGTTTATAGGTTTGCGAGATTTTATCGTGGCGTAACGTATGGTTTGTTAAATCGACCCCCTCCGTGCCGTACATGTACGCACATGTATTGTACAAACATACATACATACATACATACATACATACATACATGCATACGCGACGCATCGAGTCAACCACTCGCCGATCCACTTACGCTGCTCGCGCGAACACGCACGATGAATCCAGCAAAGGGGCCACCGACTCCTCTCTCGTGCCGAGGTAGATATTTATCGCGAGCTGTACGACGACCCAGCCAGCGGATCGAGTGTTTATTTTTTTTTGCACGAGCTTTCGTACCTCTGCCACATGCCAGCGCTCCGAAATCGACGCTGGTGCCTCGCGATTCCACGCCGAGGGACCTCGAACACGCCTCGGAGCCGAAGACTACAATAATGTCGGAGAAACTGTTGGTAGCTCACTGATACACCTTTTTTCAAAATTAGGTCCAATTAGTCAAGACAGTAAAGAAGTCTCGAGTTAAGAAAAACCCTCGGGTCCGTGATGTTTCTTAGATCGTGTAGTTCTATTTTTTGCGACCTCGCCGACCGCGCCGGACGTAGAAAAGGACAGCGCGCCTGTAAACATGGATCGCGTGCTGACAGGTCCGAACAGGCAGACTCGCGCTGGCCACAGGGTGGGGATAGCCGATTCTACGTCATCGATTCATAGAAGCAATCGTCGATCTTGATGAAAATTGTTTCGTACCTGATAATGAATCTCATATCCTATAAAACATGATCGAGACGAATTGAAAGCGGCATAGATCAATAAGTAATACAATACACTGTCTGATCACTTGGATAAATGGATAAACGCTTTGGAACAGACCGGTCAATTGCTATTCAGAGGATGAAGAGCGTAAAAATGAGGATCGATACCGATCGAAGATGCAAAGGGCGAACAAGGGAGATCCTTCTGCGAGGGCGATGACCAGAACGGCGACTTCCGGTCAGTAACTCCGCGCAATTAAAGCGACTTAAGTGCAATTCCGTTAACGGGACAGCAGTGTAACTGTCGTGTACGACTTGACAGCACAATGCCTGCTCGGTCTCTCGGACTTGCTTTTGTTCGCCGTATCATTACTCCGCTCTGTACACAAGGCGGCGGTCTTCTTCGTTGCATTTCCAGTTAGGTGTACACGCCATCGCCCACCAATACCGTCGTTGATCGTTTCGAGAGTAGTTTAACGAAAGCCTGGTCCTCTCCAGAAATATCGGCGCTGCCATGAGCAGCAACGTATTTTTGGAGCACCATTTTCGACGGCTTCGACACGCTTTTTGCTGAGACAACCGAGAGCTCGATGATTCAATCCTCTGGATAACGATTGCAATTTCAATCTTGTGGTAATACAGTGATTATAGTTCTTTAATGTAGACAGAGTGGCTGAAATTTGGTCAGCACCTAGGCTGAACCTAAATTATGATATATAGGCAATTGGGAGCATTAATAACACTGTACAAACTTTTCTGCTGTGACATATGGATCTAAACTAGGCTCGAAGTGTAAGAGAGGAAAATGCACGAGGAGGATTTCCATACGACTTTATTACGTCCTTTCAATCAACCGTTCTATAACAAAGTGAGCCTTCTTCTTACGGCATTGCCTACGAAGCCTCGGCCGATAGTTTTTTTACAAACGCGCGATCTTCATTTATTTAACGCACGGAAGTCAACGGCCACTCTCGTATACACACACACACAAACATACAAACATACATACATCCTCGTATCTATCCTACAGAAGCATGATTTTTAATCAATTAATACTGTTAACGATACTGCAAGTATTTTTCTTCTTCAAGATTCACGGTGTGGACTATTCGAGGTTCGCTACGGTGCCTAATAAAGCTAAAACATAGACAGCGGATTTTTATCCAATAATGGTCCTGATCAATTCTGGGAAACAGAGGTCCAATAAAAATTTCTCTCCTATTTTAATAATTTTAATAAGTGCAAAATAAAAAATGTTCACTGTTTTGCTTTTCATCTACCCATTCTAGCCGTAAATGCATAAATTCTACTAATAACATTCGAAGTTACCGAACATTGCCTCCGAAGGATTTTCCAAGATCATTTATTCATGATGTCAAGGATCAAATTTTATACTTGATACATACTTGTTCAACGTATGATACGCATTACGAATAATTTGCCTATAGTCTGTCTTGAAATGTTTCCATATGTTAAAACAGAGTCTCGTTTATTGCCTCATGCATTGACAATATGTAACATTGCATTACGCCTACTGCCAGCAGAAAATGTAGAAGGATATCGTCGAAGTAGTCGAGACACGTTTCTCGATAGATCGAATCAAGAATGCGTAGGAATTTGACACGAGAGAGAGATATCGTTCTTTCGGACGATTAATGAATTTTCGTTCGATCAGCGAATGAAAAGGAAACTGGAACGTAAGAACAATGGTCGATCGAAGGGTTAACGAGAGCAGTGTCTGTATCTTATCGGCGTTGCAAGCATTACCGAAACATTATTGCTCGATAGTGCCGGCGAGCTTTTATCTGCGCCTATAAATATACAAGCATAGTTGCGGCGCGGATATCTAAGCCGCGTTTACGTAGCTGCGAATGCCGGCGTCGCGCGCGCGGTCGCGATTGCATTATGCATATTGCTTTACAAAGTAACGTTTTCTAAGTTCGACACGAGCTACCGTCGCGTCGACTCACTCCATAGTTCCCCCCAGTGTCCGCCATGAACCGTGTTCCCATCTCGCGTGCATACGACGCGGACACTGTTTCGGAACTCGAAACGCGGCGGAATTATTGTATTGTGGAAGGTTTTTCGAGGCCGTAAAAATTACTGGGAAAATTGGCGAACGCGAACGAAAGCTTTCGCGACGATTGCACGCGCCGCACAGAAAAGCTGTACAGAATTCGTCGCTCTATTAATTATACATTATCAATTACAAAACAGAACGTGGAGTTGACCGCTACAATTTATTTCACGGTTGCAGTGATTACAACTCGATGGTCCGAGCAAGACAAGAAAATTTTATATTTATTGTATGCTTACCTATTTCATGGTTTAAAGGAGATTAACCCTCTCAATGTTAGAATAATTTAAACTTTTTGATATTGTCTCATGTTGCGTCAAGTCCGCTAGCGTGATTGCCGCGGATTACTTGAATGTTAAATTTGAATGAAATGCTACAAGATTACTGTTTTTACTTAAACAAATAACTTTATTTAACGTATAATGCGTTCTTGCTACGAACTAAAACTGATAGGCGTACAGGGTGTAGTGTTATTCACTCGGGCAATGTTTATAGGTATTTTGGATGTAGCTAGCGCACCAATCACATCGCCTCTTTGCTGGTGGTCGCAAGCTATTGGGTAAGAAGGGAGTACATTTTTCGTAGGGTACATTCGCGAGAGCGCGATGTTTCGGCGGTTTATTGCCTTCCCTAACATCTGGTTTGGCTTAGGTACCTGCTTTGAACGGATGGTTTCATTCGAATGAAAAAATTCATTCCGGGACGGAACATCTCAAATGTATGAAAACATATGACAATAATCTGACCTTCTGTAATCAATTTTGAGATATTCCTCAGAGTCAGTGTGCATATTTAAATTTTCTTCGGAATCTGCATCACTGGTTTAACTCGACATTATAGTGCAAGAGGTTAACACTTGAGACTTGAACTTGACGATTATTTGTTGAACAACTGAGATCAGATAAAAGTGTCCTTTTCGGTCTACCTCGATCAAGAATTAGCTCACGAAGAGACCCAAGTCGAACCAGTTTCGCGACACGAAAATATTCGAATTAATTCCGCCGATTTTATAGAAATTGTGCAGTGGTGCGCGCCGGTGCACAGTGCGCTCGGTGCAACCTTAAAAAAAACTTTTCGTAATAAATCAGCGCACAATACGACAGGTTGGAATCGGACAAATCTCGTTAGTCGGGTCGAAGAAGTTTCTGTCTCGGGAGAGAGTGAGAGTGAGAGAGAGAGAGAGAGAGAGAGAGAGAGAGAGAGAGAGAGAGAGAGAGAGAGAGAAGAAAGGCCGGTTCACCTTGGTTGCTGGAACCTATCTGCATGCGGGGACCGTGGATGAAGAAGAGGGAGAAGAAAACGAACAGAAAAACGAACGAGAAGCACTCGAGAGGTCGAGCAGGAAGGGGTAGGGGAACGAAGAGCCCGAAGAAGAAGAAGAAGAAGAAGAAAAGAAAATCGAAGCTAGGGGAACGACATTCCAACTGGGGTCGGGATGAGAAGCGTCATCTCCTGGAAAACCGACGCTACACCTTTCTACCTTTTGCGAACGATACACGACCCACGCCGAATCCTGCAGCCGCCGGAACGAGCGAATTTCATTGTTCTGCTACAATTAACACCGATTGTGCTCGTGCACCGTAGTAGGAAACGTCTGGCGCTACCGGATCGTTGTAAATGAGGGTGAAAAATGCCGTTGATCGGTCTGCGCTCATTAAAATGGCGATCTGAACACTTAACCAGCAAACAGTGAGACTACGTACTACTAGTGATGGGCCTTGAGCATGTTCAAGCGGGCGGTATCGACTCCTTGTGACAAAGAATCATGGTATCACAAGCATGTATGATTCTCTGGGTATCAAAAAGTATCGATCCCTAATGATTGTTGCTCAGAAGCCACGATCCTTTATAAGTACATCTTTGATGGGTTTGTTATCGATACTATCACAATACTGTGGGATCGAGTCGACTAGTATACATATAAAGTCGAAGTACTTATATAAAGAAATGTTATGTTTACTAATATCAAGCGTGAGAAAGGAAGATAGAATGAAAATATTATGTTGGTATGTTCAAAACGGTGAACACGTGAATTGCAAATGTAACGATACCAATTTCATCCAAGACGTGATACCAATACTACTTGGTATGTATCATTTCGGCACGTACTGGTATCACAGATCGACTACAAGTTCCTTATCTTTTGATACATATCGAAACACCCAAACAAGTACTTAAGTTTCGAATTGTTTGAAGATCATGAGAAAGACTTGTATCACGCCCATCACTACGTACTACGTCTACAATACTGATACTCTAGGAGCTTTTAAATATTTTTGGCGTTTCAAATTACAGTTACATATCTTTGTCGAGAATGCATAAAATCGGCCGTCTACTAATCACTGTAGAAAAGAAAATTCGCATAAAATAACAGGTTAGAAACGATCGAGAAATTAAAATCGCTGACGTATCGGTGCGTGTATCGCTAAATCGCTAATTCCGGTGCGTGTTTCGATAGCGTCGGCTACGAGCGCATAAACTGGCAGCCAGGTAATCAGATATCGCGAGCGGAGCAACATTTTAATCTCGGCTCGCGGTGCAAGTTCGGTAAATCATATCGCTGGTAGCTGTAGCATCGAGAACGCGCGTGAAATCGCGATGCACGGAGGCCGCGCCGCGCCGCGCGTTGCACCGAGAGCAACGTTGCAACTGCATCGAGTAAATTACGTTAGTAATTCATTCTTCGGTCGGTCCTGTACCCGGCGCGGCGTGTCTCGTTGACGAAGAAGCAGAGCGCGGCGGATTCGGTGATGCGAGGGCTCGGATAATTGCGATCGATCGGACCGCGTGTTCGTTAATTAGCCGCGCGAACAAAATCGTGAACGTGTTCGACCGTTGGAAAACGATGCTCCCGAGAGAAATCGATCGGCAAGAGGCACATTCTGTAAAAAGGGAAGAGAGACTTGACGAATTTCTTGCGATTTTTTACGTTTTGCGGCCGCAGGAAAAGCATCGTCGAGCTTGAGATCGCTGCAGCGTAGCGTGTATCGCGTGCGGAATCGCGTGAGACAAACAAATACACGGATCGTTGCGCAAGCCTTAATTAAAGTGAGCGCCGTCCAATTAACGTGCAACGTACGGTTTACTCGGAGGAGAACGCTGCCGGTGCTCGTCATGGAAACTGTAATATTGGACCGCTAATTATTTCTTAAACTATCGATGCGATGTACATATGCCTGGGTGGGCGGCGATTTTCTAGAATCGATTTTGTAGATTGGCTTGTTCGCGAATTATTGTACCGGTGGTTTTCAATTATCTAAGATCGAGATATCGACCACCGAATGTGACCCATTTGCAAAATAGTATTGTGCAAAAATTACTGCGAATTTTGTGCAGGTATGACAGAGCTGGTAAAAGATATAAGAGACTTTATTGAAATTGTTAAAGAAGCATATTTTTATTTCGACCAGAGCTTGACTTCTACATCTTCTGCTAGCTCATCAGAGGTACATCCGATGCAATAAATGCATTTAGTAATTCCTCATGACCGAATCTTCACAACCTCGACGATCATAAATCATAAAATTCGTCTCCTCGTGGCCCCAGCGTTGGAAACAATAAATAATCGCAAATGCTGAGCGAGAAGTAAAAATTCACAGACAAGCCAGCGACAAAAGAGAGGATCGTTGCGCGTCTCGGGTCGACGAACGAGGATGAAAATAAGCGAGAAAAAGGTGTGTGCGGTTGCGAGCCACGTAGACGACGACGGCGACGACATCGTTCCGAAAAACGAACGATCCGCCGATGTTTTATCGTTCGGATGTTCCGCATCGCGGGAAAAGCAATTGAAACGAATCAGAGATTACGCGCGCACGGGCCAGCAAAAAAGGGGCGCGTCCAACCGAAGGGCTTTCGCGAAAAACACTTACAGCAGCGTAGACGGTGGCGGCAACGCAAAATCGCTGTTGGACCACGGCCAAATCGAGTATGGATTTTTAATTGCTACGCCGAAACGCGACCGCGACGAGACGTCGTTTTCGATAGCGCCTAGGATGGTAACATGGCCTAGGGGGCAACACGGTGCCCGGTTTAATTGAATGACGATAAATCGAGAGAGAGAGAGAGAGAGAGAGAGAGAGAGAGAGAGAGAGAGAGAGAGAGAGAGCGTCGAGGACGTGCAGCCCAATCGACTCGCGTTTCGGAACTCGCGCGCGTTACACGCGTTGACAAACGATAAATAAAGTCGACCACGATTCGGACGGCCGGCCAGTCCGGCAATCGATATGTACTGCTCTTTGCTTCGTTAGCGAATCACCGGTCGCTGCTCCGCGAATTAACCGTATCGAATGCGAGCACGCCGGCCCCGGTGCGAAACCGTCTCGCAAACCATCGAACCAGTAGTTAATCAATTTTTCTGGAAACCGGCCTGATACCGTGAATTTCCTCTAAATCCAACAACTGACTCGAAGAAGGAAATTTAACCGTGTGTCCCTGATTTTCTTAGATCGTACAGTTCCTGTTTTCTCAATTTTTGTCGTGTTTTCGGTTGAGTTGACAATGTGTTGAAGAGTTTCTTTCCACGTCGAAAAGAGCAACGCGTTGCCCACCTATCGAGACAGGAATATTTTTAGGAGGACGCAGTATGTGGCATAGCAACGATTATACCACCGCTGCGAGCTACTATCCGAAGAAAGGATCTCCCGGCGATGGAGGAGAGGAAAAAACGGATTAGGGGTTGGTCGAAAAAGACGGGTTCGAGAAATCCCGCGGATTTCGGGGCTCGTCCCTTTCCCTCTTACGCTCCTCTCCCTTTCTCATTTCTTTCACGCCGCTCTCTCTACCCATCGGGATCCTCTCTCGTGGGTCCCATGGGAAATCGGTCTAAACGGGATTGTCCGAAACAGGTTCTCGAAGATCACCACGCCATGCGCCACGGCGCGTTTCGGAGAGTAGCCGGCACCGGTGACCGTGACAAATCGTCGTCGCCTCGAGGCTATCGATCACAATGCGAGATATTCAAATGAATGAGGAAAAGACCGCCACAAACAGTCCATTAAAAATGGATCCACCGCGGCTGATAGCCGAGTTATCAGCTGATCGGAAAGCTTTCCCGTATCTCGATAGCCATCTTGAAACGCGAATATTGTCTTGCCAACGGCCACGAAAGATCACGCTAACCGATATCGTGTCTCCACGATGACCGTGAATTTCTTGCATTTGTCAAGCGAACCTTGCACTACGATGTGTTGCAAAAATTATTTAGCGTTATCTTATATTTTTGCAAGTTGTATAGAAGCATTCTGCAAGTTGCTAAATATCTATATGCAAGATTAAACCTTTGCATTCGAAGCTACCATGACTCCAAAATTAGACCGTATCATCTAATCTAGAGTATTTTCGTTGGATATGATCAGTTCATTTTACGCCACAGTTGAACGTTCAGCAATTTATTAAGTGAGAAGCAGAAAACAAGTAGAAGTGATATTCTCCCGGAGTGCAATTGTGTCTCGCGTATATTTATTTTCATCGCAACCGCATAAAATCCACAGGCCCAGACTTAACAGATTCAGCCAGTAGAAATTGCGCTACCGTTTCAAGCTAGGAGCAAGTTACTGGCAATGATTGGCGTAAAATCCCCCAGAAGCTTCACCTCGAGTTATGGTTTATTCACTTTTGTCGGGTCGCAAGATGTAATCAAATCGTAACAACGGCGGTGCAAGCTGCGAGATTTACAGGCAGCGAATAGAGTGACATGGGAGAAAAAAAATCTGTCGAATGGGGAGAAATCTGACTCGGGACGGCCCTGATCCGAAGTTATCCGAGCCGCGGTAGAGAGAGTGAGTGAGTGAGAGAGAGAGAGAGAGAGAGAGAGAGAGAGAGAGAGGGGTCCGATTATATTAAATGGTTGGTAAAACGGTCTGCTTAACATAGCGTTTATCTGCTCCTCTTGGTTTTAGTACTTTTTCACTGCCTCGTCAGCCATTGCCCATAAACTCTACTACAAGCGTGGCCCTCTCCTCCGCTCTTCATCCCTGTTCGCTCACGGTCTCCGTTACCCTATACACATTTTTCTCGGTACACTCTCGTCTCTGACCTAACGCAAGAGGCGCACATGTACACACGTCTGCCATCGCACGGCCATGTGTCCACCTCGACGACGAACGAGCGTCGGTATATACTTAGCAACGGGACTCATAAAGAATATAGAACCATTAAAACGAGTCATCCTCTTGAGCGCGCTCATCACACTTCGACGCCTTTTTTGTTTACGTAAATCTTCCGCCTCCTCCGCCGAGTCCTCATCCTCCTATACCCTCCGTTTTCATCTTCGCCACCATGAACAGAGTCAGGAACGACTCTCGCTTTTCTTTCACGAGTACCGATTAAGCCCCCGGGCCCATTCAATCGTCGAGCATTACGCAAAGTGTTGCGCCCGCGAAGAATTCGTTCGCGTTTTATCCGACGTTCAAACCCACTACGAACCTAAAAACGCTCAGATCAAGGTCTCAACCTCGTTGGAAACCTGCGAAATTGTGATAGTAAATTCTTGCATCCTGGAACTATGATTTTTGGTAAATTTGAGGATTCCTATCAGTCGCCAGAATCTTTTTCGAGAGCTTTGCAAATAGGGCACTGTTCTCGAATAATCATGTTGAAGCTGTTTAAGGAGTAGCATCCCCTGTTTGTTCTCTAGTAAAAGATAATACCGGACCTAGGTTCTGCAGGTCTAGAAATCCCCAGAAACGTTTCACTCGCAACAAACAACGTACAATCGACAACTTAAATTGCTTGTATGAATTTCTGTTTTTAAGGTTTGCAGTGGAGGGTGAGCAGCCTCCCTCTTTTGAAGAGAAGTCAAACGAAAGCCGCGGCTGCGTTTAAGGGGTAGATCAATTTTTTTCGGGTCGTGTGCATAGGGAAAGGAGAGCATTGGTATAGCGACAATGGGAGCCGGTTTGCTGCGCCCTTTCGAATTTTTATCGAATGGACATATACAACGGACGCTGTTCGTGGAATGTCGTCGACGTCGAACCCTCGACCAGCACAATACCACCCTCGTCGCGAGAAAGGAGACTGGCCGATGGCGAGACAGTAGGGAGGGAAAAGGGGAGCGAGACAGAGAAAGCTGTGTGTAGGATATACACATATACTTATGGCGGAACGACGTGAAAGAGGGTGGCTTAGCATGAGGGGCGTGGTGGCCCCACCACCCCCATCAAGCGACCAGGCAGAAACTACTTTTGGGGTAGCCGACCCACACACCTCCTTCTCTCTACCTCCCCCCCAGGGGGGGGGGGTTGCTCCCTGTGTCTGTTCGAACCGAGCCGAGCCAAACCGAGTAGAAGCCAGCCACAGAGCTAGCTAGCTAGCTAGCTAGGCTATCAAGAGAAAGAAGGACACACAGCCTGAGCCAAGCCACCCCTCGCGCCCGAAAAATAATTGCGCGTTTCGTGGTCTCTTGATCCGCGCGTAAAAGTAATCCAAACATCGCATAAAAATTATGTTTACGAGTTTCGAATGGGCGCAGGGGTCCCGACCCTGCGCCGCCACGCTCGGGGAACGTATCAACAGCCTCCTAGTGTGTCGTTTTCTCTCTCTCTCTCTCTCTCTCTCTCTCTCTCTCTCTCTCTCTCTCTCTCTCTCTCTCTCTCTCTCTCTCTCTCTCTCTCTCTCTCCCTCTCTGTCGGCTAGATAGGGATCTCTTGTTCTAGGAATTTCTCGGATTGTTTAGAACGACTCCTAGAGGCGGTCGGTGCACAAGAGTTTACGAGGTGATCGTCCGTACACTTTTATGGAGTGTGCTCCCTCCTCTTATCTCGTCGGCGTCTATTTAATCGGTAGCTGGTTATCGTTGCGTTTCGGCGACGATGACTGGCCGATACGACAGATTATCGCGAATAACAGATCAATGCCGAATGATTTCCAGTAATTTATCGCATACCAAATTTTGATTCTTGTTTGGCAACTGCGGCGCAACCGACTTGAACCTTCACCTACCACTAACCTGCTAAGAAGCAGTTGTTCAATCAATCTTCTCCTGAAAATTGTGACTCCAAAAGAAATTCTTTGGTTGTACTATTCAATTTAACTTCCTTGTTTGCGAATAAAATTGCTCGGTCTCTCTTAAAAAAATTTATCAACCCTTTGCACTAGAATGACTACTCCGAGACGCAACTCGAAACTGTCATATCATTGGTCAAAACAATTTTGATATTGTTAAATTCGCCTGTATTTAATGTCTTGATTTTGATGTTAATGTTGGATCTATCGTTAGACTATCAAAGGCAAGAGGAATTTTTTAAAAAGAAAAAATAACTGTCTATTTGGAACTAATCAAAACTGTCGAGGCGGTCAGAAGGACTCGCTCTAAACTTTCTATTTTAACACGTTGACTGCCGCCGCGTCGATCATACATGGGTGACACAATTCTTCGTGGATCTTTCAAAATTAATTTGTCATTGAAATTTGTACGATATAGAAGATTTCAAGAAGTAATCCTTATGACAATTAACCTTTACAATTTTGAATAGAGTGATTAAATTACTTTGATTTTGGAGGATGATTGCTCTGGGCGCACGCAGTTGCCAGCGTTAAGAAGGTGTAGGCAAAGTGTTAAGAAATGGTTGCGCGAACAGCTGGCGAGATAAACCGCAGATTTTCAGCGGACCGACGTATCGTTAATTTATGGGAGGCGCAGCCGCCGGTGGTAAATATTGAAGTACAATTAGTGACGCACGATCGCATGAGCGGCCTGACGCAAAGGTAGGCGCCGGGTGCCGATGCGAAGCAGCACTCACCTGTTTTCTCCTTGATCTCGCACAGGACCGAGAACAGGGCCGGCTTCATTCGATGGCAGTTCAGCGTGTGTTTCCTGTGAGCGGAACAGAAACAGAAAACGTTCGACGTTTAAATAACGAAACACCGGGTACATCCGAAAATAACGTTGATCGTGTTTGCGCGCGTGTGACGCGTCAACGTTTTGGCACACGTTGAACGATCATGGACCAATAACGCGAAGATAAACGCGGCCTTATCGCCGTGCTTGTTCGCAAGAAGCTGCATTACGGCTTGTCATTACCAACACACGCGTATACGGTGCTACCGTCACTGAACGGCTCGAAAACGGCGATAGAAAATATTAAGAACACCTCGTAAAGACAATGTCCGGCGTTAGACCCGCAAGGTAACAAAGTCGCGGCGGGCGCGAAAACGATCAACGTAATCCGTTCACATCGCAATTTTCTCGGTACATGTGCTAACAAACGTGACATCAAAGCGATCCGTAATGCCACCGCGATTCGCCTAATGCAAATATTTTTTCGCGAAGCGGCGCGCTGGAACGTGTGAAAATGAAATCAACGCACAGTCGTTACGAACTTTCCGAATGCATTGGTTGTTCATACTAGAACTGCCGGGCGATTATTGCTACAGGTCTTATAACAGAACGTTAGAGTTCTCTGATAATTGATGTTCAATCAGAAAAATCTTAACAAGAATAGGTCACTAATATTAGATAATACTTGATTGTTTAAACTTCAGTCTTATTCATTGAAAACAAAATGATTAAAGTCCTCTAAAATATAGGAGAGACATTGAGAAGCCTATTGCAGCCTATTTTTTAAAAGAATACGCTGAAACATCCTCACAGTCATAACAGTTGTCCAGCCCACTCGTATCAGCTCATGTGTGTAACGCAGGAGTGGGGTGGACAGCTATTATGACTGTGAAGATATTTCAAGTGTCTTCTTCCGAACAGTAGACCATAGTAGGTTCCCAGTGGATAAACTATTAATATATAACAAGATACGTTAACATCAGTTAGGTCGTTACTAAATACAAAACTTTGATGAGTGGCTGCAGTCGCCATTAATAAACAATGCAACGTTCAGTGACTATAAATAGTAAGTGAATTAATCGTGGTTAAAATATCACTACAAAAACAAGACTGAAAACTTCATTTAACAATCGCTACGACTTTCCAATGATTCGTTTGACATTCGATCTTGTTAAAAACCATTACAGAGAATTTTGTTACGTACCAAAACGACCAAAGTCGTGGACGAACGCAAAATTTTGACGTGTGTCTATACACGCCATTAATACACTAAGGGAGTGCAACGTTGAGCGACTATAATCGGTAAGTAATGGGTTTTAATTTTCTAACAGAAACATGACGGAAAATCTAATTAACGATCGACACAATTATTTCGGAGAACGAATTCATCGAATAAGCGACCGAAGGGAAAATCGTTCGAAATTGGTTGTTCGTGCCGCGGCTACTCCGGCAGTTCTGGCGTTAAAAATGGCGGCTGATCGGATGTCGACTAGAATGATTTACCTCGCTTGCGCCTCGTCTAAGCTCTGGTCGGTGATGTTCATGATTTGCTGAAGGATCTCGCCGATATCCTGTTTCCTGGCGTCCGCGGCAGGATCGGGGCCCTGCGTCGCGGTTGCGTCGACGGGCCCCATGCTTCCGTACCCGCCGGTGTTTTGGGCCCCCTGTCCCTGATTGCCACCCATCAGACCAACACCTGATCCACCGTGTTGCAGCATCCTGCTAGTTTCATCCATCAACCGTGGACCGCAGCGATGGTATGTTATCCCCCTCCTTTTTTTTTATTTTATCTCCTCTATATTCTTATATATATTTCTCTCTCTCTCTCTCTCTCTCTCTCTCTCTCTCTGTGTTCCTCTATTCTTCTACTTAAGTTTCCTCGTTGTCGACGCAACGTCGAGTTCGTTTACACAGTAGACAACACTCGCGGACTACGGTCTATATATCGTATACCAGGTGTCGCGGAAAAACACGACCGTACAAAACAACCCGTACCGCTCTTTCACTCTTGAAACGACTTCGACGATTCCTGTGCGTTGTTTGTTTGTATTATTTTTTTTTTCTGTATATACCTTTTCGATTTGAAAATACGTCTCGCATACACACGTGCTCTTTTTCTCTATCTCTATCTCGCTCGTGCGACACTTCGTATATGGAAGCCCGGGGCAGCAGCAGTAGTAGCAGCAGCAAACGTATACGCGGTTTCGTGACGACGGTTACGGCGTCGGCGGCGGCCGGCCCGCATGCACACTCTCCTTTCACTCGGTCTCTCGAACACTCGGCAAGGATACTCGGTCGAAGCTGAGGAAAATCGGCGGCGTTCCTCGAGCCATCCGCGGCACGGACGACGTCACACACCAACTCTCCTCTCCCTCCGCCTTAGAAGGCAACGCGCGGACCGACCGTTGTCTGTCGCTCTTTTCACTCTTCTCGGCCGCGAGCGACTGCTACGCTCCTGGCCTGATGCACGCGCGTGTACGTGCGTCCGTGTGCGAGGCGCCGTGGCCGCCTCGGTGTTCGTGCGTGCGTGCGCTAATCGGCGGCCATAACAGCCGCCGTCGGCCAATCAGAGCGCCCGACTCATCGCTGCTCCTCGTCCAACCAATCCGCTCGCCGAGCTCTCTCTCTATCTCACGTGGATCGTCCGCGTGCGCATCCACTTTATTTACGACGCGACCTCGCCGCCTTTTCCGTAGCCGCGTCCTCCTTAACCTGTATCGCAGACACCTCGAGAATCTCGACTAGCTTCGAAAACCCATTACTCTCGAGATACACCGTGTAGAAATATCCTGATCGCAGTCCTTCAAGAATATCTTTCGAAGACCAACCGACGACGTCCTTTACCCGTTATTACCACAGGCGCAAACTCCGCCCATTTCTACTTGTTTTTTTTTCCCGTCGCCGTTGCCGTTCGATTTCTCGCACGCGTCCACGTTCTTCCCGCGCGAAAACTTGTCGCAAAAAATAGCCAAAACTGAACGGTCCAGCGCGATCTCGTCTTTGCGAACACTGTGCAGGTAAAACGAGGAGACTTAGGGCTCGAGAAATGTAAATTACAACCCGCTAATGCGCAGGCCCGCATCGTAAACATGGCCGCGCGGTCGGCCATTTTTGTAGCGCGGCAAAATACGAACGGACGATTTTAACGTTCCGTTATTCTTGCTTTTAATTACGTTCTCGATTAAAAATTAATTATTTCAAGTCAAGATATTTACTATTTAGTCTTTGTTTTATCGAAAACTCTAGATGTGATAAAGTAATTTTTCATTACAGTAAAGGTAATTCACACTCGATAGGGAGAAAGTTATTTTACTATGAAACATGCTAACATGCTAACTACGTTTCAACGATTTTTTAATTGCCGTAGTATCAGATGGTAGTATTTTAGAATTTCACGAGTTTCCCTTACGTTTGGAACTGTCAGGTTGCGTTTCAGTGACATCTATACGTGTCTCACACATACCTGTAATCCGTACTGTACTGTTCTGTTTACGTTTACAGCTCCGGCTCCGGTGGGCTCCGAGCAGTGATGGTATATTGCGCTTGTTACACGCGCATGCGCGACGATTTTAGCGTCAGTAAAGTACAAACTTGAGCTAAAATGGGGTACCTTGGTCACCTCGCATAATTCCACAAAATTTTTTTTTTTATTTTCATATATCAATCAAGAATTTTGGAAGCATTGTGGTCTACGCTTTCTTGTAGCTCCTTTTCCAATAGTTGCCATTATTATACAGTTGAATATATTAACATTAACTTGCCAAAATTTCGGAGCACGCTCGCCCTGTCATGTCGTCTTGCACTTTCCGATGGGATCCCGCCAATAACAGTCCCCCTCTACTTTCCCCACAAGATCAGGACGTACGTACGTTCCTGCATTTTTTCGCGCATGCGCGTATAACAAGCGCAATATACCATCACTGGCTCCGAGGCGAGGTTCGTTCCAGTTCGTTTCTAACCAGGCATTTTAGTAAAGTTTAATATAAACATCGAATTTTCATTTGTATATATTGAATTGTCGTACAATATTTTCTTACGGTTCATGTATACTGATACGAAATTATATGAAATGAAACGTATACTGTGCTTGTGGACGATATAACCAAGAAACGAAAGAAACACCGGGAGTACAAAACAGTGTCAGAACGAAAGAATATTTTTATTTTTTACTGGAACACTGTGAAAAGTTTTAGACAAATATGGATTATGAAAAGTACTACGATAGAAAGAATCATTTATATGTGATACATTTTGCGAATACCAATGGATATAGTATTGACGAACTCAAGACGATGTTTTCCACTTATGGAGAAATGACTGTAGATTGTCGCCAACAATTTGGTTTATGTTTTATACGATATCGAAATTTAGAAGACACCATAAAATGCCTAAATGGCTTTAAGGATCACAAGTCCATTAGGATATTAAAACATAAAAACAAAATGGGAAACTCCTTCATTGGCAAGAATGCTACCAAGAAAGAACAGAAGTTTCCAGAGAAAAATTTAGGTAGTTCCTTAAATATTACAGAATCCAGCAACAAAGTTGGAAATCACAAGCAATTTGATCAGAATAGTTTGGTCAGTAAAAGAGACAGTGATCGTGACCGTTCGGTCAGTAAAAGAGACAGTGATCATGACCGTTCTGTGTGCAGCTATTCGATCAGCTCAGAAATTTCTAACCAGGATGAAATTCCTTCTTTGACCTATAATAATAAGATAAAAATTGTTCAAGCCGAAGAAGTGATTATAGCAAATATTCATCCCACTTTAGGGTTACAGGACATATTAAATCTTTTCAAAGATTTTCCTCCAATATGCACAACTTTTATAGAGCGAGTACCACACACTGAAATAAGATACTGTCATGCTTATTTCAGGACTGCCAGTGATGCATTAGCAGTTGAAAAGAAATTTGACAAGTTTTTCCTGCATGAGAATGTCCTTATTGTTCTGAGATCACAGATGTTAATTGAGGAAGCATTGTTTAAGTAAATGTGCGATATTAAGTTGCGTCCTTAATTTACAATCCCTCTGTTTGTGTTAAATTTATTGTAATGTATAATGTATAATGTAAATAATTTGTACAGCGTTGTATCAATTGATATATTCCATTATAATTGATTTCCTTTTAAATTAAAAATCTAACAAACTTGAAGGTATTACTTTAGTTTTTGCATGGATCAGAACCTATATACATCATTTTTTAACATATTAGAAGTATATAGCATTTAGGTTGGCATGATTTAGAATCCACTGACTTGTTCAAACGTTCATTAATGAAATGAAGTTTGTTTAAGAAAGAGAAATTAATTGCTTTCTATTGCTTTCTATTTCTTCTAAATTCTGGGCGTAAGCACTCTCCATTCCTCTTTGCTACAACAAAGCCCCTCATTATTGCCCCTCATTGTGATACTAGGTGGCGCAACAGATGATTTTAACAAATGTTAACTAAAATTCGAGCGATTTTCTCGTTATAATATGAATTAAAAATATTAATAACTAAGAGGTTTATTCTAAATTTGGACATTTTATACGCATCAACCTAGTAATTGAATTTTGTGATAATTAGAAAGATGCAAGGTGCCTGTTGTTTATGAGTTTGCGCAGTAGAGTGGAATTTCTAACCTATTCTACACAATCTCCGGTTTTTCGGAGGTGGAAACGTGTCTCTGTTTGTGACTCTGTGTTATTTATTTTACTGTTGTTATACACGTGCGTTCCGACAAATATGCAGTTGAAAATGTCAAAGCCATTTGACAAGAATCTAGTCAGACGATTGTTAATACAGGAAGACGAATTTATTTCGAATATATTTTCGAAAACTCCGTTTCCTCAATCAAAACTAGGTAAAAATATAAAAAGATAGCATAACCTTAGAAATCTATACAATGTTTCCTACGATGACAGAAATAAATGTTTATTCATTTCAGACGAAAACAATAAAATAGTAACACATAATGCCAAAACCATGTCGAAAGGTAGGTTCTCCGTAGCATTTACACGATCCTCGTATCGTTTGTTATTTGCCGATTTTGATTATGTTTTTTTTTAACCAAAGCTAGAGGTTTTCCGAAAACTACCGGAAATGCAAAAAGAGCGAATACGTTCGAGGAATTACACGCGAAACTCGAAGGTTTGAGAAACGTGAAAAGATTGGAGTATAAAGATAAACAGTTGAAGAAAAATTTAAAGAATAAAATGAAAAAGATTTCGAAGAGAGAGGAGCGCATAATGCAAAGGAAGATGGTGCAAACTGAGCAAAACGCAACCAGAGGGTCTAAAATCAAAAAGGAGGACAGCGAAATGCCAAAGATCCCCAGGCCTAAGCCTGTATTCAATTCGGAAGGAAAAATGGTGTTCAGCAAGTTTGATTTTTCTGAAATTGGAACTAAAAAGAAACCACCCAAAAATGCGAAGGATCCGAAGAAGATTTTGCTCCAATTGAAACAGAACAAAGAGAAGTTGAAGGAAATGGAGCAGTCGGGTGAAACAGAGAAGGCTCAAGAGATGAAAGAGAAGCAAGCATGGAATGCTGTTTTAGCGAAAGCCAGTGGAGAAAAAGTAAATGGAAAAAATCGGAATAAATTTGCGTCTATTTGCAGCTTTGTATATGACTATCTATATCGCTCTATTACTTTTAGGTGAAGGACGATCCTGACTTGTTAAAACGAACGATAAACAGAAAGGAACAACAAAAGAAGCACAGTACCAAGAAATGGGATTCGAGGCTAGATAACGTTCAAAAGGGAATTCGGGAAAGGCAGGAGAAACGGCAAGAGAATATCACGAAGAGGAAAAAGGACAAAAAATTGAACAAGCTGAAAAAAGCAGCTAAAAGGGGACGGGCGACGCCTGGATTTTAAATAACTGGACCGTCGTGGTGTAGTCATTTATTCTGGAAGACTTTCGCGTGTATTATACACTGTTCACTGCGCGTAATTTACTTGAAGGTTGTTGTGTTCAGGCCTTGGAAGTTGCATGCCGTGAGAATCGTACGAATGTATACATAATTCGTTGGAACATAATGGGACAATACACAGAAACATTAAATGATGAGGATTAATTAGCTTAAATGATATAGACACGAGAGTACCGCTGCAATTAGCCCATGCTCGATATGTATATAATAATACATAGGTTGACGAATTTCGTTCGCGAATTGGACAGTGAATCTGCGTACGCAATACTACTGTTTATAATGCTTTATTTATATACTTCGATCGTTTATTTTTCTTTCTTTCTTTATTTTTTTGTCTTTTTTGTACACGATGTTAACAAGTTTTGTATTTACATTAACACACTCGTAGCGTACACGTATCTTATTACCTCGTTAAGTAACTTTCGTCATGTAAAAAGCGAGATGGCTATAACGTGCTTGACAAGTTATGCCGGTAAAAAATTTAGTTCCTTTACGTCGCGCGTCTCTGACGCATTTATCCAGTTTTGATAGTTTCTTCTTCCTCTGTTTCGCAGCGCGTGTATTCTTTGAAACTAGTTCATGTTGTGGCACTTTTCGTAGTACAGTCCCGCGGTTTTCGAATCGAACGCATACAGATCTTGACTCTGCCGAAGCGGACACGTTCGTTGAAGTGTTCAGTAGATGATCGGTAGGTCGAGGACGAGAGCTTCGATGTAGCCGCCCTCATTAACCTCCTGCTAGGTGTCTCCGAGAACCGATGTCACGGAATTCGCGTGCGTCAAAGCCGTCCACAAAGGACTGTGATCTACAGGCAGTGGTACCGCCGATTTCGCTGGTCGGGGAGACCTGGAAAATAAAATGATTGACCATTAGAAAATTGTGCATTCGTTCTCGAAAATATTCACGGAGTCTCTCTACTCTAACGACTATGAAAAAACACCTGTTGCATTCTTTTACAGTCTCGTTAATTAAGACGTTGACTGTCACGTTGTTATGTGAGCGACATAGAAATTAATTTTTATTACAATACATTGGAAAGACTTTCTATTGGAGAATGCAGAGAGTCTAGAACAATAATCACTATGATTAATTTTCTCTTTCCACTTTTTGGGATTGTGTAGTTTGCCAATCAACAATTATTTGGTGGATAAGATTATTATTTCTCCTCGCGAGAAAAATGTCTATATTTCCTGAAGTCAATAAAAATTTCCTATTAGTATGAAACAACATTTGACACATATTCTTTTTATTAACAATCTTCTAAGGAATGAAAACAGCCCTCAATAGTATACGTATTGTCGAAAAACTTTTTTGAAATGCGTGGTTTTTGATCGCGAGTCCAATCACGTAAACGAATCATTGAAAAAATTATTTATTTAAAAATTGTACCGAAAATTTTGTCATGAAGATGCCAATGCCAGTGTCCTGTCGAAAGTGGGAATCCCCTAATTTCCGACAGAACGTGATCCGTTGTCGGCAACGTAGGAACTGTTCGGAGCATGCGTTCGCAGTGAAATTTCGCTCGATAGCGTCGTATCAGCTGAAGGAAAGCTAGATTCCTCGGCGCTCTATGCTTCCGGTGGGTCGTTTAAAAAATATTGGCGGGTAAAGATGAATTATGATTTACTGGTGTTAGAGGACGTGAGCAAAAGTTCAACCTGGGCGGTACCAAAACTGGATGCTAGTCTGGACTGCTGAGTTCTAGTGCGGTGCTCTGTTCAGGATCCGATCTCTCTTCAACCACCGTATCCAATTCCAACGATGGAAACGTGCGAGAATCTCGATCGCTTCGTAGCGACACCGCTCTCGTTGGACGATCAATTCCCACTGTTACACAGAAATCAAATTATAATTACCCGTGGACCGGAATACTTCATATTGTTGACTTGTACAAATTAATTCGCTGCCCTCTGTCATTCGCAGAAAACCAAAAATTGTATTTTAACCCTTAATTACTCGAGTGGAGTTTCCGGCACTTTATAAATGTCTTCAAACACTGCGGATTTTTATGCAACATAAAAATTGTCTGCACTGATTGCAAGAGACGGGAACCAAACCAGACGGATTCCAATTGTTTAGTTGTAACGGCCACGAATTAATTTGCACCCTAGATGTATTAAGAAGAACTCGTATCATCAAGCAAACCCGCGAATAAAAGCGCGAGAACGCAGCAGGAATACTAATTGCACTCGAACGTATATACAGAGTACAGTATTTAAAACAGGTCACCTGAATATCTCGCTTGTTATCGATAATGGGAGAAAATGGATTGAGTGAAACTCGTCGTTGCAGTCGACCTTGAACGACCTTGAACGACCTCTATAATATAGATCATTGCCCTAGAAACGCCCTATCGTAATATAAAAAAAAGAAGCTTTTCATTCTGTTAACTCTGCGTGTGACATAAGGACAAATATTTGTTAAAAAAATAGTATCTAAGTCTTTTGGGTACTTGTTTATAATCATACGAAAAAGTGAGTTTTTCTTTAGTTGTGATTAATGCTAACTTAGAGCAGAAATATATAAAAAATTTTCATCGGATGCAATTGTTCCCATTATCGACAGCAAGTGAGAGTGTGACCCGTTTCAAATGCCGCACCCCGTGCGAAAACGCTATAAGACTGCCGCGCCATTACGGTAGTTAGAATACAGTCGTATGCGAGATAAAGTGAAACGTACATTGCCAGGCTTGCAGAGCAAATTTCGAGTCGAGGTTCAGCTACATGCGGATCACGATATCGATTAATTTGATTCATGCTTTTGCATCGGGAACACGAAGAGCTAGAAGCTGAAAACGTTTAGCGAAAGGGCTCAGGGCTCTCGTCGATTCGGTTCAACCACGAAGAACGCATTTCGATGCAGATCAGCGCCGATTCACCGCGACCAATCATCTCTCGCCACGGCTGTTAATTCTCGTTCTTTCTAATGCCGTTCCAATGCGCGCGCGTTCCTTTTCGGCGGAACTTTAATTAAGTTCTACGCCGAGTAATGCAACTGCAGCAGCGGCGGCGGCGCGGCGGGCAGAATGCATGTGCATTTAAGGAAAACGAACCGCGCCGGTTCTCAGAAAATTCTAGCGTCTCTAGAGACGAAATCAAGCAACAAACCAGGATGAAAATGCTTTACCTAAATCCTCTTTAGACGCTGCGCTTGACGGGATAGAATGAAATAAGGGACATGTATTTTAGTTCTTTCAGCATCGACACTGTTCATTTGAGCATTTTGCTAGTTATCGGAGTTAATTCTCGTTGATCGGAAGCAGGGTTTCAATCGATTTCAAAAATCACTGTGCAGAATTGTCATTTATTGCAGTTCTGATTAAAACAGTTAGAAATAATGTTTATTCGAAATAGCTTTTCCAACTGCTATCTATTTTTGTTTGTGTATCGATTCCGAAGCGGTTCTAGAATCGATTCTCGTCTATTTTCTGCGGTGAAGTTTATTCCGAACTCCCACTACTCGTCAATGGAGTATAACATGGTCGAACAACACGACATTCTATTGATTCGTTTATATTCTATAGAAAGTAACACATGAAAATATTTCACGAATATTGATATGATTTATTCAGTTAGTTACGCACGAAAGGAAATAAAAATTGATAATTCCATTTATTTACTTCCTAGTCCCAATAATATAATAATATATGAACATGAAAAATGTATAGCTGCTTTATTCATTTCAACGATTTATTAGAAATCAATACCGCATGGGTAAATGTTTCTTCTTCTTCTTCTGTAATAATTTTGTAAAAACTGTGCATGCATGCATGCCAGTAATCTGCAGCTGCGGTAATTAGCGATATCAATTACGGAAACGTCGATACGGGAATCCATCCTACAACCGTTTCAAAACGGATACGGAAATTTCACATCTTCGTGAAACTTATTCGAAATATTAGCTGTTCACAACTAGACTGCGGATTTTTATGGAAAATATGAATTATGTATGCTTGGTACAGATTTATCTTTTTTTTATTACTTTTTCTAACCATTCCACCTTCACATTAATATACTGCATCGCTTTCATTTAAATTTTGAACATATTATACATATATGGATTATTCCATAGCACGTAATTCAATAAATTGAAAACATGGACGCTTATCAGTTGCGTGAAGAATAATATTCAGTTAGAAATAAATAGCCGGAATGTTATATAATTTTTTAAACGTTTTCACTGGCTCGCAATCGATGCACTCGCTTTTATCACCAGTGCATCAAATCCGCAGTCCATTCGCAGCCACTTCAAGAGTCTTTGTCGATATCATAACAGTTCTTCGAGCCTCGCTTAAACGGCATAACAGTATAAATTTACGATCTTTCTACCGGTCCGCGTATCGCGTCAATCGCTCAAAGAGAAAAAAAAATGGCGGCGCCTTGCGTTTCATTTATCGCCGGGCATTATCGAGACGATAAAAACGGCATCGACGATCGCGTCAAGATCATTGTGTTCGAAGTGCCATGCGAACCTAGTCGGGGCACCGATGATCAAGATTTACAGGAAACCGATAAAAGCGTTCGCGTAGTTTACTTTCGCAACACCGTCCGAACGAAGATTAAACATTTTCGTTTCGTCGACCGCGCTCGATCGCAGTATCGCGATTTGAATTTCAAGCATTCCGGAATCGACGCATGAACCGGGGACATTCAATCTGGTTTAATGCCTCTTCCGCTCTCTTTATACGTTGACATCGCGGTACCGTGCATCCGCACGCGTTTATATGCATATACGAGCGCCATTTACGGAATCGTCGACGACCGCTATGCCGTGAATTTGCGTGCATTCGAGCGCGCGCGGGTATTCCGACGCGTCTGAGTAGAAACGCGAGACCACGGAAGCTGCTCAGGTTGTTAATGAGGCAGGGGCTGCTAAAATACAAATATCCCGTGACCCCTTTCCATCGTCATCACGGAACGTAAGAAGACGTTTCACTGCGTTCGCTACCGTCATCACGAATATGTGACGTTCACAGTCTCGCAGTACACTTAAGCATACTCAAATTAATTTTATACCATCTGATCCATTTTTAGTAAGGCCATCTAAATATCTCTTCAGGTTATTGTGATGCAAAAACTATTTCTTACGTAATATGCATATGGTGTCAATGGACCCATATCTGCCAAGAAAATTTTTAACCCAAAATAATTTTTTTCAGAGTTCATCAAGGTCATCGCTGTTTTTTGATACATAACTGCATTTTTTTTGTTTATTACATCGTGTAGCTGACCGAAAAATAGATTCAGATATGTATAATAGCATGACCTTCGAATGACTTTGATCTTTGAATATTAAAGTGAACACTCCGGAAAAAATAATCTTAAGAAAAAAATAACATTTGCAAAAAATTCACCTTGTGGTACCATTTATATTGCATTAAAAACATTTGTTATGTTATCACTAGACTCCGGATCTTTCTGCAAAATAAAAAGTTTGTGCATCATTTACAACACACAGGAGCTAAATATAAATGTATATTTATCACTAACAATTTTAATACAGTGAAAATAATATATTAATACTCTTAAAGTCTTCTAATTTGTTCACTGTTCTAAATTGCACGTACTCATTTTTACCATAAATGCATAAAATCCGGAGTCTAGTTATTACATTTAGGTGGGCCAGCTTCTATACTTTTTTGTCGAAACTCATAGGACGCAGCGTAATATTTAGACAGTCCATCACTTTCTTCTGGTAAATTGATTCAGCATTTCAGGAGGGAGATACAGGTGTAATTTAATAAAACATTTTTGCGACGGAGGTAGCGAGCTGAAAGATTGATCGATTTTCATGAATTTTTTCAAAGCACACAATCATTTATCTACTTGTCCAACAAGTTTCCCATCATTTTCTACACACTGTTACAATTCCTTGGAATCTAAAGATTTTATACCATTTTAGAACGACCCGAATTTTTACCACTTCCTACCACCCCGTTATGCGAACTCAAGTTCGGCAAAGGTAACGAACCGGCACTCTCGGGATCAGTGTTCCTAGAAAGTTTCGCGTTAGAACTCGCGTAAAGGTGGATCTTCAACGCAGAACGTTAATCGTCGATGAACGAAGAGAAGAAAACATCGCCGTGTTTAAAACTCACCTAAGCGATGAACGGGACTGAAACGAACGAGGCTGAGCGCCCCGTGATCCAGATCGCAGTTTCTCCTCCTGGCTCGTTCCCTCGCAAGCTTCGCTCGTCTTCTCAGGCAACAGATCACCATCAGCGCCAGCAAAGGGAATCCCAAGATGCACGAGACTATCGGTATGATGATGCTCTCCGGAGTCACTGTAAAACAAAAGTATGATTTTCTTCCGATTTCACCTATGATCGAAAGGAATTGCTTTTTTTTGTAGATACGCGGCTGAATTCCACGGTGCCAATTACGGTCTCACCGGGTCCCGAATATCGGCGAATAACTTAACGTGCCCGCAGGTGCACGCTTTCCCGGCTCAATATGTTGCATCGATCAGCTATGCAGGGAACTACGGTGTACGGCTTCCATAAGCTAGCCTTGTTACGAGTCGAACGTGCTGGATTCCTCTGAAGCACACTTTACTATCGTTTCTAAACTCGCCGCGTCGTTATCGAAGCCCCTTCGTGGCCGGTATAAGCGATTCTTTCGGTAAACTGCCTTTGGGATCAAATTTTCAAGCAGGTGTGCCATTTTTAAAGGTGTAAGAACAGTGTAAGCTCCCGTAAAATGTGACAAAAATGCGAGGTCGCAAGAAAATAGTGGAACTACACGATCTAAGAAACCGCGCGGACCGGACGGGTTTTCTTAGATCAAGGCTTTATTGTATAGGGTACTTTTTAAGCAGTTTCTTGATAAAAACGAAATATTGATACGGCCGAATTTTCCAATCTACGATTATTGAGCCTGCAAACATGCATTTATGCAGAATTTGTTCTATAAATATTAAGTTTTATAAACAAATATAAAACAATCGACTGTTCTGTAATATTTAGTTTCAACAAATGTTCGATCGCTCGTCGTCCGGCACAGTCACGCAAAATTGAGTTAGATTTAATGCAAAACGGAGCTGTCTCGCTGCAATTCACACGGTATATAACACGACAACGACACGTTAATTAGCTCACCTGTTGGATACACTAAAATCGTCGGTCTCTTCGACTGCGGTATAGTCGGCATTGTTGGTCGGCCCGCTCTTATCTCGACCGACATGTTCCTCTCGATCTGAAACAGAATTGTTCCACCGTGTAACCAGGTTGCACGCGTTCAATCGCGATTAACGTATTCCGTAATCGAGTCACGCGCCTTTCCGGCTCCGGTCGGAAAAAATATCAGCTTCGTCGCTTCCGGGTAGGTTTATGCAAAAAAGTATGCGAGCCTCAGCATCGTTCGTTAGTCGGCGCGATCCGGTGCTCGCGGAATAAATCTTGCAGCCTCCGGCGTTTCCCGATTTTTTAATTTTCCTCTTTCCCCAGGGCCTAATGCCGCGACCGGCACCGTGGCAATCGCAAACATCAACAGCGAATTCCAATCTTCTCCTTTGACAAATTTTTACCGGCGTAATTAACAGTTGGCTTCTTCGTTAGTTCCCATACGGACGGTTTTTGCCTGATTTTTCTCAAACGGATCTGACGGACTCCAGTGAACCTGGATCACCCTCCGTATCTTTGTAAAAACTTCACACATTTTTCACCATTTTCGAGTAATCAGTGCTGGCGTGTTGATTCATTACTTGCAAATTAAGTGAACGATCTTATTTTCATCTCGTTAGATTCGTTAGATCGTTATATTTTATGCATTTGTAATTATGCGGATCTTTATGCAAAATAAAAATTGTCTGCATCAATTGCAAGCAATAGAAACCAAATATGTAGAACGTTATTTCTTGCCTTAATAATTTTAATAGATGAAAAATATTGAAATCTTCAAAATTTATAAATTTTCCTACAATTTTTAAATTCATCTACTTAAAGTTGCTGTAAATGCATAAAGATCCGCAATCTAATAATTAGACTGTAATTTATGTAACATAAAAATTGTCTGATTAATTATTAGAAACAGGAGTTAAATGTATTTCTTCTCTTAATAATTTGTGTGGTTTATATTTCTCCTATTCATTTTTTTTTTGTCAAAAATGAGCAGACACAATGTCAACTCTTCAACAATTTAATTATAAAAAATTGTCTTCTCCGTCGCTTTCGCGCCAAGGTCTTCAATCTAAAAGTCATGACATCTCGCAAATCGACAAGCGCAGAACGAAAGTGGACAGAAACTGTTACGGGGCAAACATGATCCAGCAGTGGTGCAGCTTTTCCCGTGGAAGGGGGCAGGGCCTAAGAATAGCGCTTCGTCTCTCGAGGAAAAAAGTCGTGTGATAGCGGAGCGTGTAGTTCAATATTGACACGCGAGAATTGACCTTTCACCTGCTCGAGACGAAAGCGCTATTTGCCCCCGGTCCTTTGTCTTCGCAACCCCAGTTTTCCACCAGTTTTCCCCGACCCCTGTCCCCTCTCTCCACGGCCTCCGGAAAGCAATAACGTTAGACGGGTGGCGTCGTCGCTCCCGGTGTGAATATCGGGAACGAGTGAAAACGGCATTTTCGAGTCGAGTGCAAGAATTTCCTCGCTCCTGAATTCTTTCCACGGAGAGTGATCGCGGAGGACTTAATTTCGGTGACATCGCTCCGACTTTGCTCCTCGCGATCACTATACTCGTGGGGGACGCACGAGTCCTCCGTAGGTTCGAACAAGAAATTTTTAATTACCGTTTTAACCGAAGTCAATTTTATAGTCGTCATTCATATACGTCCTCCTATTCGACACCCATTCATTTGTCCATGTTTGAATTTTGTGCTATTTTAGACTGCGGATCTTTATGTAATTTATAGCAAAATTGAGTAGATCGAAATTCAAAATTGTAGGAAAATTTTTAAAATTGAAGATGTCAATATACGATTTCTCAACTATTAAAATTATTAACACTAAACCTACCAAGCTCTAAAAATGACATCATAGAATTTATATAGATTTTCCGTAATTTTTATTATAATATTTGCTTGGATACAAAAGTGTGTATAATCATTTCCCAGTGAAAGTATCATTATAATTTCACAATAATTGTAAAATAACAAACCAGAATCCGGTCATCTGATTGGCTGTGGTAGTGATAAGGGGAGAAATAACATTCTATTTCGACGCAGACAATTTTTATTTTGCATAAAAATCCACAGTCTATTAATGAAATTATTTGTATTAAAGAAATTACTAAACATTTATTCATAAATCGAAATATTCTAGGTCAGAAGGAACGTCTGGTTTTTGAGTTAAAATAGCTCCGAGTTCAAAGGGTTAATTTCGATCTTGCGCGAAACGCAAAGTAAAATATTTTCGTTCTTTAACGAGGATAATGAATTTTGCTCGACGGTTTCCGATATTTCCGTCTGCCTTTCATCGCAGCATCTCGTCGAACATTGCCTGTATAAATCGTCCTAGATGCGCGTCCTTGCTTGAAAAAAGCTCGATCGCGTTCACGAGGCCCCCCGTGAGCCTCGACCCTGACGTAGGAGCGCCCAAGTCCTATCTTAAAACGACGGCTTCGAAACGGGAAACAGTTTTCCATATTCGGGGCGGTCGTGACGACCTCTAGCTATCTCTTTCCCACCTTTGTTCCGTCGCGATTGTTTTAACCGTCGAACGATGGAAATAACTCGACCCATTTTTCGGTCAAATCTCCCGCTCGTACGTGTTCTTTTGATTCTATTTCACAAATAAATGGCGAAAATTGAAAAATGTAGGTAATTAACGATCCTCGTCGAAACTCGAGGCTCGGGAACTTCTGCGTTGGAAGTCGGCCAAAGACTTCTTCCTTTCTTCGCCGAGCTTTGAAGCACGTTTCGCGCTTCGTGCTTCTTCGCTCGAGGATGTCGTAAAAGTTCCAAACCGTTTCACCGATCTTCAAACATGACTTTTCTCGCATCCGTCCTCGCTGGAGCAATTAATTAAAACTCCGCGGTAATTGCTCGCGGTATTTAACGCGGTCGAAATAAACGGCGATCGCTCGTTTGACCAACCACGTTCATTATCACCGTTTCTTTCGTTGCTCATCTTCATAAAATATTTTAGCAGAAACAATTTTAGCAGAGAGTCATGGACTTTCTCAAAATTCATCTGTGCGACGACCGCAATTTTATATTTGACATAAAAGAAATTAAATTAATTTTATATGGTATGTTGTTATCTAAAATTGTTATGCACAGCGTAATATTTGGGGAATTTAACTTGCCTGTGGCCATTTTTATTTTTATAGCCCTCAAGAGAAATTGCTTTCACTCCGAGTTCGATAATATATTTGGCGATATAAAATTGAGAATTCGTCGAAACGAAAAATTTCTGCCCGGTCTCCGTCGCGTTCCCGATCGGAAGTGAGGCGGGAATTGAAAAATGTAATTATTGGATGCAGTTGGAACCGGAGGCTCTTGTATGCAGGCGCATCAGCCTTGGAAATCGTCCAAAGACCTCTTCCTCTTCTCCTCCGCGCGCGTCTTGGCTCCCCGGATCATCGTAAACATTCGAAACCGTTTCAAACCAGATTCCCGGTTTCGGCTCGCCTTTCCTCCGCAAACTAGGTCGTCCAATTTTCCCGTGAAACGCTATATCCCGGCATATTAAAGCTGTGTATTCCAACCTGGGATCGCGAAAACCTGCGCCTACGTCGCGTCGCGTCGCGTCGCGGAGCGAACAGAGGCGACTCGCCGCGCCGGCTCGGTACGCTATTTCCGGAAGCGGAAAGTCGAGCGTTCGTCGCGCGTTATCGATCTTTCAGGAACCACGAACCTTACGCGATACGTTTCGTTATGCATCGAGAGGATGACAAGGCCCTGTGCAGAGGAAACAGGATGTCCCTTAAGTCTGGTGAAATCGGAAGCGAGTGTATCCTTGCGTCGGAAACTCCATCTTTGTAATAATTTAGCTGTCACGTTGGGTCTTATAATTATTAACAATAAACCTTCGGTCAAATGACTGAGTTATAGATTCTTTATTTTACAATTATTAAAATTATGAAGATGCTTACATAAGAAATGATTTAATAAATATCTTTAGTAGAGCACATATTGCAATAAGTCGCGCGAAGTCTAAATAAATTAAATCAAAATAAAAAATAATTTTTATACGGCAACATTTACCTGTTACTTTTAAGGCTCGGTAGGTTTAGTGTTAATTATTATTAATATAAAGTACAGAATTCTATGTAATCTGTTGGAATACAACGATACCATAGAGTCTTAGGTATAAGGGTATATCTTAGGTATAAGCAGTGTCGCCAGAAAGGAGCCCAAACGGGCGCAGTAGGGGAGTACAGCTGCCCTCTCTCCGATGACAGTGGCATATTGCGCGTGCACGACTCTCCCAGTCGCCCCACTAAATCCCCGTCGCGCACGCGCAACGTGCCACGGTCATCGGAGAGAGGGTACCTGTACTCCCCTGAGCTCACAAAATCTGGCGACACTGGGTATAAGGCGTAAGGGGCGGTTTGACTCAGGGACGGAAGGGCCCAGACGAGGGCATAAAGTCGGGACCGTCGCGTCGTCAGTCCGGTAGAAGCAGTTAGCATGAACAGATCGCAACCTTGTACAGTGTTCACTATTAACATATAGACAAAATACAGCACACGCGGAAAACACTGTGGGGTTATTTGAATAAACATCTTTATAATACTAATAAAGTATATACAGTACAAAGTGTAATTACTTAAATAACATACCCACATAAAGACATTTCCAACATAATCAGCTATATAACTTCTGACTGTGCAAGTGGATTGAAATAGTTAATACAGCAATTTTCATAAATTCATACAATGTTTTCACAGTTTTGTATTTCACCAATATAGATTTTTGCCATGAAAAAAGAAGGGATCTAAGTGAACAACGTGAACAGTGTCGAAGCATCTTGCACAGAAGCAAAAACTAAGACCAGCGATTCTGGCGCAAGATTTATCAGCACGAAGGATTACAGGAGTTGTGAAAGTGCTTTAGACGCCACTATACGAGCCCATAATACGAGTTGGACCCTATGTTTCGGAATGAGTAGGGTACAAGTACCGCAGACGAGGTTATCCAGGGTGACTAGGTTAGATAAATGGCAGCGTCGCCATTTAATCAGATCACAGGGCCCGGTTCATCAACGACGTCCTCCGTGGTTGACATTCGCTGTCGCTCAGGAGGGTTCATATATTATCGTACGTGCTTCGCGAATATGTGACTGGGAAACTTTACGAGCTCGAAGAGGTACATACGTACATTTAGGTCTACGTTACCGGCGTATCGAGGCCACGTACATCCTGAAATTTCGCGTGGGTGTTCCCAGAGGCTGCGAATTAACCGGCGGGCGCGTTTCCGGGGTTGCAAAGAGCGTTCCATTTGGGGGTCGCGCAACAACCTGGAAACGCACACACCGGCCCACTGGTTTTGAAACACGAGGCTCTGCTGCTGCTGTGTTACTGTTACCGTTTCTGTTACTGTTTCTGTTTCTGTTGGCGAATTCCCAGCACCGTATCCACGTGTGTGCACGTGTGCGGCCGTGCACGTGTGGAGCCGGAGGCGTTTCTCTGCCACTGTCGATTCGCGAAACGTGCACAGCCTGTACGAGCAATTACCGAGCAATTCAGCCCAGCCGATGTTTGATCGCCCGGATTCGAAATCGAAATCGAAAACCGAAAATTTAATGGTGCTTGACTTTTGTTTGGGCCGAGGCTGACATGAGACTGATCGCGCGGCGCTACTCTTTGCGGGCCATTTTGTGCGAAAATTTTCACTCTGTCGAAAAAAGGATTTCAGCACATTTGTGACAAAAATTCATAGAAGAAATTTCAAACTGAGAAAAGGTTAATATGAATTTAAGAATGTTCCTGAAAAGTTTAAAAGTTTGTTATTATAATTGTAAGATATTATGCGCGAACAATTGAAAAATACTGAAGCTTTTGTGTACACTTCGTATATCCTTAGGACTAGGTACTTCTTTTTATAGAATTTGATGCACGTGCAATCAATACGTGCCGCGATAGTGTGTGTGTTTGTTCATTGTATTCGGCCCGCGGGCGGCTCATCGATAGCATAAACGGACTCTAAATCGGGCAGGCTCGAAAGTTAGTCTTTGACCTTTCAGTCAGGCCCGCCGAGAGGGGTAGCGAAACTCGTTAGGATCACGTAAGTTGCGATTTCACGCGGTGGCTCAGTCGGAAAGGCCTCGATCGATGTTTCAGATAGCCTAGGGAGCGGCCGAACGGAACAGTCTCGAACGGTCTCGAACGGTCTCGAACGAACACCTTTTAATCGTCCTTCGCGCGTCATTCTCGCCCGAGGCCATAATTCCAACCTATCCGTTCGTTTCGACCGCTTTGATTTGCTACAGTCGCGTGTAATTACGCTCCGAGCAACCGTGAAACCATCCACCGAAAATCTTTCCTTTCAACGATCCCTATCGATGGAGATCCGACCGGCCGATTGTATTTAGTTGACCCAGTCCTGTGACGATTGCATCGCCGAATGGATTAACCCACAATTGCAAACGGCGAATTTTAACGCGACCCTTGTTCTTTCCTTCGCACTGCTTCTCCGTGCTTTTGTAGCGCAGCGAACGCCACGGGAATTCGCGGGAACGAGACCGCGACCGAGCAAATTTAAATTTTTATTGGGGCAACTGGAAAAACTGGACTTTCTTTTCTTGGTTAAATGAGAGTGCTTGGTTTCTTGTTACCTTTGGGATTTTGGCGAGCTACAAGGTACAAAGATAAGCAGTGTACCAACGAGTCTAATTACCATTGGTTCGATAAGCAAAGTATTTATAGGGCTAGCAAAAGTGGTCATAGGGCTTCTTTATTTTCTCATTTGAAACAAACTGCTTCGACTTTTGCGGCTTGCGAAATTTTTTATAAGTCGCGAGGACGCAAAGATAATCAATCTAGCAACAATCATCATTGGCTCGAGAAGCAAATTTATATTTGTAGGGCTAGCAAAAGTGGTTATAGGATTTCCTTATTTTCTCACTTACAAAAAAGTACCACGACTTTTGCGGCCTATGACATTTTTATTAGCTACAAGGACGCAAAGATGAGCAATCTAGCAACAATCATCATTGGCTCGGCGCGGCGTTCGGAGCTCGACGCTCGCCGCAGAGTTGGGTGAAATTTTCATCTAAATAAAAGTTTCGAATAACGAATAAAAAATTAAAAAATTTTTGTTCATTATTCGATGGTTCGCGTTTATTAGAGTTGGCAATAGGTATGGAAAGATTTATAAATCCGCTTCGTATAAAAAAAATTATCTTTATTCGTCGGATAAATTCTCGTCGAATAAAATTATTTATTCGATGCTCGTCGAATAAAATTATTTATTCGATGCTCGTCGAATAAAGATACTTTTTATATTCGATGCTCGTCGAATAAAGATACTTTTTATATTCGATGCTCGTCGAATAAAGATACTTTTTATATTCGAACCATCGAATAAACATACTTTTTATATTCGTACCATCGAATAATGGATGAAAGTGCCTCGACTCTTGCAACCTATAAAAATTTTGTAAACCACCTAGCAACAAATATACTCGAATTATTGCCTCAACAAGTACACCGAATCACCGAGTTCCATGTCCTCAAGAACTTCAGTAAAGTGAAAGTGAAATTGAGAAGGAAATTCTTGGTATCTTCAGTGTCGTAGATTCCTCAGTGTCCTGAAAGTAAAACGAAAGGCACATTCTCCACCGCAGCTCATTTATCATCGTCTCAAGAAGTTCCACAAGGTGTGCGAAGTATCAATCCAGGATTCCTCTCGTCGTACACACCGTAACAAGTTTCAAGTGAAGCGAGTCAAGCAATCTCGCGGCAGTAGACCGCGATCCAAAGGATCACGGTGACGGATCGTTGGACAAATTTTCTCTTTCGAGGCATAACCGAACGACACCGAAATTAATTAGCGTTTCCGAGCGTTGATCGAGTGGGGTCTATTACCTTAAAGGAAATTGTTGGACGGAAGATTAATCGAGCTGCTCGCCGCGAACAGGATTCACCGAATAACGGGGGTATTATCGAGGACTTGTGGTAAAATCTCGTTAACGCTGTAGGTTTTCAACGGCGAGGGAAAGGAGACCATCCTGAAGCGTGCACGAATTAGCGAAGTTTCCGAATTTGTTTCGGAGAGAATGACTAAATTAAAAATTCTAATTTTATGGAGCCATAAACGTGTAATAGTTTAATAATTATGCAAAATAAAAATGTTCTGCATCGATTGTATAATGAACTGTAGTCAAATAGAAATTTTTTTGTTCCTTTAATAAGTTTAATAAGTTGGGATAAATACATTAAAAATTGCACCTACTCATTTTTACCATAAATGTAGAATTTACAGCCATTCCTGCTGTTTTACATTTTACTCGCTTTTGTCAGAGAATGCACTCTAATCGCGGCGAATAAAACAGCTCCGGCTTCGTGTGGACTCAGTGGCATTAATATCCGGGAAATTGAAGGAAAACAACAAGACCTGAGTGACAGGAGCAGTCGTAGGTGTTTACGGTACGTGATGCAAAACAACGCGACAGGGGATTGCTTAATCCGAGCTCTCTCGTCCGAAAGAAGTACGACGCGATCGATATCCGACGCCGTGTATCACGTTGCGTCCCCGTTGCCGCGTCGTCCTCGAGGATTTTTTACCGGTAGCTCGTTAATTAACCGTTTTATTAATCACCGGGTATCGCCCGAACTGATTAATTAATCTCCCTCTTTGCCAACGACTACCCGTTTAATCTCCCTCCGCGATATCTGGCTTCGACAAAATTTCATTAGAGGGTGGAGCAGAGAAAGTAACATCATTCGTTCGAACGAATCCGTAATCTCTGTCTTGTTAATAACATAAAGAAACTTCAATATCATTTTGCATTTAGTAACAATAAATGGCTATAAGTGGCTTCTGTTTAATCACTAGACTACGGATCTGTATGCAAAAGAAAATTGTTTGCATAAATTGTACAACATAGTATGCCCCGCAGTGGAGGGGACATTCGATTTTCTTAGATCGCACAGTTCCGTATGGATCGTCCTGTTTTCTTAGATCGAATATCTACTGTATTTGTGAGAGAATGTTTAGGAAAGCGTGTGTTCAAATAAGATATAAGATGAAGAATCAATTAATTTGTTAGCTAAATAAGTCCTCGAGTGGAATGAATTGCCTATTGTAGGAATTTATTTAATAAACAAATTGACAAAAATAATCTACTATTATTTAGTATCTTCTTGGATCGTCGTCCGTTTTTCCAGAACGATCCTCACTCGTGTCATACTTGGAGAGTAAAGACGCGCCTCGCAACGTGTTTCCTCAGATATATTAAACTAAATAAATTCTATTTTATATTTTATATAGAGTCTGGTTTCTTGTACCCATATTCCAATACCTATATAATTGTTTCAAGGCCATACCGAGGAAAATAAAGCGATATACAGGTGAAACAATGCTTATTCTCGATACACATCAGGATTTTCACCCGCACGGAGTACCGAGACTTAGCAAAAATTTTTCGTAAAACTGGCTGAATGCGAAGAACAACCTAGGTCTAGAAATAAGGGTGTCGAAAACAATTACGACACCCCAGGGAGCCAAGATCGTCTCGAAAGAACCAGGCCGTCTCGATTTCCGAGACTTTCCTGTAAGGGAAACTCGAACGCGTCAAAGGAGCCAAGGGGTTCGCACGGTAGAAATTCAATAACAGAACCTCTTCGCAGACATCGTCGGAGCATTCGTAGTTCTCTTTGCCTCCCGGGTAAACGCGAGCAGTTCCTTATCTTACGAAAGCACGGCAAATTGCTAGCGAGTGATCGAGGATCAAGCGGGGAATCCCTGCCGGGGCTCGATAGGAATGCGACAGGGTCAGTGTTCTCCACGTTCGATAAACGATCCTTCGATAAATCCTGGTTACCCTATAATCGAGTTCGGTTCGGTCGTTTTGCATTCCGTTTCGTGATCGGTCGACGATGGCTGAAAAAGAATGTGTTCTACGTGTGCGATCGTCATACATATATGGAAAATGATGCCGGTACTCGTCGTCGCGTCGCGTCGGTGTTCGACGACTCGAAAGTGTTCCTCGTCGTAAGGAATCCGAGCTGAGTTTGTTCAACGAAAGACGGCCATTAGCGAGAGGATGGATGGTTAGACACGAGGGAGTTCATCTCGATTATGGTCACCCGCATCCGCTCCACCCGACCCGTTTGCGGGATGTTAGGCGATCAAAGGACACAATCGCGGATGCGGCTGACAGGCCGCCGACAAAGCGCGGTCTCTCTCTCTCTCTCTCTCTCTCTCTCTCTCTCTCTCTCTGTCTCTCTCTCTGTCTCTCCCTCTCTGTCCCTTTCTCTCCCACTTTGCTAACTTCGATTCGCAAACACTCCGCGATCAAGCATGCCCACGATCACCGGAGCCCGCACGAGTCATTCGTCAACGAACCGCAATTTTCATGATCGACGAATGATCGTGATCTCTTTTACCCTTTCATTACGACAGATAGTGCATTAAGGGGCGATTTTATTAATTTTTCTCAGAGAAACTGTTGAATCTATTCCAGTGAGATTTTGCACACGTATTTACTCGCATCTGAAGTACACGTGTGACTTTTTCAAAGTAAAAATTATCAAAATTAATAATAAATAATTCCAGTCTTTTAAGGAATATAAGTATAGCTGCAATGCGAAACTGCGGGAAGATTAAAAGAATTTTATTACGCAAGACTGCAGCTAATTCAGTGGGATATGACGTGGATACGCTGAAATACTATCGCGGCAGACGGAAGACCAGAATTCATTCCGCGCCCTGTTCTACAGCCCTCCCCCCCACCCCGGTGGATTCGCAGGTTAGGATTAATTTTCAATTCGCAAATTTCGCAGCAGCTGGGTTTAATCGCGCGATGGGCTTCATCCGTGTGTCCCGAGGGCGCAGGACCACCGGCCCATTTATAATTTCGGCTCATCAAGGAGCGAAACCTAGTATATCTCGGCCGGTAAACTACGGTAAGCGTCGAGCGAACTATAATCCGTGGAACTCGGAACGCGAGTTTCGACTGCTCGCGTCGGATCTTGGCCCCAGTTTTGCAGACTCGCGAATCTGTTTACGGCAGTTGCTGCCTCTCTGTGGAACCCTGGGGGACCGTAATATCAACATTACAGTTGTCTCTCCGTTCTCGTTGTCGCGCCGCGCCGAGGCCCGTCGTTATCGTTGCATCGTTGCAACGCGTCCACTCCTGCCTGCATCCGCAGACATAATTGCAGTTTACTCTTACCCGTAAATGTTTTTCCACTCCTCTTCATCTTCCTCGTCGTCCATGTTGATTTTGCCGGATAATTGCCTACACTTTGACCGCTTCGTTGCAACGTTTCCCGAGCGTAATTTGATCGTATAACAAGTAAAATTCCATTCGCTTCGTTATGTATAATTATTCCTTATATGGTTACGAGGATATTTTTAAATAATAAGATTAATTTTCTTCAGACGCGTTTCGTTCATGGGAATGGGTACCGGGAGAGTGAGGGTAACTTTCCCCCCACAATTCGTGCTCCCTCCCCTCATCTGGCGACACTGAGTATAAGGGACATTCGTTTTTCTTAGATCCTACAGTTCCCGTTTTCTTAGATTAAACATTTACTGTACATCGAAACTCTTTTATTCTTTTATCGAACCTACAATTTTCACCCTAATGCATAATATCCGCAGGGCAGTAATTAAATGGTACATTCACAATTTCAGGAAGTATTCTGAAATGATTAGAAAGCTGGAACGATCTCGGGAGATCAATGGAAGAAAAGAAGAAGTGTCAGAACGACAGAAGAGTCTGTCCGACATAAATGTTCTGAGGTCAATGCTAATATTTACTCAAGCTCGTATCTCCTTTGCCGTTATGCAGAAGCAATCTCCTAGTTCTACATAGGTGAAACATACGGCGAGCCATTTCCATCCGCACACGAGGTATCTCACATGCGAGAGACGTAATTTCGGCGGACCTTCGTGAATCTTGCATCCATTAGACAGCCCGGAAACCTTGCCGCAACCATTAGACCGTTAATGGTTTTAATAGTCGTTCGTTTGGTCTACCCGCGCCTTCGTTGATGTCCGTTCCCTCGAGCTGAGGCTCGATTTACAACGGAACAATTAAGGTGAGGTTCCCCTGACCCCAAAAATTAAAAAGAAAAAAACACTCCTTCTGTTGCTTCGCAGAATTTCATACGATTATTTACCGTGACTTATGCCCTCGATATTGCTATTAAATTAACACGTTCAAGACCAGCGTTGCGTGTGTGTGATAATTATGATTGTTTATATGTATGTATAATCATAACTAGGCTGCGGATCTTTCTTAAATTCTTTCGATCTTTCTATCGATGTGTTTTTTTTATAAATTTTCTGTGACATTGTCTCTTTTTTATATTAACTTTTGTATTCTTATAGTTTACATAATTTTCAGAATTGTATAGGAAATAGAGAGATATTTCAAAAATTCTTCTTATCCTACACGCGCATACGTACGTATTAGTAAAAGCCAAAGTCACAGCGAGAGGAAAATTTCGCGTAGCCCACGCCGTGAATCACCATCAATTCCGAGCAACTCGCAGCCGCGTGCTCCCGGCACGGCGCGGCTCGGTCAGAATTAATGTTTGAGAGTGCATCGTATCGGATTGTTCGGCCGGAGAATAAATTAGCGAGGCCGGAAATTATAATCTCGCATTATCATTCGGCCCGTCCGCGCTCGCAGTACGATGAAGTCGAAATCGATTCACGAAATTAGGAACGACCGATTCACCAGTCGATCGTCGAGTTGATAGACCTGGTAAACTGGCTCGTCCGGACCATGAGGGAAAACGGTGGTCTATTCGAGCTGGCCAAACAATAAATCGCAGCCTGTTTCTCGGTTGCACGTTTTTATATCTCGTTCCTTCGTAAATTTCTTATTTCCGAGCGTCATATTGTCCCGAGATTAGTGGGCTTCCGGCCAGGGCCGAAGGAATCAGAGGAAACGCAGAGAACTCGTTGAATTTTTCCTGAGCACCGCTATTCCAACGCGGGTACACCGTTCTCATTGCAACGTGATTGCAATATTTAATCCGTTGGAAGGTACGGCTCCGGTATCTGCATTCGGTACTACTTTTGAGCCCCAAGATCTTTTGAAATATAGCTTTTTGCATATCTGAGGCCTGGAGAATTATGGCTCTTTGCATTCTTGAAGATCTTGAAATTGTGGCCTCTTGCGTCCGCGAGATAAGAAATATGACCAACTGCATTCTGGATAATCCTACTATGACTTGTATTCGCCACTAACTTCGAATGTGACCTTTATACATATTCCCAGGACATTTGAAGTTGCTGCCGAAATTGCATTCTCAAACACCTCCCAATTGCAACCCTTTGCAGTCCGTCTCCCATTTAATATTGTGATCTTTTGACCCAAAGACCATAGTATGATAGATCTTTGTATTCCCAATTACTTTCGATTGTATGATTGTATGCCAGATAATTGTATTCCCAGTGAATATAAGCTGTGACCATTGTATTCCCAATGAATTTAAGCTGTGACCTTTGTATTCCCAATGAATTTAAGCTGTGACTTTTGTATTCTTAATGAATTTAAGCTGTGGCCCTTGTGTTTCGAATGAATTTAAGCTGTGACCTTTGTGTTCCCAATGAATTTACGCTGTGACCTTTGTATTCCCAATGACATTTAGAGTTGTAGTGACCTTTTGACTCAACGACCTTGGTATATCTGATCTGTGTATTTCGAATGACCTTAAGAAAACAGAATCTTAAGTATTCCCAAGGATTTTGGGAACCTCGCACACGTACCATTTTTTATCCACGAATTTTACGCATCATCGAAAAAAATGTACTTTTTGCGGTTTAGTTCAACGATCGTCAACCTTTCCATCATTTTTCCCCCAAGTTCAATATAAACTCACATGCGGGATACATTACCGCATCGTACAATATTATCGCTCGGGTTGTCGTGTAAATGGAAAGGGCGGGGTTAAATTGAATTCATTTTCTCTGGAGCACTCCCCTTCCCCTTCCGCGAACTCCCCGAGCAGTCCTCGTTGCAGGATCGGACACAGAAACTGGTCCATTAAGCTTATTCGACGCCATTACCGCCTCGACTCTCACCTCTGTGTCGATATCCGCTCTTTCGCTCGAGACTTCTGTTTCCCCGAGAGAAATATTCTGTAACCATTTTACAATCGACCGGTGGCCACCGTTTTTGGCTTCCCGACGAAAACAGATTATAATCGAGCGATTATACTCTAAAATCTTGCAAATGGTTCAAGGAGCCACAGAGGATTCGTGATTTACGCTATCGTCGAAAATTATCTGAATATTTTAAAAATATTGTGTATTCTATCAGTCTTCTTTAACGGCTTCCGGAGGAAGACGCTGCACCCTATCGTGTGGTATCGTCCAATTTTATCTCAGCCACCTCATTTTTAAGATGTATCGAAAAATGATCGAGAAAAAGGTGTCCCCTCTCCAACATCGTTCTAAATATTATTCAAAAATGTTTAAATATTTGTTATGTTATAAAAAGATATTTGTATTTTGAAGAGCCTATAGAATCGTTCTAAATAAAAATCATTCGTACAAATTGTACGGTTGACGTAGAAAAAATGTTTGAAATCGAAAAAATTGGCTTTTTAAAATTCTCAAATACTGAAACTGAGGAAGAAAAACGACAATGGTTTAAATTTGTTACAGAATATTGTTAATCATTTCAACAATCTCCGAGTAGCAATTTTTCGTTCGGTACGATTGTTCCGATCGATCGAATTATTCATTCGCTGTTCGTATTCAAATAAACTTTTGAACAATGCTGCGTTCTACCTGTCTCATCGTTTCGCACGGTTTCTCGTTGCTCGGGCATCGATGGTCGATTTTATCGCGACCACTTCCGTTTTCGCGGACGGGACAGCAGATTCGCGTGCTCCGAGACTCCGCCGACAAAATGGCCCGCATTGCCGTCGTTCCGTAATTTATCGTCAGAATTTCAAGTCGCCTACACATCGGTGCGATGGTACCAATGTACAGCATTCTCCGTGAAAACCGATCGACCATTGTTCCCGGACTCCGTCGTCGTCGCAATATCATTCCGGCGTCCGATTATTGTTCGACGGTACCCGACAAAGTTCCGCGGTGCTTATGCGAGTCGACGCGACGGGAGAAACTCGCGTTTACAAAGCGCGCGCGCGTGTGTATGCTTTGGACAGCTACCAAAAGAGATCCTCTGGTTCGACCATTTCACCGGAAAAATCTGATTCCAGTTAAACGTTAGCGAAGTCGAATTTCAAACTCCGTTTCCATGACCGAACGGAATTACCTCGAATTAACTGTTCGCTCGCCACGTTTTCAAATGGAAAATAGCGGATATTGAAACTGTTACAACTTCCCGGAAAAATATCGCACCACGATCTACCCAGGCTCGTTTTAAACCGTGAAACCTCCGGTTTCATACCTCCGAGTTCGTTTTTCCTAAAGGCATTTATACATCGCAGTAATAGGTGGTAAAGCGGAGGCAGTTTTCATCTCTGGAAATCGTTAGAACAGAATTTCTACGGAGGTTTCTGGCGAGGTTGAAATATTTTTGCCGCGACTAAAATCGCGTTGAATTAAAAGATTGAAGCTTTCCCTTTGTGACCAGTCCTGAAAATTTTATGCACGATTTTTTCTAGCTGGTTTCCGGCGCTTTGAGGGGAAAGTGTGGTGAATGAGAATACTGTGAACATAGTTTTAGGTAGGTGTAATAATTATTAATCATTATTGATATAATTTTGATGTATGAATAGTAAGTGAAATTCTCGTGTTGAAAGAATTCTAATAGTTGCGGATTTTTATGCGAAATAAAAATCGTTTGCATTACAGTGGAAGTACACAGGATTTTCTTGTTTTAATCATTTCAGTGAATGATACAACAATATTATTTATTTCTGTAAATGTTTTTACTATTTTACATTGTGATAATAGAAGAACAATTGATCTAGGTCACATGTTGCACTCGAGTCGCGATATTCTGTAGATTTCTGTAGAACTGTCCAATAAAGGTCGGGTTAAATGACCGAGTGATGCGAATCTGTCTGCGAGAAGCACCCTCGGCAGCCAGACGTTCGCACTTTCGCACTCTAAATGCTCCCAGGGGCGCAAATAGTTCTCAGTTACCGCTTTCAACGGTATTCGCCGTGATTTGCATTGGAAAACCGGCGAGCAGTGGCATTGTTCCCGGTAATATTCTTCCCGTCCTTTTTTCTCGGTCCGCGAAATAAAGTCACCCCCGGAGAAATATCGTTAGGGGAGAAAATGCGCGTGCCGGAAGTATTAAATTCCGGTTCGAGCCGAGTGAAATTAACTCTAACTAGCGTCGGCCGGGGTCTTTGAACTTGCCCGCTGCTCGGCCGAGCGCGTCTTTTCTTTCCTTCGCCTCGGAATAGCGAGATTTATCCCCGAAACAAATACGAACCGGAAAGAAAATTAGCCGGGGGAATCGTCAAACTTTTTAATGGGTGCGCAAATTTTCGTTATATTTTTTGTATTTTACAGATGGTCAATAAAGCCGGTAACAATTTTTAAGAAGAAAATGTTTGTACTGGAAAATTCGACACTTTTCAAAATTTTTTGAAAATTGAAGGCGATGGAGAAAATCAATGTCCGTCGTCTACTGCTTATTATATCGCAAAATGGAATAACTGCATTTAGAATAAGTGAAAAGCAGATTGTTCTCAAGTGCGTGACGCGTCGCGTATAAATTAACCTTTAGTACTCGAATGGTGACTAAAATCACCACTAGAGTCACCAGTAAAAATTACTGTACCATTATTCACAATATTGTTTACATTATTCAATACGTTGACATCTAATCAATATTATGAGATATTAGGTCAATTTCATATCCATAAAATGAAAAAAAATCATATGGAATTACTCTAGGTCGGAAGAAATATTTAATTTTCGAGTTAAAATAGCTCCGACTGCAAAGGGTTAAATAATTTTATAACGAGTACCAGTCAAATATTATTTTTTTGGTAGCGCCATTTTTATAGAACGCAGGAACAGACGTAAACAATAATACCCACGAAGATTGCGTCAATATAGTTTAGCGCTCCACGCTTTTATTTATTGTCGCTAATATCTAAAAAAATTATTGTGGCTAATGTCTAAAGAAAAATTATTTTCTCCTTTTTAGTGCACTTTAATATAAGCGTGGTTTTTAAAAAGTTTTTTATTTTCTACTTTTTAGTCTTCTTTTTAGTCTACATATGAGGGGATGACTGCGAGAGACGACGTCTCTTGATGTAGTCCGGAATGGGAATGAGCTCCTTGCGTGCGAAGCAGTGTCGCCAGATTTTGTGAGCTCAGGGGAGTACAGGTACCCTCTCTCCGATGACCGTGGCACGTTGCGCGTGCGCGACTCTCCCAGTCGCCCCACTAAATCCCCGTCGCGCACGCGCAATGTGCCACGGTCATCGGAGAGAGGGTAGCTGTACTCCCCTACTGCGCCCGTTTGGGCGTCTTTCTGGCGACACTGGTGCGAAGTGCGAAGTGGGTCAGTGGAATAGGGATGAGTCAGAGTGCGTATGTGTAGTGGAGTAGGGAGCGCCTGGCGCGCGGAGTGGGGATCGCTCATGAACGCGATGACTCACTACTGTGTATCGCGCGGCGAGGTGTGACGGTTAATATTAAAATTTTTTTTTCTCCTAGACGCACAGTTTTTTTTTTAAATTTCTTTTTTAATCTTACATTGTCACCCAGTTCTGAGCTAAGTTTAAAGTTTCAAGTCTCTAGCTCATCGGGAAGTGGTTTAAAATTCGATTACAAGATTTGACGCATACAACAACTCGGCAAGCTAATAACGTAGTGTCCGGGCACGATCTAAGCGCATGCAGAGAACCGAGAAAAGGCTTAAATCGTGCCATTACTGTATCATTATTTTTCGCACATCGTTAGCTAGTAACAATGTTGTTACGAGTCGGTCCACGAATACCCGAGCCTACATATATCGAATGATTCGCGAACCACGGCCGAACGAGGAATTTGCTCGTTAGTTTTTTGACAGAGAATCCGGGCTAGAGGTATCACGGGAATTCCACGGCGGATATATGCATATTGTTTTGCCTCGAGTTTTTCGACGCTTTTGCGAGCTTCCACCGTTCGAAAATATTTGATCAGTTGCGATCGACGACTTTGTTTTCACAGTGAGACGAGATTGAAAATCAAACGGGCAACTGTCCTGAAAAACGAGACTCGTGAAAGTTACTTGGTTAGAAACTTGGCCCATTAAGCTTTTTAGTAGAACCTTATGTTTTTCACAGCTTGAATGACGTCGTTGCAAGTAGATGAAAAGAAAAAGAGATTCTTGCTGGGGAAATTCATTGAAGTTTGCGTTATACCGCAACGGAATGTTCAATTACGAGTTTCGTTTTACGAAGTTGCTTCCCTTCGCGAAATCATATTATATTTAATTAGCGAGTCGGAAGCGAGCTGCGGTCTGCTGGTTGATTTACAAGGCTGCGTTTTATTCGTATTAACTTTCTTTATTGTGCAGGTATGTACAAATAATGTTATCGGGTACCGCGCAGCATCTGATCTTTGTATTCAATTAAATGCATTCTTAACGTTTGCACCAAATAAACAGCACAATAGTAATAATAATATTTTATTCGGTTGAGGAAAGTCTACCGCGAAAGAAAATGAAACAATTTAAATCTTGGACACTCTGCTACAAGGGCTTAACTTTTAAAAATTAATAGTTAAAGAAACGAATTTCTATTCGACTATTTCTCTAAAATGCTACGCATATTTTTCTCCGGGTATCAGATTATGTATCAAAGTTTTAAATAATGGGAGGAATGAACAATTCTATGTTTGCAACATCAGGAAGTTAAAAATCTCAAAAAATGAGGGTGATGAAGAAAAGCGACGAAAGAATGTTTAAATTTGTTAGAAAATATTGTTAATCATTTCAACCACCTCGATCAACGAATAATCGAGTACCAATTTTTCGTTCGGTACGGTTGTTTCGATCGATCAAATTATTCATTCGATGTTCGTGTTCAAATAAACTAATAAGTAGACTGCGGATTTTATGCATTTATAACAAAAGTTGGTACGTACAATTTAAAGCAGTAGACATGTTTAAAAAATTTAAGAACATCAACGTATTAGTTTCAGTTTAATAAAATAATCAAAAGGAGAAAAAAATTTTTATATATGTAGCTTCTGTGTCTTCGAATCGATGAAGACGTTTTTTATTTTGCATAAAGATCCGCAGTCTACTAATAAGCTATGTTTCTAAAATGCTACGAATAATTTTTTCCGAGAATCTGATTATGTATCAAAGTTTTAAATAATGGGAGGAACTACTCTATGTTTGCAACACCAGGAAGTAGATGTACAGTTCTGATGTAGAACAACGGAAGGGTGAATAAATGCGGACCCTTTAAACATACGGATGCAATACTTCTAGGATCGCGACTATTCCTCAAGTGTTTTCGAAGTTTCTACTGTTATAGATTCGCCGGGTGGGAGAGTAAGCGATTCCATGGAGAATGAATGAACGTTTCAAATGGAGCTCCACTAGGAGATATTGTCTTTCACCGTGGTTGGAAATTCAGAATTCGGCCGTTTCGCGCGCACTTTACGCGAGAAGCCATGAGAGAAAGGGCGCATATCAGCGATTCGCCTCACGCGGCGAACCGATCCAAAATTCGAGCCACGATCTCGTCTTTCATCCCGAACGACCCTTCCGCACCCTCATAACGTCCAATCCGATATCCAGCTAATTTTTTCGGGATTATTTCACGATGAGCCTGTCCCTCGAACGACCGGTTTTCCGAAGAAATTCGCTCCAGTACACAAGGTAAACACTGAGTATTTTCATGAAAAATAAATATTTTCAATTTTAAGACTCGCGAACCACATAAAAATTCCTCTTTTCTTCAACAGTTTTAACACTAAACCTACCGAGCTTTACAAGTAGCCGGTAGATGTTGCCTTATAAAAATAACAAGATTAAAATATGAACTTTATGCGGTTCATATTATAATATCTGCTCTACTAAATGTATTTATTTAATCATTCACAACGAAAGCATCCTTATAAGTGTTAATAAGGTTTAGTGTTAATAAATCGAAAATATATACATTAAGTTCTTTTGATCTTTCTACTGCTTTAAATTACACTCACTCAGTATTGTTATAAACTAATAAAATCTATTGCTAGACTGCGAATATTTATGCAGAATTAAAATTGTCTGTATCTGTTGCAAGAAACAGTAATCATATAGAAGGTTTTTTTCTGGTTTGATAATCTAAATAAATTGAAAATAATATTTGCCATTTTTTAATTCCGCTTAAATTGGATGATCTCGTTTTAGCTACCTAATACAAGAAAAATGGTGTAAAAGTTTTGCACTATTAACAATAATCCTACCAACACTTCACGTATACCTATTGCTACCGCGACCGGTCTTTAGCACAACTTATATTTTTTAATATAAAGTGCAGATAATAGCCAATTTGACAGTATAAAAATATATTAAATACATTTTATTCGTTTTCACCGTATTTTTTACATTCGAGGTTTCGGACCGCTTCGGATATCAATCTGACAAATAAACATCGCGAGGCTGATAGGAGAGCGAGAACTGTAAACACTTGGAGGTGTCGTAAACCAGTCCCTGGAAGGCACTTTTCGGCTAAAATCATGCCACAATTGCATTACCTTTAGTTTGTAACGATTTTGTAGTTTCGGAATTGAGTCTTCGAGAGAATAGGGGAAGGCGGGGTATTGTGAGCCACGGGGAATCGTGAGCCAGCGCCATCTTTGTTTTACTGGTAAATATTGACAGCTGCGAACAACTGTTTTTGAGTTGTCTCATAATAAGGTAATATTTCCACGATCAGTTGAAGTACTCACCCGCATCATTACTTTGCTGTGTTAGTAGATACAAATTCGCTGCGCTCGAAGTATTATTTTCATTTCGTGTTTGGTCTATTATTGTTACATTTTTCTGTGGATCTAAGCAGGTAACTGTGTTTATAATACTCGTGTGACTTCAAGCTTTCGAAATAAATAAAGAAATTTGAATTAGGTTAGGTTTGTGTTATTTGTTTGTGGCCAAGTTGTAAAAATAAGGGTTCGGGGAATTATGAGCCACTTTTCTCGGGGAATTGTGAGCCACTCAATTTTTGACATTTAACGAGCTAACCTCAGGTGTTTGATGTTTCTCAATGATTGTTTATGCAATATTCGAGCACGATATAAATTTTTAGGCAATATCTAATAGATATTTTATCTGATTTCTGCATAATTTGCATGAAAAATATGCCGAAAAAGATAAACCGCCAAAACACCATTCATTGCAACGTCTGCGATCGTGCCATCCACTTGGAATGCGCCGGAATGACCGCAAGAAATTGGACTTGCGAGCTTTGCATTTCAGATTAATTGTGGTTATTTTTAACTTTTTTTCTTATTATTAAAAAATTATTTTGTCATTCAGATACATGAATAAACATTTCATAACAGAAATTGTAATTTTTATTTGATTTTGGAAGTGGCTCACGATTCCCCGAGATTTTGCAAATTCAAGAAAATGCAAATTTTTTGTAATAGTCTTAAAATCATCTAATTTGCAGATATTCGATTAAACTATTGTGTCTAAAAGAAAGGTAAATCTTCATACTACAACATTTAGCGTTGAAATTTGATGAAAAACTTAATTTAATAGCAGTTTTTTGGCAATAAAAAAAAGTGGCTCACAATACCCCGCCTTCCCCTACTATTACAAAAAGATATAAGTCATTCAACCGGTCAAATGACTGTCAAATGTTTTCTCAGAAAAAAACAATAAAAAAGGAAGTGAATATTGAAAAATGTATTATACGTATATTTTAGGAAAAGTCGTGAAGTTTAAAGTAATTACGTTGTATGTATATAGGAAATTCTAATCGAAATTTAATCGTGTTAATCGATGGACGTGGGGCGAGGGGCGTAGAATTGATTTTTGCGCGAGGACAGATAGATCGAGGGAATTAGGATGCTACAATGCGATGGAATATCAATAATGTTGGGAGCTCTTTCACTCCACGCACGTTATCCGAATATGTATCGGTAGTCCGTGGCGAAGTTTCTGGGAGGAGAATGCGATCGACTCGAGGCGCCGCATTATTCATTGCACAGCCCGACAGAGGCAATATACCCTCAGGAGAGGATTGATCGCGCCCGCAGTCCGCGGCAGACGGAAAGAAAATACGATTTGCAGAATTAATGAGATACGCGAATTAAGTCGGAGTTCTGTTGCGTCGATTTAATTTAATGGAACGCGCCTTGTTCGCCGCGCCGCGCCGTCTAGAACGTTTTTGATCGTTTGCACGTCGGCCCCGAGTATTCCAGAAAATCAACGTTACTGAAACTTTCAACCATCTTGCATTTTGCAGATCTTAATCAAATTCTGTATACAGGGGAATGTAGAAAATTGTAAACGCTGCAACGTTTCATTCCAGGAACCGCTGTGTTCCATGGGCTTAGTTCTCCAGACCGCTTGAAACTCAAAACGAACTGTAAACTATTTTGTTATTTGAGCAAATGTTGCAAGCGGAAGTTGCACGGTACCAAACGGTGTTTGTAGCAATTACTTTTCTGCTATTTTTCCGCTCTGTTATCGAAATACGAAACCCCGCTTCTCTAAATGTAATGTGTAGTCTGCGTATATCTCTATGCAAATGTGGCGTATGCAAATTTATAAAATGAAAGAAAACTTCCATACGAATTGAACGAATAATAATTTCATTTCTAGCAGAAGACCAATCTTTTAGTCGACGATAGACATTTTTCCTTTGTTCCGATTTTTATAAAATTCTGCATGGAATTTATATTAAAAACTTTCGTAAAAACTGGTTCCTTAAAAACTTGCTAACATTCTACGAACAACAGGCCGATGCGGTTCGCGAATTAATTTGAATATTCGATCCTTAATTATCGCGGAGTGTGTGCAAAACGCCGACGGTGAACTAATTGTAAGTTTTCTCCCAATTTACGGGTTAGGTTTGCGTTCATTAAACGGTGTTCGCCGGTTATTTAAAACAGAGCTTGTCGTCTGATATCAATTAATCGGCGATACCGACTAAATTGATTAGCTTTCGCAGCGGAGCGCCCGGGGCCGGCTCGTTAATTGTTGTTTCCAGGCTTTCGAAAGGTTTCGCGAGCGTGCCACCAGCGTCACACGTTCGTTCGTTCGCTCGTTCGGAGAGTTTCCAATTTCGAGAGGGTCTCAACTTCCGAGGAAACTCGTCGGATTCTTCGAAAGGAACAGACACGGGCACAGTCGCTTTAATTTTTCGGAGCGTGTCGATCCGGAAAAGAAGTTTTCTCGCGGCGATTTCCAAACTGCGAAAACGCCGAGGAAAACGCTTACAACTTACGTGCGATTGCCAATCAATCCTCGCGCGCTGTGAACTCTGCTTTAGTTTAGAATTTCTCTTCCTGGAATATTGGCCCGTAACCATTCTCTTCGTTTATTAATAAAACACACACATTCGATTAATTACAGCGAATGTATTTAATCACTCTGATTGTTGACAGACTGTTGATATTAGAACTGCGGTAATTTTGTTAAAATAAATAGTACAACGATAAGCCTGGACTCATTTCAAAGCTCGAAACCTCTACTTCGATCTGTCCGCACTATTAAAAAATTATGTTAATAATCATAAATATATTAAAAAATTTAAATATCGATGACTCCTCGAAAATCGAAAAAATATGCATATACCTTTTAATAACAACTACAGTTTCGAAATTACAGTACAGCTATATTTGCAATTAGATGAACATGTTTATGTTATCATTTAATGTCAGCTTGTGTGCGTTTCACGCAAGTGAAGAATCGCATTCTTTCGAGAATTAAGTGTCAATGGCGGCACAATTAAACCTTCTCAATTTCTTAGCGCCCAAGTGTTAATTGAAGACAAACTGCAGTTCCTCGTTAATTTCCGTTTCCGCTGTTGACCGTCGCTCACCTCGCCGAGGGAATTTAATTTCTGCGAGACCACCTCGCATTATAATCTGTTTATGCAACGCTGAAAGCTGCGAAAGTTTCTAACGAGACGGAATTCATTGCTTCCGAGGGTGGAGAGAACTTCCCTCGGAAATTGCACAGACCCCGAAGATTGCGACGGAATTAAAAAGATCAACTTCCCGAATGAAAATTTATAAAAATGCAACAGTTGCGCCGCTTCCACGGCGAGTCCTCTGTAAATATCCTTGTACATATTCGAAGCAACAAGCTTTCTTCTTGGTTTGCCAACGTTTCTACCGATTCTCCTTGAATCGACAAACTTTCGCGCAGCTTTCACTAGCGTGTTTCCGCGATTCTTTGTGTTGCCCTTCGCTTTGATCCTTCTGCTACTGTTCGACCATTGTTCCCTTGCTTTTTCCCCGTTCGCCTAATGAAAAATCGTCTCTCTCGACGCTCGATGTTCTTCGGTAAGCCAGAGGAAAAGTAAGTCGTGCAAATGCTCGGGAAATTCTGGATAAATGTAGCGCATCGAATTCGGAGAAATTCGTTTCGCGAGTATTTTCGGGGCAACCAACCCTTAACCTCTTGGCCTATAATGTCAGAATCGTGACGTCAATAAAAATATACTAAACACGTATTGCATATTATACGTCATTCATTTCTGTCAAACTGAAATAAAATTCTGTTATCGATGAATATCAATCTCCCTTGATTTTCTGGGAAAATTTTAATCGAGAAATTGTCCACGCGTTTTGACGCGTATCATTTTCTTTGGAAGGCCTCGGTGGTAGCTGAGAGGTTCTCGAAATGAGAAAGAATTTCTGCGAGCTCGAGGGCAGGACGAAATTTCTCCTGCGCCCATTATTTCTCATTCGGTCCCTGTCGTCGAGCGAACAACCTTTTATACGGGCGGCTTCGGCATTCGCAATAAATATGAACGCGCGATTAATTGGATTCGAAAGCAGCCCCCCGGCCCCGATGACGTCTGCCGCGTTTAACTCACCGAACCCCTTGATCACTGAAAACCAAATACGTTTCACCCCCCAGCTTTTTCCCTCCTGTTTCAGGTATTATGCTCTCGTTAACCCAGTTCCTTGGGGCGCGGACGCCGCGCCGCGCCGCGCCGCGCCGCGCCGGGTCGCTCGATCCTACACGGTAAATCGGAGCCGTATTAACGAGTGAAACCGGTATCCTCTCGTCGTCGAGTAGCCGTGTCCCGTGTGCACGTACCGGTCAAATTTCGGGGTCGCAATCGATCCGCGTTTCACTCTCGTACCACATCGTTTCCGAGTACCGTTCTCGTTTCCCTGACATCGATCTCTCCCCTTCCCCCCACTCTGCTTTTAACCCTAATTCGTCCCTCATTTCTGCGGCTCGAGAAGGTATTACACCGAGACACAGGAGTTTCTGCATACTTTCTCACGAATTCTTTATGAAAAGTTGATAAAAACAAGGGGAGTTCAATTTTTTCCTGGTGTAAAATTATGTTTCTTTGGAAAATCTGTTACTACACCCTATTATGCGATATTTAAGTAGTATATCCTGAAAATTTGAAATAAAGATAAACCGGAAGCACATGGCAGCCATTTCTACAAAACACGTGACACCGGATAAAGGAAGTTCAATTTTTTTTATATATGAAATTATGTCTCTTCAAAAAATTAATAACCACATCTCATTATTTGATATTTAAGTAGTAGGTCCTGAAAATTTTAGACAAATATCTTAAACTGGAAGCACGTGGCAGCCATTTTCCCGAAGCCATTTCTACGAAGCACCTATATCAACACCCAGGTACCTTTTAAAGTTGACTTAACGTTCGTGTCGACAAGTAGCAGGATTGTTACACCTATTTCCGTACTTTACCGGATAATTGTAAATTCATTTACACTTGAAACGTTCGAACCACGTTCGAACCACGTTCGAACCCAATTCCTCCAAAGCACGGTGAAAAACGAAGACCTATGGAACGAGCGAATATTTTCATAGTTGCATTTGCATTCAGGATCGCTGAGAAGCGATTGGAGATCGGTTGACGTCATGGGAAACGGATAGTATAGCCAGCGGCGCGGATTCTTTGAATGGGCGCGAAGAAATCCGTCGGATGAATAATATATAAAAGGATCCTCGGGGCCCACCCCGAACAATGAAACGCAGATGCTCGCCCGAATAAATCCATTGGCTTCTTCCAGCGCCGCGTTTTCCGATCCTTCGCCTGGAAAATGCCAATCGGTGCCCGGGCAAATTGGAGGGCCAATGCGACCCGCGTATACATATTTCCTATGGATATCACGTGAGCGTTTTTGACGACCGTGAAATTAATATCCAGTCGGTTCCATTCCCCCACCATACACAGAATATTTCCGGCCGCTCCGGCTCACGGACGCGTCCGTCCATTAACGGTTTGCATTTTTCATATCGCTCGCCCATCTTCCGTTCATTTTTATATATTTCATATTTTCAATATCCGATACCATCGCTTTCTCCCGAGTGTCGATTCAATCTGCGCAAATAACATCTGCACGATCTACACTTTTGTACCTATTTTACAATAAATTGTTACTCGAACATGCTCGTGTGTTACGCCATTTGTAAAGTGTAACGCTCGCCCATTGACTTGTGCAAATGGTTTTCACTTTCGTTGTTTCATAGTGCCCATTTGACGCGGTCAAAGGGACAATGACATTATCGACTGCGTTCGAAATCGGACGCGAAATAGCAGAAATTGAATTGTTATTGGAAGCAGATTGTCGATAACCAAGAAGCTGCAAACGCTTTCAAATACTCCATTTGACATGTCAAAAATCGTTTGATATCTCCTAGAATTAAAATAAATTTTTTAAAAACCTATCATGTTTAACGAAAATTTTATATTATTTCGGAACAATCTGCCATGGGAACGGCATTCGTTCGTACAGGAATAAGGTTGACAAAAACAGAATTCATTTCGTACTGACTCGACTACCATTTTATAATCCCGCACTAACTCGCGTCATCTTTATTTCATCCGAGAAACAGGTTAGGCAAGACCAGCACTCGGTCGAACTTCGCAAAACTGACTTAATTTTCTCTCTCTCTCTCTCTCTCTCTCTCTCTCTCTCTCTCTCTCTCTCTCGTTACGAGCCAGGGCCGCGAGCAGCGCGAGTGGCTGACGAAGGCTGCTTATCCTAGGAATATGGTTATAATTTGTTAGTTAAGTGCGCGGACGAACTCAATGCAATATTGGGGAGCCGCTAGGATGGTGTAACTTCGTGAACGAACCCAATGCGAAATTGGGGAGTCACTGGGAGAGACACGCAGACGAACCCAATGCGAGATTGGGGAGCCGCTGCGCTGGGGTTTTTGTAATAATTTTTTAATTAATTTTTAAAATTTTATTGTCTTAAAATAATATTTAAAATGATTTATTTGTTTCTTATTTAGTACTTCTTTCAGATAATTTAAATCGCCGATTTCTTTGTTTATACATTTTTTTTGTATTTCTTGACATTTATCTCTATCTTATATAATAAAATCGTGTCCGTCTGTCTGTTTGTAACACTATCAACTGAGAACGGCTGAGCCTGTAGAAAGCTGGGGTTTGAACCATTAGACGCGGCGTTTCTTCAGGAAGATTTTAGAGCAAATCGCATTCGAAAAAGTCCATTCGTTCAAAAGTTGTGACGTCATTAGTGATCAAAGATGACTTTTTCGCCTTCTTTTTGGCACGTTTCTGCTTATAACTTTTGACTGGTTGCACCTATATTTAATTTGAGAGAGCGAGGGAGTGAGGGAGAGTGAGAGTGAGAGAGGGGGGAGAGGATGGGGAGAGGGAGAGAGGGAGAGAGTGAGAGAGGGGGGGTTTGGCGAGGGAGAGGGGGAGGGAAAGAACTACAGAACTGGCGTGCCGTAGTTGTAAAATAAAGCATATAAATGTCACATCTGTGCCAGGTAACAACATGGTTTTAAAAAATACTGAGCCACAGCAACGCGTGGCGGGGGAAAGCTAGTTCTTTATATTATGAACATGTAGGATATGCTCTCTGTCCTGCGAACAGATTTGCAAATCCCACCGGTTTGCAGTCGTGCGCGCGATCGATCCATCAGTTGTCGGTTTTTCGTATACATCAAAGGGAACGTGCGCGAATTTCTTCCCAGGTTTGGTCGGAACACAATAAAAAACGGCGAACGTGCGAAAGTGCTAAACTTCATTGAAAAATTATTGCTATCTACTGATAATTATCGGTTATAAATACATATTTGTTGTATTGATTTTTTAATTAATTTTAGTGCAAATTTCATCCCGATATTTCATAATTATGGTTCAAGAGTAAAATGTCACCTCGATCCAGCCCAGTGTGTGCGGCCGTCCAAGGCTGTATATCGCGGGGCAGTCAACTTCAAATAATTTTAATTTCGTCAATTTTAAAGTATCCGCGTTTTTAGAAACAGGACCGTAAAGGGGTTACGTAAAGTCATTTTTTCAAATCTTTAATAAATCCCTTGCTATGAAAACACAATTTTTTCGAAAAATCCTTTGGGATTCGTTCGTAGGTAACTAAAGACTACAACATATTCAAGTTTGAACAAACAGTATTACAAAAAATGTCCGATTTCGCGTGGAAATAATAATAATAATTTATTTATTTCTAAATAAATATTGAAGACTGCTGTATGAATCTCCTGTTGCTAAGAAGCGGAGGGTTAATGTTAACCTATCTTGAGCATATATTGCTTTTCTTAGCACAGTATCTTCTTTTTCTATTTTATGACCAATTTTATTTAACAAATATTCGAAATCAGAAGGCGTCATCCTTGTGAAATTTTTATAATATCCACTTATGCTTTAAAATTTCAATTGGCTAACTAAACTACCGACATTTTCGGCATTCCTTTGTGAAAATAAATGAGTTTGCCACCATCTTCTAGGATTTCTTCGTTTATTCTTCGTGGCTAACGAAAAATGTATATAAATATACGCCGTTGCAGCTTCCATAGTTGTTTGCAAGAAATAACACAAATGGGAACTGTACAAATCCGTTCCGTTTGCAGTTCGGTTTGCCGAAATTAATGTCGATTTTGCACTCCGTTTGCCGTTCCGGTCGTCGTTCGGCGCAATGCGCGGCGCAATGTTAATTAATTTCGGTGTTAACGCATTGGCAATGCGGTGCCTGATAGTACTTGAAATGCCAAATAGACTTTATACCCGACTCCCGGAGTCTGTAAGGTTAACTTTGATCGAGGGGGAACTTTAGCCGGACCTCACTAGACCTTACTCGTGTCTGGACAAGTACTAACCAAAGAGAGTAAAAATGCAGAGGTTTATATACCCCTGAGATGAGCATATATAACGGGTAGTGCTATTATGAACAGGTGGAATCTGTCATGAGTCCTGGGTCTCATTCGTTTTGTCGTTATCTAGTTAGAAGGGGTGCATGTTAGGTTTTTAACTAAACAGCTAGATTTGTCGGTTTATCTAGGACGGTTACTGCCAGAGACGATCTCGAACATCTGTTCGCTATCCGTAACACTTTCATCCGTTCTCTGACGTGCTGCCCGCCGCATAATAAATTAATAACAATATTTTCCGCATAATCAAGCCGCGAAGTCTGCAACGAATTCATCCGTAACTCCAAGATCCCCACTCTCGAAGGGGTTGGATCTATCTCGGGGACCCTTGGGGAGGCGTGGTTCATGATCGCGTTAATTAATTGATATCAGCGGGAAAGCCCGACGCTGAAATGGGCAGAGCTAAATCGCCGGCGCGAAGCGTTATTATAGAGAAGACAGATGGTGTTCCATCCCCTCTCTCTCTCTCTCTTTCTCTCTCTCTCTCTCTCTCTCTCTCTCTCTCTCATTCTCTCTCTTTGATCTCCTTCCCTTTATCACGATCTTTTTGTTTCAGATTCTTCCGTATCGTACGAAACAAATCACGTTCTAAATACTTTAACGTCGACTGGTTTCATGCTTCTTTTGGTCGGACCAATCACCGGGGGCTAAACGTTATACAGAAGATTGATGACTCTGTTTCCACCCTCGATGCCTGGCCTCTGTTTTCTTCTTCCATGCCTCCGGTTGTTTTTCCGCTTGTGAAAAAAACACAAATCATACTGCGAATAGTGTCTCCCTTTTCTTATTATCACGGGAAATAAATTAAGGGATGGAAAGTTCGAGCAACATCTCTTGCGCTACTATACTTGAAATTTCATAATTTTTGAAAGCCTATGGCTAAAGAATTTTTAGTGGATCCTTTAATATAGCAACAACAATCTCAATTGTGTGCCAAGTTACATTCAGTAACGGCGAGGTCGCACAAAATACAATATTAGAGCTACACGATCTAAGAAACAGCATGGACCCGAGGGTTTTTCTTAGATCGAGTGTTTACTGTATTTATAATTTCTAGGAAAGTAAGTGGGACTTCTGAAAAAGCATCGCGGCGATTTTAACAAGCTCGTTAACGATGCCGATTTTAATCGAAGCATTCAGTGGGGCATTCGCATTTTATTAAAGTTCGAAACGAAATATTTTTAGTTTCTCGCTGAACATGCCAGAGATTTCCGAAAAAGTATCGAGAACTTTTAATAAGCTCATTAACGATTTCGCGAGGAGTCGCGCCATCCGATTTCGATCGCGGCGCATTGTGCTGGGCGCGTTGAATTGCTATGCGGCCAATTCATTTCCGTGTGTCCAGCTGCGGAAAAAAGGAAATCGAAATGGACGTGGAAACGGGAGACGATACCGATGGGGGGGGGGGGGGGCAGAAAACGCCGCCAGCTCGAGAGAAGCGGTCTCATTTATCTGTTCGTTCCGTCGCAGTCCCTTTTCACCTGTCCCTCGTCGACTCGCGGCTTCTATTGTATCGTGCCCGGTCATCGGTCCACATTTCGCGACTTTCCTCCCCTCTCGCTCTACCTACGGACCCTACTCTCTCTTTTCATCTTGGAACGCGCGGAGTTGCTGTTACTGCCGCTGCCAGGAACCTCTCCGAGTTTCCGCGGCGCTGATTGCACGTCTTTCCGGCACGGTTCCTCCGGTACTCGAAAACCTGATTCCAACTATTAGGTCATCGCACGTGGAAGAGTCGACGAATTTCCTCCTGGTCCTGGAATTGGACTTCGTTTGAGAGCCGCAGCCGCCTATTGATATTGCAGACGACACTTCTCTCCAGAAGTTACAGGACATTGATTATAGTGAGCGTGAAATAGGCTAGAATCGGTACGCTTTGAAATTGTATAAATCGTACTGTTCAACAGTTATTGTCCACTTGCGAACTTTATTTTTGCAGAGACATCATTACTGCGGATTTTTAGGTAATTTATGATTTCCGAAAATTTTTCAAACAACGCTATAACATAAAATTCCACAATTTTTAGTACGATTTTTATTCATCTCGGATCTACAAATGCTGCTACCACTGAAAATCAGATTTTATTTGTTCTTACTTTCTTCAAATTTACCTACAAAAATTGAACATTGCGTAAACAACCGCGGTCTAATCATTACTGCGGATTTGTATGCAAAATAAAAATTGTAAGAAACAAAAATCAAATAGAAAGTTCCTTCAAGCTTTAATGATTTTAATCTGTTCACATCAATCTGTTTTCAACTTTTTTCATAAACACATCAAATCCGCAGTTTGGAACGAAATATTAGATATGCACATTAATTCGTACCAATTCCTTCACGAACTGGTTAATTATTTACAAGCAACTAGTATGCATTCTCCAAATAATTAGATTACTCTGTACGTGGTCGCGTCTGTGCACGATTGTTGAGAGAGAGACGGAACGTTGTATTTCGAGATTCCGATCGTAACTATGGTAGAATCGGGAAGAGATTACTCGAATAACAGCCTTCCATTGCTCTGTAGGAAACAGAGAGTCAGCAGGAAACCTCCGCATTCGGTTTTAGCTGGCTGGCGACCGAGCCGATGAGAAGCAGCTGCGCGTCTGTCCCGCGTCACCGGGATTAATTAAAATTTATTTGGATCGGGCTTATACAGGCATGGCTTTCGCGATGCAGTCGTGTCAGGGATGTCGAACAAGGGGGTGGAATTGAGTCGATGCCCATCGACGAGCGTTCCGTTCAACCCTTAACCCGACTGGCTCGCTTTTGTATCATTATTGGCCACTTGTGTACATTGCGTCGCCAGGAGTCTCAACATCAGGCAATTTATCTGATTTTTATGTAAATTCTTATTAAGAGAAAATTTAAGGGATGTTTCCTCACGATAATGTAAACCGCGCATCAATATTTCTGCAGAATTAATATCAATAAAGACATTATTTATATTTTTTTATATTCACTTTCCTCGTATTTTATTTTTCATTATTCTTTTTATGGGAGTTTCACCAATTTGTGGAAGTTTTCTTATTAAAATGACACTAAACACTTAGTGGTTTAATTCTGGCCTGGGCAACTAGTGCTCCGAGAGTCGATGACGTAGAATCGGGTACTCCACTCGGCCGGCCAACGCGAGTTGGCCTGTCCGGACCTGTTTCAGCCGATTCTACGTCATCGACTCTCGGAGCACCAGTAGCCTAGTCCTGGTTTAATTGCCGGTATGTAGTGCGCCTCCGGCTGCGCGGTCCTTGTTTACACGCACTGTCCTTTTCAGCGGTCGGCGAGGGAAAAAAAGAAAATAGTAGAACGATCTAAGAAACAGCACGCACTCGAGGGTTTATCGTAGATCGAACCTTTACTGTACTTATTGATCGGATAATGTTTAGGAAAAATGAATGTAAATCATTGTACCTTGTTCATTTTTCACATCTTTTGACGAAGAATTTCTACGGAACGGTTCGAAATACCGAAAATTTCAATTGTGTATTCCAGGTTTCACAGTTCGGGGGTTGGTCGCCTGAAAGCTTCAAAGACGACCTACAATTCCGGAATGCCGTCGCGCGGATCTCGGTGACATTCTTGTCGAAGGTTTTCCGGCGCGCCGCCTGCCTTGTTATGAAATATTTAAGAAACTGGATGAATTTTCTGCTCCAGATACACACCGCGGTTAAATTGCTTCGCCTGGAATTTGTCTGCTCCCTGGTACCACCCACGCGTGTCTCATCGTGTTCGTACGTTCGTTTGCTAGATCCTCGCTAAACGTGCGTAACAGTGGATCGGATGTGAAAATAAAAAGAAAATACCGAAAAAAAGCTCGATCGCTCGAGGCTCGAAAAATTTTCGAGTTTCCTCGTTACCACGACCCCTTATCGCGTGTTCCACTTTCGCGGGTAGGTTCCGAAGCTTTTCAACCCTTTGACCGGCTCAGCGGGAATCCCCCTGATCCCCTCGAACCCGAAAACTTTCCCCCATGTTCTCCGTCGGGGCCAGGAAGCATGAAATTTCTCGCTGATGGCATCGCCAGACCGTGGATCAGTTTCGTAAAATACTGGCTGCGGATTAGGGCTCGAAAAAATGAAGCTGTCCCGGCAAATTCAGGATTTTTTTTTACTGAAACGAGCGATTCTTAAACGAGGAACCGATTATACTTGGTTTTGATCTTGTTATAAAATAGAAATATATTTTTCGAGCTATGGGGTTGTAACATAAATATGTTCAATTCAATGGGGGACTGGTTTCACTGAATCCTGACTATTTTTATGAAGCAAAGATACAGTAGCAGACGTATTTTTATGCAACATGAAAATTATTAATAATTTATTCATAAACATTGTTTTTCTTAACAATTTTAGTGGATTGCACACGGACACGACACAACAGTATTTTGAATTTCTTTAAATGATTTTACTGTCTCGTTTTTTGATCCACTCATTTTTGCCATAAAATCCGCAGTCTATATATTAGATTATCAAAAAATTTATTTCCTGATCTTTTATTTCTAGACTGCGGATCTTTATGCAATTATGGCTCCCGAAAATTGTCTAAAAAAGTGCTAGATTATAAAATTCGACAGAATTTAGTACGATTTTAATACATTTCAGATCCAAAAAGGGCACTACCACGGAAAATAAGATTTCATTTGATTCGACTTTCTGAAAATTCGTCTAAAACAATTGCAAGTTGCATGAATATCTAGTTATTTCCTAAGCTTCGAACCGAAAGTCAATGAAAAAGTACACACGACAAATCAGACATTTTCTTCCAAGAGAATCGTCGCTTCTAAATAACAAACTTGCAAAGTTACAAAGACGAGAACATTGCAATCAACTACAGAAGTTACACTTCCACCGACGACGCGATAATTAAAACTGGAAGCAGAGTTGCTCGAAGGGCCCTCGAAAGAAAGCGACGCATTTAACAAGAAATTCGCCCAATGCTCGTCTAACAATAAACACAGTGTAAGTATCGAAGTTCCGTGTTCGGTATCGGTTAATCGAAAGACATCAGGTGCATTTCTTTTCTCGTAGCAGCTGAAGAAGAGAGCAAGCTGGTGTAGCATCGGGACGCAATTACCGATTGTATTTATTGGCATTCTGTTTTCAATATCGTCTTCCACTCGGTACACAGTGTTCTTTCCTACGAAGGGCTTGATCGGCGGACTTGGCCTCGTAATTCGCTCGATCGCGGTGTAATCAAGGGACAAATCGGAGCATTCTCGAGGCACAAATGGCGTCCTCTCGTTCCTGACGACTCGAGGGGTCTTTTCAAGAAGCGAGACAGCCCACGGAAATAATTTCCCTCCATTGGGGAAGAGGCTGATCGTAAAAGGTTAACGATTACGACTAGTCGTCGTTCGCCACCGGAAAATATTTCTTCGACGGTTTACGACTTCTCTTATGGGTAGTCCGCGGTTTTCTACGGTGTTTCCGTTTTCCGGATAGTTTCTGTTCGGATAGTCGCGGGTTCCTGTGCATCCTCGGTCAGGTGTCAGCGATGCTAACGAGCGCGCGAGCATGTTTATCGCGTTCCTGCAGCGTGCTCGGTGCGGGTCGGTTCTATATATGTATGTATTCAGGGAACTTTTCTGCCGAGTCGCTGGCTACATTCTCCCCGTGGCATGACCTCTCACTCTCTTTCTCTCTGTCTCTCTATCTCTCTCTCTCTCTCTCCTGTGGTCGCGAAGTTATTAAACGGGAAATGGACTGTAAATTACGGGGAGATTTTTAATGCTCGACGATCGATACTCGGCGACCGCAGACCCTGTACGGAAACTCTGCGGAAACCAGCGTATTGGGATGCAACCATCGTGGCTCGAGATCGGAAAAAAACTGAATCGAATCCACACCGCTATTATTTCTGTGGTTGCGAGGAAGAACGCCGCGTGTCACGTTCTTTCACATTCGAGATATGTACATGTATTGCCGTTTAAAGTTTTGATCACTAATTTTTTGTTCTACGGATGTTTTCTTGTTTTCTTTATAAAATATAAGTGTATTATTTCGTTCACTTTGCATGATATTGCATATTTGTATAATTAACGTGATTAATAATAGATACAATAGTAATTATTTTATTTTATACAAAATAAATTTAGTATAAGCAGATTAATAAAAATAGAAAAAACAGCAAACACAACGAAAAGATACGAATAATTGTCGTAATCTCAAAATATTGAGGACTTTTCTTGTTTTGCCTTATGCATAAGAATTGAACGTAAGACATGGGTTAAATTACATTAATTTTTTGAGCCTTTCGAACTTGTTTTCTTGAATTTTTTCTGGTAAATACGTAAATCCTATACTCTGAAGCTCAATTAACGCATAAACTCAAATTTTTTGAAATCGTGACATGCGGCGTTTTTCCTGACAACCACAGAGATATGTCCGGAACCGTAACTCGGTTTCGCGGCTCCTCGAATGCGATTATAGAGTGTAAACGTCCGAACTTTATTTATTATTAGTAGACAGCGGATCTTTGTGCATTTATGACAAAAATGAGTAGGCGTAATAAAAATAGCAAAAATAGTAGACAAATTTTACCATACTATTATATTATTTTCAACCTACTAAACATATAATGGGGAAGAAAATAAATTTCTATTTAACTCCAGTTTGTTGCAATTCGGATAAGAAATTTTTATGTTACATAAACATCCGCAGTCTAATTCACCAGCAAAATATTCTTGGAGGTCTTCTAGAATGTGATTCTCGAATGTAAGAATCCAAATATTAGGTAAGATCTGCGATCTATTTCTAAGCTATTTTGTGAACCTTTTATTCCACAATTAATGAAATAATAAGTGCACTGGATCGTTGTTTAACCGTGCATGACCTATTCCCGTCAGATCTGATGAAAGTGTTCTTTGAATATTTGTACGAAGTTAGTCGAACAAGTCAACGCAGTTGTGGCGTTTTGGGATTCGAATACCGCGCGTAAAATGCACAAGCGTCTCGCAACAACGAACAAGCGTTGCCGTGACGACGCACGGAGACGAACGGAGCAACGAGACCAACGCGCGTAGGGTTTTTGTTTCAATAAAGGAGTCTTACATTAGCCATCAAGAACGATGCACGTTTTTTCCCAGATCCCTCATCACCTCCTTTTTCCACCGGATATACCTATTTGCGATATTCGGAACACTGTGGTAGCAAAGCTGGACCATGCTCCCACGCCACAGGCACTTTTGCATTCAACCGACCAGTCCGTGCGACAACGCGGATATTACTTTTTTTTCTATCTCGCAATATTTTTGTAACATTTTGTCTCTCTTGCTTTGCCTTTTTATTATGAAAACTTAATGTCGCGAAAGCATTCGCAATCTGCGTACAATATACAAGTTAACTCGGCGTTGGAAAATATATGTCTTCCGCTTCGTAAATCGCACGAATTTGTGAAGCTTTATTTTGCACGTTTTCGGACATTTTTTACGCGCGGTTGTGGGTTTGCTTTGTTTAGGATCGAGTGTCAGTATTCGTGAGGTTTCACAAAATAAATTCTTTTCATGTATAATATCCTATAAAAATCTACTCTGTGTACAACAAATACGAGTACAACAGAACGAGTTTTTACAGCTTTTTGGAAGTCTTCTTTGTAGGTCTTTATGGAAGACTTCTCTTTCATTCTCTTATGGAAGATTTATCTTTCTTTAGTGGTTTTATTAAGTAAAAATGTATTGATATTATTTACATTCTTCTAATTTTTTTATTGTTCGAAATTGCACCCACCTTTGCCATAAATGCATAAAATCCGCACGAACATATTGCACACTCTGCACACAATAAATACGAAAACTCAATTGTAAAATAACAGTTATCAGCACAAAAAAGTCCAGTACCGAATCCAGTTTTCACAGCTGAATTTTCCAAGTTTTCGTTGTTATTTATCGCGCACGTAACACAGCACAGTTGTATTTTCATTTCTTTGGCATCGGGTGTCACTATTCGCGAGGTACCGCGCCAAAAATTTCTGCGATAATATTGTTGTACACTCTGCATACGATAAACACGAAAATTGCAAAATTCAATTATCCCTGGGTTTTGCATGTTTTCGGTATTTTTTGTATATGTTTTCTCTTTTTCAAATCCGCGTGCTGTCACAAAAGAAATGTCCCGACCGTGGAAAACCCAGCCTGCATCTGCCACCACCTTCACCGCCGGCTCTTAGCGTTTTAAACGAGACTGGGAATTGGATAAAATCTTGCCGTCGCTCCGGAAAATTGATAGGAAAATTGAATAAAGCGTCAGGTTAACAGGGCCGGGAATAATCCGTCGGTCCCGGAGATTTTTTTGCTGGAAATAAAGGGAGTGACGGCTTCTGAAAAAAAAGAGAAAACTCGAAGCAGATTGTTCCTGGTTTCGTAAGAGAACAACCGAGGCGATGCAGGAAATCGTTAAAGACAAGACGGAGATCGCGTGGAAGTCGGGGAACGTCGGTAATAAAAGTTGAACCGCTCCGGAATCTTGCTGGTGCATCGCGGTGCATCGCGGATGCAATGAACTTTTCAGCGAGAGCACGCGTCGAATGTGCACTACCTATTCTCCCGCGAGCCTTTGATGCTGGACCACCGGCTGTTCAGAGAAATCGAGCACAACTGCCCGATACCTTTTCCGTAGGATATTAATCCTTTAAGACTTCGATCGGGTATCTGAAACTTGGCTTGTTGGAAGGGGGGGGGGGATATTCGGTTTTCTTAGATCGTGCAGTTCCTGTTTTCTTAGATCGTACAGTTCCCGTTTTCTTACATCGTACAGTTCCCGTTTTCTTAGATCGAACATTTACTCTAGACTGACGTGATTGTACAGGTAGACTGTCTCAATTGAGGCAAAACCGTCCCTCCCCACCATAGCGCCCACTGTTCCCTTCCAGTAAGCGCCGTTACCATGCAGAGTAGCTACGAAGATACTTATGGTTGGGGCAACGAAGGTGCGTGCTGCATGAAATAGAGATTGGTGGGGGAAGCAAGGCGTTCGAGGGGCCCCAACCGTGTTCAGCACCGAATTGGAAGAAAAATGTTATAAAATTTGCTCGACTTGCATTCATTAATTTTCTCATAACGTAGTGGAGATATAAAATTTTCTCTAATGAAAATTGCATTTTGCAACTGCATCGGTGCAATTGATTAAACAAATCGCATTACCGGGCGATACAGCTGGTTAAACCGTGCAAAATTTGCCTGTATCATTTGTTTCTATCCATAACCGAGTTATATTTATTGGAATTACGATCGAAATCTGCATTGGTACCGAGAAATTGATTGCAACCTTGTCCGTGGAGCATAGCTTCCCGAAAGGTAATAAACAATCTCGCAAAGTACTACACAATCTCTCCAGATACAGCATTAACGATTAAAGCGAAGATTACTGTAGTTTAGATTGGCATAGTTGGCGAACAGGTCGCAATTTCTGGCCGGGACACGCCGTAACAGAAACAAAGGGGACGTTATTGTGACCCGAACAGCAACTCCTGCGTCTTATGGTGTCCCAAGGAAGTCCTTCGACGACGAAACAGCCCTCGCGCATGGAATTTGTAGATCTCCCTCTCGTAATTTTGTTCAACGAAACGGCGAAGGGTTTTCAAATTCTGGCGAACGATCTCTTCGGATCGTTATTATTCGTCTGCTGCACGAAGCAACCTGCAGGTTCTCGCGAAGTCGGGATTCGAGTTTCGCGTCTCGTTAACCGCACGATGATCCCGTTACCATCGCTTCAAGATGAAATTTTGTTTGAATAGAAGCGGAGCTCGGGACCAGAAACTCGCTACCAAATTTCGAACAAACACGCAACTAGTAAACTTTGAATTCGTGGAGGGTCCCTCGAAAAAAATGGCCCTTTGTTCCTTAATTAGCGACTGGAACTCGCAGAACGGATCTGTGCCGGAGATAAAATGTTTTTGGCGGTGTCTGCCAGAGTTGGGCAAACGCTAGTCACAATTATGATTATTGACTAATACCTTCATAAGCTTTACAAAAGTGACTAATGATTAATGACTAAGTAAATACTTGAGCATGACTATGGGTAATGACTACATAACTATTTGAGCGTGATAACTAATGACTAATGACTAAATTTTTATTAAGGATAACTATTGACTACTGACTATATTGGCATAACTAATGATTAAATACGCAATCAGAATTTCACTATGACTGATGATTAAAAATGGTTATAAGTTGAAATAAGACATAATATTAACAAAAAAATATCCTATTAGTTTATAAACATATAAAGTACAGATTATGATAAGTTATGCTGACTAGAAAGGAAAAGGCACTTGAATAGGAAAAGTTTTCCAGATTTTCTTATTTTATTTTTGTGAAGACAATCATCGCACAATAGTGACTAATGACTAAAGATTGATGACTGATCATTTAAACTAATTAATGACTAATCATAACTAACAAGCAATAAGTAACGATTACTTAGAGTTGTGACTAACTAGTGCCATGTAGTTATGACTAACTAATCAAAAAAATTTAACTGATTTTTTTAAGTTTTGACTAACAATCAATCAGACTATTAGTCATTTTCAATTATTAGTTGATTTTTGCCCAACTCTGGTGTCTGGGGAAGTTAGCGTCGAATGGAGGATTTTAGCAATTAATTTTTATGTATTGATTCTTTAATTGGCAGTGATTGGTTCTAAAGAAAATGTTAGGGTAGTTGTGTAATATAATAATGTGATATAATATAGTAAATATGCTCGCAGTGGAGAGGATATTCACGATTGTCCAGGTAGACTGTCTATTGGATCTACGTGCACGATATATCTATGTTTCTTTTATGTAAAAAATTATGGCCATTGTTGGACTGTAGATAAAAACGTAGAGTTGTGTTATGGCAACAGGGTCCCGCAGTTGCCACGACGTAGAACGGCGCGGACGAGAATGGTCCTTAAGGATCAGTAAAATGGGAGGTCGTTTAGATTTTCCTCGTCGAGTTCACAAATTAAATTATGCATCGCATTAAAGAGATGAAAAAAAGAGAGAAAAAAATTGTGGCGATTGTTGGAACACAGATTGTAAAAAAGTGTACGAAGCGTCCGGAAACAGGGGTGTTCGCGATGTTATGGCAACCGGGTCCCAGGAGCGCCCTTTCGTAGAATCTTGGCGACTAGAATGGTCCTTAAGGATGGGTAGAAGAGGGAATTGGTCGTTAGACGGTGCAGTGGCTCGATTATCGAGCACTATCGACAGGGTATCGCGCTATCGGTGGTCGGCAGCTCTATACAATGGGTCACGTTGGCCCGCCCAAACCGCTCGCGCTCGTCGCGTCGCCGTAAATCACCAATGAAATCGGCGATCGGGAGACAATAACGCGAGTAATAAAAGGTCCTCGTGTGGGAGCTCCGGCCAGGCTTGGCAGCGGTTCAGACGGTGGACGAAAGAATATGAAAACGAGCATGTGCGAACGACACGCGACACGCGTCCGAAAATCCCTAGCAATGCGATCGATCGCTCTTTGGACGTCTATAAATTTTGACCCCCGGCATCGTTCTCTTTTCACATAAAAATCGACTCTCGTTTATTTGTCTTCTCGTTCATTTGATTACCAGAAAATTCAACTATTTTTTCACTACATTCCCTTTTCTATAGAACGTATTTTTAGAATACAGCAAATGCATTCAAGATCCACCTTTAATACTTCAAATTAATGTTATTGCTAATTAAGCAATTTTGCAAATTGTTACATCAACTAGTTTTCGACGTTTCAGTCTGAAATTTAGACCATCTTCAAGAATAACTTAGTGTAATTGCGTCTGTGAACAATTTTTATTATCCATTAAATATCATCAGGTTGATAAAGCCCAATGTAGGAACAGAAAACCAAAAAGAAAAAGAATGGCCAAGAATTTTATGTATAAAACTCACTTGCTTAAATACAAATTTTCAAAATATACTTCCAAGTGTTGTTAAAACCATGTTGGTTCCATGCCGGTGACAAGTGAACTAAGTAAGCTATGATATTTCGAAACTTACTAGCGAATAAGAGAGCACAGATCTATCTATTGGCCAATCGATAAAAGGCGGCAATTACGAACTTTATGAATCTTTAATACGTTCACTACCATCGTTAACCCCTTGCATTACGATTTATTTTACGGTTCCAGTGATTAGAACTTATTTGTCGTTTCTAATTTCTTAGAAAAAAGGAAGTTTGTATGCAATCTATACCCATGCAGTCTCCAATAGTTTCAACAACAAAAATATATAATTTTGTTTCAATTTAAAGTTTCAAGGAGGTTAATAGCATGAATATTTAGTAGACTCTCTTCGAAATCTTCGTCACGAGTCCGACTCGGTATTATAAGTGCAACGGGTTAATGAAGAACAATCTAATTAATTTTATAGACTTTGTTCTCTCAAGTTCACAGCATAGTATTCAGCGAGTTCCTGGCTTTTGCTAAAACTTTTGATAAATTGTTCTGGTATCTCATGAAAGTGGTACGTTCTATTTAATAAAACATTTCAACGCTCGACAACAATGCAAGGGCGAACAGCAAGCTCGTTTACCTGTCTGGCTGACTCTAAGCGTTGGAAAATCGCACGCGCGACGCTTGTGTGCTTGTGGTAGTAGGGCTGGTTGTATGGCAGTTCATCGTTTCCTCGATCTTCTCTCGATTGTTCCTCGATCTTCTCTCGACCGTTCCCTCAATCGTTCTTCGATCTTTTCTCTATCGTTCTTCAATCTTCTCTCGATTTCTTGTCTATCGCTCCTGAATCCTTCTTCGAGCGTTCATAGATCTTTCGTCGATCGTTCCTCGATCTTTTCTCTATCGTTCTTCAATCTTCTCTCGATTTCTTGTCTATCGCTCCTGAATCCTTCTTCGAGCGTTCATAGATCTTTCGTCGATCGTTCCTCGATCTTTTCCGTATGGTTCTTCAATTTCTTCTTTATCATTCTTCAATATTCCTTCGATTGTTCCTCGATGGTTCTTCGATTGTTCCTCGATCAACGTCGAGCCCGCGGCCTAAGGATCAACGTGGCAGCTGGCGCCGCGGGAAATCTCGATTATCTGGCAGGAAAGTCGCTCGGCTCTCGTAACGTCACGGTCCCGGGATCGTGTTCGTGTTCGAAGGTTTTAAGAAGGTGGTTTTCCGTGCACGCGATCGGGCTACGAAAACGAACCGTTCGATCCCGTCCTGTCCCGATATCGACCATACAACCCGTTTCCAATTTCTTCTCTCCGTCGTGTCCAGCTTCGTTCCCTGCGAGATCGATTCTAGGTCGGCCGGGGATCGATAGGGTTGATTTCTTGCGCCGAACCGCGCCGCGTCAACGTGCCACCGTCCTCGTGTCGTTCTATCTGTGCCAGGAAATCCGTCGATGACGGCGGGTTCGTCGATCTTCTACGTCCGAGCCGAGTCACGACCCTTGCTCCTCGGATATGCCTGGCACAATAGGCTGCTCTCCTCGAGTTTCCACCTATCACTTTTTTTTCTGGTTTCACTTGAATCCCACTCGTGGTAACGTTTGGGAGAAAATGTGCGCGGATTTCGGTGTGATTTACATCTCGAAATCCCCACCGAAAGCAGAGAACGGACGGTCACTGTTACGAACAAAGCCTAGATGAATTTATATGGTAGAACGTAGAACAACAGAGACTTCGCAGGTCAACGAAAATGGAGGATTTTCTGTGTACTTTTGATAGCGCTGCATCAATATTATTAGTAGATCGTGGATTTTCAAAATGAAAATAGTATTCATCGATTAATATTCATTAATAGATAAAGCACGGATTAGTAAATAAAAATTGTCCGTATTAATTACAAACACGCAGAAGCTACAGAAACATTGATTTCTTTATTGTGTTGAAAACAATAGTACTTTGAAATTCATTCAAATAATTAAACGCGTTCCGATCAGACTGTGCTTAAATCGTGAAAATGCGAACGCATTATCAATCAGCAATTAATAACCACTTCTTCGAAGCGAAAGATACATAACCAAAGGTTCTTAACAGTCCCTTCCCCAGCAATTTCATGCATAAATCTTAAACATAAGCAAATTGTCCGAGTAATTCGATGTTAACATTTCCCTCCGATATTCCCATTTGAAGGAAAGTTGTTAAGCTTCTTCGCTAAGGGGCAAACTTTACGGAATGGTCTTCCTCTGGCTAAAGCGTTGAAACTTCAACTTCACGGTGAGGGCTCTTCTTCTTCTTCTTCTTCTTCCAGTCACTCTAAAATTCCGTACACATCGTTCGTTCACCAAGTGCCACGGATTCGGGACTGGAAAATCCCGGTGTTCGGGATTGTATCGAAGGACAAGGATACCGCATAAGCACCGCCTATCTGTCGCTATTCCGGCACGCGCGATTAATCCCAGCGTTTCATAGCGCCACGCCGCGCCGCGCCGCGCTGCACCGTGCCGCGACAAACCTCGTTCCAGCGGCTCGGCTTCCGGCCGATTCTTCTTCTGAAATATTTCCGTCCGCTCGCGTTTCACAGCGACGAAACTACTGTGGGACACGAAGCGCCTCGGTCCCCTCTTCCGGCGATCGATCGTGGAACCGTTTGGCTCTGTTCGAAACGGTTCGGAGCGGTTCGAGAATGTTCGAAATCGTTTGGAGATGTTTGAGTATGTTTCGCGAGAGTATCATGGAAGTTTCAGACAAGTTTTAAAGACGACACTGTTTCGCGGCCCGACTCGGCCCGACTCGACCCGACCCGGCCCGACGAGAACCTCGTGCTTCCAGCTGCGACCACGTCGACGGGCACCTCTTGTGCTCGATCTGCGACGGCTTTCGGCCGACTGATCGCGGAAACGCGACGCTTTCCGCGCGCGCGGCACGCGGATTCGCCCGCGCCTGCGCCAACCATATCGTCCCGATAAGCTTCCGATGCGTTTCCGATATCGCTCGAGGTCCTGATTAATTCGACGCCGCGCCGCACGGAAGCATTAGTCGACGATCGTCTCAGGGCCGACTCGGAGTTTAATGAACCCTCCGGGAACCATCGCCGGGACTTCAGATCCGGAAGTTTTCGGGATGAACGCGGGCTGAACTCTTCCTGTGATAATCCCTGTGAAGAAATATGAATTATCATGGATCTAAAAAATTATTATTATTATTATTATTATTTATTATTTACGGACCGAAGTCCTTTTATACAAATGTTTACAATAGAAGAAATTCATATAAAAAGAAAAAGAAAGTCTTAGCATAAAGTTACATAGTAATGGACATGCTGACAGTTACAGGAATACATTATATCACAATTAATCATATAATCGCACGCAACTTTTTCTTAAATGATAGTAACGAACCATTAAAAAAGTCTATATCACTATATAAAATGTTAGATTTATCTGTGATGCGATTTAAAGGATTTATTAATCCATATGTGGATTTGGATTGAAATGTTTGAAATCCTGTCCTAGTTCTCAATACGCGTTCGGGTACATAGAAATTGATTTGCCTCAGGAGAGAGGAACAATCAATATTGTTATTAATCAAATTAAAGATAAAGCTCTGGTCGGATACTGTTCTTCGAGCTTTCAATGTTTCTAAGTGGACTGTGCTTAATATTGTAGAGTAATCATGATCAAATAATGACATTGGGCTATTTATCCTATATGAACAGAATCTGAGAAATTTATGTTGCACTCTCTCGAGCATGATTTCATACTTGAGGCTTCGCGGAGACCATATAATTGAAGCGAGCGCAGGCTGATACAAGAAGATTATTATGGACAAAGGGTACACGGTTACCCAGAATCGTTAAAAAATTAATTTCGCACAAAAATATTTATACGCAGTCCCTTTGAGTCGCAACACGCGAAGTCACGAGTACTCGAGCATGTGAAACGTCCCGTTCCAGTGATCCATCGAGAGTTCCTTGCTCCAATAATTCCCAAGGGTTCTTTTGTAGCCGGACACGTGTCTCGCCTCGATGATTCCTCGAGAGCAGAATGTTTTTACTCGATCTAGCTGGAAATGAATCGCGGAGAGCATTGTGTGCCGCTTGTATACTCTGCGGCGGCGAGCTGAAACGTAAGCTATACATATTGTTCACTTATTTACGAGCGGAACCACTGAACCCGGCTATGCTGCCGGCGTCAGCCACAGTGAACAAACTTTCAGAATGATCCAGACATTTTTTACCGCTCCCCCTAAATCACTCGATTTTACGACAGAAAAGATGTACGATACCGATGTTAATTACGATTACTTCGTTCGTGCGTGGGTGACGTGATTCTTTCGGTACCATTAAAAGTTGACGTTTCAGGGTGGAAATAAGAGTGAGCAAGATAAACATTCTTTTTTAGCACAATAAACATTTCTGAAAGCAATTCTCTATTCTTCTCCTATTCTTAACCCTTAGCGGTCGGAGCTATTTTAAATCAAAAACGAAAGATTTTTCCATTCCAGAATATTTTCTTTCTATACAATTTTTTTTCAGTTTTTGCATATGAAACTGATTTAATATCTCATTTAATATGTAATTGTCTAGTAATTTATTAAATACGAACAAAAATAATAATGTGAACAATATGTTTAAAAATGGCATAGCAATTTTCAGTGGCGCCTCAGAGTCGCCATCCGACCGCTAATGGTTAACGGTAAACCTAGCACTGCCGCACTGTCGGGTATTTGGCCCGAAAAGTACGAAAAGAGTCGATTTCTTAATTTTTGCATATGTCATGACATTTTTACTGTCCGACGTAGCTAAAGGTCTGAAGAATAAGGTTTGAATGTTGTTTTTTTTTATTTGCACAGGGTGTAAAGAAATGTTTCGTCTTGGCGGCCATAGGCGTATCCTACATCTTCGGATCGATGGAGATCTGTATAAAGTTGCCGCAAGGACAATTTTGCGACAATTTTTTTTACAGATCTTCATCGATCCTAAGACGTAGAATATGGCAGTCAAGACGAAACATTTCTTTACACCCTGTACACCCGTGAAGTAGTATACTTCATCGAAAGTCAACAGATTGTATGACGCGCTTTGTGTTTTCATTGGCAATTTTCAAATTGCAGAAGTTTTTTAGGTAGGTGTACAGAGCACTTTCGCACAGATTTTATTTCGTTATCATCTAAATTAGTATAGTCATTGATATTTGTACATAATCAATCATTATGCAAGTTTTTTTACAATTAAAAAACTTCATTGACGATTTTGTTATACTATTGAGTAATATCCGGTGCTCTTTCTGGTGGCATTACATACGATAAAGGTTTGTGATCATAGTGCAAAAAGATTTGGTCCCAGATTTGTCCAGATTGAAGAGTTCTAACTAGACTCTGGATTTTAAACATTTATGGCAAAATCGAGTACGTGCAATTTAGAACAGTGAAACAATTAAAAGACTTTAAGAGTATTAATATATTATTTTCACTATAACAATTGCAATTGATGCACAAACTTTTTATTTTGCATAAAGATCCGGAATCGACTTACAACTAATTTAAGTAGAAATGAGCATCAACAGTTGCAGCATGTGTTTCCTGATGAAAATTAATAGTAAGAATTTTTAAATTTCTTAAAATATGTATTTATTATTAGAAAGTTTCGAGATCCACATACTTAGTATTAAAATAATAAATTACATCATTTTAACATAATGTACATGCATAAATAATTTTGTCCAGCTTTTCGGTGGAAGTACTCCATTATCACTCCATTATCCATTTTCAAGGGTTTCCGATAATCTGAGGAAAAAACGTTTCCAACAAAAGTTCAACTGTATTTAAACATCTAAAAACGATACATAAAATTTTGAAAAAAAAATTTTTTCGACAAAAAATAAAAATAGTTTTGATTTTTTAAATGCTAAAATGCATTTTTTATTTCATAATATTATAGCTGACGTTAAAACGAATTTAACGACCACTGCATTACGACGTTTAGCTTATAAATAACGGTAAAATAGTGTTTTCCGACTATTCGGGGCCAAATACCTCACTGTGTGCCGGTAAAATGAACGGTTTTATATTTTTAATTTTACAATTATTGAAATTACGAAGTTGCTCACAGGAAAAATGATTCGATAAATTTCTTTATCCAAGCACATATTGTGTTAAAAATTGCACAAAATCGAAATAAATAGAGCCTTGTCATTTTTGTCAGCTAAAACGTTTGAATCGCTTTTAGTGCGCTGTGGGTTTACCGTTAAAAAGTAATTTTCGTCTCTGATTTTTCTGCGCACGGACAATCCTCACGAACGTTGTTTCGAATTTCGAGTAATTTTGAGAATCATTGCTCCAATTTATCAGTGACCTGGAAAGATTGCGAGACTGTATTCGAAAGACACGGGTGTATCGATTGCACGCATCCAATCTCTATAAATTCTGCGGGAGGCTCGGCGGCGGCATAGCCATTATGCGCGAAAGCCCGTGACCAAAAATGGCCCCTGTAATTTTCCAAAGGAGTCCATGGAGGTGGGGACGACAGGGATAAAGCAGCGAAAATGAACGATATTATTTACTTTGCCAGAGGAGCCAAGGGGTCCCTCGCGTAATTACATGTTTAGAGAAACTTCTCCCCCGTCGAGCAGCTGCTCCGTCGCCTGTAATTTTTATCAAGCTTTTCGCTGTAACGAAACGACGGGGAACGCGCGCGTGTTTCATGGTCGACGTGTCCGACAGAGCCTTTCACGAAGCTCACGCAATTTTTTGCGATCTTTTTTGCGATCTTTTTTGCTGGTACGCTTTTAATGCGAACGCGCTTATAGAATTTCCGCAACCGGGACTAAATAAAAGCAATTCTCGTTAGCGATTAATCCGATTCGATCATGAATTTACGAAGATCCTGTTCTGCATTTTAACGCAATCCCTCTCTCTCACCTGCATTTATTAATAAATATTGTTATTGCGGGTTGGCATCGGTTCGAGATGAAAAATTCACAAAGCGTAGGTATGTGTAGGGATTTTTCGTGAAATAAGGATGTTTCTTTCGAAGACGAAAGTAAAGAAAACAAGAATATTTAATAATACAGAAAATAAAGAAAACAAAATTACACTCGCGCGCTCGCTTTCTCCCTCTAAACTCTCTCTCTCTCTCTCTCTCTCTCTCTCTCTCTCTCTCTCTCTCTCTCTCTCTCTCTCTCTAAACACGCTCCTCACTCCTCGACCTCTCGCACGACTCTTCACGCTCTCACGACTCGCAACGCACTGCCCTGCATCTCTCAATCCACGAAAACAATCTCTTCACATACACACACACACACACTCATTCATACCGATACATAGACACGCACTCCTTAAGATCTACAGTTCGTAGGACCCTCGAGGCAAGGATTCCACGTATGTGCTTCGCGTAATAATATTCTTTGTTACCAGAAAAGAGTATTTTTATTCTTTGCATGAACCTAGGCTGCAATGAAATTGCGGAAAATATTACGAATGTTAATAAATAACAATGGATTGGGATTGTTTGGAGAATAAAAGCCTGACAAATTAAAAGGTACTCTTCGCAACAGGACTGGTACACGTCTTGTATTAATTAATGAATATCACAGTGACCACTGACTCGATGCTTTCACGCATAAATGGCGTTCTCTTGCTTCGGGGTACGAATGCTCGCGATTATTAACGCAATTAACGTTCGGCCGATTGCACCCGCATTTAATGTTCCCGGTTCGCGCAACAAACGTGGCCGCCACCGTGACATGTTTGTCGCATTCGCATAATTTGCGACGCGCCCGTTCCTGTTGTCGTTCATTCTGGAAATTGTCGCGAACATGATCGATCTGCCAATTAGCAATCGACGGCTTATACGATAGGCTTATTACGAGTCTTGCAAGCTAAATGTTTCATCGGTTCCTAGAAATAGGAACCAACCAGAAATTTATTTCTGTAATTATTCCAGTCAGTTGGAAATAATATGTATGGATCTTAAATTTCACTCAGCTTGTCAACAATGCTTAATAAAATCTGTGGTCTACCTAATCTTTGCTGAATTTACAAACTATAATACTCTTGGGAACTCTGTTTTTATGGAAAAGGATTTGAAGAAACAATTACGAAAATTATTTCAGACCTATTAACAAAAATGTTTCTCGTGGATTCTATTGATTTATTCAAAGAGTCCGTATAATATGTAAAATACAATCGATTGATGTTGAAGCAACATAAAATAATTAAATAAAAAATAATAAAATTTCAATAATTGGCACTTTTATTTGGTAAAAGGCGAAATTGCAATTCCTAGAACACTATCGGATACTTGGGAAACAGTGTATCTCCCATCGAAAGACAGCAAAGTACATTTGCTCGTCGAAGGAAGTCAAACGTAAATCGATCGCGTCCAGATCTGTTTTCGAGCAACTGAGTACAGTTAACCAGCGGCGCGCGTCTCTCGGACAGGTAACCAAACCCTAATGCCAATACACCTACATTCCTGTCTACATCGGCAATCCTATTTGCTTGAACCTCTGTATACCGTCCGATGCACTGGCGAGATTGAATCGCTGAAATTCGACTGGCCTTTGGCCGGTTCCTCCACTGGATCTATGGTAGATCCGTGTTCCATCGAATGTCGAAGCATGTGGCAGAGTTTCCTTTAATCCTAATCTGGATCGCTACTTCTCTCGCGTTGGCCAAACAAGGATTTAGACACTCGGAATCTGTACCAGTGTTCATTTAGACACTAAACCCAGCACTAAATGTAGCTGATCTATGCTGCCTTAGAAAAACGAAACGATGGAATTTATTTAACCCTTAGCGGTCGAAGCTATTTTAAATCAAAAACGAAAGATTTTTCCATTCCAGAATATTTTCTTTCTATACGATTTTTTTTTCATTTTTTGCATATGAAACTGATTTGATATCTCATTTAATATGTAATTGTCTAGTAATTTATTAAATACGAACAAAAATAATAATGTGAACAATATGTTTAAAAATGGCATAGCAATTTTCAGTGGCGCCTCAGAGTCGCCATCCGAGTGCAAAGGGTTAAAAGTGCGATTTTTATCGTTCTATATGCTTCATTCAAGAAATGTATTTAATCATTTCGAAAAGAGAAATAAAAAATTTTACATTAACCTACCAACGACCGGTCAACTGGTTTTAGATATTTTATTTCACAATTATTGTAATCAAGGACATATTACTGGCAGAGAAACATTATTGCACAAAATCGAGGCAAATCAGGAAAGAATGAAAATCGAAGGCCCGTCCCATCAATGGCTTTAATCGCCGCGCGGCGCCACGTCTGATCGAGCACGCGTTCGATCAAACACTGATAAGCATCGGCTGCTAGAAGCAGCAAAATGTATGAGGGCAGCCGGGATTACGTTCGCAAAAGCAATAATTTCGGTAATAAATTGATTAGAGGAAAGTCCGCTACGTCAGAGTAGCGTGAACGTTAGCAGCGAAGTATACATGTACGTAGTTCGCCTAAATCACAAGGAACTTGACTTGATTTATGAGTCTGGTAATTTGGCGTAGCGTTGATTACGGCTAGCATCTCGCGGCTCGCGGAATTGCGGAATTGCGTATGAAAAGGGGCTCGAGAGGGGTTCCGCGTTTTCAGGCCGCGGGGAAAGTGGGTCGGCGGCTTTTGTTTTCTACGGTTGATTACGCGGATAAAGCGGACAAAACGGAGCTGGAGAGCACGCGAACACCGCGGAAGAAACCCTCTCTGCATTCTTATTCGCTTGCAGGGGTTGTTCCCTGTCCGCTCGTATATCTCCCGTCCGCGCGGACACCGTGGAATGGTGGAATATGCGAGCTGATAAGAATATATCTTCTTTAAAGCGCAATATTTCGAAATACACGACGACACAGCTGCCGCCGCAGCCAACTTCTCGCGCTTCGTTCATTCTGGCGGAACGAGAATCGAGGAAAACGAAGGGGAGTAGGAAGAGCGCGTGACGGACGCGCGAGCTGCAGGTATAGATCTCCCTGACGAGATACACGCCTAGGCGACGAGAATAGGCGCACTCGACAACCTATTTTAGCGCATCGAGAGCGATTATTATCGGCCCGCAGAGTGCCAGATACGGGTGAACACTTCATTTTTGTTACTTTTTTCAATTCTGCAGTGATCTATCTTTAGGATACACATTTTACTCGATATAGTACACATATTGTAACAGACTTCATTCACACTAATAGGAAGCAACAGGATCTACAGACAAGGGTAGCTACCCTGGTATTTTTTAATCTTTCAGAAAAACTCTCTCCCTCTGAAATACGATTTCATTCGGTACGGTAAACTTATTTCAATCCACTTCAATATCGTGAAGCAACAAGGGTTAAAACAGGGGTGCACTTCATTTTTTACTTTACTCAATTCTAGATATAGTGATCTGTCTTGAGGATACACATTTTACTCGATATAGTAGACACATTATAATGCCATCATTCACACCGATAGTATGTTGATCGTTGAAGTAACACGATTTAAACATAGTGGTAGCTACCCTATTTTTTGGTATTTTTTAATCTTTCAGAAAAACTCTCTTCCTCTGAAATACGATTTCATTCGGTACGGTAAACTTATGTCAATCCACTTCAATATCGTGAAGCAACAAGGGTTAAAACAGGGGTGCACTTCATTTTTTACTTTACTCAATTCTAGATACAGTGATTTGTCTTGAGGATACACATTTTACTCGATATAGTAGACACATTGTAATGCCATCATTCACACCGATAGTATGTTGATCGTTGAAGTAACGCGATTTAAACATAGTGGTAGCTACCCTATTTTTTGGTATTTTTTAATCTTTCAGAAAAACTCTCTCCCTCTGAATTACGATTTTATTCGATACGGTAAACATATTTCGATCCGCTTCGCTATTGTGAAGCAACAGGGTTTAAAATACGAATGGACACGCCTACATTTTTTACTTTTTCTAGTTCTGTAGAGATCTATCTTTGGAATACAATTTTATTCGATATAGTAGATATGTTTTAATGAACTTCATTCTTCAAATCTTGAAGCAACAGTATTTAAAAATAAGGGTAGCTGCTGACCCTTCTATTTTTGGTATTTTCCAATCTTTTAGAAAGCCGTCTTTGAAATACGATCTTACTCGGTACGGTCAGTATATTTCAATTTACTTCGCTATTGTGAAGCAACAGGGTTTTATAAATAGGGGTGGTTACCCCTCTATCTTTTATGTTTTTAATCTTACGGGGATGTATTGTTAGGATGCAATTTTATTCAATGTGGGAAGTATTTACATCTTAATGGACTTCGCTCGAGCACATAGTATCTCGAAGCAACAGGATTTAAAGATAAGGGTAGCGACCACCTGTATTTCGTAATCTTCTAGAAAACTCTCTCCGAAATACGATGATATTCGGTGCAGTAAACATATTTCAATCTACTTCGCTATTGTGAAGCAACAGGGTTTAAAATAGGGATGACTAACCCCTCTTTTACATTTTTCAATCTTCTACGGAATTTTTATTACATGGTGAACGTATTCTGATGGACGTCAGTTGTATATGTACATAATATTATGAAGCGACAGGATTTAAATTGAGGGTAGCTACCCCCTCTATCTTTTATGTTACACAATTTTCCAGGGTAGTATTATTAGGATGCAATTTTATTCAACATGGTGGACATATTCTGATGGACGTAAGTCGTGTGTAGGTAGTATCATGAAGCCATGGGATTTAAAGAGAACGGTACCTAAGTACCTCCTACGTCTTTTATATTTTCCAATTTCCTGGAACGTTGTCTCTGATGTACGATTTTATTCGATCCACTTCGCTCACAAAATGTTGTTATATAACAGACCGCGGATTTAATGGATTTATGACAAAAATTAGACGAAACACAAAGCAATGTTAAAAGATTGCAAGAATACCAGTTTAATATTTCTATCTGATTAGAATTATTAAAATAAATAGGTGGCTACGCGCTTCTTGTTTCTTGCAATCCATGCACAAAATTTTAATTTTATTTTATTGCTTAAGATGAAGGCGGTTTGACATTTGCATTATTACAGTCAGTGCAGTACTCTCACGATTCGTTCACACGATGCACGTGCCTCTAGAAACATTGCTGGTCAACTGAAAAAGAAAATCGTGTACGGTAACTTGGAGATGTTGCGAAACACGAGTGCTATGCAAGATGGAATCGAAGGTAGGCTGGTTAGCATTCGGTGCCACAGCTGAACCGGCTCGGCGAGTTTACACGCGAATTTCAGGCAAACTCGTGGAGGCAAGTACGATCGATATCGCAAGGATCACGACGCGACGCGTCCAGCTCCCGGGCACACGTCACCGACGCGCGACGCGACGGACGCGAATATGCGACAAGCGGTTTCGATGTCACGCGTACCAAGCGTGGCAGGATCGAGCCTCGCTCCGTTTCAAGTGATTTCGCGGTTGCACTGTGTCGGCGTCGCGTCGCGTTGCATCGCGCTGTATCGCGCTGCTGCAGCGCTCTCGTAGACACGATTTGCCGGCACTTTGTCGTGTCCGTATTGTCATGGGAACGCGTCATCGGATTAACTTCGCAACGCGAGCGAAAGACATAAACGATAACGCGATCCGTGGACCAGCGATTACAACGATCGATACCCCGTTAATCCTTCAGAGATGACGTCAATACACGGCACTGACTCCAAAAACCATTAGGTTGTTCAATAAATAATTATAGTTAACATATTCTGGCAACGAATTGCAAATTTCTTGATTGTACCATGGTAGAATTTAAATTTTTCATTTACAAAAGTATTACAAAATAACGAAAATGAGTTTGTGGTAGCGGTGCAAGTTTCGATCATTTAACAACAACAAATGTGCAAATTTAAATTTTAATGATTCTCGACGTTTCGATCCAAACGCGGACCATTCTCAAAGAGAAAACATTTTTTGCGTCTGAAACAAATATAATGTTTAATTTTTGACACTATCATTTTGTGACATGACAATTGACGTTATAAGACAAAAACAATTATAAACTGTGGGACACTTACTTGTTGTTCAAACTATTATAATTTTAATAACAATTTTTGAGTTACCCATAATACAACCGACTATGATGGAAGTAGAGGTGTAACTGAAACTAGTGTATGAGAAGGCAAGCCACATACTATGTCTATTACGGCGTCATATTCAATCATTGGTAGATCGATATCGATCACCCGTGATTCATGACTGACTTTTAGCGGCAATTTTTAAAACTCGTAACTGAACTTAGTTGATATAAACTATGTGAATGTGTTAACTGGAGACCATTTTTTATATTTTTTTCGTAAAAAAATGGTCTCCAGTTAACACATTCACATAGTTTATGTCAACTAAGTTCAGTTACGAGTTTTCAAAATTGCCGCCAAAAGTCAGTCACGAATAACGGGTGATCGATATCGATCTACCAATGATTGAATATGACGTCGTAATAGACATAGTATGTGGCTTGCCTTCTCATACACTAGTTTCAGTTACCTCTCTACTTCCATCATAGTCGGTTGTATTATGGGTAACTCAAAAATTGTTATTAAAATTATAATAGTTTGAACAACAAGTAAGTGTCCCACAGTTTATAATTGTTTTTGTCTTATAACGTCAATTGTCATGTCACAAAATGATAGTGTCAAAAATTAAACATTATATTTGTTTCAGACGCAAAAAATGTTTTCTCTTCTCTTTGAGAATGGTCCGCATTTGGATCGAAACGTCGAGAATCATTAAAATTTAAATTTGCACATTTGTTGTTGTTAAATGATCGAAACTTGCGCCGCTACCACAAACTCATTTTCATTTGAAATTGCGATCGAAAATTAAACACTACTTATTACAAAATAACATTTACGATGCCCTCTGCATGTTGATATTTATGCAGTAATTGTATTGTAAATTTACAGATGTCTCGCTAACGAGATCTAATCGCCACTACATCAATTTATTAGGCAGGTGTTCGAACGACGTTCTACGTATTCGAGGTGACTGCGATCGAGACACCCGGTACGTGAAATGGAGCAGGAAAAATGGGCAGCGCGTTTGAAAGACGGCCGACAGGAATAAGTGAAAGGAACGGGCCAAGAGCGGCGACCAGGCAAAGATGGAAAATGTAAACTGGAAGTAACCCCGTTAGGGAAACAATGGAGGTATTGCCGCTGTCCGGACACCCCGTGCATTTCCGGTTGAACCGGAGTAGCGAGTCGGAAGTTCAGGCAACGTGACGGCGATGAGGAAACTTCGGTAAACACCGAGTCGGAAGGGAAAAAGAAACGCGAAGGCGGTGGCGAGAGGTGTGGTTTGTTTAGAGTTTAGAGTTTCCCAGCCGTTTCGACAGTTTCCAAGCAAGCGGAACAGATCAAAACAGTTGCGCTTTCAATCTTGCCGGAAACTTCGGGCACGGACACCCGAAATCTGAAGGGAAATGTTTGCTCGGGATCTGTTGCCTGTCTTCGAAACCGTTATTCTCCTCTGAAATCTCAGTTATTTCCATTATTTACAAAAGTTGTCCTTTTACAAAATACAGGGTGAATTCGATAAAGCAGGACACCTAAATATCTCCGTTACTTTTCGTTGTACAAAAAAACTTTGTAGGACAAAGTTACACTGTTTGAAGGGCCACATATAACGGTGTAAGGGAAAAAAAAATTTCAAGGTCATTTTTATGAGATTTCAAAGTTATCGATGTTTTTTTAAATGGAATGATATATTTTCGTTAACGTAATGTTGTAGCTGACAAAATAACGAATTCATGCATGTAACACAATATGACCTTGAAATGACCTTCAACCCAGAAAAATGGTATAAATAAAATTCAACGTGTGAGATTCATTTGATGTATTTCTGTTACGCCAAATGTTCAAAAATATTCCCTTGAGCTGTTTTTGACGTTTTTTATTTTCGACACTACCAGTTTCACGGAATTTATTTAACAAATTCGAGTAAACGGAAACTGATGGACAATTACGATTGGGAAATCGGTCCTTGTACAACTGCACGGCTTCTCTTAAACACTGTCGACTTTCTCCATAAATGAAAATCATATCAATCTTATCTTCCTTCGAGTAACGCATTATGAAACGTTCATCGATAAACTGATCGAGAAATCTTAGAAACTGTGGAAATCTGATAGCAAGAAGGTCTTCTGAGTAATTAGTAGTTGATAAACACGATTCTGTACGAACGTATAGGTGAAGGTATATCATAATTGTCCTCCTGTCAACACCGAATCTGTTATTATGTTGTGTATTGCGATACATTTGAATGTATAGCAGCTCAAGGGAAAATTTTTGAACATTTGGCGTAACAGAAATACATCAAATAAATCTTACACGTTGAATTTTATTTATACCATTTTTCTGGGTTGAAGGTCATTTGAAGGTCATATTGTGTTACATGCATGAATTCGTTATTTTGTCAGCTACAACATTACGTTAACGAAAATATATCATTCCATTTAAAAAAACATCGATAACCTTGAAATCTCATAAAAATGACCTTGAAATTTTTTTTTCCCTTACACCGTTATATGTGGCCCTTCAAACAGTGTAACTTTGTCCTACGAAGTTTTTTTGTACAACGAAAAGTAATGGAGATATATAGGTGTCCTGCTTTATCGAATTCACCCTGTATAGTGAACTGCACGATCGTTTTTTCTTAGATCGAGGCTCCATTGTACTTTTACTTAAGCGATAGACTGCGGATTTTAGTTCTTACAAAAATAAGTACACAATTGCGCAAACATTACAACAATTTAAGAATATTGTTAGACTTGCCAAAATTATCGAAAAAATCATTATGTAGGTTTTGCACTCCAAATTCACCCTTTTGCAAATCAATTTCACCCATAAAGAGTATTTAAAATTAATCAAACTTATTGGAAGCATCTCCCTTGAGTAGAGAAGAAGTCACCATGGACAGGAGGGTACAGCGAAGCGCTGAGTGACGTTAGTCACTGGTTGGCAGTGCGACGTTAGACACATGTGAACGGTGTCATTACTGCGAGGGAAATATGTATAAGACTCAATATTCAATACGCTTCAATAAATACATATGTACTTTCACTTTTAAAATTTATTAAACAGAAAATGGCTACAGTGAATATATATGTATCTACACATGGTTTTCATACATTACAAATTTAATAAATTGGTAATTACTTTCAAATAAGTATTTAAAAATACTTTATTTGCAAAAGGTTGAATTCGATTTGCAAAAGGGTGAAATTGATTTGCAAAAGGGTGTATTTGACTTGCAAAATGGTGAAATTGATTTGCAAAAGGGTGAATTTGGAGTGCAGAACCTGTAAAGTCTTCCTTCCCACAATCGATGCAGAATATTTTTATTTTGTACGAGGATCCGCAGTCTAGTAACAATAATTTTTCCTCGATCGGATTGGCCGTTCCACGACATTGGGGACACCCGGTGAAAGAACCCGCGTGTACCGCGCTGAATCTATTGTTTCGGGGTTGCTTTTGCGGCGAGAGCTCTCCGGCCGGAATCAAGACCAGGAAACAAAGGAACACTTTGAATAATCGCTCTATGGAAGAAACACAGAAGTTTCCTGGACGATACCGCGACAGAGGATCGCGAGAATCGCGCCTCCGCCTGGTAAACTTACCCATCGGGTATCTATTCGCGACGCTCTCCGAGTGATTCTTGCGACGAGGCCTTCTCTCATTAAAAGTTACTGCGAGCGGGGGGGGGGGGGGAGGTGGGGAGGGGGGCGCAGCGTTATCGAGAAACAATGCTCGTCCCGGGAACAGGCTAATGAATATTTCGACGATTCCAGCTTCATTAACGCGATCGCGTCGCTAACTAATGTTCCAATTAAACTGCCGTGCTCGCTCTGGGCTTGATAACGGAAGAAATATTATATCAGCGAAACTGCCCGACAGAATTTAACTAAATTTTCTGGACATCTTCGGGATAGTGTCTGGTAATTAGCTAAAATGTTTCAGAGCGACGGATAAAACGGTAGGGACGAGGTGTGCATTTTTCTGCTGGACTTCGACCGAATGAACTTATTTAAAGTTGTCGTTCTTTGAACTGCTGTAACTGCGAGAGGAAACATCGCATGACGATGTGCTTAGGCTCGTTTTGAAGCTTGTAGCTTCTACTGTTATACTGCCGAGTTGACTGTTTTCAGGAACTCTTTTTACAGGTAAAAATGAAACTGATGGAGTGATGTGCACATTTATGGAGAAATTTATATAATTATATTAGAAACATTGTTTATACTATTTCAAGCACTGTACTACGTCGTTGCTAACAGTCAGAATAAAGGGAAGAAATAAACTCGAGGCAATTCGAATTGGTACCGATGCTATATTCATGAATATTTTACAATAAGTGCTTAACGAGCAGGAAGAACAAGCATTTTCATAGCTCCCACTCTAATCTCCGTCTCTGGGGAGCGGAAATGAACCCTTCGGGGTGCAATTTACAGAGCATATTGACACGATAACGATCCCCTCTTTTCCTCTCCACTTTCGCCCCTAATTCGTAGAGTCACCGTGCGACGTCCGTGGGGAAACCCGGTTCTACATTTCCCGTTGTTAAACGTCCACGAAGCAGGCGATCTCGGTGCTTTGATCCTGAAGACGGAATTATTTCCTGAATAAGCGAGATAGATCATTTAAGTACATGTGTATCGACTGCCGCAATCACGGAGGCAATTACTCACCGTCGATCGCGCGATAGGCTACGCTCGATCTCCTCTGCCGAGCCTACCTGGCTCGCTTCTTCGAGATGAAAGCGATCTTGAGCAGATTGACTATGGGCGCCTCGAAGCCGATGGAAATGCAGAACGACACGAGGTACGAGGCGACGAGATTGCCAAAATACAAGATCAGCTGGAAAAACAAATATATCAAAACCGATCCGACATCGAACCATTAACTGATTGCATTTCGGTAAGCGATCGATGGCAGGATGGAACTATTTTATTTTCTGGGTCGAAAACGAAATTTGATTTAGGATTTTTCTGGACGATATCTGAAAGAAGACGGTCTGCTCTATCGCATGGTGTAGGTGAATTCTCTTTTTAAAATAAATTTTAAAATGTCTGAGAGGGTGTGTCGAGAACGTCGGTCAGTGTCCCTTTGAAGATTGTTTAAACGTTATTAAAAATATATATAGCGCAAGCAACATTCCTGTAGCTGTCGTGGTTAAAGCAGGAAAAATTCTCAAAATCAAAAATTCGTTCAACCCCAAATCACTGACCAAGCTTCCACAAAATCGCTCGTATCCCAAGATGAAACATTCACAGCTCACTATAATTTGGCAGAATAACTGATAAGAGTATACAGAAGTGACCCGCGAAACCAGTATAAATCCTGTGTCGTAGCAACGCGGAGGCAGACTAAATTTCTTTCACGAATCGAGGTTTCTGGACATGTGTCGAGGTTATCCAGGGGTCAGATCGCTGAAAGCATGAATGGGTCCGTCGCGTCGCGACGGTGGGAAGGGCGATGATGGTGTCTCACCACGAGATTGTTGTGTAGATGCAGCGGCCCGTCCATCTGACTGAGGGTGATCAGCATGATGACAGGGTGCACTAGGTACGCGCAGTAAGTCAGCCTCGATAGCGGATACATCAGCCGCAAGGACAGCAGGCTGTCGATCATTTTGGCGGATCCGGTGCAGCATTGAATCACGACGAAGGATACGGACATCGCCCAGGCGGTGTGGCCTAAGGCGGCGTACACCGAGCTCACAGTCACCGTCAAATCTCCGGGGTAAAGACCGTAAACCACGGAGAACATCACGCCGCTCGATATCAGCCAGCCGATAGCTCGCACCGTCTGCAACACACAACCCGAACACGTCATCTTGAGCCCTGTAGCTCCCTTTTGTTACCCTTGGACCTTTTAACGTCCGACGATGCTTTTTATTAGACTGCGCGCCCGACGCTGGCGACAGAATCTTTTTGGAATTCACTTTTACTTTTTTTTTATTTTGTTGTGATCTACCTTTAGTATACAATTTTATTCATCTAAGAAATAAATTTCTAAGGACTTCCTTCAAACAGATTTAGAGATAAGGTTAAACTTCAACCGAGGTAACCAGAAATTTTTAACTTTCTTTTATACAATTCAGTAGATTTTGACGAGAAAATGCCGAAAATCCAAGTTTTAATATTAGGAATCCACTGGTTCAAAAGTTATGCGTGTTCAAAGTTCAGCGTTATTGAGAGAGGTAAGGGCGCCGCCATGTTGGTATGTAAGGAGCGTCGTGCGTCGTCTAACGAGCGCAGCCGCTAGGTGGCACCACAACCACGCGCTGATGTCGATAATGTAGAGCGGTCCCAATGGTTAAACAATAATTAAATTGATGATAGTAGCAAACTGCACGGTAAAATTAAAAATTCAAGGAATAGATTTGTAGTTTTGGCTCCTAAATGATTAATAAATGGAACAATAATTTTAAGGAAGAGATTTTTGTTTACGTTTCCTCATTGGTCTCGATCCTTTAGCTTCACTCTTGTTCGGGCAAACAATGAACAAGATTTGATAGACGATGTTTTCTAGAGTTTATTTATGACACGATACGTCAGCAGAAACTTTCGAGAGGGCACTCGAGGATACAAGATTCTGGACAGAGTCCAACGAGAGCCGCAGTTCTTACGCTCGTAGCATTTATGAACGTCTTACCGCTTGACCGCAAACGTTTGCATCCGAGGCAAACTGAATAGCCAGGAGAAAACGTATCGTTGTTCTAGCAATATTCTGCATTCAGAATATTCGCTGGCATTGATCTACTGCGGGTTTTAAACCAGACTCGATTTGGAAGCTCGAAAGCTCTTCGTCTTATTAAATTCTATTAAGATTCTTCCACTGACCCAAAAAACTTTGGAAAATCTTTCGGATAGCAAAGTTCACATTTTTAATTTGCGAAGCGACTTCTACAGATTTCTATAAGTGCTCTCTTAAAACAAATATTTTCCAAGTTGGACAACAACGAATTTTTAACCCTTTTAGTTTGAGAAACTACTCGGATCTAAAAAAAAATGGGAACTGCACGATCTAAGAAAAACAAATATGTTCGTCTTTACACGCGCTCTCCTTTTCTACGTAAAATAGTAGAACTACAGTTTTTCTGGGATCTAACCTTCACTGTACATAGTTGCTCGGTACTGTAAGGGTTAAAAAAGGGAAAAAATTGCCGAAGCCATATTTTCCGCGTGTTTCGTCTTACCAAGGGCAACTTCAATTTGCAATTCGTCTTGAAGAGGATGTAGCCGGTGATCATCCCGATGAAGTACGGCCCGGCCCTCATCCAGGGTTTATCGTACAGCTCGTCGAACAGGGCGAACGGTTCCTGAATCCTGCGTTGCGAAAGAAAATAAAGGAAAAGTCAAGAAAATTAAGTCTGTTGTGAGTTCGTATCCAGACAGCGAATGGAAAACCCGATACCCGTTTAAGTCCGAACGATTATAAGATAACGGTGCCGTAAAGTTCAACGAGACCCAGAAGCCCGCCGCGGTGCGCTGCGCTCGGTTATTAGCTATTGGAAATTGGCCCATTACCCACTCCAATAAGCTCTAATTCCATTAAAACCGGCTGATACTTTAGAACCGCGTGTCGCGAACTGCTATGCCCGGTTAACCTATTACTGCTCTGCACAGAGCGAGCCATTAACATCTAAAGTTGAAAAATATTATAACGCTATGAAAACGGAAGAAATTCGTATTTTTATACGGGCTAACGAGGAACATCGGCCTCGTGTCTGTCGTAAACTTTGACGAAACGCTTCTGCTTTCGCCAATAATATTTCACGCACATTTGTTTTTTATCGATATTCAGAGAGAATTCAGGATACGGGGTGTAATCGTATTATCTAATCAGGCCTTGAAGGGGGGAAGCAAGAGATTTTATAAACTAAGTCAACTTTGTGGTTCTTTCTTCGGAAACCTCTGGACCGGTGGAGTTGAAATTTCGAAAAAATAAAAAATGTAAGATCATTCGCGCGACTGCACGGTGGCCAATTACCTGGCGACATAGTCGTTGCCGTAGGCGACGAGGAACGTGGTGAACCACGACGAAACCAGCAGAAATAGAACGACGGCCGCGATCACCTTTAAAAATCGCACGGACAGCAGCAGCAGGAGTATCCCCAGAACGTAGAACTGCGTGTCGTTCGCCATGTACCAGCTCCACAGCATACACTGGAAAGTTGTTTAATCGAGTATTCATTGGATAATGGCGAGGTCCGTGGCCAGCTTCGACCGTGTCGGGATTGCGAAAGCGACGGAAAATACTTGGCTCGGGGAACCATGGGTTTCGACCTGGCGAGAATTTATCGAATCGAAAGTCCGCACCCGCGGGAACATCGATTCAAAGTCACAACTGCCCGTTCGCCGCGCGCCGCCGGTGGGATCGTGGTCAGCATACTACTCTCGTTTTCCTTTCCCACCCGTTTCCTTCGACGAATTACCGAACCCTACGCTTTTTTCGATGTATGTATTCCGCGGTATATCCTGCGCTGTACTTCACAAATCGCTGGGCTTTTAGGTCAACGAACGGAGAATTGTTCAACAAACACGTCACGCGGGTATAAAAACTTCAAGGTCCGTTGAAAATGGTTTCTTTGCTTCATTAGAGAAACTATTGTTTCCTAACACTTTGTAGGTTTCTAGGAAGTTTTGCATCAATCTCGACATTTTTAAAGCTAGTGTATATTCCAGGAATATATTTCTTAGTGTCATATTTTGGATTTTTATAGATTATTTTGTAGAAGTCTGAAGGAAACATTTGCGTTGTTGTACCCGGGTGTTTCACTTTAAACAAGCCATCTAAATTTCTCCTCTATCTTTGAAAATACAAAAAATGTGTCTAACGGAATCTAAATCAATTGTAATTTTTTTATGGTCAAATTTCTGTTACCGTTAAAATCTGATTGCTAAAAGTCAATTCTGCATTAATTAGCAAATTTTAGAGTCCATGGTCATTTCAAGGTCGTGCTATTAAACATGGATGAATGCACGATAATGTTTGTTATAACATACAACAACAAAAAATGTGTGTATATGCGGAAGAAAACTCGAGTGACCTTGGAAAAACCATTAAAAAATTACAATTTATAAAAAACGATTGTTCCATCTGATTCATCTTTTGAGGCCATTTAGATTACGCCAGAAAAAGTTGTATTTTCAGAAACGGAGATATATTTAGGTGACTTGTTTTAAACGGAACACCCTGTATTCTAAACCTTAATAAATGCTTTAAATGGATGAACATCCGCATAAACATCGCTACATTAACAACATCAGGCACACGCATCAAGCTCCTAAATTCCCAGACAACTCATTCAACCATTCGCTCAACAGATGATCAGCGCTTGTCCCACCATTTCGGTTCTCCGAACATTAAAAAACATTAAAAAAAAAAACCTCGTCCCCAAAGAGTCAGCATATTATTAGATCAACAGTCGATTTCCTGTATAAAAAATGAGTAATTCCGTGATAATCTTCGATATCCTGTTTTTCGAAAGAAGTGGCTGCCCGAAAGTGCAGGGTCCGTAATAGTTGGTCTATGATTTTTATGCAGAATGGACGGACGTGTATCCGGTAGGTATCCGAGGCGATTCAAGGAATCTTTCTTCGCCCGGTGAAACCGGTAATTAACCGACTCTTTCCCAGCATCGCTTCGCATCGGTGAAATTGATTTTAGGATGGCTAGACAGTCCCGCGTTGTCGTGCGCGTTCGCCGCTTTGGAACTTTCTCCGGGAGCGATGGAATTAATTATCGGAAAACGATCGGGACCCACGGACACCTTCCTTGTCCGCCATCTTCCGTCGACTGGTGGCTTTCTGTCGGAAATTTTCCTCTTGCCTTTTAATAGTCTTCAGCTTTTCGTACTCGGCTGCATACGCGCCGGAATATTATGGTCGTTCACGGAACCGCGAGCTTCTGGTACCGGGAGTTGCCTTTAATATTTAAATAATTTTCTGTTCTGCGATTCTACGGCTCCCTTTTACTCCGATCTTATTCTTCAAAAGGAATTCCTGCATTCTGGTATTTTCTACCGCGAAGTTATCGATCTTTCAGCTGTTCCGATTTCGTTAAAAAATATCGCGAGACAGTCTAGCTTAGCTCTTCTTAAGGGATGAAGCCTCTATTTCCACATCCTCGAATTAAATTTTCTTGTAGATACCTTCTAAAAAATGGAGAAGCAACTTTCATTAGGAAGTGCTTTTTCGCTTTCGAGAAAAAGTCCCACAGAATCAGATTCATGTAGCTGATGCAACCGAGGCTGATTACAGCTTTAATCTCTTTAGACTCCACAGATCCTAATGAAACATGACATGACTGACTGTACATGTTCTGATAAACAATCTGTCATATATTAGAAGAATAAATTATCTCAAATCACAGCCTGAGACTCTGAAGATTGAGTAGCTAGTATACACGTCCAAGATGATCTTGTGCAATGAGGGAACTACAAATTTTCGGCCCCCAGCAAAATATAATTTTGGATCTCCAGAATTTTGAGCCCCCTTTTTCCTTTTGAGATTTTTTAATGCTTTTAGGGAGAAGAATTGTAAAAATTCAATATACGCAAAAAGTATGTTTATTTTATTAGTGTACTTGTAATTTAATCTAAATTAGGGATAATTTTAGTAAAATTACAAGATTATAAATGCAAAAATTTTGAGCACCCTCCGATTACGGCCCCCCTCCCGCGTTACGGGATCTTGAGGTATTGTAATTCTGCCACTGATCTGGTGCTTATCATTTCCCTTGAAGAATACGGTGTGTTAAGATTGTGTCAACCACAGACGACTGATGTGACTGACAATTAACACTAACTACCCTACCAAAGAGTCACGATATCTGTACTTCTAATATTCGAAGAATAAATTTTCTCAGTCCGGCAGCATGAGTTTCCTGCTTGCCAGAGACTCTTATGGACTCTGAAGATTCACTAACTAGTATCCCAGATAGCACAGGACGTCTTAAAGACGTCCATTTTCAGTCTGAAAGTCTTACGTCTTGAAATGACGTGTTCAAGACGTCTTTTTCGGGACGTCGTTTTAACGTCTAAAATAGGACGTCTTTTTCGGAACGATTCAAAGTCATCTTAATGTCGTCTTTTTCGAGACATCGTTTTAACGTGTGAAATAAGACTAAATTTGACTATTTCCGACACATTCGACCGATAACTGCAGATTGTTTTCAAAACTTGCAATTGTTTGGAGTGACAATAAAAAGATTAGGCTCAGATTAAAAAGTTAAGAAACGCGAGTACTTTTCTTTTTCTTGTCGCTCCAATTAATTGCAATTTTTTAAAACAATTTTTTAGCCATTGTTTATAGAATTTTTTGGAGATTTTGAAGTCCGCGGCGTCGTAGTTAAAAAAAAATAAAAACCGATTTGTTCGACGTTTTCTGATCGAAAAGCTAAGCTAATCCTGAAAGTGGGCACTGATAAACCTTGAACATTTCACAGGACAAAGTAAAAAATGAAATCAACTTGATCAGTATTTCTACTGCGTCAGCACATTATACATTATAGTGGGTTCGCGCCCGACATACGTCTACTTTTTTTATCTGTTAAAAGACGTCTTTTAGACGTCAAACAGACGTCTCTAAGACGTACAGTTTTGTAACACAAGACCGTTTTTAAAACGTCTTTGTGCTATCTGGGATACGTCTATCCCAAGGCAAATGTACCTCGGTCCAGGTCTCAAGGATGATGCTTATCATTTCCATTCTAGAATACAGTGAGCTAAGGTAGAGCGCGTTTGCGTCGACCACAGACGACTGATGTCACAATTAACACTAACTACCCTACCAAAGAGTCACGATATCTGTACTTCTGATATTCGAAGAATAAATTTTCTCAGTCCGGCATCATGAGTTACTTGGTTTCCTGAGACTCTTAGCAGCTATACTAGTCTATCCCAAGCCAAGTATACTTCCGGTCCAGGTCTCAAAGACGCTTACCATTTCCGATCGAGGGTACAGGGAGTTGATGTACAGCGCGTTCCTCCACCAGAACTTCTCGCAGGTCACATGATCCATCATCGCCGGGGTGAAGACTGTCATGGACCGAGCCTGTTTTATGGCAATCTCGTTTATCCCCAGGACGAACAGATACGCCGGCGTCAATCTGGATAAAAGGGAATCGAAAGAAGTGGTCAGTCGAACCTGATACTCGTCGAACGACAACAATCGAATAGGATCGCTCGTCCGTTCTCTCGCTCGACGATCGTTTCCACGAGATTTTATTCGACGATCCTACCGGTGTATCGCGTTTCCCTATTTCCTATCAAACCCCGTGATCGATGAGAACTTCTCTCTGCCCTCTGTTCTCTGCCATCGAGACGTCACGTTCGCGAAAACCACTGTACACCCTCCCTCCGAGAGGAGAGCTTTCAAGGCTCGATGAGAGAGAGAGAGAGAGAGAGAGAGAGAGAGAGAGAGAGAGGGAGAGCGAGAGAGAGAGAGAGAGAGAGAGAGAGAAAGCTGTTACGGTCGAGATAACGGACTCCACTCACCTAATAAATCTGTAGAGGATCATGATGACGAATTTTGTGGAGCACGTCCTAGCGAAGCTCTCCTTGTCCGTCTTCAGGCTGCCCGACGACCGATAGAACAGAATCGTGACCAGCAAACCACTGAAAAAACAGTTCTCGTCAGGATTTATTTCAGTTCCTGAGAGGGGTCATTGTGTTATTTAATTTGTCATCTACTGGAGGATCTCATCAATGTCTGTGGTTCAGGGTTAAGGGGGAAGTGTATCCTCGAGACTCCCTAGAATTCCCCTAGAATACCCTAGAAATTTGGGTCTTGCCAAATTACGTTTTTCGTCCTTATACGAGCATATTTTGGGCTGGGTGAGGGCTCAATCGAAAGAGGAAGGTTCAGCGCATGGTGCGCTGGTCATGACGTAACGAGATTATGTTGATATCTAATAATATGAGTGTCCAAAGTAGGGAAAAAAGTCGAGAAATCACCCGCAGAATCCCAATGTATTTTTCTGTTACAAAAAGAGTTTTTGACTGCTGTCATAACCAGCGCACCATGCGCTGAACCTTCCTCTTTCGATTGAGCCCTCACCCAGCCCAAAATATGCTCGTATAAGGACGAAAAACGTAATTTGGCAAACCCAAGTTTCGGCCAGATTTCTAGGGTATTCTAGGGAAATTCTAGGGACAAATCCTGAAAAGTCACGTGACTACCCTTCCCTCTTAAGGCCTTCTTGATCGATTTTTAAAGAATTTATCAACAGGAACTCGAGTTGGCCATCTATTTTTGGTTATTTGGAAGAATGTTTTCGAATCAAGTTGTTTAAGCTTGTATGTACATACAAGTTTTCAGCTGCGTAGAACGAATTAAAATCATTGGAACTAAAAGTACAATATTCTGAAAGACGTAAAAGATCTTTGGCAAACTATGTTTGCTAATAGTTTGAGGATGTTTGTGCAAATTTATATGTTGCTTTGACACATTCGAACAAACTGGAGCTAAATAAAACTCTCTGACAATCTAGATTTGCTATTAGTTTGCGAATGTTTGTGCAAACTACATCACCTCGGGCACATTCCTCAAAATGACAAACAAAACAAGAGCTGCGTAGAACGAATTAAAATCATTGGAACTAAAAGTACAATATTCTGAAAGACGTAAAAGAACTTTGGCAAACTAGGTTTGCTAATAGTTTGAGGATGTTTGTGCAAATTCACACGTTACTTTGACACATTCGAACAAACTGGAGCTAAATAAAACTCTCTGACAATCTAGATTTGCTATTAGTTTGCGAATGTTTGTGCAAACTACATCACCTCGGGCACATTCCTCAAAATGACAAACAAAACAAGAGCTGCGTAGAACGAATTAAAATCATTGGAACTAAAAGTACAATATTCTGAAAGACGTAAAAGAACTTTGGCAAACTAGGTTTGCTAATAGTTTGAGGATGTTTGTGCAAATTCACACGTTACTTTGACACATTCGAACAAACTGGAGCTAAATAAAACTCTCTGACAATCTAGATTTGCTATTAGTTTGCGAATGTTTGTGCAAACTACATCACCTCGGGCACATTCCTCAAAATGACAAACAAAACAAGATTTTCTAAAGATAAAATAAACTTGCCAGTTAACTCGCTCCATGAATGGTATGCGCAAATTCATGTTTTTCCTTCGTGAAACTAGGGGATACCAACTACTACGACCAAACGAAACATTCCAAAAGGATTAAAGTGACCCGAGCATCGTATGAAAGTGAAACTGTGTTACATTCTACCGGATACTTCTGCGGCAAAATTTCGCAAAGACTTTCGGGGCCGGAATGACCGTAAAAGGTAGACAGGAAAGTGTCAACAACCTGCACGGCAACACGAAAACGTGACGGCGGCGGGGCAGGGATTGCAAAACAATTTCACGGCTGCCTGTTGCTTTCACGGCACGCGAGTAATGCCGCGAGTCACCGCGTGTGTATTAATGGACTGTAAAAAGGAAAACAACAAGTCCGAGGGGAAAAGTGTGAATTTGATTGACATTTCGCGTGATTGCCGACGTTTACCGAAGAATGCTGAAATCACGGTGTAAATCGGTTGTTTCGCGTGTAATAACGGGGCCCGGGCGTTCTGTTCTCTAGCGATAAGTGGAACGCGATGTACACCGGTCAAGGGGTCAGCTAATTCGCTAGGTGCTATCGGAAGGATACTGGACTTTGCAGGAGCCACGTAAACCGGACCGCGATGCTTTACATGCTGTTCATCATCGGCGAGGTCACAAAAAATAGTAGAACTACATGATCTAAGAAACAGCACGGACCCTAGTCTGTTTTCTTAGATCAAGACATCATTGTATATATTTCAAAGTATGTTCCGTTGCAAATAGCAATTTCAAGAACAATGCCCACGTTGACACGGCAATTAATTAATTTCTCGCAAGTGGGAGTTTAATTAAAAATTACTGTTCATCATCATTTTCTCTGGCGATTCGAAATAAATTGAAAAATTGTTTAAACCTGTGAAATCGTTCGCAACGTTATTAAAAAAAAAACACCATCGTCTTCAGGAGAGTCTATAGAATCGTTCTACGCTAGAATGATTTGCGTATCTTGTACGGTTCCAAGCAGGAAAAATCGCCAAAGTTAAAAATGTGACCTTTTGAACTCGCCCGGCATCCATTAATTATCGTATAGCTCGCGTCGAGACGTTTGCAGCTGGATGAAATTTATTAGAGAGACTGACCAAAGCATACGAAAGCTATCTGCAAAGTTATGAAATCCTATCTGACAACGTCGCGGAGAGATGGATTTTCCTCTAGCGCAGAAGTTTCGCGTCAGTTAAAGAGGATGTTTCAGCATCGCGAGCATTTCACCTAGATACCATTTAGATAGAACCTGAAGCAGCCGCTGAAGCGTTTGATCCAGGCTGTCTTAATTACCTGATGAAGAAGAAGGTGTCCACGGAGAAGGTGGCGTTGCTGATCGTTTGGAACATGAAGTTCCGTTCGGTGACCGTGCGCAGCGTCTTGTTCTCTGGAAACATCGTAAATAGGGAAAGTGATCGTCGTCACGGCATTATCAGTGAAAGTTCCTCTCGATTCGGCGGATCAGGAGAACGGTGTTCTCGATTACGGCGGATCAGGAAAAACCGGTACAACACACTCGTTGTTACGTCACAATGCACGCGTGGCTGAAACCCCGTGGGGATCGCGCGGCGAAAGTGGAACGGTTTTAATTGGACCTCGAACTGTATCAATTCGACTCTCCGGGCCGCAATACGAGCTAGATTCCGGGACACTGTTTACAGCGGATAACCACCGCCGGAGCCTCGTCTCGCCTCGTCTCGCCTTACCGAGGCACCATTGCGCCTCGTGTTCGTCTCGCATCGTTAAACCGACGCGCTTCTTTATTACGCGTTAAACTACGCTCAATCTTAATTAAATTCCAACTGTTCTAACATCGTGAGAAAAGACGTGCACGACAATCCACCCGTGTTTGCTTCGATACCTCCACTTTCACCACCCTGAGTTCCTTTTTTCGAGAAAGATCATTTCACGGCGCGTTCTACGTGTTCTTGCGCGTCACCGAGCGGGGAAAGCGAAGCCTTTTCGCGATGGAGGTTATCGTCGAATGTATTTCAATTGTTTCTGAACAATCAACGAATTTAAGAAAAAAAATTAATTTCATCACCTATGCGCGGACGTTCACTCAAGAAGGAATGTTGCTAGTCTAGAAGAGGTTCGAGGATGTTTACGGACAATTTGAGGTTTGCGGGAAGGTGGACCTTGGGCGCAGAGGCGGTTTAGATGGAAGCAATTACGGTCCTCTATGGTGCTAATCATCTGCGAAGTTCTAGCGGATTAATCGCGGCGGTGTTGCTCGAGCTCGGGCCGGGATCCTTCGTGATTAGGAGAGATTGTGTCGAGGTAGCGGGGCGAACTTTACCGGCAATGGCGAAAACTTGTAGGTAGGTGTGCACCATGACGACCCAGCCCAGAGAGAGCACTCTGAGTCCATGGAGACAGGTCAGACTGTCTCTGGCCGCGGGCTCGGTGCTAATGATCTTGCTGCCGTTCGTGATGGGATTAAAGGCGGTCAAACACTTGATCCAGAGACCTGCAGACGGAAACAGAGAGAGGAGAACGTGATCAATATCTATTGAATGATTAAGGGGGAACATCGCACAGTGGGTCTCTCATAGAAGTCAAAGAAATTAGACAGCGGATCATTATGCAAAAATAAAATTTTTTACCTGAATCGCAACAAACTGGAGTAACACGGGAATTTATTTTCTATCTCAATGTGTTTAATATGTTGAAAATAGTATAATAGTATTTTTAAATTCTTCTAATGTTTTAAATTACACCTACCCGTTTTTGTCATAAATGCATAAAATCCGCTGTCTATTAATCATTTCTAAACTAATTCATTTTTTACCGAAGAACCCTAAATGCTTTTCTGAAGATGACAAGAAGCTGCATCGACCGATGAAGCGATCTACAAACTACATTATGGTATAAATGTTTTACGATAGAAATTTTTTTCGGTTTCAAACTTTTTTAACATTGTCCCGAACACTGCGCCCCAGTTCGTCGGAACGGACAGGAGATGAATTCGATATCTTACCCCTCCGCTTGTCAGTTTTCGCGTGGTCGGCCAGATCCTTTTGCAGATCCTTCCCCTTCTCGATCAGCTCCTCCCCATTGTCCTGGCCCGTCGACACCCCACGATCCTGATTCAGGTTTTTGTTCGAGAAATTGCTGAGCCTCTCGTTATTGTTCGACACGCTCGACGACTCCACGTCCTTGAAGATCGACAGGGTCCTGTACTCGTAGATCGTCGCGCACAGCATCAGCAAACCTATCGTTCCTCCCACTCCTCTAAAAGAAAAACGATAATGCTTGTTCGCAGTTAATCCTTGATTATTCGATTCTTATTTACCAGACCGTTTCTGCGCGAATATTTACGAATTTTTTTCTGGAAAAACTATCGAAACTTTTTCATTGGGATTTGGCACGCATATTTATTGGGAGTTGAAGTAGACGTGTGATTTTTTTCAAGAGACAATAATCAAAATTATATGACTTGTATTTTTTTTATAAACTATGGACTGAACTTTGCAATTGCTCCCCAACCTTTTGCAAACTTAGGAATTTTTGTCAGAAAACTGTTGAACCTTTTGCATTGGGATTTGGCACGCATATTTATTGGGAGTTGAAGTACACATGTGATTTTTTTCAAGTGAAAATAATCAAAATTATATGGCTTGTATGTTTTCTATAAAGTACGGACTGAACTTTGCAATTGCTCCCCAACCTTTTGCAAACTTAGGAATTTTTGTCAGAAAACTGTTGAACCTTTTGCTTTGGGATTTGGCACGCATATTTATTGGGAGTTGAAGTACATATGTGATTTTTTTCAAGTGAAAATAATCAAAATTATATGGCTTGTATGTTTTCTATAAAGTACGGACTGAACTTTGCAATTGCCCCCAACCTTTGCACACTTAGGAATTTTTGTCAGAAAACTGTTGAACCTTTTGCATTGGGATTTGGCACGCATATTTATTGGGAGTTGAAGTACACGTGTGATTTTTTTTAAGTGAAAATAATCAAAATTATATGACTTGTATTTTTTTTATAAAGTATGGACTGAACTTTGCAATTGCTCCCTAACCTTTTGCAAATTTAGGAATTTTTGTCAGAAAACTGTTAAACCTTTTGCATTGGGATTTGGCACGCATATTTATTGGGAGTTGAAGTACATATGTGATTTTTTTCAAGTGAAAATAATCAAAATTATATAACTTGTATGTTTTCTATAGAGTACGGACTGAACTTTGCAATTGCCCCCAACCTTTGCACACTTAGGAATTTTTGTCAGAAAACTGTTGAACCTTTTGCATTGGGATTTGGCACGCATATGTATGTATATACATGTAGGAATCGAAGCGGCTCAACGCGTCGCGAGAACAAACACGACTCGAGAGCGATCCGTGGCGAGCGTCGAGACAACATTGTATCGATAGTTTAAACAAGCACCGGTCGCAAGAACGAACGAGAAGACAGTCTTTGGCTGACACTCGAAGTGTGCAGTTCGTATCTCTTGTATCTATTTAATATCTTTATCTCTTATTAAATCCATTTTTGTATTAACGAGACGCGAGTTAGACCGCTATCCAATCCCAACTCTCCATACATTGGGATTTAAAGTAGACCTTCCAATTTATTTCAATTTTCTGGTCGGCCAAGATGAATAATTTCCCATGGAAGGATCTTTGCAGTTTCGATAATCGTCGAATAAAAAAATGTGAAACCGGTCGCGTCGCGCGTGCGCTTAGTGTAAAATATATCAAGAGAACACACAGATTTACGAGGAACGCAGGATTCTTCTTCGCTTTCAGTGAGCGATTAAGGATATCCAAGAGGACAATTGCGTAGGAAGTCGTTAACGAGTACAATTTTACGCGCATAATTTGCGTCTGGCATGAACGGGCCGAGTGATCGGCCGTTAAACCGCACGCATTAAAACGCGAAATTAATACCGACCATTCTGTCGCCGGTAATAAATCGTAACGATTTCACTTGGGTTTTCACCCGGTGTATTTTCTCTACGTTTTTCAACGAGAAACAATGAACAAATATTATTCCATCGTGGTTCCGAATAGTCATCCCAAATTGCACAATTTCCTTTGATTTTGTCGAACGCTATACCGCTCCGGCTATAGTCTACTGCTTCTTTCGCGAATTACATATCAGTTTACTTCCTGCTAATGAATCGAAGTCGGTTTCAAGTCGTTAAGTCGTAAGTGCAATGCTGGCAGTTAGTGTCAACAGACAGTTACATTTACGTCGGCGATAATGTGCTGCCAATTGCTTCAACAATCCGTTATTTATATGATGTCAAGCCTCGTTATATCTCCATTTATGAGTTTAAACTTGCAAAATACATCGGAGAGGAACACTTCTACCTCTCTTTATAGTCCTGATCCGTTTCCTTGTGGTTACCATTTATTAGATGAGTGGAAAAGTTCGTCACAAAAGTTAGTCTAAATGTTACTTCTGAAACACCGATTTTATGTTCCAATTATATGAACATCACAATTTTCACTACCCAATTCGTAAAAACTGATTTTTGCAATCATCCAATATATTTATATTGATATATTTATTATACATACATTAATATTGTTCCGAGAACTGTATATACGTTCACGGTCCCGTATCTGCGGGACCGTTCCATTGTATTTCGCGGTACCCTTTTATATGGAATCAAAGATAGAGCCGCGGCCCTTTGTTTCAACTGTTTCGATCAACTACCGAGCTCGTTCAGTTGAAGTATAGCTTTAGTAGCGTTAACATCATCAGTAGAGAGAACATCATATAAATTCTGATGAAAAGTATATTTGCATTTTTTTAATTCCATATTTACCTTTACTTCCCCAAACCAACAATTTATTAGTGTACTTACGATTTAACAAGTAGTTCAGTTTATTTTTCTCGATTATTTTATTGGAGTAGTTCGGCGAGGTCACAAAAAATAGTAGAACTACACGATCTAAGAAACAGCACGGACCCTAGTCTGTTTTCTTAGATCAAGACATCATTGTATATATTTCAAAGTATGTTCCGTTGCAAATAGCAATTTCAAGAACAATGCCCACGTTGACACGGCAATTAATTAATTTCTCGCAAGTGGGAGTTTAATTAAAAATTACTTTTTTTCCGAAAACATTTCCCATTGCTACAATGCAATTCAACAATAATAGCTGGCTCGCGCCCCAAAGTCCCGGAATGCTCAAAATGGATCCACGGTGAGTTACAGCAACGGTATTGTCGATCGTAAAACTACTTTTAATAGCATTCATTAGCGTTTACGTAATTTTCCCTGCTGTCCCATAATAGCGACTCGCACGGGACGGCGGACGAGTTTAAAATTCATTTTGCCGCTCGCTCATCGTGATTAATTACAGGCCACCGATAAATCGATCACTCTCGAGCCTATTAATCATCGTGTCGATGAATCATATTTGTCGATGATGTTGCCTCGCGGAACGGACCGGGTTCTTAGCCCTCGGACCGTTTATCATTCGGTTTTCCTACCGCTTTAATTTGCGCCTACTCGTTTTTCTCGCAAATGCGCAAAATCTTTTACGTGCTGCATGAAAAATGCAAAACTACCGCTGGTGGTCCAGGGATTAAATTGTTTACGGATGTCGGTGATCAGGGCTACGTTAATAAGCAGTCTCGTCGACGCGTCGTTAGCAATGTTGATAAAAATGTTGGTTCGTTCGAACTGCGACTAACGTAATGAAATATTAACGCTGAAACTGCCCAGCGTGATTTGTATGATTTTATTATAAAGATTGAATTTATCGAGACACTCATTTTTGTTGAACACGTTCGCTGCCAGCAATTTTTCGTTGCTCAGCTTCGTTGCTTGAAAATATTTTAATAAATACAACGTTTCTCCTTCGTGAAATATTGAAACAGTTTAAAAATTAATGTATCTTCGAGTAAACTGCAGGATTGTGGACGTCACGCGTCCGTGACGTAGCGAGAACTAATGTGTGCTTGGATCGAGAAGTTCATTACAAAATTTTATCATCATTAAAAACTGGACTAATTCCACGGTGCAGGATAAGTCGTCGTTAGCGATGTTGCTAAAAATGTTGGTTCTGACGTAATGAAATATTAACGCTGGAACTACCTAGCGTGATTTGTATTATTTTATTATAAAGATTGAATTTATCGAGACTTTAATTTTTCTGTAATACATATGTGCTTGGAATCCAGAAGTTCTTTACGCAATTTGATCATCATTTATATATCTGGACACGTCTAATTGCACGGCGCAGGATAACTAGCTGTCGTTAGTCCCTAAAAATGTTAACTCGTTCCAGGCAACGATCAGCACGAACTAGAAGAGGAAGCCAATGAGGGGATCGTTAATCTTCCCTGCGATGCTATAGTAATTATTCCAGGGAAATGAATCTTTCACACACGATGGACTTCCCAGCGAATCGGTAGCATTCGAACGCCTTCGGACATTATCGCGATAGAATAGTCGGTCTCCGTTCCCGGGGCTTTTCCCGTCATCGAAACAATGATGCATTCTCTTATTTACTTAATTATGGCACAGCAGTACGCTTCGGGGCACGGCTCCCCTTCGATCGAATTGTTCGTTTCTTTCCGGAGCAGAGAAAGCGGACGATAAATCGCCCGTCGGCGACCACTGTCTTTCTTATGTTTCATGGCCAATCGTGTTCGGTCAGACAAAAGAATCAATCGAGAAGACATCGCAGTGGAATGAGAGGTTTCTGAAAGACCGTGGGAACCCGTTTCCCGTCAGCCACTACCGTGTTTGTTTCCCTCGAAACGCGACGGAAATCGAAGGATTTCCGATCTCCGATTGACTGAATTCGTGGCAGCCAAGATTGCTTCAAAAATCACAGAGACCCGTGCTATTGATACAACAAACATAACAATGACAATGATAGCCGAAATCGTACGGATAAAATCTGCGGAGACGTTGAACTAATAGACATAGTTTATTATAATAGATTAGCAATCCAATAGAGAGGATTGCACACGTTTATGGCAAGAATAAAATGCAAAATAATTGAAACACCGGAAGCAATTATTTTCAGGAGAAATTCGTTTCTATGTAGCTTCTTCTTACAGAAATTTTTTTTCATAAATTCATTTATTTATAATGGTTGCATTAACATCGAGGTTGTTAGCGACCACATTATAATTTCCGAAAAGTATATTGCGGAACATTATACATTAAGGGGGTAGGACCCCCTCTAGGGGGTCCCTAATTCTAGGGATTCACCCTTGTTACGTACGAAGACTTCGCCTGCGTGACTCTCTTACTTCCTTCTTAGAACCGCTTTATTATAGAAAAGATCTGGCAACCTACGCTTAAATAAACAGCTCCTTCTTATGGGAAAGTATATGCATCTGGGAGAAATGTCACCCAAATGTTCTATACTCCCACTGCCATTTGTTAACGAAAACCAAACTACAATATAAAGGGCTCAAGCCTGACCATAGTTGGGTTAGTACAAGACTGAAAACGAAGCGACATACATCGTGAGTTCGGGTTCATAGTCCCTTTCGATCATACTCGTCAATACATTTCAAACCGTCAATTTTCGAGGCAAATTATACTAAAGACACCCCCGCATTTCTCAGTGCGTCAAAACCGAGAGTTCGGGATTTAGTATCCGCGACAAAACAATACAATCTACAAGTGTACCCGCATACGGTTAAAGAATATACTATACTTTATCTTAGACAATCTGAGAATCTTTAAATCTCATTTCCACATCCATTTAAAACTCCAGTTACCAGCAAATTACTCCCACAATGATAAACCTTTACTGCTCGAGGTTTATCGACGATTCTTCAATTTACGAGAGTCGACTTTCCGAATACCTTACCTTCACCAAAATCCTGCGACACCCGGTGATGAAATAGGCACCGGCTAGTTCACAACCTCCTATCGAGTGGCGACCCTTTGAAGAAACAGGCATCGGCTAGTCCACGATAACTAGGGGTGTGCGGGATTCCCGAAAGTATTCGGGTTTTCCGTAAATTGTCGGGAATCCCGAAAATATCCGGGATTCCCGAGAATATTCGGGATTCTCGAGTATGTGCGGGATCCCGAGAATACACGTGATCCCGTGAAGATCCGGGATTCCCGAGAATATACGGGATCCCAAAAATGTTCGGGATTCCCGAAAATATACGGGATATAAATAATATCTGGGATTCCCGAAAGTGTTGTTATTCTTGAAAATTTCAGCAATCCGAATGTTGCAAAATAAAATATCTTGGCTTTGAACACAATGGCTTTCGGATTCTGATAATTGTTGGAACTATGGAGGAACTTAAAATGTCGGGAATCCCAGACGTTTTCGGGAATCCCGAACATTTTCGGGATTTCGAAGTTCTCGGGAATCCCGAATGGTTACTGTTGCGTCAAGTCCGCTAACTTGAATGCCGCGGATTACTTGAATAATGGAATTAATGGAAACGTATGACTACTGTTTTAGTTTAAACAAATCACTTTATTTAAAGTAACACTATGTTCTAAAACTAAACAGGTAATGAATAGGCGAATGACGGTTTTCTGCACTCGGGCAGTGTATAGATCTATTGGTAATGCGCTCGATCGATGGTTTTTCCGTCACTGGTTCTTCTATGAAAAACTCTTGGTACTTATACCTATTTTGGGTACGCTTAGCGAACCAATCACATCGCTTCCTGCTGGCGGTCGCACACCATTGGCGAAGACTGGTGCACATTTTGCAAGCGAGGGCGCGATTGTTTCGGTGTTTATTGCCTTTCCCTGACATCTGGTTTAGCTTATGTACCTGAGTTGCACGGAGGGTTTTGCGTGGCTATTTGCCGGTAATAAAAACCGGAGAAGTCTCATTCCGGGACGGAACAGTTACGGGATCCCGAAAATTCGCGGGAATCCCGGATGTTTTCAGGATTTCGAAATTCTCGGGATTCCATCCCGATCTCGAGAAAAATTCCCGTCCCGACCGGGATCTCGCACACCCCTAACGATAACCTATCCTACCTAGTGACGACTCGGTGATGAAATAGGCATCGGCTAGTCCGCGATAACCTATCCTACCTAGTGGCGACCCGGTGATGAAATAGGCACCGGCTAGTTCACGACAAATCCCACACAATCAAACAAACCTCGGTCACGTCATATCTGCCAGCCCTCGGCTCGTAACACCCTAGAAATATGGCCGAAATATACGTTTACGCGGTACGGGTTTTCGTTCTTATATGAGCATATTTTTCGCTGGACAAGGGCTCATTCGAAAGAGGTTCAATGAAGGGGGCTCAGGCACATTGTTATATGAAATTATCCATATACTTTGTAATATAAGTGTTAGAAGTAAGCCAAAATTGATGATGTTCAGCCATGTAATCCAAGCGATTTTTATATCATTGGATGAGTTTTCTTGATGCTATCGTGGGCTGACCTCGTTTCATTTAACCTTCCTCTTTCGAATGAGCCCTTGTCCAGCGAAAAATATGCTCATATAAAGACGAAACCCGTACCGCGCAAACCAATGTTTCAGCCAGATTTTTAGGATATTCTAGGAACCCCCTGGAGGGGGTTCTACCCCCTTAAAGTCTTGAACTATTTTTTTGTGACCTCCGAGAGTTGATGACGTAGCATTGGCTACCCCCACTATTGCCCTCCGGTAGCCCATCTAGACAGGTCCGGTGACACTGAGACGTTCAATGGTTTTTCAAAATCCGCAATTTATAGCAAGGAATTTCTTAACCGTTTGAGTCCCAAGCAGCGCGATCGCGCTGTTAAGATTTTATGCCGAGAAAACCCAGCTTATTTCGAATATTGTCGACAACTGACGGTGGGTTACCGATTGTAAGACAAGCGCTATCGCGCCGCTTGGGTCTCTTCATACTCATTTAAAAAAAGCGCGGTTGCGCTGTTTGGGATTCTTCGACAGTGTTTTTTCAATACCTCCTAGGACTCAAACGGTTAATAAAGTTTTTCGATGAACCAACAGGTCTCCAGTACTTTAGTCGTTTCCTGTAGGATTATTACAGAGAGTGATACAGAAAATTATTCAATATTTATTGTAGCACATAGGATGCACGAGTGAAAGAACATTTTCGAGACAAACAGTGTTGTTAACAACACTTTTGTTAGCATCATGAGTGACATACCGGCGTCTACGTGTCGCATACGATGTTTACCTCAATTCGGAATGTCCTCATTCAATTTCCATACGTGCTTCATAGAAAAATATGCCAAACGTGTATGGAAATGGAAGGAGGCCACGCGAAACGTTCTCTGTAAATATTCAGAAGCCTGTAGTAAGTCAATCATTATGCTAACACACAAAAATGTTTGGAAATGCTTCAACTTTCGAATACGTAAGTATTCAATGTTTTTCTTGAACGACCTACATAATCATCCTAAAAGAACTTACTGTGGACTACTTAGAAGCTTAAAAATCTTCTTTTACGTAATAAATTAGACAGTGGATATTTTATGCGTTTATAGTAAAAAAAGTGATAAATCTTAATATAAATTTGGACATGTTATTTGAAAACATTTAAAATTATTTAGATTGGACATACACTAATTATAGCTCTTTTTTCTTGAAAATGATAATTCTGCATAAAGATCCGCAGTCTTATAATAATAATAATAAGAGTCCAATGATTCATTAAAAAGTTCGTAACCGTGTATTATAGATTAAAAAAATTATAAAATAATCGCAGACAGATAATATATTAATACCGTTGAATAGTACATGACAGAAATGAAAATTGCTCTTCTTTATCTGATTCTACTTTTTCTTTTCCGGAGTGAACGAATCTGGCAAACGAACGGCTCACTCGCGCTCACAAGCCTAATCAAGATTCGCGGAGTGGCTTCGCAGAGGGTGAAAGAGTGAAAAACGGAGCATGTTTTTCCAGGAGAGTCTTAAGCTGCCGCGATCCCGAGGGAAAACTCTGAGAATCGGAATGCAAAGCAATGGCCAGGGCAATCTTATGAAACTCGAACAGCGCCGCGACTCGTTTGCATTCTTCCTTTATCCTCCGTTCGTTTCCTAGCGGTTTGTCCACAGACTTCCTTCCGGCGACTCCGAAGGAAGTCGTCGTAGGAAAAGCGAACGACGGGAACGAATTAAGGGCTGCCTGGCGCAAAGTTTAAATGGGCACCATAAACTGTTGCAAACTAGACCGTGGATCTTTATGCGAACCCCTGTTTTCATACGTTGTCATAAAACGGCGAATAAGTAATATGTATTTCTTCCGGCCAAAACGAGATAAAAATGCGAGATTTCATGTCACGGTTTCATTGGTATTTTAGCTGAAAAGTGTTGCCATCGGCATTAGAAGCGAGCGGAATAAATAATATAACCATAAAGGTCACTCAAGGTCAATTACAATGAAAAATAAATCGTTTCATGACACTCTTATACTTATCAGACTTACTCGATATTAATGAATCAAATTATAGAACAATTTTCAACTTCTAAAATAATTTTTTTTGTCTCCCAGTTTTTGTACTTATGAACTGTGCGTCGTATTACGTCGGATTTCTTTGCGATTGGATGTTGCGCCCGATCCGATATTCTCGGAGAACCTCCGATACAATTTATAAGCAAATTGACAATTTGTACCGCGGTTCGCGACGCGACGACGCGCGACGCACCAGCCCCAGGGATCCCCGGTGCTAGATGGGGGAACGACGCGACGGGACAAATGATCTCCGACCTGGAAGCGCTCTGTACCGCAAGAGACTCGTTAAACGACGCGCAGGAGAGTTGCACAGGATGTACCGTTTAAGCGGAAACAGCTCTGCATTAATTACGATTAGACTGCTGATCTTTATGCAGGATATAAATTGTCTGTATAAATTATACAAAACTGGAGCCGAATAGAAATGTCATTCTATATTTAACGATTTTAATTCGCTCAAACGAGCTCATTGATATTTTTAAATTTGATCTGCGAATCCTTTTCATCTGCAAATCTGTTTGGAATTACACTCGTCCATTTTGGCACCTCTATTTTTTATAGGACTTTCACTAACTTATTTCTGGCATTTTTCTTATTAAAATTGCACTAAACACGATATACTTTGAACTGTATTCAGTGGTTCAATTCACGCCTGGAAAATTGAAGGAGCGCGATAGTGGGGGTAGCCGATTCTACGTCATCGAGGCCGTGATTACACGCGCTGTCCTTTTCTGCGTTGGACGCGATAGGCAAAGTCACAAAAACTAGTACAGTATTTTATCGATAAATGTCCCAAGTGTTTGGCCGATAATTGTCCCAGAACTATCCCCACTCCTGCGGGGTATAACTCCGTGAGGGGTCATGAAGCTCGAGAGACCTCGGCCGCCGAGAAGTGTAACATAATACGGGTCGGGTATATCAGTGTGAGTCCACTACTAATCTAATAACAAAACTTTTTTATTTTTTATTATTTTTTGATGGAACTTTCACCAACATATTCGTGACATTTTTCTAATGAAAATTATACTAAATATGATATAATTCCGATGATATTTACGTGTGTAATGGACGATAAAAGTTTCGTGCGCAAGGAAGAACAGCGGATGGGAAAGAAAGAGACACGGAGAGTCGTAGTCGCCGGCACAGTTCAAACGCCGGCCGCGTCCTCCCAATGTAATCCCAATAAAAAACTTTTTTATTATTACTTATTTTTGTATGAGACTTTCACCAATATATTTGTGGCATTTTTCTGATTAAAATGATACGAAACACGATATAATTCTGATCATATAAAAGTATATGGACATTTACAAGTCGGGTACATCGGTGAGGCAACTTGTCCCTTCAACTTCACCCCTGCAAGACACACTCTCTTGACTGGGACATTTCGCGACTCTTAAACTCAGAAAGCGGGTAGAAGCTTAGCAATAGTAGTTAAGTAACCAAGTCTATTTCACCATAACTAGAATTTATTACCGTACAAAATATAAAAACTATAAAAAATATTCAAAAATCTTCATCCACATTAATCGTCTTGTCTTCTCCGTATTAGTCGATCGTATATTGCAACGGACTGTTGTACGGTGAATTAATGAGACCTAATTTGTAAATGTCCATATACCTTTATATGATCCGTGTTATAATTATATCGTGTTTGGTATCATTTTAATCAGAATAATGCCACAAATATATTGGTGAAATTCTCATACAAAAATAAGTAGTAATAAAAAAGTTTTTTATTGGAATTACATTGGGAGGACGCGGCGGGCGGGACGTTTTGGTGAAAGTTCTATCAAAAAATACTAAAAAATAAAGAAGTTTTGTTATTGGATTAGTAGTGGTCTCACACTGATATACCCGACCCGTATTACATATGGTACACTTCTCGGTGACCAAGTTCTCTCTGGCTTCGCTGCCCGTTTTTACGTTCGGCAAAAGTCAAAGAATAGTACTCCTGGCGGATAATTGTCCCTGGCCGGACCCGTGTTTGGGACAATTATCTACCAAATCTGTAGAACTACACGATCTAAGAAACAGCGCGGACAGGAGGGTTTGTCTTAGATGGAACGTTTACTATAAATACATAAAATCCAGAGTCATCACTTTGATCACGTTTGATTTTCCGAGGGTTTTGTAATTTGTTAATCAACGTGTTATAGGTAGATTTAAAGCTTAAATATTCTGGATCGCTTTTTTCTAGTACAATCTGAGAATATACAAAGACCAATGTGATTGTTTCGATTTGCTCGTCGCTAAGTGTTTAGCAGTGCGTGCTACGGTAGGACAAAAACAGCTCGCATAATTTTCTCGGAACAATTTCATTAGTCCCGCGTGTGTACGTATACGAACATACGTTCTTCCTGTTTCTCTTTCCGTGCATCTGCTCCACTAATGACTGAGCGTGCAATAAGAACGTGTGATTATTATCGCGTAGCGTGTGTTTCGCGCTATACTTAGCGATCCTTATTCCGAAGCGCCGCGCGACTTTTTCCATTCGCCGTTAATTCCACCGCTGCGCCGCGACGCGCCGTACGCGGCTTTTCTCGCCGGTTACGCAGGAAACGCTGAAAAAATTTTGCAGTGCCAGAAAATATCTTCGGGAACGTTCTCTTTTTTTTTCGTTTTTTTTTCGTAAATTTAAATCGACTTGCGCAGACACCGAACGCTCTCCGGTGACTCAGCTTTCCCAGGATTATGCGCTGCTCGCGTTCCGTTTCCTCCGCTTTCCCGCAATTAAATGCGAGCGATTATGCGTGCGTTTGCATTGCAGATACTCGGCCGCGAACCTTTTGCATAACGGAACGCGCGCCATTCGATGATCCGTTTCGGAGCTTGCCGTGTTTGCGCAACGATTTCCATTCGGGAACAACGTTTGCAACCATAAATGTTTTTATTCATCCGAGCGCTGATACTATCTGTTCGATGTAAAGTTATTGTGCTTTTACTAAATTTGAAAATTTTAATTAAAAAATTTAAAATTTGAAGATTTTATGATTTTGTGTCGCACCGTTGCAAAATGTTAGTTCCATCTTCAGGAGTGTAATTTTTCAGTGGACTGTTATGCAAAATAAAAATTTTGCGCACCGATACTAAGCAACTTAGTAAGTTAAAAATAATGCATGTTTCTGTACTCAATAACATTAAATTTTCATACGAAATAATTGTTATATTAAAATTAATTTCAATAAAAATTTCTTAATTGTATGCAGTGAATCTCTTCACCATTTTAAATTATACCATTTTTATCAGAAATGCATAAAATCCGCTATCAGCTTATCATGCTCCAACGCCCTTGAGCTCGAAGAGCCGTGTCTTCTCCATGTTCCGCGAGGAGATAAGATAAGGAGTCATTATACTGCGACAAAACACTATGCCTATTGTCTGCTAACGACGGTTCAGCGACAGCCCGCATATCGGATTTAGGTACTGGCAGCTTTTTCGAAGGTAACGTTCGTGTACATTGTGCCAAAACGTTTTGTAAATCCAAGTCCATTAGCACGCTGCCCCGAAAGATAGCGGACCCATTGTTAATGGTATTAACGCTTTCACCGTTCCCAGAGTAAAAAACATGCTCTCTCACCGGTCCGAAAAACGTCACCTGTGTCCACTATGAATTTCATACCTCGTATCGTGCACTTTCAATGTCGGCTTCGTCGAAGAGGAGCGGTCGAATTCGCGAGAGCGAATCGAAAATCAGGTACACACGCGAGTGGAACGTGCGAAACACGTTTCGTGTTCCGAATGGATCGCGCTCGATCATCGCAGCACGCACGAATTTTTCCGGTCGGTGATCCAGGAGAGTCGTCTCCCGTGGATCGCTAAGCACGTAGGATCACGATCAAACCGCGAGCTTCTGTATGTATAGGACCTTCTTTATCGGAACTAATTAACCCGTTAGGTACCATAATCGCGATTTGGGATCATGCACATAGACTGCAATTAGGAGTGCGATAAAAAGAACTAAATACATTCCAAGTGGTATTTTTTCAATTGATCATAACTAGACTGCGGCTTTTATGCAAAATAAAATTTTTTTTCGTCAATTATAAGAGGCAGAAGCCATATAAAAATTTGTTTCTATCTTTAACAATTTTAATAAATTGACAATAATATATGGACGTTCTTAAATCGTCTTAATGTTTTTACAGTTTTAAATTACGTCCACCTATTTTTGTCAGAAATGCATACAATCCGCAGTCTAATCATAACAATAATTAATTTTAGTTTTCGCGTAAATCGTCATAAATATATATACACTAATTTGTAGCAAAAATTTTTAATAAAAAATTTGGTATCTGATAGATGGAGAGGTTATTTTTGCACGAATTTTTAAGAACTCTTTCTGGAAAAAACTATCGAACCTTTGGCATTGGGATTTTACACACGTATTCACTGGTGTTTGAAGTAAACGTGTAATTTTTTAATGGTAAAAATAATCAAAATTACGTTAAATATTTTTTTAGGAATCGTGTTTTGAGAAACATAGGTGGACGGTTACCTCGAACAAAAATTATATTGCTTATTAATTTATATGTAAAATGCATGCATGTCGATGCACAAGCGAGTCGATGGGACGTTGGCTCGATGCAGACCCGTATCGACAGGTGTGCACGGTTGCACGTGCGCCGCGAGTGCATTACGCAAGACCGTCGGCAGCCTTAAAGCGCCAGCACGTGAAAGTGCGACCGCTGTCGCCGGTGCATTCTCCTAGAATGCGGGTCTTCATTCTGCTCTTTAAAGTACATTAATCCCTTCGATTTAATCTGATCTTTTTGCTGGAAGAAAAATGAAAATGCCATTCAATATAAATTTTTATTTTTCACAAAAATCAGCAGCTAATCCAGTACGCGTGAACGATTAAAAAGACTGAAACTGTTGCATACACCAACTCAAAATACGATAAGTGGCCTGTGCACTTTTATGCAAAATAAACACTTTCTGAATGGAGCTTGTTCGGTCACAAGCAGACCAAACGTAGGATTTAGGCACGCTCGGCTGCGATAGCTCGAGACAATCGACGCGACGCGACGCGACGCAACCCATTGACCAGGGCGATTGAAACCAAAACAGCACTTATAGTTTCCCATATCCTTCGCACTTAATTCCTTTTAACAAAAATACAGATTACTTTTGCATACCCCTACTCCGACGACCTAAACAAACCATCCATCCACCAATTAGAAACCATTTAGTCACCCCCATACAGTTTACAGCCAACCAATAGAAAAAGATCCGAGCCGACGTAATACGCGACACGATACTATCGAACAGATTCTAACTAACTCTCGAACCGATACAATTAAATCTGGAACATCGCAACATATTGTCAAATCGAACGGAAAACGTTGTAAATACATTGTTAAGTTTTAAAATATATTTAAGGTGTTGATTTCCAAGAATCGAGTCTCGTATTTCAAATAGGCGTTGTTAAGTTTTTAACCTCGTCAATGCACCTGATTATCATCGCGAGCAAGCGAGCGGAATTTACGATTCTGCGAAGTTCGGTATATCGGACTTGCGAAATTCGGGACGCTTCAGAGCTGTAATTTCTTTCAATAATTTCAATAAGTCGAAAATGACGTAACGATATTTCACTATAAATGCATAAAATCTACAATAGAAGGCCGCAGATTTATGCGAACGGTTTAACCTTGTTTATCGAACGCGTTGCATTTCGCTTATTGCGCCGGGACGAGCCGTTGCATCACGAGGCTCGAATAAGGCGTGCGCGTCGGCTCGGACTTTCCTGCGAGTTATCAAGAGCCGAATCAATCGCACATGTAACGAGCGCCTTGTGAACCGCGTTGCGTCACTTAAGGAAAAGCCGAGAGAAAGCGAGAAGGTATGGTAATCGGAATGAACCATGAAATACACCGGTTGTCCCGCTGCCATGCCGCCGCGCCGTGAGTTATGGCCGGGATGCGTTCAGCGACCGCAGCGCATCGATTAATGAAAAGACAGCTCTCCAACTATGGCGGATCAAGTTCAGTCTGCCAAGAACGACGAAACCTCCGTGACGACTCTCCGCGGGACAAACACTCGGAAAAATGCGAGAATTTACCTAATCACGAATCTTATAATTAGCAGACTGATGATTAGAAGATGCATTTAATAACTAAAATTAGCAGTCGGAGCTCGTTTTTCTTAGATCGTACAGTTCCCATTTTCTTAGATCGAGTATTTACTGTATACATATTAAATTGCATAAAATCCGCGACCTAATCATGACCGACTTCTGGCACGTTGCTCGGAGCGTTCACCTGTAGAGAAAAATTGTGCGCCGCTATGGGAGGAGACGTTAAAGGGCGTCGCGTCGGGCTGACAGGCTGTTTTCAGTTTTGCTCGGCGAGAGTTCGTGGAAGATTGAAACAGGCTCGGAGCGGCGACCTTTAATAGATTTCTCGGAGAAGAGCCTAAGAGGATAAGCAATGCAGAAGCGGCAAGTAGCCTAATCGATGCGAAAACAACCGAGAGTAACGTCTCGCAGAGTTACGCGCAGGTCCGAGACCTTATTTCCTCGGTCTCCTCGTCGCCGAGGGAAAATATCGTGACAGCAGCAGCTTGATCCCCGTCGACGTCGATCTTTTGCCTCTGCCACTTTCCCCTAATCGAACCTGCCCTAGCCGGGAATTTGACGTCACCGGTGACACGCTCGGCCGGGTTGTAAACGAGGCGTCACACCTTCTCGCGGCCTTGTACGCGATGCATGGTAATCTGCGAATGAAAAGGCACGCGTGCAAGGTCCAAGGAGAGTCGCGATCAACGCAGGATTAAAATAGGGAGACTTTTTTTTCCGTCACATGTTATTGCAAGCCGAGATCGAACCGAACAGTCAGCCTCCGTCTCATAATATATTCTGTTCGAGAATTTATCGTCCTACTTGACGAAGAGAATTATATTAGAGTTGAATTTATGAGATCAACAGAATGCAAATATGATATTCTTGAACTACCTTTCTTTTTAATGTGGCGTACAAAGTGCACGAAAGTGCATCGTACAATTTTAATTAGCTACTTAGACTCCCTCGTGGACGAAGAATTAATTCAACAAGACTAAACTATCTTTCAACTGGGGCAGATGATAGAATTCTATTTTTAAAAATAATCACCAGACCGCGGGGATATTTATGCAAAATTGACTGCATCGGGCATAAGAAAATAGAGAACAAAAATTTTTATTTCTTCTAATTTTAGTTGGTTGTAAATTAAATTCTCACGATGTTGCTCTGTTCTTCGTCCACTCACTTTCGTCACAAATGCATACAATCTGCTAATCACCTGTTAATATATTCGTACTTTGTTATACTTTCAACTCTGCTCTTTCAAGATCTACATCTACCCAGCAATTTTCCATGCATTCTCGTGTACATTGATGATCGATACAATATTATACGACGATGTCGCAACAAGCAACATTTTTAATATTAATGATCTAATTCGCGTGAACCGACCAAATGGAAGTTGAAAGCAGAATTCAGGACAACGCGAAGGGCCGTTCGAGAGATCGAGATAAGCGACATTTTTATTATTCATCGCGTAATTCTCACGAACCAGTCAAGTGAAAGTTCAAAATACAATTCAGGACAACAAGATCGAGGGATCTTTCGAACGATTAAGGCAATCTTATGGACCGACCAAATGAAACTTGAAAAAATGGAATTCAGGACATTTTCAGTACTCATAATGTAATTCTTAGGGGCCAAATGAAAGTTGAAAATGCAATTCAGAGCGCTAAAATTCATTAAAAAATTATGCCTATCCACTGATAATTATCGTAAGAAATATATACTTTTTGTAATAATTTTTTCATTAATTGTTTAAATTTGAATGTCTTAAAATAATAATTAAAATTGTTTATTTGTTACTTATTTAGTACATCCCAAGATAATTTAAATCACCGATTTCTTTGCTTATACATTTCTTCGTACATCTTGACATTTATTCTTCATATATTATATATATATTATGAATATTTCAAGAAATACAAAGAAATTTTTAACCAACGACATTGGTGATTTAAATTATCTGGGGAAGTACTAAATAAGTAACAAATAAAGAATTTTAAATATTATTTTAAAACAATAAAATTTAAACAAATAATTAAAAAATTATTACTCAAGTCAATTGCCGAAATCAAGTTAATTTTTTATTTAAACGCAACATTTTTAAGATTAACCTTAACAATTTGTAGGTACACGTGTATCTGTAATCTAAAGAGTTTCTTAGAAAAATGCGTTAATATCCCGCAGAGTACCGATGGTGGCTATCGAACGCATACGAAATGACGTGACATTACTAACTTTAAACGGTAATAACTCAGAAAGGTGGACGAAGGTGGACGTGATTTTTACACATTATCTAAAGGAAAGTGTCCTGAACACATTGTGGTTTGTCCGAACGCGGGTCCTCTCGGGTGTAAAAAGTTATTCCTTGTCAATTGTAAAAATTTTGACATTTTTCTATCCTACATTCAACATTAAATTTTTAATACATTGCATATAATAATTGTAACTGCAATTATAATTTCTTAACGGACAATAATGCTGTTTACTGTAGAAAAAAACGGGGTTCAAATCTTGACAAGGATCGTCAAAATATCGCTAAAAAGATGGGACATTATTCGGATGACAAACGTAGATTCTAAAATGTTCAACTTTAAAAGCTCGGTACAACTAAAATTTTCATTTAATTTGATTAATTCTTTCATTTTTGAGGTCAGTGGATATTCGAAAGACAATTATATCAATTGATTAGACATCGATATGAGAAAGTTCATTTCTTGGTAAAATGTCACTAAAATCTTCGATCCAGCCCACTGTGCATCGGCATGTTTGAAGGACCATCCTCCGAGGACATAAATCTTGACCAGCGTCCCGAAACCGCAGCAATTTTCGATTTAATTCGCAGGCAGCGACTGCGGTTCGCGTTGTTGCGTAATTCGCGATGCTCGCAAAAAACCGCGCCGCGAGTTACGAGCGACCGAGGGAATTGCACAATTAGACCGGGGATCTGTGTGTCAGTCATTTCTTCGATGAGGAGTTGACGCAACAGTCGTCCGTTGCACCGCGGTGCAACTGTGACACGCGGCTTGCACAATCTTGCGCTCGGAATCAGCCGCGTGCGCGCACGGTATCGAGCATAATCGTTTCGATTCTGTTTCCTCTTCGAGATCTGTGCATTCTTGGATGTCCGGATGTAACTTGGACGATATTGCACGGAAATGTCAAGAAAATAAAGAAAGAGCAATAAACAGTGAAGAACGTTTATTTATTTGCCTCTTGAGCGAGGATTTATAGCTCGTTGACGTTTATGCATTCATCGCGCCTCTGCACTCGTTGGCTGAACGTAATTGACGTTGTTATCGACTAATTTTGGCTGCGAGGCATCGTTCAATATTTAAAGACGTCATTTTACAATTAAACTGCTATACTTCCGCGAAGAACGATACGCAATTAACCTGGACTCATTTCGAAGCTTGAAATCTCCACTTTCACTACCCATCGTTCACTTTTTTAATACAATTCTTGCGTAAGTTGTTATTACATAATACGGGGGATGAGAAACTGAAGGCACTGTTACAACGTTTGTTAATGCGTTGGATAATTTTTTTCGGAATGAATCGTATGTACGATATTTTTTTTACCGTTTTCTAAAATAAAATCGAGGAACAGTCTTGCAAAATTCTCATGGTCTATCTTATGTTATTGAAAATTCTTGTTTCGAGCAAAAATATTTCACAAAACAAAAGACCGAGGGATATTGAAAGTAGAGACTGCAAGCTTGAAACTGTTGTTTATTATTATATGATTCCTCTTTACGAAGTAATGACTAGCCTGCGGATTTTCCTGAAAAATTTTCGATCACAAGAGACAGGAGCCAGATACATGCACATTTTCTGTTACAATTTTGGCTATATCGATGTTTTTAAATTATTTCAATGGTTCTATACGTTGAAATTTCACCCACTCGGTGTTACATATGCATAAAATCCACAGTCTAGTAATACATAACAGTTTAAGTATCAACAACTCGTAGAAAATCAGGTGCAGCACAGCGTCCGAGTATTATACTTTACGCAGCCGCTGTAAATTAATCCCGACTAGGCAAAGTCAGCGGCCGTTCATAAAGCAGCCAGACGTATATTTATCGACCGTAAACGATCAAATACCTCGGAGCAACAGTGTGCACGGAGGATATGATGTAGATTATGTAGAACATCCGTCCGAGTCGCGGCGCAACAGTAACAGTGTGTTACATAAAAATTCATGCAAAGTAGTTCCGCGTGCAAGGAAGAAGAGATAAAGAGAGAAATATATATATATAGAGAGAGAGAGAGAGAAAGAGAGAGAGAGAGAGAGAGAGAGAGAGAGAGAGAGAGAGATTTCACTCCGGGACTAAATCGCAGACACACTGTCATTTGACAATACGGTTTTTGCCCAGCACCTTTGATTACGTGACCGGAATTCGCGCAATAGTTACATTCACTTTGCTCGAATAACCGGGGAACAGCTTGCAGGCGCGCGTCCACGTAATTTTGCGCTAAGATTCGCGGGGGCAGCTCGTTAACGAGCCGCAGAACCATGTGTCGCAATTCGCGAACATTGCATAATATGAAAAGCCACGCTCGCGATTCCCTCGAAATTCGCGGCCGTTGCCCTCTACCATCGCAATTATACTACCAAAACTTGCTAAAAGCGAACAAAATCAGTATTCCCAATTCTAATGTGCATTCAATATAATATTTATACACGTCGACTAATATTCAGTGCAAATTAATTCGTGACTGTCGCAATGAATGGATTAAACATCGTAATGCAGGAACCGGATGGGTCACATTATTCAGTTAAATTGTACTCGTTGAAGCTTTACACGGTTCTATATATTGTTGATTGTTTGGTGGAAGAAATAAATGATTTTTAGAGTTTGGACTCATTCAGATTTTGAATGAAGGTTTTCAATTTTAGCTTCGTTTTCAAAGGATCGGAAGTGGAAGAGATATTCGGTGTTCTTAGATCGTACAGTTCCCGTTTTCTTAGATCAAATATTTACCGTACTTGCCATGAGAAACCTTCTAGACAATGAACGAATTTATTCCTGTTTCGAGCTTTCTTAAAACAATTTAGTCCGTACTCGTACTCGATGTATCTAAACATGAATAAAATTGCGAATAATAGCTGATAAATAAATTGAATAACTAGACTACGGATTTTATGCATTTACGACAAAAATGAGTAGCTGTAATTTCGAACAGTGAAAACATTCGAAGAATGAAAAAATGTTAAAAATGAAAATAAAGACCACTCCAATTAATTGGAATTCAGATGGAAAATTTTTATTTTGCGTAAAGATCCACATGTTATAATTGGAGCCCTTTAGGAGGCAGCAGATCGGAAGAATTTTATTTTCACTTTCGACCGCGATTTCGGCGATCGGAAGAAAGTTTCTTTCGTCGATCTTGCCTGAATTCGCGAAGCAATTCTTCGGAACGCTTCCGGAATGCTGCACGCTCGTGCGTCATTTAAATGAAAGTGGTTACGTGCTCGTAAGAAAAACAAAATAAAATGGCGCCGACGCGACGCACAGACAACACGAAAGACGCGCGGCGCGTAAGTATGTATCCTCGTCGGCGCGGCGCGTTGGTTTTTCGCTTTTCGTGGCTTGCAACATTTTTTAATTACACACTGACGTTACACGACCCTCGTACTCGTTTCTGGACGTAGTAATGCGTTCGTGTGCGCCCGGTAACGAGATGCGCCGGGGATAATTAACCTCCTCAACGATACGAGCACTCGTTCATTCAATTACTGTTGGATGAAATAAAGTAATTGCTTGATCTCGTTGATGCTTGAACGAGGAGCGTCGTTCAGCTCGCAGGCAACACTTAATCGATGATAAAATAGGGAGCCAAGTAAAAAGTTCTTTTTTTCGTTGATAATTTTGGCAAGTTGAAAATGACAAATTGATGTTTCTAGATGTCTCTGATGCCTAATAATAAAATATTGTTACTAACCAAAACTACTTGGAACTTAAACGGTACATATTTCCCGACTGATTCTTCCATTTTCTTGAGACAATTCTCAAGAATTCTTTTATCTTAACTCACTACTAGTTTTTTAATCTGATTATTGTATATACATACGGGGTCGACGGACTCTCGAGACTTCCGGTAGTTCGTCGCGGCTTGGTCCCCCGCGGGAACCATTTTGATCACTATACCGAAGGCACGCGAGCCGGACGAAGTTTCTCATTGACCACGTTCACGCAATAACGTCACCCATTTTCGTTTCGGGGGCAATGGAAAAATACGGGCGTCGTGAGACGATTTTCGAGAGAATAGACACAGTCCCTCTCACATCTGCTCGTATATGCACGTAGCAATCGACCCCTTGGATCGATATGACTCCAGCGTGAGCCTCTTATTAATGATATGTATATCTCCAGTATGCTTAATTAAGTGTACTAATTCAACGTGCAGTTCCTTGAAATGTCTTCAGAAGAATTTCAGGAAGAAATACCGCGGATGCATTGGCAGGCGTGGCACGATGTACAATTTTGCACGGCTGTCCGCGAAACTTTTTGCATTACTTACAGGAGGATGTACAGCTTGGGATCCAGCCAAGGATTATAATTGTTGGAAGGCACGGGCTTCACCTCCGCGATGAGAATCTTCGGGCCGGTCGATCGATAGGTCGAATTGCCCTCCCATTCGACCCTACCCGCGGTCGTATTCAACATCGAGGTCAGGGATGTTTGGTCGCACGTGGCCGGCAAACACAGTCCCAAAAACACTTGCTGCGTCTGTTAACAAAACCAAATTATATCAGACTCAAATTCGGTGAGAAGTCTCACAAGTTGATTTCATTCTACACATGTAGATATCGCAAGCATTTCCTAGGTTCTACAATTTTTCCCTAAATTCTACAATCTGTTAGAGGGGTTCTTCAACTTTACAATTTATCCTAACTGCTAAAATTGTTTCGTAGATTCTACAATTTCTTGGAGGGGTTTTCCAACTTTACTCTAGGTTCTACAAATTTTTTCGTAGGGCCTACAATTTTTCGGCAGACTCTTCAACCTTCACCTAACCTTCAACATTTTTCCTAGGTTTCAGAATTTTATTTTGGAGTCTACAATTTATTTTGTGGATTCTTGAACTTGTCTCCGGACTCCACAAATTTGTATGGGCCCTACTATGTTTCTTTAGGAACGCTCTACAATTTTTTTTCCTAGGCCTTAAAATTTTTTTCTAGATTCTACAATCTCTTAGAGGGGTTCTTCAACTTTACAATTTTTTTCTAGGCACTACAATTTTTTGGTAGACTCTTCAAGCTTCGCCTAAGCTCCAACATTTTGTTCCTGGGTTCTAGAACTTTTTGGGGACTTGTACTTTTTTTCGTAGGTTCTTCAACTTGTTTTTAAGCTCTACAATTGTTTCCTGGGTTCAAGAACGTTTTTTCCTCAGGCTCCAAGGAATCTTATTTTTGTCCTGCCAACCTTCGCCATTCTCCAGCCGACCGCAGCATCAAGTTTTCGACTCGAATCACTTGAAAAATCCCCGTCTCTCGGATTTTCCCGATTTCTCTCTGTCCCTGAGCGTTTCCACGATACTTTTCAACAGCGATACAGCTCTGCGACCGCGAAAGCCGCGACGCTGTCTCGAACTCGGCCGACATAAGCTGGATTCCAACGCGATAATCTCCTTCGGATCAAAGGATTCCGGTTCGTTTTACGAAAAGCGTACTGCATGCTCGCCGCATTCGTGTCTCCCACGGCTTTCACCGGACTTGGACGCGACAGGGATTAATCGTTCACGAAGAACAACGCTGACGCGAGCCCTTCAGCCCTATTCCATCTCCGACCGGCATCTTTCTTAATGGTGATCTCGATTTCGTTATCGAGACGCGTGTCCCTTGTCTAACGACGCTGTAGACGAACTGCGAGTCGGCTAATCGCGAAATATAATAAAGCCTCGAGTGATCCAATTAACCGTAGAACTCGCGTTCCTCTTAAAGTTCACCCGACAGCTGCTTCCAGAAGCTTTCGGAAGCTTCGAATGAAATTAAAATTGCCGTAGATGGCAGCCGGCTGATACGGAGATCCCAACGTTTCAACTAATCAAATCATTCATCCCTACACCACGTCACCTGTTCGTTCATTTTCCATGTCTTCTTGATTTATGTATCTCGTGGAATATTTATTGTTTCAACTTGTAGTCGCCAGATTGCTTTATGCATTTATGGCACCCATAAATTTATAAAACGTAATACATTGACAAATGTTCTAGTTGGACAAAGTACACGTTTCTTTTGTAATGGATTTTGTAAATTGATCTGAGAATACAGGGTGATCCACTTAAATGTGGCCACCTAAATATCTGCTTTATTAGTGATGTCATGACAAATGTTTTTAATGCAATATAAATGGCATCACAAGGTGAATTCTTTGCAATTTTTTATTTTTTTCTCAAAGTTATTTTTTCCGCAGTGTTCACTTTAATTTTCAAAGATCAAGGTCATTTGAAGGTCATGTTATTATACATATCCGAATGTATTTTTCGCTCAGCTAGAAAATTCCGGGTACCCGAGCATCGGGTCGGGTTTTGATGACTCGGGTCGGGTCGGATCGTGGACCCGAAAATTCGTGATATTCGGGTACCCGAAAATTTCGGATAACCGAAATCGGATTGGGTAGTGCTCGGGTTGGGTTGGAAACCCCAAAATCTATGACATCCAGGTACCCGAACAATATAAATATTCGGGTTCCCGACCCGATTCGATTTCGAAATTTCCGGGTACCCGCGAATCACGAATTTTCGGGTCTCCGCCCACCCCTATTACATAGTAATAAATCCACATTATTACCGATACGTTGTTGGGGGTCTGTACACCAAAGCCCGATCCTACATAAATAACCATGAAATCGTTAAGAACAGTCAACACGAAAAGTATGGGAAAATAATTAAATTTCTCGGAGGATTTGTCGATATAAGAAAATAATTGTTTAATTCAAAGTTGTTATCTGTAAAAACTGTAACACGTTTATACCATGAAAAAGGTCGACCAAAGCGAAAGAGGTTTTTCCCGCGGCAGATCTATCAGATTCGATTAAAGAGCAACTTTTATTAGCTTTATCCGGTACTTCACTGTTACGTGTTTCTTGTAACAGTAATATCAGCGGCCCGACAATTATTGAACAACTTCGCTCGTTACTTTCCACCGTCGTTACTCTAGTTTTTGCGAAATATCTGCCCGCAGAAATTCCCCGGTGAACTTTCACACACAGCCGAGGGGAGACCGCGTCCAAAAAAGATTGACTGAATAATTCACCAGTCACGGAGCGGTGGGTATACAAACATTCATAAGTGAACTTTCGGAGATCCATGCATGCTAAATAAGCATGCCAATTACACGGGTCGGAGTGTAAAAGGAAAATATGGAATACATAGGAGCGGCGTCGTTACTTTTAATTCGTAAGTCGGCTGAATTCCAACGTAACATAACAAATGTGAATGTTGGAAAATTATGTAAACGTTCGGGAACTGTATCGTTTAAGTATCGTTGCATCAACGCTGATCTATGCAGGGTTTAAAGTTCAAACTTTCGACACAGGTTCGCACTTCTGACGGTAAAATGTTTCTCTGGTTGAATAAAAAGAATGCAGTTATATATTATTCGAGATATAAATTATGAGTATGGAGGCTTCAAGCTTGAAAATGAGTCGAGAAATATACAAATGCAAGGGACAGAGACACTAACGCTAGTAGTGGAAAATTTCGGAACTGTAAGGTGGAGTCAATGGCGGCCATCTTGTGACATTTCACTTGTTTCGGAAGCGAGTATGCTGCCGATTATTACAAATTACTCTTCAACAACGTAAAAATATGAAATTTGGGCTCTGGACCACCCTGGCCAGGACTCTTAGGAAACATAATCGACCGGGTCTGAACTTGTAATTGCAATATTGAGGCGTCAGTTTCTTTGGCCGTAAACCCTTGCATTTGCGTATACGTATATACGGATCTAGCGACAGAGTTGGGCAGTAATTGATTACATGAGTAATTATTTACATCATCAATTACATGAGCAAAAGTGGACTACATTTTCAATAAGAAAACAGTAAAATGGTCCAAAACATTAAAATAGTGGTTAAAAAGAACAATTACATGTAATTGTAATTGGTAATTGCAATTACTCCTTGCAATTACTGTAATTGTAATTGTGGTCCGCAATTACAATTACTGATTGAGCCAAAGTAATTGCAATTACAATTACAATTACATGTAATTGTACTTTTATTTCTGCAATTACAAGTAATTGTAATTGGTAGTTGCAATTACTTAACGCCAAAATGGCACTAAAAAAAAATTAGATATCTATTCCATGGAAATGTCTAAAAATAACAAACAAAAAACATATGTTAGGAAATATTTATTATTTATTAAACTTCAACTCTTTTGGCGTTAAGTAATTGCAACTACCAATTACAATTACTTGTAATTGCAGAAATAGAAGTACAATTACATGTAATTGTAATTGTAATTGTAATTGAAATTACCTTTTGCCCAACTCTGTCTAGCGATGTGTGCGTGGTAAGGGTGGTTGATGGTATTTGTGTGCGCGCTGTCCCTTAAGATCTACAGTTCGTAGGACCCTCCCCAGCAAGGATCCCACAATACCGAAAGAAAAAAGGGGGCCTAAAATTATATTTTGCGTGGTGGGCGGGGGGGGGGGGCGAAAATTTGTAGTTTCGCCACTGGCAACGAATGAATAGTTAAAGGCAGAGTTTCCATTGTTTTCGTTTTACGTAGTGCAGGAAGAAGGTCACAGGGAGCTGTTTCTTCGTACGTGCAAAATCTAATGTATTAGATTAATTAGCCGGCGACAAATTCTAGCCAGGGGGCAGACGGGTGGGGGGACAAATGATCCGTCAGGTGTCCCGGCGGTGCGGCACGTGTGCGCCTCGGATCCCCGCGTTTAATTAATCCCGCGTAATAATTCATTAGCCGTTACGGCCTCCGTGTTATTCGACATCCGAAAGCGGATTAGCGTTGCCGGATTAATTAAGCGGACTGTCGTCGACGTCGTCACGCGTCAGCGAGCCTCGTCCGTCCAACCAGCGAATTTCACCGTCGATTTCCACGACGACGCGACGTAACGATCCTCCGGTCAACACGCGTTGGAAATCACGGTCATATCTTCCGGTGAAACCGGAACGAACAGTCTCGTTTATGCACGGTCTAACGCTGATTAATGGATTAACAAACGCGGATTTGATGTGTTTATGACAAAAACGGTCAACAAAACTGTGAAGACATTACAATAATTTATTGATGTGGTTAATCTTCAACTGTTTAAAATTGTTTGATAAAATGCATTTTCATCCAACTTCTGTTTCTCACAATTGACATGGACGACTTATATTTTTTGCTGATTAATTTCATAATTACTCATCAATTTAGACTGCGGATCTTTATGCAAAATAATAAAGAAGAGGTATATATATAAATTACAAAATTACATTTAAAAAACATACGCGTGAGAAACCACGCGCGGCAGAAGTGAAACTTCTTGCAGTCTAGTAATGTTTAGAAGTAAATTAAGATGGAAGGAAGATAGAAGGAAATTAAGATTGGAAATGGTAAATAATCTTAATGAAGCGACAACAAGATCAGGAACAACTCTCGATGCAGTGTTTGCAAGACATTTAGACAAAATTGAATCAATAATATTTATATCATATTTTAGCTATCACAAGACATTGTTTCAATGATAGAATCATAGAAAATCATAGCAAAAATAATGAACGATCAAAATTTGCGACACAAAGAAGGAGAGCGTATGGGAAATGCTATGAACTATGTCTCTTTGTTTCCCATACGCTCTCCTTTGCGTCGCAAATTTTGATCGTTCATTATTTTTTCTATGATTTTCTATGATTCTATCATTGAAACTGTTCTTCTCTCTGTAATATAATTAATTATATGTATTGACTTCAATTAATGTAAACGCAGTTGCACGTGCTGTCACAACATAACCATGTATTTCTAACCTTTTCGTTTGATCCTACTACCGAGCGGCGGTAAAATCCTATCGCTGCGCGCTGCAGCAATTTCAAATTTTCTTGTGATGATGCGAAATTGTTATAAATAATAATTTTAAAAAAATAATTATTTAAAAAACCACGTTTTTAAAATGGACTAAAAAGTATAAAATACTTGTAAGATTTAAAACGAACCGTTTAAATTTTCGCGCCATTCTCGACTTCCGTAACGTCACTTCCGTAACAAACAACATAATATACGTTACCCTCAATAAAGAAGTTTCACTTCAAAATTGTCTGCGTCGATTTCAAGGAATAGAAACTAAATAGAATGTTATTTCTTCCCGTAATAACTTTAATGTATTAGTATTTATAATTTTGCAAAATTTTCCTACAATTTTGAATATCATCTGCTTAATTAATTTTGCTATAAATGCATAAAGATCCGCAGTCTACTCATCATCTCTATGGAATTGGTAAACAAAAGCGTAGTGTAACAAATAAAATAAAAAGCATCGGTATACTTCGCCTGCATCGCGCAGAAGGAAAAGGAACAACGTGTAAGCTTCGAAGGGCTGCGGATGTATGTATACTCACGAAAAATTCGAGCTCGGTCGGCAGGGCGAGCAATATCTTCGCCACGTGGAATTTCAATGGATACGGGGGTGCGCTGTCGAATCCTGGCCCTTTCCCTGCGGTGTGGTTCAGTTCACGGCACAAAGTACTCGAACCCAGCCAAAACCCATTGCCGAAATGGAATTGCGAGGAGTAACGGCCGCTCGCGTCCGAGACTGGAAAAAAAAGAACGAACCGTTCACCTGCTGAAGAACCACCGATAAAGGCCGAACCCTCGTGGAACGGCAACGATAAGCCCGCGTGTATGTTCGCTCCCTAATCCCTTCGGAGGGGCTCTCTGACCACCCAAGATAGTCCTCTCGACGAGAAAAAGACCACCCCATTCGAACGCAACGGCAAAACAATCGCTGGAATCCTTGACGTGACCTGATTCCCGACGAAAAACACGATGATCAACCGATATTTTTATGTCTGTTTCATGTGAATTTTTATATGGATTTTTACGATTCCGCTTCTGCCATTTTTACTGCGGTGCCAACATAGTATCCACTGGATTACCCGAACGTACGCGTTTGCAATTTCCTGAAAAAGCGTAACTTCAAGATTTCAATACGTTCCCGATTTTTGGAAAAATTCAGACTGCTCCAGTTTCGTAAAAAAGAATCGTACCGGAAATAAAATTAAACTCATATTGAAGCTCGGAGCGTCTACTTTCGCCGTCCGATATACATTTTTGACGTGAAACGTCTTTAAAATCGGGTACCAGTACAGAAAATGCAACATTCAGACCATTACGCAAACGTGTAACGAAAATGTAACGAAAATGTAATGCATGAAGTTAGCGGACCGTAACGCATGAAAACGGTGAATACACTTATCACCTAACGGTGATTCGTGTGTTTGTGTATAGAGTTCGTAGATATCGACCGATTTAAGTAATAATAAGTGTATTAAAGGACAAAAACGTTTCGCGTTAAACCAACGGCCCGTGCACCCCGACACAGCCACACCCGATTTTTCTCAAAAATTTTTTTTATAATACAGGAGATTGAACAGTGCAGTCATGTTTGTTTCCGAAAATTTCTTTCCGGACTGTATCCACCACAGATACGAAGGCTCTCCAACGGCCTCTTAAAACTTGATATACAATTTTTTTGAAGACGTATCGCCAACATTATAATAATCCAGGGTACACCGTGAGGGCTTCACACGACCATACTTGTTCTTCGTTTCCATACCATAAAACGAAGGAAAATCGTACATCAAGATTTAGGGGTTCGTCGGTAAGGGCGAGCTTCGATCTACAAATTCATGACACGTGCAGACCCGAAAAAAATTTTTTAGTGCTTCCACAGATGTTTGATGTTGTAACGTTGTTAGGAAGGAACGTGTCTTCGGTTTTCCAGCGTCTGTATTATGTAAGGACATTTCAGGGGGAAATGAACGATGGGTAGTGAAAGTAGAAGCTTCAAGGTTTCAAATGAGCTTGGTTTTATGATTTTACTACTTTTTCTTACTGAATTATGACTGTTCGTATATCAAAAACTTGTGTAATTTATTCTAAGTCGAAATGTGGTCTTCTTATACACCTTGGAGGCTTTGTATTTAATCTACAGTTTTAATTTCAAAGAAACCTGTACAGCTGAAACGTACTTAGTACAAGGTTCTACCGAGATGGCACAAGACGTCTATTTTACGTCCACTTTAGGTCTGAAGATCTTACGTCCCAAAAAGACGTGTTTTCCGGGACGTCGCGTCGCGTCGCACAGTGGGCCAGAATGACGATTTAGCTGTTCACGCCTATTTTAGCATTATTTCAAAACTTAAAGTTAATAAAGTTAATGTTATTAAATAAAAATATATAGTGATAAATAACTAATCAAGTTGACCTCAATTTTTTATTAACAAAATTTTTTTTTTTAATTTTTTCTATTGAAATTTGTAGAAGACTGACTACTGATTACTTTTTGAAGGTAGCATTTTTTTGTCACACCACCGGAAATGTCTGAAAAATCGTGTGAATAATGAATAATAATTGAAAACTGGCTGTTCAGGCTTTCAAACAAAAGTAATCCATAATTTTTAAATCGAGGAATTTTATTACAATTAATGAAATAACGAAAACGTGTTATTACTGTATTATTTAAAAAATTACAAACATTTAAACAAAAATAAGTATTATATTTTAGACAGTTACCGACTATAATCACTTAATCATACGAATTTGCGGCTTATAATTTTTTATTTACCTATTAATAAACAAAAATCTATACAATAATTCTATTTAACAAAGATAAAATACAGGTTTCCAATATGGGAAAACTGCCGTGATGCTATGCTGCGATGTTGATGCTATGCTCTCTCAAATACAAATGATTCAACTGAGCTAGCAAGAAGTTCGATTGTTTATCAATGGTTGTATAATATAAAAAAATTCATGAGATAGGTCTTTCCACTCTTCAGAGCCGCGGAGTGGTGGTCGTCAATGCGTCTCGTGCGCCGCGACTCGCTGCGGAATTGCGTGTCATAATTTCAAAGTTGGTTCGAGTTGGAACGTGAATTTTGCAGGATTTTTTAGAGGAGATGTTACTGAATATGTTCCACTTTGTTAGAGCTTACACTTTTGTGCACATTTCAACTTATCCCTTGTCAAAGGTGAAAAACTTTGACGGATCTCCTCACTTCACAGAGTATTTTTTTTTTAAAGTTATTAACAAAAAATTTTAATTCCAAGTGCGGCGTAAATATAGACGCGTATACTATCCATACAAGATGGGCTGATAAAGTTCACTACATTTTCCTGGACATCGTTACGAAAAAAAGAAACTTTTTCGGTGAAAAATGGTATGTGAAAAAGTTTGATCTTTGAACGCTTATTGTAACGACAGTTTTTAATAACTTTAATTAATATTATCGTTTTCGAATGTAATGGACATTTAAGAAACAATGTGCATTCGTTAAAAATCGATATGAGGACTTTGATTTTTTAGCTCATGAATAGATAAGACTAAATGATTTTAATTTTTTGCTGTTACTTGGAACGACAAAAAAAATAAAGAACTCACTTCTCTTAACTTTCTCATCTGAGTTTATTTATAAAATTTCATTGAAATCAGCATTGACGTTGTTATGAGTTACAAACAATTAAAACAACGCAAAAATCGCAGCTTTTTCACGATTTCTGATACTTTCGACCGATAACTGCAGTTTGTTTTCAAAAATTGCAAATGTTTGTAGGGACAAAAAAAAAAGACTGGGTCCACATTAAAAAGTTAAGAAACGCGAGTTTTTTTGTATTCTTGTCACTCAAATTAATTGGAATTTTTTAAAACAATTTTTTAGCCATTGTTCATTTAATTTTTTCAGATTTTTAAGTCCGCGGCGACGTAATTAAAAAAAATAAATATCGATTTTTTCGACGTTTTCTGCGCGAAAAACTAAGCTAACCTTGAAATTGTTACGTTTTATTTATTCTATAAGTCTATTAGGTAGTGATAAACCTTGAACATTTCACAGGAAAAATTAAAAAATGAAATCAACAAGATCAGTATTTCTACTGCGTCAGCACATTACATCTGAAAGTATTAACCATTTTTCCAACAGCCCGGTTGGGTCAGCGAGTTAGGTGTTCGACTGTGAAACGTGCTTATAATACTAGGTTTGGGCCCGCCATACGTCTACTTCTTTTTTTCTGTTAAAAAACGTTTTTTAGTGTCCAAAAGACTCCAAAAGATATCTTTAAGACGTACAGTTTTGTAACATAAGACGTTCAAAAGACGTTCGGAGGCCGTTCGGAAGACGTCTTTGTGCCATCGGAGTAGATACTCAACAAAAATTAAAGAGCACTAAGTAATCTTGTTCACACTTTTCTGAGCAACCATACTTAAAAATGTCAATATTCGTTCGATCCAAAACTTCAGCTCTGCGAATGTGTCTATTGTGAAGTCGAAACGAAAGGTTCCAGAAGGTTCGAGGAAAGAGGTGGAGCATGATTAAATCGTCCGCGATTTGTCCGGAATCCAGAGTTCAAGCATGGGATTAAATGCAACTCGTGTATCTCCGTCGCGAAATATGAATTTAACGAGATAAAAAGAGAACGTAGATGGGACGCGCTTGCTGGTCGACTGAAAGAAGAAAAAAATGTCAGTGTGTAGTCACGCGCCGTTGACGTTTTCTTTTCAATAGAACGGTCATTCAAAGCGTTTCCACGTCAAAACTGTTCTCCGATGTCGCAACCCGGAATGCAGGGTGCAGTTCTGTGTAAGTAATTTTGCAGCCCGGTGCTACAACGGAAAAATGTACACACTGTCAACTGAGGGACGAGTAGTCGCACGATGCGACCGGACAGGTGTATGCATGTTTCGCCTCGGAAAAGTGAATTAACAGCGCTGCAGACACACGGCTGTCGCTTATCGCGATGACTTTTCATTTGCAGCTACCTGTGCTTCGACACGCATGCCCTTGTCTTTTCCATACGATCTTTCGATGTGAACACATCCAGTGGGAAAATGTAGACACTTTCAATCTGAACGTTTTTTTCGGAGAATTTGATCAATTTTTAATCGAATGGCAATCGTTGATCGAGGATTTGTTAATGTTGTTAATGTTGTTTAATGTAGACTCGTAACTTATAGAAATTAACTAGATACTATTGATATATGTACGATACATAAATTAATATTAATTTTATTTATTTTTGTTGATCGTCAATGTTTAATAAACTTGGAATACTATTATTGGCGCGATGGTTCGATAAAATTCTACCCTATATATAGCTAATTTGTTGTAAACTCAAACGTTTCGATTCGGATTTGAATCTGTGCGTCATAAGACCACGTTTGCTATAGAATTGTTTTCTATTCGAGGAAAAGAAAGGTGGTGTTTCGTCCTGGACCCGCTAGAGGACTCATCAGTAAGGCTATCTAGCGGGCCCTGCCTTAGACACAAGTGTCGGAAGGAACGTTATCTTATGTGGTCTTATGACGCACAGATTCAAATCCGAATCGAAACGTTTGAGTTTACAACAAATTAGCTATATATAGGGTAGAATTTGATCGAACCATCGCGCCAATAATATTATTCCAAGTTTAATAAATTAATATTGTTCCGAGAACTGTATATACGTTCACGGTCCCGTATCTGCGGGACTGTTCCATTGTATTTCGTGGTACCCTTTTCTATGGAATCAAAGATAGAGAATTACATATCAGTTTACTTCCTGCAAATGAATCGAAGTCGGTTTCAAGTCATTAAGTCGTAAGTGCAATGCTGGAAGTTAGTGTCAACAGACAGTTACATTTATGTACGTCGGCGATGATGTGCTGCCAATTGCTTCAACAATCTGTTATTTATATGAGGTCCAAGCCTCGTTATACAGTAAACGCTTGATTCTTGTCCGGAGCGAGGGCACGATTCTTGTCCAGTGCCTACCCACTCCACTGCCTGTCAACGCCGAGTTGCTCCGCAGGGCGGCGACGATTGATGTCGGCTCGGGTATATCGGTGTGAACACCACTACATTGACTCGAGGAATCGATTTTACAAATCTCTTAATTTTCATTATTTGTTTATGGGACTTTCACTACCTTATTTCTGGCATTTTTCTGATTAAAATGACACCAAACACGATATAATTTGAATTGTATTAAGTGGTTTTATCGACCATTAAAGTTTCGAAAGCAACGAAGAACAGCGCATCGGAAAGAAAGAGACGCGAACATTCACGCGAACCGTATTTCATTCTGTCCTTCTCTATGTTCGGCTCTCTATTGAAGTCTCGCTCGGCGCGGTCGGCGCGATATCTAGACGCAGTCATAAATCAAAAAGCACTTCTAGGGCACGATTCTTGTCCATGAAAACACGGCTGTTGGACAAGGATCAAGCGTTTACTGTATCTCGTTTTATGAGTTTAAATTTGCAAAATACATCGGGGAGGAACACTTCTACCTCTCTTCATAGTCCTGATCCGTTTCCTTGTGGTTACCATTTATTAGATGAGTGGAAAAATTCGTCACAAAAGTTAGTCTAAATGTTAATTCTGAAACACCGATTTTATGTTCCAATTATATGAACATCACAATTTTCACTACCTGATTCGTAAAAACTGATTTTTGCAACCATCCAATATATTTATATTAATATATTTATTATACATAAATTAATATTGTTCCAAGAACTGTATATACGTTCACGGTCCCGTATCTGCGGGATTGTTTCATTGTATTTCGCGGTACCTTTTTCTGCGGAATCAAAGATAGAGCCGCGGCTCTTTGAGTCCGCATGCCGACATAAGCGACTCGGTTTAAAATGTTTCGACGGACTACCGTGCTCATTGTCAGTCAGTTGAAGCATAGCTTTAGTAGAGAGAACATCATTAGTAGAGAAAGCATCTTATAAATTCCGTTAAAAAAGATGTCTGCATTTTTTATTTCATAGTTACCTTTGCTTCCCAAAACCAACAGATACACCTTGAACGGCAAAGGTGTATCGTCGTAGAATACCAACTACATGTATGTACTGGAACTTCGCAGAGGATGTGAAATTATGTGAATAATAAAGATAGACCCTAATGTATTAACATAGAATGATATATTTTGGATTAAACTCCGAGAATTACAATTGGTTCGTGTAGTTTGTCGCTGTATGTCTATCTAATACTCTCAGTTCTAATGCACCGAGAAATGCGGAGGCGATCACTGACGTTATAGGCACTGTCTGGTAAAACTGCTTAAAAAGGACTTTGATTACCCGATCTTGCTCGAACTGACTCGCGACGTGATACGATTTCTACTGCGTTAATACTAAACATACCAAGCATTAAAAGTGTCTAGTAAATATTGCCATATAAAAATGGGGTAAACCTTACGTTTAGGGGAGGCAACTCCGATGACCTTGACCTTGACATATGTTGTCGAGGATAACATTCTGAACAACTTTTGTCATTACAACTACCCGGTGCTCGGTCTTAGTTTTCGAGATATTTGCTAAAAACTATTGCAAATACTGTATTGAATTTTACGTATTCTTGCATGCTCCGTGGCAACGTAAGCCTGTTCCGGGGCGGCATCTGTTTATTTTCTGTTTGTAAACACGTTGTGGGGATCAGAACCAGTGTCGCCAGTTGAGTCCAAATCTGGACTCATTTTCTCCCCTACTTTTCCCCTTCCACTATCCCATTCCAGCACCACGCGCAAGGCGTCCCACTCAATCCCCGTCGCGCACGCGCAACGTGTCACATATTACGACACTGACCATCAGAGAGGGGGTACCTGTATTCCCCTCGATTTTCTCGACCTGGCGACACTGATCAGAACAGAGTGTCACTCTATATAGGGTGAGCTTTCAATTTTGAAAGACTACTTCTGGATTTTCGTATGCGTGGTCGGTCCGGCCCTCTCCGCCCCCTGCCAACTAACCCTAACTAATTCTGATCGCATAATTTTTGCATTCTATATAGCTTTCATACAGAATTTGAACTAGTAATGGAAAAATCATGCAATCAGAATTAGTTAGGGTTAGGTGGCAGGGGGGCGAAGAGGGCCGGCTGCCAGACCCGGCCGGCCCGACCACGCAGACGAAATTGTGAATATTTCGAAAACTATCTATCTCAATAGTTTTTCGCAAATATCTCGAAAACTAAGACCGAGCACCGGGTAGTTGTAATGACAAAAGTTGTTCAGAATGTTGTCCTCGACAACATATGTCAAGATCAAGGTCATTGGAGCTGCCTCTCCTAAACGTAAGTTTTACCAAAACACTGTTATATTATTTTCAACCTATCAAACATATGAAAGAAAATAAATTTCAATTCCCTCCAGTTTGTTGCGACCCAGGTGGAACATTGTTATTTTGAATAAAGATCCGCTGTCTAATAATCAGTATATAAAATTATAATCAAGGTAATCGCACTCGGACGGCTGTGTTTATGTTTACTGCCTCGTCTCGTTGGACAAGGTAAGTAACAGTCACTAAGAAACGCAATCGCTTTCACTTGTTTACAAACTATTCAGGGTCGAGCAAACCTTATCGGATAAAATTTAGTTTTGGCGTCAGAACGGTCGCAAACAGTAAACTTTCGGAAGTTAAAGTGTTAATTGATCTGGAAGATCGAGGTCTCTCTGTCGCGTCAGAGTGGTTGCGTAAATTTTTCGAGGGTTCAGCTGCGCGGAAGGTTCATTACCAGTTACGTAAAAGACCGGTATGCGATCGCGAGATCGGAGAAAGCGGACAAACTCACGAGCATCGGTAATTTCTCTCGAGTCTCTCCGATTGCAGGCGGGCCAGAACAGATTCAGGAACAATTCTTGATTGTCCAGATTTGAAAATCAATTTTAACGCTAATATATTCGTGGTACCAAATTTGGTTAAGACCTAGAAAATGCTAGGGGGTTGAAGGACATCATTAACCCTTATATCAATTCCCAGGTACAAATACTTTGACAAATAGGAAAATTAATAAAATTGTTATACTCACAGATCACAGATTAATTTACATATTTGAAAATATAAAGTGCAAGAATATTCTACAAAATTTTAGTTATTCACATAAATGTTAATTTAATGGCTCTAACACTAAACCCACCACTGCCGGTCAAATATTTTTCATTTTGCAATTACTGAAATTATGAAGTTACTTACATGAAAATCGATTCGAAACATTTGTTTTTATCCAAGCACATATATTGAGATAAAAATTGCACATTTTTATAAGCTGAAACATTTGACTCGCTTTTAGTGCTCGGTAGGTTTAATGTTAAAGCGTTAAATTTTAGGGCTTGTTACTATTCGAAACACAGCGTCGGCGTTAAATGAACCACAGGATGATTTACAATCTGACGCAACGCCTAATGCGCGTCTAATATCTTCACGTTCGAGAGATAATAATTTCACTTCAGCCTACGTTCCCCAGAACCGTTAGCAGCACGTTTCTCGAGAATTCATTGACATTTCGTATTGATTTATCCCGTGACTAGGCTCACCGCAGTTCACACTAAATCACGGATTTATCGAAAGTGTACGTCATAAAATTTTATCCCTCACCGTAGAATACCGACTTCCATTAAAATGACCATTTTTATTAGATTCGATCGAACAGGTTCGCGAGATCCTGTTTCGCGCATGAATCGCGATTAGCTTCGAGGATTGTTACGCCTTTACGGCGTTCGCAATTATCTAGGACACGGGAGGACGTTCGCTGGAAGAAACGTCCAGCTTTTTATTAATATTCAAAACATTTAGGCACGGAGAATATAATCTGTGAAAACGAGAAACTGTAATGAGAATATCCGCAGGCCGGGCCGTAAAAAGTTAATAAGTCGTGAGCAATGGCGGACAAGCACTGCCACGACGATTAACCTGGAAGCTTAACCTTCTTGAAACTCGCGAAGTGTTATACGTTAGCGGGTGTAACTCTACTTGAAATATTATTAAAGTTTATAAGCGAGGTACATATTACCGAGAGATAATACTGCCAGGAAAATATTTTGCGAATCGAATTCGGTGGAAGTTAATGTTCAATTGAGGGAAAAGTTTTCTCATTAAATCGTGTGTCGCATACAATTTCAATCGATATACAGTGACTGCCATTAATATTTGGACGCTCTTTAAAAAAACGAAAAAGAAAGAAAGAAAGTGTGGGAAGAAATTTTTTCAAAAATTGCTATTGCTCGGAATTGTAGAGAAAATACTAAAAGTTATGTTTTACAACTTTTTATGTGGGCTCATATTGAAAATTTAAAAACACGTTCCGTAGATCTGTATCAATTAAACATATTCTGAAAATTTCATTAAAATCGGTCAACTCAGATTCCCATCTCCGATTTGGATGAAACTTAAATATGTTAGATAGATTTCGATAGAATAGATTTCGACATTTTGAACAACTTTTTCCTACACATATAATAGGCGGTCTCTTCTAGTTTCCGAGATAATCGCAACAAACAGTACCTAAGTACGTAATACTACATTGAATTTTCCATATACATACAGTGACTCCCATTAATATTCGGACGCTCTTAAAAAAACGATAATTTTTTTGATATTTCTCTATATGATTTGAACTTTTTTTGAGAAGTGAGAGCAATTCATTTAACAAATGATGTGAAAAGAAATTTTTTCAAAAATTGCAATTGGTCGGAATTGTAGAGAAAATACTAAAAGTTGCATTTTACAACTTTTTTATGTGGGTCTATATTGAAAATTTAAAAAACATGTTTTGTAGATCTGTGTCAATTATATGCATTGTAAAAGTTTCATCGAAATCGGTTGATGTGGGAAAAAACGATAGGCATTGAAAGACATATGAATCCTTAGATTTATTGCAGTTAGAGGCCGAAAATCGTGAAAAATTGCAATTTCTACCATCTTTAAACGTTTGTAGCTCATTGCAACGTTGACCGATTTTAATGAAATTTTCAGAATATGTTTAATTGATACAGATCTACGGAACGTGTTTTTAAATTTTCAATATGAGCCCACATAAAAAAGTTGTAAAACATAACTTTTAGTATTTTCTCTGCAATTCCGACCAATTGCAATTTTTTCAAAAATTCTTTTCACGTTACGTAACAAAACCGATTATTCTAACTTCACCAAAAATATCCAAGTTGTATGGTCGAAAATTAAAGAAGCTATCGTCTTTTTAAGAGTGTCCGAATATTAATGGGAGTCATTGTATGTACCTTCTGTGATGGTATGTGTTCATCCTTTTAACCAATGTTTTGTGTAGTTACTGCGCAATTTTATATTTTATTGTTCGTGTTAGCAATTGTTCTAGCAACTTTACATGCTGGCAATTTTTCACGTTGGCAGTACCTGGCGCCAGCAACTTTGCACGCTAACAATTTTTCACGTTAGCAATTTGGCGTGCTGGAATTTGCAGGTTAATAATTTTTTACGTAAACCACTTTGTATGCTAGCAATTGTCCACCTTAGCAACTTTGCACGCTATTAATTTTTCACCTCAGCCACTTTACACGCTAGCCATTTTGCATCTTAACAACTATACCACCTATCGATTTTTCACCTTATCAACTTTACACGCTAGCAATTTCCCACCTTAGCAACAGTACAAGCCAGCAATTTCCCAGCTTAAACAACTTCGCAGTCTCACAATTTACATTTACTGCTATGTTACGTTCCGAACAAATTATTTATATTTTATCTCTTTTTTCCATCGGCTGTGCTGCGGCTTTGTGGGAATTCCCTAATCAAACGTACATCATATGGGACTTGTACTTTCCTCGACAACCGAAAACCGACGCGTGGCCGTGTAAATAAAGACGTATCAAAGTCGGGCCATACGAAGCGGATAGATACATAGAAAAGCGTGGACTATGGTAAAAGCTTAGACCATATATGTATACCTATAGACACGGCGTAGATAATTTTCCGTGTCCGAAAGATGCAATCAGCTGAAAGACACTGTGACGTCACATTTTCAAAAGATCTACAAGCTATGCTCATCGACAGTGCCTATACAGGGTGGGGCATATTATACAGGTCACCTGAATAACTCGCTTGTTTTTGAAGATAGGAGAAAATGCATTAGACCAAACTTACTTGGTATCGGGGGGCTCATAATCTGGTATTACCAATTTTTCTGTAGGTGGAGGCGTCAAGGTGATATAAAGGTCAACTCTGTTTTTTTAAACAGAACAGTATATTTTTTTGCTTACATTCTGATAGAGTGTTTCAAGACGAATACAATGACCTATTATGAAGGTCATTCAAAGTCACCCAAAGTCAACTGCAATAGAAAATAAAATGTCTGAAAGCACTCTTCAAATACTTTTCTGTCTTCTCTGGTTGTTGGCATACCGTTCTTGTAAGTATTGATAGGATCACAGAACGTAAATAAACATACAATCACATTGTATGCTTACCCCGGTATCCAGAAATGTTATTAGTAGTTTCACTACCGACTAGAGTACGGCTTCGAAATATTCAATCTGAGTGTTCAACTTTCAAGAATGCGTTACACAATAGCAGAGAAAATGGAAATGGTTATCATTTATGGTGAATGTCATAGAATTACGAGGAAAGCGGTACGCCTGTATGGTGAAAGAAGTACCGCGAAAAACCAACAACCACAGTTGATATGCAAGAACGTATAAAAAGAGCTTGCTCCGTAATAGATACAAATGAAATTTGCCAGGCAGTGTCATCAGTATTGCAACGATTTATACTATGTATCCATGTTCAAGGTCGCCATTTTGAACACCTGCAGTAGCAGTATCAAAGTATCCATGTATTCGAAGTGTGCTTTGAGATAATCAGTTTTCTCTTTCAGTTGACCTTGAGTGACCTTGAATGACCTTCATAATAGGTCATTGTATTCGTCTTGAAACACTCTATCAGAATGTAAGCAAAAAAATATACTGTTCCGTTTAAAAAATCAGAGTTGACCTTTATATCACCTTGACGCCTCCACCTACAGGAAAATTGGTAATACCAGATTATGAGCCCCCCGATACCAAGTAAGTTTGGTCTAATGCATTTTCTCCTATCTTCAAAAACAAGCGAGTTATTCAGGTGACCTGTTTAAAATGCCCCACCCTGTATACGCTTGGCTTACATGGGGAGAGGGAGGTCAGCGGGTGCGCCATTTACACAGTACATGTAAAGAAATTATCTTAAGACTTATCTAATGACGTCACAGTGTCCGATCATCTTTCGGACACTGAATTCTCGGTTTTCCTATACACATACTATACCTTTGCCTGGTCTATTAGTATACAGGGTGTCCCAAAAGTACTTCAACATCGGGAAATGGGAGGTTCCTGAGGTCATTTCAAGCGTCATTTTCCTTTTGCAAAATGTTGTCCGCGGCTTTGTTTAGGAGTTATTAACGAAAAACACGGACCAATCAGAGCGCGAGCTCGACGCTCGTTGGCATGTTCAGCCAATCGCCTGCCGGCTCGCCGCGCTGAACGTGCCAGCGAGCATCGAACTCGCGCTCTGATTGGTCCGTGTTTTTTGTTAATAACTCCCAAACGAAGCCTCGGACAACATTTTGCAAAAGGAAAATGACGCTTGAAATGACCTCAGGAACCTCCCATTTCCCGATGTTGAAGTACTTTTGGGACACCCTGTATACGGTCCAAGATGGTAAGAGACAAAGAAGCACACACGCCGCGACAAGGAGAACATGCTCGCGCTCCAAATTTGACTATCTGATTGATTAGCGCGCAGCGCATAGCGGGGATGGCTCTCGGGACCGGCAAGCACGTCTGCCGAAAAATCGCGAATTGCGATTACTCTTCGACGTATAATCGCGAGGTGCGTGTCGGTTGGTCCGTAAGGCAATTAAATTATTGTTTGTCGCTAAGTTTAGCAGTACTTATCATTAGTATATACAGACAAAGCCTTCCGTAAATTCATTTTATTCTTTACATTGTCTTATTTCCTTTTTCTCAACGTAAACTCCATTAAATTCAAAAGTCGCGTTCGCGTCCGATACCGGGTATAAAGTATTAGCGAAAACAGCGAGCAGAGCAAAGTACATAGACAGATATTTATTACAATATATAAGTATAAGTATATACATACATTGTAGAGAGCTAGTATCTCTAGGGTGAATTGTCTTTCGTTATCTTCTAATCAAACGTTTCAATGTACTATACTATACCATCGTTTTGTTAACGGCGAATAGTATTCAATAGCTATTTCAGGCTGTGGGAATTCCCTTATTGAATATTATTGTGTACCCAGTGCGATTCACGTATAATACAGTCAAATATTGTTATTGCCTCGCAGTTGTGGGTAATTATTGCTTTAATTAACAAGTGTTCACGAACATTCAAAGCTCTCATGTGACGAGCGAACGCTATCCAACATTATTAAATCGAAAGTATAAATATATTCTATTTTCGTATTAATACAGTTACGCGCCTACGTGTATTAATTTATTTCGTTGCGCCTTGGAATCAACCCGTAACGCAAGGGCGTAATGCTGAATAACGTTACGCGGTAGGCGCGTAACAGCAACATAAAATACGTATACAGTGTATACTGTATACTGCGTGTGAGTTTACTGTATGCTTTTAAGTTAAATTGTTTACACGTGAACCGCGCATTCTAGTACTGCGGACATCATCACTTTTCATAATTAAAATTCCACCATATACACTGATGTTTTCATACTAAAATAAATGAACGATTTGTCTGCAGGGTTAGGTATTAAATACTTAGAACCTGTCGTCACCAGGACTTTATTCGGATTTTATGCATATATGTATGAATAAATTTCTGAATTGAGAATATCTAGACGTTATGTCCAACTTATTAAAATTATTGGTGAAATAAAGAAATTTTTGTCTCCTGTTCGTTTAAAAATAACGAAGACAATTTTTATTTAAATTTCGTCCACGGAGGACTAAAAGTTCAGATAAATCGAGAATAAAATACCAGGTGGAAACTGTTTGCAAGTTTTAATCGTTTTACGGTTCGCATGAAATCCGCCGGCTAGTTATCAATCTCCGTGCGCAACAAATAGCATTGTTGTTCGTTGTCGATTCGACAACGAACACTTTCCAATCACCTCGTCCCCCGATTTCGTCCAACGATAGAGCACACGCGCGACTCGGGCCCCGGGAGAACAATGGGAAAAACAATATTAGCCGACGCGTGTTGATAGCGCCGGCACGGGGATTAGCGGCCGCCGAATGTTTGCAAAACTTTTGCGCAACGCTCCGTCGAGCTTCCGTGCAAGCTTCCTACTTTCGATTATCCGGCCGGTTTGGTAGCCACGGATTTGATCAAGTTCAATATGTGTTTACGAATCCCCGAGTCAATTTTCCAATAACCAAGTTCCGTTCTATGGGTACTCCTCCCGACTCGAAAGCAATCAAGTTTCAAACGGTATTCCGATTTTCTCTCGTTTCAATAGCAGACTGTTTCAAACGATTTCATAGACAAGAGTCACGCCCAAAAAATGTGACCTAATTATTCGAATACCGAAGCAGGTAGAACAAAAACATTCTACAAATTAGTTCGTAATTAATCAAGCGGAACTTTGTTGTAACACTCGTGTTAATAACCAGAATTTTCTATAATGTTCAATGAAGCATATTTTATAGTTTCAATGTGTATTTTCATCTGACAAAAATTATAATATGACAAAATTCTGTTAGTGCAATTTAAAACAGTGAAAGGATTAAACGACTATAAGAGTATTCATATATTATTTTCAACACAATAAAATTATTAGTGAAAAATATAAATTCATATTTAGCTCCTGTGTTTTGTAATTGATGCACGCACTTTTTATTTTGAGCCTACATATTACATTCAATGTATACTCCGAGAGTCAATGACGTAGGAATCGGCTACCTCCCCCCCCTCCCCCCCGGCCGACCAGCGCGAGACAGATCTGGACCAGTGTCGCCAGGTCGAGAAAATCGTGGGGAATACAGGTACCCCCTCTCTGATGGCCAGAGTCGTAATATGTGACACGTTGCGCGTGCGCGACGGGGATTGAGTGGGACGCGTTGCGTGTGGTGCTGGAATGGGATAGTGGAAGGGGAAAAATAGGGGAGTAAATGAGTCCGAATTCGGACTCATCTGGCGACACTGATCTGAACCTGTTTTAGCCGATCTACGTCATCGACTTTCGGAGCACTAGATGCCCCGGTCAGAATTAATCCACTAAATACAGTTTAAATTATATCGTGTTTAGTGTGCCCCGCAATCGAGGGGATATTCGTTTTTCTTAGATCGAATATTTGCCGTATTAACCACAGATTAATTTATATTTGTGATCATCGAAGAACATAAAAATCTACAATAATTTTGATATTTGTCCACAAAAATGTTAAAGAAGTTATGAAAAGAAATCAGAAGTGGTTACCCGGGTATTCCATTTTGAAATGATCCAGTTAACACTGAAAGGAAACTTGAATCGAATGAAAGCAGTGCTGTAGGTGAACGGGAAAGAACAATAGACGAGGATGTCGAAGAAGCTGTCACTGCACTTCGTAGAATGGCAGATGGTGATAATTGTGAAAACAGTGATGTAATAGAACGATTTCAGTACCGTATAATAACATGGACATACATTTTCCACGGGCTGAAACAGCAAATGAAAGTAACCGCGCGAACGCGTCTTCTCGCGTTGGAGCAGCGAAGCGTTTCAAAATGGACTTTGATGATTTAATGTACGAAAAGAATGTACATAACTGTACACAGTTATCGAGAAAGCATTTTGAAAACGCGTCTTTTCATGTCCAAGCAACAAAGATGCATTTAGAAAAGGGCCTCGATAGTTCGAGAAAATCTTGTCGGATATCATTTGAGAAAAATTATTTTTTACTGGCATTAAAATCCGTCAATTTTTATCCATTTTTCCATAGGAACCTTCATAGAAATATTGACTTCAAAATTCCGCCATTTTGTAAATAATCGAGATTTTTATTGCTTTTGATTCTGACCGCAACGACGTTCATGTTCATACTGATTAATAAACAATTTCAGTTTTTCGTTTTTGATCATTAGTAAGACCGGAATCATGGTAATGTTTTCCAAAACATAATAAGAAAATATGTAACTCATGTTGATAATTTGATAATTTTTTCCTTACAAAAATCACACGTGCACTTCAAATACCAATAAATCCGCGTAAAATACCGATGGAAAAGGTTCAATAGTTTTTCTGGAAAAATTCCTAAAAGTTCGTGTAGAAACGGTCTCGAATACCAGCACAACCCTTCAATCGGTCGCAAAGAAATAGAACTGTACGATCTAAGAAACAGCACGGACCCGAGAGTTTTTCTTAGATCAAGGCTTTCCCGTAGATCTTCCAATGTGAATATAATTGGACTGAATCATTTTGTAGCAAGTTCTGAGCGGGGTTAAAGAGTTCGAATACCATCAATCAAGGTACAAATCAACTTGCAGGACGCTTAGTTCCATCGCTACCAGTTCCATCGAAACGCGAAACAGCGCGAAAGGGATCGCAGCGTCGCGTCGCGTCGCGAAGTCTTCCCAAATCGAGTGGGTGGCTAATGTCGCGGTTTCGCCCGCGAATTTCCACGCCGTCGTCGATAATCCGGCTCGTTGCCGGAAATCACCGTAAATCTGGAAAACCGTGAAAGCCGATTTGGCTACCGCGCCGCAACCGCAAGCGATCGATCCGCGGTGACAGCCTTTACCAGCTTTTCCCGCTTCGGACCGTTGTAATGATCGCGCAAGCAAACCTGTATCCGCGCTGAAATTTCCACCGGGAACAATGAACACATTTAACAATAACAATTTAATTATATTTCGAAAGAGCGCTAATTACTGTGCAATCGATTCTACCTGTCGCCAAAGTCATTGATTGAAAAGTATGTACAGATTTCGAATTTAGACACAAATCCCATTTGTTATCGGCTGATGTTTCGGGGTTAATTAAATCCTCTACATTTGTTGCATTGCGAATTGCAGCGCGCGATGCATCGGGCATTGACGTTTCGAAACGTTTCCGAAGTTGCTGGCGTGAAAAATTGCAGGCGTGTAAGGTTGCCAAGGTGGAAAATTGCTAATGTGTAAAGTTGCTAAGGTGGAAAATTTCGAGGGTGCAAAGTTACTAAGATGGAAAATTGCTAATGTGTAACGTTGTTAAGCCGGGAAATTTCGAGGCTGTATAGTTTTTAAGGTGGAGAATCGCTGTCGTGAAAAGTTGCTAAGGTGGAAAATTGCTAAGCTGGGAAATTGCTGGGCTATAAAGTTGCTAAGGTGGAAAATTTCGAGTGTGCGAAGTTGCTATCGTGGAAAATTGCTAATGTGTAACGTTGTTGAGCTGGGAAATGTCGAGACTGCAAAGTCGCTAAGATGGAAAATCGCTAGCGTATAAAGTTGCTAAGGTGGAAAATTGCTAATGTGTAACGTTCTTAAGCAGGGAAATTTCGAGGCTGGAAAGATTTTAAGGTGGAAAATCGCTGTCGTGAAAAGTTGCTAAGGTGGAAAATTTCGAGGGTGCGAAGTTGCTATCGTGGAAAATTGCTAATGTGTAACGTTGTTAAGCTGGGAAATGTCGAGGCTGCAAAGCCGCTAAGATGGAAAATCGCTAGCGTATAAAGTTGCTAAGGTGGAAAATTGCTAATGTGTAACGTTGTGAAGCAGGGAAATTCCGAGGCTGGAAAGTTTTTAAGGTGGAAAATCACTGTCGTGAAAAGTTGCTAAGGTGGAAAATTTCAAGGGTGCGAAGTTGCTATCGTGGAAAATTGCTAATGTGTAACGTTGTTAAGCTGGGAAATGTCGAGACTGCAAAGTCGCTAAGATGGAAAATCGCTAGCGTATAAAGTTGCTAAGGTGGAAAATTGCTAATATGTAACGTTGTTAAGCAGGGACATTTCGAGGCTGGAAAGTTTTTAAGGTGGAAAATCGCAGTCGTGAAAAGTTGCTAAGGTGGAAAATTTCGAGAGTGCAATGTTGCCAAGGTGAAAAATGTCGAGGGTGCAAAGTTGCCAAGGTGGAAAATTTCAAGGGTGCAAAGTTGCTAAGATGGAAAATTGCTAGCGTACAAAGTAGTCAAATTGCTAACGAGAAGAATTACTAGTTTACATAGTTGCAAGCCTTAAAATTATTAACGTAAAAAATTGTCAATATTTAAAGTTGCTAAGATCGAAAATTGCTACCATAAAAACTAGTCAAACTGCTAACAAGAAAATTTACTGGGGTAAAAATGTGCTGGAAACAGCCAAACTTGAAAATTGCGCGCAAAGTTGCTACCGTGCAAAACTTCCAACACAAAACATTGTCGTCGCGTGAAGTCGCTAACACGAAAGATCCTACAGTACAAAGTAGCTAACACGAACGATTATTAACATGAGTGATGAGCTGGGGTGTAAAGTTGTTAACACGAGCTACTGCTAACGCGTAAAGTCGTTAACACGAAGGAATGTTAGCACGCAAAGTAGTTAACGTGAAAAACTACTTCCGCGCAAAGCGACTGAACCCTTCGTTCCTTTGAATCCGCAGTTCGACTTCAATTTCGAAATACGCCAGGCGAAGTTTACAGCGCGTTGGCAAACCTCCATTGTGATTTACCGTAATAACTTAGGGTGTTTAACGCGGCGGTGCGGGTCTAAATTCCGCGGCGCGGGGTCGCTTTTAAAACAGCGGTACCAACCCGTGCAACCGTGCGTTCTCCATTGTTTAGGGGGCTATAGACCGGCGCGGCGCGACGGCGGCGGCGGCTGTGCAACTTTCCTGGTAGAGTATTGGTTCGCCGAATTCGTTTTAATCGCGTTCACCGACGTCGAAGCGTTTCGGGCGAACGAAAGGAGAGCGGGCAACTATTACGAGCCGGCAAACCGTAGTTTCGCAAAGTAACGACGTATTTGGCAACCGAGTCAGTCAGTTAGACGGCGACAAGCTTGCCCCGGGAGCTTACCGAACCATGAATTCCTCGCGGCGCTCAACATTGGCTAAAGGTGCATTTACGCTGTCGATGCGCCGCGCCGCGCCAGCCGATTTTATCGCGCGTGTACTGTCAGGGTCGATTTGTGCAACAGTCACGGTACGTGGAGTTTCGGACGCTCTTGCGAAAAGTTCCGGGATTCCGGACTTCAAAGTCTTGATGGGGGAGTTGCAAAATCAATGTTCGCAGGTGCGTGAACTCGGAAGAACGTTCGTGCGGTTTTCTAGTCTTCTGATTAGAACAGCTGAAACGAATAGTATTTGCCGATATTTGGGAACTGTAAATGCAACTTCTAGTCTACAAAATTCGAATTCTAAATCTACAAAACTCGTGCATTCGTGATAGTGCAAACGCGAACACGCACCGGACGACGAACACGCGTGCCACGCTCCAGCTTCTGGAACACTGACGCGCGACTAGGTCCGGTTACGTCGCTATAAATGTCACTATTAATCCCGTAACCGTAGGTTTCACCGAAGCAGGAAGAAAACAGACGGAGTCGCACGGTTTCCTGATAAGTATACACTGTAGATCCCTGCGCGAATTCTTATCAGTTCGAACGAGAATAAAAAACAAACATTTAACCTTCCGCGAACGAGTTGAATAAAACTGACACCCTGAACCACGTGGGTATAATTTCAACCAATATTATACACATATATATAATAAATCTCTTTCATAAATTATCTAGAAAACTACGAACATCTAAAAATAAAACTGAAGTCGTTTGATTCAGCTTTAAAAAGGTTTTCAAAATTCACTAATTTTGCCTCGCGACCGTAACAGCACTTCGTAGCGGAAAATGCTGTTGCAGGTTCTGGTACGCGAGCACGGCGTGCATCAGCGTCGCCATGCGATCATTTCGTTCAGTCTGTCTAGGAGCAGGTTCGCTGTACTCACCCTTCGCTGCCCACACTTTCCCGGCCCTTAGGGAGTCGATGAAGAGCTCCAGATCTCTGCGGCACTCTGGCGTTAGCTTCCCAGGCACTCTCGCCCACCTGAGCGGGTCGTAAAGATCGGTCAGCCATTGTATGCTGTTGGCTGTCCTCTGCGGCTTCTCCCTCGTGAAGTCAACATCCAGATCTTTCGCGGCTGTCTCCTCTTTCTCGTCGAACGTCTTCAGCTGGTTCCTCCAATCCAACTCGGGTTTGTTCTTGCTGAAGCCAATCAGCCGATCCTCGTGATCGGCATCGTCTCGACCGGTCTCGTTCAATTTCACGGGGACGTCCGTGATCGACGACTTGTTCCTCGACTTCCCTAGCCTGAGGATGTTCGACTCGTTCCTGGAGACGTCCGCCTGCACGGCGCACAGAACCACCGCCAACGACAACAGACACGTCGAATAAACAGACATCTTCCTCCAGAATTAAACTCGACGTTTTTCGTTCAGCTACGCGGATTCGACGGGCCTTCATCGGCCTCCACCGAGACGTCCGGACGTCATCTCGTGGTTGCGACGTCGCCCACCGGGCCTCCTCGATTCGATCTTGGACCTCTCAACGGCCTGGCTACGCGAGCATGCTCGGCTCTCGACCGCGTTTACGATTGTGGAACGTGGTTCACTTTCTTTTTTTCACTGGTCGCTTTTACCAATACTCAAGAATGGAATCTGGCACTCGGTTGGGAGGCCTACCGTTGAGGATTGTTTAACGGGGTTTTGATTCGGTGAAGCGGGTTTGGGCTGGGTCCTGAACTCGATGGATAATCTATAGATACGTTTAGGGTCGTTGGTTACCGAGGTTTTGGATTGGTTGAACTAGATTTAGGCTGGGTCCTGCACTCGATGGAGAATTTTTAGAATTGTCGAGGATCGTTGTGCACTGAGGTTTGGATCGATTGAAGTAAGTCTAGGTTGGGTCTTGGACCAATCACTGAATTTTTAAAAGCTGAGGATTTCGTGATCGAGGTTTCGATTAATAGAAGTAGATTTCGGTTGGGTCTGCTGAGGCTTGGATCGCGCGAAGTACACCTGGGTCTCAAACCAATCACTCCACCGAGAACCTCTAGAACTGAGTTGAAGATCTCATTGTCTCCTGGGCTTGAATTAACCAAAGAAGATCCGGGGTAGATCCTGAATCACTCGATCTCTATCTCTTGTTCACTTTCGGATAAATTGAAAAATCTTGCATTCGACAAGGTTCAGAGTAATTTGATTTTACGATTGTTGATTGTCGATTGAGACGATTGCAGGCGACTGGACGTTACGAGGCAGTTCGTCGGGGATGCGATCGATCGATCGACGAAGATTTCCGGTGGTCCTAACAACGGAGGACAAAGGTGGACGCGCACGCGAGGCTAAGGATCACGCACTGAATGAAGCGAATCGAGTTAGCAGTCGCGTTCACCCATGGACACCGGCCCCCTTTCTCTCTTGACGATGTACGCCACCGCCACCGGTAAATATGTTTCCTTCTTCGGGTCCCCGAACAAGCGTACCTGTCGCCTTCCTTTTGCCTTTTGCCTCCTGCCACGCCAAGAAAGAGCCGCGAATCTCTCCGCGATTCACTCGACGCGACGCGCTTGCGAAACACAACACGCTGTTTCACGCAGCGCGCCGCGCCGCGCCGGTTGACCGTAAAAGTTCGACATTCTTCCCATATTTTCGCTGACCCTCGATCTTACAATGTGTCGGTGTCTTTGAAGATGCTGAGACACCAAGACAAGCTTTTTTTTCTAATTGTAAGTTTCCTACTACGTTTTATAGACTGTGGATTTTATGCTTTTATGACACGATCATTAGGTACAATCTAAAACAAATTAAAACAATTTTAACATCTATATACCATCTTCAATTTATTACAATTATTAAAATGTAATGTCTGTCCGGCTTCTGTTTCCTGCAATTGATGCAGGCAAATTTTATTTTGCATAAAGATCCGCAGTGTAATAATTAGACTCTGGATTTTATGCTTTTATGACACGATCATTAGGTACAATCTAAAACAAATTAAAACAATTTTAACATCTATATACTATCTTCAATTTATTACAATTATTAAAATGTAATGTCTGTCCGGCTTCTGTTTCCTGCAATTGATGCAGGCAAATTTTATTTTACATAAAGATCCGCAGTGTAATAATTAGACTCTGGATTTTATGTATTTATGGCAAAAATGAGTACGTGCAATTTAGAACAGTGAAAATATTAGTAAGAGTATTAATATATTATTTTCACTATATTAAAGTTATTAGTGAAAAATATAAATTTATATTTAGCTCCTGCGTCTGTCCCTTGCAATTGACGCGCAAACTTTTTATTTTGCATAGAGATCCGGAGTCTAGTAATAATAAATGACTTAAAATGAGTACATAGGTAGAATATCGTAACTTTCTTTCAAATGAAGTTACAGCAGGTCTACAATTCTTCGATCATAATTAAACTGCGCATTTATAGACATAAAACGAACTTAGAAATATTGTTATTAAAATTACTAAAGAAGGAAATGAATTTTAATCTCTGCTTCTTATAACTCACTGAGAGAACTTTTATTTTCAAGACAATAAAGAATCGCAATAAATTATTATAAAATTGTACACAAATGAATCGTAGAATTGCCTAGACGAGAAACAACATGGCCATTTCAATAAAACAATATTTCCATAACCTCTCGAACGTGAGAGGGATGAAGCAAGCCACGGAACAGCATCTTATCTAAATGGACGTGTTTCAATTACTATCCCTAATACTTTTTCTTCGAACTGTGCGCAGCCAGTATACATACTATGAGAGACCGGTTGAAACGTTGCGCGAGTATACTCGCAGCCCGTGAGTGGTGAGTTACAGCCGCGTGCACACGGCTGATCCCGTAGAAAGCACTCCGGTTGTGCATTGCGCAACGGACACAACCGGATCTCCTTGGGAAGCAGTTTCCGTGGAGGCTCCAACGGCCTCCAGATGCATTGCCATTACAGAAGGACGAACCGGCGATCGAGAAATTCGGAGAGAAACTTTCGAGCATCTCGTGACGGGCTCTCGACGTCGCGTCGGGTCGCGTCGGGTCGCGTCGCGTCGGTAGAGCGCGAAGCTGAGAGTGGCTCGCGTCGGCTTACGCAAACCGTCAAATAAAAGTGAAAATACGGGACAAAGGCATTCTGACCGGCGAACCTAATGGTAATCGACGGCCTCGAAGGTCTTCCTTCGTTTCCTGGATTCGCAACAATGTCAACTATACAGGCTGATTCATACCGTCTCTTTCAGATCGCTTCTGGTTTAATTTTGGGTCTTCATTCGCGGTTCCTGGAGCAGTGTCAAATGTACAGGCTGATTCGGACCAGTGTCGCTTATAGAAAGTTTACAGTAAATTTCGGTCCGTTTCCTGGAATCGCAATGATGGCAAATCTACAGATCCGTTCATACACGTACCAGTTGATGGAAAGTTTGCTTGCTTCGTTTTGGTGTCTGTCCGTCAGTTTAATTTTAAATTTCTAGCAAAAATTAGTTCCTGTAGTCAGAAATTGTACTTGATTGGAACATAAGATTTTACCTTATATTTTACTAATTTTAGCTTAAACTAGGATAACTAAGAATACCTATGAAACGCTTTTAAAAATTCCTATATGGTATCAAACTTTGTTTGCAACCGTTCGGAAAATGGAAGACGGCAATCCAAATCGATCACTGTAATCATCAAACAAATCGTAGCGCAAGGGGCCGATTCAAAGAGCAAATAAAAATTGCGAAAACCGTTCTAAATCATGCTCCGTTTATCTGTCCCGAAAGTTTCATAATTTCCTGGATTCACGAGACAAACCATTTATCATTTGCTGTTATCAAGAACGAGGTTTCGGAAAACGCTTCCGAAGCAGAGTTTCCAGAAATGAACGAAGAGAGTACAGAGGATTTCTAAAGGGGACGTTCGTTAAACGTTTTTCTTTGGGTAAATCCAGGCTCTGTACTAGCGAGGCAAAAGTAATCGACAGACTCTCGCTGTGTCCGCCTTAATTCAACCGATTCAGGGTAGACTCGAAACAGAAGACGCGCTCGAGACATAGAACCGGGACGGTTTCCGGGTTTATTCTGGATTTTCCACGTAAACTCGGCGTTAGAGTCGTTTATCCGATGAAAAGGGGAGTGGAAATTGTCAGAGGGCGCGTTTTACAGGGAAAGGAGGGGTGAGAGGTCGCGAACCAAGGGAAAAACTGTTACCGCTCTGAATCGCTGACCTCCTTCTCTCTCTCTCTCTCTCTCTCTCTCTCTCTCTCTCTCGCCGATAAAAACACCCTCGACCTTTATTTTCTTGTTGCACGGAGCCTCGAATCGATGCGCGGACCTATTGAAATTCGAGTGACATCCGAGCCAGTGAAATGTTGCTCGCAGAAACGAACAAAAGACGGGAACCGAGACCGGGCCACGGTGTCTTGAGAGATCGATGCCTCGCTCCTCTTATTTACTCGGGGTTGTCGTTCTTTTATCCCCGACAAGCCCCACGACACGATTCCTGAAAAGTAAAACACCGATCCATCGGCTCAGGATCGATGATCCACGGCTCCTCTCGTTAGTGGACTCTCGAGTCTTATGCATCGGTCGCGGAGCATTTGTTCACCGTGGGGAATAGAAACAAATGGAGCACCTGACTTTGAGCGATACAAATCGCTTCGCCGGATGGAACCCGATGTTTCTGTGGTGTTGTCTCCCGATCATGATGATTCCTGCGCGTTCTCGAGGCTGTTCTCTTGAACGATGTGTAACGCGGAATCAATCGACCTCGAATATCGAGCAACAACGATCCCGTAAATAACGTGCTCTGTACGTAGCCACGGATTTTTCTCCGGGGATTCGCCACAGAGAATTGTTCAATAAGCTAGAAAAATGGTATCGGACGCGGTTTTCCCACTGTGAAATTTGTTCGTCTGCTAAAAGGACATTATGTTCAAACCGCTATTTATATCGCTTTGTAAATGTCCATTTTACTTTCGAAAACTCACATTTAAGTTATCTTCGATCCATCAATTATATTTGTACTGTTTTAATTGTCTCCGAATTATCTTAGAACTCCTCAATGAATCCTTGTTATACTACGGACAGTTTTATGCAGCAACAATAGCATTATTTAAGAAAAATATTGATATTTTATAGGTACCATTCTCCGTTGAAAAATGTCTCTTCAGTGCTTCCTGTCAATTTTTTCTTGAGCAAACAACGTTCTCCTGCGCTAGAAACTCATACCGTGAATTTAAAATTACTGTTGGCAACTTATTAAAAAATTATGCTCTCCCAACAACAATTATCTTTCTCGACCTAAAAATCCCTCTGGGTAATTCATCACGCTCGCCGACTTTCTAAAATATGTCGACGGCTTCTGTCAAATAAATCAGGTTCGAAAACTATATTTTTAACTTTTCAACAATTAGGTAATAGTTTTGGGAATTGTTTAATTTTTATTTAAAAGCCTGAACAACCAGGTTTTAATTCTGGATCATTGTGGCTAGATCGGCCATGAAACACCGCAGTATTAACGATTCGATGGAACGCGCTTATGGTCGAGAATTATGCTTGTTCGCACCCGGAAGAGAAAGCGGCATCGACGGAAGACCGATTTCTATTACGATTTCCGAATGTCTGTCTTCGTTTTCACACTATCGAGTTTCACCTTCCGAGAGAAAGATTTATATTGTACACGAATCATTGAATCAACTAGTAACCTTCAGTCGATAAGGAAGAATTCGCTTTTCGCTTTTATCCATCGAATAGCGCGCTTCTTTACGCGGTTCAAGCGATCGTTGCTTCGTGGCGCGGTTAGACTGATCATCGTTTTTTAATTGTTGAACTTCTGTTCTTTATGTTGTGTATTTGACAAATATTTGTTAGAGAATTTTGCTTTTTCAAGATACGATAATTTGTAATGTTTATTGGATAATTATGTAGCATTCGATGTATGAGGCATACATCGTTGTCCGATTTAAATGATGCAGTGCAGTTTTTGATAGCTGAATTAGTCTCGAAATTGATTTCGATAAAGTTGCGATAAGAATTTTAAAAATAGATCGATTGACAATACTTATCGCCGATTTGGGAGATTTTCTTCCAAGTCAGGATGGCCGAGCGGTCTAAGGCGCTGCGTTCAGGTCGCAGTCCACTCTGTGGGCGTGGGTTCGAATCCCACTTCTGACAAATATTTTTTTTCGTCCGAAAAATTTTCAAAATGCCAACCATGTGTTCCTACAACAGGCAAAATAAATATTTTATCAAATTTGCGTGATAACGACCACATATTTTTAATGTAAAATTCAATCTTCGAACAGCTTCGTGACAAGATTTACTAATGCCATATATAAATCTTTAACAATATATATATATATATATATATATATATATATATATATATATATATATATATATATATATTCGCGAAGATCTTGTCACGAAGCTGTTCGAAGATTGAATTTTACATTAAAAATATGTGGTCGTTATCACGCAAATTTGATAAAATATTTATTTTGCCTGTTGTAGGAACACATGGTTGGCATTTTGAAAATTTTTCGGACGAAAAAAAATATTTGTCAGAAGTGGGATTATATATATATATATATACATATATATATGAAATACAAATTAATTTAGCAATGCGAGTAATTGTTGAACCCTTTCTCGTTGACAAATAGCAAAATACCTTCAGGTTTTAATAAAAAATTTTCACTTCATACTCGGGGCTATGAAAGAAACTACGAAGTTAAACGACCATAATATTCTTGAACGTCCGCACCATGTGGAACGCTTAGCACCGTCGCGATCCATTTAGAACCTAATCGCAGACGGGTCGTCGAGTAGATGAAGTCGACCTTTAACCCTGCTAACGCCTTCGCGCGTACACGAATCCATGAAACGTTAACGGCTTCTACTCGACCTGCTCCATCATTCTTAAGCGACCGTTGAAAAAGCCGCTGATATCATCGGAGAAACAAAACGCGTTGATGATTTTGCCGCAACGGAAAACTTGTCAGTTGACCGTAAATTCTTCTCCGGTAGTAATCAGGCACATTATGGATGTTTACGGGAAAGAAAAATTGTCTACCTCGATTACAACAAACGGCAGTCCGATGGAAATCCATCTTCACGCTTATTAACCTTTCGGCCGAGTGACTTTTCAATTGCAAACGCTTAGGAGGACGTCATCAAAGACGAGTAGCATTCAGGTAACAAGAATTGTGCCGTTGTCAACCCGAATGCGTCATAGTTTGTACCAATGTGTATACTATGCTGGAGCAAAATGAGAAATGGTTCAGAGTGGGTTGGTAATTATAAATCCCACTAGCTACCACAAATTCATAAAATCCAGTAATTAGAATTTCCGGCGCGACGGCCACGCTCTCGGCCATGAATTTCTGGGCGCGGAAAAACGGCCATGACAGGGTTTCTTTTTTCGAAAGTAACGATTGAGAACGCCGTTATCGGCGGTTTCCCACGGCGCGTGAAAATCCGCTCGCACGAGCTCCCGGTGGTCGAGGAGCCTGAAAAGCTGAAGAGCCGCATCGCATCGCATCGCATCGCATCGCATCGCATCGCGTCGCGTCGTCGTGGTCCGCGCAGTTCGCGAACGCGTCGAACAGCGTAATTAGCCGCGAGCAAGCGAGAACAACCAGCGGAAATCAGTTTGCGTACATTACGGGGCTATCGCTTAACGGTAACGATCGTCGGCAAGGCTGCGCGCGTTGCATGGTCTCCAGTCAAGTTCAAGATCTATTCGCGTATCGTCCGCCATCGAGGCGCTTAAGAGCCTTCGCGGTACAACGGAACGGTAAAAATATTGTTTAACACCTCCAATGTCTTTCCACTTTACATATCTCACTCTGCTCGACCTCCTCGGCGAACCTACCGAACGTTCAGCATTCGGTCGAGGTCTGTTAAAAATTCATTATATTTTTTAATTTAACTGTTCGAAAAGATGATAAGATTCGGAATCTAGAACATGAAAACGAAGTCAGAAGTTTTTTATCAGTTACTGCCAGCCAAGAAGGACATTCGCCTAGTTCAGTGATGGGCAGCTATGACTGCGGCAGTCAAGAAGCTTCCCCCACCAACCACTCTTTCGTACGAGAGGGGAAACGAAGAGTAGTTGGTGGGGGAAGCCAGCACCTCAGGGGCCCCTACCGTGCCCATCACTGGCCTAGTTCTTCGAGACAATAAAATTGCGTAGGTCCATAATATTTGATCGAAGTTTGCCGAATTACAGTAAATATTCGAAGAAAACTGGAACTTCACGATCTAAGAAAAACGAACATTCCCTCCACTGCGGGGCATAAAATAGCGGGTTACAAAATGTAATAGAACTGTACGATCTAAGAAAACCGAATACCCTTTCCTCTGCGGAGCATAAAATGGCGGGTCACAAAATGTAATAGAACTGCACGATCTAAGAAAAACGAATATCCCCTGCACCGAGGGGCATAGAATAGCGAGTCACAAGCAGTAATAGAACTGATATAGAAGTAATAGAAGTAGAGATACGATCTAAGAAATAGCATGGACCCAAGGGTTTTTCTTAGGTCGAACCTTTACTGTAAAACGACAACAGGTAACCCCGCTGTGAGACCGTCCGAACAATGACACGAGCGACTCCATGTGAACCTGGTAGGCAAGATTTATGCTCGGTCATGCAATTAACGTTCTTTAAACGCGATTTTACGAGGGAAGAAGCCCTCCGACTCTGAGAAGCGGCCTCGTACGCCACGAGATTCATCGACTTCTTGTTACCGAGTCATTGCATATACATAAGCTGTTCGTTCGTAATATCCGCGAGACTTTTTTTCCCTAAGCTCTGTCCGCCGATGTGTGTTCGGTATTATCTGCAATATGCTATTCCTGTCGTCGTCGTCGTAGCTAATGCTAGTTTCACAATAACGAGTAGCGTGAGACCTACTTCCTGAAACGCCGCCGATGAGCCAGGCACGCGGTAATTAATATTCTTCGGGTTCGGCCATGCGTTGAAAACGGTCAAACGGGTTACCGGGATGTCGACCGGTCGATTCTGATGTGCTTGCTATCGATCGTCAAATGGAAAGTCGTTTGTGAATCTCTAATTGCAAATATTGTTGACACTGACGTCAATCTTGAATTTCGATAACCGGTTAGCGATTCTTACAGATTTTTATGTGTTTAGATTGCTTATTAGATTTTATGTGTACAGTTTTCATTGTTTCAACATTCTTAAATAATTATGCTCGGAGAAAAATTGTTACAAAATTAACAATGGTCGAAAAATACCGATCTCAAGTAGAATTTGAAAGAATTCGAAAATTAAAAGAATTTCGGAATTGCTATATATTATTTCTATCTTACTGATATTATTAAAATTAGTACTTGGTTCCTGTTTGTTGCAATTGGCGTAGATAATTTTTATTTCGCATAAAGATCGGCAGTATAATAATTAATTACTAGACAGCGGATCTTTATCCAAAATAACAATTTTCTACCCGAATTACAACAAACTGAAGTAAAATAAGGATTTATTTTCCTTTTTAATATGTTTAATTGGTTGAAAATATTCTAACAGTGTTTTCAAATTTTTCTAATGTTTTTACATTAGATATATAATGTTCTAACATTTTTGTCGTAAATGCATAAAATCCGCTGCCTATTAATTACAGTGATGGATCAATTGGTACACATACTTCGTCAGTAACAATGTGGACGGACCCGTCATTAGCCAACCCAGTGTACGAGGAAAAATGAGGTTCTCTGTATGATTTTAGCGAAATGGCCACGAGCTGTACACGCGATGGTATCTATCGAGGGGGGTGGGCGACGACGCGACGGCGACGACGACGTCTATAACTCATTAATTCTGATTTGCTTTCTCTGCGGAGGCTACCACAGGACGCCGCAGGATGAAATAGGGGAATTTTCGCAAATTACTCGTTCGTTCGGGCATCCAGGATTCTCGAGGCGTTGCAGCAGAAGGGAGTCCCGGGGCCCGAGGGGGCCCGATTCGTGCGGTGTTCCCTTGGTTATCGCGCGTCATCTCGAAAAACTGCGAACAATCACCCGCGAACGTAGATACATATACGAGAGGCTGTTTCCTCCGGTGCGGTGTGTGCGCCGCGCGGCTTATCGAGATTGCAGCACGTTTCTAGGCAGCGGAATTACCAGCGGCGAGCCGCCTGAAAACGATTTCTCGATGCGGCTGCGCATCATCGACCGGACACCAAACACAACCGACCTGTGAAGAAACAAATACTATTTTCATATCGCGTATATTGATATTTGGTTGAAGTAACAAAATATTTTTGGATCAATAAGTCCACACTTATTGACAGGGATATTGTACTTTTCTGTTAGCCTCACAAGGGAACATATTCAGATGAGAATGGCCGATTTTGATGAAACTAATGTGAGCTATAGTTCTTCGAAAAATATTTGACACGTATTTTTTTTTATCGGCTACCATCCACTTAGAAGGGGTGAAAACAGCCCTCAATGTTGGGAGTCAAAACCATATTTTTTAAGATATCTCGGAAACCAGAGTTCGAAAAAATTTGAATTTTTTTAAAATTGTATGTTTTTCAACGGTAAATGTAGTCGCGCAAGAATTTTTTAACAAACTTTTTTTTTCATCAAAAAATGTAGTTTTGACCCTTGACTTCGAGGGCTGTTTTCACCCCCTCAGAGTGGATGGTTGCCGACAATAAAAAATACGTGTCAAATATTTCTCGAAGAACTATATCTCACATAAGTTTCATAAAAATCGGCGTGTATCAACTGAATAGGTTCCTTTGTCAGTTACAGATGAGATGTAGGGGTAGTCATCATATGATAGGGAGTTGACCTAGAAAAGGGAGGAGGAAGGGTGAGATCTAGAAAAGGCGTGTAGGGTACGAAGAGAAGGGGAGGGTGGAATGAATGGTAGGGAATTGAGGGGTTCAAGGAAAGGGAGGGGTGCCAATTGGGTTGACCTTCCGCAACCTCCAGGGTCTATTGGTGACCTACATAGGTTCTTCAAGGTCGCCCAAGGACAGGTGCCGTGGGACACCTCCGGGCTCTCCCCCCCGAGGAGAGAGTTGTCCCTGAGGGACCGTCGTCCCCGGCAGCTCCGGAGAGACTGACAATTTTTGGCAGCGCTCCTCGATGTATACCTTTCAAGATGGACGTCGATCCATGGCGCTGCGCAGTCGTCGATCGACAAAATCTGCGTCCACGAAAATGTCTCGTGACAGTCTAAAACAGCAAAATAAAATAAAAAATACCATATACGCAAGCATTCATTGCACTCTTCATAAAAATTTAATAGCATTAATAAAAACCATCTTTCCCAATTTTCGAACATACTTACACATACTATTAAAATGGTGTTACATTTTCATTGGAAACATTAATTAAACGAAACGATCCTGAACTTTCCGATACCCAGAAAGATGCGTACACAATCAGTAGCAATAAGTATAATTATTCCGAACTAATATCACGAACTGAACTCCGCAATCAGATATGAATTATTGAAATCTCTCCAACGGTAGCAACATCGGTATCAAGAGGGTTGCTAATCGGTAGCAACCGCTGTATTTCGAACGACAGCAACACCGCAGGAGGGCTATCACAAGGGAGGCTGGCTTCCGGCTCGAAATTAGCCGCAGGTTCGCGGGCGTCAATTAATTACGAACGACATTGTTCGCGGCGTTCCTTTCGCGTTTATTTGCCTGAGTAATTGCCGGGAGCTAGTTAGTTACGATTAGAGCTGCTACTGGATGCGTTATCTAACCTCTCTCGCGCAACGGTAAACCCCCGACGTCGCTGAATTGAAATTCATTGAACCGGTCGTGCGTCGGCGAGCAGCGTCCGCGATTCGCGGAGGAGAGGTCAAGCTCGGCTGATTCTCCCGCACTCGCTGGCAAAGGAATTTAATGGAACGCGTCTCGTCTCGTCTCGTCTCGTCTCACCCAGTCTCATCTCATCTCCTCGTATCACGGCAGGGTCGCTCGAAGTAGGCCTCCTTAAAACGGAACCCGTGACAGCAAAAGATCGAGCACGCGATCGAGATACACCGCGTGCACCGCTAAATTCGATTCTAACTCTCACGATGACAATTATTATTATTGACATTGATAGTTTCGAGAAGTACTTCGAAAATTTCGTCAGGATATCGGATCAAATGTGGACTTCAGGACATCAAACCAAAAGTATGAAAAAATTTTGTAAAAATTCGGGACGTTAGATCAGCCTAATCTATCAGCGAGTCCCTTCCGTAGCTCACAGAATCGACTCGTTAAGTTCCTCGCGGATGATTCATCGAACGATGCCGGGGACGCGAGAGGAAAGAGCCTAGCCGAATAAGATGGTCAAAACTGCCTTTAGAGCTTTTTCAATGGCTGTTGAACCATTCGAAAGCTGACCAAGAAAAACCCGTGTGAGCAAAATTTCAGCTCCCTCGCTTGCCCGTGATGCTTTCTAAAATTCTGAAAAAATGTGGCATATTTTGGATCCCAAGGCGGATTTTATGAAATTTTTTCAGATTTTTTATTTTTGCAAACTGTGGCCGTCAAAAATGAAAAACCTCAAAAAAATCGGAAAAATGGAGGTTTCTCAAAAATATGAAAACATGCTATTATATTTTGCTGTTTAGTACCCTGATATAGTACGATAACAGGCAGTGTCCTATATTTTTTTTAGATTTTTTGTTGTGGGACATCATTGTCAAAAACAAGAAAAACCAAATTTTTTCGACGTTTCTGCTGTTAGGAGGAAAGTTACACTTGTTGGTTTTACCGCGGGTATATATTAAGTAATTGTTAACGTTATTACATTGACACAAGCAACTTTTTGATGTAAAAAATGTGTTTTATAGAAAAAAAAATTGTATTCTGTCCGATATACATATACCTGAATTTTCGCAACGCTTACAACATCACCGGTTGGCGCAGAGGTTAAGGCTTCTTTAACATCAGTGCTAGCTCAATGGAGAGGATTCGTCTGTTCGAACGCAGATGCCTTAGAGCTTGTTTAAGCGCATACCGCACCCCAGAATCTAATTACACCAAATATATAAGTAACCACAACCTGTTACAAAAAGCTAAAATCACCAGAATAAACATTTTTATACTAAAACTAATAAGGAACCACTGGGCGAACATTCGAAACATACAGAACAATAGTCTAACATTCAGCTCAACATACCCCAACCCATTATATTTAGAAAAGACAAGACACACAGGTTACACACCTCCTGAATCATTCATTCACTTTGACAGCACAGGACTCATTCAAGACACTCTAGGACACCCATTAATATACCATTTCAACAGAAAAAACTACAATAAAACAATAACCTACAACAATACCATAAGACTAGACGACACAGATATGAGGTTCCGCTACAAACTAATAAAATACGACACAGAAAAGACACAAAAAAATACTGGTGGCTAAACACATAAATTAGCGCTAACAATACAATTTATACAGAAGCAACCGTAAAAATGCAATCACAGTAGTTACATCACGCGTTATCCCTAATTTAAAATCTACTATACTTATATCGCGCCAAAGAACATTAATTTAAGTACAATAAGAGTTATTTAGCATTTAAGCGTTACTCCTAAGGTAACGTTTAATTCTCTCGTTACCTGGCTCAGATAACCGTTAAGAACTTATACATTATACACGCAAAATTGTGATATCTACGCCTAATCTTCCGCAATACTTTAACCAAAGATAATATGTACAGTTTTTGTCTCTTCTTCCCGTGCCGTTCTGTACCTAATACATAATTAGTCTCTTAAAACCTTAAGCAAATCTGCCTTAGCATTACAATATATACAGGGTTAACAATAAACTAAAAACGCACAAATAGTATAACAGATTAGTAATAAGTATTTGTACGAAACTAAAGGCCCGGAGATCCGGGCACGCGCGGTTTTACTAGGTGACATTTTCATTGCGCTTATTGCGGAAGGGAATTTCTTAAATGCAATAAAAATGTCACCTAGTAAAACCGCGCGTGCCAGGATCTCCGGGCCTTTAGTTTAAGGGGCTGTGCGCACCCAACTACCACCACCACCCTTACCACTCACACATCGATAGATCCGCATATACGTATACGAAATGCAAGGGTTTACGGCAAAAGAAACTGACGCCTCAATATTGCAATTAGAAGTTCAGACCCGGTCGATTATGTTTCCTAAGAGTCCTGGCCAGGGTGGTTCAGAGTCCAAATTTCATATTTTTACGTCGTTGAAGAGTAATTTGTAATAATCGGCAGTGCTGACTTGTGACAAAAAGTATTCTGCCGATTATTACAAATTACTCTTCAACGACGTAAAAATATGAAATTTGGACTCTGAACCACCCTGGCCAGGACTCTTAGGAAACAGAATCGACCGGGTCTGAACTTCTAATTGCAATATTGAGGCGTCAGTTTCTTTTGCCGTAAACCCTTGCATTTCGTATACGTATATGCGGATCTATCGATGTGTGAGTGGTAAGGGTGGTGGTGGTAGTTGGGTGCGCACAGCCCCTTAATACAAATACTTATTAATCTGTTATACTATTTGTGCGTTTTTAGTTTATTGTTAACCATGTATGTATTGTAATTTATTGGCACAATAAACGCTCGTTACATAAAAAAAGGGGTTCAGGCTTCGGACTACGGAGCGGATACACTGGGGTTCGAATCCTTTCAGTGGCAAACTTTTTTTTTTCATTCATTATACATACTTTATTTTTTCAATTTCTTATTATTTATATGGTTTATTCATATGATTTTAACAATATTTTTTTAATGTTTTAAAAATATTTAAGTGACATTTTTAAGCATGACGGAGAAGAGTCGAGGGGAGCTAAACCGCTACCTTTCGCGGCGACGGCACGGCGGTGGCGGCAGATGCTGCGGATCCTGTGGTATCATGCACACGCTCGCAGCGTGTAAACAATCCGCGTTTAGAGGTATCGCGCATCAATCTTGATCCTCAGCCGGCGATTGCCGCGCCGCGCCGCGCCGCGCCGAGCTGCGCCAAGCCCGCGCTGTGTCCGCCGTTGTTAACAATAAATCCAGTGTTTATACGGCCCCTCGTGTAACAAGTTTCCGCCGGACTATGCGAACACTCCTCCTCGCGCTCCTCGGCCAGGCTCCATCGCGGCCATATGTTGCCTGTCATCTTGCCTTAATAATCGCGCTTCCGCGACCGTGGAATACTCTTTGCGCGAGGTGGTCCCGACTAAGTCCGGGGATCAAGCCGAGTAATTAGCCTTTTAGGCGAGAGAAGTCTGGGAACACCGTTCGCACATTATCCTTCGATTATTTCACCATTTTTTTGAAGCCCGCGGCCCCTGGCCCCGTGGGTATAATTGATCTTTCTGGTAGATCCTTCGACGGCGATGGCAATTTCAATTTTCAATCGATCACTCACCCCCTGCTGCTTAATCTACTCGTTTCGCCTTACTGTATACAAGATTGCTTCTAGCCTTCCTTTTAGTACAGCAAAATTATTGAAAATCCTATCCATAGGCTTTAGTGAATTATACAGGGTGGTCAGTATCTGGTGGTACTATATTTTTATTTATTTGTTTATTTAGAATCACCTCTTTTCCGGTTGTACCGCCGCACAGTTGGCTGGATTGAGAGTGACATTGCACTACATATAACTCTTGAACCATAAGAGTTATCGGGATGAAATTTGCACTAAAATTCATTAAAAGATTATGCCTATCCACTGATAATTATCGTAATAAATATATATATATTTTTGTGTAATCATTTTTTAACTAATTGTTTAAATTTTATTCACTTAAAATAGTATTTAAAATTGTTTATTTGTTACTTATCTAGTACTACCCCAGATAATTTAAATGACCGATGTCTTTGGTTATAAATTTCTTCGTATTTCGAACTTTGAAAGCTCGGAACAACTACAGCTTCCATTTAATTTGATTAATTCTTCCATTTTTGAGATCAGTGGATATTCGAAAGACAATACCAATTGATTAGGCATCGATATAAGAAAGTACATTTCTTGGTAAAATGTCACTAAAATCTTCGATCCAGCCCACTGTGCGCCGGTTACCGACCACCCTGTATATTCATTTTTATGTAGAAAATTTCTAGAAATTTGCAAGTGGACCTCGGGCAATAGAAAATAACGCGTCAAAATTAAATACTAATATCGCGTGATTTTGTCATTAAGAGTTGTTTTTCAGAAATACCCTTACAACTACAACTGCTATTTGGTCCACCTACATTTCCAAAATATCACACCATGCCAAACCTGAGACAATTGAACAATGAACATTCGTTGGCACAAGGAATGTCTCTCGTGTTCTAGCGTAAATTGTGAGAGCTACGTGTCGCGAGCTAGCAATCAGCGTTTCATGGGAAGAAGCCGTGCAGGTCGCGGATTTTGCAAAAACCAGCACGGAGCCGTGGCGAGAATAGCATAACACAGTCGGCTCTTGTTCTGTGCGTCTATGAAATCGAAAGACAAGGGGGCCCGAGGTTAACGGGACCTGAAAACGGCGAACGCACTTTCGAGCGTGTGTTCCTTTTGTGATACGAATTCGAAATTCGAGGCGATGCGCTGCGCTGCGATGGCTGTGGAAGCTTTTTCGCGGAACTGCACCTCGCGGTCGCGTGACGCGATTTTAACGAACCACACCGAGAAAGAGAGAGAATGAGAGAGAGAGAGAGAGAGAGAGAGAGATGCACGCTTCTCGCGACCGCCACCCGCAACCTTTCCTGGAAATCGTACTGTTATCTCTTCGTGCCGCGATTCAGGATCGCCGTTCGCTGACTCTGTATTCGTATGATCGTACCGGGAGAAGAGCGAGACGTATCCTGTATTGAATGACGTGTTGCGAACGAGAAAGATTCAAATATTGCATTGACGTGCGGTTTGAACATAAAGCTATGTCCACATTGGACATACCATGTTCAAGTGTGGCACAAGTGAATGTGATCACTAGACTGCGGGGTAATTATTTACAAAAGGTTACTCCTCTCTGATATTGATGAAATTTAAATATGTTCACAGATAGCACCCGGACGTCCGTATCAGACCTTCTGTACGTCCCAGGGACGTCCCAATAACGTCCCTGTGTCCTAGATATGTCCGAGATACGTCCCAGATATATCCCAGGTACATCCCAGACCAGTTACAAAGGGGGGTGTCCATAGGACGAACCGCGCACTATGGACATCCCACTTTGTAACTGGTCTGGGACGTATCTCAGACGTATTTAGGATATAAGACGTTATTTGGACGTACCTGGGATGTATGTATACGTATCCTGGAACGTACAAAATTTAAGTCCTCGGGACGTCCAGCAGGCCCAGAGAATGGACGTCCCTGGGACGTTCGAAATTTAGGTCTCACGAACGTCCTTAGGACGTTAAAAATGGATGTTCTATGGACGTACGGTGTTATTTGGGTTATAGATCCCGACATTTTGAACAACTTTTTTCTTTTCCTGTATGAGGGGCTCTCTTTTAGTTTTCTAAATATTTGGAAAAAACTTTTGCTACTTCTAGATTGAATTTTCCGTATGCATGCACGCTCCGTGGCAACGTTTGGTCCGGGTATCTGTTTACTCTTCTTGTAAACACGTTGCGGGAAGCGGAAAGAAAACACAGGTTCTGAGTTTGGTCATTAAGGGGCTGTGCGCGCCCAACTACCACCACCACCCTTACCACTCACACCGATAGATCCGTATATACGTATACGAAATGCAAGGGTTTACGGCAAAAGAAACTGACGCCTCAATATTGCAATTAGAAGTTCTGACCCGGTCGATTATGTTTCCTAAGAGTCCTGGCCAGGATGGTTCAGAGCCCAAATTTCATATTTTTACGTTGTTGAAGAGTAATTTGTAATAATCGGCAGAATAATTTTTGTCACAAGTCAGCACTCCTCATTCCATCAGTCAGTGATCCTCTATCCACTGTAGATACCTTTCGTCATTGTAGAAACCTCTCGCACATCTTTCCTTCTACACATCATCCTCAAATCAGACTTTCCTTCATCCTGCACAATAGCCGCCTCACGCATAGTTCTTATCTCAAGATATCCTATCCTCTTATATACCTTCCTCATCTCCGTCTCAATATTACACCACGTTTCTTGTACCTTTTTCCTTCGTAGTTTCCCCGTACCTATTCCTTCTTCCATTTCCCCAAAATCCGGAAACACATCTTCAAAAATTTTCGACATTATATCCACCTCCTGTTTCACATGATCCATGAATTTCATCATCCGTGCTACCTTTCCTTCAACATCCATCCGTCCTGGCACGTATATCCCTTTCTTTATCCATCTTTGTAAAAAACTATTACAAAGGGACATAGATTTCTGGCTGAAGAGCCCTTCTCCGGTAATATAACCATCGGGGACCTGGAGGTCTATCCTCTTCTGGCCACAGTCGTCGGATAACGACGTAGCTGGGCCTGCTTCACCACTACAGTCTCCGCCAGTACTGGGGTATCCCTCCCCTGCACCGTAAACTATTTTCTTATCCGTTGTGAAATTCATAATATTTTTCTTTCTCCCTAGGTACTGTCCGTCCGCCACAAGAAATCCCTCGAGACGACTGAGGGGCAAAGGGGGTCCTCGCTCGCAACCAATGGTTATCTTTGACGTCACACACTCTAGCCAATAATTCGGCTAGAACCGAAGACGGTTTGTTGTCGAATTCCTGCCAGGAGACTTCTTGTGGCGTACGAACAGTACTTGCCCGTGTCGTCAGCCGACGAAACAATCCATCCAATCCGGTGCGGCGGTTTTCACCCCTCCGTGTGAGCCTTGCCGGCAAGGGAAGCCCTACCAGGATCCGAAGATCCCGCCGGTATCGCCTCACACATCATCGGAACTACTTCCCGCTGCGTACCCCTCTCCCCGTCAGCGACGCACAACAATTTGCGCCCTCAGGGTCCACCACGAAAAGGTGGGGAGAGAGGATTTTAGACCTCTGACATCCCTCAAATAGAGAGAATAAACCGACAGTGGATCAGCGTCATCACTGTAGGCGCCATAGGTCCTCAGGACCCCACCACCCCCTCCTAGGCCTGTGAAACGTCCGCAGTGGACCGTCCAACGAACGGACGCTTTGTTCTTGACGTCAAGTCCCCAGAGGAATGTACACGTACCTATGCCACCCTGGCGAGGAATGGTGAGGAAAATTGCTTTTGGAGTTGGCTGACGATAAGTGTCATACTGCTGTCCGAGATAAATTGCGCGGAATTCTTGAGCTGGATATGGGGGTAAAGACTTTGTCTACAATGTTTGATTTGGAAATGCGCGATCCGGATCCGCTGATTGAGAAAGATCAAGTCATGGCTAGATTACTAGACCTCCTGGGTGAGTCACCAAATGAGGTTAGGCTCAAGGTGTTGAGGACTACGTTAGTGGGTACACAAATGTGTGTGGTTGAGACTCCAATTAGGTATTTACCGACGATTTTGGAGAAACCGAAGTTAAGGGTGGTTTTTACTTATGCGAGGCTGACAGCTGCGCCGCGTATCATCAAGTGCTTCCAATGCCATAAAGTCGGGCACTTCAGCACAAATTGTACCATTAAGGTGGAAAGTGAGTACCGGTGTCGTCGGTGTAACGAGGCCGGGCACAAGAGCGTGATGTGTACGGCACCACTTTGCTGCGCCGAATGTATGGAAACTAAGGCGCCGGTTACTCATCGTATGAGTACTATGGCCTGCCCGGTGTTCCGGAAGAAAATCAATGACTCGAAGGTACAATTTGCGTGGTATTGTATTGCGAACAAGGCCGTGTAAGCTAGGATATTAGGGAATTGCCAAGACCTTGGTGCAGGCGGATCACGAGTACACGAATAGCGGGTACCCGAATGCACTCGAACGCTCGTGAGGTGAGCTAGGAGGAAACACAGGTATGCCGAACATCTGCATTCCTAAAGGGGGGTTTAGTGGGTATAGAGAACGCTTCACGTTCCCGAGTCCCACATTACCCCGTTCCTTGCGGGGAGTGCGTAACTGCATTTCCCTCCCTCTTTTAAAAAAAATTCAGGATAACTGAATAGGTGAAGTTTAAAAAACTTCTATTTCATTATTGATTCTAAAACTTTTTGGCGAATATCTCGAAAACTAAAAGAGAGCGCCTCATATAGGAAAAAGTTGTTCAAAATGTCGAAAACTACATCATTTAAATTTCATCAAAATCGGAGAGGAGTACCCTCTTGTAAATAATGACCTAAATAATTACCGGCTGCAGATGTTTATGAAATTTTCAATATGTCTATTGCAAATTTTAAGAAAATGGAATCATGTAAAATATTATTTTCCGTGGTAGTAATCTCTGTAGTTCTGAAATAAAGGAAAATCGTACCAAATTGTATGAAATTTTATATTCTAGCATTTTTCGAAAATTTTCAGAAGCCATAAATGCATAAAGCTCCGCAGTCTAATGATCAACTTAGTATAAAAATGAAAATAAAAGAAAAATGAAAAGGTGATATGTAAGAAGAATATTTTAATTTAGTGCGAAGGGTTACATTAAAATCCGAAAGGAATCGATACTGCAGCTATCAGGCAGGTTCGCAACGCTGAGGCGGCTAGCCTAATGAGCCTACGAGGCTCGATTACGTTATTGAGCCGTTGATCTGTGAAGGTGGGGGAAGGACTCGAGGGGCGCGAATCGCGCGGTTTACACGACGCCGGAATTAATTGGGCCACGTGAACCGAGAAAACGAACGATCCGGGGCCCCGCGATCCGAAACGGAACAATGGCGGCCCCTCGCTTTTGTGTGCAAATCGGATCTCGCGCGCGCGCGCCGAACACACCGTTTCTATCCCGGGGCTCGCTCGCGAACAAAATGAGTCGGTGGATCTCGTTCGATATCGTTTTATTGCCGCATTGTTCCCTCCCCAGCTGGCTCGTTCGAGACCTATCGACGATGCAGTCTTTGGTCCCTCGATCCGGCCGTTCTGCAGTTAGCCTAGCCGCGCGCCAAGCCGCGCCGGTAGCCTAACGCGCCGAGAATTCGCAAACACGTACGAAGAGCTATCGTGCAGCATAGTTCCTCGGGATCCTACAAATTCACAGCGACGTGACAAACTGGTTAACGCCGGCCGAACCTTGATTCTCTGCCCCCGAGCATAGAAATCCAAAGAATCTCGCCGTAAACAAGGGGCGCTTTCTTTCCGCGGCGGAGACGCCGATTTCAACTGCGAATTTTCTGCATTTATCACAAAAACGAGCTGGTGCAATGTCACACATTTTTCAGGGGCGATGATCTCATAATTTTTTAGTCTATGGTAAAAGAATATTTTTATTATTTTCTCAAAGAAAAAAAAATATTTTCCAAAGGCTATGTACACTGCCGCTCAAGAGTATGTGGACACTTCCTTAATTCTTGTAACTAGCTGAAAAAAGATATGATGTCTTTACTAAATTTGATTGCCTTGTATGTATTCCAGTTCGTACAGTGTTAGAGAACATATTTTAATAATGATTTATTAAATATCTCACCGATAATGATAAAAAATAATTATATCTTCTTTTCATCTACATATCCACCGCGTGCTTTTATGACCGCGTTTACTAGTCGTGGCATCCAGCCTATTAAATTTTTCATTATTTCTCTATCAATAACGTTCCATTCGGATTGTAAGATTTCCCTAAATGTTTTTCAGATTTGAGACATCGTTTTTCGGACGCAACGAAATATAACGCAGTTTTCCACCCACCGGATAGACTTTTATTTATTTAAGAAAATTGAATAACTAAATTGCTAATTTTTACTATTAGAATATATTATATACATATTCATAATAGAATCTAGTACAAATATTGTTTAATAATAAAAATATACATTATGTATCACAAATTTCATGAACACGGAAAGTGTCCACATACTTTCGAGCGACAGTGTACATCGACAATAACAAAATAGAATTTTATTCCAGCTTAAAGGAAATTAATAATATTTATTGCATTCTGTTCGAAATCTTCATCACGAATCACGACTCGATAGTTCAATTGGTTAGGTAGGCTTCCGGTAGATAAAGAGAGGGATTAAAACAATTGAAGAACGTCAATATAGATATTATTTTCGACTTATTAAGATTATTATGCAGAGGAAGATACTTCTACATGGCTACTGTCTCTCACAATTGATGAAGGCAATTTTCATTTTGCATACAAATCCACAGTTATCCTTGTAAGGCTGAGTGATTTTATTGTGAGTATTCTGAGTGATTTACGCTTTGTAGATTGCATTTGTTCCAAATGTTTTATGTAATGGATTCTTTTCCTCGTTCGTACGCTTCTGTATAACGAGTATTCGGCAATTTTCTAAGCAGACGCGTGTTTTTACCGTTCGGCGTTCCGGAACGGAGTTGCTGTAAATTCCTAATTTGCGATCTTTTTCAATCGGATCGCGGATTTCGCGGCGAAACGGGAATCATCGCTCGCGGCCGGTGAACGCCGGAATTATTAACGGTAATAACGAGCGATAAAAATAACGGGATTCACTTAGATCGGGGGGAGCCCCCCTCGGCCGAGCGATCGGTCTGGCATACTTGGCGCCTCTTAATCTCCTCGACATCGCGTTATTGTTCTCGAGGCTCTGCGGAAAAAGGACGTTCAAATTGCATTCTCATATTCGCTTCTGACACAATGACAATCTGCTCGTTATCGACCACTGCATTTCTCGTTCCTCTATCTCACGCACGCGCAACGCACACACGCACATACACACACACATGCGCTGTTACATTCTTACACTAATGATACCGCGTATTTCTATGCGAAATAAAAATTGTCTGCATTCATTACAACGTGCAGGAGCTACATATACATTCCTCAATCATTTTAATTAGTCCAAGATAATAATGTACTATTATAAATTCTTGGAATATCTTTTAACCCTCACGGGGCAACCTGGGTCGTCTATGTCTGGAGCGAAACATTCCTGAATTTCTTTCTTTCCAATATTTATTTTTTCCATATTAATGCTTTAAACAGCTGACGATCCAACTGGTAATCCAGAATTATTTTAGATTTATTTCAAACTGGATCACTAAAAAAATTAATCGTAAACATGAACAAGAATGCAGACAACGTCGATAACAATGGAGTTGCAGACGGAGGGTTAATTTAGATATACACATATTTGTGATAAATAGACTGCGGATCTTAATGCAAAATAAAAATGTTCAGCAGCGATTGTGGGAACCAGGAGTTAAATAAAAATTCATTTCATCGCCTATTAGTTTTTTTCACACTGAAAATAACATAACACTATTTTTGGATTTTTCTAATTTCTCACTGATTTATATTTCACCTAGCCGATTTCTTTATAAATGCATAAAAATCCGCAGTCTGACCATAAATGCATAACATCCACAGTATTATAGCAGCAGCTATAGACCTACGAAGAAGTCGAGCAGGAGGCCGAGTCCGATCGTGCTTGAATAGGAACAGGACTCGACGGAGACGTGAAACTTGGCGATGAAAATATGAAAGAAACGTAAAAATAGTGTTCGACCATGCCACTCCCGGCTGGCAATGATTCCTCGCGGGATTCCTGTTCCAATTCCACAAAGGCGTCCGAGAGGTATCGCGTTCTCACGCGACCGGGTGCGGGTTACCTGTCCGCTTATCGGCCAGGTACGCTCTCCGTGGAATTCGTGGGTGGTTAGCAAGGTAAGGCAATGCAAGGCAAGGCAAGGCATGGCAAGGCAAGGCATGGAAAGGAGCGGCAAGGTGCGAGCCGCGCGAACAGTCCGGGTGTGTAAACGCGGAAATCGTGCCGCGGAATCGCGTCCGAGAGGCGTCCGCTCGAAACGGCTGGCCCATATTCGACCGACTTTCGAACACGGCCGTACAGTTATCCGTGCACACGCGTGCGTTCTTTCGGCGGATCCTCGGATTCCTCGCGTCTCGTAAAATCCTAGGCGGACAGCTGTTGCCGGTGTTGTTGCACGGCAACGGTTCCCTGAATCGGCTCCGTTCCGCGGTCTCGGAATGTCGATCGATCTGTCCTTTTGTTCGCTTCGAAAGAATCGACGAACCTGCCTTCTACCGTATCTTCTATCCACCCTTCCGGGCCTGAGATTCTTCAAGGTGTCCAGGGTGACTGGACGACAGTTTCATTCTAGATCCTGATTGATTCTGATGGTTTCAATGGCCACTCTCTATTTAGACAACGATTTCATTCTACATAGTAGGTTCAATGGACAATCCTTCCGGACAATTATTTAATTTTATTTGGGTGATACACTAGCTTGGCTATGTCGTGAACTATTTTCATTCTACAGTAACTATATTCGATCTAAGAAACGGGAACTGTACGATCTAAGAAAAACAAATATCCCTTCCACTGCCTCGATCGGGATGTGATCCAATGACAATCTCCATCTGATCGACGATTTCATTCTAGTATGTCCGATGGCTAGTCTATCTGGTCAACGATTTCATTCTACATAGTAGGTTCAATGGACAATCCTTCCGGACAATTATTTAATTTTATTTGGGTGATACACTAGCTTGGCTATGTCGTGAACTATTTTCATTCTACAGTAACTATATTCGATCTAAGAAACGGGAACTGTACGATCTAAGAAAAACAAATATCCCTTCTACTGCCTCGATCGGGATGTGATCCAATGACAATCTCCATCTGATCGACGATTTCATTCTAGTATGTCCGATGGCTAGTCTATCTGGTCAACGATTTCATTGTATTCTAATGGATCCAATGACCGGCCCCAATTCAAGGCTAGTCTGACTAGTTATTCTAGTAAATTCAATGGCTAGTCTGTCTAGTTATTCTAGTCAATTCAATGGCTAGTCTGTCTAGTTATTCTAGTAAATTTAATAGCTAGTCTGTCTAGTTATTCTAGTAAATTTAATGGCTAGTCTGTCTAGTGATTTTAGTAAATTCAATGGCTAGTCTGTCTAGTTATTCTAGTAAATTCAATGGCTAGTCTGTCTAGTGACCGATCTTATACTAAATTCGATAGCCAATCTGCCTAAATCAACGATTTTACTGTATGCTTGTATCAATTGTAGAAACAAGTTCTGTCTTGGTATTTTAAAACTGGGATTTCGAATGAAGTAACTCCGGGTCAACCTGGAGCGTAGAGCAAAACGATCACCGATCCCCATAGCGACCGCAACCATAAACCGTCTCTGCTGTTCGGAGAGGAATTCCGCGAACGACGAAACGAATTCGCGGGAACGTGTTTATGGTCTCGCGGGAGATCGGACGAGTTAATAGGAGCGCGTCGAATCGCGTCGCACGCGAGAGTCAAACGATATTCCTCGCGAACGGTGACACACGGACAACGGTACATTGTGTTACCTGTTGGAGACTACGCGAGAGAGGCAGAAAAATGTTTGCCGGTTTTCTTGGCGTTTATTTATCGGCTCGCCCGATGACGATGATGCTTGTAATTATTCTACGCATCGGGGACAGTTTTCTCGAGGGAAAGGTCGTTGGCAGCGAGTACGAGATGCAAGTAGGAGGAAAAATCGACGGGAACGGTATAGCCGGTGACAAAACGACTACATAATCTCGTCGAAATCGTTCTTCATCGGTTTGTCCGTGTTAAGGAATTAATAATTATATTGAGCCCATAATTATGAAAGTGGTCAAAGTCATATATTTCTTGTTTCGAGATAGTTAAAAGATTACATTTGTAACACAGTATGAATTCCATATAATGTTGAAATAATAAGCACTATCTAAAGGTTTATTTTTGACAATATCGTCAAAATTACATTGAATTAAGTTACGTGATATGAAATAACTGATAAACTCATTTTTTAAAATTTTGACTTGCACCACTTTCATAAATTTATGGTCAAAACTAATGAAATTTAAATCGGTGTAAAGAGTGTTTTAAGAATATACACAAAGATCCGCAGTCTAAGTATCCAAATTTTGTAATGGGATGTACATACCGGATGAACAAATAAATAAATCTTAAACAAATGTCTCCTCATCAAACAGAAATTAATCTTGGTTACAATAAAGCGAGCCACACAAAACATTTTTCCTCTCCAATTGCCAAGCTCGCGTCTCGCGGAAAATGAGGGACTGAATCGGTTGGTGCACGCTCGGCACTAAAAATCCCGTAAATCTCGGCGAACGTATTCCCAGCGATGGTCGCGCGACATCATAAAATATAAAACGTTGAATACTTCGGGGTTCTAACATTGTGTGTTCTAGCATTGCCAGTAACGTCGACGAAGAAAAACGATCAGTCACTCCGGTGGCGATCCTCTCGAAAACGGATCGCAAAAGTTATAGCGGCAATTAAGAGATCGCGGGTCTCCGGCGAAGGTAAGAAGCAATTAATCGGGTCGCGATTAAATCGGAATCGGCGAGCAGGCGGCCGGGGCGGTACGCGGCGACAAAGTGGTCCCTTGAAAACTTAATTAGCCGTGCGATCAGGTAAAACCGTGTCTCTCTCTCTCTCTCTCTCTCTCTCTCTTGTTGTTTCGAAAATGACCGGGCTTCTACATATAGATTTTACGACCCGCGGATATCATTTCCACCTGCTACCGGGCCGGTACCAAGATCGGCCGCCGCTCCAGTGTACAGTTAACTCCGTGTCCCGGGTTGAAATATTGCGCGGGCTTTTTGCGGACTGTTCAAGCGAGAAACTAATGGATTGTACGGTGGCCAAGCAAGCATACGGGGTCCGAGACTCTGCCGGGACGCGTGTTGCGCCGGCATTACCCGCCGTAGCCAGCCGGCCATTATCCGTTGTAACGCGCGTTGCCCGAGCATAATCGCCGGGCCCGTGCAATTTCATCGGCACGGTAGCTGGCAACAAAAAAATCACTTAATTCGTAAGACGCGAACCGCCGAACTTGCCGAGTGAACGCTTTTTGAGGGCGGAGTCCGCTGGGTGGCTTCGGAGATTCGGTTCCGCCTTCTCTAGAGAGCATGATTTGCATGTATGTTCATTGAGGATGTAATGGAGTCGCTGCTCTTTTAATGGCTGTTTGTGTTCCATTTAGATCAATTGTCATTTACCTACACTTTGGTAGTTATTCCGAATTTGAGACGCTTCTAGCGGAAGTCTAGCAAATTATTTGCGGATTTTTATGGAAATAAAAATCGTCTGCATTGATTACAGAAAAGCGAAGTTACGTGAAAATTCATTTCTTCTTATAATGATTTCGATAGGCTGTGAGCGATGTACCAATACGGTTAAATTCATTTGCTTGCTCAAATGCAGTTTTTTCTATTTTGAAAGCAATAATTAATTATTTTTTTAAGAAAACGGGAAATTTATGATCTAAGAAAACTAATATCCCCTCCACTTAAGGGGTTACACCACCCTGGCGCTCGGATAAATAGGTATAAAAATAAACTTTTTTTTTACGCTGCCATTAAGTATATAAAATGATCTTTATTTTACACATATATATATAGTAGTTTTATGAACAATTTTCAATATTAACGATTAAAAAAAAAAAATGGCGGAGATATAAGCCGATAAGTAGGACCCTCTTTTGAAAATCCTTGCTGATGGTGTACACGATTTCTTTGTTAGGCATCGTCTAAAAAATAATAAATAAATTTTTTCTTATTTATAAGAGTAACAGCTACGATGTGACTTAGGATTTTTGGGATTGGGTGCCATGTTCGAAAGTTATACATCTTTTAAACGCAAAATTTCGATGAAAATTCGAGTTTCTCTTTCAAACAGCTGTCATTTCTACAAAAAAATTTTTTAAAATTTTTCCCTACGTCACATTGTAGCTATTACCCTTATAAATAAGAAAAAAATTATTTATTGTGTTTTAGACGATCCCTAACAGAGAAATCATGTACACCATCAGCAAGGATTTTTAAAAGAGGGTCCTACTTATCGGCTTATATCTCCGTCATTTTTTATTTTTTTGAATCGTTAATATTCCAAATTGTTCATAAAACTACTATATATATGCGTAAAATAAAGAGCATTTTATATACTTAATGGCAGCGTAAAAAAAAAAGTTTATTTTTAGACCTATTTTTCCGAGCGCCAGGATGGTGTAACCCCTTAAGCTGCCTAGCTTTTCTAGTTTTAACCCTTCAGATCTACCGATTTATAGAAATATTCATTACGGACGTTTTTCGATGGACAGGGACGGTGCTTTCTCGTCGTCACTGTTTCTGTTTCAAACCTCTTTCACTCGCAGTTATTTGAAGATTAAAAATTTTTCTTTATTTACTTAGACTGTGCAGTCTCGATCTTTTAAATTGAACGACTCGTAAGAATATTGATTGTCAATTTTGTATGATGGTCAGAAATGCTTTTTGTTCATCGTCGGTGTTTGCGGTACACTCGAATCGAATGTCTGTAGCCCGTAGCCATTTTGAAGCTACCAAACTGTTCTTTACTCGAGCCGCCTCTTTATTTCCAACAAATTTGTCCGGCAGCCATTTTTACCAAAATGGTAGAATTTCTTTATACAGTTCAAAAAATTTGTTTTGAACCTGGGTTGAACAATTTGCAAGAATGTTGCAAGAAGGGGGCAGGAGGCTCGAGAGATTCAATTACGCAATGTCATAAATAATTAACAGCAGGCTCGAGGAAGCGGCCCGTTCGAATACCTGATCAATTGTAATGAAACTCGCGTTCCCATCGCGGCCGCAGACTTTGCGGTAACCGTCTCTCGAGGATACGAGCGGAAAACATCGGATAAAGAATGCTATTCCGTTATTTAAGATGTCCCGGAGCGACCTTGCGGGTCGTTGGCGCAGTTTACGCGCTCGCGAGCCTCTTGTAGATCCAGTTTCGCGAAAAATCCCGCGGTCGTTTTCATTTGCAGCTCTCGCGGTTCTCTATCGCGGAAGAACCGGAATCCGCTTCAGGGAAAAAAAAAACGGCTGCGAAATTAAACGGCTCCGGCATTCCAAACCGATCCGCGATCGGTCGATATCTGCGTATACTATCTGCGAAAACATTTCCGCAAAACTGAACATTTTCTAACGCGATCGTTAACAACGTTGAATAAAAATGTATCGAGTCAAGTGTGACACCTGGAAAATGCAGATGACTGCGTGTATAAATGAAAATTATTCAAGTCAGTTGCAGGAAAGTTAAATAAAAATGCATTTCCTTTTTTAATCATTTTAATGGTTGAAAATAATGTGGCAAAATCATGCATTTCGATATCAATAATTTTATAGTTGTGACTCGTTGCAAATGCAGATATCTATGGATTAAAATTTTTGAACCCCTAAAAATTAATGCATACTATTTTCATCAACTTTGTTAATCGATTTGGCAAACGGCTGAAATATCCACGTCCAAAATGATTTCTCTCGAAATCGCAGTATTCTGCGCAATAATTTTGCTCTACATTCTCGTCTGATATTTTGCCGAATAAATGAAAATGATTAGCGCGACCAGCCGCGATGCAAACGTGTTCCGGGGCCGCTCGAGTTGGAATAATTCGGGAATAAGTGACGTCACCGCGAGCACCGATTTCGCAACTCAAGCGCGTCGCGTTCGAATCACGTTTACAGCCGGCAGCCGGCGCGGAATAGTCGTGAGCCGGGATTGTAAAGGCTTTATTGTCGATACGGAGAGAGTCGAATGCGCAGGAATGTACACGAGCGATTCTACGGGGTCTATGGCTTGATACAGCAACATTGCTTTCTCTCTCTCTCTCTCTCTCTTCTTTAGACGCCAACCGGCTCGCGGAACGCGCATCATCCGCCGCGGAACTGTAAATCGCGGATAAAACGCGAGCCACGTCGCGAATCGAGCCATCGCCCGGCTTTCGACACAGATGAGTAACTGTAAAATTATCGGAACCATGCTGTAATCGCACCTGCAGCTTCCGCGTACACTTTCGGAATTTCCAAACCGCATTTTTCCTCTCAATTTCATATTTTTATTGAAACGCGCTAGAACGAAACGAAACTTGCTTTGCCGTCGATGGAAGGCTTTTTTATTTTAAGGGGATCCAGTGTAGCGAAATTCTTCGTGAAAGTAGAGTGGAAATGGAGGACGTTCTTCCCTTCGTTTGGCTAATGTCATTTTGCTTTAGCATTGTAATTCACGTTCACGCTAATTTTTATAATTTTATTCACTTTGCTGTTTAAAGTCGCAGTACAGTAAGTATTCTACCTAAGAAAACGAGAACTGTACGATCTAAGAAAATCGAATTCGACATTTTTTTTCACGGATCTGTAATCGACGAAAAATTAAAATTTTACAGGCAATGTTAAGCAAAGTTTCAGCAGTATTTCCGTATTTTTTTTTGTTAGCTGAAATTACAAACTGATAGAGTTATATAACATTGTTTAACCCAATGAACCTTTGCCCACCTGTTGCTCGCACGCGCGCAATACCGTCAACTAAAAAGAAAATCGACGGTGTAGGTTTGAATGGAAGATCCTCGACTGTCCGAAGGTCGAGACGACAATGTTCGATCAGGTTATCGATATTTCGAGCGTGCACCGCCCACTGTAATTGCATAGAGAGCCGCATCCCATCGTTTGGCTGCAATCGAATCGCGCGTCGTGCACGCGCGCGATGAATCGAGAATTCCCGGGAAAAAGGTCGATGGCAAGAGAGGTTCGACCACCCAGACGGACAAAAGGACGAGCGAATCCTTCGAGTTTGTTCGCGTGCACCCACGCTTGTTCGCGCGTGTCGCTGCGATTACGGCGTCGCGTCGTTCCGTCGATCGGCTACGATCGCGCGAGCATGTGTCGGCTCGATTATTACGATTCCGTGACCATTCACTCGATCCGATAATACGTTTACAGTCGATTCCACGCGTGTCACGTTGTCTGAGATTGTTTATTATTACATCGAGATACCGTTTGTCGAAACTGAGAGCCGAGACTCGACTAGGCATCTCTCAATTAAATTGGAGCAACCACATAAATAAGCATAGTAAACATTTGCGAAGCGAGGTGTTGTTTTATATGAAATAGATTTTTCTACTCGAATCGGTATTATTCGTAAACAAAAAAGATTGAGTACCTCCTCCTTCGGTTGGCTTGCACTTCTATAAATCCTGTGGTATTCAAATCGCGTTCGAAATATTCTCGAAAGCCAGCAAACTATTTCGCCTATCTCTCGCCTATCTCCCTCGGAACCCATCGCAACAGACGTTACAAATCTTTACAACTGGAAAATTGAGGCTGTCTATCGCGTAGGCCTGAGCGCCGCGCCGGTTGCAGTTATTTGCTAAATTGTGGCTGCAATCGGATCGCGCAGTAAACCGTCGGCTTTAAGTGTCGTTTCCCGTGATACCGGACAGCGTATCGCATTGTAGTAGCTCCGGCCGTGCTTTCTTGCGCTGGCATCGAAGTCGCTCAAAGAGCGGCCGCGAAAGTCGGCCTTCTACTCGCGCAAGGTCTCTTAGAATCTCCCTGGAGCTCTAAACCGTTGCACTATGCGCATCGTAAAGATACCAAACCATCAACATTCCAATTTTTCAGATTAATATAAAATTACGTCGATGTGCTGTTATAGAGGTTAACATAAAATCTATCTCGAGGCTAATATAAAATATTGTTATTTCATTTTTCGCTTTGTCCAAGGTTCCGTGGTTAAATGGAAGATTTTTCATGTTATTCGACTAATTTTTTATTGATCTCAAATTTTGTTGTATTTTCTAAACGCACCTTATTGTTGTTGTAGCTTTCACAAAAATGATCGGTGATGCTTGAAAAAAATTGAATACATTCTCCGTTAGTTATCAAGTACACAAAGATTAAAATTACTGTATGCAGTATCTCTCGTTTAAAAAATTTCCAAATATTAAGATAATTAAATTGTTTTCAGACACTGGTGTTGTTGCAACTTTGAAGAATTATTGCTGCTTCACAAAAATTGAACACATTCCTCAAATGTTAGTAACAACTACACAAAGTTTTAAATTACTGTATGCAGTATATTAAATTGTTTTCAGACACCGTCACTCATGTTGTTGCAACTTCGAAGGATTACTGTTGCTTGAAAAAAATTGAACACGTGCTCCAAATGTTAGTTAACAACCACACAAAGTTTGAAATCACAATATGCAGTATCTCCCTTTCAAAAAATTTCCAAATATTACGATAATTAAATTGTTTTCAGACGCCGTCGCTCATGTTGTTGCAACTTCGAAGGATTACTGCTGCTTGAAAAAAAATTGAACACGTGCTCCAAATGTTAGTTAACAACTACACAAAGTTTGAAATCGCAATATGCGGTATCTCTCTTTTAAAAAATTCGGAATGATTGCGTTAGACAGCTCTGTCCCCATATATTATCAAGAGGCAACATCAAGCTTATATTCCCGCAAGTTTCGCGATGTCTTATGGCTTATGGCTTATGCTTATGGTATCCTCCAGCAGTGCGTAACTCGTGGAAGCAGAATGGTCGCGCGTGCCTTTAAAGGCGACGCACGGTCGCGTCGCGTCGCGTCGGCTCGATTTTTCCTTTCGGAAAGAGCGCGAGCGAGCGGTGCGACACGGTGCTGGACAAAAAGCCAATAAATCACTCTCTCCGCCGGACGGACGGAAGCTCTTACAAATCGTTTCATTTTTTCCGGTGGCCGCTGTCCGGGGAACAGCTGGCAGAATAATCGACTAGAGTTCCTCCGAATCGAACGGAGTCTGTCTAAACGCGAGGCGCCGCCTTTGAGGGCATTCCACCGAATTTTTTAAGGGCGCGGTAATTTATCTGACGGACGGACAATCGGGACCGTTTGCTCGACGAGATAGCTTGGATTGTCGCAACTGGACTTGCTCGCCGCCGTCCGTTCTGATACGTCGCAACTCGGCGAGAGGATATCTCGGACAGGTCGCGTGGAAATAGGGAAGGAGGGAAAGAATACGCGCGAGTTCAATGCTTAATGCGATAATCGACGGACTCAAACGGCGACGTCCAACACCTGTCGCCGGGCCGCAGAAAGCTTACCCGCGGCCCGGGACCCGAGTCCGGTACAGTTACGTCGACCAAGTCCCACATCCTTCGAGGTCACCTACTCTCTGGTGCCGATACCACTTATCAAAATTAGCGTCGCTCTGCCCTGGATTGCTGTCCACCGGGTTCCAGTCGTTTTGGATTGGGCAACGGCCCATGAAGTTATTCACTTCGGACTTTGCCGTTTCCAGGCCAGAGATCCAGTGCGAAGTGTTGCTAATGCTTCATTGATTCGCGAGCCATTTAGGACTGGATTTCTTGAAACGTTTCCTGTGCCGATCGCGAGAGCCAGGAGAACGTAAATGCACGAGAATCGGCGAATAAGTAACCTACATCCACCCTCTGACTTTTAAGAGGGTTATTACTAGACTCTGGATTTTATGCATTTATGACAAAATTCAGTTACTGCAATTTAAAACAGTGAAAGGCTTAAACGACTTTAAGAGTATTAATATATTATTTTCGCCAGAATAAAATTATTAGTGAAAAATATAAATTCATATGTAGCTACTGTGTCTTGCAATTGATGCACAAGGAGTCTAGTTATTACTGTTTTATATTCGGACATTTTCCAGAATTAGTCATCTGTAAAATGATGTAACTTTATGTAAACCGATGGGGATAATTTTCGAGAATATGTTTCGATTTGTAAATGATCAACGAATTTAGGGATGCGGGTACCACAGATGTTAATTAATTATTTATTCTGTATCAAAATCAATTTTACAAGTAACGTATGTTGACGAAAATTGTTTTTAACCTGAGCGTTCAACGATTAATAGGGGAAGGAAATACCAGAGGTGGATGATGGCTAGGATATATTCTGTTATCAACGTAATCAGGCTTGTATAGTAGCCTGGGTCGTACGAAAAATGTTTTTAATCGAAGGTAGAAGCTAAATAATCGATAGTCGAGGGGTACCCGGTGAAAATCATTCTCAAAGATTATTGTGGACGATGAGATAGCTAGCTGCTGCAACGAGAGGAACTTAATCGCGCCGCTAAGAGCAGTGTCAATTAAGAGAAATTTATATATGTACAGTCGGTCGTGAAAGTCTTGCCTGCCTAATCAAATATCTGAAACGTGGAAACTGAAATTATAACAACAGTAGTCATCGATTAATTTATTAGTTGAAACTGGGTCTAATATTATATATACATATTATATACAATAATAGAATTATAATAATATAGAATATATAATTAATTCGGAAAGCATTTTCTGCAGAAAGATAGCTCCATTTTTTAGAGTCTTCTTAGCCTTAGTATAAAATTAGCGAAATTACGTTTACTACCTTAAGTAGCTAAACTCCAGCAGGTGTGCTTAGACTTTTGGAACCGACTGTACATAATTCGTCGAGGCCCAGCGAGCCAAGCACAGGGACATCGATTTATCTCGAATCCGATCGTTCGATACCGTTGGGAGGGTGACACCTTCCGTAACGAGCTGCATAGCGCCATAAAACGAATAAAAGGGAACGCGATTTTTCTAGCAACGAAATGACAAATCGATGATGATCACGGTATCTCGCGGTTTAGACCGGTTCCCCCCGTGGCAGGATACTCTTCATTCCGTTTTAATTAATTCCCGCGATCCGCACCTGGCACAGTCGACAAAAAAAAGAGTTTAATCGATGATTCAGTATACCGGAAATCGGTCGCGCGACTTCCACTATCGAAGGACGTTACCGCGTCCATTGAAATTGAAAGAAATCTCTGTCGAATCCAATTTTCGAGCATGACGATCCTCCGTCGATAATTTCGCTGACGTCTGCCGTGGCCAATCGATCGGATCGAACCGATCGGAAACCTTCGAACATCCGAGTCGAAGAATAATCGAGCCGAAGAGTATACCTTGAAGAGGCGATTCTTCGTGTCGATGGTAGATTTTGGAACGAATAACGGATGGGGCTGTAAGATTATATACGGACTTGATTGGATTCCTGTTTGGATGGCAAAGAAAGGACCATTTCTAGGTTCTACGTAATTTCTTCAGTTTATGGTCTTTAGAAAGTAACCCAGTTCTACATTTATTAGGGAAGTACGTCGAATTTTTAACTGAAAAACTAAACATTTCTTTCGATCTAGAATATTTACGTTCTATGATTTTTTCCTTTAGTACATATAGAACCGATATAATACCTCATTATAGTTCAATTTTTAGTAATTTATTAAATACAAAACAGTTTCAATAATGTAACCAATATTTTACGGAATAGCAATTTTTAACGATGTTTCTGTGCTAACGGTGGAGGCGGTCGATGACGTATGTAGCTAACCCCACTATCGCGCTTCGGAAGCCTGTCCGGACCTGCCGCGACAGGTGGACTCGCGCTGGCCGGCCGACTGGGAGGAAAAGAAAAATACTAAAATATTTCTTAAGACTCGTACAATACAAGTATACTCCAACACATTTATTAACTTTATTCTTTCAATGCGATAAAATTGCAGAAGATTGTGTGAATTTAAAATATATTGAAGACTCGAATCCTTAAATTATTGCTTCAACTTGACACAATAAATTCTTCGTATATGAGTTACTTAAAGTCTTCCATACTGTTCATAACGCATCCGTACAATACTTAACACGAATACTACTCAACATAGTCATACATATAAACGATTCGCGAGACCATCTCGTGTTTACTTTTGAAAATCAGAGGGGTGTAAAATGGACATTAAAGCAGGGTTTTTGTGTCCCGTTGGTGGTCCGAGAGGTTAATCGAAACGGCAAGTTCGATCGTTCATTGAAGCGGAGGGACCGCGGGAGACTGTGGAACCAGTTTCGATTACGCTTGTCCGCGTCGAGTTTTCAATTGAGCCCGTATCCCGCCGCGAGTAATCCTCGCCGTCGCCATCCCCTATCGCGGCGAATCGTCGTAAAACAATCGGGCCTTATTAAACGGGCCGGGTAATTGATATCTTCGAAAGGATGCACGCTTCGCGGTGCCCGCGAGTCAGCCCGAGGCGTCCCGAGTCGCGTTACGACCGCGTTTATGGCGTCATAGATATTCAACGGGCAAACTGAAACAAAGAGAAGATCCCCGTTCCACCAGCGATTCCACCAACGACCCGCCCGTTTCCGTCGGACTCTACACTCGTTAACAGCAATTCTCGAACTATAACGCGACGACAACCAGCAATTACTGCGAGAGCCCGGTGCCGCGTGTCGGTTTAACGCGGCTCTGCCAATTTTTTTTAAACGGAACCGTCACCCGCATCGATCGGAAACTTTGAGAGTATATTTAGCTGTCCTTAGAGGAAGGCGATTGAATTTTTTTTGGGACATATAGCGATCCTGCTCGAAGTTATAGCGATTTAATTATGCGGACAATGAGAAGAAAATAAGAGGAATTTGGGAATTTCTTCAGAAAAAGCTAGTCTGAGCATCGATACTAAACTTTGCGGGTGGATTTAGCAAGCTTTAGAGAATACAACAAAATGTTTTTCGTTTAGATACAGCAATTTCATACGAAGTTATAGTGATTCAATCAGGCCACTTTTTACAATAAAATATACTCTCACAGATAGGAAAGAATGCGCTCTTTGGGAATTTTTTTATAACGAAACCAATACGCGTATCGATCTAAAACTTTGCGAATACATTTTGCAAACCTTAAAGAACACGATGAATTTTTTTCTTGAAAATATTATGATCCTGTCTGAAGTTATAGTGATCGAACCGGACCCCTTTACGACGAGACGTATTTTCACAATTGAGAATTTTCTCAAAAGAAACTAGCAGACAGAAAAATGTCAAACTATGTCAGTATATTAACCAATCCTTAGAGAATTTAATAAAATTTGTCTCGTACAGGAATTTTGCAACGTTCAACAAATAACTAATTATCTAAATGACCAATTTACCTGTGTAAATCGAAACGATCAGATCCGCGGAACGAGATCTAGCTTGCAAAATTTTATCGATCATGCACGATCAAGGTAGAATGAATCTCGCAACGAGTCGACTGGCGAGCAACATTCGAAATCGTAATCGAGGCATTCGCGATTAACGAGTGATCGTTAATCAGCGACGATCCGGTCGCCGATTGTCTTTTTCCGCTCGCGGTTCGACGATGTTCCTTCTCGTCGGGTGCGTATGTGGGTGTAGATTCGCGTCGGATGGTCGCGGCGCGGCGCGGCGCGAGTCGGTCCGCCTATCAGGGGAGTGGCAACGCAAGGCGAAAGGGGATGGTAGGGATCATAAATCCGCATAATTGACAGGTCCCGCAGAAAATGTTCATGCTCCATAGATGCTCGAGCAGATAGCTCGGCTAATAACGCCAGGCAGGATATACGGACATACATATATAATGGCCTTTGGAAAAATCGCGCGCCGACTTATACCGTATAAAATACAAAATCGTACGACCGGCTTTTGGTCGTCCCCGATGCCTTTTGCTGGCTCGCCGACTTGCTACGATCCGCCATTTTCACCCGCAAAACTTGGATTCTCAAATTCTCGTAAATTCAAAGGAACTATCTTTTGAAAATGAGTTTGTGGTAGCGGCGCAAGTTTCGATCATTTAACAACAACAAATGTGCAAATTTAACTTTTAATGATTCTCGACTCGTGATATTTTATAGAAAAACCACATTGTGATAACTACAAAGTCATTAAAAATTAATATCTATTTTTTTCATATAGTTTATATCAGCTAGGTTCAGTTACGAGTTTTCAAAATTGCCGCCAAAAGTCAGTCACGAATCACGGGTGATCGATATCGATCTACCAATGATTGAATATGACGCCGTAATAGGCATATTATGTGGCTTGCCTTCTCATACACTAGTTTCAGTTACACCTCTACTTCCATCATAGTCGGTTGTGTTATGGGTAACTCAAAAATTGTTCTTAAAATTACAATAGTTTGAACAACAAGTAAGTGTCCCACTGTTTATAATTGTTTTTGTCTTGTAACGTCAATTGTCACGTCACAAAATGTTAGTGTCAAAAATTAAACATTATATTTGTTTCAGACGCAAAAAATGTTTTCTCATTGAGAATGGTCCGCATTCGGATCGAAACGTCGAGAATCATTAAAAGTTAAATTTGCACATTTGTTGTATTGTTAAATGATCGAAACTTGCGCCGCTACCACAAACTCATTTTCATTTGAATTTGCGATCGAAAATTAAACTCTACGAACTATCTTTTAACAGTTCTTTGGGAACTGTTGATAATTTTGAAGGGAATGTTCATTGGAAAAAAATTGAGTATATTCGTCAAAGTTTAATTAATATAAACTTTAGAATTACGATAGGCGGTACTTGAAAAGATTCGCGATTGTCCAACTTTCTCGTTCTCACAGATTCGCAGAGTGCAGTAAAAGCTTTACAAAAACCTATGTTCAGTTCCCATTGTAATAATCTACTTATAGAAATTAAGGAGAAATATCTTGAATTTATATCCACCAGTAGTAATACAAACTTTGTTAAATTTATTTGGATCCTAGCACATATTGGCTTAACAGGAAATGAAAAGGCTAATCTGTTAGCCAAAGAAGCTACAGAATCAGGAATCCTATCGAGTGTCAAAATACCGTTTACCGAGTTGAAGCCCTGTACAAAGGTGTATATTTCTTCCAGCACTTCTTTAAAGATGCAAGAATACCTTCGTTTTCGGGTCTCCAATTACCCAGAGATTTTATTACATTCGTCAATAGAAGCCGTTCAAACCACTATAATTTAAATGCTTCCTTGGCGAGAGTACACTTTATTTCGTATGATATTATTTGGCAATGTCCAGAATATCATTTAGAACAAGGGCATTTAATTGAACTGCTCCTCAATCGAAAATATTACCCTCCCTACATTATTAATTTCTTCCTAAGCGTGCGAGACATTACAGCGTTAATTTTTATTTTCAACTTTCTCAAAAAATGTAAGATTCGCATTTAGCGTTTACCGTTCATGTTAATTTAGCTTAGTACAACGATATACACCTCATTGTCAATTGTAAAGTGTTATATTAATGTATGCTATATAAACCATACACGGTTTAGAGCATTAATAAATAAATAAATAATAAATAAGATTCGCGATCGTAGAAATCGCAGTGTTAGATTAGGAAGACATCTTTCGCTCTTAGTATCACTGTAACTTTGAAGACACCTTTCGCTGTAATTTTAAAGATAATAAATATTACCACTTGGGAAAAATTGAGTATATTCTTCAAATATTACTAAACAAGCGCATAAAGTTTGAAAGTGCAGATCTCGGTACTTTTCCTTGAAAAAATTCGCAAAGGTAGCAATCGGAGTGTTAAATTAGGAAAACACCTTCCGCTGTAATTTTGAAGATGATAATTATTACCACTTGGAAAAAATTGAATACATTCTTCAAATATTACTAAACAAGCGCATAAAGTTTGAAAGTCCATATCTCGGTACTCTGAAAAACTGGCCACGCAGCGTCGAACCACGGGAAGACCTGAATTTCAGAAACTCTAGTGTTCAATTACCACGCGCGTAGTTGGAAGCAACAGTGAAAATACGAGAAGAATAGCCATTTGGGGAGAAGTTCCCAGAGCCGTCCTTTGTCGGAAAGATCTGAAAGCGACCGTCTATACCGCGTCTACCTAGTTCTACCTCTATACTCTATAGCAACCGAATAATTACGCGATCGTCGAGGCGATACGGTGCTGATCCAATTACGCGCGAGCGGGTCCACCCGTTTCTTGCTGGGAGCCGCGAAGAGCGCTCGCGTTGTTAAATTTCGGCCCTTTCCCTTACGGGAAGCGGCTCGTAAGAAGCGGAATCGAGTGGAATAGAGTGGAATCGAGCGAAATGGAGCGGACACCGTACCGGCGCGATAGGGCCGCAAAATTATCGGCGATTCCAACACGCTTCGGTCACGGAATCGAGCCGAGCCGAGCCGAGCCGAGCCGAACCGAGCCGAGCTGTTCCGAGCAGAGCCGAGAGAGCAGGATTCGCGGAGCCGGCGCGGTAATTTAATTTCAGATCAGAGATCTGAAATCCCGAAGGAAACCGAGTGAGACTCTCGGTTAGGCTGCTGGCCAGAAAGAACCCCTGCAAAATTATGTACCTGTCCATTAGCCGGACACTTAACTCGGCCCTCTGTGCACACGCATAATTTTCCACGCAGCTCGCGTACGACGCCCTCCTCTTCTACGCTCTGACTCGCGCCGACTCGCTCTGACTTGTTCTGCCCCTTGCGGTTACCCAACTAAGAGCCTAATAATTTAATTCAGGATCGGGTATAAACCCGTCCTGGGGAATAGCATGCGGCCGCTGCGCCGCCCGGTGCCCGGTGCTTTTCAGCGGAATATGCTCCGATCCGCGATGCGGCGCAGCGCGGCGGTTGCAGCACGCTCCAGGCACCGTCCCCGATGCCGGATGCTAGCTGTTAGGCTACTAGCCCGGAATACTGTCCCACAGATTGCTATGCAAAGAGACCTACCCCCTAGTACCTGCCGTTACGATATTCTTTCCAATATCTATAAAATTACACGAAGATTTTTTTCACTCACAGTGTTGTTTATTTATTGACAGTGTTTATGCAGTACAATGAATTTTTGTTGGCTTCATAGAGTTGTGAGAGTAGTGTACACAATGAAGAATATTTATTTAGTACAGCATAATTATTTGAAGTGATGCTAGGCCGTGTAATATGAACAGGCACGGGATCTTTATCTAAAATAAAATTTTTTTACATCAATTCGTAATATAATCCTTTCGTAATATATTAAACAGGTTGAAAATAATATAACAATTACTACCCTCCTTACATTTCGAAGATGCGAGACATTACAGCGTTAATTTTTATTTTTAACTTTCTCAAAAAATGTAAGATTAGTATTTAGCGTCTACCGTTCATATTAATTTAGCTTGGTATAACGATATACACTTCATTGTTAATTGTAAAATGTTATATACGGTTTAGAGATAAAATCCGCTGTCTAAATATGAGATTATTTGACCTTCGTCAAAATGAGTTGCATACATTATAACTCCGCTATGGATGGATCTTTCCGACTGAAAAAATTCATATACTATCTTCAATAGAGTAGTAAAATTATCGCAATATTTCAAAACGATTGGTCGAGCCCATTCGTTGCAATAAATTCTGAAAGATTCCCTCGTACTCGACGACTTCCCACACCATCATCTCTATTATTCATTGTCAGTCAATAAACTTGACTCGTTTCCGAGATATTTTTGCGCGATCCTGGCGAATAATCGAACACTTGTTCGCCGGTCCTTGCCCTCGCGATGAGTCTCGGTTCTTTTAAACGGAGGCGGATACCGGAGCCGTAACGTTTCATCGGTTACCACCGCGTGGAACGCGTATTAAGGAAATCGTTCCGCGCCGGCTCGTGCAGATGTAGCTCGGCTGTTTTTTTTTCAGCGCGAGCATTACGTTTCGTAGAACCTAGCCCGTTCATTAAGTAGTTACCGATGCTTCTAATCTCTTCGTTCTCTCTTTCTCTCTTTCTCTCTCTCTCTCTCACTCTGTCTTCTCCTAGAGGCACTCGCGTGTTCAATCTTGCCGCGGCGAAACGCACTCGACGAGAATGTCCGCGAAGAGAGGAGAGCATTCGATAATAATGGGCGAGACCCGTTAATCCTAGGGGATTAAGGAAGTCTGTACGTGATCGTCTGTTATAAAACACAGAGTGCCAGAGCATCTCTGCGAGTTCCTCGCAGCTGTTTATGCCTCTCAGGATTAGTTTCAGCTCGTCGAAGATGATGCTTCGAGGAAAACGCTCGCCGGTGTACTTAGAGTATCTCTCTCTGGCTCTCTGATGGCTACCACTTGCAATTGAGCTCTGCGACGTGCATCCAGAAACTGCACCTGGGTGCAGTCTTTTTTCTAATTTTTCATTTAGCAGCCAGTAATCGAATTGTTAGAATAACGTGCGTAAATTGGCAACGGAAGTACCGAGCTGATGAACAACAGAGTTCATTGTTACAGTGATTCTTGTCACGTTCCAACATCTCCCGTAGATCCTAATCAAATTTAGTTTTCTCACTGTATTGTACTAAAAATCGATTTCAAAATTGTATAATTCTGTATTAAAATCGGGACGAAATAGAATTGAATAACGAAGGGTGAGTAAAAAAATTAGAGTAAGAAATTTATTATTATATATTTATTGCTTTACACCGTAGAAGATTTATATAGCATACTAGCGAAGTTTATAAAGATTACGACACACAATTCTAATAAATTCATTTGCTCTACGAATCCTAGCTGAAAGAACAGATTATAATTTCAGTTTCCGGTTGCACGGAGGTTCCCTTTGATAAGATAGGATGCCGCGATTAGGCTACCTCGGCTCCACCGTGGCTTGATGGAATAAAGTCGCAGGTTGAGCGGCGGCCAACAATTTTCTCTGGGCTGATATAGCCAACCAATTTCCGTCGCGGTCTCTCTCTCTTGGGAATTAAGTTTGTTACAGGCGAGTTAGGCTCGATCGTCGCGGGGCCGCGGTTAGGTCCGAGGACACCTGACTCTTGGCCCCTGGTCTGGGGTAACCGACACGTCGACACGCGGGGCTCGTTTAGCTCAAGCCTTCGGATTAATCTCCGATAATTTATAAGCCTCCTCTCGACGACCTTCCGGTACAACCGGCCATTAACGTGGACGAACATCGGGAACAAGCAGGCTCGAACAAGAGGAACAAGTCATACCTTTCGCGAGGACATTGAGCCTGAGGATCGAAGCGAGGCGACTTCGTGCTGCGACGCTGCTTCGTCAATTTTCATTAGGGTAGAAACGTGGTTCTATCAGGAAGACGAGTCAATTTGGGATGAGAGGTGGATAGGAATTCTTTCCAATTTTTGGACAATGTTAGGAATGTTAATCTTTATGCAAAGTAAAAATTTTCTGATTTTAAGAAATTAAGAATAAATGTATTTCCACCCTTAGCAGTCACGAGTAGACTGCAGATCTTCATGCGAAATAAAAATTTTCTGCATTTATAAATGCGGAAGGTCAGTTGTATATTGTTAACAATTCCAGGTAGCACAAAGACGTCTTGAATGTCCTATGAACGTCTTACGAACGGTCTCTGAACGTGTTCTGAACATCTTATGTTACAAAACTGTACGTCTTAGAGACGACTTTAAGACGTCTTTTGGACGTCTGTCTGACTTCTAAAAATCGTCTTTTAACAGAAAGAAAAGTAGACGTATGCCGGGTGCGAACCAAGTATAAGCACATCCACATTCGAACACCTAACGCGCTGACCCAACCGGGCTGGTGGAAACATGGTTAATACTTTCAGATGTGATGCGCTGATACAGTAGAAATAAGTACTGATCAAGCAGATTTCATTTTTTAATTTTTCGTGTGAAATGTTTAATGTTTATCATTGCTTAATAGACTTATAGGATAAATAAAACGTAACAATTTCAATGTTAGCTTAGTTTTTGTCACAGAAAACATCGAATTTTATTTTTATTTAACTATGATGCCGTGGACTTAAGAATCTGAACACAATTCTATAAACAATGGCTAAACAATCGTTTTAAGAAATTAGTTGGAGTGACAAGAATAAAAACAATACTCACGTTTCTTAACTTTTTAATCTGGACCCAGTATTTTTCTTTTCAAACAATTGCAATATTTTAAAATAAACTGTAGTTATCTGTCGAATGTTGCGGAAATCGTGAAAAAAACTGCGATTTTCGCGATCTTTATTTGTTTGGAACACATGACAACGTCAATGGTGATTTCGATGGAATTTCATAAATGAGCTCAGATGAGAAAGTTAAAAAAAGCTAATTTTTGTATTCTTTTTGTCATTTCAAGTAATAGCAAAATTACAAAAGTATTTTAGTGATTCTACAATAAACTAACATCTCATAACATCTCCAAAAAATCATTTAGTCTTATTTCAGACGTCTTTAAGACGTTCTTTTAGACGTCCTTAAGACGGCGTGTGCTATCTGGGAATGCTTTCGCGAACAAGATTGATTGAACTCGTGTTTGTTTAACGTTACTGTCAAAAATCGGACATTTCATATGCAGAAACCTAGATTTTATAAGTTTATTTTGCCAGTTTTTCGTCTAATGGAAACCTAAGGAAAAAATCCGTCGCTGAAAAAGAAGTATCGAACCCCGCTGCACTAATAGTAAGTCACCGTGGAATTACGCGATTTTCAGCGACGGTCAGCGTTGGTGCCGTCGGAGACGCGAAGTTAATGTCAGTTCTTCGGCAGCTTCTTCTGCGATGTCGTTTCCTCGCTACAGCCGCGGGGCCGGTGTCTCGAGGATCGCGTGATATCAGCTCGGTTTCTTCCGCTTCTTTTACTGTTAGCTCATCGAGTCCCATCGGCGAGAGGATACGCGCAATTGCTCTCCGATTTGCCACTTTAACGTCCGCTCTTAGCTACCGATGCTGTTACCTTTGTGCTAAATTAATTGAACATTTCGTCGGTTCAAACGGTTCAACTACATTCATTCAAAATCTAACCAGACACGCAGATTAAGCGTCCATTCGCTAGACTCACCCAACACATTTTTGAATCTCAATACGGAAAATCGGAATTATAGCTCGAGCCAATAGCTGTCGCTCGTTGGTCGTTCCTCGATCATCGGGACCAGCTGTGTAGGAAGTGTAGATTTGTATGTTTCCTATTGTATGTATGTGTGAATCGTGTTTGTGCATGAGTGCCGCGGTACTGCGACCGCGACACATAAAAAATAATCAATAAATAAATACGAGACGTCTTCTAGAAGATTCGAAAAATAAAACATCCGAGCGAGTAGTATACATATAAAAGGACGCGTTGACGCGACGAATTCACTTTTTCTCGGGAAACACGAACACGTCAAATATTATTAAATACGGAATTACGGTTGAAGAATTTAATGTTTATTCGCTGTTTGTTAAATTGTATACAAGTCGTGTGCTTTCTTTTCTTAATAAAATAACTGTTTAACATCTCTTCTCTTACAGCTGTTCGATTGCTATACGTAGGCGTTCGTAATCCGTTCGATCTACACCGGTCGAACAGAAGCGACGTGTCCCGAACAGTATTCGAGTATATCTTGATTCGAGGTTTCGGTGTTTGACGACACGAACGGTACACGTTGTCTGGAAACGTGGTCACGGTACGCGCGTGTGACGACCGGCAGATCGATCCAACGATCAAGCACAACGATCCCGGTCTTCGGAGGGTGCTGATCACGAGGCAGCTTCTTCGATCCGCGCCCGCGATGATTAATTAAATGCGAACGGGTCCGCGCGCGCTGAAAAACTTCGACGTGACGAACCGCGATGCGGCGAGACCAAGGGGATAGAATTATAATTTCAGAGGACAAGATGGTTAATCGTCCCCGATCATGCTATTTACGTCGCGTCCGTAAATTAGACACGGTTTCTCATTTAACTTCGCAAAGTTTGTACATTGTAGGAACTACAGTGAAATCTTGATCTAAGAAAACGGGAACTACACTATCTAAGAAAATTGCCTATCCCCTTCACTTCGGGGCATACCTCGCAAGAAGCAAGAAGCTGAGCAGTGTACAGTATAAATATACCGCGTAATCCGATACAGGTATATCGGTGTGAACCACTACTAATCCAATTACAGTATGCAGTAAATTTACACATGCGCTGTCCTTGTCTACGTTTGGCGCGGTCACCAAAAAAATAGTAGAATTACACGATCTAAGAAAATCACAGGCCCGAGAGTTTTTCTTTCAGATCAAGACTCCATATAGAAATTGCATTAAAACACGATGCATAAGAAACGACCTTATCTTCAAAAATAAACTTCGCAATTCGTGCAGCCAGCTCGAACTACGTAAAATAGGCTCCGTAAAAATTTGATAAAAAGTGAATTCCGATCTTATGAGTAACGACCTGTTCTCGCAAGCTGAACTTCGGGTTCCGTCCATCTGGCTCGGTTATAGACCGTGCACCTCTTAGGATCGAGAACGTGTTCTCGTCGGAAGCTGGATCGCGCGGAGTGCAGCCGACGTGGCCCTTTATCGGGGCCCGCAAAAAACGTGTCGATGGAATGGGTCCGTGTTCCACGAGCACGGCAATATCTCTCGGCCTGGTAGGTGGTACCAATTGCAGCCGGCGTAGAGCCTAATCGCGGCCCCGGTCGGTCTTGGTCGACAAAACGATCAGCAAGGACCTATCCTGCGGAGCCATCTCTTGCGAGACCCGAGAGCAAAGAGCAGAGAGCAGAGAGAGAGAGAGAGCGAGAGAGAGAGAGAGAGAGAGAGAGAGAAAGAGAGAGAGAGGGAGGGAGAGAGGAGAACGTGTGTGCGCTGTCTCTCCCTCTCTGGGAGACGTTGTTATGTGGAACGGCGTCGATATATACAGTTAGCTCGACACCATCGAGCACATCCTTGCGGATTCTGAACAAGGACAAGAACGGATCTCCGCTTTATTATGGTCTATTAACGAAACGAGAATAAATCGAGGGAACGCCGCGCCGGCGCATTTTCCCCTGCATACGAGCCCGGCTAAGCTTAATAGCACGTTGCGTGCAACGGTAAGACGTCTACATTCGCGGAGCAACAGCCAGAAGAATTCGCTTGTTGCGCGCGTCGCGTTGTGTCGTTTTGCCACTTTTCTCGAGGCGCTCACGTCGCGTCGGGCGAACCGAGAAAATAAAAGAGAGGAGACTGCGCAAACTGTTCGGGATAAATGCGACCGGAGAATAAACAGCCAGAAACCGCGGAAGTTTATGGTTCGTTTGATAACTTTATAGACGACGACGACGACGACGCCGCGCGCCGCCGCCACCGCCGCCACTGTCGCCGCTCGAGCGAGTCATCGTTCGAGGCGTCGAGGACATGAAACTTATTGTTGGTTGTTATAGGGATTTTCAATGAACTGGTCCGGAGCGCTTGTTGCGGGTTTTATTGTCGGGTGATTGGTCGTAGGGAATGCAGTTTGTCTTTTTTAACCCCCATCCGCCAGTCATTTTTCTAGCTTGTTAGGCGGCGAACCGAGCTCGTTCCAAGTAGCTTCGCGCAATTAACGGTGAAATTGTCGGACGGGTAAAAAAATTACTCGCTTTGGATTTTTTAGTTCATTGGTAGAAACTTTTGCTGGTGACTATACTCATTCACTTGTCCATACGTTGCAACGATAGTTGTAGCGAGTATTGCTAATGTTACCGTAACAATTAACTGCTAAATTACTTCTTTTTTTCTGATGGAGCTCTGTTATTTATATATTGAAGTAAACGCAGACATACTTTTTCTCACATGAAATTGTAAAGGAAAAGGACGCCGGATCTTTATGCAAAATAAAAAGTTTGTGTATCAATTACAAGACACAGGAGCTAAATATAAATTTATATTTTTCACTAATAATTTTAATATACTGAAAACAATATATTAATACTCTTAAAGTTTTATAATTTTTTCATTGTTCTAAATTATACGTACTCATTTTTGTTATAAATGCATAAAATCCGGAGACTACTAATCATCGTAACCGTGAAGAAATTTGTACGGCAAGGTCATGACCTTGCACGATGAAGAAAAATCGTGAACCGTGATAAAAATTAGGTTTTAAAGCAGGTCGATGAATTGTGTCACCCACGTATGACCGATCTGATAGTGAAGGCGCTGATTAATATGCAAAAGGAGTACAGCGTCTAATATGAAGCTTATCAACCGCCGCGCCGCAATGTTTATTAATTTATTTTAGTAGGCGATGCCATCCATTTTGTCAAGTTATATAGAGTGTAACACTATGAATGTTACCTACAGCCCGGAAGAATAGTGGTTATACATGAAAGATTCAGCCGAAGACATGGCGGAAAATCGAAAATGGAGCTTAGAGATTTATCGATCGCGCGGCAGTAGATAAGGCAAGTCATGGTCAGACACCGACAATTTCATGCTTGGACACTGTTCAGGTCAATTTGTCCTATATCCAATGCGTTCAATTATAATTTTCCTCGATGAAATATATATATAAATTAACTTAATATTAATATTAACAAACATATTTACTCACTATAGTTCGTACGGTTAATTCTAAAAATGTCATAGATTACCTAATTTCCTGAACAATGCAACAAAACTGAAAGATTCAATTATTTTATGTCAGAGAAAAATTGCAAATTATACCATGAATCGAAACATTTCACAAAATATTGGAAGCAGTTCTGTGGATCGGTTCGACAGAAAAGACACCCAATCAGTTCGTCGGCCTAGCACAAACAGATAAAAATAATAATATCCGTGGGACGTCGATGTGGGCTTCAAGGTCACGCAGCTCGACGAGGCCATCAAATCGGAACGAGCTCGATCGAGCGTACAGCGGTGCACCGATTGGAATCTCGATATCGATATCGGATGTCCGATTTCGCCGACCTCGATCGATCGATCGCTTACGGTAGCCGGGCCGATAACGGTGTCCCGATACGTCCGAGAGCCTCGATCGCGATCGATCCTCGAACGGTAGCCAGTCCAATCAGTTAAACTGTTACAAACCGCTCGGACGTCGTGGACCACCCTGAGTGTCTCTAAAAATCACATACAACTAACTAACCTTTTAACAAACTTGGAATAATATTATTGGCGCGCAGGTTCGATCAAATTCTACCCTATATATAGCTAATTTGTAGTAAACTCAAACGTATCGATTCAGATTTGAATCAGTGCGTCATAAGACCACGTTTGCTATAGAATTGGTTTCTATTCGAGGAAAAGAAAGGTGGTGTTTCGTCCTGGAACCGAATAGAAACCAATTCTATAGCAAACGTGGTCTTATGACGCACTGATTCAAATCTGAATCGATACGTTTGAGTTTACTACAAATTAGCTATATATAGGGTAGAATTTGATCGAACCTGCGCGCCAATAATATTATTCCAAGTTTATTAAAACATTGACGATCAACAAAATAAAGAAAATTAACCTTTTAACATTTAGAAAAGAATTTGTCGAAAAACTGCCGACTGTTGATTTCGAACTCTGAATAAAAGAACAAGAACAAGTTCTTCTCGACTCAACAGGTAGCATAGTACTATTAATATACTCCCCGCAGCACGAGCATCGATCAGAGTCTCGAATATCCCAGAAAATCTGGTCTCCGAGGTATCGAATGACTACGAGCAGCTTTTCGCAGATTCAGCTCGATCTTCGAGAGCGTGGATCTTGTCTGTTCGGTGGACAGCAACTCGATCTCCTTAGAACTGCAAATTCACAATTTTCTGGATCGAGAGAGGATGCCGAGAGGATGCCGAGAGGAGCTACGGTGTCCGGTTACGAGCATGTTCTACAATGATTTATCTGAAACAGCATCTTGCGAGGTTTCCAGAGAACAATGCGCGGCGAGGTATTTCGCGTTCATTGATGCGGCTATTAGACGGCGAGAGGACTCTCGCATTCCTCTCTCCCTCTTCCTCCTCGGGCAACTTGTCATCTCGGCGAAGAACACGCGCGCCTGCGAAGCGGATTCGCTTTGGTAGCGGTAGCAGGAGAACGACTGAAAACAGCCTGGCACAGCTCGGAGCCAGCTGCGCTAACGATCCGAATAACTGGCCTGCAAATCGCGGGTCCCTGCAGCATAGCAATCGCGGTCCGCGATTACCAGAGGTCGGCCGCTTCCATTTAATGGAGAACCGATCCTATTCCAGTCAGGCAACTGTTGTGCCCCTACGGAGCATCTCGAGACGGTGCAAATCGTCTCGAACTTGTTTCTCAAACATCGTCGACTCACGCAACCCTCTCGACGCGTTCAGCGAACGTTCCCAAAATCTCCCACAAAATCGGAGCAATTAGACTGCACTACCAGACTGCGGATTTTATGCATTCATGACAAAAATGGATAATTGCAATTTGAAACAGTGGACAGATTTTAAAAATTTCAGATCATCAATATATTAGTTGCAGCTTATGAACATTATACGATGAAAGAAATTATTACTTGGCACTTGTTTGTTGCAGCTGTTGAAAACAATTTTTATTTTGCATGAAGATCCGCAGTCTATTAATCACTGTAATCAGCGGATCTTCATCTTCATGCAAAATTAAAATGTTTACATCAGTTACAACGGACAGGTATTAAGTAGACATTTATACCTCGTTTTAATCATTTTTAATGGGCCGAAAATAATTCTTAAATTCTTCTAATTTTGTGTTTCGATTTCTTTTAAATTTCAATTTTTTCAAAGTAATTTATTCAACGAAATAAAAGTGAAAATGTGTAATACCGAGTGTTAATCGTATATATCGACTTGAACGGAATCAATTACTGATTTATGAATCATCGACGCGTACACAGGTTTAATGGCTGCTGCGTGCTCGCGTTTCTTCACACAAAATATCGAGGACAGGTTCTGTTGACGTCCGTAACCGCGTTTATGTGTTCTCCACGCGTAAATACGGTTTTACTGTTCCATAATTCGTAATAATGTTTGCAGAAATAGAACACACACGGCTATATTTGTAGAAATAAAGTAAATGGATGTGCGTAGAAATAAAGAAGATTATGAATCGTCGATTTCCAGGATCGGACTTTTCTTTTTGGAAAATTCTTGCCGGTTTGATGACCGCAGATGTAAGCGATCGGCGAGCGATCCTGTCCGATCGATCCCGCTGCGAGTCTAGAACCGATTTCCCGGGGACGAGCTATAGCGAACGGTACTCGCTAATAAGATCCACCGATCGAGATTTCCTCGTACTCGTCGCGGTTTACGCGGCTCGCTATCATTCGACGGCGTTCGCTGTTCGTCCTGCGAGGCGAGGCTCCACGGTCCCTTGCGTTCGCCGTGGTTAATGTGCCGGCATCGCGAGGAAACAGATAATTTAGCGCCGTGCAAACCGTCGCCCGGAACAATCTATGTGCCTATACGCAGACCGCCGAAAACATCTGACCCAGAAATCAGGTGAACCGAGGCGACGCAGGACGATACCGCTACGCACTTCCGACTCGAGCGAAACAATCGAACCAGCATCCGTTTTTATCCCCATGATGGTACTTATCCGCCTGAAAGAACTAAAATATTACCTAAAATAGGAGCAATTGTGCTTATAAAAATTAAATATTTCATTTCTGAGACACAGCTTTTAACCTTCGGACAACGGACGATTTTCGTAGCTGTATTCAATGTTCTACGAACGTCTTCCGAACGGTCTACGAACGTCTTCTGGACGTCTTATGTTACAAAACTATACATCTTGAAGACGTATTTTGGACATCTTAAAGACGTAGTTTGGACATCTTAAAGACGTATTTTGGACGTCTTAGAGACGTCCGTTTGACGTCTAAAAAATGTTGCATGCCGGGCGCGAACCTAGTACGTATAAACACGTCCACAGTCAAACACTTAACGGGCTGACCCAACCGAGCATTTGGAAACATGTTAATACTTTCAGATGTGATGCGCTAACACAGTATACATAGAAACACTGATCAAGTTGATTTCATTTTTTAATTTTGACCAGTGAAATGTTCAATATTTATCAGTGTCTAATAGACTTAAAAAATCGGTTTTTATTTTCATTAACTACGACACCGCGGACTTCCAATTAGTTGGAGTGACAAGAATTAAAAAAAAACTCACGTTTCTTAACTTTTTAATCTGGGTCCAGTCTTTTTTTTGATACTCCAAACATTTGCAATTTTAAAAAAAAAACTGCAGTTATCGGTCGAAAGTGTCAGAAATCGTGAAAAAGCTGCGATTTTTGCGTTGCTTTAATTGTTCGTAACCCGTAACAACGTCAATGCTGATATAGATGGAATTTTATAAATAAGCTCAGATGTGAAAGTTAAAAATATTGAGTTTTTTATTTTTTTTTTTTGTCATTTCAAGTAATAGCAAAATTACAAAAGTATTTTAGTGATTCTACAATAAATTAACATCTCATAAAATCTCCAAAAAATTCAAATCATTTAGACATATTTCAGACGTTAAAACGACGTCTCGAAAATGACTTCTTTAAGATGTTTGAAATAACACGTCATTAAAACGTCTTTATGACGTCTGAAATAAGACATCTTTAAAATGTCCCGAAAGAGACGTCTGAAAGACGTCTTTTTAGAACGTAAGACTTACAGACCTAAAATGGAGGTAAAGTGGACGTCTCTAAGACGTCGTGTGCTATCTGAGAATGCTTAGGACCGTTCACAGCTTTAATTAATAATTTTTAAAAATTCACTTAAGATGATATTTCGTGTTGACACATTAGTCTTTCTGAAATCCCCCATGCAACAGTTATTCATTTAGTTAAATTGCCAAAAAAAGAGTACTTAAATAACAATATTGATGTTCCGAGTCAAAATTATCCCATGCAGAGCTCTTGGAGGGTTAAAATAGTAGTTTGCTTGAGGGAGTCTTCATTTGTTTATTCTTCATTTCAAGCAATTAAATACTATTTTTAGAGATGTTAATATAAACTACTCTCCTTGGTAGTATGAATAATTTCTTATGCCGTCAGCATTACTCTTCGCGATGAGAATTATCCTTGCTACCGTAAGTACGTTGTAAATTAAAAGCGAAATGTGAACTTTCCCAATCGAGAGAGAAAGGATAGTACGTATTTTCTAGACTCCAGTCGTACAAAGATCGTACAGTTAAGCCTAAATCAATGACTCCTGCTGTTTTCGCCCCATGCGAGGCCCATAGATCACCACGAGCGAAATACTAATTTCTTCGACGTGGCACGCAGCAAAGTTCAGAGGCTCCCGCAAGAATGCGCTTCCGGTCGCGCGGATTCCCGCGGCTGACGAGGCCTCTTCAAGGTCGTTTACACGAACGCGCGTTTAAAAAGATGCAGCTGCATGACCGTGCGGGATCGGTTCTCCATTAAAGATAGGTCTGATCTTGCTGGTTGGCGTTCGTTGATCATCCTTGAGCGGGGTCGTGCGACCGATTTATTCAGATCGCACCGATTACGGGAACAATCGAGCGATTTACCAGAGTGGTATGCTCGGCGTGCGAAACTTGCAAATTTCTCCAAGAATCGCCGTCTGTGCCTCTCTCTTTCTACCGGGAAAGTATGGCTCCTCTATGAATCAAAACCCCGTTACGACCTGTTGAAATTTCGATTCGCGCCGAGCCGCGAACGAATCAATTCGAATTTTATCGGCGCTTCTGTTAAAGATCGGTAGCGATCTATGGGAACAGTTGAGTGCTCCATCATCCTCGTAGATTGACGATGAACGCAGCGGGGTACCGAGTATATAGTCAATACTTTTTACCCTGGGATTAGCGAGTCCGACAATGGGGGGAGAGAACGTTCTCATAGCTACGCGCCACGGTCAGAGCAATTAGCATCTAATAACTCGAAGTTCGTTAGCGGAAGCCCTCGCACCTCACGATCCTAGAGCCTGTTAAACCCTTTGCTGAGACCAAGCCATGCTTGTTCGCTTTACCGAGTTGATTTCAATAATCCAGTTCCATTTTACGATCTCGTTCTACCAAGTTCTACGCGTTACGGTTTCAATCGGTATTAATGAGATTTTGATTATAGTACTTTCAATATATTGGTGCATCTGAATTTGTGGCTGTGCGTTCGAAACCGTACTTGTGGACCAACTGTATCCTGATCTTCTGTCCGAATTGCTCATACAGTAATGATTCGATCTAAGAAACGGGAACTGTACGATCTAAGAAAAAGGAAAATCCATGAATAATTTTGATAGGCTGAGACTAATACAATGCTCTTAAATTCTTTCAATCTATCGATTACCATTACTGTTGAAATGTTTTACTAAATGCAGCATGCTTCTTTTATTAAACAACATTCTGGCAGAAGAAAGTCACGAATTCTCCGAATAATACATACCCGTTTGTACAGGCTATTAGGAAATGCTTTGTCTTGGCAGTCATAGGCGTATTCCACATCTTCGGATCGATGAAGATCTGTGAAAAAAAACTGCCGCAAAATTGTCATTGACCCTGAATTTCAACGTTAAATATTTTTTTTGTACTCATGATGCGTAGAATACAATACAATAAAAAAAATTTGACCTTGAAATTCAAGGTCAAGGACAATTTTGAAGTTGTGGTTATTCCACACCTTGTGGCCTATCACTGCCAAGACCAAACATTTCTAAACACCCTGTACGATGACTTTGACCAACAAAGTGTGTATAATTGACTGTGTTTTAGTAAACTGCTGGATTGGGTGCGTCATATATCTGTGTGTTGATAATTGAGTAAAAAATAAAAGATCGAATAGGACTTGGATAACATCGAAGGAGGTTGAATGAAGGAACGGGTTTAATAATTTCCATTTGGAATCTCCTTAATATTGTCGATGACTGCGAGATCAGAAATGTGAAACCGGTCATTTCACCATCATTGGTAAGTTTAACGTTAAGGTAACCGGTCTTGAGCGGAAGCAGTCGATTGTCGAATGAGTGGACGATGATTTTTGCGAAATTCGGCTCGACCGCGACCGTTTAAGAAACGCGGAAGTTCCCGGAGCGTGACGCTGTAATCAACGAAGAGGATTGGGGGGGACGGAGGGATGGCGCGCGCGCGCGCGAGCGAGCATAAGCGAGCAAAAGCGTGCAAAAGCGAGCAAAAGCGAGCTGGCGAACAGCACCCACGTACGGGGACGAACAATGTACCGTAATCGAGGATTTGCGGGAGGACGCGCGTGGCTCCGATCCGCGCGCATTGTCCGCGAGAAGCGTGTGCTGCAGCTCGCCCCTCGAACGGTTCCGCCGGGCCTTGTTCCCTCAATTAATAAAAGTACTGCAAAAAACGGGACCGACGGCGTAATTAAAGCGCAATACGGAAGACGCAGATCTTGCCCGGGACGTTCTCTCGCACGGAAACCAGGTGACAGAGACAAGGAGAAAGCTGGAAAGAGATAGATAGATAGATAGATAGGTAGAGAGCGAGAGAGGTGGACACCGGTCGCGCTTCATGCCAATTTAACTCGTCCGCTGTCCTAGGCCGGAAAATGAAACAAAAGTATCGAACGTGAGCTGGATGCAGGACCTGTTCTACCCGCGAAAGGGTTCCGTTACTCTTCACCGAGCACGAAGACGATCCGTTAATTAGTCTCACCTTGAAACACGGAAATTAAACGCCTCCAACGACCCGGGATTCGCACGGACTTCATTTCCGGGTAGCAATTTAGGGGGCGATAGACACCTGTGTGGAGTCCGCGAGGAATTTCTGTGAAAGACGAAGGATTCGAGGAATTATTGTAATTTTTGTTTTGTCAGAAAATATTCATCGTTCTGTTATTTGCTTCTACAATGACCTTCGGGAATTTTTTCCTCAGAAACTTGCGTCGACATAAATGTTAACTTATCTGAAAGACGATTAGACTCAAATGATTCCTCTAATTTTTTCATTGGGAAATAATAAAAATTATTTCGGAGATCGATTATCCTACCGGAGGTCCTTCTTTGAAAGCATTCTACGATGACTACTCAATTACCGATTGTTCGGAATTTGTTGCTTGGAAGCATGAATCGTAACAAACGTTATGATATCCGAAAAACGATAGATTCGAGTAATGCCTGTAATTTTTTCATTTAAAAATATTAACCCTTAGCACTCGAGTGGTATAACTCTGAGACACCGCTGAAAATTACTGTACCATTATTCAAAATATAGTGTACATTATTAAATATATGTTATTATCTAATAAATTACTAAACATTTAAGTATCGTATAAGGTATTATATCAATCTTATATCCACAGAATGAAAAAAAATCAAATAGAATGCAATTATTTTAGGTCGGAAGAAATATTTAATTTTCGCGTTTAAATAGCTCCGATTGCAAAGGGTTAACAATTCTCAAAGCTACAGCTACTCTGCCGAAGGTCCTTGACGCATATGGACGTAACGTTCTGCACAACCAAAAACTCCAAAACAATTCCAAAAAAAAACAAACTAAAACTTGCAGTGTCTACGTACGCGTCTCACTGGCTGTACGTCGAAAACAAAAATCGTCGGAGCCCTCACCGTCACCATAAGCAGCACAGTAAGCCCGGCAAGACCCGTCTCGGGATAGAGAAAGGAAAGCATAGAGGCACAAAGGCAGAAAGGAAAAAGAATGGTGCAGCACGTAACGTACGTAACGCAACGAGCAAGGAAGGAGATCGCGCGAGTGAACCGGATGGCGAAACGACTTTTTGAGCGAGTGAACACCCGCGTGACACTGGAGCACGACCGTGTACCGTTTTGCCCTCAGCCCGTTCTTCGCGAGCTGCGGAATAAAAGTTCGCTGCTACAGGTTGTCGCGGGGAGGGGGGGGGGGGGGACACACACAAGATAATCGTCCGTGTCGAGGGACGAGCGACGCCATTAGAATTGTTGTTATTGTAAACGGGACATGTGCTCGTCGAGGGGGGGGGGGGAGGGGGTGGCTGCACAAGTAAACGCGGTGAGTCGCGAGGATTCATTGTTGCGAACCGTCTCCCCCTACTCACGCCGCTTTTATGCAAATCGAGGAATTCGCCTCGCGAGGTTCCCAACGAGCGAGACCGCATGAATGGGTAATTGACGAGCAACTTCCTCCGTGGCCGCAACAGTCTCTCTCCTTCGATACTACGTCGCCTCCATTACTTAAACGGAAAAAACCTTTCTTGGAAACTGTTGTGGACCTTGCGGAGGCGATTCGAGAGGCTCCCGTACAACTCCAACGTTAGCCCTCGAGAGCCGCAGCTTTTGATCATCCATTGACAACTGCGGCTGCATCCTGTCAATTCCGAAAGCACACATTGTTTTACAATTTTTTTAGACCTATCTCTATGGACAACAACGTTGATTTTGCTCTATCGGATATACAGGGTGGTCCGCCTAAATGTAGCCACCTAAATATCTCCTTTATTTGTGATGACAAGACTCCGGATTTGATGGGTTTATGACAAAAATGAGAAGATTAAAAGACTTTTACAGTAATAATTTATTATTTTCACTATATTTATATTTAGCTCCTGTGACTTGCAATTGATGGACTAAATTTTTATTTTGCATAAAGATCTGGAGTCTAGCGATGACATAACAAATGTTTTTAATGCGTTATAAATGGTATCGCAAGGTGCATTCTTTGCAAATGTTATTTTTTTCTCAAGGTTATTTTTCCCGGAGTGTTCGCTTTAATTTTCAAAGATCAAGGTCATTTGAAGGTCATGTTATTATACATATCTGAATGTATTTTTCGCACAGCTACACGCAGATGCAATAAAAAAAACAATGCAGCTATGTATCAAAAAACAAATGTTCATGCTCGTCTCAACATCTTTTCTGTACAGTGGAACCTCGACTATCCGAACCTCCAATATCCAAATTCTTTATCAAACCTGTGCTCTCGAATGACGACTCCGTGGCGCCATACATTGCCATTACCATTATTTAATTCGTCTGTATTCGATAAATTGCTAAAATATCTAGATCAAAAGAAACGTCTTGAATTTGGAGTTAAAATAACTTTGAAGGGATTGATAAAAATGGCTCAACTCCGGTCAAGGGTTGGCGATCAAGTGTATACCGAAGATGAAATGCCTGTAAAATATCGATGCGATGGCCAGACACTGTGCTAGAGATTTCGAAGGCAATAGCATCGCACCGTACAACATATCTAACCGATCACGATCCGTGGCGTTGCCCGAGAAATATTCCGCGGAATGAGCACGAAATATGAATGCCTCGACACGGTCCCCTGTTTCACCTGCTCCACCTGCCGAGAATGCGGCTCGCCGCGACTTTTCACGAGGAATTTCGATTCAGGAATTCAGGAAGGAACAGCCGGAATGCTTGGCCGAGTAGCGGGCACCGAGCTTTGCCGCACGGCATCCTGGGATCGAGAAAATTTCTAAGCTGAATTACAAGGGACTCGCGAAATCTGAAAGCGTTTCCGTGTACAGTGCGACGCGATCGTGGTACTACATTAAAAAAACCAGGGAAAACGGAACCTAGGACAAGCCAGATACACCGTAGTAGAGCTGTTACTTATGAAATACCCGGGTACCCAGGTTACCCGTGAGATACCCGCGTACCTGAGTATTCGGGTAAACAAAACTTACCCGAGTACAAAATAAAAATTGTTTGCATCAATTGCAAGAAGCAGAAGATATATTAAGATTACTTATTTTCTTTAATTTTCTTTTAATCTCTTTATTGTTTTAAATTGCACCAACTCATTTATGCGATAAATGCATAAAATCCTAAAAAATGTCGAAATGTATTTGTGCTATATCTGCGACGACGTTTGCAAATTCTGAAGTAAAACGTGTATTTTCTATGGCGTGCAATACTGTTATTTCTAAACGTAGTCCTTTGCTCCAAAATGATAATTTATTAGTGTTTTTCTACGAAAATAAAAATATTTAATTTCTAGATAATTAATTATTTCATATTTATTATATTATACACAAATATGAACTAAGTGTATACTCAAATAAAGTATACGCCGCTGTGGCTCAGGTAATAATAGCTCTTGTATCCAGTTGCGAAACCTCATGAAATGGTCGGGTATCCGAGTACTCGGGTGCTACCCGGGTAGTTTTGCTCTACTCATTCATATGTATATCCGGGTAAAGGTTCTAGCTCTACACCGTAGCAAGCCGTAACTTGACAATCTAAAAAGAATGTGATTTTTCAAAAATTTGGCGGACCTTGCTTCCAAATGGGTGTCTTATTTAGGGGTGCATTCGAAAGTACAGATTACTATTAATTTTTCAGATTTCCTATTCATTATTAAGATTTCCTATTCATTTTTAAGGTTTCCTATTCATGTGTAAGATTTTCTATTCTTATTAACAGCTTATTTCAAAGTGCACGCACCGCGCAACTTGCAGTAAATTTTGCACAGCGAAGAACCAAAAAGAACAAGATCGCAACGTACGAATTGAATTTACTCGAATTGACGGTATATTTTATCTCGATGATTGATTTTAGTTTCTCCGGGGGATCCGCGCGAGGCAACGGAATAATACCGCGAACGGAAGAGGACGAAGCGTGCGGAATAATCGCGAGGCAGCGTCGCGCGCCGGTCGCAACCGGCGGGATCGGTTATTTATATGCGAGCACGGAGATTTATGTGACAAGGGAAACGTGTAATAACGCGAGAGATGCGATTACCCGTAGAACGTCCTTTTTCCAAGGAATCGGCCTCTCGGCGATCGATCATCTACCGCGGAATCGATCGCGGAATGGCGAGCACGTTTCTAAGAGGTGTACGCGAGCTGACTCGCGCCAGCATGATCGGTACTAACGGAACGATTCCGGAACGGAACTGCTCAGGGTGCTACCGCGAATCCTGCGCCGTCCATTAGGTATGCAAAAAGGTAATCGGCTGCACTGTTTTCTGGCAAATCTCGATAGAAGCACCGAAACAAAATCTGATCGTGACCCTAAGGCCGTCCGCACACAGGTCGATTTTCGATTTGGTCGACGCGATTCCAGTCGCATGCGACTCTCCCCTCCACTTGATTTTCTATGCAAATATATGGGAATCCGCATACGGGTCTATTTTAATCTCCGCGATTCAAATCGCGTCGCTTCCTGCACGGGGGTCGATTGTCAATTTGTTCGATGTGGTCCCACTCGCGTGCGGCTCCACCACCACTTGACTTCCTATGTATGTTCATGGGAATCCGCACACGGGTTGATTAGTCGTCAATCGTTATATTTAATACTATATTTATAATTTAATAAAAATTAATATATTTCCCCTCCATCACTTACCTTAATGTAATTAGTATGCGTTCTTCCGCGCTGACACATTGTCTCATATTTGTATTCTTCTACTCAATAGCTGGAGCAACAGTTTCTGCAAGATGGATATAAGATTCCTTGGACATTCTATAAAATGCCAGAAATTTCACATGATTCAATTGCATTTCTCGTGCACCAACAAATAATCTAGTGTGAAAATTGTTTTCAATGTACGGATGCACCCATAATCTTCGATTTCTTTTTCTCTTCATCCGCCGGTACCATGAAAACATAACAAAGTCCTCCTCATCACTAGAACTACTCATTTCTTACAGTAAAAACACGTTCTTTTCTGTGTGAAAGACACAAATCGACTGAGAAGCAATCAATCAAGACGTACGAACTTGAAGACGCGACTGGAATCGCGTCGACCAAATCGAAAATCGACCCGTGTGCGGACGGCCTAACTTTTAGATTATAAACAATCGACAAATTCGACCGACGGCCACTAATATTCCACGAATAATAAAATTGAATTTTCTGTCGGTTCAATTCGCAAGCTGAGGTTGTACGAAAATATGAAAATTGCGAGTTGAAATGTCTGGATTGAAAGGGGCGTCATACTCTGCAAATAAATTGAAATTTCATATTTCGGGAGATATATGTAGGTTTTTCGCGAAAGGATTACGGGATACTGCACGGCGAACGGGGCAGATCGAGAGGCAGATCGGCGTCTCGCGTGTCCCGCTCTGTCAGTCTCCGTTCAAGGTCGTCCAAGGTCGCGTCCAAGGTCGTCCGAGAGGCGCGAGGACCTTGTAAGCAGGCGACGCTCGTAACAAACTGGTCCCCCGGCCTTCCACGTCGAAAACAACGAGAGCAACCGCGCGTGTCGCTGAAAACGCAACCACCTCTCCGCTCTCTATTCTGCTCATCGTTCGCTTTCCTCTCTCTGTCTCCCTGCTCAATTTCACGTTGATCGCGCGCCGCGTTACGGTCCAGCGCTCCAAATACCACGAATTTTCTTTCTGATGGATTCTTCGGGTGGAAAGAAGTCGATGGAAAATACAAAATAATCATTTTCTGTTGCGCGCGTTCCCCGCAAATAGTTGCATGGAATATTCTCGAATGATCGTTCGTTCTTCTTTAGCACTGTACAGTTTAGATCCAACAATTTTTTATCAGTTTATTTATCGGTATTTCCACGAAGCGGAATCGGCCGATGATCGGCCGCGCCAACCGACCCGTATGCGATAGCAGACGCACTCGACTTCCAATAATCGAATTCAGTAACCGATAATCAACTATTCGAGCGTGCGTAAATTGCCACATCAACCGCGGCTCTCCAAAGCCAACAAAAATCAATCGCCAAACTCGCTTCTCTGATAAAACGTCGGAAAACAACTTGCTCCCGCAGAACCGTAATTCCTAACTAAACCGCTGCTCTATAAAACCGGCAATAACAAAAAGAAACAGTGTTGCATTTTACGGGTAAACATATTATCAACTAAATCGCAAATAGTTAATGGAGGCGGTGTTCACGAAACGTTCACATCGTTGCAGAGGGTTGAGCACGCGGTATCCGTGGAACGAGTTTAAAGTTGCAATGTGAGGACAGAGTCTCGATCCGGTTATTATATCGAGGAGGGTGTTATCACGGGCGTACAAGTTATCAGGAGAGCGAGCAGGCCTGGTTCGCAAATCGACGAATCTCGTTCGACGGACGATCCTTCCGCGTCCATAATTATCGAAGGCAGCTCTACCATGCTAACTAGGTAGAGAGACGTGTCGGGTCCTGGACGAGAATGGAGGCGGAAAAAACGGGCGTCGATGAACGCGCCGCGAGCAGAGCAGAGCGCAGTGCAGTCCGGAGCAGTGTCGCCAGGTCCAGAAAATCGAGGGGAATACAGGTACCCCCTCTCTGATGGCCAGAGTCGTAATATGTGACACGTTGCGCGTGCGCGACGGGGATTGAGTGGGACGCGTTGCGCGTGGTGCTGGAATGGGATAGTGGAAGGGGAAAAGTAGGGGAGTAAATGAGTCCAGATTTGGACTCAACTGGCGACACTGGTCCGGAGCAGAGCAGAGCAGAGCAGAACAGAGCAGAACAGAGCGGAGCAGAGCAGAGCAGAGCAGAGTAGAGCAGAGGAGAGCAGAGCAGAGCAGAGTAGAGCAGAGGAGAGCAGAGCGCAGTGCAGTCCAGAGCAGAGCAGAGCAGAGCAGAGCAGAGCAGAGCAGAGCAGAGCAGAGCAGAGTAGAGCAGAGGGGAGCAGAGCAGAGCAGAGTAGAGCAGAGGAGAGGAGAGCAGAGCAGAGCAGAGCAGAGCAGAGCAGAGCAGAGCAGAGTAGAGCAGAGGAGAGCAGAGCAGAGCAGAGTAGAGCAGAGGAGAGCAGAGCGCAGTGCAGTCCAGAGCAGAGCAGAGCAGAGCAGAGCAGAGCAGAGCAGAGCAGAGCAGAGTAGAGCAGAGGGGAGCAGAGCAGAGTAGAGCAGAGGAGAGGAGAGCAGAGCAGAGCAGAGCAGAGCAGAGCAGAGCAGAGCAGAGCAGAGTAGAGCAGAGCAGAGCAGAGTAGAGCAGAGGAGAGCAGAGCAGAGCAGAGTAGAGCAGAGGAGAGCAGAGCGCAGTGCAGTCCAGAGCAGAGCAGAGCAGAGCAGATCAGAGCAGAGCAGAGCAGAGCAGAGCAGAGCAGAGCAGAGCAGAGCAGAGCAGAGCAGAGCAGAGTAGAGCAGAGGAGAGGAGAGCAGAGCAGAGCAGAGCAGAGCAGAGCAGAGCAGAGCAGAGCAGAGCAGAGCAGAGCAGAGTAGAGCAGAGGAGAGGAGAGCAGAGCAGAGCAGAGCAGAGCAGAGCGCAGCGCAGAGCGCAGTGCAGAGCGTATCGGAGCGGATTGGAGCGGGTAGGAGCGGGTCCGATGCAGCGTGTCGAGCGTGACACAGGCTGGACCGGATTCCATCCCGCTTCGCATCCTCTCTTCGCCGCTTCTTACGGTGTCCGTTCGTGCGTGAACCGTGGCTCGCTCTGTAATATGTAAGAGGATCGCGGCCGTTTTATTATTAGTTCGCGGGAACCCGAAGATAGAGTGGAACCGGCTCTCTTCTTTCTCTTTATTTTCTCGTTTTTCCGAACCACCTTTCTGGATCGGGAGAGCCTAAACGAAAGATAAGCGGGCCTAGGCCGCCGCCGCCTCCGGTAAACCCGCGGCGCTAGAATGTCGGTAACAGGAAACACCAGCACAGCCAGGAGAAACCGGCGAAACGGTTACGATCCGCAGCCCCCCGTGGCAGACGGACAACAAGAACCAGAAGAAGAAAACGCCGCGGATAGAGCACGTTCGCGCAAACAACGCGCGAGAACCCTGGAAAACGTCTCGGGTGGCTCCGACTCGGTACAGGAAGTCGTGTAAAGCTACCTTCTTGCGTTCCCCTTGGAACCGGAGCCCGGCCGCGGCGCTTAGGCTAACGTATCGTACGCCGCCGCCGCGCCGCGCCGCGCCGCACAGTGTTGCAAAATGGCCAAAAAGCGGCAAAAAATCCGTAAAAACGAATCTATCCAACGGATTTGATTGAAATTTTGTGGAAAGATTGTCACAAGTACAACACTTATTTGGCAAAAAAAATTTTCTAAAAAAGTTGTTAAACATTAAGTAATATGGGCTAATCGGAAATCTCTGTTTTCCGCTCATTTTTTATTTATGGAAGCATATCTAAAATCTGTTAAGCAGAGTCGGTCTGGCACTAATCGTTTTAGCAAGGTATAATGTTGACCTAACTTTGTGTAAAAAATCTCGGCCTACTTCGAACCACTTTGGCCGCAATTTAAGTTTAAATATCAACTTTTAGAATTTCCAAGAATGAATTCTTGCGATGGTTACGGCGTATTTGATGTTTTAGGTGAATTGTTTTAGGAATATTTCTAAATAATAAAGAAAAATGTGAAATGCATATGATTTATCAATCCTTTATGTATAAAAAAATATTTAATTTTTTAAAAATTTATTTAACATAAAAAAATTTTTATTAAATATTTTTTATAAATATGAATTTCATATTTTTCTTTATTATTTAAGATATATCTCTTCAAAATTTCACCTAGAATGTAAATGTGCAACCTCCTCGTGGTGTACCTTGGGTTATTCTAATGCCGGCGGTACACTTTCCATTTAATGTACGATAAAACGGTAACAAATTTGTTGGATAGTTCCATTTTTACGGATTGTTTGCCACCTTTTGGCCAAAAACAGTGACCTAATGCACGAAAACTTGGTTTATTTAACATAAAAAAAATTATTATTAAATTTTTTTTTATTTAAACAATTGATTCTAACTAACTATTTCACATTTCGCTTTATTATTTATGATATATCCTTAAAAATTTTCACCCTAAAAATCAAATAAAAGTAACTTCCGCGCAATTCATTCTTGGAAATTCTAAAAGTTGATTTTTAAACTTAAATTGCGGCCAAAGTGGTTCGAAGGAGGCCGAGATTTTTTACACAAAGTTAGTTCAACATTACACCTTGCCAAAACGATTAGTGCCAGACCGACTGTGCGTAACAGATTTTAGTTATGCTTCCATAAATAAAAAATGAGCGCAACGCAAAGAGGCTTCCGGTTAATCCATATTCCTTAATGTTAAACAACTTTATCGAAAAATTTTTTGTGCCAGTTTATAGTTTAAACTATGCGTAATAACCCATATAATTTGTAGAGCCCTAAGTATTCAATTGTAGGCGGAATAATTAAATAACTATGGCACTGAAAACTGATGAATTCGCAAGATAGAAGAAAAGGTAATTTCCGATGCCTATATCTCCGTAAGAAAATTTTTTTAAAAAAATCGGACTTTGCCACATTATGCATTGATTCTTTGGCAATACGAAAGTAATTTTTTTTTTTTGAAAATCGAAAATTCATAAAATTGATTTTTTGCCGCCGATGCAACACTGTGCGCCGTAGTCCTAACCGCCCGGAGAAATATTATGCCACTGAATCCTTCGAGATCATCCTTGAGGTACTCCCTTCATGCTCCTGGAAAGAAAATGGCGCTCGAGAGCGAGACTGTCTGATGTTCGGTGGTTCGAAACCGTAAAAACACGAACTAAAGTTGAATTTTCGACGTTGTTGAAATTTTTTGAAATTTTTACTGTAAATTCTTATACATGTCTGAAGTACGTTTCGACATGCATGTGGGTGGCTCGAAGTCACTCAGAATATTTTTCCAGGACATTGAAAGGAGCGAAAAAAAGAAGGATTATATGTCCAGCTGAAATTGGAGTACTCGGCCTCCCTATATTTTGTGATTGATTGGAAATATTTGAAATCTACTCGTGTAGTGTTAAAGAGCAGCCTTTTAGTTACGCGTATATGAAAAATGAAAATAATAACAATAATTTTAACCGTTTAAACAATATACTTTCCTTAATCCCGTTTATTTCCTGCTTTTTCAGATTTAACTACTGGACCTACGAAAATGGATTCACGCGGAGTCACGGTAAATCTTGCACGAATGTATTAGTAAGAACCAATATCGAAGGTGACTGAACAAGAATTTTGTGCATCAGCTTGCATCTACGAAAGTTATAAAAATATACATATATATGTGCAGTCACTATGCAAAAAAAAAAGGACATTAGATATTTCAAGGAGCACCATACGCGGAAATGTTCACGAGTGAAAACCAACGACATGATAAACAAAAAAAAAGAATTGAAGCAAGATATGTCGAGTTTGATCGTTTTACCCGAGGATACTGGCAGCAAGTGTGATACTGACAACGACAAATCATTGGAAGACGCTGAAGGCTGAGATTGTATGTAAGAGAAAATAATTTTTTTATAATGTATACAAATATGAGCATGAGAATAAATAACTTTCTCCTTTAAAGTTCTCCATACATAAAGGCCAAGTGACGTAAGATTCCCTATTTTTGTTAATAACTTGTTCATAAAGCGTTAAACAACCTACAGTGGGTGTACAAAATATTCGTACTCCTTTTTAAGAACGAATAAATTTTTCAAAATTCGACCGAACAGCTTAAGTTTTTTTGAGACGTTAGAAGGATTAGTTTACTAGTTAATGTGTAAATAATTTTTTTTTAATTGTTATTGGTCGCAATTGCAAAGGAAAAAGTAAAGGTCACGATTTTTTAATTTTTTATGTGTACCTGTAATAAAAATTTTAAACATAAATTTTAAAAGCTATGGGCATTGTAACATGTAAAAATCTTTGAATTTAGGGTTTGCGAATCATTTAAATCGCGGATTCTTACAATTTTTGCTATTTTCAATAATTTATATTTCATAACAACCTTGATCGATTTCGATGAAACTTTGTACATGTATATCACTTACTTATACCTACCAAAGGCACTTTATAAATTATCATTACAGGCACAGATAAAAAATTTAAAAATCGTGACCTTCACTTTTTCCTCCGAAAATGCGACCAATAACAATTAAAAAAAAAATTATTTAAACATTAGCTAGTAAACTAATCCTTCAAACGTCTCAAAAATACTCAAGGTGTTGGGTCGAATTTTGAAAAAGTTTTTAAAAGGTGTACCAATACATTGTATGTCTATACACTATACACCTATTGTATGTCTATATAACATTTTTTTCTTATTTATAGGCTCATAGAATATACTGACGTTTGGCTCTTTAAAACCTTGATTACCCTGTATAAAGGTAGTTTATAATTGTCGTTATTTATCGTAGTAAAAACATTACTCTAAAATCAGATTCTACGACCCAAGAAACCCCTGTAAATACGTTCTGTTCATAAAAAGTAACGTATAAATAACAATGCTATGAATTTAGTACGCGTTTTCACGGTTTCGAACCACTGTGTCAATGCCTCGCTTCAACTATCAAATGACCATATGACAAAAACGAGTAGTGTGTAAATATTAATAAATATTTCTTATTTTTGTCAGAATATTTTTCAGTCAATGTTTGCCTAGAAACGACATTGTTATACAAGAGAGGAGTGTGCGTCAGTAGGTGCAAGTTGACGGATTCGATCGTGTCGTGAGGAACGGTACCGAGGCGAAAGGTCTGACCGTGTCGAGGAGGACGCGGAGTTGTTGTTTCCCCGCGAAACAGGCAGAGGGCAAGCGAAAGCGCGAAACCCGTCGAGCATACATATAAGCCCCCGGAGGGCACCACGACCCGAGAGGAAGACTCCGATGCACTTGGCTCTCCCCTCGTTTGTTGCGAACAAAATGGGTACAAGTTCGCCAGGGTAAATGGAATCCATTGTGGATGGGGGCTAAGCCGAGGGCATTATCGCGGCGAGTTATCGGGCCTGCCGTTCCATAAAATTATCGCGGCTTTATATTTCAGATATTTCGCTTCGCGCCGGTTATTGCCTCGATTATCGTTCCCTACCTTTCGAAAGTAGCTACACGACGCGATGGAGCCTCCGGGAGATCGCGACGGGTCCTTATCATTCGCGAGAAAACTGTCTTCAAAATCGATCTCTAGGATCTTTTAATTATACAGACACTGGGGTTCGACTTCAACCGATGCTTCAATTGTTTTGTGTTTCATTAACTCGTTCTTGTCACGAGCGATTAATCTAATTATATTGGAGATTATTAAGCGAGCGAGCTCTAAACGATCCAAACCACGAAGAAGACAGTACGGGCAAGAGTCGAAGAGCGAAACGAGCGAAACCGCTCGAGCAGATACCGATGGCTAACGCGTCGGGAAGGGCCATTAATCTTCGATATGCAGACGCGATCGAGAGGATCGACGTAGCTACCTGTAAAATTTCAATGAAGATTAATGGAGGAAGAATCGATTGGATCCTCTCTCTTCCCGGTTGGAGATGCGCTGGATACTCGTCCGGGTCGGTTTGATTCTAGGCTCTCTGGTTGGAACCGTCTACTTGCCATTCCCGATGCTCATACAGGTCAAGCACCTTCCGCCGGGGATCTTAAGGTTGGTCGAAACGAAGAGAAGAGCAGAGCCAACTAGGAGAAGAAGAAGAAGAAGAAGAAGAAGAGGAGGAGGAGGAGGAGCAGAAGAAGAAGGAGAGGCAGACAGGCCTCGTTGAACAAGTGCAGCAGCGCAATCCCGACCTAGCCGCAACTACGCAACATCCGCGAAGCGTGTCGTCCCGTTCGCGACACGCCTGACGTGGACCAGGCCTACGGTGGTGACATCCGAGACTCGTCGTCGCTTCCTCCTCCACGGGGTTTCCTCATTCCATCGCGAACGCGTCCCTCTGCTCTCTTTCTCATCTCCTGTCCTCTCCTTCCTGCGGCCTTCCTCCTCTTCGATCCTCTTCCGCGTCTCGCGGTGGATCCGCATCAGGACTTACCTCTAAATCAATACAACTTCTTTTTTTTTTTTAAACAAGACTAGGTTAGGTTACGCGAAAGCATTAGATAGATAAGTTTAGTTTTAAAAAAATTCTGGGTGAGAATTGCCCGGCTGCCCTTGAGTGACCTTGAATGACGTTCGTCATAGATAATTGCATCCGTCTGTAAACGCTCGATCAAAATGTGGATAAAAAAACCATGTAATTCCATTTAAAGAAACGTTACTAAAATGTCATCTTGAGATGACCTTGAATTTTTCGTATTCGTATAAACAGCAAAGTTATTGCTGGTAGAAGAAACGAGACACCCTGTATATAACAGACTTGGGACGGCAATGATTTCAGTCGTCCAAGGTGTCGCAAAGACGAGCGACTCCGATGAAGAATTACTATTATCTTCGAATAAGCTTACTTGCTCCGTTTCAATGTAAACACTTTAGCATCGACGCGACGGATCGAAGAGGGATCTACCGGCGAAAAAGTGTGTGAAGCAAGAAGAGGAGGCTACCAACGAGAGCATCCGTCTTCGCGGTCTCCATTTGAATAATCTCAAGATAGCCGGGCCGTGGGGCATCGAGACGCGAGCATCGGCCAACAGCATCAAGGCTTTTTCCGTGGCAACTTAATCCTCGCTTCCCGACAAGATACCGTACAGGCCGACGCGCGACGCAGAGCGACGCGACGCCTCGTTTTTCTCCTTGCCACTCCTGTTTTTCCCGCCGGTTCTTGCCACGATTCCGCTCCGACAAGTACCAGAACGGGAGACAAGCTGCTGGCCGGACGTTGACCACTCTTCGCGTCGCGTCGTCGTCGTCGTCGTCTCGCGGAAGAAAGGTAGTCCTTCCTCTCTCGAGGAAGCGTCCATGGATACGCTTCTTCTTCGGGTAGAGACACGGAGATCGAGAGAGCTCGAAATTCATCGTGGACACCTGGCCAGGCCGGTGATAGCTCAATAGCCAATCGGAGGCAAAAAATTGACGCGAGGATTCGAGGATCGAGAGCGTTCGTTAAGAAGATGACCCGAAGAGCCAATTATCTGGAAGAGATCCACGGGCTCGGGATTCGCGTCACGCGCGTGTCTCGCCGACAGCGAGCACGTCGTTCCAATTTAAAGACACAGAGACCACGAGACACGAACCGGCCGGGAATGGAGACGGGAAAAATGGTAATTATTGGGGACGGCATCGATATGTACGGTAATTGGTCAGAGACTCTTTAAGAACCTTTTCAAATTGGCTCCGACGGCCGAGCTCTATTCAGAAGGTGGACGGGTCGGTTTACTAAGTGAGGAGTGAAAAGAATTTTCAGAAAATTGCGAGAGGTTGGAATCGCGATGAAAATGGTCAATCTTCCCAAATCTTTGATCTGGATATTAATAGGCCGAGACTAATACCTTGGAAACCTGTCGATTACCTTCAGTGTTAAAATGTTGTACTAAATACGAGAGACACACAGTAAAGTCTTGATTTAAGCAAAACTCTCGGGTCCGTTCTGTTTCTTAGATCGTGTAGTTCTACTATTTAAACTTACTTAGAATTCTCTGAATATGATACGGTGCAGGTCGAACAGAATCTACTAAAAATACGTATGCCATTAATTTATTTCAGACTGAAATCAAATTTTGTCGATCCCATAAATACAGACGTTCTTCGCTCTTCGTCGAAGAAATTATGACTAGACTGCGGATAAATGTTTCAATTAATAACCGTAATATCGAACTTAACTGTATCCTGTTTCCTCGGTTAAAATATTTCTCTGGTTAATGAAGGAACAGTTCAATTACATTCAGCTTCTTAATTGGCGCCGTCATTTCCACACATGATAGCATACTTACCTATGGTTAATACCGAGTAATTACGAAAGCACAGACCGCCGCGCCGGATCGCGATGGGTGTGAACTTCATCGCGCCGCGGAAACCGGAAAAGCAACGCGGGATCCACGGATTTCCTAAGGATCCTAGATCGACGGGGAAGCGTATCGCGTGTGCGTAACGATCGCCATTTACGTGAAGCCGCCTCAATTTACTCTCCGCGGACATATTCCTTTAAGAAACAGGGAACTTTTTCCTTCCGTAGATGAAATAAACTAAATAAATAAAATAAAAATGAAGCAACGCGTCACTGTGCCTGTCACAGAGGTTCAAAAATATTTCACTTGATCCTCTAATATCGAGATTTTGGTAGAAATTGATTTCAGACGATCGTCGTCGATCAAATTCCAGCAGCGGCCAGGCAGCGCGGCGCGGCGCGGCGCGGCGGCTGCAGGAAGCCGTGACAGACACGCTTACGCTAATTAGAAGCTCAATGCCGGTTTTCCCAGAAACTGGCAGCTCGCGGCAAGGGTCATCTTGTTGCGCCTCAATGGCCGGTTGCATCGCTGCTCGAATCTCGTCAGATAAAATCAGCTCTACGTAGTTTATCTACGCATTCATCTGTCACGAGCATTCGCCATACCTCTAATTTTGTACATCCATTCGCTTGTCCCGACGCAACAAGCATCGCATCGATCCATGGGCCCTCTTACGGTTCTTCCAGCCTGTAATAAAGTATCTATTTATCTGTCTATCCGTCCATCCGTCGTTCCGCGCGGGCGTATACTTCTTCTACTCCCCCCCCCCCCCCCTCTCCTGGGTCGTGCGAAGTTATTCCACGCGAATTGTCGGGGAGAGCCGCGAGGCTTTGGGGGACGGTCCACTCTGAACGCTATGAAGCGCCATGAGACTCTGCGAGACGCTACGGGGCGTGTGTTGCTTCGAACTGTGGGGACGCAACGGGGCGTGTGTTGTTTCGAACTGTGGGGACGCAATGGGTCATCGACGGGGTTAACCACTTTATTGCGACCAGCCCCTAATTTTCTTACGATTTTCCTCGGCTTGCAGGTCCTTCTTCCTTCTGGGAGATGCTTGTGAACATGCGTCTTTCATGGATCAGGGGTGTAGGTGGACCATCTATTAATTGCGACCACCCTCTAATTTTTGCTTAATTTTCCTTCCATCGTCACAGTAGTCTTGATAGATTATATTGCTACCAGTGGTACTTCGGGCGTTTGTGTATTAGGGGTGCAGGTTTTCCCTGGTCTGCTTTAATTGTGACCACCCCCTAATTTTCTTCAGATTTTCGTGGATGCAGGTGGACCTCCGTCTGTTAATTGTAACCACCCCCTAATTTTGATTTTCCTTCCATCGTCACGGTAGTCTTTCCCCACTTGACAGATTATTGCTACCAGTGGTACTTTGTGCGTTTGTGAATTACGGGTGCAGGTTTTCCCTGCTCTGCTTTAATTGTGACCACCCCCTAATTTTCTTAAGATTTCCGTGGATCAGGGGTGCAGGTTGACCTCTGTCTGTTAATTGTAACCACCCCCTAATTTTGATTTTCCTTCCATCGCATCGTCACGGTAGTTTTTCCCCACTTGACAGATTATTGCTACCAGTGGTACTTTGTGCGTTTGTGAATTAGGGGTGCAGGTTTTCCTGCTCTGCTTTAATTTGTGATCAACCCCTAATTTTGTTACGATTGTCCTCGGCTTGCAGTATGCTTCTTCCTGGAAGATGTCGATTCACAATCGACATACGAGTGCAAAAAATCAGGTGCAGTCTATCATTAGCCGATTTCCATTACAGTATTTTTGCTCCTCGATCCACATGGGAGGAATTCGATTCCATGTTATATCTGCTCGGAAAAACCCGCATTTCCTCCGAGATCGAATCCGATCCTAATTTGGTTGTTTGCCCGAAAGATCGTTGACCGAAGTCGAATCGGCAGGCTCGATCGTCGGCAAAAACTTGACGTTTTTTTTCGATCCGGCGATTGATTTGCGGTGGCCGTGACGGACGGTGAAAAATTTTGCATCGGGGAGAGCCTTGAGGAGCTGCGGTTTCCTGCAAGGTCACCGGTGCTGGTCGGTCGATCTTGCGCTTAAGAGGCTATTCCGGTCTTTCATTTTCAAAAGATCGATTCTTCTTTACATTTTCTCTAAGCACAAGTGCCTGTGTACAAAAGAATTTGTTCGAATTCGTAAAATTAACAAAGTTACAGGCGTTCCAAGAATGCAACTGTAAAAAGATATACAGGGTGGAAATTATAAAGCGTTACAGACGAATATCTCCAAAAATATTGATTATACTTTTATTTTTCCCGGTGGACACTCGAAGGTGAGGTGAAGGTCAACTTTCTTTTTTTAAATGGAATGATATGTTTTTTTATCCACCATCGAATAGTGCGTTTTAAGATGAGTTCAATGACCTATGACTGAAGGTCATTCAAGGTCAAACTTGCAGGGAAATGCAGAAAAGGTGTTTTATTTGTACTTTAGTTTCGTATATGTTCAAAATGATTACCTCTTATTTCACTTAATGTTCACGTTCTTACTTCACGTTAACGCGCTTTACAATTCTTTGTGTAAATGATTCTCTATCTTTGCTCAACATTTCAACATTTATCTTAGCACAAGCTTCGCGTATTCTGACTTTCATGTTTTTACGCGTCGTAGGCTTAATGGACATTGCGCAGTTTTTAATGTGACCCCATAGAAAGTAGTCGAGTAGTGTTAAATTCGGCGAAAGGGGTGGTCAAGCTACAGGACCTCCTCGACCTATCCACCTTTCTGCAAAGAAATCATTCATTGCTGTTCGAGAGCATAGTGCATAGAGCGGAGGCGCATCGTCATGTTGCATACATATAACGCGGCTTTTATTTAAAGGTACTTCTTCACATAATTGGGGTAGTTGATTTTGTGTAGAAAGTTAACATAAACTTGATCAGTTAAATGTCCTTCGAAAAAGTGCGGGCCAATGACAAAATTTTCGATAATGCCGCACCAAACGTTCAGGGTCCATAAATTTCGAAACGCCGCATAGTGGGCAATTCGGACGAAATCGGCGACAAAATCAAGGAACTTTCGATAGAAATGAGATACTTTTCTCGGGGAATTGTGAGCCACTCGATTTTTTACATTTAACGAGCTAACCTCAGGTGTTTGATGTTTCTCAATGATTGTTTATGCAATATTCGAGCACGATATAAATTTTTTGGCAATATCTAATAGATATTTTATCTGATTTCTGCATAATTTGCATGGAAAATATGCCGAAAAAGATGAACCGCCAAAACACCATTCATTGCAACGTGTGCGATCGTGCCATCCACTTGGAATGCGCCGAAATGACCGCAAGAAATTGGACTTGTGAGCTTTGCATTTCAGATTAATTGTGGTTATTTTTAACTTTTTTTCTTATTATTAAAAAATTATTTTGTCATTCAGATACATGAATAAACATTTCATAACAGAAATTGTAATTTTTATTTGTTTTTGAAAGTGACTCACGATTCCCCGGGATTTTGCAAATTCAGGAAAATGCAAATTTTTTGTAATAGTCTTAAAATCATCTAATTTGCAGATATTCGATTAAACTATTGTGTCTAAAAGAAAGGTAAATCTTCATACTACAACATTTAGCGTTGAAATTTGATGAAAAACTTAATTTAATAGCAGTTTTTTGGCAATAAAAAAAAAGTGGCTCACAATACCCCGCCTTCCCCTACAGAGTTACAGCCGTTCCAAGAATGCAACTCGCATCTGGTATAATTCAAAGGTAACGATCAGCAACCGGGAACACGATTAGCTATTCTTTTACGGTACCCGTAGGAAATCTGTTCGCATTGTCTTTGTCGCGATTCTCGCGCGGCGTTGAAGGCTGAAAAGACGACGCGGGCTTCGTGGGAAGGATACGCAGAAAAGCCGAAGAGAGAAAGAACCTCGGGCCCGAAGTGCGCGCTTCAAGCTTAAGCATGGTCGCGTAGGCAACCCAACCAGCCGGCCCGTTCCCATAATTAATCGGATCGATGTAACAGCATCCGTTCGGCGGATGGTTTCTCAGGGCGGGAATCGGCTGGCAACGAACCGGTGTGTCGGGGGAGCACCGTGGCTAATTGAGGATTAAAGGAAGAGGTAACTCCTTTTGCTGTCCTCGGATCGCGATTTGTTACGCGCAAGGTACAGCCCAGGCCTGCTTCCCATCGATCCAGGATGGAACGTTCAACTATGCTTCCCAAAACATCGTCGATTCTTGTACGATCGCTGAACCTTGTAATTTAACCCTTTACTCTAGATTCTACACCACAGCAATTTCAACGGAACAGTAATTCGTAAAAATTTTTTGCAAAATGTTTTCTGGAACGAGCTCTCCAGGTTCGGCAAAGTTCCCATGTTCTAAAGTTAAAACAGGTATCAAATATAAATTAATATAGATTTAATAGATAATAATATAGAAATATTATTATTATTATTATTTCTTGTCCTTTGAAGTCCTTTTATACAAATGTTTACAATAGAAGAAATTCATATAAAAAGAAAGTCTTAGCACAAAGTTACATTAATCATATAATCGCACGCAACTTTTTCTTAAATGATGTTAACGAACCATTAAAAAAGTCAATATCACTATATAAAATGTTAGATTTAGCTATGATGCGATTTAAAGGATTTATTAATCCATATGTGGATTTGGATTGAAATGTTTGAAATCCTGTCCTAGTTCTCAATACGCGTTCGGGTACATAGAAATTGATTTGCCTCTATATAATATATTAATATAGATTTAAAAGATAATATTAGTATAGAAATATAATATAAAGGGTTGAAACGTCATAACTGGAGCAAGCGAGTTTACCGGATTTCACAACAAAAAATTGCTTCTGTGCTTCAGGGGTTAATCTAACTAGAATAATTCCATTCTATATAATTTTTTCATTTTATGGATATGAAATTGATACAATACCTGATACTTAAATGTTTAGTAATTGATTGGACACCAACATATTTAATAATGTAACCAATATTGTGAATAATGGTGCAGCAATTTTTAGTGTTGATTCCGAATCACCACTCGAGTGCTAAGGGTTAATAGGACTGTCTATCGGCGATTTATTCGCGAAAACGCGAGAGCTGTTCGAGGTTCTCCCTTAACGGGAACCGGGTGAGATGCTCGAGGCCGCGAGAGCGGAGGAAGTCGAAACGAGGAGAAAGGTCGTTGCTGCTTAATTCGCGTTACGTTATCCCGCTACGGCCGGTTCCGCGATCCGCCGAGCGCTCCACGTCGCTCCACGCCGACGACTTATGATTAGCCTTTATTGTGTTACTTTAATTGCCCATTCTTGGCCTGAGATCCCGGAGAAACACGAACCGCTCCTGGAACCGAGCTTGGAAACATTGTTGCGACCGAACCGGAACTCGGTAGCGACGCTGAACCTCTGCATCTGGTTCCAATTACGGCTAAACTGCGGCCACCTATTAATTAATTATTTAAACCTACTAATCGCTTCTAGCGAACTATTATATATTTATTTATGTCCTCCTAATACGTAAATTCATACGTATTGTACCAGTTTTCCTAAAAAATGCAATTTTTAAAAAGTTTTTCTCAAAAATTAGACTGCCATCCCAGATAGCACAAAGACGTCTGTTGTTGGACATTCAAGAACTTCGAACGTCGTCCAGACGGCCTCCGAACGTCTTATGTTACAAAACTGTACGTCTTAGAGATGTCTGTTTGACGTCTAAAAAACGTCTTTTAACAGAAAGAAAAGTAGAAGTATGCCGGGCGCGAACCTAGTATAAGCATGTCCACAGTCGAACGCCTAACGCGTAGACTCAACCGGGTTGTTCGGAACATTGTTAATACTTTCAGATGTAATGCGCTGACGCAGTAGAAATACTAATCATGTTGATTTCATTTTTAAATATTTCCTGTGAATGTTCAAAACGTAACAATTTCAAGGTTAGCTTCATTTTTGGCGCAGAAAATGTCGAAAAAAGCGGATTTTATTTTTTTCAACTACGCCGCCGCGGACTTAAAAATCTGAAAAAAATTCTATAAACAATGACTAAACAATTTGTTTTAAGAAATTGCAATTAGTTGGAGTGATAAGAAAAAGAAAAAACACACGTTTCTTATCTTTTAATCTGAGCCTAGTCTTTTCTTTTTGTCACTCCAAACAATTGCAATTTTTAAAAACAAACTGCAGTTATCGGTCGAAAGTGTCAGAAATCTAGAAAAAGCTGCGATCTTTAATTGTTTGTAATTCGTAACAACGTCAATGCTGATTTCGATGAAATTTTATAAATTAGCTCAGATGAGAAAGTTAAAAGAAGTGTTTTTTATTTTTTTTTTGTCATTCCAAGTCATAACAAAATTACAAAAGTATTTTAGCGATTGTACAATAACGTCTTATTTCGGACGTTAAAACGACGCGACGTCCCGAAAAAGACGTCTTTTTGGGACGTAAGACTTTTAGACTTACAATGGACGTAAAATGGACGTATTTAAGACGTCGCGAGCTATCTGGGATATTTTTGAAGCCGCTACTTAACGACTCCTTAAAAATTGATGTACGATTCTTTTGACTGGTTTCATTAATGAAAATGGACAAGCGCATCTCTCGTTCGATGAAACGACTAAAAAAAATCGTACATCAATTTTTAAGTCGTCGTTGTTCAAACATCATCAAATGTATGTTTGTGAAACAGATCTGCCATACGAGGGTTAGTCTCTACTGTCTCGAAGCTGTTCAAGAGTCCTCGGCATCGGTCCTCCAAATCCTGGGTCCATCGTGAGCGGGTAATCTCTTCGCGGAAACGTTCGGGAGTAAATAAGGAAAGGATCACCGGAGGAAATCACGTAGATTACGATCGCGAGGGAACACCTCTCGAAGATGTTCGTCTCGATTGCCGGTCGAGTGGCCGCGTCCCTGTTGGTTCTATCGTATTGTTCTATGTATAGAGGCAGCCGCTGCCCATAGACTTGACGGGGTTCTCGATCCTCCCCCTCTCCTCCCACGCGGTATCCTCCCACACCAGGCTAGCTCTCTGTCTCTCTCGTCGTAATCACTATATTTTAGCTCGTCCGTTCGAGAGGCATCGACTGTGGCGCGCGCGGCAGCCAATCAGCTACCCAGTCGGCTTTCCACTCTTCCTCGAGGTTCAGGGTCGGTCAAGGACTCAGGCATAGTGTCGGCGAGCGAGAATGCTTGCAAACAACGAACGGAGCGCTAGCGATAGAGAAAGAAAGAGAGACGCGGGGAGAGCCTCTCGAGCGATTCCACGCCGTTAATCCCCTCGCGAACCTCGTCACCGTCGCTAATCACGGTTATTACTTATTAGACCGGCAATTTACCGAGCCGTAGCCAAGGTCGTAACAGACCTCGCGGATCGAACGCGACGATCGATGCCAGTTGTTCGTTTCTACCGGTTGAAAACGATTTTTTTCCGATCGATTCTCTCTTCCCGATTCTTCCCTGTTCCGCGTTCTTCCACTTGCTCTCCCCGAAGCGACGCACGACGGTTACTATCTGCGCCGCAACTCTCTGCCGTCTTATTCCATTTCCATTTTTCACGCAGACGCGATAAATATATACATATACCGATGAAACGACCCCCTTATCTGCTGCCTCTTCGTTACCGCTATCGGGAGCTATGTCTCGCGGAACCTGAAGGTGACTAATATCCTGAAGAACCAACTGTCTGGTTCACTTTAACCGTCGTTTGTCACTCGCGATTAAAGGAGCGGTAAAAAGAGATTATCTTCGATTAGGGGAGCTTGGAGTCTCTCGCGCGAATGCGGACCGATAATATTTATGATAATATATTTGTATACAATTTTACACTACAACGTCTTTACTTGGGAACTACCGACCCCGTCAAAATGAGATTTCAGATATTTTCTTTTACAATTCGTGAAGTTATGGAAATAGTTTCTTGAGAAATTTTTTAGAAATGAAATCTGAATAATTTCAATCCTGTTATTACTATACAGTATACAGGAATATGTATACATCAGTCTCGTTTAGGGCTCGGCAGTTCTAGTGTTAAACACAATTAGTACAATTTTTATTTTATTTTTTTACCCCTTTTTAAACGCCTGCGATGATAATCCCTTTCATCAGGTATTCAGTGACTATAATTACTCAAGGTCACTCAAGGTCAACTTCATTCTTCTAAACGTGATCACACCCTCTTAAACGCCTACGATGATAATCCTTTTCATCAGGAATTCAGCGACTATAATTACTCAAGGTCATTCAAGGTCAACTTCATTCTTCTAAACGGGATCACACCCTTTTAAACGCCTACGATGATAATCCTTTTCATCAGGAATTCAGCGACTATAATTACTCAAGGTCATTCAAGGTCAACTTCATTCTTCTAAACGGAATCACACCCTTTTAAACGCCTACGATGATAATCCTTTTCATCAGGAATTCAGCGACTATAATTTCTCAAGGTCATTCAAGGTCAACTTCATTTTTCTAAACGGGATCATCCTCTTTTAAACGCCTACCATGATAATCCCTTTCATCTGGAATTCAGGTGACTGTGATTACTCAAGGTCATTCAAGGTCACAGAGAGACGCGTAAGCGATACATCAGCAATTCGAAGACCAGCAACGCTAGATCGAATAAACTTTATTCCCTACGTGGTTAAGGACCTAATCGTATTTCCCATGCGCAAAACGGCCAACAAAGCCACGAATCACCATAAAAATGATCAAGTTAGCAGTCGGTCTCGGACGCACACCTGCTTTCTACAAGTTATTAGCGTCGCTAAAGATACCAGCATCCCCATCAAATTTCCTGGGGAAATTCTATTTCCTACGGCGGCTGCGCGCTACTCGTCGTCGACGGTGTCTATTTTATCTGTTTTTCCTCGAGAGGACTGGTCACACCTATTCCGTTCACGGAAGAGTTATCGCAGCGGCCTCTGTTCGCAGGCATCCGGCCCCGATGATCAGCAAATGCGTTCTCGCATCATCGCGGCCACACCAGACTGCAACCGCCTCATATGAATACGTAATAACACACTCGAAAGGGCCGCTTCTTTTTTTTTTTCTTCTTCTCGACGAGCACTCCTTTTTTTCCCGTCGCGGCGATTCCGCGCGATCTATTGGCGATTTCTCGCCAAGGTAACCCATTCCGACTGAACGGGTCTATTTATAGGCAAGCGGGCGTGCAGGTCTTGCAACTCGTCGTCGGATCGCTTCGGGATCGATCCTTATCCGTGAGGTGCTAGATCCCAGGCCTGCCGACCTATGGATCCTTCAATTTTTCCTGGATCTTCCGCGTTTTTCTACACGACCTTGAGACTTGTGCTGCTAGAAGTTTCTATTCGTTCAAATATGTCTTCAGCATCAGAAAGAATAATGTTTCCTGTCTCGTCTCTTCGAATAATCGATCATCTTCCTCGACTGGTAATTTTGCAGCTCGAGACTTCCCTCCGCCAACAGTTGGATACCCCTGCCAGTGGAACTGTCCCTTAAAAGGCAGACACAGAAAGAGCGGTGCTGCAGTGTTCTGCGTCTGCCAGCAGCCCGGAAGTCGCTCGGTTGCTTTGTAGACTGCGTCGAATCGCTTATCCGCTTCTGTTTACCCTCAAAGGAACTATTCTCCTCCTTGTTACTCTATCTTTCTACGGTTCTCTGTCCCAACGTCTTCTGTAATGTTCGATTCAAAGGGAGCACACGATATCCAACTGGCTGGCAGCGAACGATATACGCGAACCTTCAGCCAATACGTTCTCCCTGCCTCGATTCTCTGCTTGGCAACGTTGCCTTTCCGTTTAATAGCGATGCTGATTTTTTGTTGATATTTCTCCGACTATGGCTGGTACTAAATAGAAAACACAACTATTGAGATAAATGGTGGCAATGTGAACACAAACTTTCGATTTCCGACTGTTTTTGTTTCTTAGACTGATAAAAGAGGATGTTAAAATTAGAAAAAAATTTATTTCGGCATGACAGTCGTGGTAGCGATAGTTGCATACGTGCTGAAGACGTTTGCAAAATTTTAGATCGATCGGTGCAGTAGTTTTCGAGATATGTAAAACAGAAATCGATTATTAAGGGCCAAGAAATGATTTTTTATTTCATTCGGTTAATTTCAATGAGGTAGTTGTAACCTAGCAAAATTAATGTAAACGAAATTGCAAATTCGACGCTAAGTCACATTGTAACATAATCGTATATATTGTATAATTTGTAATGTATATGCTATATATGGTTTAAAGCGTTTAATGCAATAAATAAATAATAATAAACAGAAATCAATTTTATAGACCTACCATACCAGAATACCCTCTCAATCCCGTCACTTCCAGGAAGAGGATACCATGTCATATTTTTAATATTTTCTTTGCTAATTAGTTCGGATAAAATTGCCAAAAAAATTAATCAACGTTTAACATAATGTCCTCGAGGATACGCTTTGTCGTTTTTTCGGTTTCAATGCTGCGTTTTCTCTCGACGAACGTGCAAAAAGTACGTCGGTAGCGCGAGGGATTAATGGATCGATGATGAAGTCCGCCAAGCTTCGTTTTTGAAGTTCGCGTTCTTCATCGCGATGATCGTCCCACGGATAATTGACTATGAAATACGGACGGGATCCCGGAGGAAGCAACACGAGCACGATGAGATCGATCCACCGGATGGAATCGGTATAATATATATCAGAGAGAAGGATCGTCCCGCTCGAACCCGTTACTCGTTCGCGCTGCCCGGTGATTTACAACGCGGACCGGTAATTAGAAAATACTCGACTTAGGGTGCGGTTAGGCTCCAGCGATATTTTCGCTCGCGTGCGACACCGATGGAGGTCTCATCGATTACATGGACATTTAGCTAAAAAGACACTCTTCAACACTGTGGAGTTCGAGTATTCTTGAACACATCGCACCCCGGCAAGAATAGTGACATAACTAAAAAATGCATCATTCTCGCAATAACGATTTTAAGAAAATTATAAATTTTCCATCCAAATAGTACAGACATCTTTAATCTTTCAAACAAATATTTCTGTAAGTAAATTCGATTAAGTTCTATAAAATGATATTATACAGGGTGGTCCGTTTAAATAAGAGCACCTAAATATCTCTTCAGGTTATTGTGATGCAAAAATTATTTGTTACATAATGTGCATGGTGTCAATGGACCAAATATTTGGCACGAATATTTTTTCCACCTAGGTAATTTTTTTTCGGAGTTATCAAGGTCATCGGTGTTTTTTTGACACATAACTGCATTTGTTTTTTATTGCACCGTGTAGCTGAGCAAAAAATACAATCAGATATGTATAATAACGTGACCTCCAAATGACCTTAATCTTTGAAAATGAAAGTGAACACTCCGGAAAAAATAATCTTGAGAAAAAAAAAATATTTGCAAAAAATTCACCTTGTGATACTATTTATATTGCATTAAAAACCCTTGTTATGTCATCACAAATAAAGGAGATATTTAGGTGGCTACATTTAGGTGTACACATTTAAACGGACCACCCTGTATATACCTCCATCAACTCTAAAGTAACACTGTTCTTGCCACTACAAATATAAACTAGCTCAAAAAGAAATCTATCATAACTACCCTCTAGCGGTTCAATTAGAAGTTAGAGATATGACGTTTCTTGGCACATAGAAGCCAACTAAACGCATCGATCACTGTCCATCGTTAGTTTTTGACTTGTGCCACTGTTTTTGCCGGGGTGCGACATGTTTGGGACCAAAATTTCAGGAAAATACAGTCTTTCGTAACAAACGTTTTTCTTCATTTTCGAAGCTTATTCGATAAATTCGAATCATAGCAATATTCATGCACACAGTCTGCACTTTCAAGAATATGTGACCATAATCTCAGAGTCCTAGAGACGGATTAGTCGTATTCTTGGCTCACAGGGGAACATATTTAGTTGATACAAGCGAATTTTGATGAAACTTATGTCAGATATGGTTCTTCGAAAAATATTTGACACGTGTTTTTTTATCGTCAACCATGCAATTTGAAGGGGTGAAAACAGCCCTCAAAGTTGGGGGTCAAAACCACATTTATCATCAAATAAGTAGTTTTTCGAAGAACTATATATCTGACATTAGTTTCATCAAAATCGGCTTGTATCAGTTGTTACATGTTCCCTTATGTTCCCTTGTCAGCTGGGTCTCATTCCAGCGGGCCCGGAAGCCACGGACTAGCTCGTTGATCGTGCTCATGCGAGTAGCATGATGCCAGCAGCCCCGTATGGAAGAGATCTCTTATGATGCTCGATTCAAAGGTAGCTGCGCCGGTTGCCGGTTGCTAGTCGGACTGGTTGCCAACTGGCAATAAACGCTCCAACTTTTGCCGTCCGTGACGGTTCTGCTTAACGATCGACAGCCGGACGACGAATCGTCGTCCTAGAACTCCAATATCGACGGACGAGACCGTGTTACGGATCGGGAACGGTCCAAATGCGGACGACACAGTGCATTCGTATCGCATCTTTGCTGTTGCACTCGCTAACCACCCGTTGCATGATAGTTTCTTAATATTTAACCCACATCGACACTTTCGCTACAAACGATCTCGGCAATAACTAGACAGCGGATCTTTATGCAAAATATAAATTTTCTACCCGAATTGCAACAATCTGGAGTGAAATAGGATTTTTTTTTCTCTTATTATGTTTAATAGATTGAAATAATATAACAGTATATATAAATTCTCCTAATTTGTTCACAGTTTTAAATTACACCTTCTCAATTTTGTTATAAATGCATAAAATCCTCTGTATAGTAATAACTGCCCAGATTGCACGCGACGTCTTCAAGACGTCCATTTTACGTCCATTTTATGTCCATTTTAGGTTCGAAAGTGTTTCATCCTGAAAGTCCTTTAATACGTCTTAAAGATGTCTTTTTCGAGACATCGTTTTAATGTCTGAAATAAGACTAAGTGACTTTATTTTTTTGGAGATGTTATGAAAAGTTTATTGTACAATCACTAAGATACTTTTGAAATTTAGCTATTACTTGAACTGACAAAAAGAAAACTCACTACATTTAAATTTTTCATTTGAGCTTATTTCTAAAATTTCATCGAAATTGTTATGAGCCAGGGCTGCGAGCAGTGCGAATGGCTGGCGAAGGGTTGTTACCCTTGGAAAATGGTTACAATTTGTTAGTTAGGTGCGCGGACGAACCTGATGCGTAGTCACGAAATCAGGGAGCCGCTAGGATTATAGAAGTTGAGGACGAACCTGACGCGAAGTCAGGGAGCCTCTGGGAATGGAGTCAAGCGCAGACGAACCTGATACGTAGTCGCATAATCAGGGAGCTGCTTGGATGGTGTAACTTCGTGAACGAACCCAATATGAAATTGGGAGTCACTGGGAAAGACGGGCAGACGAACCCGATGCGAAATCGGGGAGCTGCTAGGAGGTTGTAGAACAGCGCGGACGGACCCGATACGAGATCGAGGAGCCGCTGAGAGGTTGGATGAAATGCAGACGAACCTGATGCGTAGTCACGTAATCAGGGAGCTGCTAGGATACGGACGAACCTGGCGCGTTGACCAGGGAGCCGCAAGGATGGTATAGTTCTCGTGGACGAACCTAGTGCGAAACCAGGGAGCCACTAGGTTGGATAAATCTCTGTTTGGACTATCGATGTGTTGCGAACTAACCTGATGCGAGATCAGGGAGTCGCTAGGATTGTTAGTAAGCCTCGTAACTAGTGTAATTTAATTGATACAATCCGAGCGGTAAGATCGTATCGTGTGGGAACGTTCAATTACTAGATTAGGATTTTGGTCAATAATTAAAGGTTTAAGAATTGTGCGAGTTAACAGATGACACAAATATATTCTTGATAAAGAAGTGTTGTACAAGTGTTAATGTCGCGATTGAACTCGTGGATTAAAGGCGCAGAATTGGAATTACTATTACCTAAATGCTCGGTGTTAACGCACTGGCAATGCTGGGTCTGATAGTACTTATAACTGGCAAACAGACTTTAAACCGGACTCGCGGAGTCTGTAAGGTTAACTTTGATCGAAAGGGAACTTTAGCCCGATCTCACTAGACGTCGATTCAAACGAATGCAACACGACGTGACACTACTCGTGTCTAGACAAGTACTAACCGAAGAGAGTAAAAATGCAGGGGTTTATATACTTCTGCAGATGAGCATATGGGATCTATCATGAGCATATAGTGACCAGTGTCGCCAGATTTTGTGAGCTCAGGGGAGTACTGGTACCCTCTCTCCGATGACCGTGGCACGTTGCGCGTGCGCGACGGGGATTTAGTGGGGCGACTAGGAGAGTTGCGCACGCGCAACGTGCCACGGTCATCGGAGAGAGGGTAGCTGTACTCCCCTACTGCGCCCGTTTGGGCGCCTTTCTGGCGACACTGATAGCGACTGTTATGAACAGGTGAAGTTTGTCATGAACGTATGGAATCTATCGTGGACGGGTAGTGTCTGTTATGAACAGGTGGAGTCTGCCATGAACCCTGGGTCACATTCGTTTTGCCGTTATCTAGTTAGAAGGGGCGCATGTTTGGTTCTTAACTAAACAGCTAGGTTTGTGGGTTTATCTAGGACGATTCCTGCCAGAGAAGATCTCGAACGTATGTTCACCGTCCGTAACAAAAACATCAGCATTGACGTTGTTACGAGTTACAAACAATTAAAGATCGCGAAAGTCGCAGCTTTTTCACGATTTCTGACAGTATCGACCGATAACTGCAGTTTCTTTTCAAAAATTACAATTGTTTGGAGTGACAAAAAAAAAGACTAGGCTCAGATTAAAAAGTTAAGAAACGTGAGTTTTTTTCTTTTTCTTGTAACTCCAATTAATTGCAATTTCTTGAAACAATTGTTTAGCCATTGGTTATAGAATTTTTTCAGATTTTTAAGTCCACGGCGACGTAGTTGAAAAAAAATAAAATCCGCTTTTCTCGACGTTTTCTGCGCGAAAAACGAAGCTAACTTTGAAATTGTTACGTTTTATTTATTCTATAAGTGTATTAGGCACTGATAATCCTTGAACATTCACAGGAAATATTAAAAAATGAAATCAACTTGATCAGTATTTTTACTGCGTCAGCGCATTACATCTGAAAGTATTAACCATGTTTACAACGGCCCGGTTGGGTCAGCGCGTTAGGTGTTCGAATGTGGATGTATTTATACTTGGATCGCACCCGGCATATGTTTACTTTTCTTTTTGTTAAAACACGTTTTTTAAACATCAAACATACGTCTCTGAGACGTCTTAAGGAGGACATTCAAGACGTCTGTAAGACGTCTTTGTGCTATCTGCGGATTTTATGCATTTATGGTAAAAATGAGTAGGTGGAACAGAAAATGCCACCGAATGAATCTAAATATTACTGGTACATTATCTAGAACCCATTCGAATGATTTGGACAGGATATCATTTTTTATGTGCACTATTTTTTCTTGTAATTCCGGCAGACAATTTTGCATAAAGATCAGCAGTCTAGTAATAATCAATATTAAATTAGACTGTATAAATATTCCTCGGAGATTTTCCTATAAAGATAAATAAATCCACTCGTGCAGCTGCATCAGAATGTGCGCAACGCAGCTGTTCAGCCGATGATCGACGCGACGTCACCACCGAGAATCCGCCGTGAAATTCGGAAAGACAGCTCGCGGACGATGTGTGTCCGATCGTGCGTCGACGCGGACACGCGATTTCCTCGATCGGGAAACACAAGATAATAGTTATGCACGTCGAAACCGGCAACCGGCGCAGCTGAGAGACGATTTGCACATCGCAGAGCGCAACAACGTGATCCACAAATTATTCCGCGCAACCAGAACGCTCGAGGAAGTGACCGCGCGGAATGCCACGTACCGCTTCGCCGACGTATTTCTGACTCGCGTTAAACTATTCTTAATTAGTTTCTCCGCGGCGAGGCATGCCGGTAATGATGGACACGCGAGACCGTAGGAAAAACGTCGTTGACGGCGATCCGGGCTGATCGCTGTCGAACAGATACAGTTACCGGAATAAATTCCAGTCGATTTATCATTTTGCCGATCATCGTGATTTTTCCTGGTTGTCGTTTCGCGGAAATTCAGATCGGCACATTTTTCTGAACCTGATCGTCATTTTACGAAAAATTTGAGTACGTCGATGCATTATTGTCGATTAAACTCGTTTAATCTCTCTACTATTTTAACACCGATGAAATTAATTTCAACGCTAGTGATAAAATAAAAAATTTTAACAAAAACGACAAGGCTCCATTTATTTAGATTTTGTGCAATTTTTCACAGAATATGTGATCGGATAAAGAAATTTATCGAATCAACTTCCATGTAAACATCTCCATAATTTCAATAATTGTAAAATGAAAAATAAAAACCGGTGATTTGACTGGCATTGGTAAGTTTAGTGTTAAACTTCGCCTACTTCGTTTTGTCGAGCTGATACAATAAAAAAAGGGAACGTTCGGATCGCTCCCATCGCTACCGGCCGCCATTTTTGAGCAAGGTTGTCCACGCATAAAAATGGCGACCGCCGGTTTTCCAATGGCGAATTCAGCGGCGAGAGGGCGTCTCTATTAATTGGTTTCCGCGGGTAATTGGTTTCGCGTGACTCTGTCCCCCTTCGCGCGGGAATAGGGGCTTCTTTACGAGACAGACGAGAAATGGGATTACGATTTACCGGTTCCGACCGATAGCCTTGGATGACGACCTTCGTTGGTTATTCAACGGGCGCCGCCGTTGTACTTGTTTCTCTGTTTCGGTGGGGGCGATCAATTCTCCTCGGACAGAACGGTAACGGTTAATCCGGTCGCCCGGTGACGAACCGAGAAAAATGTCTCCCCCCGTGAAACCGAATCGATCCCCGAGATAAACTGTTAGCTGTTTTTCCCAGAGTTTCCCTCGACGAGTTTGCACGATCATTTTCCACGATGTGGAACCACCTAAATTAACGTAACAACTAGACTGCGGATTTTAAACATTTAAGAAGAACATTTTAATGTTGTTTTTAATGCCCGTCGTAAAACCCTCTGCAAAGGGACAAGCGCGTTACCGTGAAGGTCAGCTAGACTACCTACTCGCGGCATAACTACCGTGAAATCCATTAAGGACGAAAGGTACTAATAAGGTACTGAATGAAATAAGGTTCGCGTGACTGTCCGCGTCTCTTTCTTTCCGATGCACTGTCCTTCCTTGCGACCGAAACTTTCACCGTCGATTAAACCACTAAATACAATTGAAACTATATCGTGTTTGGTGTCATTTTAATCAGAAAAATGCCAGAAATAAGGTAGTGAAAGTCCCATAAACAAATAATGAAAATTAAGAGATTTGTAAAATCGATTCCTCGAGTGAATTTTGTGGTGTTCACACAATCGTCGCCGCCCTGCGGAGCGACTCGGCGTTGACAGGCAGTGGAGTGGGTAGGCACTGGACAGGAATCGTGCCCACGCTGTGGACAAGAATCAAGCGTTTACTGTAGTCGACAAACCCGAAAGAAGCTCAACTGACGAACACATGCTGAACCGTTAGCGTTAGCGTACCGAGGTTTATAGTTTTATAGCCGTAGCCGCCTATAACCAAATGTACTTACCTCTACTCTTTCTAATTTTCCACTACTTTCCAAAACACCTTTCAACCAATCATACACTACTTCCGAGCTTTTCCTAATTTCATGCGAACACAACAAAATCAGAACTGTTTCGACTACCGAGCCACTACCAACTCCAAACACAGCCGAGTCTGACTTGGAGGCAGCGAGCCAAGCCTTGCACTTTGTTAATAAAGAAACGTGTTCTCCGGTGTTTGACCATACATTCATTCGCCGTTAATCCAGCCGTGATCCGACTTCCCAATTTCGAGATCGACACGACACCACAAGATGAAACCAATTTTTATTTTACTTTCTGCTTCGCACAGTCGATGCAGAACATTTTTATTTTGCATAAAGATCCGCGGTCTAGTAATAACACGCAAAAACATAGGAGAAAGCAATTATATTTTATAAACTATGAATAACTTCAGAAGAATTTGATCAATTTTGATAAAGTTAGTAATTGTGGAATGGAAGATAGGCGTTGGTGGATACAGTAGTTAATTAGTTTGACGAGGTTTGGGTACCAGCATCAGAATTACCCAGGGGATAAAAGCCGAGGCATACGAAACACCTTGCTGAACAAGTTTCGCCGGCGACAGCACAGTCCACGGACCGTGAACAGAACCGGGGAAAACAATCAGCCGAAATCAACGTCGCTGCTCAGTCTAAGTGCCTAACTGTAGCGTTTTATGCTCGGTGATCTAACATGCGGACGCCGCACCGTAGTCGGGGAGGGACGACCAGTGGCAGTATGCAAATCGCCCTTGTCAGACTTCCGACAGATGCTTTTTTCCTGTCTGATCTGTGGATTGCGGATGGTTATGCAAATTCGCGAGCTGCATATATCGATTTTTGAAAAATAAGGGCCGGGGTCTCTGAGAAGAGATGCATCCAACCAAGAAGATGAAGCCTCGGAGACGCTGCGGAATCACTTGAATCAATGATTATTATTTGAGTGTATTGCAAACAGTGTATCTAAACACAATTTACATACGCATAATCTTCGAGCTGGATCAGAAATTTAGAAATTGATTTTTAATCGAATATAAATTAAATTTTAACTTTTTGATGATGTAGTAGAAAGGTTTACATTAATAGCATAATTAAACAGCGGGTTTCATGAATTTATACTAAAAATCAGTTGGGGTAATTTTAAACAGTGAAAACAGAAGAATTTAAATATAATTATTTTCACCCCATTAAACATTTTAAGAAAGAAAATAAATTTCAATTTGCTGCAATTCAGGTAGGAAATTTTTATTTTGCATCAAAATGTCTGGTCATAATAAAACCAATTATTTTCGTCTGCAGGATAAATTGGTTTAAATACTAGATACCCAAAAGAATGCGATAAATTAATTATACTGCATCTGATTTAGCGGAAATGGTCAAGATTAATAGTTTAACGTCATAAATAAACCGATTAGTTTAGAATGTAGACTAAATTGGTCGAAATGCTAGGTTTCCAAGTGAATGCCACACAGTAATTAATCTGGTTTGATTTTGTGGGAATTTTTAAAGCTAATAATCAACACTTAACTTGGCGATAGAACCAATTTATTTAAGCGTGCAAGTTAAATTGGTTTAAACACTAGATTTCCAAATGAATAGGACAAATTAATTAAACTGCTTTGACGTTGTGGGAATATTATTAAAGCTAATAGTCAAGTCTACACTTGACGTGATAATAGAAAATTATTTTTAAAGCTAAATTGGTTTAAATGCTCCATTTTCAAGTGAACGCGACAAATTAATCAAACTGCTTAAGTATGCAAGCTAAATTGGCTCAGATCAATTTCCAAAAATCTATTTTCCCAGATAAAGAAGTGAAAATTCAGACTTGCAAAATGACGAAGGATCGAACCGGGCGCATTATCGAAATTACTTCTGCAGTTAGTGTTTCAGTGGCTAGGAAATGCAGTGTTCTCTCCCTCTGTCTTTCTGTCAAGTCTCTCGGTGGTGTTGGAGCAGTTTCACGGATCACCGGTTGTCAGCGGAACCCATTACGTTCTCCGGTGCTGGTATCCGCAATTAGAATACATATCTCCGAGACGTTCGTTCCCGCGGTCGAAAAATAGTGGTCAGAGGTGAGGGTCGTACGAGACCCGATCATTTCCGCCGTGTGCAATTATGGGCGCCCGTGGCGAGGCATCTCGTTAGCGACAGTTAACTTTTCTTCGGTCGGTTCATTTGAATGGAAATTACGCGCAGTTGCGTGAGCGGCCGCGTACACGCGCCACATCGCCAGGAGCCGATTGGTTCCTACCCCTTCTCTTCTTATATTCTCCTCTCTCACTCTCTCTCTCTCTCTCTCTCTCTACTCTTTGTCTCTGAAGCTGGATAACGGCCTTGTTAGCACCCCACCGCACCGTTCGGCTACCGGAACAACTGTCTTCGCCAAAACTCGGGAACGCTCGGAACTCGCGGAAAAATCGCATTCGAATAATAATTGTAGGTAAGCGATTCTACGTGGAATTAGCGTAATCTGCAGCGAGCTCAATCGAAATCGCGAGCAACGTGGAACGAGTGATCGCACAAAAATCGAATTTGAGCGATTGAAATTTGAGTTTAAGTTTAAGTTTGAGTTTGAGTTTCAATTTGAGTTTGAGTTTGAGTTTGAGTTTGAGTTTGAGTTTGAGTTTGAGTTTGAGTTTGAGTTTGAGTTTGACTTTGAGTTTCAATTTGAGTTTGAGTTTGAGTTTGAGTTTGAGTTTGAGTTTGAGTTTGAGTTTGAGTTTGAGTTTGAGTTTGAGTTTGAGTTTGAGTTTGAGTTTGAGTTTGAGAATTTGTGTCAATGAGCGATTACTTGGCGCAGAATTATTATAATTTGCGAAGACCGGAGCCATACAGATGTAATTTGAATGTTTTATTGCGAGCATCGCATACATCCGCAGGCTATTAGTTAGTGCCTTGTGGGTAGAGAACCTCTATGTTGGTCGTCGGCGAAGGAACTGGTAGAGTTAGCACTTCGATGACATCACATGGACGTAAGGTGCTTACTCGGCCCAATTTTTCGGCGTGACTACTGACCGAAAGTATGGGGCCAAGTTGTCTGGAAGATGTAATCGTCAGGGACAATGGTATACATATATCATTAGTAGACATTTTTTCCTGATCAATGATGAAAAGGCTAGCGCTCTAAGAATGCTAACACGATTCCTACGTTTAAGTACTCGGCAGAGCATGCTTCCGGTTAGAAGAAGAACCCGATGGATCTTAGCAAAATATTCGACGCGTATGTATGTATATTCTTTATGAGTCATTGTACAAGTTGAAGGAACGTTAACAGTCCTCGAAATTGGAGTAGTAGAACTGGAACATCAATTTGTTGAAATACTTTAAATATCTTGGAAACTGGAGAGTGTGGGATAGGTAATAAATTTATCGAAGAGGAAAAGGAAGTGTTTAAAAATGAATGTAAAAATTGTTTAGTCTGTACAGTTCTTCAGACATATCGATCTTTTTCGAGATACTAAAGAATTTTTAAAAAGAGAAGGCGACGAAAGTATCAAAAAGGATAAAAGGAAAAAAACCAAGAACACCGATGAAACAGCGAGAGAAGACAAGAAGCTAAAGGAACAATAGCCAGCTAGGAGGATCATCAATTTTTCAGGAGGCATCAAACACAGATCGTTGCCGAGGATCGTGAAGGAAGCGGCGCGGCGCGACGCGGCGTCGAGTGCACAGAGCGAGTAATTTGCGTGCGGCGATGGCTGGTGAATTACCGATCGCTGGGATAGCTGTAGAGGATCATCGAGAAGAAGAAGAAGAAGAAGAAGAAGAAGATGAAGAAGAAGAAGAGGATTCGCCGCGACCGCGGCCGTAATCTTTTGCTCGGCGTTCGTCGACGATATAGCGACGCGACGGTCCCGCGGAAAAATGCATAGCTCGGCCGGCGACGGTGAAATATCACCGTGACCGACCGAGTCAAATCGACTTATTACGACACCGGAGAGCTCTCGGCACCGCCTAGCCGCACGGAATTGCAAAAACTCGAGGCTACTAATCGTCGATAGCGTCTCCGAGCCGCGGTCAACGACTAGGCACCGTCCCCGCCGTGAACTTGGCCGTACCGGCTAAAGTGGGAGCCCAAGAGAGCTGAAGTTGGAGCTGAAAAGAGCTGAGTGAGTCGGAGAGAGCTAAAGCTGAGATTGAAGAGAGCCGAAGAGAGCTGAAAAGTGTCAAAGTAGGAGCTGAAGAGTACTGGAGGTAGCTAGAACAGGACGTGACAAGAACTGAAGAAAGGTGGGTGGAGAGCAGCTGCCTACCCTCCGATCTCGATGATTTTTTTATCCGGAGCGAAGCAGGAGCTGACGAAATCGTAAATGGGAGCTGAAGAGTGCTGGAGGTAGCTAGAGCAAGAGCTGAAGAGAGCTGAAGAAAGCTGGGTGAACCTGCAGAGCAGCTGCCTACCATCCGAGGTGAAAAGAGCCGAAGGTAGCTAGAGCAGGAGAAGAAGGGACTCGAAGGTAGCCGAAGCAGAGAAGAGGAGAGTTACGTAGCATCGTCCGACGCGCCGAATTAATCTTACTTATTGCCTCGCTTGACCCCCTGCCACCCCGGCCACTGTTCCAACAGGCTCTTCCTGGTAGCAGAGGGCTTCTTCGCTTCGTCTCTCGCAACGCGGCCTTCCCGATCGAACCACGGAAAATTTCTTCTGCTTCTCTAGCTCCTCCACCTCCTCTTCTTCTTCTTCTTCTTCCTTGTTGATTCTCTTCTGTCTTCGTTCCGCCGGTTTTTGCAAACGGAATGACGAAGCGACGCGGATATTGCCACCGCCTCGCCGCGCCGTGCTAGCGAGAACAATATTTTATCAAGCCCCCGCGATCCTAAGCGCGACACGTATCTGGATAATGATCGGACGCTTCTTCCGCGACGGACACCTCGCGATTTGTCCAACGGACACGCTGCTTGCTCGACACGGGGCAAGAAGACTCTCTCTCTGGGTCACGTAACAGGCGGCTTTGTTTGCTGCCACTTGCTATTAGCGTCTGATACTTCTCCTCGGGACTATCAGCGTCGTTTAGATTCTTTTCGCAGGCACGATTGTTGTCGACACTCCCCTCTCCTCGCGGAATGGATTGCTACTTTCCTACGACAATGAATAGATTGCGGATTTTATTTATTGATGACAAAAATTTGTAGAGACAACAGTCTGGTCACTGTCATGCTGTTTCTACTGTGCAAAGGAAAAAATTGGATTGCCCAGAAAGTCCTTTCTTGCTTCAACTATTTTAACTCTTAAAATACTTTTAACCCTAAAAATTGCTGTATCATTCTTCACAATATTGTTTACATTATTAAATATGGTGATATCTAATCCATATACTGCGGATTTTATGCATTTATGAGAAAAATGGACATATACAATTAAAAGCAGTGGACATATATTAAAAAGATTTAACACTAAACCTACCAAACACAAAACATATAAAAGTGAAACACCTTATAGCAGTGAGAAGATTGAATTTACTTAATCTTTGTATGGTTGTTGTGATATTTTGTGCTTAAATGAAGAAGTCAATTCAATCATTTCCTATGAAAGCGTTTTTATAATTTCAATAATTATGAAATAGAAGACCGGTCATTTGACCGTGGTAGGTTTACTGTTATATAAGGACATGGGTGTATTAATTTCAGTTTAATAAGATAATTAAAAGAATAAAGAATTTTTTATTTGGTTCCTGTGTGGCTTGTAATCGTTGCAACTTTTATTTCGCATAAAGATCCGCAGTCCACTATTCAATTACTACACATTTATGTATTGTATTGTATGTATATATCAATTTCATATCCATAAAATTTAAAAAAAAAATCATATACAATGGAATTATTTTAGGTCGGAAGAAATGTTTAATTTTCCAGTTAAAATAGCTCCGACTGCAACGGGTTAATATAACAAATATACTGCCATCGGTGAATTCTTCCAATCTTCCTTGAATGTAAAATTTCACCTGCTCAAGTTTCTCACACTAGCTGCACTTCGAAGCTGTGGAAGAAATGCAAGAAATATTGGGAGCGGGGCGGAGATAATAATTAAAAAGTGGGATCGAGGATTCTTCGCGCTTAATTGTCGGTGAGACTTAGAACGTTCCATGTAATCCATTCGCTCCTCTTCTTCCTTCGTATAAGCATGTAACAGATATTTATGCGAGGACCATATATAGTCCAGTTAATTATACAAATACAATGTTTTACGAGCCAATAAAAATGTGGATTACAGAGACCGAAGTGAAATGGGAATCCGTTTCTTTTATTACGTCCGCTATTATCCCGGTATAATATGCTAACTACTACTACGTTTCAGCGAGATTATTTATTTCGATCACATTTTATAGGTCCGCGAATGCTATATGTATATTATAACTAGACTCCGGATCTTTATGCAAAATAAAAAGTTTGTGCATCAATCGCAAGACACAAGAGCTAAATATGAATTTATATTTTTCACTAATAATTTCGTTGTGGTGAAAATAATATATTAATACTGTTAAAGTCGTTTAATCCCTTTCTCGTTTTAAATTGCACTAACTCAATTTTATGGATTCTAGTTATAACGAGTATACGTACGCAGCTTTTTCTAATTTACAACCTATAACTGCTAACTCGCGCACTTACATATTCAGATCATCCACTGGTGAATCCAGTCCTAGTAGTGACTTGATCTTGTAATTAGACTTCTTCGCATTAAAAGGTATTCGGATGTTTACCGGTGTCGTTGCAACTCTTTAAAAACGTCTATCAGTACATCAAGCCGAATAATAAAGTGTATTCTTGAAGGAAAATATCTTACGAAAATGAAGATATCTTGGTAACCAAGACTGTACCTGTTATTTACGAGCTTACGTTCGTATCAGGAAATTGCATAAGCTGCGAAATTGATGGTTACTATAAATTTCATGTATAACGGGAATGCATAAGATTTTGTTAAAACTGTTTTACGGGGGGCCATTTTGAAAGCCTCCATTTTATTCATGTTTCAGAGACGTTCTGGTCAATCCTGATTCATTTTTATTAAATTATCTTAATGTCAACGACAAAATAGGAGCTTTGAAAAATTACATATTACTAGGATTATCAAGAATAGTTTAAGAAAATTATTTCGAATAAATAAACATTCTTGTGGTGTGATAACACATCGAGTCCAGCCTAGCTGTTACGCAATAAAAACATCAGAAATAATAATAATTCATCTAGCATTAATGGCAGTTTAATTCTCTAATTTTGTTTTACTCCGGTTTCTTGCAGTTGATTCAGAAAATTTTCATTTCGCATAAAGATGTACAGTCTAGTAATAAATAGACAGCGGATTTTATGCATTTATGACAAAAGTGAGTAGGTGTAATGTAAAACAGTAAAAACATTAGTAGAATGTACAAAATACTGTTATATGATTTTCAATCTATTAAAGATATTAACCCTTTACACTCGGAGCTATTTTAACTGGAAAGTTAAACATTTCTTCCGACCTAGAATATTTCCATTCTCTCCGAGTTTTTAAATTTGGTGGATATGAAATTGATATTAATACCTCATACAATACTTACATGTTTAGTAATTGATTAGATACCAACATATTTAATAATGTAAACAATATTTTGAATAATGGTACTGCAATTCGTAGTGGCGCTTCAGAGTCGCCACTCGAGTGCTGAGGGTTAAGAAAGGAAACGAATTTCTATTTCACTCCAGTTTGTTGGAAATCTGGTAAAAAAATTTCATTTCGCATAAATATGTACAGTCTAGTAATAAACGAAGTTTTATTGCAATAATATTATCGTATAATACCTCATCCAATCCATTTAACCCCTTGCCCTACGATTTATTTTACGGTTTCAGTGATTAAAACATTTTTGTAGTTCGCAATTTCCTAAAAAAAAAGAGAAAATTTATATCAATTGTATGCCTATACATGCTGTCCAATAACTGTACATTAACAAAACCAAAATAGAATTTCATCTCGATTTAAAGGAAATTAATAACATACATATTTATTAGACTCTGTTCAGAATCTTCATCACGAGTCTGACACGTTATTGTAGGGCAAGGGGTTAATTCTACTTAAAAAGTCCTGTTCGTTGCAGTAAGAGCAAAAGATCTCTTCTCAAAGATGTCGAGCGTCGAGCCAGCCGTGGATCCCGATGATCCAGGGAGCATCGATCCCCGAGCAGGTCGCAAACACCGTAGAAAAGCCCCGTTGTCGCCATAGAATTCTTATCTCTGGTCAGTTCGCGGGTAGCGGGTCGGGGTCGCGGTAACCGCGAGCATAAATCATCTCTCCGTTCGGAAGCGTTTCGCGCGAGCACTCTATCTCTCTCGACCGGCTAGCAAGCCTGAAGATAGAAAAAGACAGCTCCTCGAGAGAAAAAACAACCAACAGAACCGAGAACAGAGAAAGGAACGAATAAGCAGCGTCGGAGGAGGAGATAGAAAGAGAAAAAAAACGGTAAAATGTCACTGTTCCCTAATTACACGAAGTAACCAGTCCGCGCGCGCGCGCGCGTACACGCGTGCCTGCGTGTGCGCGCGCGTATATGCGTGTAGCGCGGGCCCCCGCGTGGATAGCAGAGCGAAAGAGTACGGCGGTGAAGGAGAAAGAAAAGAGGAAAGAAAACGTTTGTAGAAAGAGAGTGACTCGGAGGGAAAGAGAAGATCTCCCTCGGATGGAGTCGCGGGTACCGCTAGATCTCTCGGCCAATGGGCGGCCGGTTTTGCCGGATCTCGGCCAATCGTCGGGCTGGTTTGACCGGCAAGCAGTAACGACCACCACCAGGCCGGGCCGGTTTATAAAGTCAGCCCGATGCGCCGCCTCGAAGACAGAGCCGTGCCGACAGCCCAGCCATCAGGAGCGGAATTGTTTTTTTTTTTTTTATCATCGTTCGTTCGTTCCCGGTCGTTCTGAACTGCGAACAGAGAAGTGTTTCGTCGCGTGTGATCGACTGATCGGTGAACAACACCTGTCCTCTCACTCTCTGTCCACTGTCATCTTCTTTTATTATCCTCAACGTCCTGTTCTCCTTCTTCTTCTTCTACTTCTTCTTTATTTTCAACTTCGTCGTCTCTTCCTTTCTCACCCTTCGTTCAAGGATCACGAACGGTTGACCAAGTTCGCGGACAAGTGTGACACAACCCCAGTGATTTGAGCAGCTGGTGAGACCGACCGGACTGCCAGTTCGGTGTCAAGTGGATTTACGATCAAGGTACGTGGCCAAACAGTGTTCACTGCACCGACTAGTCAACAGTGTTCAGAGTATTGAACCAGAGGAGGATTGTAATTGTTAGTTGAGAGCTCGAGGCCGACGACGCGGTCGCGAATTAGCTGGAACAGTGATCCGAGAATTGGGGATTGGTGAGGTTGACTCCTAAGTGGACTATTGGTCGCCGGTTGATTTAATTTGTTATCTTGAAACGAGAATCGACTCGTTGAGTGTCCACGTCTTCCAGAAATGGGAGACAGGATTATTTGCTAAGATTTGTTAATTAGTTTTGCCGCTATTCTGTCGAGCATAGCGAAGTTAATTAGGATTTGCAAAATGGAAGAACGTCGAGAGAGTACTTGCAGTATCTTGACTTTTCTACCTTCATTTCGTTAAATAAATTACTTTTATTCTGTGGAAGTACTGATGCTATTTTTGGGCACTCAAATTGTTACAGGTGAATGTACGAGTATGTATTATAACATCAAAAGAGTTGAGAAACATTGTTGTGCTGTTTTTAATTGATTAAGAAGATATTTTTATTGACTACTGCTTCTTGCAATTAGTGTAGAGAATTTTCATCTTGCACAAAAATCTTCAGTCTGTATACTACAACAAAAATTGCACAGGTTCTAAATAATCTCGATCTTGTCATTTTTAAAGAGAAGTATATTATATAATTAATTTTTAATGCTCGGTACATTTAAATGTCAAAATCTAAATAAACTCAATCTTGTCATTTTTAAAGAGAAGTATATTGTATAACTAATTTTTACCGCTCGGTACGTTTAATGTCAAAATTGATTTCTATTTACCAATTCAGTAGAAGGGAACATTGAATGCATTAATTGAGTTGTTGAATTTTTAATGTACATTTTAAAAGTCCACTTAAGGGTCAATTTTTTAAAGTTGGAACCATCGAACCGATATGATGAATTCTATACTTTTATAGATATTCGATTGGATTTGAGAAAATTGAGATGTCGTCGAAAGTTTAAATAATTCTCGTTTTCTTAAGGCTGCTAAGATTAAAAAATTGATAAATATATATATTCGATGAAAGAGTAGTCTCATCGTCATGTGTTAATTCAGAATTGAAGAGATTATGGATGACATACCATTATATTTTCTATGGTATAAATTCACCATTATTTTCTATAGTGAATTGAATGAAAATTTTTATTTCGCTCAATTCACAAAAATCTCAGAAAACAATCTCCGGAAACAGTTCCCTAGAAATAAAGCAGTCTCAGAGACTCGCGAATCGAACGTCTGGAAACTAGCTTGGATCTCTGAAAGATTTCAAAGATCTAAGAGATCCGAAGGATATGGAGGATGCCGGAGCCCGTAAATCTGCGGATTTGTCACGGGACTTACGGTAGATCGATCTCGGCCTGGGGGCAGCACGTTTGAGAGGCGTGTATCCGCGAGTGTTTATGATCGATCGGCGGCTGGTCGTTCGAATAAAAGTCCTCGGCGATCGGTGCATAGTGCATACCTCGTGGCCGCCATTCCCACGGTGAGAGAGAGCGCCGAGGTTCCGAGGTTCGTTCAAAGTCAGGGCCGTAGCCGCGTTGAGCAACGGGTGAAGGTCCGTAACATCGCTCGCGCGCGCGTAAAACCGAAACGCGTTTACTCGGAACTGGACGTCGATGCAAACGTGCTTCTCTAGCTTCTGGATCCTAACTCCACCTGAGTGTAATAGACGAGATATAATGCCGAACAATTCCGTGGAGCGTAACGTTTCGTTCGTATTCGAAGTGGACAGTCAATTTCGTGGACGACGCCCGCCGAATATTTATGCTGGTACCGCGTGTTTCGAGAGTCCGTCGACCTGTGCCACTTATCGTTAGCGAGGTTCGCTGTCAATCTGTCAGAGCAAATCCAAAACTAATACATAACTTAATCCTTCCCAATTATCCGTAGAAACTCGTACAACGTCCATTTCCACTAAACTATATTACGTTGCAAGAATACCGAGAATATTTCTATCCAAATTTTTAACCATTTTTCTTATAATATATACACGAAGAAAATAAATTTGTTGAATAATTCACCACGGATATTTACACTCTCGATAATCATAAATTAAAATTATTGGGTCATTTTGGTAGTAGTAATTTAAAGACATCTAAAATTTGTAATAATCTCATCTATTCAATTTTGCTATAAATGCATAAAATCCGCAGTATTCGTTACGGCTCCATACGCGTTCATAATAGCAGTAGCTCAATGGAAATCCTCATCTGGTTACGATCTGTTTAGAATCGATGAACAGGATTTGTGTTTTGCTTGGAGATCGATCCACTGACCACCTCCGCGCCTCGACGACCTTCCTCTAATTTGCCATGGCTAATGACTATTTAGTCTAGAGTCAATCTAGACCATTAGTCTAGAGACTGATCTCTTCGGTCCGATATGAGTGTGTTTAAAGGATGATGGCAAAAAAACGAAACGCTGAAAAGCGAAAGCCGAATCTCGCGGACAGGTGGCCGTCGCAAAGAGCCGCACGGATAGAACTCGGTGAGTTCAATGCCAGGGAAGCGGAACGCCATACTCGAGACTGGGCTCTCTTTCTCTCTCCATCTCTCTCGCTCGCTCTCTGACGATTACGTGTCGCCGTTCGATAACTCGTTCTCCAAATAATTGCTTCGTTTCAGCATCTCGCTCGTTTCGGAATTGTGTTCGTTTCAATTACTCGAGTCTGATATCGTTGTTACGACCTCGTATTAGTCGAATTGCTATGAATTTTTTCTTTAATGAAAAAGCAGAATAGCGTACCTCTGTAAACGGAAACGAAACAAGTCTTGCTTCTTCTTTAACAACGTCAAAGGGGGTAATTAAAGTGTGTTACTCGATTCTAACAAGCTCGCGGAAGACATCGTTTAACTATGTTACACAAATTGCGATCGCCATTAAAAACGGATTAACAAGCCCCCGATTGTTAAGCAGACTTTTAGCAGCCCGGTTAAAAACCGGTGATAAAATTCGTATAAAGTCGGAACAGCTGATATAACATTTAATGAAACGTAAATAGAAATCTTAGTAATGCTTGTTGACCATTTTTTTTTTAAATCTGTAAACTCGCATAATCCGCAGCAAGATACGATTGACAAGCTGGCAACCGGTTCGCGATCATCGCCATAAAGGCTGACAAAACGCGTCCATTACAAAGTCACGAGAGGCGTTCATTGTTTCACAGCGAGTTCGAACTCGCTCTCCTTTTGCAAAAATCTGTGAACTCGCATAATCTGCAGCAAGATTGACAAGTTGAAGCTTTACTGGAACCATCGAGAGTAACCGGTTCGCGATCGTCGCCATAAAGGCTGACAAAATCGTGTACATTATCACAAAGTAACGAGAGGCATTCATTGTTTCACAGCAATTCCGAACTCTCTCTCGATTTGCAAAAATCTGTGAACTTGCATAATCTGCAGCAAGATTGACAAGTTGATGCTTTACTGGAACCATCGAGAGTAACCGGTTCGCGATCGTCGCCATAAAGGCTAAGAAAATCGTGTCGATTATTCGTCATTGAACACGAGAGGCGTTCATTGTTTAACAGCAATTTCGAACTAGCTTACCATTTTGAAAAAATCTATAAACGCGCATAATCTGCGGCAAGATACGATTGACAATAAGTTGAAGGTTGAGTGGAAGCATCGAGAGCAACCGGTTCGCGGTCGTTTCCATAAAGGCTGACAAAATCGCGTCCATTATTCGTCGTTGAACGAGACGAGAGGCGTTCATTGTTTCGCGAGCGGCAATTTCGTCGAGCACCGGGGCAATTCCGTCGGATTACTCGGGCGAACCTCGATGGCTTAGGCTATTTTGATCGCGTTAACTGAAAAAGGGCAGAGCAGCGAGAGCATTCCGCGCGCGCGAGCGCAAAGTAGCGCGCGTTAATAAGCGATCGTGGCGCGGCGCGTCGTTTTCCTGGAAATTATTCGAGCGAGCAGCACTTTGCGGCTGTCACGGTGCCGGAGAAAACGCGTCCGCTGGAAAAAGAAGCCTTCTCTCGCTAGGAGTCTTCCATTAAGCACGCAGGCCATTAAATCATCGCGCTGAGCCTTCGTATATATTTAATCGCGCGTCTAGTTCCTCCGGTGTGTGCGTGTCACGCACGCCCTACGCAGCGTGAAAAGACTCTGATTAAATCTGGGAACTGCCAAGGAAAAAAGGGGGAAAAAGACGTGGAAGATAGACAGACCCCGTGTGGATGCGAGCCTTCTCTCTCTCTCTCCCTCTTTCTTAGGGTACATTTCTCTTTTTCTCGCTTAGGGTACATAAAAGATGAACGCTCGGGTAGGTATAATGTTACACGAGCGCAAGTCTGCGCACCGGTGAATTTTATACATCGCAATTTGAGGGCCCGGCAAAAAGCCGATTCCGATCGGTTCGACGGTCGTTAACGTCCTGAGACCATAAAGCGCCGGGGAAAAAACCGGACGATGGATCAATTATTGACCGCGGGATCTTCCCGAGATTCCTGCAGATCGGGGATCCACGATCTTGGGAGATCCGTCGTGTCCAGTATCCGTCGGCTTCGTCTTGCAGCGACCAAATATTATTTGGAATAGTACATTTATGTTTTAGATGGTACTCTGGAAATAGAATATTTTTTTGACGAGGAAACCGTCTTTAAAATAATAATGCTTTGTTCGGAGGGTATTGAAAGTAGCGAGACTTATGTTCGATACATTTTGTTTGCTTGTTAATAAATAATTTATCTGCGACTCCAGTGCGGACGATCCTAATGTCGCCAAGATGGCGTCATTGGTGCTCCAAGCGTTAAAATGGAGAATAATTCGTGTCGAGCAACCTTGAAAAGCGAATTGTCTCGTCGTTTGAAGATCGTTAATGTTTCCCATTTGGTTCAGCATCGAGCAGGATGTTAACGTTCGCGAGATCTTGTCCTCGAACGATATGAACGAGAGAAGAAGGGCACGCAAGTGCTCGAAGAGAACGGCAAGGGGCTGAAGGTACTATTCCAGGGCTTGCTAGAAACCCACCGCTCCGTGACGAGAGCCCTCTTCTTCTTCAACGCCGCCACCATCATCATCATCATCACCATCATCATCAACCTCATCATCATCAGCCGCGCGATCGTCATCGTCATCGTCATCGTTTCTCTCCTATGCTTTTCTTCGAACAAGCCGGGCTTTAGGCTTTATCGCCGGCTTGCATCGACTATAGGGGAGCGAGGTTGAACGAACTTAAAAATTCTAATTGAAAAACCTGGGGAACACTGTTTTCCCAAGGGAAAAAAACCCTTTGGGTGTCGTGGAATTTTTCTTTGTGGTAACAAAATTGCACCCGATCTAGCAGTCTCTGTTCCTCGGGCTAATTTCGCATTAAATTAAATAATTGAACTATTTCAAATGAAATTATTAATAGAATCACTTTAGATTGAATAATTTACTGATCTTCTAATTTTAAGAAATATAATACATTTTCAAGAAGTAACCATGACTTGTAGGTGTCTCTTCCTCAAGGTTACTGATCTTCTACTTTTAAAAAATACAATGCATTTTCAAGAAGTGACCATGACTGCTAGGCGTCTCTCCTCCAAGGTCTGGGTTAGGTTAGAACCTCGCATTAAATTGAATAACTGATCGAGTTACTTCAAATGGGATTTCATTATGGGTTGATTTAGTTCAGACTAGGTTGAATTATTGATTGGACTATATCAAACGACTGTATCCTACTTAGAGATGTCCTGGGCCAGGAGCGTCGTATCCGGCGTCAAACTCTGCTGACTCTCGGTTCTCCGATGTTCTCCAGTCTCTCTCCTTCTTTCCTCTCTTATCCTCTCTTTTTCCTCGGACTCTCAGCCACGACCTGCCCCACTATCTCTCGTCCGAGGATCTTCCAGGCGCCGCCTGGCCGTTGACCCCGAGCGAGCCTACGGCCCTGACCAACACTCCGCGAACGCTTCTTCCATCTTCAACAAGCTAGCTCTGCCCTCCTAGATGACTGCTCGCTCCCGGGAACTCCGCGGTATTTTATCCGCCGGAATCTTTTCCGTTAATTAACATTTCTGACGCTATTTCTCTCTCCTTCTCTTCACTCGCTAACGCGTCCACGGGAGAAGTTAAAAGAACTCGCAGCTAGCGATGACCTCGGGTCCATTCATTCGGTTATTATTAGACCGCGGCTCTGTATGGAAAATAAAAATTGTCTACATCAGTTGCGAGAAACAGAAAACGTAAAATGTTTTTTTTTTCGTGATGATAATAAATTGAAAATAATGTATCGACGTTCTCAAATTCTTTTAATTTCTCTGCTATTTTAATTTGCATGTCTAGTTATTATTTACTTGAGGATTTAGTTATTGGGGCCTTAAATAATAATAAAATTAATGTATTAATATTTTTAAAGACATTGGGCCTCCACATAAGGTAACTATCTACGAAATTTTCAAGAAAAGTTTGATCGCTCAAATACGTAGGTTCAGGTGGCAATTAACATGTTACTGCTCGAACAACTTAGCCACCATTTTTGCAACGGTACAATCAAGGATGTTCAGCAATTCAGCACCATTCACAGTTTCATTTATCGATTACTTATCGATTGTCTGGGTTAAGTGGCTCTGGTTTTTGATACTCTGGGTCGAAATGTACTCGGATTAATTGCCGACGGTTTCTCGAGCGAGAATTTCGGAACCACCGAGTGATTCGAAGAGAGAGGATGATGACAATCTCCTCTGGCAAGTAACTGCGATCGCCTTTCGTTGATCGTGGCCGGTGCCGCACACGGCGAACGCGTATGTAGACCGCATAACGGACATCGCATTCACCGAGTGACATCCGTGGAATCTCGTAATAAATGACTCGTCCACCGACGATAAACGATTCCTCATCCCCGAACAATGAACGCCGAACGTGGTCACCCGATTACGGTCCGCGGAAATTGCCGGTTGTCCAGAGAGCGGTCGCTCGCGAACCGATTTTGCAAGTGTCTTCGCGCGCTATGCATGCAATCTTAACGTGACTTACAAATTCTGAAATTTCCAAATTTTTTATTGACGCTTTAGGTACCTACCTTAATAAATAATCCTGCAAATTGTTTAGATGAATATAATGTAACGACACCTTCTGGAATTACAATTGAACACCAAACCTACCGAGCACTGAAATCGATTAAAATGTTGACAAGACTGTATTTACTTTGGATTGGTATGCAATAATTTTTATTATATGTAGTATGTGCTGAAATTAAAGAAATTTATTGAAACATTTCCCATGGAAGTAGCTGCAAATAATTTTTATAGTTTTCAAATAAAAAATACGGAACCGGTCAGTTGATCGGCAGTGGTAGGTTTAGCGATGAAAGAAAATTATCCCCTTTTAGTAATTTAGTTACTAAGTTTACTAAAAAGTCCAATAGGCTGTTCTAATATTTCATAATTTTGTTATAAATAACAATTTCCATTTTCTTTTATTCGTACACGAAGGTATTTCGCCAGTGGATAATGAATTGAAATTTATGAAATTAGATAATGAATTTAAACAGAATTACGACAGTTCTAATTACAAGTAATTACTAGACTGTGGATTTTATGCATTTATGATAAAAATGGCTACGCACAATTTAAAGCAGTCATCATATTAAAAAGATTCAAGGACATCAGTGTATATTAGTTTCAGTTTAATAAGATAATTAACAGAAGAAAAATTTTTTTATTTGCTACCTGTGTCTTGCAAACAATGCAAACATGTTTTATTTTGCATAAAGATCGGTAGTCTAGTAATTACGCACGAATCGAAAAGACAAAATACATGTGCCTGCACGCCTAATCGAAATGACCGTGAGATCCATTTAATTCGTACAGCTTTGGATTTGATGGGGCTCGGCGGAAATTGATGGGCGTTTTCCCGTGTTTTCCCGTGTTTTGTTTGAAGGAGAGGGAATTGTTATACCGGTGGGGAGGGGATTGTTGAACCGAGAGCCGACACGATCGCGGAAGACGAGTCCGCCTCGCGTCAAAGGCATTTAAGGTGTCTTATTATGGCTAACGATATCCTCGAACGCGCACCGCCTATTATCTCTTCCGCCCTTAATCAGTAACGCTCAATTTCTAGCTCGTAATTTGCGCGAGGATCGTGTGTGCGAGAGAGCATGTTAGTATATGTTACAGTCGTATGTGTACAACTACCACTGGCAAACAGGGAGGAGGCAGAAAAGTGAAAAGGAAGAGAACCGAAGGAGAAAACCAATTACTCGGGGCAAAACAATTACCCTTTTGGTCGTCGAACGATCGCACGAAAGGTCGTGTTGCTTTTCACCCCCATCGGAATTCTCATCTTTCAATTATTTCTTAATAAACCCCCCGTGTGTAAACACGACACGCCCTACCAACAAAACGTACTCGATCGAGAATGGTCGAACTTTGATATCGAGACTGCTCGAATTTCCGGTAAAAACAGATCATTCAATTAACTTTGTGTACACCGTAGAAGTTTGCTCGTTTATTAAGCGATCTCACACAAGATTCGATTCAGTGGTAGACGTGGCTCGCAAATTGAAGTTACAGATTCAATATAATTAATCCAGAAAATTAGTTGTAAATGTTTAAGTAACCATGAATGTTTGAATTTTGAGAAAACAACGGATGAAATTATGCAGTCTGACGATTCAATCTTACCGAACGTCGTGGAATATTGTAGCCACCGTTGTGAGGGTTGAAAAGAATCATACATATAATTAACAATTGTAAGACGTATAAATTGCTACCAGCTTCATCAAATAAATATTACGGAACGTCGTAAAAAATTTTAGGCACTGTTGTGGGGACTACAAAGAATTCTAACAATTGTCAGACGTACAAATTGCTACTTCATCAAATAAAATTACAATATTCTTAAACGTCACAGAAAATTGTAGACAGCACCATAACGACTAAAAAGAATGATAATTAACAATTGTGATACGTACAGAAAAAGAAGAAGTTCCTAGGCATCTTCAAATTATAAATAAAATTACAATATTCCTGAACGTGGTAGAAAATTGTACACATTCCAACTAGCTCCGCCAGAGTAAAAATAAAATATTCATGAACGTCACAGAAGATTGTTGACATTGTCACAATTACAGAAGACCGTCACTAGACAGCGGATTTTTATGCATTTATGAAGAAATTGTCTAGGCGAAATATAAAACAGTGAAAAATTAGAAAAATCGAAAAATGGTGTGATGTTGTTTTCAGTGTAAAAAACAACTATTAGGGAATGAAATGAATTATTATTTAACTCCTGCAACCCACAATCGCTGCTGAACAATTTCATTTGGCCAAAAGATCCGCAGTCTAATCATTACCAATTACAAGAAGAAGTTACTGGAAAAATCCGATAAAATTTGATTGCCATCATCCGCCGTCGAATTCCGACGGCTCGATCATTAAAGCTTTGTTACGTAAATCGTGTAACAAGCATCCTGTAAAATTACGTAGTCTAATTCGCCAGTCATCGGCATAAATGAAAGGAAAGCACGTTGGTCGGATGCCTACGATCGATTCGACGAAAATAGAGAATGGAACATCATCAATCTAACAAGCTAGAGCCACTAGAAAAAAGGAAGCTGGGAACGTCTTCCGGAGTTTCGATAAAGAATCGAACATAAAATGCGACGTTCGCTCGCGCGAGAATCGATGTCCGGTCGTCGTCGTCGAGAGGTGTTCGAGAGTGTAGGTGTGTCAGGTGTGTTCCCAGGGCGAACGAACTCGAGGATGGAGCTCGAAACAGGTGGCAGTGGGGGTTGGGGGGGGGGGGGATAGAGGCGACAGGAGCTCATTATCGAACACTTAGCACGTTTTAAAGCTACTTCCTGGGCATACCGCACAGGCGGATCTCGGATTCATGCGCGGGGTTTAATGATTCCGACTTATCGGCGTGTTTCCTCGCGATTAGAGTGGAACGCGATCCCGGGTTAGCCTGCCGACAGCCGAGGGAGAACGAGACTAAACCTGAGCGGCTATATTGTGTATATGTATTCCGTCTGCCAGCGCAGCGCGCCGAAACGAAATTACTCTTTGTGATTCGAGCCGATCGGTCGTTTAGATTCCCAAGCGAATTCCCCGGCGAAGTACGCGAGATGAAATTGCCTTAATAAATTCAAATCTCTCTATTACGAAATAAAACGTCGGGGAAATCGCGCGCACCCAGCACACCGTCAAGCTCGTGGGAATTTTATGGGAATCTAGCGATCTCTGGGAACCGAAAGAGGACACGAAGAGGACGCTGCTTGGTTAGCATATTTTCTGTGGAATTCATCCGAGGCGCCAGGATGCGATTCGTCTTAGCTATATTAACCCTTAGCGGTCAGAGCTATTTTAAATAAAAAACGAAAGATTTTTCCATTCCAGAATATTTTCTTTCTATACAATTTTTTTTTCATTTTTTGCATATGAAACTGATTTAAGTCTAGTAATTTATTAAATACGAACAAAAATAATAATGTGAACAATATGTTTAAAAATGGCATAGCAATTTTCAGTGGCGCCTCAGAGTCGCCATCCGAGTTCTAAGGGTTAACACTACCGAGCACTAAAAATACTACGCGTATTGCCGTATAAATATATCACAATCGTATTTATTTGGATTTGATACGATTGTTATTACCGTGTTATTAACGTGTGCTTAAATATATAATCATTAGACAGCGGATTTTATGCATTTATGACAAAAACGAGTAGCTGTAATTTAAAACGGTAAAAACATTAAGACGATTTCAGAACATCCATATGTTATTTTTAATTTATTATAATTTTTAATGATGCAAAGAAATTTTTATACTATTTCTGCATCTTGTAATTGATGAAGAAAATGTCTATTTTGCATAAAGATCCGTAGTCTAGTAATCACCAGCATTAATATGTATATTCAAATTAAGTTGTTTTCAATCTTTTTTTTTCCCAAGATTTGAGTAATCGGCAGCTCGAATTTGTCATGTTTGACTGCTTATAACTCGATAACTGTCCATTATTGAACTTTGTGCCCATTACATCTTTTGTTCAGTTGACCATAAGCTACAGCATATAAAAAATCCAACTCATTTAACCGGGATAGATTTTCCATATGATTTGTGCGGGGTCCTTTATAGAATTTATAAATACTGTTACATCATTTTCAACCTATTAAACATATTACGAAAGAAAATAAATTTCTATTTCACTCCAGTTTGTTGTAACTCGGGTAAAAAATTTTTATTTCGCATAAAGATCCGCTGTCGAATAATGATTTCCAATGGGAGCATCGTTATCAATTCAATAATCGTAAAACACAAAATCTGGAAACGGTCATTTGACCAGTAATTCTAGGTTTAGCGTTAACATCTACGTTACCGCGGTTTGGTTCGATGTCTATCTCCAATGTGAAAATATTTTATCAAATGCGAAATATTTCTTCTTCGCGAAATATTCAACCAATTTTACCGAAAAAAATTATGGAATCTTAAAAAGATCCTCGAGAAGGATCGAAAGGCCGACTGTGTCGATCGCGATCGATCCTCGCTTTTCAATTAGCTCCAAACCGGTGAGCTCGAGGTTGCAAAGGGCAGTGGCCGATCGGTTAAACCGGTGGTAATGAACCAGGGTCGAATAGTCGATCCCGATCGACTGGATCGAGCGAAAGGCAGTCGGATTCTGTATCCTGTAATAATCAGGAATCCGGCAGTCGAAGGGTTCCATGAAATCGTGGATCGGCCTGGATCCTGGAGAGTCGAAGATGCGATCCGAAGATCGGCGTCGCTTGCAAATTGATCGATTAACGGTACGACGATCGACTCTAGCGCGCGCGCGCGCGTGAGGATCCAGGTCGAGCTTCTCTCGAGATACGCGATCGAGATCGAACGACCGTGATCGAGACCTCGTGGACCAAGGTACATATATACACGTCGGTCGTTGCCGGGACCCGCCTCGTAATCGGTATTACGATCTCGTTGTCGCGAGTTACGCTGCCAGGTGACCGAGATGCTCTCTCTCGTGACGACGACGAGCTGGTTCGCGCCGATTCTCGATCCTTGATCGTGCAACTTTTCGATCGTGCTCTGAATGCCTGAACGGTTCTAGCCAAGATCTATCGATCTATCGAGGCTCTGAAGAATTTATGCCTTTTTTTCAAGAAATAATGTTATTTATTTCTTGATTTTTCTACGTGAATTTATTAGAAAATAGAACAAGAAAGCGAGCTAATAAAAACTTGGTAAAATAGCAGGGGTCTGCGAAAACCCAAAATATCGGGACGGGTCGGGAACACGACATTTTTTCGCAATCGTGACGGGTACCCGAAAATTTCGAGATTCTCGAAGTAATCGGGATTCTCGAAACAATCGGGATTCTTGAAATATTCGGGATTCTCGAAAGAATCGGGATTTCCGAAAATTCCGAGAATCCACTAAGAAATAAATATATTCATGGTTTCGGATTTTTTATTCTAGCTGTTTTCGGCAAATTATGTTATTTTACTTTTTCCTTATTTAATTTATTATCCATCACGAATTCTTTTCAAGTGCGTCATATGTCATATTCTCGAAATTTTTGGGAATCTTGACATTTTCCGGGAAACCCGATTCGTTCGGGAATCTCGAATTTTCGCGAACCCGAATCGACCCAACTTGACCTCTTCCCGACTTGTCTCGACCATCGAGTTCCCGATAATTCAGGTTCTCGCACACCTCTAGAAAATAGTATAATGATAGAAAGGTCATATGATCTAGATGATTATTAACTAATGAAAGTGCAGTAAATCAATATTTGTCTGTTTGGTCCAACACCACGGTTGTAATTGTCATTAAATTAAATAATTATGTGTAACAAAATAATTATATTACTGTGTTTTATCGAACGTTTACTTAATCTAATCTAATTACTTCCTCATTGTACAATGAACCGCATCGCATTAATTCACACATGGCGGAATTGAGCAATTCCAGCAACCATCCCGAAGAGTTTTGAGTTTGAGGAAGTTCGGCCGGACAGTTCCAGAGAAAACGTTCGTGTGATTCAAAACTTTTAGCCGGTAGTGTATAAGTGGTTCGAAACCGTTGCCAGCAGCCCGTTAGAAGGCCGACCATCGAAACCGTGTCGTTCGCGGAAGGAAGGCCGGAAAAAAGACACCCGGTTCCTGCTCAGCGATCACGCTTGTTCATTAACCGCAAGCGGAGCACTGTGCTAGGAAGAAGGAACGTTTATTAGAGGCTCGGACGAGACGAATTATTCGACCAACAACAGCCATTTCGGTCCCGGTGACTCCTCGCTTCGGCTACACCTTGGAGAAAAGTTTCAGTGAAACGTGAAATTCACTGTGGCTAGGAACACAAAGAAATAATTAACCGCTGCGCCGGCGCGGCGCGGCGCGGCGTGGCGTTCTTTGAACCACGATATGGACTAACGCAAACATTTCGGATTCGATCGCATTCCGGGCGGACAATTTTCTCGAAAACGTGTCCTTGAGAACTCTCTCGATAAGACTTCTGTTCATAAAGACTTTACAATTTTCAATATTGATGCGATTGTGTTCGAGGACGATCTATGATCCAAATCTTAAAATAGTTGCATCAAAATAAGTTAAGTAATTATCAGCATAAATTGTATATTCGAATTAAGTTGTTTTTAACCCCTTGCACTATAATACCGAGTCGGACTCGTGACGAAGATTTCGAAGATAGTCTACTAAATATTCATGCTACTAATTTCCTTGAAACTTTTAATTGAAACAAAATTATATTTTCTTATTGTTGATACCATCGCAGACTGCATAGGTATAAATTACATACAAACTTCTTTCTTTCCTATGAAATTAGAAACGACAAATAAGTTCTAATCACTGCAACCGTAAAATGAATCGTAGTGCAAGGGGTTAATCACCAGCATGAATTTAATTTTTTCCTCAGTTGTGCTGCTGTAAACCGATTCGTCGCTTCCGCCATTTTGATGTTTGGTCACAATCGTTTAATAATAACAAACCACTTATAGGAAAAAAGTTCGATTTTCCGTAATAAAGTAAATGCTCAATCTTACAATTAGTCCGGGGTCGTGGGCACGATCCCTGTCCAGTGCCTACCCACTCCACTGCCTGTCAACGCCGCCAATTCGGACGAAATCGGCGACAAAATCAAAGAACTTTCGATAGAAATGAGACAGACCGATGAAATTTTTTTCAATTGAAGCTGAAACTTTGTAGAATATGGGAAAAATAGGGAGATTATGGTACAAACGTTTTTTAACCTTGATAAAATTCGTTAAACTTGTACAATTCCAAGAAAATTGTGGTTTCTCAATCACCACGCGCGGAAAAAATTTTTTTAATACATGCTAAACATCATTTCCCGTAGATTTTTTCACGCTGATTTCAAATCTGGTTTCAAAATTTGTCTACGACATCAGGATTTTGCAAAAAATCTACTTTTGTGACAGAAAACTAATGAAATCATTTTTTCGTAGAAATGATTTGATAACACATGAGTTTGCAGGTATATCATATTTTCATATATGGAACACAATAAAAATAATAATAATTAAGTATTTTAACGTTTTGAGTTACTCACGAAACATGAAGCACAACTGCATTATGCGATCCTAAATTAATATCGCGGACAGGAAACAGCATTCTCAAGAATAACTTTTCTGGCACGTATGTCGGAAATTTTGTTAATCATCTGTAACCGAATGCTTTTCTTAGACATTTAACTAGCCGCTTCACTCAAGTCTAATTGAATCGCAAATGAAGTAATAAAAATGCAAAATTTGCCTTCGCGTGTCGTCTTGCTTTAAGGGAAGGAGGCTTCCTGTACGAAGAGGCCGAATTCATATCAAAAGTATCGTTGCTGTGCTCCTACGGGCTGTAACTCCGTTAATTTGCAAAATTCAAGTCCAATTCTTTGAGAACATATTTTTCAGATGTTAAGTTGTTTATTTAAACATATGCTATGTATAGCATATGTTAAATGTATGATAAATTATAAATTATGCTTCACATGTAGAGTAAATACGGGCCAAATTATATCGTGTTTGGTCTTGTTCTAATCAGGAAAATGTCAGAAACAAGCCAGTCAAAGTCCCATAAAAAATAATGAAAAATAAAGCATTTTTAATTGGCATTACATTGTGAGAACACGCGGGCCTTTAAACTGTGTCGGCGACGGCGACACGATTCGGTCACGCGATCCGTATTTCATTCTGTCCTTCTCTATGTTCGGCTCTCCATTCAAAATCTTGCTCGGCGCGGTCGGCGCGATATCTAGACGCAGTCATAAATCAAAAAGCATGTCCGGGCACGATAGTTGTCCGTGAAAAACACGGCTGTTGGACAAGAATCGAGCGTTTACTGTAAATTGTTTTCAATCACCAGCATAAATGTATTAAAATTAAGTTAAAGACACAAAATGTTTTTGAAAACATCGCAAACCCCGAATGAAACGTAAAAATGAAATGAAAAAATTTCTCTCGACTCTAAAAAGTCGCGTAACCGTGCGCGAAACGTGTTAACCCTTAGCACTCGGATGGCGACTCTGAGGCGCCACTGAAAATTGCTATGCCATTTTTAAACATATTGTTCACATTATTATTTTTGTTCGTATTTAATAAATTACTAGACAATTACATATTAAATGAGATATTAAATCAGTTTCATATGCAAAAAATGAAAAAAAGAATTGTATAGAAAGAAAATATTCTGGAATGGAAAAATCTTTCGTTTTTTATTTAAAATAGCTCCGACCGCTAAGGGTTAAAAAGAAACCTCGCAGAAAGCGAGGCGCAGATTTTTCCCAAAGATGATACCGAAAGGACGAACGGAAACTGTGCGAGGTGGAGATCGCGAGTGTCATCCGATCTTTCCGAGAAGCCATCAGACAAAAATCGTGCGGTCTCTCGTCGTCGGTCGTGGGTTCTTCCGTATTCGGTTTATCCGTGGATCGACTGGCGCAGCCCATAAACGGCGGATCAGGGAGGAGGGACAGAGAGATGGAAAGAGAAGGGTTAACGGTAGGGAGCCCTCGCGGTGCAACTGCAAACTGCAACTGCAACTGCAACTGGCTGCAGCGCGTGCAGATATCGCTCGGCGCGTGCATCGGTGAGCCGAGCCGAACGGTAACCGCGTTTTTGCGGAATTACCGGCGTCGTCGATCTCCGATAAAGGCGAGTTACGATCGCGGGGGCCGCGTGGGTGCATAAATGCCACGACTGCGCCGCGCCGCGCCGAGTTCTCTTTATTGCTACAACCTCCAGGCGCAGTTATACGCGCAGATTGATAACTCCGTTGCGGCTTAACGATGCACACTCACGAGCAGCCGAAAACTGCCTCTCTAACGATCCTCGTTGCACGTCCCAAAAGACATTTCCTGAAGATCTGTTCGCGTAGGATGTCCCAAATGTTTCTTCTCGATTGTTGGTGCACGAATCCGACGATTTATACGTGTGGTATAGGATTTGTGTCCATTGAACGTCCCATTTGCATCGTGAGGAAGAATAATGCTCCGATCACCAATACTCTCGGTTAAACTTTCGCTCAGGGGACCAAAAATTTTCAACTTTTCTGAATGTTATAATACACAAATCGACGGAAAAATTATGAAATTTTCAATTCTAGTGCGCGGAATCCAAAATCTAACCCTGACCCTATGTCTGGAAACCAATGTGGCAGCGTTCTAACCTCCCAAACGCGTTTGAAATCGAGCAACTTTACTCGTGTATAACGTTTAAACGAGCGAACTCCGCACACTGAAACTTGGGTTCCGCGCAGTGGAATTGAAAATTTTATCATTTTTTCGTCGAATTGTATGATATTACATTCAGAGAAGTTGAAAATTTTTGGTTCCCTGAGTGAAAGTTCAGACATATTCTCATTTATAAATAGAACAATTTCCAGTAAAAATTCAATATCAACCAAAACTGTATATATCCTGTTTATGTATAAGGTGAAATATATTTGTTGTTCAAACAAGTCCAATTATAGTCCATGATAATTTAGTTATCTAGACTTAACGATCGATGCACGCGAAACGTCCAAAAATGTCACCCCACATCAATTGCCGCACGTGTTACTCTCTAAAAGTCTTTCCCCAATGATTTACACGCGCAAACGAACCAAAAAGTTTTTACCCCGTGATTCATGCACGCGGAGCATCCGAAGAGTCTCCATAGTATTAATCCTCGGACGGTCAATGTTTTTGCCGGTTTTACAGCTGCACCGTAACGACGCACATTCTCGGTCCGAACGTCCAAAAGCTCTCCCTCTAACGAACTATGCGCGAAGTACGTTCTAAAAGTCCTCCTTTAATGATCTATACAGGCAGATCAAGTCTTTCCCTAGCGATTCATACGTTCAGAATGTCCAAAGGGTCTCTCTGCATTAGTTCTTGGACGGTTTTATAACTCTACCGAAGCATAACGACGCCATACTTGCTAATCGAAACAACCAAAGGGTATGTTTTTAATGGTTCGTGCACCTAAGTACGTTCCGAAGGTCTTTCTTTAATGATCTAGACCGGTGTTTCCCAACATTTCTTGTGCCATGCTCCACCTAAGCCGTTCTAAAATTCTTATGCCACCTATATGTAACATGTACATAAATTTTTAATATTCAAAAATTGAACTGTTCACTGAAGAAACTTAAATGATACAGTAAAGTCACGATCTAGCTCGCATCGACTGTTCCGAGCAGGGACATAGATCGTGTAGGGAAACTATTCTTTTTACCATATTCTACTTACAAAGGATGCCGAACGCAGAAAAGGACAGCATGTAAACACGGACTGGTGTCGGTGAGACAATACTAGTGCAATAATGAAACTTCTTTATTGTTTACTTATTTTTAATGAAATTTTACATACGCATATATTTGCGACATTTTTTTGATTAAAATTACACCAAACAAGATACTATTTCGCCCACACGCTATTTTCTTCTATGTCCTAAAGTTAGTCCATACCGTCAATTAAACTACTAAATAAAATTGAAATTATATCGTGTTTGGTGTCATCTTCATCAGAAAAGTGCCAGAAATAGGTTGGTGAAACTCCCATAAAAAAATAATGAAAAATAAAGAAATTTTGTAATTGGATTAGTAGCGGTTCACACCGATCTATCCGACCCGGTATCGGGTATGCTCTCCTCAGTGGAATTGGTACGCGAAGGGACAGTGATCGTGGAGATCCTCAGGGATCTACATCGCGACTTTACTGTAGCTTAAACTCTGTACGAGTACATTTTCAAATTGGCCCCCCTGAACAATCAAATTGCTCCCCTGTGAAGCATGGGGCCCAACGTTGGTAAACACTGATCTAGACACACGTTCAAAATGATTCTCCTTGATGATCTGCACACATAAAACGTCTCTACATTTCTTATTAGCTTCCGATGATTTCACAGCAGCCCTACCTAGATCCTCTCGAGTCCTTGATCCGATGTTCTTCGTTTTCAAAGCAGGTACTTCGAGACGATCCTCTCTCGAGAGAGTTGATCCTGTTATTATGGATTAACTCGGCTGCTAATCCAAGTTCTACCGGTTGTATCGGATCGCGTGTAGCCGTCGCTTGCGCGGCGAGTACCGTTCATAGATCGGCCCGTAACGTGCGATCGTGTCGATGCACGATCAGTGCAAACTGCGTCGTGTAAGTTATCTGGGCGGGAAAGTGTGTTAGGCTAGATTCCGGCGCTCACGATCGCGCGCCGGCTTTCACGACATGCTAAGCAGCCGCGACGAGTACTTACTGTGCTTCGTAACGTCGTCGTCATAAACGACCGGGAAGGGTACGAACGGAAAGAGAGAAAGAGAGGAAACTGGAGGCTAAAGCTAACAGGGACACGCGACTCGCGACGCTACGTAATAAGTGTCTGGAGTACCTGCACGACAAGCACAGGAAAACCAATTCCCCTATTGGTTTTTATAAACATTAATCCAGTTTATCAAAATCGTCACTGAATCAATTTCTGATGATTAATTGGAATTAATGTCCAGGGTGTCTTTCATCGAAGAATATCTCGGCAACTAGCAGTTTTCGACTACATGTACCTTCGTACTTTTTTACTCGTCATTCGATACCCTTCCGAACCACAAAATTAAATATTACATATCAATTACCACATTATATTTCCCAGTTGATATACCAAGGCAGTTTTATCTGAAACACTTTTGAAGTGAAACTTCTTTGCTGAGGGTAACAATTTTCTGATGTTACGGAAGTGACGTAACGGAAGTCGAGAGTGGCGCGAAAATTTAAACGGTTCGTTTTAAATCTTACAAGTATTTTATTTTCAAATTATTTTATGCTTTTTAGTCCATTTTGAAAACGTGGTTTTTAAAATAATTATTTTTTTATTAAATTATTATTTATGACAATTTCGCATTCATCACAAGAAAATTTGAAAATGCGATAGGATTTTACCGTCGCTCGATAGTTGGATCGAACGAAAAGGTTAGAAATACATGGTTATGTTATGACAGTACGTGCAACTACGTTTACATCAATTAAAGTCAATATAATTAATTATATTACAGAGAGAAGAATACTGGACCATAGCATAATTTACGTATCTATGATTTTCAAAACCTACCGTGTGTGGAACAGAATAAATATCTAAAATCTAAGTAAAAGAAGAGGTATATATATAAATTACAAAATTACATTTAAAAAACATACGCGCGGAAAATCACGCGCGGCAGAAGTGAAACTTGTTGCAGTCTAATAATGTTTAGAAGTAAATTAAGATTGGAAATGGTAAATAATCCTAATGAAGCGACAACAAGATCAGGAACAACTATTACAAAAAAAAATATTGAAGCGACAAGATCAGGAACAATTAATAGAAAAAAAAATAATGAACGATCAAAATTTGCGACGCAAAGAAGGAGAGCGTATGGGAAATGTTATGAACTATGTCTCTTTCTTTCCCATACGCTCTCCTTCTTTGCGTCGCAAATTTTGATCGTTCATTATTTTTTTTTCTATTAATTGTTCCTGATCTTGTCGCTTCAATATTTTTTTTTGTAATAGTTGTTCCTGATCTTGTTGTCGCTTCATTAGGATTATTTACCATTTCCAATCTTAATTTACTTCTAAACATTATTAGACTGCAAGAAGTTTCACTTCTGTTTTATACAGCAAGTGGTTCAGCAGTGTAGTTGGGCGACATTATGGAATCGTTAAATCGGCTGATTAATGCAGTTCTTTCTCTAATTATCGAAATATTCAGACGTGTCGGCGTAATTACGATACACACAGAGTATGTTGGTCGAAGAGGTTTGTGGACCGCGCAACGGTAACCATTCCTCTTCGGCTTCGTGGATCGCGAGGCTCGCGCGTCCGGAGTCCGGACACCGTTACACTTATGAGCCGGGACTCCATAAAACGCTACGACCTTAGTTATCGCGGTGGTTCCGAGGCCATGGCCAACAACGACGCCCACCACGCTCCTTTATTTCTCGAACAGGCTACGGCCCAGTATCCTCTCTCTCGCTGATTTCCCGTTAACCGACGTGTTTCCGAGCGGATTTCTTGGAGATCCTCTCGCGCTGTGTTCGCGAAAACTGCTCGTTATCGAACGATAAGCAACCAGACGCTATTAATGAGTGTCTTCGAGGCGTTCGAATCCGTGGGATTATCTCCTGCGGCTTATCGGTGACTACGTTATGGCGTCGTTTCCACGACGTTGTTACCGATTTTCGTATCGCTCGTTATTCAGTGCTGATTTGATTAGGTACAGTTATTCGCGATCGTATCGGCTCGAATCAGTTTGCTCGATCATTTCTCACGATGGTATCTTAACGGTTGCGCTAATTGTGAAATAGGGGATCGATGTGGCTCGCTCCGGCAAGTCTGATAACAGAATCATTATCAATTGGTGGTACAGATGGAATATGATATTTGAAATTAACACTAAACCTACCGGAGCTTTAAAAATAACACGATTATTTGAACTTTGCGCGGTTCGTGTTATAATATCTATTCCTACTAAATATATTTATTTAATCGTTTACCACGGAAGCATCTTCATAATTTCGATAATTTTCAAATAAAATCGCCAGATCCACGAAATTGTCTTAACGATTTAATCAGTTGCAACATAAGGATTCTAAGCAATTCATTTCCACCAGTGCATTAGTTTAAGTACTGAAACAATAGGATAGCCCGTATAAATCCACTTTCCTACTTCGTCGTGCTAATTGCATAATCGATCGACATTAAAAATCGCGCACTAGAGAGACTAACGGCGAAATAGAAAACGAACAGTCCACTGCATCGACGTGTAATCAAACGGCCCTCATTTTCCCCGGTGAAACGGTGCGAAGTGACTCCGTAATTCGGACGAACAGTATCCTGCCAGCCTATTCTTGATAAGGCAAGACCTTCTTAAGAATGACTGCCCCCTTATTGACAACAGAAGAGACCAGGTTGTCCTCACCCGTCTTCGTATTGGACATACAAACTTAACACACTTGTATAGAATCCTGAAAGATCCCCCTCCCATCTGTACTCGTTGTAATACTCCACTGTCAGTTGAACATCTCATCATACATTGCCCCCTCTTCTCATTCCAAAGACGTCGCTTGGCTATCCCTAACAATTTAAGTGAATGCCTCAATATACAGGGTGTCCCACATAAATGATAACACCTAAATATCTTTCGTATTTACAGTCCTATCAGAAAACTTCAGAGGACAAAGTGACGCTATTGCAGGGGGGCAATATAATGATGAAGAAAAAAATTTTTTATGTCGTGTTTTTTAATGAAATTTCAAGGTCACCGATGTTTTTTTAAATGGAATAGTATATTTTTTATTGCATCAGCATATGCTCCTTTATATTCTTTACAAAAAAGTATTAATCTATTTGTGTAAAAAAATCATTAGTTTAGGAGATATGTAACACAGAAAATGTAAATATTTACATTGAGAATTCTAGCTCTCCTACTACATTATCACATTGAATTCATATTATTGACCAGAGAGTCGAGATTTCCTAACAAATTATAATTAAAATATCTCCTAAACTAATGATTTTTTTACACAAATAGATATTTAGGTGTTATCATTTATGTGGGACACCCTGTATATATAAGAACATTGTACAAGTCTTACTTTTTGTAAAATCCACTAATATGTATCACACTCTGTAATTATGTATACTATTTCTCCAAACTGATCCCCCTACAATGTACATATTATTACTACAAAGTATAATATTCTAAATATGTAACCATATGTTAAAATCCATGTGGTCGCTAATGACCTTGTTGTTGATGCGACCTTTATAAATAAATAATGAAAAAAAAAAAAAAAAGTATCCTGCCAGAATGAAGTCCTCGAAAGAAGAGAACCCGAGAACTGAAAACCGATCAAGAGGCAGGACGTACAGTTCGCTAAATCATTCCGGTGGATCGTAAAATTTCGCATAAAACCGTTGATCGTCTAACTTGAACGGTTTTCTGCTTAATGACCCTGTGTGCTGCCGATCGGCGATAACGATCGTCCGGTTAGAGCTTCCGCGGCGCCGCGCCGCGCCGCATCGGCGTTGTCTGTCATTGTCGTTGATCTTTACCGGTGCTGTCACGACGAAGTTAATCGGTAGAACGTCGAACGGTGCTTCCGTTTCTGGTCGTTAGGCGTCCGAGAGATCACCCCGAGCTGATAGAAAATATTCGCGAATGCCGCGCCGCGCCGCGTCTCGCCGCCGGGAGGTGAATTACGCGTGGAACGTCCATTAACGGTACACACCGGATGGATACGCGGCCGTGGGATCGCGATCATGCGAATTTCAAATCCGCCGCCATTTTGGTTCACGGATCTCGTCTGGCACCGCGGACCCCGGTCAATTTCGGACTAGTTTCGCTCTGTGGCCCTCGATGCTCGTCCGAAAGCAGTACACTATGGTCCAGGAGACCGTTTTTCTTGGCCTAAATTCAATTTTTCGACTTTCAAATTTCCAGAAAATTTTGTTTTCTCTCAAATAAGAACCCTTTGAAACCTTGCGTTGGAAGTGCGAAACTATGAAATTAGTGTTACAATTAAATAGTTTAATTATTCCTTACACAATGCTGAAATGAAAATTTGTGCTATGTTTTCGTATGTGTGAGCAGGTATATTTCAGTTATTTAATGATTATATATAAGCATGCTTCAATCAATATATGAATAATATAAAGTTAAGTGCAATGTAAACATTAGGTAGAGTTTTAAAAAAATGCTTAAGAATGCTAGCTTTCAGACTTGATTTTTTTGAAAACTTAGACCTTCAACATGTACACGTGTAAATTTTAGCTGCTGTTTCCTGCAGTTTTTGATTCTACGTGTACTTTCACAAGCAGACGTTCGAAGTAAGTGCGCGCTCTAATGCTACGTTTTGAACGTGTTACGTATTTTAAACTGACACACGCATGGTTTACAGTTTATATTATAGTTTATAGAATTATATAATTTCTACAATTATTATTTATCAGTGCAGTTATATAAGGTATATAGTTTATTGATGACGCCTTCGACAAGTCCGTCGAAAATAACTTTATGATACGGACAACATCTGCGAATTTTCATTTTCTCAATCTGTCTGTTTCGTTGTAGCATCGAGCTATTATCCTTTCTTTAGCAAGGAAATAAAAAAAATAATTAAAATGTACTTTTATATAATTTTGCTTACAAACCTTTTTTTGTGTAAATTAATCACATTCGCAAATAAATAGCTTTGTACCTTATGCAAATCTAGCAAAAATGATTAACGTATTAGTTGCCGTATTGGATCCATTTTGAATTTTGAATTTTTAATGTCAAATTCGTAATCAGAGACCCCAAAAAAAACCCTCATTACTAGATTTCATATACTTCTGATGAAAAATTGAATCTTGGTTACTTTTTCGCGATTTCTGAACCATAGTATGCACTTTGAGCATTGTTAACACGATTTTTCAAATATTTCCGATGATGTGACTAAAAAGTGTTTCGAACGAAAGTTAATCGTATTCACTTTTCTACAAAAATATAAAAAATGAAATAAAAAATTTATTTTTAAACATATATTTTTTACTTCATAATGTTCTAACTGGTATCAAGACAAATCCAACGACCTATAATAATATAACATTAAACCTTGAAATAACACTACAATAGTTTTGGCCAAGAAAATTGGACTCCTGGACCAAAGTGCAGCGGTTCGTCGCCATTTTGGTTCACGTACCTAGTTTCAACGAATCAGTGTTAATTTCAACCTAATTTCGCTTTATGGCTTTCTTCGATCCTCACTCAAAGGCAGCTATTCGTAGCCACTTTGGTTTGCACCGCCTTTTTGGTTCACGTACCTAATATTTACGAATCCGTGTTAATTTCAACCCAGTTTTGCTTTATGGCTTTCGATGCTCACTCAAAAATACCCATTCAGTAACCATTTTAGTTGATGTGTTTTACTTAGTATTTACGAATCCCAGTCAATCTCAACATAGTTTCTCTAAAGCCAATCGTCGCCATTTTGGTTCACGTACCTCGTCTAGGATTTACGAATCCGGGTCAATTGTAGCAACAGTAGGAAATACTGCATTCTAATACTGAAAATTCTATTTCATTGCTTTAATTTACCTCTCGGTGTTAGCATTTCAGTAATTATTTTGACCATTGTTCTTTTTTAAACATTTTTCAAGCGCGCGTCTCGGTCGACGGCTTAGATACGCTTGATTCGCATAGAATCGTAGAATGTATGTACTTTTTCGGATAAATTAATACTTCGATATCGATAACAGAGTAGCAGAATTTCAGCCGAGTTTAACACAACTAAAACCGGTAAATGTAGAGGGGTTCGTCATCTTCGTCATCGGCAGATTGCGGATTTTTATGCAAAATAAAAACTTTCTATGTGAATTGCAACAAAACTGGGCTGAAATAAAAATTGAATTTCTTTCGTAATATGTTTAATAGATTGAAAATAATAAGTGGTTTTAAATTGGTCTAATGTTTTTGCTATTTTAAAGTACACCTACTCATTTTTCTCGTAAACGCATAAAATCTGCAGTCTAGTCATCAGGCTCTCGGTATAATAGGGCAAGAGGCTGAACGAAGTATACGAGAAAAATCCGTTTCGAAAGCGGAAGTTAACTGTTCATCTGGAACCCCGCTCGGCGGTACGCTGTTCTTATTTTCCGAAATACCTTGCGGAGTATTTTCCACCGCGTGTTTTCAACTAGCAAAGGTGCTTCATCTGGTCGTTAATCGCGTCGGTAAAATGCGGTACCGGGCGTGTATCTCTCTCGAAACGCGACGCATCATTGATTCCGAGAGGCTGCCGCACCGTAGCCGGGGCCTCTCGAGATCGTCGCACTCGAACGGGATAAATTTCCTGCGACGACGGCAAATATGCAATCATGCAGCTGGCAGGCTTCTCGCAAGTGGGCGTGCGCAATATCGAAGAATTTACAGCGCTACCGGGCGGACGATTAATCAGCGGGGGAAAACTAGCTCCTGGACGGAAACCACCTCTCTCACACAGGTTTTATTAATTGTTGTTTTTGATCGCGAACCGCTCGAGTGTGTCGCTGCTGGACACACGCGGATCAAATATTTACGGTTAGATAAAAGGCTTTATGGCTGTCGGGACCCCGTTAACGCTTTATCGGACGGATGCGACGAAGGCGATCTGTCAGCAATTATGGCTCCGGAAAAAATTGCCAGTCGATGATATAGTTAAAGAAGATATTATTATTATTATTATTTGTTATTTACGGCCGAAATCCTTTTATACAAATGTTTACAATAGAAGAAATTCATATAAAAAGAAAAAGAAAGTCTTAGCATAAAGTTACACAGTAATGGACATGCTGACACTTACAGGAATAAATTATATCACAATTAATCATATAATCGCACGCAACTTTTTCTTAAATGATAGTAACGAACCATTAAAAAAATCAATATCACGATATAAAATGTTAGATTTAGCTGTGATGCGATTTAAAGGATTTATTAATACATATGTTGATTTGGATTGAAATGTTTGAAATCCTGTCCTAGTTCTCAATACGCGTTCGGGTACATAGAAATTGATTTGCCTCAGGAGAGAGGAACAATCAATATTGTTATTAATCAAATTAAAAATAAAGCTCTGGTCGGATACTGTTCTTCGAGCTTTCAATGTTTCTAAGTGGTCTGTGCTTAATATTGTAGAGTAATCATGATCAAATAATGACATTGGGCTATTTATCCTATATGAACAGAATCTGAGAAAATGTTGCACTCTCTCGAGCATGATTTCATACTTGAGGCTTCGCGGAGACCATATAATTGAAGCATATTCTAACAGGGGATGGACAAGGGTAATATAAAGCAATCTAAGTGTGTGGAGAGAATGGAAATCAGTGGAAAAACGAAGTATGAAACCGACCATTCTAGAAGCAGAGCATATTATTATATATAGATTGTTGTGAAATGTTATTATGTAATTTGGTCAAGAAATACTGTTACGATCTGCGGGTTTATTATACACCACTTATTATTAAGGTCTACGGGTTTATTAAGGTTCTATCTGGAATTTTAACTTTGAGATTAACTGCAATTTTTATTTTGCACGACGATGTACATCCTGCTGACAGACTCTTCAGGAATGCAATGTTTCGTTCCAAAGACCTCAGAATCATTAGAATCATCAGTCTCCACCATGATGAATCTCTCGCAGCATCAACGAATATTAGCCCGAATCCCCGGTAATTGGCATGTACACGGAATATTCCATTAAGAGTCGCAGAGGTCGTCGGCATAGAACGATCCTAATCGTTTCCGCGACAGTATAAGAGAGAGGTATGTAGGACTGAGATTCATCGCGAGCGTCGCGATTTGTTAATGAGGGCTCAAATATGGCGGCCTTGACACCGGCCAATTAACCAGACGAGCGCACAAGCGTGATCGCAGGGTTGCTCGTTAATAATCCTCGACTGGTACCCGGGATGAAGCGATTATCAGCGGCGATAGACGACGCCACGTGGGAACGCGGTATAACGCGTTCCGCGATTTTCTTCTCGAAAAGGGGGGGAGGGGTGTGGGGGAAGAGAGATGCGTCCTCGAGAGTAACGATGCAATCAGTGGTGTCAGGTGTACACGCGATTCCATAAAGAGGCTTAATTAACAGGACTGGCTTGGTAACTGTATCAATTAGGGACAGGGAGCTTGGTCTCTACGATTGTTCCGTCCGACGAGAATATTTCGTGATTTACAAGCCTGGGAGATCCGTTAGCTTTCCTATACTCGCGACATGATGCGACGAGATGAATTGCGAACACACACACAGACAGACAGACAGAGAGGTATAGTATAGAGAGAGAATTACCGATCCTGATTCCACGCGATATCCAACGCTGCCGGTAACTGTGTTCGCGATAACTGTGGCACAAGGTGAGCAATCCTAGTCGGGCTTTAACGCGATTTTAACGACAGGTAGACGCACCGTTATCGGCTCCCGGAGATTCCTGGGAATCGGCCAGCCGAGATTTTATTGTTCCCCTCGCGGACGCGGACGCGGACGCACGCGGATGCAGGCTTCGAACATACATTATTTCGCTCTCGCAGTCTAAGAAGGCGCTTCCGTCTTCGGGGCCACGAACAAACGCATAAGGACGCTCAAGTGCGTCTTCCGCCTTGCTGCGCTCGCATAAGGATCAACCATTCGCAGCATTATCCTTTTACACTGTGAGCATTTATCCTAACCGCTCCTCTCGCACATAACGATATTCGGACAATCGGATCGGTCGAGGGGGACGCTAACTCTTTCCTTCGGTATCGTTTCTTTGAGAATAAGAACCGATGGTAACTAGATCTTCACTGGAGATCACTGTTTCGAATGTTTATTAAAAATGTAAGCGACAAAATTCTACACTTCGAAATTTTACTCTTTAACGGTCTATTAGATTGTACCAAATATTCATTTCGGTTCCTACAGATTTTTATGCGAGATAAAAATTGTCTGTATCATTCGCCGATTTTCTTTTCTTGATAATTTTATAGAGTTGACAATACAACAGTATTTTGAAATCACAACAGTATTTTTAATGAATGCGTAAAAATCGCAGATTATAATTTTCCGTGGATAAGAAAGTATACGCAACATGTGCAAATGTAAGAATCGTCTCGATTCGAAGGAAAAGGGAGCAATCGAGAACGTTCGAAATGCGGCGGATCTTTATCCCCAGCGAGGGTCCAACAACGTTCTCTTTTTCTATCGTTTTTACGGCGGGCTCCACCCATCGTCTAGAAGCTGTTTATCATCCTCCCGAACTTTTATCGAGTCTTTTCGAGAGAGAGAGAGAGAGAGAGAGAGAGAGAGAGAGAGAGAGAGAGAGAGAGAGAGAGAGAGAGAGAACCCTGTGCAGCGTATAATTTAACTGCGATCGGGTCTGCGGAACACGTCCACTAGACCGTGCTATCCTTTCGTGGCCAGACACCCGGGACGTACCCTCGAAATATCCTCCGAATATCCCATTAATATCCTGCAACGGCCTAATGCGGCTCACGAGCGCGAAATTTCATTTTAGCTTCGGTTTCGATGCTCGGTGATCGCGAGTTCTCCATTTTTACTCGATCTTCGGTTAATTTCAGCCGGTGCAGCCTTGGAAGGCTTGACGAATATTTTGCGTTCGTACTTTCATCATTTCTTTCGGTTAATAAATATTCAAAGCTGAATTACTTTATCTGCTACCTTAATCAGGTGGAATGGGGTTGTTTGTAAAAATTTATACATGAATATTTATTCAAATTATTAGCCCGATTTCTTATTAAAATACAACAAGGAATGAAAACTTTTACAGTGACACTAATATATTCGGTATAACGGTTAGAATTTGCAAAACGTTCTATTTATGCTACATTAAAATCATTTTATGGAAGTTTCAGAATTGCCAATCGAAGTGTTAACGAAGTATCAATGAAGTGTCAGTTATACGTATTCTAAAAGTATCATCAAAATCGGTGAATGTTGCAATGAGCTAAAACGTTTCAAGATAATCACATAAGGGCAAAATTCCCTGACAAGATCGAAAATCAGCGACTTTCGCCCTTGCGTGATTATCTTTAAACGTTTATAGATCATTATATCGTTCACCGATTTTGATAAAATATTCAGAATATGTATAATTGACACAGATCTACAAAACGTATTTTTTAAATTTTCAATATAGAACCACATAAAACAGTTGTCAAAAACAACTTTTAGTATTGTCTCTGTAATTCCAACCAATAGTAATTTTTTAAAAATATTTTTTGCACGTCAGGTAGTAAACTCATTGAACTAACATTTTTGAAAAATCCAAGTCGTATGAACCAATATTAAAAAACTATGGTCCTTTATAAAGTGTGCCAATATTATTTCGAATCACTGTATAACTATCTTTTAAGTACTTTTCACAACCACATGGATTTTTCAGAAAACATTTTCAATTTAGAATAATTAAAACGTTAAAACAGTATGTAATTATCATAATATACAGGGTGTTAGAAAAGTCTGGCGACGGTCGAATATCTAAAAAAAAAGCATTTTAGAGAAAAGTCATTTGAAGGTCACGTGAAGGTCACCTCAATTTTTTTAAAGGGCACCCCCTATTTTTTATTACATATTCTTGTAGCTGATCTCAAGAGCTTTCCAAAACACTATAATAAAATGTTTTTTCATTCATTATTTTTCGAGTTATAAGGCTTCAAAGGTACGATACTGCCGGCATTAGCGTTAACCGAGATGTACCACGTGGAAGTTGCACAGTCGGATTTACATCTCTTGTGTGTGCGTATGTCTGAGTGTGTATGTGCGTATTTGTGTGTGTGCGTGCGTGTGCGTGTGTAAACGGGTTTTTACTCAATTAAATGTTCAAATTGTCTTCCGTCTGCTGCTTGACAATGACCTAATCGTTGATAAAATTCATTTAAAACGTTTCGTCTCATTTCTGGTGAGATAAGATGTACTTGCTGCAGTATGCGTTCCCTAAGGTCTGCCAAATTAACAGGTTTCGTTACGTATACATTGTTTTTAACATACCCCCATAAAAAGTAGTCCATTTTGAACAGAAGACAATTTGAACATTTAATTGAGTAAAAACCCGTTTACACGCACACACACAAACACGCACACACACACACACACAGTCATACGCACACACAAGAGATGTAAATCCGACCGTGCAACCTCCATGTGGTACATCTCGGTTAACGCTAATGCCGGCGGTATCGTACCTTTGAAGCCTTATAACTCGAGAAATAATTAATGAGAAAACATTTTATTAGAGTGTTTTGGAAAGCTCTTGAGATCAGCTACAAGAATATGTAATAAAAAATAGGGGGTGCCATTTAAAAAAATTGAGGTGACCTTCACGTGACCTTCAAATGACTCTTCAAGGTCAAACCAATGGCACCACCTAATAGCTCTTGCGGAACCATAAATACATGTCTGAACCATTTTTCTGTAAAATGCTTTTTTTTTAGATATTTGACCGTTGCCAGACTTTTCTAACAGCCTGTATGTAGATAATGTTATTTTATTATAAATGCTTCAAAATATTACTTACCTTTTTTATCTGCTTAATAATTAACAAGTAAGTACGATGAATATTTTCTGCACTACACAATTCGCTTACTGGCTTCTTATTTATGTTGAAGGATGAAACGTCCCGAATATCGCAAATCCGATATACCGAACTTCGCGGAGTCGTAAATTCCGCTCGTTTGCTCGCGACGATAGTTAGGTGCTTTTTGACGAGGTTAAAACTTAACAACGTAGTGACAATGTTTTTACATTTAAGGTTGACGAGATGTCACGATGTACGAGAGTTAGTTGTAATTTGTAATCGGTTCGAGAGTTATTTTGATCTGCTGGATCGTATCGTGTCACGTATTACGTCGGCTCGGATCTTTTTCCTATTGGCTGGTTGTAAACTGCATGGGGGTGACTAAATGGTGTCTAATTGGTGGATGGATAGTTTATTTAGGTCGTCGGAGTAGGGATATGCAAAAGTGATCTGTATTTTTGTTAAGATAAATTAAGTGTGAAAGATATGGGAAACTACAAGAGATGTTTTAAGTGTGAAAGATATGGGAAACTATAAGAGATGTTTTGGTTTCAATCGCCCTATCAATGGGTTCGTTGACGTAGGTCTCGAAGTGGTGTCCGATGACACCCAAAACACTTCTAAGACCGTCGCGTCGCGTCGAGTGTCTCGAAACCTCACGTTCGGTCTGATTGTGACCGAACAAAGGATATGAACTTTCGTCGCGAACTAAACTTCGGGGCAACGTAGTAAGGTACTAAGTACAAACTACGTTCTACCCACTCGCGACTTATGCCGATCGTCATTGTCGATAAATTGTATCAGCAGATAAACATTTGTACTAAATGTTTATACTTCTACAAAACAAATTAGAAAAAGACAAGTTTCAAACAGAAATGATTTGAAAACAGTTCTATAAGAATAAAGGATCTTGTTAATTCTATGCCAAAAAGGTGATAATCAGATAATCAAGGAAACCCCACAAACTATTAACACTAAACCTACCGAGCCTTCAAAGTAACGGGTATATGTTCCCTTACAAAAATGGCAAGATTGATTTTATTTAGACTTTGTGCAGCTCCTACTGTAATACATGCTCTCCTAAAGAAATCTTTACAATCATTTCTTATGAAATCATTTTTATTATTTCAATAATTGTAAAATAAAATCTGGTACCGGTCATTTTGATCGGTCGTGATAGGTATAGTGTTAATGTTTATCCTTTGCGCTTTAAATTTATATAAAAATTATAAGTGTCCCAAGACTTTAGTGCCCCCACCCCCTCCTCCATTAAGAAATTCCCATTATTATTGTTTATACGAAGTTTATTATACATTTTATCATGTTACTTTTTGTACTGGTACAAACATTATGAGTCATAAATTATTCGGGTATTTGTTTAAAATGCCTACCTTCAATCTTTTAGCTTTAGGGGCGTATTTTTTTCGAAATGTAAGAGTGTCCAATCACTTTTTACACTCACTGTAATTGTATCAAATACATATAACTTACCAGCGATATTTCGAAGTTTAAAGATTCGAAGCATCTTCTAATAATTTACTACGGAGGTTTGAAATTCGAAACTTCGATTCTAATCACCTTCGAAGATTCTGAAATCGAAGCTTCGAACCTTCGAACCTTCGAACCTTTGAAACTTCGAACCTTCGAAACTTCGAAACTTCGAACCTTCGAAACTTCGAACCTTCGAAACTTCGAACCTTCGAAACTTCGAAGTTTCTGAAATCGAAGCTTCGGAATTCGAAGCTTCGAAGCTTCGAAATCTTCGACCTTCGAAGGAAAGTAACAGCCCTACTCTATCCTAGTCCGATGCAAAGAATATCGTATATTGTTTTATTTGACAGTGTAATAATGAATTACGACTTTAGTAGGAGCTAAAAATATAAATTTTTTTAGTAGAAACAACTAAATGCCCGTACTGTAAAAATCCATTCTTAATTGGCTAAAAAGCATTCGCAGTGCATGCATTGCTTCAAGGGAGTTCTACTTGACTATTATTTATTTATCAAATCAGATGTAAGTGTGTACCCTTTTCAGTCTACCTCAACCTAGGATTTGCCTACTTCAGAGACGAACATTTTTGAACTACTACCTTGATCAAAAAGTTTTAGGACTTTATTCATAAAATCGAAAATACAAGTTTATTCGTCCAAATCGATATGGTCCCCTTCAAAGTACTCCCCATCGACTGCAATGCACTTGCGCCAGCGCTTGATCCAATCCTCGAAACACTACTGGCACTCAATTTTCGGTATGTCCATCAGAGCCGTCTTCGATTTTGTCATGATCTCCTCTCGGGTACTGTAACTAGAGATGGGATGAACTGCTCATTCCGAATCACTTGTGATTCGATCACGTTCGTTCTAAATCATGGTGTGTTTTCACAGTGATTAGTGATTTTGCGTGATCGCTTCTGATTGGTGGAGAGCATAGGAACATAACTGTTCTTGGTCACTCTATATAGAAGTTTATGTTCTCGGGACATGTTACATAAGAAAAAATAAAAACAAAAATATAAGTTATATCGCATAAAAGCAAAAAGTATATAGAACAATGAAGAATATTGAATAAATTAATAATTAGTAATAACTAATGACTATAAATTGTAAAAGAAAGTTCAGTTTAAAGTTTTTTCGAAATGTTTTATACATATTGTGTGGTTTAAGTAACGTATACGGTATTTAAATAAGAAATTGTCTATACCTTTCTACCAATTACATAAATAATACAATATTTTAACTCAAAGATGAAGAATTACTGTGACTTGAGATAAAAAAGTTAGGATCACAGTAGTCGTGATCGTGAAATAATCACGATCTACGAATTATCATTATTCATACCACGAATTATCATTATATTAAGTAACATATTGTCTGGTATTGGTATTTAAATAAGAAATTGTCTATACCTTTCTACTATAACTACATAAATAATACCATTTTTTAACTCAAAGATGAAGAAGTACTATGACTCGAGCTAAGAAAGTTAGAATCACAGTCGTGATCGTGATTCTGCGATCACTGTGATAAATCACCGTGAGTGATTTTGAACGCCATCTCTAACTGCAACGCGTTCCGCGAAGCGGTTTTTTGAGTCGGTTGAACAGGAAAAAGTCGCAGGGAGCCAGATCTGGTGAATTTGAAGGCTGTTGGATAGTGATCGTGTTGTTTTTGGTCAAAAACTCACGGATAAGGATCGCATTGTGCGCCGGTGCGTTATCGTGGTACTCGTTGATGCTCAAATGATGCCATTTTCAAAATCGAAAACACGAACAAAGGAGATGTACTCAGCACCGCGTAACTTTGACAAATATCAAGCTATGACGCTGAAATTGGAAGGAAGTGTTAATGACAGATATGGTAACCTAACAAAAAAAAAGAGAAGCAATCGGGTGATTGACAGCGACACACGGTGGACAGTCCTAGAACTTTTTGATCAAGGTAGTAGTTCCACCTATCTTTTACGGAAATGGCCCACCGTCCGTCGACTTGGGCGAAGCAAAGGATAGCGACAGTCTCGCGATCCCGTTAATGTCAAACGGAAGCGGCTCGACCCCATTATATCGCGTCCTCTTTCCAATGAAGAAATTCGTTCCGGGGCGAAAATCGAGAAAGAACACGTCGGGCCGGATTACCGTGATCGTAAAAATGGCAAACTCGACGACGCCTCGATATTTAATTAACAGTCGGGGACCGGGTTTAATCGAGCGAGACGCGATCACGGGCGACCACAAATCCGATCGTCGCCGCTCGAAATTCCGTTTCGCACGATTCCAGTTGAATCGAATAGTATCTCGGCCCTGGCTTGCGGTTTCCCATGTTTCTTTTTCCCGTTCGTTCGATTTCAGTTCCCTTTTTTTTTCACACATACAGTTCGATCCCGACGATCCACGCGAACCTTACGGTACCGATTTCCTTCGACAAATTCGCAAGATCGTACGCGAGCGAAACAAATTGATCACCGGCAGAAAGGCGTCTCCGCGGGTTTCCACTTCTTCCTCCGAGCGCAATCGGAACCGACAGCCGTTTAATTATCGCGTGATACCTCCCGGTCTCGTTAATGAACGAGAATCGATTCGAACCACCGCCGATTTGTTCGCGTGAGCTCGGGGGAATCGCGTGCCATCGGGTTTATGAACCAGCGGAATGCGTGCCACGCAGCCCGATGACAATTTCGATGAAACCAGGCCCCTGCATCGCGGTACGTACTAAACGCACGCATCGTTGCGTTGCGTTGCGTTGCGTTGCGTCGCGTCGCGTCGCCCTCGATTCCATCCTCGGAACGATGCAACGCTGAAATGCACCGGCGAGTTTTTCGCTTTCGGTCGACTCGATTTTCAGGGATTTTAACGCGGAGAATTTTTCTCGCCGCATTAGTTACCGGACCTGGATATTGTTCTAAACCGTCCCCCAACATTAACTTTGATACTATGCACCGCTGAATTGCATCGGCGATATTTTATTTCCTTTGTTCCACTTCGATTTTTCGAGACCCCCAGCGTTACAGCGCAGATTTTTACACTTTTTCGCGGTTTGAAAATTTTTTGGCTGACACCGAAGTTTTTTATCGAACCTAGACAATATTGTATATATCATCCCTAAATTGCACTGGCGATTTTATTTTCTTCGTTTAATTTTGGTTTTTCGGCCGGAGCATCGCCCATTTTTACACTTTTTCGCGGTTTGAAAATTTTTTGGCTGACACCGAAGTTTTTCATCGAACCCAGACAATATTGTATATATCATCCCTAAATTGCACTGGCGATTTTATTTTCTTCGTTTAATTTTGGTTTTTCGGCCGGAGCATCGCCCATTTTTACACTTTTTCGTGGATTGAACATTTTTTGGCGAGCACCAAATTTTTTATCGAACCTAGACAATATTGCGCGTCATCCCCTAACCTTCTTCATGCCAGCAAGTTCTCTGTTCTCATTTCTCATCTCTCAATTCAAATTCATTTTTCGCGACTAAGACCGCAATTCTCTGTTACTTCTGGAAGTCGAACAATTTTTTTTTCTAAATTTTTCGTAGAGCCTAAACAATGTGTCCAGGATTTATCAGAACTTTCCAAAGGCTCAATAATATTATGTTCGATGTCGCTTACAAAGAGAACAGTGCCACACGATGGCTGCCGTCAGCAATTCGAACGTCGACAATATAGTTAGCGGTAAATCGTGTAACAAATCGAACGGCCGACAAGTAATAGTGAATGAAACACGGCTCAACCAGTTTGGTGGCAGGAATGGACGGTCGATCAAAACCGTTGCTCGGTCAACTTTTCCTCGGCCCCGTTCCACTTGACCCTGGACACAGTTCAAGGCGAATTTCGGGACGAGAATGGAGCACGGACTCGTTACCGTGCGACCCACAATCCTTCCGGTAATTAATCTACTTGATTGATCGACTCTCGAGCCGAAGACTTCTCGTCGCGTCGTTCCCAATCCATCAAGCTCGCGCGATCAATTTCGCACGCGTCAATTATGCTACCTCCGCAACATGCAACCGGTCGGGTCCTGGGAACTGGGTAGTTCATCAATTTTTCAGCAATTTTTTTTTGGGATTCCTCAATAAAATAACAGACTCTATAGTTTCAGATACCCTGTGATTTTTAAATTCTAAACCAGAACCATGTTCCCCAAAGGAAAAAATTTCATCGTCTTCCTAAAATGTGTAGAAACAAACCCTCGATGTTTCAAAAATGTGCGGCGTCCAGTTTTTCTAGGTAAAATTCCTAAACAGAGCCTTAGGCTAGTCGCGTTACACTGTGTCTACCCGAGTACATCAAACTTTCAAAAAACACTAAAAAAAGTACAATCTTTAAAAACCACAAGATGACAGTAACTTCTTACCTGCGTATGACGAATATACAATTTACATTAAAATTTTCGTGAAAGCTAAATCATGTGCACTCATTCGATGTAAATAGAATATTAACGCTAACAATAAGATGAATGGAATAAAATAGCAATTTAAAAAATCATACGCGTGGAAAATCACGCGCGGCAGAAGTGAAACTTCTTGCAGTCTAATAATGTTTAGAAGTAAATTAAGATTGGAAATTATAAATAATCCTAATGAAGCGACAACAAGATCAGGAACAACTAATACAAAAAAAAATCATAGAAAAAATCATAGAAAAAGTTTCATTTCAAAAATAATGAACGATCAAAATTTGCGACGCAAAGAAGGAGAGCGTATGGGAAAGAAAGAGACATAGTTCATAGCATTGCCTATACGCTCTCCTCCTTTGCGTCGCAAATTTTGATCGTTCATTATTTTTGAAATGAAACTTTTTCTATGATTTTGTCTATGATTTTTTTTTGTATTAGTTGTTCCTGATCTTGTTGTCGCTTCATTAGGATTATTTACCATTTCCAATCTTAATTTACTTCTAAACATTACTAGACTGCAAGAAATTGTTTATGATTGTTACGATGCGCAATGAAATCCGTGTATGGCGTATCGATCGAATGAAAAGTAATCGATGGTTGTGCGTCAATTCGCAAATCCGCGTTCCTTTCTCTGTAGTCCTGAGATCGCTGTTGACTAGATACGGCTTGTGGAATGTCACTGATATTATTATCTAAAATGTCGCGAATATTAGCCCGTAATGTTATTTGTCGTGCTCTGTATTCGCGACAACGTTGGCGGTTAAACTTTGCTGACTGTTTAGATGGCTTGTTAGCACGTTTTCGATCATAAAACTTTTTTGCTCGTACCGCCGGTGTTTTCGCCATAGCACGCACTGGCCTTGCTCCTCAACCTCAGCAGTGAGTAGTGGGGGTCAGTGTCGCCAGAAAGGCGCCCAAACGGGCACAGTAGGGGAGTACAGCTACCCTCTCTCCGATGACCGTGGCACGTTGCGCGTGCGCGACTCTCCCAGTCGCCCCACTAAATCCCCGTCGCGCACGCGCAACGTGCCACGTTCATCGGAGAGAGGGTACCTGTACTCCCCTGAGCTCACAAAATCTGGCGACACTGGTGGGGGTATACAGGACAGCTGCCAGTGGTCTTACTCATCATCCCCACCACTTCCGTTAGACATTTTCGTGTCGCGAATTCCGTGACGCGATAGGCTTACACCCCGGCATAAGAAGTTTCACTTGAAAATGGAAAAATAGATCTGCAAGTGTTGAAATTTTCAAAAGCTACGAAGAAAAGTGGCAGTGGATTTTTCGAAGAGGTCGGAAGGTGTTGAGACGTCCCACGAGCTTCCCATAGCCTGGAACAGGTCGGCGTCTCACGTCAGGTCCGTCACGTCTTTGATTGCTTGGTGGACGCGGAACGAACCGTCCGCGTCCCTCTGCCCACGTTATTATAATAATTTCCGTGGACTGTTCATCGCTCGCGATTCTTCGCCTAGCCCGAGGGTTATAAAGGGATAGAACTCTGTAGAATTGCATCTGGCCTCCGTATCCCGACCACCCATCTCTCTCGGCCGGGTTCGTTTTCAGGAAGCGTTCGTTCGGTTAATTAAAAATCGCCGAAAGCCCGTGAGACCCGCCGCGCCGCTTGATCCACGCTAATTAAATTCCTTGATGTTTACGGTGCGAACTGGTGATGGTTTTCCTGTCCGAGCACTTATTACGGACATCTTCATGCGCGCGAGAGCGGCTTCATACCTCCGCTGTTATTGCTCTTTATTACGCGGCGATCACCGCTCGGTTATTAGCCCCGCGATATAGCGAATTACAAAAAGAGGCGGTAATGGCGGAGATCCAGTGCCGCCGGCTTTTTATTTAGAGTCCGAAGACCGCTTATGAACTAGTCATTATGCAGCCGGCTAATGGCGAGGTGCACCGTGGAAAAATTCAGATTCAATAGAATATTAGTGCGTCGAACTACGTGGAACTACGTCGATCTACTTACGTGGAACTACGTCGAACTACGCGGAACGGCGCGAGAGACGCGCGCTTCCGGTCGCCGCGCCGCCGCGCCGCGATGCGCCGATCGATTAACTCGAAGGCTTTGCGCCTGCGAGCGCGTTAGGCCACGTACACAGTATACACTCCCTTGTGGTTTACGCACAACGTGGTATGTTCTTGAATTAGGGAACGAAATCGAGAAAACTTTTAAAAAATTGAATACTAGAGTTTTACACATTTTTATGAATTCTTCAACAATTTTCAAAATCCGAACCTATACCTGCAGCATAACCTCCATTTTGAATACAACATTTTTCTGTAACGGGAACATAAATGTTTGAACGCCGTTAAAAATCAATGAGCACTGCAACGATATTAAACAATTCTTAAAATTTATATTCCGAATATTAATAAATGTATTAATAAATTACTTATATATAATTAATTATTATAACTTATATATAATATAATTTATATATGTAGTGTAATTATTTATAGAAGTTATGTATTAATATATTAATAAATGTATTCGCGGTCGTCGAGTAAACAATGTTTAATTAGTCAACAAATGCCCGCTCGGTCATTCATGTTCGTTTTCCCTTTCCTTGTAGCCATGCTACACCTCGGCTTCCAATTTCATTCATATCTTGGGATAGAATTATTTACTATAGCAGCTGCTTCAAAAGGAAGTTTCTACTTTCCTTAATGGTAATTCGAGACATCCCGGCTGCCATAATCTTCGAGGATTTAATTGAGTAACTATTTAATGATACATTCCGTGTGTACGTGTCAGGAAGAAATAAAGCACGAAGGTAGTTCTAAGTGTTGCTAATGATAGATTTTCTAGTAGCTCGTTTCCCTCCTTTACTGTTAGCTTATTCGTCCCTCAAACGTTTCGTTTAGCACGTACAATCGATTCACGGACCCTGTAGACTTCCCATAGAGGGATCTTTGAGCATGATGACGAGCAAAATATTTAATCTGTAATTCTATAATAATTTTTCAATACTAACCAATTTACTGTATCTGTACGTTCTAAGAAAAACGAGTATCCCTTCCACTGCAAAGCATACCCACCTTCAGCTGCCCCGGTCACCGAATTAGTGGAACTACACGATCTAAGAAAAAGCACGAACTCGAGGGTTTTTCTTAGATCAAAACATTACTGTATTCAGTTTCACTTTAAAGATTCGTGGTCTAGGCTTCCAAGCCATGGAATTATTTTCTATAATAATTTTTCAATTCTGAAATGATCTAGATTATAGTGTAAACCGTTATCAAGTAGCTAACCATTGTCTTTTAACAACTCTGACCTCTTTGAATTTCTCTTCCATCGAATAAATTGCTCCCACGGAATTTTTGCTGGGTCAACTCCCACAGCGAAAAAGAAGCAATTTGGACAATTCTTCCGAAAGGATCACAATCGTGGGCGAATTCCTCGAGTAACGGTACGCGTCGTCGGCTTGTCCCACAAAATGGAGAGACTCGCACGCAGGTTTTCGGCTGGAATTCACCGGGATCGATCGTGCATGAGTAGTCCTAAGGGCAGTTACGTAACCCGAAATAATCGTCGAACGACCTCGTTTTGTTGACTCTTTTACCGTTACTCGGAGAAGACGAAAACGGGAGTCTCGCTCGAGCGCCTCTCTTTTCTCGGCCTTTCTCCGGCGATGCTTGCTTTCGTTCGTTTTCAATCATAGGGAACGATTCACGCCGCGCCGGTGCCCGATCGTTGCCATTAAGTGTCATCAGTTAGATGGTCGTCCGTTACCTCTGTTCCATTGCAGTTGCATTGTGCATCTTCCTACCGGGTTGCTTGTTTCATCCTATCCGATATTTTACAGACGGTAACGTCCATTTACGTACCTTTCACTTCTAAATTAAATTAATTCCCTTATAATGTTGTCGGTATGCATACAGTATATTGTCAATATACATTTCGATGCAATTTTTAGAATGATACGGATCTATAAAATGCATTTTTAAAATTTTCAATATACATAAAAACTTTTATTCTCTCTCTAATTGCGCCCAATTTTTTCACAATTTTTTCACGTCATACATAGTAAACTAATTGTCTCTCAAAAAAATCCAATATCGTATAATCAAAATGAATAGACACGTATAGAGACCTTAACCAATTAGCAGTGTATGGAATAAATTACTTGCGTTAAACTTGTTGTAAAAATTGAAACACGTAATGTTTCGACATGTCAGAATATTTCCAGTCAGAGACGAAGTAAAGAAAGTATTAAAAATAAATTATTATGTGAGACATATACAGGGTGGTCCACGCAACTTGCACACCTAGAATAACTTCCAAAGTATGCGTTGCACGAAAAAGTTTTGTATATAGAAGTTGCATGGTTTGAAGGGGTACATTATGTAGTGTATATACTTTTTTTACAGGTGGAAGCGTTACGATGATTTGAAGCTCGACTTTCTTTTTTTAAATGGAATATTATATTTTTTATACCAAATTATGGAAGAATGTCGAATTCTGAGTAAAAAAGTATTGATCTTCATTAGCCCTAAACCTAATAATTAAAGAGTAATTGCACTTTATTTTCTGAAAATTTTCTTCGCGTAATATGTTAAGAAGCTGTCCTGCGGAAATCTGTGATAAGGTCGAATTTCTAACTTAATATTACGCGAAGAAAATTTTCAGAAAATAAAGTGCAATTACTCTTTAATTATATGGTTTAAGGCTAATGAAGATCAATACTATTTTACTCAGAATTCGACATTCTTCCATATTTTAGTATCAAAAATATAGTATTCCATTTAAAAAAACAAAGTCGACCTTCAAATCTCCGAAACGCTTCCACCTATAAAAAAAATAAATACACTATTTAATGTACCCCTTCAGACCATGCAACTTCTATATACAACACTTTTTCGTGCAACACATACTTTGGAAGTTATTATAGGTGTGCAAGTTGCGTGGATCACCTTGTATAGTTCTTCGAAAAATATTTGACACGTGTTTCTTTATATCGGCAACCAACCACAATGAAGGGGTGAAAACAGCCTTCAAAGTTGGGGATATTGTATAAAAGTGTCAAATATTTTCTTAAGAACTATGTCTCATTAGTTTCATTAAAATCGGCTTGTGTAACTTGAATATACCGAAGCCATATTAATTAATGGAAGGTACTCCACTAGAAGATGAAATTCCGCAAGTACAACGCGCGCGTTCTTGTCAGATCGGAACAGTTGGTTCGCGAAAGCGATCGTTGTTTCGCCGACCGGTTGTCGCAGGTGACGTCTCATTCCCGGATCGCCACGTGCGAAAGAAAGCGTGTTAATCTCGCGGACGTTGTCTGCCATTGTGTACCGTTCTAACGGGCCCGAACTTCGTAAGTACGTCACGTCTGCTCGCGACACAGAAAAACGAGCGTACGAGGACGTTCGCGCGCGCGCGCGCGCGGAGCGTGTCCACCCCGTAAAAATCATGTCGGGAGCAGATCCTCCGGCGCAATAATGGCGCCGGTCTTCCTTTGATCCGCTCGCTCGATCACCAGGTAACATCGGCGAATCCAACTTTGTCCACCAGTTTTTACTGAATCCGAAACGGGGAGAGCTCCGTCGCGACTCTCATTTAACGAAGCAATTAGGCGATTCGACGATCGCGGACGATCACTCGTATTATTCATTCCTGAAATTCATTATCCGAACGTTTCCTCCACTGTGGAGAAATCCGCAACCGTTCCGCTCTCAACGAACTTGAAGCGTTCTCGAGGAAATGGTCGCTTTTGATGAACGCTCCATAGCCGTCATTTCATTGTATACAAATTTTCAAAAACATATACGGTCGGTGTACAAAGTATTCGTACACCTTTTAAAAACGAATAACTTTCAAAATTCGACTCAACAGCTTGAGTTTTTTTGAGACGTTAGAAGGATGAGTTCACTAGCTAATGTGTAAATAATTTATTTTTTTAATTGTTATTGGTCGCAATTTCGGAGGAAAAAGTGAAGGTCACGATTTTTAAATTTTTTATCTGTGCCCATAATGAAAATTTATAAGGTGCCTTTGGTGGGTCGTTAATATGTTCATGTATTGTATTGTATATGCTACATAAACCATACCTGGTTTAAAGCAATAAATAAATAAATAGATGCCTTTGGTGGGTATATAAATAAGTTGTAATACATGTACGAAGTTTCATCGAAATCGATCAAGGTTGTTATTATAATATTGTAAGAATAATACAAAATTGTAGGAATTCGCGATTTAAAAAATTCGCAAACCCTAAACTCAATTATTTTTACATGTTACAATGCCCATAGCTTTTTAATGCGTCAACCGATTTCAATGAAACTTTGTACATGTATATAACTTACTTAGATTTACACAATACATGTTTGAAATTATCATTACAGGTACGGATAAAAAATTTAAAAATTGTGACCTTTACCGTTTCCTTCGCTATTGCGAACAATAACAATAAAAAAAAAATTTTTTACACATTAGCTAGTAAACTAATCCTTCTAACGTCTCAAGAAAACTCAAGCTGTTGGGTCGAATTTTGAAAAAGTTATTCGTTTTTAAAAGGAGTACGAATACTTTGTACACCCACTGTAAATTCAGCATTGCTAGAGATGAGAATACTGATGTGACACGGTTTTTTCATCAAGTTAAAATTTTTTTAAATTTCACAAATTTTATTTTTTCAATTTTGGTTTGATTAAATAAATGACTTTGATCTTTCTGAATTTTCTGGGGTTGTAATTTGTCACTGAAAATTAGCCTATGTGGACGTCTACGATTAATTAATTAATTAATTAATACATAGGCTAATTTTCAGTGACAAATTACAACCCCAGAAAATTCAGAAAGATCAAAGTCATTTATTTAATCAAACCAAAATTGAAAAAATAAAATTTGTGAAATTTAAAAAAATTTTAACTTGATGAAAATTAATTAATTAATTAATTACTGAGGTGATATCTCCTGATGAGTTCAATTCACCAATCTTACCCAAATGATTCGTAGAACCTAGAACTTTGTCACAATGTTTCTCGGTCGAAGATCTTTGCGATCCAACGAATGAAATAAATCTCGGTATCGTAGCACAATCAGGGAGCCGACCGCAGATCTCTAATTAAACGCGGCGTTCAATTCCGCGGACGGAGGATGCCCTCTAATTTGGCATTCTGCGAGGACTGCCGGGACGGGGAAGAATGGTCGGGAAAACGTGTCGAGGATGCAACGCGTCGCGTCGGCCAGTTGTTTGCTCTTCACGGAGGCAGGAAGCGCGCCTGCGGATTGATTACAAGGCCCGCAGCAATGCCAGCAGCGAACACAGTTGCATCTGGCCTGGTGCAAGCTGAACACGCTCGTAATAGGAGTGTGATTCGCGCAGATTGCGGTGCAATTTAATACCCGATAGTTTTTAATCGCGATCGGTTCTTCAGCGCGGTATCGCTGTAGTTTCTGCGATTGCTTTGGAAGAATTACCCGTCGATCTTAATGATTGCATATTTAGGTCTGTGTCTTCTCTTTTCCGAAAAATTGTGGTCTGATGTCGGACGCTGTGCATCGTAGCTTCTCATTACATTAATATATGAGCCTGTAATTATGAAAGTGGTCTAAGTGAAAATTTAAAAAAAATAAGTTTATCAGTTATTTCGCAACATATTATTTCAAACTAAATTAATTCAACTTTTACGATACTGTTAGATAGTGCTTGTTATTTCAACATTATATGGAATTCATTTAGTGTTTTCATGTATTCCTTTAAATATTACAAGAAATAAATGTATATATGACTTTGACCACTTTCATAATTGGACTGTGGATCCTTATGCAAAATAAAATATGTTTGCATTGTTTGCAAGACACAGGTGCCAAATAAAAAATGTTTTCATCTATCAATTATCTTATTACACTGAAGCTAATGGACTGATGTCGTTGAATCTTTTTAATATAACCGCTGCTTTAAATTGCGTGTAGCCATTTTTATCATAATTCCATAAAATCCGCAGTCTATTCATAATTATGGGCTCATATTATGTCTCAGTACTGCGGATTTTATGCAGTCATGACAAAAATATTCAAAACATCAACATATTTCAAAAAGTTAAAAAACCTGCAGTTTTATTTATTTATTTATTTATTAATGCCCTAAACCGTGTATGGTTTATATAGCATACATTAGTATAACGCTTTTACAATTGACAAATGACAGTGAGGTGTATATCGTTACACTAAGTTAAATTACTTTGATTTATTGACAGAAACAACTGTTTGTATCATGCATAACGTTGTAAAATGTACTAAAGCATCATAAGTTGACTGCGGATCTTTATGGAAAATAAAAATTGTCTGCGTCGATTGCAAGTAATAGAAACTAAATAGAATGTTATTTCTTCCCTAAATAATTTTAATAGATGAGAAATCATATCCTGACATCTCCATAATTTTCAAAATTTTCCTACAATTTTAAATTTCATCTACTCAATTTTGCTATAAACGCATAAAGATCCGCTGTCTAATCATAAGTCTTAACATTTCAATGTTCATGCCATGGAATGCGTTACTTTCATTTTATGCAATTTTTGAGTCCGTCAGGTTGGCGCCGAAAGTGTTAATTTGAGATTGGTCGTCTCATGGGCGAGGAGAGCTTATTGTTAGTTGGCAGTCAAAGTTCAGCGACCGCTTTCGCGACAGTGTCGCGGAACCGCGTGCGTTTACGTAACGAAAGTCTGCTCGGTTTCACGGTCGCTGAAAAAGCGGGTCAGTGTCGGTGTGGGATGGCAGAGGATGCACTTTCTCCGCGCCTACGAGAGTCCGAGGTAATCGCTATCGCGTTTACGTAATGCGAAAGCCGCAGGATCGGCGAGCGATTTCCTCGCGGCGCCATTTGCGAATCCGCCGACACCATGCCATCGACTCTACATATGTATAGGCAGACCTGACGAAATCGAACGCTTCCGAAGATGTCCTACGTCCCGTACCAGTCGACATGTTCTACAAAATTCATTCTAGGAGATCATACTTTGCGAACACTATATACAGGGTGGGGCATTTTAAACAGGTCACCTGAATAACTCGCTTGTTTTTGAAGATAGGAGAAAATGCATTAGACCAAACTTACTTGGTATCGGGGGGCTCATAATCTGGTATTACCAAGTTTTCTGTAGGTGGAGGCGTCAAGGTGATATAAAGGTCAACTCTGTTTTTTTAAACGGAACAGTATACTTTTTTGCTTACATTCTGATAGAGTGTTTCAAGACGAATACAATGACCTATTATGAAGGTCATTCAAGGTCACTCAAGGTCAACTGCAATAGAAAATAAAATGTCTGAAAGCACTCTTCAAATACTTTTGTGTCTTCTCTGGTTGTTGGCATACTGCTCTTCTAAGTATTATATACACCGACTAGAGTACGGCTTCGAAATATTCAATCTGAGTATTCAATTTTCAAGAATGCGTTACACAATAGCAGAGAAAGTGGAAATGGTTATCATTTATGGTGAATGTCATAGAATTATGAGGAAAGCGGTACGCGTGTATGGTGAAAGAAGTACCGCGAAAAACCAACAACCACAGTTGATATGCAAGAACGTATAAAAAGAGCTTGCTCTGTAATAGATACAACTGAAATTTGTCAGGCAGTATCATCAGTATTGCAACGTTTTAGATTATGTCTTAGTGTTCAAGGTCGACATTTTGAACACTTGAAGTAGCAGTGAATACGTACATAACATGTTACATGTAAATCGTCGTAGTGTTCGAAGAGTGCTTTGAGACATTTTGTTTTCTATTGCAGTTGACCTTGCGTGACCTTGAATGACCTTCATAATAGGTCATTGTATTCGTCTTGAAATACACTATCAGAATGTAAATAAAAAACCATACCGTTCCATCTAAAAACACAGAGTTGACCTTCATATCTCCTTGACGTCTCCACCTAAAAAAAAATTAATGACATCAGATTACGAGCCCCTCGATATCAAGTAAATTTGGTCTAATGCATTTTCTCCTATCTTCAAAAACAAGCGAGTTATTCAGGTGACCTGTTTAAAATGCCCCACCCTGTATATTGCGTATCTTCTTCTAAACACTCGTTTCAGTCCTATAAAAACACGAAATTGTATAAAAATCTAGCGTTTTTCAACGTCTTTTCCAAAATCGGTTCACCAACTTGAATTCTATAAAAACCACGAAAATGTACGAATCGTTGTTCAGCATGTCCTGCAAAATGAATTCATCAGTTCCGATGCTATAAACGCACGAAGGTGTTCAGCAAGGGCAGCATTGTTCTCGAGCTCCAGCAAACCATGCAGAATCGATTCCACTTGCACGCAAACGCTGCGTAGAGAAGCGTAACGATATCGTCGAACGCTGAGGGTGTTGAACCTCCTTCCCGAGCAAGGGTTCGCATGGCGAAATTGCCGTCTTCCTCGGCGAAACAAGAGTCCTCGGACGTCCGCTCGAGATAAGGTGCTCCGACCTCTCTCTCTTCAGGAAGCGAAATCAAAAGGAAAAACTCGATTTCTATTCGCGGATAGGAGATCGCAAACGCTTAGACCGACACGGCACCGCGTAATGAGAAATCATTTAGAGTTAATGAGCCGTTCGGTTGACGAAGCTCGCACGAACGGTTTGCACGCGACTATGGGGGGAACGGAGAGGGAACACGTTCGTGCGTGCCGCACGAATCTCTTGGTTCGAATCGAACGGGGGAGACGAGCGAGATTGTCGCCCCGGTGCTTCTGCTGGCTACTGCGAAGAACAGTATGGTCCCTCGATGATCATGGATTGAATTAAGTAGCACTGTGAACGAATTTTATGGGAGGTCCTGGAGACCGCTCCTCCCCAGATAGCATAAAGATGTCTTAAAAACGTCTGTTGTTGGACATTCAAGAAAGTCTTGAATTTCCTACGAACCTCTTCCGAACGGCCTCCGAACGTCTTCTGAACGTCTTCTGAACGTCTTATGCTACAAAACTGTACGTCTTAAAGACGTCTTTTGGAGTCTTTTGGACGTCTAAAAAACGTCTTTTAACAGAGAAAAAGTAGACATATCCCGGGCGTGAACCTAGTATAACCACGTTCGGGCACACAACTGGGTTGTTGGTAACATGGTTAATACTTTCAGATGTAAAGCGCTGACACAATAGAAATACTGATCTAGTTGATTTCATTTTTAATTTTTCCTGTGGAATGTTCAAGGTTTATCACTGCCTATTTAGAGACTTATAGAATAAATAAAACGTAACGATTTCAATTTGTTTTTATTTTTTCTAACTATGACGCTGCGGACTTAAAAATCTGAAAAAATTCTATAAACAATGGCTAAGTAATTGTTTTAAGAAATTGCAATTAGTTGGAGTGACAAGAAAAAGAAAAAAACTCACGTTTCTCAACTTTTTAATTCGAGCCTAGTCTTTTTTTTGTCAGTCCAAACAATTCAAATTATTGAAAACAAACTGCAGTTATCGGTCGAAAGTGTCAGTAAAGAAGTTGTTTGTAACTCGTAACAACGTCAATGCTGATTTCGATGAAATTTTATAAATAAGCTCAGATGAGGAAGTTAAACAAGTGAGTTTTAAAATTTTTTTTGCCATTCCAAGTAATAGCAAAATTAGAAAAGTATTTTAGCGATTGTACAATAAACTAACATCTCATAACATCTCCCAAAAAATTCAAGTCATTTAGTCTTATTTCAGACTTTAAAACGACGTCCCGAAAAAGAAGTTTTTAAGACGTATTATTTCAGACGTTAAAACGATGTCTCGAAAAAAGATGTCTATCTAGGAATTTCTTGGAGTTTTGTGAGTCACGTAAAGAGAATCAAACTAATTTTCTGCGTGTCATTACCTTACACAAGTAGTAAAGTACTTACGATACTAGCTTTACTATACTAGTATAATTTTACTATACTAGTAGTAGTGAAAGTGAAAACAGGAGAAGATCAGGACTCGTTTCCCTTTTTTGCGTCTTTTCCTCCACCCGGGGGCACTCCACAGCGCTCTCAAAGCGAAAATCGGTCGCATCCCTGGTCCCCTAAGCCTTCGCCAGTAGATCAGACCTTAATCCGACGTAACGCAAAGATCCTCTTCGAGTCCTCTTCGAGTCCTCTTGGAGTCCTTTTGTAGAAGGATCAGCGAACGAACAGAGAAGATTTTCTATGGGGAACCGGGAGCGAGTGGAGAAGATTGTCTATGGGGAACCGGGAGCCAGTCAGCGATCGGAGGTTATTGCCGGGGCCGTGATCGGTCCAGGATGCTGCACCTCGGGCAAAATAAGACGAGGCCGGTGCACGAACCCGTGTAAAAAGCAAACGACCCCGGGGATCCGTGGTGGCCGGCTTATCAGATTGCTTGGAGCGGTGTGCAAATTCAAGACACGAGTTCCGAGCCGCGAAACGATCCGGCGCAGCGCGGCGAGGCGACCGGATGCTGCTGTTGCGTCTTCGTCGTCGTCGTCGTCGTCTTTGGGGCGCGCAGGCGTGTGCACCCGGCGAGAGAGGAGATATTACGTACCAAAGGCAGGCAGGCAGGCAGGCAGGCAGGCAGGACGTTGGCCATGTAAAACCGTCCCCTCGCGACATTTTGTCTTCCTCCCTCGATCGCACGAGCGGCTCGCTTTCGTGTACCACGATTTTTCCGGCCGTCTAAGCGGATCTCTGGCTCTTCTCCTCTCCGACTTCTCTCCCTCTATTCATTGTCCTGTTCTTGTTGGCCGATGCAAATGGAGTGGCCAGGAATAGGCGAGCGGGCGAACGAGGAAGGAAAAAGGACGGAGAGGAAGGAAAAAGAACGGAGAGGAAGGAACAGCAGGGAGATGTACCGCTCAAGGACACGATCTACCGCAACTCCGAGGTTCGTGACAAGGATACGCAGCCGCATCACCACGCCGCGCCGCGCCGCTCCGAGGAGGAACAGCCGGCCAGGATAGCTCCACGAGGAGACGGAACAGGGTAGAAGAGAACACGGTGAAGATCCACCAAGAGAGAGAGAAAGAGAGAGAGAGAGAGAGAGAGAGAGAGAGAGAGAAAGATGCATCCGCGGATCTCGGTTACACGAAACCGCTTGTCCGAGGGGGATTTCTTTTAAATTCGCTATTCCCGCACTCGTACCACCGGCGGAGACTCGAAACTAATGATCAGACTCTTGGATAGCAACCGCTCCGGACTCCGTGCAGCGCGGCGCTGCGCGGCGTCCTAATCGGACAGCCAGGAACCCTCTCAGTGGTGCTGGCTCTCTCGATCTGTTTCTCGCGGGAGGACTCGGGAAATTACGGGATGCGAGGTAATGAGATCGATGCCGGATAATTGTCGATTATGCTGTGCATCAATGTTGCTCTCTTCAACGTGGTTGCTTTTAGAGCTACGAGCCGCCGGAGATCTTGTTGAGGAGCTGGGAGAACGATCGAGGAGATCGAATGGTCTTCCGCTAGTCTGACGCGATCATTTCTGTCGACAGTTTTAAAGTGATGAATTTTCGGGGATCCTTCCATGAACTGTCAATGATCTTGCCCTTCTTCTTCGTCGCAGTGCAGGAAGAGATCTGTGTATGTACTCCTGTGTCTATATTGCTATCTCTTGGTAGACGCAGCTTCGTTGCTGTGAGACTCAACGGAGCTAGAATGTGCCCCGCAGGGAAATTTGTGTGCCTCGGGGCCACCCTTCTGGGCAAACGACATGACAAAAAAAGAACAGACGAACTTCCTCGGTGTCTTCGGATTATTCAGTTTTAATAGGCGTTGCTCCTGCGCTCTCGGTTTCGACGGGCAAGTGGCCCGTAGGTCAGTTTGCATCTTCGTGTGACCCCGGGGGCTTGGTAGACGCTGTCGCTATTGGCGTGTGTCCTAGGCGCACTTAATCAGTGCGTTCTCTTGGAGGGAATGCTGGAATATGCATGTTGCTATCAAAATTAGGATTACTGGATTTTTTGGATTATGGATTTATAACAAAAATGGGTGGATGTCATTTAAAACAGTAAAAACATTAAGATAATTTAAGAACGTCCATATGTTATATTCGATTTATTAAAATTGTTAAAAATAGTAAGAAATTTTTATATTGTATCTGTGTTGTAATGGAGGAAGAAAATTTTTGTTTTGCATCATTATAATTTCAATAATTATAAAATAGAGAAACCAGAAACCGGTCATTTGACCGGTTCACTACCTCTATATACGAAAGAACCTAGAAAATAAATTCCAGCATCAACGTTCACAGTGCCAACGAAGAACAATGTTTTTTTTCTCACCTTTCTCTAACTAAAAACCTAAGTAGCACAAATATCGAGGTACCACACGAGGTACCCACAATTGTAGCCTCCCGGTGCCCAAGGTTTTTGCGTTTGCAGCTCACGTAGCGGATTCACGTTAGGTCACCACAGCACAGATGTAACGGGGCCATCCGCGGATTTCTCGCGATTCTACATATCGCGAACAAGCTACCCTTCTTGGTAGAGGCGAGCGAGCCGCGTTTGTTGTTGCGGTTCCTCGTCCGGCGACACTGCGTACCATTGTGTCCCGGCGAGCTTCCGTGATTCCCTGGTTGTCTTGTAACGGGGCCCGCGTGTTCCCCGATCGTTACCACGCGGCCACAGTTAACAAATTCCTGTTACGCTTCTTCTTCTTGTTCTTCGTCGTCTTCTTCTTCTTCTTCTCCTTCTTTGTCTTCTTCTTCTTCTTCTTCTCCTTCTTTGTCTTCTTCTTCTTCTTCTTCTCCTTCTTTGTCTTCTTCTTCTTCTTCTCCTTCTTTGTCTTCTTCTTCTTCGTCTTCGTCTTCGTCTTCGTCTTCGTCTTCGTCTTCGTCTTCGTCTTCGTCTTCGTCTTCGTCTTCGTCTTCGTCTTCGTCTTCTTCGTCTTCTTCGTCTTCTTCGTCTTCTTCGTCTTCTTCTTCGTCTTCTTCTTCGTCTTCGTCTTCTTCGTCTTCTTCTTCGTCTTCTTCTTCGTCTGCTTCTTCGTCTTCTTCTTCGTCTTCTTCTTCGTCTTCTTCTTCGTCTTCTTCTTCGTCTTCTTCTTCGTCTTCTTCTTCGTCTTCTTCTTCGTCTTCTTCTTCTTCTTCGTCTTCTTCTTCTTCTTCTTCTTCTTCTGGTTCTGGTTGCGAGGAGACTGTCTCGGTTCAGCCTCGCTTTATACCTAGGAGAGAAACTGATTGTTCCAGACTTTCCCAGAAATTTGACATACTGTGTCACTCGTTGATCTAATTGGCAGTGATGTTGACAGCCCCGCTGAAAGGCTCGAGGCTTGCGATTATGGGAGCCTGAAGTGACCAGGAGTCATTTCATCATTTTTTAGTCTAATCATTTTTTTAGGATTATTATGTAAAATATGATTTGCAAGCTTCCTTTTGGTACAGCATAATTATCGAAACTTCTATTAACACTTTGAGTGCCACATCTCCCAGAAATGGTTGATTATTTCTCAAGATTTGTGAATTAATATTTCCGTTAATACACAAAATGTAGTAAATGTGATTAGGATCAGAAAAATACAAGAAGGTTGGGAGATTACTTTCAATGTCATAATTTCAACTCACCAATTTTTACTTCGTTAAATAAATTACATTAATTTCATAGAAGTTTTTAGGCTGCTGATTGGGTACTGAAAATGTTAATAGATGAAGTGTAAGATCTTCAGTCTTCAATAAGTCTGTTCAAAATCATATGCCAATTCTGTTCAAACCATAATGTAAAATATCGTACATGGGATGACGACATTTATTCAATACACAAATTGAATACAATATTGCAATTTCTAAAGCAGATGCTAGTCTCTGTGGAGACCTTGGATGCTCGGAATAAGAAGGGGAAAGATTGAAGGTTACAAGACTGCCGGCGCGGCGGTATAATCTGTTTGTCTTCGACGCCATTAAGTGGTATTCGACGTTTCCCGAAGAGCGGAGTCGGTCGTCAACGCCGCGGGGCATGTCATTCCGCCGCCGGTCGACCGAACGCTATAATCTGAAATGAACACCGGGGGAAAAATGCTTCATTCCAATAACGTCCTTCGCTTCTACAACAGTTTCCAGTTTCCTCGAACAGACGAGTTCCTCGGAGATAAACGCCGCTGCAACTGGCAATTGCGCCGCGCCCACGGAAGGCAATCAGTTTCATAGTTTCCGCGGATCGGGACTCGTAGAATCGAACCCTGAAATCCTGATCCGCGGAAGCTCTGAAGCTCTTCCGCTGCGTTCGGAGTTCACGACTTGTAGGAATTAATCTATTTGTAAGGAAAAGCGTGTTTATTAACAAAATTGGGCACACGGATAATCAGATGTTAACGGCCAACGTGTTTGTGACTAACACGACAGGGCGCTCTTTCCAACCTGACCTTTTTGCAATTATTCTATTATTTCTGATTTTATATTTTTAAAAATTTATCTGTATGTAGGGTTGGCTGCTAACATACATACATACAGCATTCGTACTTCAACTGTATAGTTCGAATCCCCAATGGATTGGACAGGCCTCGTGGAATAAAATCTGTTACTACGAGCGGCCATCTTGTATTCGTTATTCCCCGAGCCCCCGAATTGTACAATTCGTCATTCTGCCGAGGCAACGAGGAACGACGATTTTCCTCGAACCGTCGAACAATTTCAGGGTCGCTGGTCCGCCTGTGATCTCGTCGCCACCAGGGCACACCGTCAACAATTTTTCCGCTTTTTGCGATTCTTCTTGTCCGATCCGGGACGCGAGAAATTCTCGAGACAGGGAGAAAACTGCGAACACAAAGCGCTCTCTCTCTCTATCTCTATCTCTCTCTCTCTCTATCTCTCTCTCTCTCTATCTCCCTCTCTATCTCTCTCTCGCAGGATTGAAATAGTACGCTCCGGAGGATCCGTCAGGCTGTTCTACCCTCGGCGCGTTCGCAACGATGATTAAATTTGCATGAAAAACGAAGACGCCGAGCTGACAGCAGCCGGGACGGTCTCTGTTGCGTCGACCTGAAACGCGGCTCGACAGGCTGGAATAGAGTTCTCGTTCCAGCTTTTAGCCCCCTGACGATCTACTCGATCCTCCACGTCGATCGCGATCGCCGCCGCTTCCAATTAAAGTATTCCGCCATTAACGATCCACGGGCTCGTCTCGGCCGGTGATCGAGTAAATCGGACGTAAATTGTGACGATCAATGAACCAGGGCAAAAACTCTGCGCTTCAAAATCCGTAGCCTGTTATACCTTAAAATTCCGATAAAGGAATGTAGATTTTAATGGTAGTCGTGCTTTTTACTGAATCTTCCATTTTGTTGCTAATAAACAATCTTTAAGCAAGCCTTGCTGCACTTTATGAATCGTCTTCAAGAAAGAGGAGTTTAACAGAAAATTTTGTACTATTAACCTTTTGCACTCGGAGCTATTATTAACTGGAAAATTAAACGTTCTTCTGACCTAGAGTAATTCCATTGTATATGATTTTTTTTCATTTGATGGATATGAAATAAGGATATAATACCTCAATACTTAAATCTTTAATAATTGATTAGATACCAACATATTTATTACTGTCAACAATATTTTCAATAATGTTACAGCAATTTTTAGTGGTGACTCTGAATCACCACTCGAGTGCTAAGGGTTAATTCTTCTATTCCGTTCATTGTTTCACGTTTTACCTAATTATTAGATTGCGGATTCTTATGAAAAATACAAATTTTTCTGCATCAATTGCCAGATAGGTATTTTGGTTCTTTGTTTAACAATTTTGATAAGTTGCGAATAATATATATTGACATTCTTAAATTCATTTAGTCTTTTCACTGTTTAATATTTTGTCTCTTCGTGTCTCTGGCAAGTGCATAAAAACCGTGTCATCAAATTTTATCAAATTCCGGTTCTCGGATAATCCTCAAATCACCAATATCGAGACCATGATCGATAGATCGCCGGCGCAGATCAGTCCCGTGTGGTTCGATAGCTGGAAGGGCCCGGAGGTCGACGTACCTTCGAGAGAGCATCTTCGGTGGAACGTGTAATCATACTACTTTCCCTCCCCTATCGTCCTTCGACGTTCTTCCTTCGGCCGTTCCACGTCTTCGGAACGACGAAGACAACGACAGAGACGACAATCCAGCCGCTAATTACTTTCAGGATTTATCGAGATCGGGGGGGGGGGGGGCTCTGCTCGACTATGTTCGTTCGCCGGATCGATCGTTATCACCGCAGGAACTCGCTTGCTTTGCATGAAGGATCTTCTCAGCTACCTTATTCCACCGTGAAACTATTCCGCGAGGCAATAATCGGCCCTCGTTTACGCCGATGACTTCATCGCCTCGTTAACGCCGGCTTCCGAGCCTATCGCTTAGGGCTTTGGCAAATACCTGAAGTATCGATAAATTGTTTGAGGACACTGTTCGGACAATTTCGACCACTTACATGCACTATAGTAAATCAAGGTCACTCAAGGGCAATGGAAAATAAATTGGTTCGAAGTACTCTTCGATTATTTCTAGGTCGTTTATTTGAACAAACATGCACTTATAGTAATGCATGTATTCAAATAAACGACCTTGAAGTATTCATAAAATACTTCGAAATAATTTCATTGCCCTTGAGTGACCTTGAGTGACCTTGATAATAGCTCCTTGTATTGAGACGCTATATCGAAACGTGAATTAAAAAACATTGTTGTTCGCAAGATCTCGGAAAAGCTGACCTTGAGGTGACCTTGATTACATGCTTTGTGTCTACTTAACCTAACTCGATTAATCTTGACGTTCGATAAATATGTCGTTAGCCTGTATATACAAAGGCGGAAATAATTGTTATAGCTGGTACCATAAGTTCTTGAAGAAACGGTTCTCGAAAGAAAACGGCCGCGGTCCGAATGCTGCACGCCGGGAGATCGGTATAGTTAGAGGGTAGCGGGCTCGCGATGGTATCATTTCCGTCGGGCTAATTTCGCCCCGCCTATTATTTCCGGCAGGGTGATTGTTATTTGCATATTTTACTCGGGGCTGATCTCCCGCGATAGCTCTCTGCGGCCCGGGCACGCTGCCAGGACGAGGAAAGTTATCCTCTATCCTCGGCTCGCTTAGGGCCATTTCACGAGGAGAGAGCCAACGAACGTTCCCCGTCACGACAGTACGTCCGCGTTCGTGATGAATTGATCACCTTCGCGGGGAGGACGAGGAGAAACGAAACGTTCGCGCGAGCGTAAAGATTAGAGTCCCACGCAACCGGTCACGAGAAATAAATCCATTCTCGGCTCGTGGATACGGGCGAAGGGAATGGTGTGGGTGCGCCTATAGTGGAGATGCTGAAGAGGAAGAAAAAGAAGAAGAAGAAGAGGCAAACGGTAAAACGAATCGTCGCCTGTAAATTTTGCGACCCCCGGTCGCTTCCTTCGACGCCACGATCTTTAACCTTCGATCCTGACTCGCGCACTATGTACCTCCCCTTCTTTCTTTCTTTCTTTCTTACTCTGCTCGTATAGCTTATTATTCAAATGGTCCTGTTCGTTTTCTTAAACAGATAAGTACCGTGATATCCTAGACTCTCTGCGGCCAAAGAGGTAGCATTCCGTTTTAGCTGGACCCGGGTACCTGTCAGAGATCGGATAGAGCACACTCTGGGAAGATTCGAATCCTGATTTTTTTTATTGTATTCGAACACTGAATTTGTATTTTCGTCTAAAGATTAAAAAAAAAAGTGGAATACTTTCCTATAAAAATTAAATAAATGTACCTTCCTGCCCAGATAGCACAAATACGTCTTAAAGACGTCTTAAACACGTCTGCTGTTAGATACGGAGACGTCTTGCAGTTGTCTCCGTGCGTCTCCCGTACGGCTCCTGAAGGTATCCGGTACGTCGTTTGTGAGGAAATGGTGCATGTTTAAGACGTCTCTAACACGTACTTTAGACGTCGAAAAGACGTATTCTATACGTATAAAGTACGTCTTAGAGACGTCTCTAAGACGCCTGAACTGAGACGTCGTTTAAACGGCTCGCAAATACGTCTTAAAGACGTATTACTTCAGATGGTCACACGACGTCTCCAGGAATACGTCTTCGAGACGTTTTAAAGACATCTATTCAGGACGTAAGACGTAAAGACATAACGGAGATGTAAAAAAGACGTCTCTAAGACGTAACGTGCTATCTGGGTGCAAAGACCATACAGAAACACTTCTGTGAAGATCAAATAGGATTATTTTTCTGTAATACTAAAAGAAAATACTTTCCCACAAATCGAGCCTTCTTCAGAACTAGAAGCAAAGGACAGGTCATTTGAGTAATCGATCAGAGAAGGGTTAAAAATCAAAGGAACTTGTTATGGCAGGTAATCGAGACTTCGCCGTGACACACCTTGGCCCCATTAATCTGCCGACGTTCGTTAACGATTATTCTGAGCGTGCAACGACTTCCCTCGCCATTTCTCTCTCTCTCTCTCTCTCTCTCTCTCTCTGAAGAAAGAGATAACTGTGGCTGCAGGTTTTCTCACGGAAGGCGAGGTAGAATCGCTTGGAATCCGTGGTTTATACGATCATCGCTGAAGTATACTGCGACGAGCGATCATCCTCCATGGCTCGGCTAGATCCGAAGAAAACAAGATCCACGGGTTGAATCCAGCTGCCGGCTCTCTCCTCCGCTCCGTCCCGACACCGATTTACCTGAGCTTCATTGTTTATGAATCTCTTATTCTTCGAGGGTATCCACACCGGTGCCCTGGCTGTTGTTACAACGTTCCATTGCCTTCGCCGTCTCATTATTTATGAATCTACTCGCGGGGCTACCGTTCGCCACCACGAAGAGAGCCACAGCCTGCACTCGTAAATCAGATTCTTGAAGTTCACCGTTGCGAGGATCGGCGCGCGATAACCCGAGCTGAACGCCTGCAACTGCAACTGGAGATGGGATCCACTTTGATATGTACTTACTCGGGCAATTTTAATAATCGGGGGTTTCAGTGCCATCGGTTCGATCAGTGTTTAATAGGAAGAATGGTCTGGATTAGGTCAAATTTTTGAAGTGAAACTTCTTTGCTGAGGGTAACGTATTTGTTATGTTACGGAAGTGACGTTACGGAAGTCGAGAGTGGCGCGACAATTTAAACGGAGAATAAACTGAGAAAAACAAATTTCCAACCCCGACGGGATTCGAAACCCCGGTCTACCGCTTGGTAGTCCAACTCCTTAAACGCTTGGACAACCAACGATCTTAGAATATTTGAACACTGGACCATAACATAATTTACCGTGTGTGAAACAGAATAAATATCTAATTAAAAGAAGAGGTATATATATATATATATAAATTACAAAATTACATTTAAAAATCTAAAATCAAAATGAATACATATACAGGGTTGTGCAAACCAAACTTTAATGAAAACTTATTTCTTACAAAATAAATCAAGTTACATCAGATGTTGGAAGTTGGAACTGCGATCCATTTGTCTACGATACAGAGCTCCACTCTTTGTATTAGATTTCTCGTTGTTGCTATAATTAGAGCGTCTCTTTTTTATGCTATTACATGCATTTGTTATGTGATTCCAAAGTTCTTGAACATTATTGATTGTTGTGTCGTGTACAACGGATTGCAGATATCTCCAAAGATAAATTACCGCCGCTCGATAGTAGGATCAAACGAAAAGGTTAGAAAAAAAAACCTGGTTATGTTATGACAACACGTGCAACTACGTTTACATTAATTAAAGTCAATATAATTAAATATATTACAGAGAGAAGTACACCGGACCATAGCACAATTTACATGTGTATGATTTTAAAAACCTACCGTTTGTGGAACAGAATAAAAAAAACATACGCGTGGAAAACGTCTAGTAATGTTTAGAAGTAAATTAAGATTGGAAATGGTAAAAAATAATGAAGCGACAACAAGATCAGGAACAACTAATACAAATAATAATGAAGCGACAACAAAATCAGGAACAACTAATACAAATAATAATGAAGCGACAACAAGATCAGGAACAACTAATACAAAAAAAAATAATGAAGCGACAACAAGATCAGGAAACAGATCTATGATTTTCTATGATTCTATCATTGAAACAATTGGCTTGTGATAGCGAAAATATGATATAAATATTATTGATTCAATTTTGTATAAATGTCTTGCAAACACTGCATCGAGAGGTGTTTCTGATCTTGTTGTCGCTTCATTAGGATTATTTACCAATTCCAATCTTTTTATTATAAGGAACAGGAGCGAAATATCTTTTTTCCTTTAAAAATTTTATTAAGACGAATATAGTGTTGTATACCCGATAACCCTAGGCCCTAGTCAAACGTCACCGCATCATGATAACCATGCCATAGACGCGTCAGCCAAAACCCTTGAATCATCAGGACCAAACAGACCCTTAGATTTTGTCTCTTTCACGTCATCCTTTCCACAACAAACCTTTTCTACTCCCTTCCACATTTTCCTCTCAAAAACTACATATATATATATATATATATAGCAGCCCGTCGAAACAGATTCAGAGCTTCTTCTTGCATACTCCAGTGCAGAAGGTCACATCGTTGTACCTTAAACTCGCCACCGTGTATATGTATACTTAAATAAAACTCTTCTCGATTTTATTATAAATTGTTCTACTCGACTTCCAAACCCGGAATCCAACAATAGAGTAGTCCTTAAATTTTTGTAATTTCCTCACTGTTTTGAATTTCACTCGTCCGATGCATTTACGACGAAAATGGGAAGAACAATCTGAAACAATAAAAATATTAATTTTATTGAGATGAATATAAAGTAGTCCTTGAATTTTTATAATTTCTTCGCTGTCTTCTTCACTCGTCTTATACATTTACGACGAGAAGGACTATTTGAAATGATAAGAATATTAAATTATGAAAGATTAAACGCACTCAACATTTTTATTTTGCATGGCAGTTTGCAGTTTAATAATAAACTCGCGAAAGGAGCACACGTGCAAGCTCGTCGAGGTCTTTGACATCGAATTGATCCCCACCGGCCGGCCATTCCCTGCTTCTCATCTAATCGTGCGTTCGAAAAGTGTGTCGATCGACGGTTATTCGCGACGATGATTACGGGTAAATTACGGCGAATGTAACGGTGCGCGCGGGCGATGTCCGACGGAAATCGTTCGACCGCGATCCCGTTTTCGAGGATTTTCGCCTCGATCCCCTTGCGCAGATAATCGATATTCGCCTGTCACTGACGAGGAATATTGAAAAATCTAAAAGTTTAAACTTTCGTTCGTGTGTGATTCCCCATCTGCTTACATTGTATGGCGTTTGTCAGTCGCTGTCGTTGGGTCTTGGACATTCGGAACTCGGCGTTCGGAGATCAACGCTCGCCGCAGACAAACGGCATACAATGTAAGCAGACGGGGAATCACACACGAATGAAAGTTTAAACTTTTAAATTTTTCATTATTCCTCCATAAAATTATTACGATTATATTGGGGTGCTTTCCCTGATGAAAATGAGCCCAAACTCGAGTGTAATCGAACAATTTTTATTGATACGTAATGTTATGACGAAGATTATAATCTTGTTAAAGATAGTCCAAATGATGTCGCGTTTGAACTCATTTTCATCGGGATGATCTCTACAACTCATTCGTATTAAAGATATTATTCGTACTATAAAAATATGAAAGTTTAAATTGTCAATAATGCTTGATTCCCCAGGTACTTACAATGTACATATGTATGCTGTTGGTCGGTCGCTGTCGCTGGTCTTTCATGTTCAGCGCTCGTCGGGCCTCGTCGCCGTTTATTCGAGCTGGCAAAAGTTATTCGAAGATTTATTCGAAAGCTTCGAATAAAAGATGAAAGATAAAAGATGAAAAAATTATTCGAAGTTCGAATAAATCCGCTTCGAATAAAAAGCATGATGTTTATTCGTCGGATAAATTCTCGTCGGATAAAATTATTTATTCGAACCTCGTCGAATAAAAATACTTTTTTATTCGGACCTTCGAATAACGAATAAAGATCAAGTATCTTTTATTCGAATCGTTATTTAACTAATTTTTTATCTAAATAATGCCCAACTCTACCTGTCAGGTTCCCAGACGGAAAGGTCACGGAGATCGGGAAATATGTTCGATTTGCTAGCCGAGATACGAGCTGACCCTGATCTAGACTCCCATCCTGAACTCGCCGGGAAAGGTCCTGAATGGATTTGCCGCTAGATCAGACGCGGGCTGATCTTTCAAGATCCATTTAGTTCGGCATTTTTTTATTTCAATTCTGACGTGTTCAGGAATATAGAAAATACATGAAAAAAATTTGACAACGAAAAAAGGCGTACTCCACAGAAAGCGGTAGTGTAGCAAACAGTCAGCTAACTGAATCAATCAATGAAATCAAGATTATAACCATTCTGTAAAAAATGCAGAACGTCCAGCATGGACCTGGTGTGACGACTTGGTAATTAACTGCGAATGGATCGTCGATCGTAATAGGCGCCGATGATCATCGCTTATCTCGAATGATCAACCATTCAACGGGCACGATGGTTGTCTACGTATCCGCGAGAGAGCGACACTAATCGCTTCCCGTTTCGTTGCGTTGCGTTGCTCTGATCTTGGCTTGCATCGATAAGAGCCACAGCCGATGCATCCAACAGGCATCGCTGACTGTCAATTTATTGGGGAAATGACGTCGTAAAGCTTTCAAACAGCTCAGATCGTTGGGAAAAAGCCTGTCGGATGGTTGCGTCGAGCGATAACGATTAACGATAATTTCTCGTCTTTAGAAATCGTCCGACCGGAATAAGATCTGTTTTTATCGTCCAAGAAATGATCTTGGTGTTTCAGCCCTTTGCCCATTGAGAGTCATTATATCGTAATTCGAAATAATATCTACGTTACTGCGCTTTTCTTGATCTAATGGATTCTTGCCAAAACGTTTCAGAGTTCTGGAATTAAGATGACTTATATATTTTTAACTATTTCCTACTGTACAGATTACAGTAAAGAACACATAAAAATTACCTCTCGTAACTTTATCATGATAATAATTCGCCGAATAATTCAAAACGAGACTATTTTCTACTATACACAATGGAGCATGTACAAATTACCTTTCGCGAATATATCATTCGTAGTAATAATTCGCGGAACAATTCGAAATAATTTCAAAATGGAATACTGATTAAATACAAACAGTTGAATGTTGAACCGTGACTGGCAATGTTATAGCACTTATGCATATTGGTACTTATATCCCGATTCTGACAATGAGATGATCAATTCTGATTCGGGACCACCGTGGTCCGAGGGTGGTTTGTGATCAGGCTACCGTATAGGAGGAAGATAAAACCTCTCTGCAGAACCGTCGAATTCTGCAGAAGCGGGAACAAGGCGTACGATTACAATGCTCGTTAGCGTAGTTGTTCTTAGTTCTCATCCTGAAAAGTCGACCACGGAAGAACGCGTCGCTCGTTGCTCGCCGCAGCCCCCTCCTGCATGCAATTAGATCGCCGCCACACGGCTCGTTCGTTTAATGAACGCCAGATACCATTTAATTGCCCGTCGACGGGACACGGTTTTCCTACGGGGCCCCAGGGAAACCGTGATCTACCTTGTGTCAACCTCGGTGACAACTAGCGATGGGATAGAGCACGTTGCTGGTAGATTCAAACCTTTACTGGATTCTAACTCTCTTGAACTATTTTGGGAAAATCAGAATAGTCCAACAACGCTCGAACTTTCAATTACTGAAACGTTTCTAATAGACTCGAACATTGATCGAATTGGTTCAGAATTTCCTTGGGCACCTCAGAAAAATGTTGCTTTTACAAATGATTGTCTTATCCAGTCAGGAATAATAATATCTTAGAAATAGAAAACTGTCTATTATGATTAGACAGCGGATCTTTATGCAAAATGAAAATTTTCTACCCGAATTTCAACAAATCGGACTGAAATAGAAATTTATTCTATTTCTTAATACGTTTAATAGAATGAGAAAATCATAAACAGAATTTCTAAATTCTTCTAATATTTTTGTGATCTCGTTTTTTGTGATAAATGCATAAAATCCGCTGTCTAATTATACATATAACACTAAACTGCGGATCTTCCTGGAATATGAAAATGCACACACGCACGTCTTGAGCTTGATCCCATCCCTAATCCCGCCCCCAGTGACTGGCCCAATCAATCCTAGACGCTGTCCTGTTCAATATTGATGACCCGATCGGTTCCTGGGCCAGCTGGGGCCGGTTGGGTCCAATCAGGCGAACCCAGCGAACCCAACGAACCCTTTCGAACCAGTTCGTTACCAGTTCGTTACCAGTTCGTCGCCGGCACGGCGCGGTGCGGCGCGGCGAACGAGTTAATAAGGAGGATAGATTCGCCCGTGGCGATCTCTCGTCGGGTTCCTCGGGATCCTGAAGAGGGAGAGAACACGCCTCCGCTAAACCGGAGCGCATTTGTTACGAGATCATTGTGCCTAGTCACGACCGGACCGCGGGGAACGAAAACCAAGACAAATGGAAGTCCGTGTTGTTGCCTCGCTTTGCCTCGCCACGCCACGCCTCGCAGTCGCAGGCGCTTGGACAAGGTGGCCGTGATTCACGAAGCGATTTCGACGAGGATCCAGCCTCCCGATGATAGTGGGGACCTCGACCCCTCATAACAGGGTATAATTAAATGTCCCGAGCCGCGGCGCACAACGGTGCTCAACGCAGCATATCAATTACACGGACGCAATCCGCGAGAATCTGCGTCCCACTGAATCAGTATGTTGCAGGCCTATTTACTCCGTTTTCACACGGTCGTCAGAAAGGCTGTCTTCCGATTGGATCCCTTGGTCTCAATCTTGTTATCCTATTTGTCAGATCTGCTAATGGACTTTCTGAAATCAATGATCAACCCAGATAGCACACTACGTCATAAGGACGTCTTGTTTACATCCATTTTAGGTCTGTACGTTTTACATTCCGAATAGACATCTTAAAGACGTCTTCCGATTGGATCCCTTGGTCCAATCTTGTTATCCTATTTGTCAGATCTTCTAATGGACTTTCTGAAATCAATGAACAACCCAGATAGCACACTACGTCATAAGGACGTCTTGTTTACATCCATTTTAGGTCTGTACGTTTTACATTCCGAATAGACATCTTAAAGACGTCTTCCGATGGATCCCTTGGTCCAATCTTGTTATCCTATTTGTCAGATCTTCTAATGGACTTTCTGAAATCAATGATCAACCCAGATAGCACACTACGTCATAAGGACGTCTTGTTTACATCCATTTTAGGTCTGTACGTTTTACATTCCGAATAGACATCTTAAAGACGTCTTTTTAGAGACGTCGTTTCAACGTCTGAAGTTAGACTAAATGACTTGAATTTTTTGGAGATGTTACGAGATGTTACGAGATGTTAGTATTATTGTACAATCACTAAAATACTTTTGTAATTTTGCTATTACTTGGAATGACGAAAAAAATTTTAAAACTCACTTTATTAACTTTCTCATCTGAGCTGATTTATGAGATTTCATCGAAATCAGCATTGACGTTGTTCTGAGTTGCAAACAATTAAAGATCGCGAAAATCGTAGTTTCTTCACGATTTCTGACACTTTCGACCGATAATTGCAGTTTGTTTTCAATAATTGGAATTGTTTGGAGTGACAAAAAAAGACTAGGCTCGGATTAAAAAGTTAAGAAACGTGAGTTTTTTTCTTTTTCTTGTCACCCCAACTAATTACAATTTCTTAGTCGTTGTTTATAGAATTTTTTTCAGATTTTTAAGTCCGCGGCATCGTAGTTAAAAAAAAATAAAAACCGATTTTTTCGACGTTTTTTGCGCGACAAACTGAGCTAACCTTGAAATTGTTACGTTTTACTTGTTCTATAAGTCTATTAGGCACTGACAAAACTTGAACATTTCACAGGAAGCATGAAAAAATGAAATCATTTTGATTAGTATTTCTACTGTGTCAGCGCATTACATCCGAAAGTATTGACCATGTTTCCAACAGCTCGGTCTTAGTGGGTATAACTTCGTTATAATTCTTCTCTCCCCCCCCCGCCCTCCAGGGAGGGGGGGGGGAGGCGGGGTATACGTAATAGAGATCAACTGCATGCAAAAAGAAAAAAATGGGTTTGCGTCCGGAATACGTATACTTTTTTTTACTTGATAAAAGACTTCTTTTAGATGTCTTAAACACGTACCGTTTCCTAACAAACGACTTTCAGCAGACGTTCAAAAGCCGTACGGAAGCCGTTCTGAGACGACGTTAAGACTTCTGAATGTCCAACAACAGACGTCTCTAAGACGTCTCTGTGCTATCTGGGAACTATTGAGGATTTGCAATAGCAATTTCTTTCATAATGTAGATTATGATATGCATTCAGTCTCATAATTATACTGCGGATCTTTATGTATATGTAGCTGCAACATTAAACTCGGTAGAATTTTATACAATTTTTATCTATTTTGGATCTACAAAGGCTATTACCACTGAGCACGCCAGTCTATTCGATTCCATTTGCTTAAAATTTCTCTGCAAAAATTGAAAAATTTCATAAACATCCGCAAGTCTGTCTCATAATTGATGGAAGAATTCAAACATCAAATCAGACGAAACAATCTACTCGCGAAGACGTCTTCGAATACCATTTCGAAAAAATGAAATTATGATTTACAAGCTCGGGGAACAGTTCTAGCGACTCGAAGCATGAAGTCGTCTTCTTAACAGCGATCTGTCCGAACGACGTCCGAGAATTCAGAAGAGGCTGTAAATCCGCAATGCAACGCGTCTAACCATCTCTCTCCCTCTCCCTCCCTCTCCATCTCTCTCTCTCTCTCTCCTGTTCTTCCTGTTGATCCTCGTCGCAGGCTACCACAGGATGCTACAGCTGAAGTCTCGCGGTCGCTCGTCTTCACCCGCTAACAATGAGGAATGCGCTTTGGTTAACTTGCCGGAGACGGGTTGATGCACTGTTACGAAGATTAACGCTCTCGCCGCGGTCGGCGAGAAGTCCCGCGGATTTCTTCCGGCGCTGGCTGTTGCGTCAGGGAAGGGTTGAACCCTGAAGAAACCGGAGTTTCTAGGAACGATCATCCTCCGGAGAGAACGTTCCGCGCGCAGTCTGCTCGATCCGATCGCGCAATTACTACCAAAAAGGGAAGCAATCATTCCCGGCGCGCTCGATCCGTAATAAACGGAACGAGCCTGCGCGCTGCGCGCTCTTCAGGAGATCTGGCCAATTATGTCCCGGGAATTAAGTCCGACCGCAATTAACATTCAATTCTGGAGATCTAGTTCCTGGCTCGAGAGCAATGTACATTAACTGTATTATGTTAATAGAGGAAAATGATTGCAGCGTCATTAACACTGAACCATTAAATCTGACTGGTACGCATTGACTCGTAAAAATTACAAAATTGAATTTATTCGCTTTTTTTATCATATGCGCCCCGGCAGAAAATATTTATTCTATCATTTCCAAGGTATGAAACTTTATACAGACAAAGGTTCGATCTAAGAAAAACCCTCGGATCTGCGCTGTCTGATAGATCGTACAGTTCTACTGAAAAAATCTTAAGGCAAAAGGTTAATGGTACTAGTCTATTATGAATAGAAAAGAAAATGGAGTAGATGAAATTGAAAATTGTAGGAAAATTTTGAAAATAGACGATGTCTATATATGATTTCTCATCTATTCAAATTATTAAGGGAAAAGATAACATTCTATTTAGTATCTATTCCTTTGCAACCGACACAGATAATTTTTATTTTGCATAAAGATCAGCAGTCAAATTATGAATAACACTGAGCCCGGTTCAGCTACGTATCTCGAAAAAGAGAAATATTCGTGTACCGTTAATTAAGTCCAACATTGGCTACTCTTCCTATTACAGCAAGAGTTAAATTAAAATTAAAAGTAGCGATCCGCTCAGTTTTCTGTTAAGGATTTCCTCAGCATCGCAAGCTACTTTTACGTAAGTAGCAGAAACGCCGAGTCCGTCGCAATCAGCTTGTTATCTGGAAATCCCCAAAACGAGACTGGAGGTCGTCTCATGGAGCGTGAGCACGCATCGAACTCGATCTCAATGGTGTTGAATGACGCGTTCCCGTGAACTTGAGATTTCCACAGCATCTGTGAACGAGGATATTTCTGCCACGACTTCCTCCCGATTTTCCGGCCGAGAGTTCCCTCAACAGTTGGCCCGGAGGTTTTAACGACGTCTCGGGTTTTACGTTCTGGAAAGCGTTCCGAACGACTTTTGGACTCGGTCCGGAACGCTTCTAACATTTTTGCTACTACGAAAACTAGCCACAAAAGAATACGTTTTGACGTATCGGTGCGTCATCGGTCGCGAAGGAAACGCGGAGTTAGTAGCAGCATGATCACTGGCTTGCACGTGCGAATTTCTTGCCTGTCCATTGTCCTCGGTCATTACCGCCTTAGGAAAAGCAGTTTCGCGTGCGCCAGGATCCCTGACCTTTACGTCACAACCGGTCTCGAGGCATGTATTGCAATGTTCGAGGGGCTTCAAGGACCCGACGCGACCAGGGAGCGACGCTTCCGGTATTTCGTTCCGCGAACTAACACCGCTTCCGGAAGCCCTCTCTCCCGTTCGCCGTCTACTTTTTATTAGACGCTGCTCGGTTTCTAATAAAAGCGATTCGACCGAACGGCTTCCGCTCTCTCGCCCGTGGGTACGTTTCCACGATAACGAGCAGCCTAATCATACACCTCCTGTACACTGTTACGACTTCTTCACCGAGCCCCATTGTCTGAACATTTCGCGCGCCTGTCCCGCAACAGAGAGAGAGAGAGAGAGAGATCATCCGATTATGCCAACCCCTTATCGCGTTGTATCGCGTACCAGATTTTCTTCGTTATTAATAGTTAGTTAACTTAATTGCGGGGAATATTAACCTAGCCTTTGTCTCCTAATTTCGAGCGTCCGTTGCGATTAGATCGGCCGATTGTTGACACCCTATGTCGTCTTTTAGCGAGCGAGGCTTCTGTTGCTAAGAAATCTTTGCGAAACAGACGATTTTGTTTCGTTCAAGATTGTCTAGTCGACAGGTGTACCCTGTACCATTTGAGCAGGTATTAAAATGTAAAGCACAGTTCATTCCAGACAGCGATTCGAAGATGTTTTCGCAGCTTTGCTAACTAAAATCAATTGCCAGACAGCGGATTTTATGCATTTCAGACAAAAATGAAGTAGGTGTAATTTAAAAACACTTAAAGAATTTAAATGTACTGTTGTATTATTTGCAACTTATTAAACATATTAAGAAATAAAAAATCATAGAAAAAATCATAGAAAAAGTTTCATTTAAAAAATAATGAACGATCAAAATTTGCGACTCATAGAAGGAGAGCGTATGGGATATGCTATGAACTATGTCTCTTTCTTTCCCATACGCTCTCCTTCTTTGAGTCGCAAATTTTGATCGTTCATTATTTTTGAAATGAAACTTTTTCTATGATTTTTTAATGATTTTTTTTTTGTATTAGTTGTTCCTGATCTTGTTGTCGCTTCATTATTTTTTGTATTAGTTGTTCCTGATCTGGTTGTCGCTTCATTATTTTTTACCATTTCCAATCTTAATTTACTTCTAAACATTACTAGACTGCAAGAAGTTTCACTTCTGCCGCGCGTGGTTTTCCACGCGTATGTTTTTTAAAATGCCGAAATAGGTGTTTGATTAATTATATCAAAGAACATTAAGTCCAAGTTTCAAGCAAACCCGACCACGAACAAAATATATTCCTCATACAAACGTTGCAACCCCTTTTCACCCCCCTTGGGCGTTGAATTTCGAAATATCCTTTCTTATCCCTTGTATAGATCATAAAGGAAACCTCTGTGCAAAATTTCAGCTTTCTAGGTCCAAGGGTTTAGCCTGGGCGTTGATCAGTGAGTGAGTCAGGACTGTCTTTTTATATATTATAGATTATATTGACTTTAATTAATGTAAATGTAATTGTACGTGCTGTCATTACATAACGAAGTATTTCTAACCTTTTCGTTTGATCCTACTACCGAACGGCGGTAAAATCCTATCGCTGCAGTATTTTCAAATTTTCTTGTGATGACTGCGAAATTGTCATAAATAATAATTAAAAAAAAAATAATTATTTTAAAAACCACGTTTTTAAAATGGACGAAAAAGTATAAAATAATGTAAACGTAGTTGCACGTGCTGTCATAACATAACCATGTATTTCTAAACTTTTCGTTTGATCCTACTACCGAGTACCGAGCGGCGGTAAAATCCTATCGCTGCAGCATTTTCAAATTTTCTAATAATAATAAATAATAATTAAAAAAAAAATAATTATTTAAAAACCCACGTTTTTAAAATGAACTAAAAAGTATAAAATAATTTGAAAATAAAATATTTGTATGATTTAAAACGAACCGTTTAAATTTTCGCGCCACTCCCGACTTCCGTAACGTCACTTCCGTAACATCAGAAAATTGTTACCCTCAGCAAAGAAGTTTCACTTCAAAAAAATCTATTTCACTCGTTGCAATTCGTGTGGACAATTTGTATTTTGCATAAAGATCCGCTGTCTAGAGATGACCCAAAGAGATTTTCCCAGCTAGGGTAGCTAAGCCCGCAGCACTCGAACAGAAATTCGGTCAGTAACAGTTCGCAGGCATGTTCATTCCCATAAGTTCGTCGAAACGATCGTCGGAGATGATTCGATGAAGCGTCGTTCCCCGGCCAGACCAGAGAAACAGAGATCCGGGGAGTGCAATTTGGTCACGCTAGGCAGCAATTCGAAGATGTCTTCATAGCCTAGCGACCCGAACCTCATTCGAGACTCGCGGGAATGGGCCGAGGGGCGTCGAAGAGACGAGAACGAGGCAAGCGCAGGCTGAACCTTTGACCCGTGCTGCGAGCCACGACAAAGCTTCTCTACTCCTCTCTGTTACACGGTTATCCCAGGCAGCCAGGCTCGCTGACCTCGAACCATGGTGCCCACGAAATGCCATCCTCCGGAGGCCCGGCGAAACGTTATTGCATTACGTTAATTTCCGGCGAGCAATCTCGCGTCATTTACCTGACCGGCTGCTGCAATTACCGAACAGTTCCGCCGTGCGACCCGGAACGTGTATGAGGTTCGCCAACGTTTCTACCGACGTACCACGATGTGGGACTCTCTAGAAAGTATGCTTGGCTACTTATATCTATGGGCCCGGAGTTTCACACGAGAACTTCCCAGATCGATTTTTCTGAAATTGGTAGCACGATCTTCAAAGTTGCAATGAATTGTTTCGTTCAGAGGTGAGGAGTTGGGATAGTCTATGGGAACCCAAATTAATAGTTTTCTAGCGAAAAGACGGGCTGAACTTTCACTCAGGGGATCAAAAATTCTCCATTTTTTTTAATGTAATATAATACAATTCGACGAAGAAATGATAAAACTTTGAATTCGAACCGAGTGAACTTTGAACCGAGCACTAAAAGCGATAAAAATGAGTTAGCATACAAAATTGACAAGGCTCTATTTATTTAGATTTTATGCAATTTGTAACACAATATGTGTGCTTGGATAAAGAAATTTATCGAATCAATTTCCATATGTGATATAAGCAACTTCATAATTTCGATAATTGTAAACTGAAAAATATAAAACCGGTCATTTGACCGGCAGTGGTAGGTTTAGTGTTAAAAGTTATACGCGAGTAAATTTGCTCTCGATTTCAAGCGCGTTTCAGAGGTTAGAACGCTGCCATATTGATTTCTATGTATAGGAGCGTGTATGATGCAGAGAGCGGATCCGCTAGATCTGGGTTAGATCTTGGATTCCGCGCAATAGAAATTACAGTTTTATCATTTTTATCGTCAAATTGTATAATATTACATTGAGAAAAGTTGAAAATTTTTGGTCCCCTCAGCGAAAGTTTAACCAAAAGGTGAGCTCCCAGGGCAAGGGGGATACCTGTGAGGATCACCCGTGAGTCTCCTCGCCATCCGCGTTGCCCGGGTAATTCTCCGGCGCTTCAGCACGCAAGTCACTATTGCGTTTTGCTCGTGTTGCTCTTCGGAGCCCCGCGACCGCTTCCTGGATTTCTTCGTTTTCTACTTTCTTGCGGCCTTTCCGCAGCTGCCGTCTTCTTCTCCGCGGGATTTCTCCTCTTACTTTCTTCCCCCCTCCTCCGTTCACTCGAACAAAACGTATTTACGATCTATCGCATCCTCTTTCCACGCCGCGCCATGCGTACGCGCCGTTTTTCATCGCGGTCGATTGAGCGATTCACCGAGTCGCCATGCCTGCCGTGTAAGGATCGGTATTTTGCAGGCTCCTCTTCTCGCCTCGGACTTCCACCGACAGGAATTCCTCCGTTTGCCCGATCCGCTCGTTATCCCTACCGATTCCCGATTCGCCTCAATCTCCATGAAACGATTTCTAACGCACGTCGTTGTTCTTACTCGACATCCACCGAAGACCTAAGAGGACACGTTTACAACAATCTTTGACCGGTCGACTATCATTCTTATCGTCCCACTTCCTCTTTTTATTGCTAGGAAAACAGACTCTACATTCGACTCGCTGCAGGTCGCCGAAGAACCTTCTTTTTCAACGTCTTTGATCCAATGACGACTTTCTTCAGGTGGTTGTAACATTATCGGACAATCATGTTTGTAGATTTTTGCGCTATTTTACTGGTTTCAATGGGAGTTCTTCGAACAAAGCTTGCGCTGCTTCTTCTTGGAAACGTGGTGACAATATACATAATAGTCACACCAATCCAGGTAACACGAAACGACAGTGGCGAAACTACAATACCGCAAGAGCTCGCAACGCGGGGGGCCCGAAATTTTTGCACTTATTATCATGTAACTTTACTAAAATTATCCCTAATTTAAATTAAATTAAAAGTACACTTAAAAAAACATGCGTTATGCGTTTATTGAATTTTTACAATTCTATTTCCTAAAGAGCATTAAAAAATCTCAATCCTATAATAGTATCGAAAGAAAAAGGGGACTCAAAATTACAGTTTGTGTAGGGGGGAGGGCGAAAATTTGTAGTTCCGGCCTTTCAGACGTTCTAACGATGTCCAGTTGGGGACGTCTTTAAGACGTCTTAATGACGTCCAATGTAGGTCGTAAGACGTTCAGACGAAAAATGGACGCAACATGGACGTCTGCAAGGCGTCGTGTGCTATCTGGAAATGAATCTCGGAAGAAAAAAGAAAAACGAAAAATAGCAAATTGATCTTCTTAATCTTGAATCTAATACAAATAGTTAATATAGATTGGAGCCTGCTACTACAAACATTAAGATAGAGCCTCTGGCCAAAATATCCTGTTGTTTAAGGATTGATACAAACTGCACTAAAGTTAATAAATCTGAGAAAACAAGAAAAACGAATGTAGTAGAACAAATACAGTACTTGAAAGCTGTTGAAGCTGGTTAACAAATAGTAAATAACGTTCGTGATTCTAATGCGATGGGTTTCTCGAATGAAAATGGTTCGTGCGCAGGAAGAGGAGTGTTACAGACGAAATTTCTATGAATTTTTCTCCGTTGAGAGCGAGTACTATGATCTTTATCCCCCCTGGCTACTTTCCATTGTCGGGCAGGGAGCAGCGTGTTCGCACCAAGCGCGGAACTCCGGTTGAAAAACCGTTTTAGATGCGCGAACGTGTTTCATTACTCGCTTCCATTAACAATTGAGCGTTAGACAGTCAGAAAAAAAAGAGAAAAAGATAGAGAGAGAGATAGAGAGAGAGAGGCGATTAAATTGAATCTAATTAAGTTTCTAACCGAGATATATCCGTCGCTTTCTGTTGCAGCTGGGCTCGTCCGCGATCGGCACGATGGCGAGTATGGCTGCGAGCGTGACGCTCCTGACCTTCGTCGCGGTCACTCAGGCTGTTCTGGGTGAGTATCGCTCGATGACCGAAATCGGATGTCCGGTTGTGCAACCGATGCATTCCCCGCCTTAAAATTTTTGTATAATTGATCAGCTTCAGACACCTCTTCAAGGTCAGCGATTAAGAATGTTATTCGAAAAAATGTAAAAATTCCGCAACCGCCGAAATTAATTATTTTTATTTATAGGGAATTTTTATATATTCAATTCAATTTTTAATCTAATAATAATAATTTTTTCTTTACATTTTGCACTGAAAACACGTGTGATTACTCCCCAGTACAGGGTTAACATTAGAATGTATGTACGCAGAGTGTAGGTTATACGAGTCTGGAATATGTAACAGATTTTTCATTACAGTTCAAATAAATCTTGCCTACAAAATACCATAAGTTCCCCGTCGATATCTATCACATAATCGCAATTAGAATTGTCCTAAGCTAACGAAGCGACAATAAAAGAAAATACTTATCGAACTTCCACCTAATTATCTCGCACAGAATTACTTCGAATGTAACCAACCAAACATATGAATCGACAGCACCCGACAACAACAAGCATCCTACCCTAATCGTTCAATCATGCTGAAGCTAGCCCCTCCGTTTCACGTTACAGGTCGCATAGCGTTCGAGAAGTTGACGGACTACGACTACCGTGGAACCACCTACAACAGCGTGCGTAATCTGTCGTTGTACGAGTGTCAGGGCTGGTGCAGAGAAGATTCGGAATGTCAAGCGGCGGCGTTCTCGTTCGTGGTGAACCCGTTGGCGCCTATGCAGGACACGCTGTGTCAGCTGCAGAACGAAACATCAGCGACGAATCCTCCGGCGCAACCGCAGCGAGCTGCTAGCATGTACTACATGACGAAGCTCCAGATTCGATCGGGTAAGAGTCAGACACCTGTAGCGCTGGATTCTTTTTCAGGACCACGTGCGCTGCCGCTCGAAACCACGTGGACACTTCCTCGATTGCAATTAACACTAAACGTACCACCACCGGTCAAATGAACGGTTCTAGATTTTTTAATTTTACAATTATTGAAATAATACAAATTATTTCACAAGAAATCATTGTATAGACATCTTTAGTAGAGCACGTGTTACAATAGGAGCCGCACAAAATCTAAATAAAATCAATTTTGTAATTTTTATAAGCGAACATGTACCAATTACTTTTAACCCTTAGCACTCGGATGGCGTCTCTGAGGCGCCATTGAAAATTGCTATGCAATTTTTAAACATATTGTTCAGAATATTATTTTTGTTCGTATTTAATAAATTATTAGACATTTACATAATACATGAGATATTATATCAGTTTCATATGCAAAAAATGAAAAGAAATTGTATAGAATGAAAATATTCTGGAATGGAACAATCTTTCGTTTTTTAGTTAAAATAGCTCCGAGTGCAAAGGGTTAAGGTTCCGTAGGTTTAGTGTTAACAGTTCGCTTGCAATTTTTTCGTGGTCTCTTCGGAACCAAGGATCAACAGTTGGGAACTTCTTAATTACCATAATTGTTCGGGATCAACAGTTGAGAACTTGTCAATAAATTGTCCAACACCGATTTCGTTCTCGCAATTCATTAATTATATTAATTTGTACGATCCTCGAGAAACGACAACTGTCGACATGGTTTCCGAGGCTGTAGCCTAATCCCTACGCACCTGTCCGGAAGACCATTGGGTTCCTCGAGGGGCCCGAGCATAAACGAGCCACCAGCACGACTTCGTTAATGAACGTTAACACCCTTGGACGATCCTTCGCGCTCCCTTCTTGGGCTGCGAACCCTTTCGAGGGCGGCAGGGAAACAAAAGGACAGGACGCAGGACAGGTCAAAGAGAAATCCCGCAATAAGCAAGAATGCCCGAGGGGGAACCAGCCCTCGGTTAGGTCTGGGAAGGTGCGATAATCCAGGTTTAGACGTTAGCGGCGAAATCGGCCCGACAGAGCAGGTAGATGTGCAAATAAACTAGAAAATCCAGTAGCCGCCGCGCCGCGCCGCGCCGCGCCGGTTAGGCTAGCAGGGTTGTTTAACCGCCCCGCCACCCGGACCGATCATATCTTGCAAACAGCACTCGAATTTCCTTAAATCCGTAGGACTTCGTACAAAAAGCTCCCACGGCAAACGAAATCATAGCAATCGGGCCTATTGTTCTACCATTTATTCGGCTTGGTTTATTCAACATAGGTCAACATAGTCTAACTATAACTCCGTGTCTATTGAAAATAAGTAGACAGCGGATTTTATGCATTTATGACAAAAACGAGTTGGTGCAGTTTAAAGCAGTAAAAAAATTAGATGAATTTATTATAAAAATTCTATTCTATGATTTTCATCCTATTAAACATATTAAGGAACAAAATAAATTTCTATCCAATTTGTTGGAATTCAGGTAGAAAATGTTCATTTTGCATACAGATCCGCTGTCTACAAATGAGAAAGGATTGCGCAGAACAATTTTGTGGCGATTGTCGTCGACCGAGTTGGATTTTTTTGCAGAAATGCAACATGCAATTGTACTTTAATTTTAACAAAGGGATCCTCTTGACGCTGCCTTCTGTCTCACAGAACTCTCTCAAGTGAATCAGCTTCGACAGCGTTCCCGTCGGAAGAATTCGCCGATGATTCTGTTATTTAGGCGAATTCCAGAAGCGTGCACGCTCGCTCGCTTGCAATCTGTAAAAATAAATCGCCAGGTTGTTTCTGCGAGAGGGACTATTTTTGGACGTCCTGCGGACGCGAACGGCAGCCGCGCATCGCGACGCGTCAGGATCTACCCTGTAGAAAATCGTTTCTAAGCTGGGATATATTTCCATCGCGGATCCCCTGTTGTTCTATGCTCTGGTTGTTAGTTTGACTCACGAGAATGCATCATCGGTCTGTTTAATTCGAGAAATAAAACGTCGCTGGTGGGAGGGGGTGGCGAGGTTGTTACGTAAATTTCGCGCGAGCCAACTCCCGAACGTTATAGACTGCGCGTAGCTGATCGACGACGCGAATTCTTAACGAGTCGAGAGACCTCGATGACGGAGAGGCTCGGGTCTCGTTCGGGCCGAGAGTTATTTTAAGGAAACGAACGAATTTCGGACGGAAGTTGGACGATTCAGCCGCGGTCCCCGAGGAGATCGGTGCTATTCAAACAGATTGATAAAAATTCTCTGTTCATATCTGGATACATCGAGGAAAATGTGTAAAACGTTTCAGTACGATTGATCGAAATACATAAAATTTCTTGATAACGCTAGGGGGTTGATATTTCTTTGCTAATTTTTAACTTCGAAATATGAACAATTCGGTACCTTTTTCGAGTGTACACCTTACCAGCGAGTAAGAAGAAAATTTCTCCCGAGGCCTCCGTGCTTATTACCCTAAGTTTCTAGCAGTTTATCCCATTTCAAGTTCGCTGGTAACTCGTCCAGGCGCCTAGAGGGGTAATCGTGCGTTTCAACGAAATGGAAACCTTCCTCGAAAATTGTCCGCGTTGCTTTCAAACGTGACCCAAGAGAGCCTGAAGGAGACCGACGAAGAGTCCCCCGGAGCTGGTGTCCCTGGGGCGGAGGTGGGGGAGGTGAGGGGTTACTCTCGTCCAAGTGGGTTTTACGAGCGAGAGTACGCGGCTTTCAAAGAGCGTAGGTACCAGCAGGCTCGTTAAACCAATATTAGGGGTTTCTTAGACCCCCTCGGGATCTTTTCGACACTTCGGGACTGCGCCAGCAGGTACCTGTTTACGGCGGCGACCGTGCTTAAAGCATCCTTCACACCATACCGAAAGGTACCAGCAGATCCGTCATTGTTTGCCACCGGCCAAGGGATAGCCATATAGCCCTCGTCGTTGTCAAATTTGTAGACTCTCTCTCCTTGGCCTCCGTGTAAATCTGACCCTTCGGAGAGACAGATTTCGTCTCCCGGGGGTTCCCAGGTTCGGGAAAAGTGCAAGCGTAATCGATCATTTTCTTTTTCTACCCTCTATATTTTACTATATGAACGGATTAAACTTTCGCTCGGGGGACCAAAAATTTCTAAATGTAATATTATACAATTTGACAAAAAAAATTATAAAACTTTAAATTCTAGTGCGCGGAACCAATATGGCAGCGTTCTATTAGTTCCGACATCTCAAACGCGCTGGAAATCGAGCAATTATCTTTTTTCAAACTTGGATTCTACGCACTAGAATTTAAAGTTTTATCATTTTTTTCCGTCGAGTTGTATATGAATACATTACATTCAGAAAAATTGTAAAATTCTTGGTCCTCTCGAAAGTTCAGCCTATGAACATGTTCACAATTACTGACAGGCGAGTACCGAATGAGTACAGCTGTATAAAACGGGGTCGCATAATTGTTTCAACGTTGGTGGCATTGACGGACGAACGTTGCACGTTCTTGGCATCGAGTTCGAATATTTTTCTGTTTCAGGCGACACATTATGCGTGCATATGTATGTTCCGCACAGGGAACGCTAAGTTTGTAATTCCGCGGCATTTCGGCGGTGGTCAATCTGTTCCGTCGGCGATCAGGAATTCGCACGGTCGCGGTGAATCATCCGTGTCGGAGTCACGGGTCCGTTCATTGGCACCGTCTCGATAGCCGTCGACATTAGCGCCGGTTTCGAGGGCGGAACAAAAGAAATTGGAACGCGCCGCTGCCATCATCGGCCAACCCCACCCCACCCCTCCCCACCCCAACATCCTCGCGGAATCATTATATCGCCAGTTTCCCTGGCAGAGAGCACCGAATCTCGTGCGTCAGCAACGAGGCGGGAACGCGCGATCCGTTCAAGATGCCAAGTCACATGTTGCGCGCGCGATTTTGGCATTGGCGATCTATCCCCCCCATCTAAACACCTCGCCGAGGTCCGTTTCGTTCCTGTGATCGACCAACCGCGAAATTCGCCACACTTCCTCGGATCCACCGGATGCGTAACTGTTTCTCGATCGCCGCTGGATCTGGATCCACCGCGAATCCGTCGTCGACCTTACTTCTTTTTCGCTTGTGCGAGAACCCGTGGTTGCTGGCGGCAGCGTTCTTCACAGTTATTCGCAGAACTGATTCTACGCCAGCAGCTGACGATGATATTTTGTAGACTGTGGAGATAGATGAATGGATCTTTGCGTGAAGACTCTTTCGACTATCTTCGGAAGGCTGAAGGAATTTGCAGGCAGAGAAGAGTTAGAAGTTGTTCCCAAGGTCCCTCCACGCGGTAAATACACCGCGGATCTTCGTTCGAAATAAAAATTGTCTATATTGTAGAAAGCAGCAGCTAAAAATAAACGTTTAATTCTTTCTTTAGCGATTTCAATCGGCTGAAACCAACACATTTGTCGATTCTTTTAATACTTTCACTGCTTAAAATCGCCCTTGCTCATTTTTATCATAAATATAGCAAAATTCAGCAGTTTAATTATGATACAGCTGAACAGATAAAAGTTAAAATAATAGAAAGGCTACAAACAACTGTAGGAATATCTGTAGTAATCGATGAGGAATATTTTCATTTTGGTAGATCGACTCCGTAATGATCTAGATTCTCTAAAACTTCTTTTTCGTTGCTGCTGGCGTAACATTTCGGCTCCTGGTGGCAGACTACTACAATTATTCGAAGAACCGAAGCCAAACTGCCTGCCATTCGCCATTTTTAAAGCAGCGATTACCAATGAGATCAAGTAGATGGGTAAATGATGGGTCTCCAGCCGAGTAGAAGACTTTCAGGCATTCTTGGAGGGTTAAAAGGACGGCTCTTGTAGGGAGAGAGAGAGAGAGAGACAAAGAGGATCTGGATGTTGTGTTTCCAAGGTCCTCTTCCTGGTAGATGTTGGGTCGAATTGACAACAATTTCTTTCAGTGTTTATAATTCGCAAGCTTTAAGGTAGCAGTTACCAATGAGATCAAACAGGGGGGTAAATGATAGGTCTCTAGCAAACTGGAGAACGTTGAAGCATTCTCGGAAGGTTTGCAGGATAAAAATTGTAAAAGTTAGACTTGGAGGTTGTTCTACTTTTCGTGGTAAACGTTGGTTCGAGTCGTCAATCATTTCTATTGGTGTTTATGACACTCGAGTTTTAAAGCAGCAGTCACCAATGAGATCAAAGAGATCAATGAGTCTCCAGTGGAACGTCGCTTGTTAGGTCCTTCAACGTGACAAATTTTTGATAAAAATATATTAAAAGCATGTATTTAAAAAGTGCTAAGAATGTATTAATTTCAACGATTCATTGTCAGTAAAGAGAGAAGCTGCAATATTTGCTCCGATTTCTCGAGACGCGAAGAAGTGCATTTAGCACAAAGTCTACAAATGTCAAAGCTCGTCGTTTATGTGCACGTATGGCCCGCTGGGGTGGGGGGGATGAAAAGGAGTTAAAATGCTTTGTTTACCTTATCGCAGCCAAATCGGCTAGGAACGAACATGACAGCTAGCATCGGGTTTCCTCGGGCGCAGAGCGAGGGTTGGCGTCTGCAATTTCGATTGCATAAATATACATATAATCGTTACGCAACCAGTAATGCATACCGTGTGTCTCGTGAGGTGTGCGAGCTCGTCAGGTGTGCGATCGTCGCGACTGCGGTCAGGCGTGGCCACGTGTCCTGGCAATCGATAAACAAACATCGTTTCGCGCGTCATCAAACTATAAACAGCCTAAAACGATCCACGAACCTCTGATACCGTGTTTTTGCGAATAAGATCGCGGTCCCTGTAACCATGATCGATCATGTTTCAGAGAACGTATGCCTGCGACCTTGGTCCTTCGAGAGGGTGCCGAACAAGATGATTCGCGGTTTGGACAACGCGTTGATTTACACGTCGACGAAGGAGGCTTGCCTCACAGCCTGCTTGAACGAACATCGATTCACCTGCCGATCCGTCGAGTACAATTACCAGTCGATGCAGTGTCACCTGAGCGACTCCGATCGACGAACCACGGGACAATACGTGCAGTTCGTGGATGCACAGGGCGTCGACTACTTTGAGAATCTCTGTTTGAAAGGTGACCGTTTGTTAATCCGAGAAATTGTCAGAATACAAATGAAAAAATCCGTGCGGTAGTAAGTAAATACAATATATTACGAAACGTTCGATCTACATATTTCTGACCTTGTATGTGACCTTTGGAAATAATTGTGTTACATACGAGTGAATTCGTCTTGACCCATGGTTTCTTATGACACTGAAAAACATACAATAATAGCATTCCATTTTAAACATTGAAGGTCACTTTCGTTTCTCGAAAAAAATATTATAAATATGTATAATAAAATTGACATACATACATAAACATATAGGTTATCGTGCGAACACCTTGTACTCGCGGGGAAGGGAATATTTGATGAAACTCGTGAATGTGATCGTCGAACGAATCACGTGAATGTTAATAACGGATATTTAATCGTTCGATTAATTACAGGAAAAGAGGCTTGCAAGTCGCAGAGGACCTTCCAGAAGCCGGCGATCGGCGTGGCCGAGCCGAAAGTCGCGCTATACGCGGGCTTGCACTATTATGTCGATAAGGAGCTGCAGGTCCAAAGTGAATCCGCTTGCAGATTGGCCTGCGAGATCGAGAACGAGTTCCTCTGCAGATCGTTTCTCTATCGAGGTGCCCCACAGGGATCGGCTTACAACTGCGAGCTGTTCCATCTGGACCACTGGACCCTTCCCGATGGTCCCTCTACATACCTGAACGCTGAGAGACCTCTGCTCGATAATGGGGAAAGGGTTGGGACCTACTTCGAGAACTACTGCGAGAGTAAGTAGTCGATATTCCACCGGTTGTACAAAGATGCAAAGATATCGGTGCAAGTGCAGTGTTCGAAATCGAAATAATTTTACTATACTGTATACCGATACGATTCACTTTACTACACTATAATGATCGCTTCCAGAGGGTGCTGGGCCACTGGCCGATCCACTTCCGGTCGTGTTCGAGACGACGGAGGATCCTACGATCAACAATCTCACGAGAAACGACATAAACTGCGACAAGACTGGCACCTGCTACGATGGTGAGTACATTAGCAAGATTTCTCCCCTGCCTATAACTTTATAATGAAGAATAGAGCACAGAAAATTAAAGAGATCTACTTGGTGTTGATTAAAGAAAAAGTTTGACGGGTCATATGTAACATATATATATATATGTTATGATCATTCTTACGAGTAGCTAGTTACCTAGAATTAACTAAGGAAGAATGTACAACGTGCAACTCGTTTCCAGTATCTGTGGACTGCAAGGACACGAAGATCGCGGTGCAGGTGCGCACGAACAAGCCGTTCAACGGTCGTATGTACGCGCTGGGAAGATCTGAAACGTGCAACGTTGACGTGACCAACAGTGATCTCTTCAAGCTCGACCTGACCATGGGCGGCCATAACTGCAACACCCAGAGCGTGGTAAGCGGGCATGATTGTGCTAGATTAACTAGATATTCGCACGTGATTTACCCATTTCGCACGAGCCCCTAAACTCTGTTCGAACTCTCTGTTCATCGCGGCAGCGTGACGGTTTTCAGACTGGCATCTACTCGAACACGGTCGTCCTTCAACACCATTCCGTGGTGATGACCAAGGCCGATAAGATATACAAGGTGAAGTGCACCTACGACATGTCCTCGAAGAACATCACCTTTGGGATGATGCCTGTCAGGGACCCGGAAATGATCAGCATCACCAGCGCGCCGGAAGCCCCACCTCCAAGGATCCGCATTCTCGACAGCAGGTCCAGGGAGGTCGAGACTGTTCGCATCGGAGACAAGCTCACCTTCAGAATCGAAATCCCGGAAGACAGTGAGTTTCCGCAAACACTCTCTTCGTTCTAGGAAGCTGATCCTGGAAAGACTATAGGAAAGAAATGATCGATTCGCGTCTCTTTATACAGCTCCCTACGGCATATTCGCCCGCAGCTGCGTCGCCATGGCCAAGGACTCGAAGAACACCTTCGATATCATCAACGACGAAGGGTCAGTCAAACGATAATTCATTTCTAACGTTGGTTAACCTGTCCTCTCTCTCGACTCTCTTCGGCATCCTTCGAATCATTTTTTTTTCTCTTCATCTTATATGTTAATGACGAAGAGACTCTTGCACTAAACGGTTAACAGGTATATATGAAAGTATGTGTAGGTTGAACAATTGTAAATTTACTAAAAAAAATTTCTTAGCTCCTCGGGCAGCTGTGAAACTGTTCTTTCCGTCGTCGTTTTTTTGTCGATTATACACCAAAGAATGATTTCTCACTGTTTGTTTGGTATTTCATTCGTCCATTTTTGTCATAAATGTGCATAACATCCGCGACTCTATATCGATAAACGAACAAGGCTGAAGTAGGATCTTCGGGAATGTTTTAGATGCCCGATGGCTCCATCGATCTTCCCCAGCTTCACACCGGACGGAAACGCGCTGCAGGCCGTCTACGAGGCGTTCAGATTCACCGAGTCCTACGGCGTGATCTTCCAGTGCAACGTCAAGTACTGTCTAGGACCTTGCGAGCCGGTAATTAAAGAGGAACCAAAAATGATCGGTACGCTCTTAGCAGAAGATTAACGACGCGATTGATTCCAGGCTGTCTGCGAATGGGAACGCGAATCTGTAGAGTCCTGGGGCAAGAGGCGTCGAAGGAGTCTCTCGAACGCGACGGAGGAGAAAGAGGACGACATGACGTTGTCCCAGGAGATCCTGGTCCTCGATTTCGGAGACGAGAAGCAGTCGGCCTTCTTGAAGAGCGACTCCAGCATAGACTTCAACGAAGCCGGTAATTATCATACAAGATAGAGGATGTTCGATCCGGTAGCGGAGGAAGGTTCGCTAAAATTAAACGAAAGATTCAAATACTGTAGAATAGGAGAATTCTCTGATACAATAGACTAGGTAGATGAAGCGTTTCCTACACAAAAATTTGCTGCATAGGAGACACACAGTTCGTGCAGCATAGGAGACAATTCTTTGAAACGATACGCTAGCTAGATGAAATCTTTCCTACGAAAAACTTAGCTACAGTGCCCGGCAGCAAAGGAGAATTCTGTAAAACGACCCGCTAGATAGATGAGCCGTCTCCTAGACAAGATCCTGCCACAAATCCTGCAGCAAGGATAAAACAGAAACGATACGTTTTCCAGATAAAACGGTGACCATAGTGGAGCCCTGCCCGACGAAGATGTCCGTGCTGGTGCTCGGAGTAACTTGTGTCCTGCTGGTCCTCATCTACATCTCCACCATCTTCTGCTACTACATGAAGAAGTGGCTGACGCCTCGCAAGACGATGCCTTGAGGACCGTCCCTATCGCGCTCGAATTCGTGAGGAGGGTTCTCGGAGGATTCAATGCCTCCGTGGAAAATCGGGATCGATCGCGATGAACCCGAGGGACTCGCTTGTTCGCCTGAGCAAATCCGGGCTCTGCTAAAAAAAACACTTTAACACCGAAGTCGATTTGCTCATGCGAACAGCCCGGCAATTATAAACATTGTTCTGTTTTTTTTCCCCCCCATCGGGTTCGTCGCGAACGCTCGTCGTTCGTAGTGGAAAATTTTTGTTTATTCGCGGCGATGAAATAAATAATTGGAACTCGCGCGACGCGACGGGGCAAATTGGAAAAAGTTGTCGCCGTGTAAAAGGGTCGCGTGTCTTCGGCCGATGAAAGCGATCGAAGCGTAAGCTCCCGCGAGCCGATTGCGCAACGCTTGTCGATGAGACCTTTTCATCGAATGATATCAAGACCGCACTCATTTATAGAACACTTTAAATAGAATTTCACGCGGACATGCGACATTACTGGTCGCGGGTGACGAGTATCACGAGGCGTGCCGCTTGTGCAACGTCTCGCGACGGGGGAATAGTTTAAACACACCTTTACACATACTCATACGCTCGTATGCGTACGCGAGTACGTCTCTGAATACACGAATACATACATATTATACATACGTATTACTATAGTTAGGACACGAGGCAGAAATCGCGGAGGATCGATTTCGCGGACGGTGACACACAACACAGGTAAAAACCCGCACACGGACACACGCTCAGAATATTTTCTTACTGGACCAGTGCTCTTACACTTTATGCATTTTACGTCTGATTCATTTTCACACTCGTTTATACATAATATTTATCGTGCATACTCGGATCTTATAGATCGCATAAGGGGACGAATGATAGTGGGGATCTTGAGTGCAATATTTCCGATCGGTTTTTCACGAGAACGACAAAATCGTAGTCCGCGTTCTTCGAAATAGAAGATAGACAGTCTTGTCTTTCGGAAAGCGGACTGCGATGGCGAACGAATCGACGAACAGAGATCCGTGTTCGGTTCAGAGTGAGAACCATTCCGAATCCGAGCATCGTCGGTCAGTTAAAAGCTGTTCCTCGATCCCGTGGATCACGGTTGTCGGTTGTCTCTTTGAGGATCGACACAGCGATCGGGAACAGCCCCGGCGATCAGCGTTCTAATAGGTACACATTTTATTTTATTTAAGGTCATCTTAGACACAGCTAACTGTCTTATCCCTGATGGGCTACTTCTGATCGGGTTGCAAAGAGTGCAAAGTGGAGAGCTAGGGTGGGGGGGGGGGGGGGGGGGGGGAGGGCCCGCTCCGTGGCCACGTGGCGCACGGCCCTGGCTGCCTAACTTTTTATTATTATTTTTTTTTTTTCGTTTTATTCCACGGGAATCGACTTGTAACCTGTATCAAGACTAGCGATATTTAAAGGTTCACGCTTCACTAACGTCTCTAACGATACAACCTAGCGTTTAAGGTAGGAAATAAGCGGAGCATGGAAGCATAGGATAAAAGAGAGAGAGAGAGAGAGAGAGAGAGAGAGAGAGAGAGAGAACAGGCGAAAGGGGGAGGAGAGAACGTGTGTATCTCTGTTGCGCAAAAGCGATGTGCAAAGCCGTTTCGATCTCTCGTGGTTACTGGTGCTTTTTAAATCCATCGTCGTTTTCAAACCGTTTCTCCTTCTTTCAATCACGACGAATGCTTCGATCTTTCGTTGGACGCGCGAATCACCGATCGATCCGCGTCGGGAACAGCTGGAAACTACGACTCGATCGAATTCATTGGCACGATCGGGAAATCGAAGCGCCAGCTGCTAGAAACTAGCCCGATACTCGAACTCTTCGATATCGTTTATGTATACCGAGGACCGAAATTTTGGCAGACCCAATCGAATTATCGATTATTTGCTAGGATTATTTTGTGGTTTCGTATTTTTTTTTTTAAATTACTGTTTCAATTTCGCGTGTCTCAACGATTTAGTCCAGTGCCTAATGAAGTTGTGAAATTTTTTCGAAAAAAATTTATCGAGCAATCTTCAGCCGAGAGCAGCGAATTTTTAGATCGCATTCGGGTGATGTTTCTTCGTTTCTAAGCTTGGCATTCCTCGTCGACTGTTCCCGACTGCGTGGATTGATACGGCAATTGAATTTTTTTGGGAAGAGTCAGCCTGCCGAGGGTGGAAAACGAGCAAACGAAGTGTATATATTACTGGACCGTAGAAGGTACTGAAATGGAGACATGTATACAAGCATCAATATCACATGTATCCGTACTCTATTTATGTAAGCGAAAGTTTAAACAATTAAACTGAACGAACAAAATTCCGACAAACTGGAGCCCATCTCTATCCTTCTCCTCAGTGCATTTCCGAATAAAGAAATCAATATTTCGAAGAATTTTTATAAATTATTACAGTCTTTGAAGATACTTCAACAAATCATTCAGCTCTACCTTCAATGGTGTTCAAATACCCCTGCGATTTATACGGAAAATAGTAGGTAACTACGAAGACAATCGGGACGAATTAATTGGTACATCGACGAAGATCCGGAGGGGGGATAGACAAACATTGTCTTGGTACGCAGCGTAGGGCGCGATATTATAGAAATTTGTAAATGATCGATGGTCGATCAAGATCCCCTATTATCGATTTTCCCAGACGGGAATCGAAGGAAAACGATTGGTTGTCGACCAAACGCGTGGTCGTTCTAGCACTTATATGATTAATTGATCACGTCGCACGTGTGCACATTTATTGTTGCGGCAAGTATTAATATGAATCACTTGATACAATTGCAGTTTGGAGATTGGTCAGTTGACTCTAGATAAAAATAATTGCAGCGTATTCGTTTTAAAAATAGAACGCGCGGCACTGTTGCGTCCGACCTGTCTCTGAGAGTGTACGTTTTAAACCGGTCTTAAAATTAACGCGGATCGTTGATCGATTTCTCCGATAGCTGCCAAATCCTGTGGCCTAACCGTGGAAAAATAAATGAAATTACATATGCCTCGTGTTTACGCGCGTGATACGGTCGAACGATAAAAAAAAGAAAAGTAACGGCTAAATGTTAATAGCCGTCGGTGCATTTCTGTAAATCGTGCGTCTTCGATGACGCGTCCGCAGGTCGTGCTTTAACGAGGTTTTCAAAGACTAGCGCGTTAATCGATAAGAAATTTAACGAGCTTAACTTCTCTCGACCCTCGAAGGCAACGCGGTTATCTGGACGATAAATACTTTCAAGCGAGCTCGTCGAAAGACGTTTTGCAATAGCAAATGAAACGACTGAATCATTTTCAGCGGCGGCGGCGGCGGCGGCGGCAAAGCCGAGTCCACATACTTTGGCCGCGTTCCGTTTTCTAAAGGCCGACTTGCGCGAATTCACGGTAAATTCCATATGTAGAATGATCCGAGCAATTTTTGCATTTACCGTTATCGCCGAAGCTTATATCATTTCGCAACGGTTTGCCTGAAATTAATTGGAGCAAAGTATTCGAGAGAAATATTCGCGTGACGTAAAACGGTAATTCGAACGGACACGCTGGAAAACGCGAGAGAGATAGATAGATCGATTCGGTATACGATATAGAGGCGCGCACATTAATGTAAATCAGACAAGGAAATTACGAAACGAGCAAAGAGATGAGAATAAGATCAGCCATTTAACTCGTGGAATTGAATTAATGGCTCCAAAGTGCGCGCACGTGTGTGTCCAGCTATTGACACAACGATTAATGCACACCTTCGAGAAATTATCCTCTTGACAGAAGTCATTTGCATGCGGCATTCATAGAAACGAACCGGGTATTAACTTCGGTTTATTAACTTCGGGATATTTCCGAAATTTTATAGAGTAGAGAACATTTTTCACATTCCTGAATCATTCCTTGCAATATAAAAATCTATGTATTTATTATTCCACTGTTTACGACTCCATTATTTTCAAAATCCAAATGGATCTAACATGATCTCCATATTATTTCAGCAATGAGAAATACATTTACTCCAATTTGCATCGAAGTTAAAATTCAAATTTAATTTCAATGGTAATTTAATATCATTCCCCACGAATATTATAACTTTCTATGAAATAATTCTTGAAAAATATTCCTCTAAGAAAGCGTTGACATCTCAAATATTAATCCTTTAAAACACATTTCTAAATTAGTCTGTGACCAAAAGAATCCATTCATACCTATTTTGTATTGTACAGGGTGTCACAAAATTATATGTCGCGGATACCATAGCGTGATTCTACAACTCCGATTTAGTCGAAAACAACATAAGAAACCCCCAGCAAAAACAAGGCAAAAAAAAAACAAAATTTTTTCAGTATAAGATGATGAAAAAAAATTTTGGCTTTTTTACCTTGTTTTTCGCGCTCAAGTTCAATTTTGGAGGGGATTCCTTATTTTCGATTAAATTGAAGCTGTAGAATCGCGCTATGGTGTCCACGACATATACTTTTGTGACCGCCTGTACAAAAGACGCATTGTTTCCTCAAGAAGCTCTAACCCAAGATCATTTCCATATAACACATTTAGGAACATCCACCCTTTATACGTCTTCGTGCAAAATATTTCATAAAAGAATTTCTCATTTAGAAGACAAGGTCCTAGGAAGTGGGATAGAAACCGCACGAAAAAGCTCTAATAAAAAATCATTCCCACATTATTTTTCCAACAAAGAAAATTTTCCTCGAAAAAAGCTTTCAACTCTCAAATATGATAAAACACATTTCTAAATTAGTCTGACGATATGGGATCTATTCACCTGTATTGTACGCAAGACATTGTCTCCTCAAGAAGCTCTAATCCAAGATCATTTCCATATTCAATTTTTAGCATCATGCACCCTTTCTACGGCTACGTGCAAAATATATATATCATAAAAGTAAGAAGTTCTCATCAAGATGGCAAGGTCCCCGGTGAGTCACGGCACCGAGCAAGAAATTACCGGAAAAGTGGCCGGATAAAAACCGCCTCGTCGCGTCGCGCGTCGGGGGCATTAGAGGCGTCGATAAAGCTTTGCGGCGCGGCGCAGCGGCTATTTATCCGCCCTTTAATTTTTTACCGCTCGGTCGATAAAGCGAATCGCGGCCGCGGTGTGCGCGGCGAGGTCAGAAACTAGACCCGTAACGATTCCGTGGCTCGACTCCCCAAGGCTTTCCTTGTAAAACGAGCCCGCGGAAGGATGGCTAGGACAATACACCAGTCGTTTCGTACGTGTACGTGTGCCCGTCGAGCTCGTCTGTACTGCGTTGTCTTTCGTCGAAACCCCGTCGTGCCAAAGGCGAGAGAGCGTATGGCAACCTCGTCACCTCGATACGCCTTCGCCAATGATAAGATAAAAAGGTTAGCATGTGTACGTTTCTGCTCGAGCGGAGACGCGAACGTGGGCGTTGTTGCATTTCGCGAGCCGCGACCATACTCGCTCTGTCTCTCTCTCTCTCCTCTCTCTCTCTCTCTCTCTCCTCTCTCTCTCTCTCTCTCTCTCTCTCTCTCTCTCTCTCTCTTTCTCCTCTCTCTCTTCTCTCTCTCTCTGTGTGTGTGTATGTATGTTCCCGCTATGTTTCTCTCACGATAACGTTCTCCTTCTCTTTTTTTTTCTTTATTCCACACGCATTATTCTTCATCCCTTTAGTATTGCAGCCCGTTCCAGCAACGAGTGAAAGAAACCGTGGGTCCAATACTTGACGATTGTTATCGCGGTAATGATTAGATCTTTATGCATTTATAGGAAAATTGAGTAGACGAAATTGAAAATTATTGTAGGAAAATTATTGAAAATTGAAGATGTCAATATATACAGTTACTCACATAATTGATCACTAGACTGTGGATCTTTACGCAAAATAAAAACTTTCTATCCGAATTGCAACAAACTGCGGGTTGAAATAAAAATTTATGTACATTGAAAATAATATAAGCTGTAAATTCGTCTAATGATTTTGCTATTTTAAATTACGCCTACTCATTTTTGTCATAAATGCATACAATCCGTAGTCTATTGATCACACACATTTTAGATCAGAATAACTTGTTTATAATAATGGACCAAACTACTTTAATTTGATTACCAAGCTAGATGGATTAGTTTACTAGACGATATGTAATGAAAATTTTGGGAAAAATGGATTTGCTCGGAATTGTGAAAAAAATAGTAAAAGTGATTTTTGCAACTTTTTTATCTGGGCCAATAACGAAAATTTAAAAAATATGTATTGTAGATTCATATAAGTGATATATGCATGCTGCAAATTCCATGGAAATTGGTTAATTGGTTTACGAGTCTACAAAACCCTTTTTTTAAATTTTCGTTATTGGTCCACATAAAAAAGTTGTAAAAATCACTTTTACTATTTTTTTCTCAATTCCGACTAAAATTTTCATTATATATCGTCTAGTAAACTAATCCATCTAGCTTGGTAATGAAATTGAAATCGTTTGGTCCATTATTATAAAAAAGTTATTCTGATCTAAAGTGTGTGTGATCAATTATGCGAGAAACTGTGTATGATTTCTCATCTATTAAAATTATTAAGGGAAGAAAGAACATTCTATTTAGTTTCTATTCCACATAATAATCGGTGCAGACAATTTTTATTTTGCATAAAGATCCGCAGTCTAGTGGCGATAGTGCATTTACATATCGCAATGCATTTTACATATTGCTTTATACATAAAATACATTCGTAATTGCTAAGTATCATTTTTACAATGAGCAGTAATTACCAATTTGGTTTCCTTATCAGTTACGTTCCTGAAATAAAGAATAAAAGAATATCGTTTGGCATTTCTTAATATATGTATTGCCTTTCGATTAGTATGCTATTTTTGACGAGTATTTTTTTGAGTTACACTATACAAATAGTGACTGTTTTAGCTCTATCAGCTTCGGCTACATGTCTCAGAGCTGCAGGGATATCGATCCTCAATCTTAACGAACCCTCGATATAACTATCGAAAGCGTAATATAGCTATCGATAGTTTCCGATAGGGACGCTCATCGAGAATTTTGTCAATCGTGCTGTATATCGATAGTCCTCTACCAGTAGTCCATAGCGCGACGCGGCGTAACGCACGAATCGAACGATATTTCGGCGAGCCCGAGCCAGTTCCGTGGTAAGAGGTTAACCACGATCACGAAGGTATGCGCAGGTATGCAGCGAGTAGGCGCCATCGTGCGACCGCCCACGGAGAAGGTATATTTCTGTATTCGTGTACGTGGGCAAACGAGCGATGCGACCAACTGTGACGCCTAACCTTACCTACACGGCGAATCGATAAAACGATCTGCACACGCTGACTTTTCCTACCGATCGTTAACACTTTACCTACCAGTCGATATTTCCTGCTGTATCATTCGAAAGTTCATTAAGGACTCTGATCGATTTTTCGGTAGCCGATCATCAATCCCAAAAAGGTCTCTTTATACAGGGTCGCTTAAAAGCAATGTACGGTAGTACCATTTCTTAGGCATTTTTCGATAATTCGACCAAAAAAGTGTTTTTAAGCAAAGTTAAATATCGAAAATGAATTTTTTAAATAATTTAGAGTTTTCCTCGTTCACTACTGATTTTCATCTTTCCCACGCAAATGCTTAGCAATACTATTACTTTGCAAACGATGTAGAGTTCAGAAAATTTCGCCCTATGCTCTAAGCACGCGCTTATGTATGTATTTAGCTGACTGGCGAATCCAGTACTGATCGATTCGATCTGTACCGAGATCTAACCTCGGTAAAGGAATTTATAGTGATCTCTCTTGACATTATTATCTAACCATTTGCAAAATGGCGAGATTGAATTTACGAGAGCGTCTTTCAGTGACGGAACTATAAATTTTCGGCCCCCCTACAAAATATAATTTTTTTCCCCCTTTTTTCTTTCGATGTTTTCATAGGACTGAGATTTTGTAATGCTTTTTAAGAAGTAGATTTGTTCTAAAATTCAATAAACGCAAAAAGGATGTTTTCTTGTCAGTGTACTTTTAATTTAATTTAAAGGGATAATTTTAGTAAAATTACAAGATAACAAATTCAAAAATTTGTTGAACCATCCGATTACAGCCCCCGCCCCCTGTGTTGCGGGGTCTTGCGGTATTGTAGTTCCACCACTGGCGTCTTCACGGTTTTATTAATTTTAAAATTAAAAAGGTCCGAAACCTGTCTTTTGATCAGTTAATATTAAAAAATTTCAATTTCCTTCTAATTTCCACTAAACACTACTAAACCATTACGAGGCGTTAAATGACGAAGCCATTAAATGGCGCGTTCAAATATTTTTAATTTCCAATTCTTGAAATTGTTGACGAATTGTTCAAAATATTGATTTCTTCGAGCAAATATTATTTAAAAAATGGCTAAAAATTTGACTAGACACATTCTCGTTATTCTCATAAAGTAATGTAGAATATCACTTTTAGCGGCGCGTGAACCCAGCGTTAAATCCAAAAGCCGGGTGCAGCGAGCGTATCAGCAGTGTTTCCAGTGACTGTACCGAATCCGGGATTTTCTAATAAGCCGCGGTCACGTTTTCACGCCGGATGTCGGTGCCTTTGTCGGAGTAGTAGTTAAAATTCATCCGAATGCCTGTATCCTCGTTTCTTTCTGCCGTTCGCACGACCTAGCCCCTACCGAGCGAGAACGATCAAAAGCCAAGGCAAGGCGATTCCGTTAGAGGATATTTGGATAACCCGGCAACCCGTTAGTGTACGTGCACGCTGACTAGACTCGAAAACCGCACACAAGCATAAGGCGCGTGCGATTCAAACACTAAAACACATACACGCACATGTCGATAGAGATGCGTGAGCTGGTGCACGTGTGGCGCTCTCCCAGTTAGCAAGTACGTAAATAAACTTAGGTTATAAAGACGGGACTGAGATTTCAACGAGTGCCTCTCGCGACTGGGCAAAAGATACTCATGAATGCTCGCTAATTTTGCTACAGGACCTAGAAAGTATATTGTAATCTTCGCGAGTAATCCTACTCGTGGTGAATGATGTTATATTTTCGGAGACGATGCTCGAGGAGAAGAAGTATTCTAATTCGATTGTCTGAGATAGCAGTGGTTGTGACAGTCGGTTGTGAGTATCGATGAGGTACTTCCGATGACAAATGTTCGTGAACATGTGTGAACAGTATGATTAGCCGAGATAAAAGCAACTTCGACGCATATTTGCTCTGATAGACATAGAGATAGAGAGAGAGAGAGAGAGAGAGAGAGAGAGAGAGAGAGAGAGAGAGAGAGAGAGAGAGAGAGAGAGAGAGAGAGAGAGAGAAAGAGCGGCTACAGTATTTATTCAACAGAAGCAAACTGCATGGAAGGCTGAACAATTTCAGCCCGGAGAGTAATAAGATAGAATCAATCGTCCCCGTAGAGCGGGCATAGCAGCAGGCGACGGCTTGTCTGGTCTTTGCCAAGAGTCTCGAGCCGTGCTTCTACACACCAGCGAGCCTCTACGTTGGTGTATATCGGAGAAGGACGGACCGAACAGAGAGAGAGAGAGAGAGAGAGAGAGAGAGAGAGAGAGAGGCCTCGTCTACTGCACTTTTTGCCGCGAATCGGGACCGCTGCTGACGCCCTTTTCTTTCACACTGCGCGTTCTCACGTGGCTGTTACCGCGCGAGTAAGGTAGGTAAGGGCCAGCGAAGGTAGTACATACGCCGCAGGACTCAAAGGTGAGGTGTCGCAAGTCGAGGCACTGGTAAATAGGAGGTGTATGCTCGGTGTCTCGCTCGCTCTACAGAACGGAGTCTCGACTTGTTCGCATGGCGTACCCACACGCGAGCATACACGTGAAAAGAGAGCAAGGAAAGCGAAGGCTACGAACCCGGGACACGGGGCGAGTAAACGAGAAAGAGAAAGAGAGAGAGAGAGAATGGTCGACGTACATCATTTGGGCGCCGAGAAGTCTGGCGCGACCAGGCCAAGCCTGGCCAGGCCAGGCCAGAGGCGCGTCTCTGGTTACGCGACCATTTGGGGCGCCAAGCCATGGAACGCGGAGAAGCGGCGAGGAGCAAGGAGAGAGGATCACACCGGCTACGGATAGAAGGGAAGAGCCATAGGAGGGCAAAGCACGGTAGAAAGAGAGAAAAAGAGGGGCCCCCGATGAACGAGAGGGGCCAGGAGCGGAGAGTACGGTAGGTAGGCGTCCGAGGATCGTTCAACGAGCCGGGGAATCGCGTAGGGTGGCATGTGCATGTGTGTACGCGTGCGTGTACAACATCGCCTGCCTGGAAAGGGGAGAGGTTACGGGGCGAGGGGACGGGAGGGGAAATCAACGAAGGGGCCCCTACAGGCTACATTCCAGCGGGACACGAGTTTTCAAACATGGCTACCCGCGTGAATGTAGGTCCACGACCGATCCTATGACACGCACACACAGAGTATCAGGCCTCGGGCCGGTGCGGTGCGGTGCGGCGCGGTGGCTACGAGCCTCGTGCCGTCTCTTTTTCTCTTTTCAAGTTTCTCCCGGTTCCACTTTTGTAATCTGTCTCAGAACGATTCCCTCCCATAGACGGTGTGGCTCTTTCCCCCTAATGTCTGCTCCGTCACACGGTCGCACAGACACCAACCCACGGAATCCCCCTTGCCCCTTTACACCATCGAGTTCTTTGCCTCGTCTCTCTCCCCCCGCGGCAACCCGGACGGCCCGGCCGACCGAGCTGGCGACACCCTGTCTGGCAAGACCGGCCGTCGGACAAAGGAGGGGGAGCCTGGTCGGCTGCGTTGCCACGTCCTCGGACTTCGGGCTGCGCCTACCTTCGGCCCCAAGGACAAATCCGATGATCGTGCCAGCCGTCGTGGCGTACTTAGGCGACTGCCGGTCTGCTACCACCGCGCGGCGCTTTCCACGCATTATGCCTCCTCGTATATACCGCGGTATTATTCCCGATAGCCGCGGCCTGCGATATATATATATGTATGTACAGCGCGCTGTCGTTGGTGTGCCGATATCGGACGGCACCAGCCCGAATAATCAGTGAAATTTCAAGGCCGCCAATTAAAGTGCGTCGACAGATCGGATCTTTGCGTCGCGTCGACAAGAAAAACCTGTGCACGCTTCCGACATCGGCGCATGAAATACCTGAACGATGAATCGCGTACCCGTAGAACTATGCGAAGGTCGGATCGTGTCGAGAGGCAGGTACCTCTCCGATCGTAGCAATATTCGCTTGGTCTTCTCCTCGGACGCAGTCGAGGAAGAAGGGGCCTCTCGGAGTCAACGTAATCGGCGAAACGAGAATAGCCATTGAGATTCCGAGAAGAGCAGCAGGGTGCTCCTTCGAGGAACCGCAGAAGGATCAGTGGGACCTCCAAGTTTCTGCTGGTGGCGCGAATCGTGGAAATTTACGAGGCTCGTTCGCTCTTTCTCGCTCTCGCTCGTGCTCATCAAAGTAAATACTAACGCAAAGTTTGCGTCATTGCTCTTGCAAGTATCTCTATCTCTCTCTCTGTATCTATCTCGCTCACTCGACGCCCGTGTATTTACACACACGCGTCCCCGCGGCCTACGTGCGGCCGTACGACATGGCAACCGCGCGAAAAGCTAAACATATTAACTGTCGGCTCACGCCACAAAAACAACATGATCTCATTCCTCGACGTACGTACATGCAAGAAATTTGCAATTCGCATGCACGCCAGGAAACTCCGTCCGCTGATAACTCTCCGGGGCTCCGCGGTCGAACCAGAGAGGAGCGGGGGAGCGGTGGTATTAGCGGCAACTAGCAAAACAAAATAAGAGATCGTGCTGGAAAGCCGAGGGAAATATATAATTGACCACCGATGACTCTGGGTAACGGTTAAGATTTAAGGCAGAATGCTGGTAATAACCAGTCAAGAACAATACAGATCGTATTACCCGGTCGGATTATAATAGGGGCGACTTCTTCTACCCTAACCAGGTCTGCCGGCGAAGCCGACATCGGCCACGACCGTTTTTCCAGGAAGGTAAAATCCCCCCGCGGGCACCGCCCCTCCCCCACCCGGCCATTCCCCTTTATTCGAGTGCCAATAAAACTTCTTAAGCGACTGTCGTCGTCGGCGTGTTGGCGCTTGGTTACATTGCGAGCTTTCAAGAATCGTATACCGTATGCGAAGCCTGACGTAGGTCTTCAACGATTTAACCTAGATAACGCGCCTAATCTCGGCGAACGGGAAAACATCGTAACCCGAGCAGCCTGCCGCGTACCGTTTCCAACGATACTTGGTCGGTGTATATGCTCTCGAGAGCACGGTTTGGCGAGTCAATCGTAGATCGCGATAAAATTCTGCGTAGCGATACGGCCGGGCCGCTGCGCTGGAACGCCGAGAAGGCGAGAAAAGGCACGGCGCAGGCAGGCCGGCAAGGCGAGGAGAAAGGCGAGCAAAAATCTAGGCTCCATGCTGGCTGCCACGGCGAACCAGAGAGAACGGGTAGCAGCCAGTCAGCCAGCCAGCCAGCCAGGCAGGCAAGCAAGCAAGCAAGCAAGCAGGCAAGCGGGCAGGCAGGCAGGCAGGCAAGGCAGTCGGACGATCACGACAGACAACATGGCGCCGAGAACGTCGTCACGCCGGCGTGACGTTTCCCGCGCGCGTCATTAACGGAAGTGAACACACAAAATGGCGGAGTTTTACGGCGCTGAGGTGTGAAAGGGAAGAAAGACGGTCGGTCGAGCGGGAGTGAGACAAAAACAACGGGAAAGCAGAGTCCCGAGTGGGTAGAGGCAAAGGAGGAGAAGGAGGAGGAGGGGGGCGGGTGGGCGCCTACGGGTGCGGGTAGTCAGGCAGGATGACGAGAAACGTAGAAAGAGAAGAGCCTAGTGTATAGTTGGTGGAGGTTAGGTCGGTTAGGCGTAAAGAAAGAAGAATGACTGGTGGCCGGCAGCGGTGGACTCTAGCGCCTATGCCGGTCGAGTGGGATGTTGGGTATGTGTTGAGGGGCGCTTGCCGCGATGGAGCGACAAGGAGAGACGGAGGAGAAAGGCGAAGAGAGAATGACAGGAGGGGGAAATACGGTGAGAGACCGCGGCGAAGGGAGACGCGCGAAGCGTTGCGGGGCTTCTAGACTGCGCGAGCGAGACCGATGGTGATCAAGAGTGAGGGAGAGCGCGGTAAGAGGGGGCAGTGGCACGAGTAGAGAGGAAAGGAAAGAGAGACTGCTCGGTGGGAAGCAGCCGCAGTCCTCGGCCGTTGGTGGGGATGAAAATTAGTTACGGCATCTACCAAGAGACCTAAAAGGAACTCCGTGCGCGGCGCGGCCAGGCAAGCACTTCGTGCAATGTTACGCGTTAAGGTACCCCCGTGCGTTGTTGGCAGTGCCCGGTTACGAAGCTCACCGTCGTCATTGTCGCCGTCGTTCTCGTCTCCGGTGTTCGTCGTGTGACGGTCGGTCGAACGACGTCACCTTGCGAAAAGAAGAGAATCGGTTTCTCGGGTGAGTGCGCGAAATCACACGTCGTCGTCGTCATGACTCATGGTGTGCTCGGTGAGGGGAACTCTGTGAAAATGATGCATCATCAAAAGCAGCAGCCGCAACAGCAATCGACAGTGCACCAGCAGCAGCAGCAGCAACAACCGACCGTCAGTAACAGTAACACCACGGCCACGAGGAAATCGGTCGGAGTGATGGGCAGCAGACGTATATTCGCGCCGGCCTTTAAGCTCAAGGTTCTCGACTCGTATCGTAACGACATCGATTGTCGTGGCAACCAACGGGCCACCGCGAGAAAGTACGGGATCCATCGGCGTCAGATACAAAAGTGGTTACAGTGCGAGGACAACCTGCGTAACAGTTGTGCGGAAAGTGGCAATACCGTCGGGTCGACGACGACAACGAGCAGCACGGTGATCTCGTCGACGGGTGTTCCCATGCCGGACGGCACCGTGACGGAAGCGACGGGGCCCGCCGTCGCTCCAGCAGCGCCGGCCTTGAACCTCAGCCTCGCTAGACTGCACGGCGACGAGCTGGCTGCACAGCAAGGGCCCCCACCTCTTCTTCCTCATCCTCCTCATGGCGGTGCACCCTCGTCGCCCCAATACGTGGCTCAATCCACCTCGGCCTCGGCGATGCCTGTCCGCTATCAGGAGTACACCATCAATCAAGAGCAACGTCACCTTCGCCGCGAGGCGGAAGATCGGGTGCAGGAATCAGTGCACGACTACAGGGACTGCTCGGACCAGCAATCCAGATATTACGTCGCGAATCCGGACGGTCAACGGGAGATCGAAAGTTCGTCGTACGACGGTCGCGGTGAGGTCAAGGTGTATCAAAATCTGACGAGCTACCGGGTGGCCCAGCGTACCGAACATCGTCGTTACACCGAAACCGAGATGGTCCATCAGCATCGTTCGCCGAGCCACAATCGTCCACAGCAGAGCTACGGGGACGTGGACTCCTCCGCGGACGGGAAATCGTCGTACGGTTTGCTACTAGCGCCGTCGATGATAAAGTCGGAGCGAGCGAGCCCAGACTCGGCGGCGACGCCAGGGCCGTGCGAGTCGACGTGCTCGCCCGGTGCCCCGAGGGGCCCACTCTCGCCCGTTTCGCATTCAGCCAGCAGCAGCAGCAGCAGCAGCAGTTCCACAACGTCCGTTCACTTCGATTCTCCACGGGCGCTCGCTAGCCCGTGCCTGCACGTGCACCATCACGCGCTCGCGTCCCCGTCGTTGGATTCCGAGAAGCCGATCTGCGAGTCGAAGGAGACCCATATCGGAGAGAAGGGAGTACCGGAGGATACGACGTCGGAGGTGATCGGCGGAGCGGTGGTCAAGGAGGAGCTGCAGATCGAGGAAGAGGCAAGCGAGGACGGAAGGGAGGCTGCCGTGTTTTCGTACGTAGATTACCAAAGGCCACCTGTCGACTCGCGTCCGGTCAGCCCGATGCACGACCGGGAAGGCTATTCCTTGCCCTCGAGCCCTCGCGGACCCGCCAGTTCCGGCCGGTCCAGCAGCAGTTGCTCGGATAGCGAGATGGATCCGCTCGATTGCTCGTCCGGCAGCCAGAACTCGTCGAACGATCTCACTCGGCGACGATCGTTCTCGCTCCGATTTAAATTGGACGTACTGGACGCCTTTCATCGGGACGTCGGCGTGGCCGGGAACCAACGGGCCACCGCCAGGAAGTTCGGCATTAACCGCCGCCAGGTGCAGAAGTGGCTCGGACAAGAGACCGAGCTGAGGGGCGAGATCGCGGTCCGCGGGAACTCGCGGCAACGGCTGGGCCCCGTGCAGGATGTCGCTTCCGGTGAGTCACCGGTGGACCTGAGGACCTCGAGCTACGTGTCCAGCTTGTCGCAGGATCGGATCGAGGTGGAGTACGAGCGGTCGCCACCACCGCCTCTCTACTGCTGCGACGTGGGCTCCTCCTCCTCCTCCTCCTCCTCCTCGCAGCATCTTCCGTATTACCAACACCCGATGGTGGACCCGTCGTTGTCCGAGGGCGAGCCGGCAGCTTCTTGCAACCTTTCCTGTTGCCTGGACAGCAGCCACGCGGCGACACCGGTTACCTCGTGCTACCAGGAAACGTCCTTAAGGGGATCTTGCTACTCGGACCCGCAAAACAGGCAGTACTGTTATTCCCCTGGAGAGTACTCGTCCGAGACCATCATTGTTCCCGAGTCCACCGAGGAGATGCTCTCCTCCTCGCCCTTGAAAAGACACCATTGCACCATGTCATGCTGCTACGAGGCCGTACACTCCGCGAAGAGGCTTTGCCTCGAACCGGAAGAATCCGTCAGGACCAACTCCGCCTGCCAAGAAGCCCCGCCACAGGAGACGCCGCTCTGTCTCGTCAAGCCGAAGAGGTTCACCGTCGATTCACCGTCGAGAACGGAGCCGGTGACCAGCACCGTGCCCACGCCACCGGCGTCGGCCGCGCCTCCGCCTCCGGGACCAACCTCCAAGAAGGACGCCATCCTGTTCAAGCCGTATCTAGACAATCCCGTCAGCAAACCCACCAAGGAGCCCACTACGCAGAGGGGCCTGTCGCCCGTCAGCAGCCAGATCGTCAACAACAACAACTGCCAAAGCATCTGCAACCTGAACGAGGCAAGCGGTCACGACTATGCTCTCGAGCTCAGTCTGAGACTGCCCATCTCCTGGAGAACACATCAGAGCCCGTACACCGAGTTCCCACAGGTCAGGAGCGCATTCGTTAGGTATCCGGCGAGCCCTCATTACACGTAATTCGAAGACTATCGCGATCCCCTACCGGGCGGAACAAGACCGAAACATTTTCAAATGTACATAACCCTATTCGGTAACTCGAGGAAGATGCTCGTTCAATGAGATTCGATCGCGAACGCTATTCTACGCGCGGAGCTTGTTCAATGTTGCCCGGCCAAATGCAATTAATTAGAATTCGTTCAATAAAACCATAAAATGCAATTGGGAATATTCGGACAGAAAAATTAGATTTTTACTCTTCTTACCGGAAGTATTATGTTATCGGACTTCTGAGTCTCGGTTTTATTAACACTTGGACGACGGGACCCGCGCTCATTTTCACCGTTCGACACATTTCTATCAATAGATACTAAAGGCGTGTATGTATGCCCTCGAAATTTGAGAGAACAATTCGAATGTGATCGATTAAATATATAAAATTAGTGCCGTTTAAAAAGTAAAATTCGATTTTGTTGTTGGCAATATTTAGCCATTGGAGAATATAATAATTGTACAATCAATATAAATTTTATTAACTTTATTTTCCTTTTAGAAAGTTTTGTACGACGAAGTATAATCACTTGAACCGTAAAATAAATCATAGCGCAGGGGGTTAAAAAAACATGTTTGAAAATCCGCCGTCCGAGTGTTAAGAACGTATGATTTCATAAAAATCGTTAATGTTTCCATAGAGAAACGGCTCGCTAAAAAGAGTATGATCGGTTGCTAGCAGGCGTTGAGAACGCAGCTTTCGAAATTCACGAACTTTTTCGAAAGGATTTCCCGATTGCAGGATCGACCGGTACGTGATCTACGACACGTCGGTCTCGCTTACCACGTGAGCGTTTATCGTTTTCAGGGATCGCGCGGCGTTACGCATCGCGATAAATTCTTAATCGGCCATTGGACGATCGAAGGCGCGGTAGGAGATCGTACACGATCGCGTTCGCATCTTTCTCCATCGTAGTCGCGTATCTCTTTTCTCTGTCTCCGTTCCCTCATCCCCGCGAAAATCCGTGCGGATATCTCCCGCGGCGAGACTTTTTCGCGGCTGACTTTATCGGCACGCGATTACCGTTTCTCGCGTCGGCCGTTATCGGCTAGGCCGTTTAGAGGTCGCCTGGACTCTCTATAATTACAGAATTATGTCAGTGGCGACGCGGTGATATCGATCGCTAGTGGCGAGAGAAAAAAAAAATGAAAAACTCCCTCGCGCGCGCGAATCGAGTTTCTTGCGACGTAGTCTATCTCTCTCGTTGCGCAACCCGCGCTTGCGATTTTTCGCATTCTCTTGTTCCGCCTCCGGCCGGTGGAGACCGATCCTAGATATCGTTTAATTGCTCAAAGAATTTCTTCCACGCGCGATGCGCAAGTATTACGACAGGGTTCCGGTCTCCGTTTTCTTTTCTCTCGTTTAGATTCTCGTCTTCTCGCAAGTCTCTCTGCGGCCCGTTTTGTTTCTTCCGTTCCCGCTGGATCGATAGCCTGTAAATATGTAAATACGCGGCGAGCAATCGACCGATCCACGGTCAAGCGAACCGGAGATTCGGACCGATCGAACGAAACTGCATTTTTCTGTCTTTCTTCAAATTAAATCCAAACAAAACTCTAACAGCAAACTTACCACCGCTGCTCAAATGAAAACGACTCGGATTCTTTATTTTCGAGTTGTTCAATTTATAAAGACTTCTTAGTTCAAGCATAATATGTATTTAAATAATCTTATTGTTCTCATAGAGCAGCAGACATCGGTACCGGATTTTATGCATTCATGAAAAAAAAATGAGTAAATGAAATGCAAAACAGCAAAAACATTTAATGAATTTAAAAAGAGTATTGCATTGTTGTCAACAAACTATAAAGTCATCAAGAAATAAATGTCTAGACAATTTTCATTTTGCATAAAAAATCAGTCTCATTTAGTGTCCGGTACGTTTGCTGTTAACGGAGTCAGTCACTGTTAAGTAAAATAGTAGGATTTCTAATCGTGTTACTAGCTTCGTCTTTGCAATTTGATTTTGCAGTTTCGTCCAGCCAAAGCGTGCACTGTTAGCAACACCGTGTGCCGTGGTCAGTTCGATTCTCTTGTTCGCGACCTAAATGGGAAAGGAAGAAACGAGTGTATGATACTCGGAAAGGATCACTTCCGCTAAGAGAATATGCTCGGCGTGCCTTCGTTTCTGCCGGTCTACGAACAAACGCGCGGAAATTCATACTCGTAGACTTACCTGTACATAAAGCGGATATATATATATACATATATATATATATATACAATATATATTTTGTCTATGAATTACACAGTCGATTCGCGAAAAGGCTGATCGTAGAAGTTTGTCTTTTCTCTCGAGGAAAAGACGCGTGCCTTATGCCTCCTTATGGTCGAGGAAAGGGGTGATTTCGTCGAGTATGTTACATCCACCCTTTGACGATCACAAAACAGCAATTAATCCACCGCTTGATCATAGTGATTAAAAAAATGTTCGAACAGAATTTCCGAAGTTCAAATTAAAAATAGGTACCTGGGTATTTACGTAAAGGTTAAAGTCGAAATAAAATTTTATGAAAAAGCTAACTTGTCAATCAAGACGGTCGTGTAAATACAATTTCGGTACAAGACCAACAAAACAACATCAATTACTTCGACCTCTGCCAATTAGAGAAGAACAAATTTGATTAATTGCGATCGTCGAAGGGCTGCGGCCGGACGAATTCGCCGAGACCACCGTTTAGAAAATTGTAGGAATAATCGGTAAAGACACTCAGTGCCGTAAAGAACAGAGCCACTACCGGGCCAACATCGGCGTGCTATCGCTATGTCTCTCTAAAGCCACGATCCACACGCGATCTCGATGATCCGTGGATCGTCCTCAGGTTTTCCGCGGCGAGTGTGTCGCATCGTCTCGCAACTTCGCTCCGATTCGAAACAGCGATAACACGTTCCTATTTATCGCGGGAACGGCCTTCGCGAGGAAAAGTCTCTATCTCGGACGATTGTGTTGCATCGACGCCCGGTTACTTGTACAGATACTACGTGTATAACGGTGACTGTTATCAGCGTTGCAGATCGATGAAGCGAATCTCTCGCGCGCGCGTCACCGGCGACGATCCGTCTGCGACGTGGAACACCGCCGCAGAAATGGAAAATAGCCAATTGAACGGCGGAGCGCGGCGAACCAACGGCAATCTTGTAAATCACCGTCGCAGACGGAGCGGTTGCGTCAATGTTTCAATATTCATGCTCAATCGAGGCTCGTTTCGACCGAGAACCGTCCGCCAACGTCAGCCGACGACGTGCATTTTATCCGTCCCGCGGGTCAATGATATCGCGGCGCACCTGAGACTCGAAGAAGATGGCCGCCAAAGGTCGAACTAGGTGCTTCGGCTGACAATTCTGTGGTTGTAAGGAAGAACGACACACTAATTCTTTGTATAAGACATCGGTTAAATTTCATTATTCTTTTGAGCCTTTCGTTTTCATGACTTTTTTTCTGGTAAAATACGTAAATCCTATATTCTGAAGCTCAATTAATACACGAACTCAAATTTTATGAAATTGTGACATGCAGCGTATTCCCTTACAACCACAGAATTTACCTCCACGAAACGATGTTGACCCTCTAACTGAGAACGACCAGTCCGTTCCGTTTTTCTATACCAATAAGTAGACTGCGGATGTTTATGGAATTTTTAATTTTTGTAGGCATGTTTTAAGAAAGTGGGAACAAATAGAATGTTATTTTCAGTGATAGTAGCCTTTATAGATCTGAAATAAATAAAAATCGTATTAAATTCTGTAGAATTTTATATTCTAGAATTTTTTGAAAATTTTTCGAAGTCATAAATGCATAAAGTTCCGCAGTCTACTAATAGGATAATAATAAACACTGTGAAATTAAAGCTTATCGCCGGGATCACTTCTTCACTCTTTCAGATCGTGCAGGTTTCAAGCAATGAACAAAATTAATTCGCAGAAATTATAAATGTCTCTTTGAATTTTCGAACGACTCGTAATAATAAGTTGACAAAAAGTTCTTGAAGACAGAATTTCTTTTCCTAGAGGAATTTTTCCAAAGGTGCAAGTCTAGATTTTTTTTTAAACAGTGATGCCAGAACGAGGTTGAAACCAACCACATTTCCCCCTCCAGGCTCTCCACCTTTATCCCCTTCCACTATCCTATTCCACCACCATGAGCCACTGATATATCAGTGCCATGAGCACACTTCAACGTCCCCCACTAAGACTGGTCGCGCAGTCGCGCAACGTGTCACATATTACTCTGGTCATCAGAGAGGGGGTACATGTGTTCCCCTCGATTCCTTTTCGATACCCCTGTCTGGTAACACTGCACGAAATAGAAATAGATCTGGAAGAGCGGGATCAGAAAAGAATTTGCGAGCGCAGGGTTAAACGGCCGGAGGTGGTTTCCGGCGGCTATTTCCTCGACAGAGGGGATAGTAACGGGGGGGAGGGGTCGACGTAACGTTCAACATAGACGACAATTATTGTGAAACATATCAGGGAACCGGCGGCACGGCGCGCGGCGTTGTAATCGTCACACGCGCGAGTCAGGTGTGAGGAAACCGTATCACACACAGCCTTGTCCGCGGCGTCGTCGTCGTCGACGGAGGATCAAGGCGGCAATGTACAATAAAATGTAACGTAATCGTAAGCCATAATGAATTACATAATGCCATAATACGTTTTACATAATGAGCGAGAGCCGACCGACACACGTTCACGGTGTGGTGTTGAATCCGACTGACGAAAGCGATACATACATATAGAGAGGAGAAGAGAGGACAGCGACGAGTGCGTGCAAAATCAACGTTCGACAAAAAAAAATGCGTGCGTGCGTGATTGCGTGTATTCCGTGTGCACAGCCCACAAGAGTCTATTAAACGAGGCATAACGTTGCGTACGTAAGCAATATATATATATATATATTTTATAAGTGTGTAAAAAAAAACGCGTGCAAGGAACAACTTTGAGAACCGAACGCGCGATGTGTGTATGTATGTTTCGAGTTTTCGTGGGCGAGCCCCCGCGATTTCGAGTCCGTGCGATTGTGTGTAGGTAGACACACACACACACACACATGGAGAGAGTGAGAGTGTGAGAGAGTGAGAGAGAGAGAGAGAGAGAGAGAGAGAGACTCCAAGGTACAACAGAATGTCGGAAGCATAATGCTCGTGTAAAAAGAAATTTATAGATATACATATATATATATACAGCGTTGATGAGAAGAGAGACAGATCACGTATATATGTATACATAATTATATATAGATAGATAGATCCATAGATAGATAGATAGATATATATATTGAAATATTATATTTTAATACGATCAAGTTATATACCGACGAAGCGCCTCTTAAACTCGCCCGGTGCCTTTAAATCGCCCGTGCCTTATTGCTTCGCGCGAGGACCAATCAAGGACCAATAATAACGCGTCCTCGACACGCGAGCCACGGTATATATATTAATATATAGATATTATATATTTTATATCGCGTCCTCCGACGGCAAAGAATTAAAACGTCTCTCCAGCTGATGGATCTCTGATGGAGCAAGGATACGCGTCGTATATCCCGCGATAGAGAAACACCGGTGATTCGTCCAACCCGTCTAAACGATAATGATAATGATAATGATAATGATAATCAGTATTGAAATTTATTCGATTTATTTATTGGTCGACGATTCGCGACCCGCGCCGCCGCTCGTTCACAGCGAGCCAACACACTCGATCATGTTTCCTTTGTTCGCCGAATAAACGAAATCGAAGAGAACCAACCTTGTTTTGTACGTTCAACCGACAATGTCTCATTCTTTTCTCCCACTTCTCCCCAATGCTCCTGGCGTCTACCGACTATCTAAGCATGGAGCCATAGATCGCGACAACTTCAATTGCACTCGTAAAACTTGGAGTTATTGATGTTTTAATATTTCATATTTACTGTACGTTTTTACTCTTTTGATATTCGTTTCACTTTGTCGTCGTTGGCGTCTCAAGGATCCGAGGGTAGACCATCGATCATCGATCTTTCTAGATTTGCATTTGTAGTTTACAAAAGTTATCTAAGTTATTGTTTGATTTTATCTCAATTGTCCTATGTTAAAGACAGTGGCGGAACTACAAATTTTCGGCCCCTTTTTTTCTTTCGATATTTTTATGGGATTGAGATTTTTTAATGCTTTTTAGGACGGAAAATTGTAAAAATTTCATAAACGCAAAAAGTATGTTTTTTGAGAGTGTACTTTTAATTTAACTTAAATTAGGGATAAGTTTAGTAAAATTATAAGAGAATAAATGCAAAAATTTTGGACCCTCTCTGATTACGACCCCCCCCCCCCCCCGCGTTGCGTGGTCTTGAGATATTGTAGTTCTGTCACAAGTTTCAAGGTTCCGAGGGTAGACCATCGATCATCGATCTTTCTGGAACTATTGTTTTATTTTATGTCAATTGTCCTATGTTAAGTGGGAACTTCAGTTTTACTAAAAATTACTAAATTGCATTACCGACGATTACTAAATCGTTCACTATGGAAAAATTGATTAAAAGGTACTAAACAACAAACTCGTACGGTTAAAGTACAGTAGGTTCCCGTATAGCGCGATCAAAAAATTGTTTAATAAAAATCGTATATGTGTATCATTTGTGGCAGTAATTGTATGTACAGTTATTTTTCTTTAATTCTTTATACATTTATTGTACATTTTCTGCCGCATAATATACGGTTTATACAATTTATTTTAAACAGTTTTGTGATTGCGTTTTACGGTAGTATGCTGTAGAAGGTTTCGTGCGAGTCAATTCATTGTTTTTCCACGGATCCTCTCATAAAAATGTGCATACCAGTAAACGACCGTGGACAGCAACAAAAGGATCGTCTTATCAGTCTTTCTTTTTTCGTAAACGAGTGCCAGTCGGTGAGCAACGACGATATCCGTTTATTGATTCCGTCGCGTCCGACGCGTTTCCCTCCCGACGGGAAAATTCGCCCGATTACCGGCCACATCCGTTATTGTGATTCATCGGGAGGAAGACGGAGAACGTGAGGGACAGACACGCTTCACATGAGGAAGAGCAAGCCATCGGTGAATTCAATGCATCGTGGCTTTTGTACTTTCGGAATATTATACATGTGTTGTAAACTCTAGTTGTGAAAGGATAGAATGAACGGTATCGAATAGAAGGTTTAGACTGGTATAGGTAACAAGAAAATATATTGTACAGAAACGGAAATTACAAACGGATAATGATACAAACGATGAAACGAGCGATGAATGACTACGGTCGGTGTTAGGCGCGAGTATCGCGGGTATAAACCGGGCGTAACGACTTTGAAAGCAAAAGAGTAACGTGTCAGTATGACAGAGGAGAAATTACGATAAATTCCCCGAGAGGCAAGCGTTGCTCTCTTTTATAGGTGGGCCATCGGTTTCGGACGGATTAAGGAGTGGGGACTTTGAAATTAAAAATCTAGGATCGCAGCAACGTTCATTAGGGCAATGATCTAATAAGGCGAAGCCGTGAGGGAGACAAAGGAATTAGGTAACGGAATTATGGTAAGGAAAACACAGGAGACGATGGCCCGCGAGACAATAAGACGAGTTCGACAAACCTTCAGTGCGGCTCGTCGCTTGTTGTCGAACTCATGCAGCTGATCGTTGTCGACACATAAGAAATGGTCGCGCTCGACATGTTTTTGCTTCACCCGTGTCGCGGGTAAGAAAAATAAACAGAGCATCGAAAAATGCTCGGAACCGAATTGCGGATCGTAAATTAATTAAATTGACGTTTCTGAACAATATGCATCGAACGTTCAAAACGAAAAGTCCTAGGAATTGAATTTTTCCAGACGGTAGCGGTAATCCTGGCACCAATTGGCCTAAGTAGCCTGAACCTTTCCTCGACGTCGTTAGCTCGTGTCGCACTTTTAAATGGAGCAAGTGATATTTTAATTCGAACATATAGAAATGCGATCCATTTTCGTTCCTGAATTATTTTCAGACGTTTCGGATACAGAATCATCGTTTCTGCAAGTGGACTAGTTAACTGCATTCAACATTAATTTTCTCGAACTCGATGAAGTCGTTTGCTCGCGTCGCATTTCTAAGTGGAGCAAGTGCTTCGCGATATTTTAATTGGGACATGGCAATTTTTTTCAGACGTTCTAGCAAGAAGATCTTCATTTTACCAACTGGACTGGTTAGCACAGTGTTTCCCAATCTTTTGTGTGCCATGATGCCCCACCTGAGCCTTTCTAAAATTCTTATGCCCGCTATGTAACATATACATAATTTTTAATATTCAAAAATTGAATTGTTCACTGAAGAAACTTAAATGATAGGTTAATCTCTGAACGAGTCCATTTTCGAATAGCCCCCGTTAACAATCAAATTGCCCCCTCCCTCCCTGAGGGCCGTGGGCCCCACGTTGGGAAACGCTGGGTTAATATAACCCAGATAGCACAAAGACGTTTTGAATGTCCTACCAACGTCTTCCGAACAGCCTCCGAACGTCTTCTGAACGTCTTCTGGAAAGGTAGACGTATGCCGGGCGCGAACCTAGTATGTACATATAATAGTATCTCTACAGTCGAACACCTAACGCGCTTACCCAACCGGACTGTTGGAAACATGGTTAATACTTTCGGATGTAATGCGCTGACGCAGTAGAAATATTGATCAAGTTGATTTCATTTTTTAATTTTTCTTGTGAAATGTTCAAGGTATATCAATGCCTAATAGACTTATAGAATAAATAAAACGTAACAATTTCAAGGTTAACTTAGTTTTTCGCGCAGAAAACGTCGAAAAAATCGGTTTTTATTTTTATTAAAAAATTTCAATTAGTTAGAATAACAAGAAAAAAACTCGCATTTCTTAACTTTGTAATCTGAGCCTGGTCTTTTTGTGACCATTTTTTATTCAAACTGCAGTTATCGGTCGAAAGTGTCAGAAATCGTGAAAAAGCTGCGAATTTCGCGATCTTTAATTGTTTGTAACTCAGAACAATGTCAATGCTGATTTCGATCAAAAGATAGGAAAGTTATAAAAATTAAGTTTTCTATTTTTTTTTTTTTTGTCATTCCAAGTAATAGCAAAATTACAGAAGTATTTTAGTGATTGTACAATAAACTAACATCTCGTAACATCTCCAAAAAATTCAAGTTATTTAGTATTATTTCAGACGTTAAAACAACATTTAGACGTAAGACATTCAGACCTAAAATGGACGTCTTTAAGACGTCGTGTGCTATCTGGGGAATCATCTACTATCCCCTTGATGAATTTCGTCGAATTCGGTAAAGTCTGCGACATCTTCACAGTTTCGAAAAGATTCGTTATAATAAAATCCAGTGAATTTGTGTCGTTGTGAAAAAGATCGTGGTTCAAGGGGTTAAATGATGAACTAATCATTCCCATATTTCGGTATCGCGAGTGAGGCCATCGGCAGCTCTACCAACACAATTGTACATAGTTGGAGGGAATTAGTTGGACTGATCGGTGAACCAGCCTGCTCCGGTCTCCCTCGGCCGTTCGATCGATCGTTCGGTATTTTATTCCGTCGCAGATGCATGTACATCGGCCAGAGCGAGATTTCATCAGATAAGATTATGTAGGTAATATGTAGGTACATATCGCTCGCGAGAGATCCGAATCGAAGAAAGTACCGTTCCGCTGAAATCAATTTGTGGAGAGCGGCCTGTGTGTACCTTCGGTTCGACTGTATCAACTTTCTTCGACACTATCAGGCTCCCTGTTATCGTCGGCAAACGTTGCTTCAGCTCGACGCGCGCGCGTGCACAAAAGCCACGAGCGTTTCTCATGATCCGGAAGCGAGAGAATCCATGAACGGAAGCGGCCAGCCGGATTCATTCGAGAACGATCCCGTGAAAGTCTTCGTGGAAGTCCACTGAACTGATTTACGCATTCCTCAAAAAGTTGCTGACATCAGCATTTCCAAAAAGTTGCAATGTGCACGTTTAGCTATTAATACATATAATACAAGCATAGAGAAATAACTGAGGGAGGTATCAGCTTCAAAATGAGAACTTTTTCAAGCTTATATTTTCAGCAGCTTGGTAAAGTTCAAATTCCATTAACCCTTATATATGTTAATAACTGGCTATCAGTTTCTTTTTGAAACTGTTATTGTAGAGTTTTATGTTCTTAGATGATCAAGCCTAGAGGGATTTTATGCATTTATAATAAAAATGGAACATAAAATACGAGAAAGATAAAAAGCATTTAAGAGCTTAACATTTTTTTTTATTTCATTCCAGTACCTTTTAATTAACACATTACCTACCGCTGATTAATTCATAATTTTTAAAAGTCCATGGTCCATAGCTGAAGATTTTTTAATGGATCCTCCAGCAACAACAACAATTGCAATTAGGAACCAACAAATCACACCCATTGACGTCATCTAATAATTTCGTTTGGGATTATAATGTAAATGAAGATTTCTAAGCTTCCATTCGGTATAGCAGAATTATTGAAAATCCTATTAACAGGATACCGGTAGATAAAGTGTTAATACAGAAAATTTTGCATGAAGATCCGCAGTCTAATGATCACAGATTAATTTACATATAAAAATATCTGTTAAAACTATCAAATGCAACGTCATTTAATATCGTAGACAATTGTGGTATTGACATAGGGGTTAAACGTTTTTGCAAGTATGGAGCTCCACTGCCGATTTAGCATTGGAGGCACCAAAAATAAATGATAAGAATGTTTTACAGTAGCGCATCAAACTACCGAATAAACGGCCACAAGGGTACGCCGATACATACATACTACAGTCGGTGTGAAAAGTATTCGTACACCTTTTAAAAACGAATAACTTTTTCAAAATTCGACCCAACAGCTTGAGTTTTGTCGAGACGTTAGAAGGATTAGTTTACTAGCTAATATGTAAATAATTTTTTTTTTTATTGTTATTGGTCGTAATTGCGAAAGAAAAAGTAAAGGTCACGATTTTCACATTTTTTATCTGTGCCTGTAGTGAAAATTTATAAGGTGCATTTGGTTGGTATAAGTAAGTTATATACATGTACAAAGTTTCATTGAAATCGGTTGACGCATAAAAAAGCTATGGGCATTGTAACATGTAAAAATCTTTGAATTTAGGGTTTTCGAATCATTTAAATCGCGGATTCTTACAATTTTTGCTATTTTCAATCATTTATATTTCGTAACAACCTCGATCGATTTCGATGAAACTTTGTACATGTATATAACTTATACTTATACCTACCAAATGCACCTTATAAATTTTCACTACAGGCACAGATAAAAAATTTAAAAATCGTGACCTTTACTTTTTCTTTCGCAATTACGACCAATAACAATAAAAAAAAAAAATTATTTACATATTAGCTAGTAAACTAATCTTTCTAACGTCTCAAAAAAACTCAAGCTGTTGGGTCGAATTTTGAAAAAGTTATTCGTTTTTAAAAGGTGTACGAATACTGTTCGCACCGACTGTATGTAATTGTGAAATCTGAAATGATTTTGTCTTTACTAGTTCGAGGGTTGCGCAAACGGACAAATTTTTGGGAGCCGATTTTTAGTGACGATCCTTGCCCGAGAAATGGTGTGTTCGGAGAAGGATCAACGTCGTGCGGGAGATAAGCAGAAACGAGCACGCACACTGTGTGACTCGTGCACTGAAAGCGGTCACGTCGATGCGACCGACGCATTGTTTCCGTTATCGCGGCCGATTGGCAGTGGCCGCTGATCGACGATCGTGCACGTAGTACATACTCCGCTAAACTTTCTAAGCACGCAATCGGCCGTTTGCTCGCCCGGTTCTCCGGCGACCACGGCGATGCACTTGTGTCGATAAATGACGTAAATGTTCTTTCAATGATTACCCAGCCTTTTCGATCGAACGTGTCCCGTCTTGCGCTGTTCATTCCTGTTAACGGCTTATTCAATTATTGAAAGACGAAACGTGCCGATCAACTTTTTAACGATCGCATAGTTGACAAATTCCAATGATGATTACCGTAAAAATTACGATAGTTGATTTTTCTGTTAGGAATTTCCATCGATACGATCGTGAATTGTACATGTGTATACTGTATACGCAGGTGATCTTGTACTCGTTCATTGACAAAACACCGAGGAAAAAATCGAGCATCGATTCAAAGAAGTGTCTACTCATTGCGGAGTCATCGAGGAAGTTCACCGACAATTTCGCGATCTTTTCTTCTGGAGAATTAAAGGCGTTGCAATTAAACGCCTTCGTCATGCTGTTTAATCGGTGTCGCGTCTCGGTAAACAGTAAATTAAAGGGACTTTTATTGAAGTGTTAATACATCTTTAGCACCACAAGTACAACGAACCGAAGAGATTGGGTTCAACTACGTTTATCGTAATGCGTGTGTAAATGAAACTCTCGGAGATATCTAAATAAAATGTATTAAATGTATTAATTATTTGTATATATATTGAATTAGTATATATTTAATTTTATTATATCTGTAATATAAATATTTATAAATATATGAATTGGTGTCCCACGTAACACTATTCACGATTGTTCAAGTACTTGCGATAATCTGACAAAAATATTTTAAGCAAAACTAGATCAATTTTCGATTGACTATACATTGAAATAAAAAACAGTTCGAAATTTTTTTTTATTATTGTCAAGGCCACCTTCATTTTTTTAAATGGCACTTTGTATTTTTTACTTAACAGTATTATAGCCCGTATCAAGACGAATTCAACGACCTAGTATACTATGACCTTCGGATGACCTTGAAAGCAAAGAAATGAAAATTTCAACACTGAAGTTGGCCTTGACGAAAATCAAAAAAAGATTTTTCTAACTTTTTTTATTGCAATGCATAGCCAATCGAAAACTAATCAACTTTTGTTGAAAATATTTTTTTATCAGATTATCGCAAGTACTTTAAAAATCGTGAAAAGTGTTACGTGGGACACCCTGTATAGTATATACAATTTCACTATGTTCATTTTTGATCATCGTAGGAATTCAATTTACTCGTAAGTTCATTTTTTTAACCTTATGACTACAATTATTATTATTACTAGATCTTTATGTAAAATGAAAATTGTTCGCATTAATTGCGAGAATAAGAATTTATTTCTCGCTTCAGTGGTTTTATGAAGTCGTAAGAAACGCATTGATACTTTTAAATGTTTTTAATCTTCCATATTCTTGCATAAAATCAACTTATTGCATCAATGCATGGTCACAAAATAAAAAAGCACAAACCAGAAATATTAAAGGTTTGAAATGATCTATGCATTTCCTGTTGCCTATATGCAAGGGTGAACAGGTGTGTCGGTGACTCGGACAGCATTCCGGCCGCCGCTTTCGATGAAATAATTTTTAAAAAATTGCTAGCGCTGGTTATTATTAATATTCTCTCTCTCTCGATTCGAGGCATAGACAACAGCGCCCCAGCAATAGCGAAATATGATTTGCAGTTTCTGTCGCACGCTTCTCCCAAAGAATGCGCCGCGTGCGGTTGCACACGTGCAACGGATGATGTAAGTACGAGCCTCCGGAGCACGCCGGAATGGCTAGGCTAATTGAACGGTAATGAGAAACGATTGATTCAACGGTAATTAGTGAAAGACTGGTAGCCAGCCACGGTTCTCGCCGATAAAGTTGTAAACGATGGTGTTTCTTTCAAGGGACCGCGCGGTGCGGCGCGGCGCGGCGCGGCGTTACGAAAGTTTATTGAAAACTTGTGCAACCCGCTGACGTATTTAATCCTTCGTTTGAGAAACTTCCGTCGTTGCATTTTCGCCGGGAGCGCTTGAGTTCGGCGCAGTTCGAGGGATGTTATCGACCGTGGTACTGTAGGAACACCGATTTACCGACGTCATGATTTTTAAACTTTTTCTCATTCGTAACGCTTCCAGACCGTACAGATAATTTACCAAATTTTCAGAGGCGCAATTCAATTTTGAAGCCCCCACCCCCTCTAAATATTTAATTAGTATTAGTATTAATATTAGTATATTAGTATAAATACTTAATTACTATTAGTATATTAGTATAAATACTTAATTACTAAATAATCATTTTTTTTTCATTTTGAGAGCTGAACTTTGAGCCTCCCTAAATTTATGAGGCAGACAAAAATCTGCCTCTGCATTTTTATGTAACAATTTTCTGCGTCGACTGCGAGAAACAAAAATCATTCTCGCTAATCATTTTGGTAACGATATTCTCAAATTCCGTCAATTTTTATGCTCTCTCCAATAATTTCATCCTCTTGTAAACCAATGCCTCCACCGAAATTGCAAACAATTATTACTTTTAGCATAATATCTAGACTGCGGATGCATTTGTGGATTCCGAAAATGTTAAAAAAATGCTGTAATATAAAATTCCGCAGAATTTTATACGATTTTTAACTATTTCAGATCTACAAAGGCTACTACCACTGAAAATCGGTCCCCGATTTCTTAAAATTTGCATACAAAAATTGAAAATTGCATAAACCAATTTTTCCTACATTTAACTCTTACGGCTAGCTTCCCAGCTCGTAATCTTTTTCCACAGTGAAAATTCAATTAGTTCAGCAGTGAAACTAATTGTTGTATTATTCAAATAATCATGTTCCGCCGATTAGCCCGGATAATCGAGGTTCTATACTGTATTTCTTTAAAATAATAAAATAAAAATGTTTTACATTGATTGTGTGAAGCAGGAATAACATAAAAATTGATTTCATCCCTTAACGACTTAGTTACATTAAAAAGAAGATTAGAACATTCTTGAATTTTTGAAATCTTTTACTGTTTTATTTTTCACCCAACCAATTTCTTCATAAAAAAATGAGTGCAATTCAAAACAGTAAAAAGATTGAAAGAGTTTAACAATGTCCATACACTGTTTTTACCATATAAAAATTAATAACACTAAACCTATCATTAACGGTCTAATGATGATCGTTCCCAGATTTTGAATTTTACAATTATTGAATTTATAAAGATGCTGCCATTGGAAATGATTATACACGATACAATAAAAATCGGATTAAATCCATATAGATTCGATTGTTTCATCATTTCTATGGCAACTCATATATAGTAGCCATTTTTAGTGTTCGGTAGGTTTAGTGATGGGTAGGTTTAGTATTAATGAGCAAAATAAATGTTTACTTATCTCCTATAGATTACAATCGACGTATAAAAATGTTATTCCACATAAAGATCCGCAGTCTAATTATTCTCCTAGGATCTTTCGCGCGCCAATTTCCGAGGAGAGCGTGCGCGAGGGTTAGTAATCGTAAACGAAGAAACCGGTCGGTTGACCGTGACAGGCTCCCCCCATTAATTTTCTGCGATTTCTCGGCGTGGTGATTTGGCAGCGAACGCGTTAAACAGCGATAGGAACGCTCTCCGTTTTTATTGAGGCCGTCGTTTTGCAGGCCGGCCGGACCTTGAATCGAAGTATGACTGTTGCAACGCTTCAATCAACGCCAATAAATGTCACCGGCTGGTGCAATGCAATTAGGAAGAAGGGTGCAGTCGCACGTACAAGCAAAAATTTCGCGCTGACGACGCGACGCGACGGTGTGTGACTCCGGAGGAATGCGCGTTCGCCGTTTTGTTTTTTTTCTCTCTCTGGAGGAGAGATCCCACGTGTTCTCGAGATCCGCCTCGAGAATCGCGCATACGTTCGAACCCTCTGTCCGGGATTAAATTAACTTCCTTCTGAACGGCGATGTCCTGCTAGATCCTTCGCGGAGTCGTTTCGCATACGAGAATAACTGCATTGTCTGCCGGCATGGCAGAGAGACCGACAAGCGCGCGCGCGCGCGCGGACAAAAGGCATACGAGAAAATTCCCCTGTCGTCTGGCATCCCGAACCGGAAACTCGAAAAGGATACCACAAAGTGTCTGGCCCGAATCCAAAAACCGAGCAGCGTGACTTCTGTTCGCGAGTGGAAGATCAGCCGCGAAGCCGTCGCCGTCGCGTTTCGTTGATTATTCCTACCGCGCCGCCGCGCCGCGCCGCGCCACGCCGCGCGCCCGGTGTCTCCTGTCCGTGTTTTGCTTCGAACGCTCGGTGTTCGTCGAATCGCGATCACTAAACACAAGAAGCACCGTCGAAGTACTTTCCCGTGACTCAACCGTAGAGGAAATCTTCGGAAGAGAGACTCGAGGGACAGCCATTTTTCCTGCAATTTAACCCGGGTCGATTAGTTTCCGGTTACAACCGCGACAGAAAGGTAGCAAGTTGTATACAACGCTGCTCGTTTTCAGGGCATTTCGTACTTCGTCCGAGTTTCAGTCTTTGTTCGCATTTTATAGACTATTTTATATGCTCCTAATTTGTTTTTCAAATTTTGTGGAATATTCTTGGTCGGCTTGTTTCACCTCCTTGAATTATCATGTAACTTTATTTGCATTTATACGTCGAAATTACTGCGTTTTCGAACGTCGTAGACTATTTAGGGTGTTGACATGCATATATACAGTTACACACATAATTGATCACATACTATCATCAGAATAATTTTTTTATAAATGAACCATAAACGACTTCAATTTTTCTCTAAAGCCAGAAGGATTAGTAAATGATGTCTAACAAACATATTGAAAAAATGTATTTGGTCGGAATTGTAAAATTAAATAGTGAAAGTGATTATTACAACTTTTTTATCCGGGCCAATAACGAAACTTTAAAAAATGTGTTTTGTAGATTCATATTAAGTTATATGTAGACTCCGGATTTTATACATTTATGACAAAAATGAGTACGTGCAATTTAGAACAGTGAAAAAATTAGAACACTTTAAGAGTTAAGATTAATATATTATTTTCACTATATTAAAATTATTAGTGAAAAATATAAATTTATATTTAGCTCCTGTGTCTTGCAATTGATGCACAAACTTTTTATTTTGCATAAAGATCCGGAGTCTAGTTATGTGCATGCTGCGAATATAATCGAAATTGGTTAATTGGTTTACGAGTTATAAACGATCAAATGTGGTAAAAATGGCATGCAGTTGTAGGCCGAAAATCGTGGAAAATTGAAGTATTTATGAAAGGCTAATCCTTCGTAGCCTTACAGAGAAATTGAAGTCGTTTAATTGGTCCATTTATAAAAAAGTTATTCTGATCTAAAGTGTGTGTGATCAATTATATGTGAGTAACTATAAGTAAGGGCCGAATGCAGTTTGAGAACAAATACTGCGTTCACGTTTTAGAATGTCGTATCAGTTGTTTTATTGGAAGACACGCACGTGAGTTTATTTTCATCATTCGGAGCTAATTTTACAGGGTCCGATTGCATCAATTTTCACTGATAATGTGCGGAGCGAGTCTCCTGACCCAACGTGTTGAAATTGATCACGCGATGCAATTACTCGTCTTTTTCGCTATTCCTCTTTCCTGTTCGATTATTCAAGAAAGTTCTAATTGTTGTACCATCGAAAACACTCGTAAATTTTGATGATTAGACTCCGGATCTTCATGCAAAATAAAAAGTTTGTGCATCAATTGCAAGACAGAGGTGCTAAATATAAATTTATATTTTTCACTAATAATTTTAATGTAGTGAAAATAATATATTAATACTTTTAAAGTTTTCTAATTTATTCACTGTTCTAAATTGCACGTACTCATTTTTGCCATAAATGCATAAAATCCGGAGTCCATTAATTGATAATAGACAAGTTAACCGAGGAGGAGTTGGAAAAAAGTTCGGCGATGAGCGAAGGATGGGAAGAATAAAAGAGTCTATAGTGGTCCTCGAAACGGCGGGAAAATCGGTGTTCGCTGCGTTGCAAAAGTCCAGCCGGATTTATTTTTACCTTTTAGACAAGAACCGTGGCCCCTTCCCTGCAGCGTTTTCTCCTCGTCGTCGGCCCACGTGTCGTTTTTTTATTCCCTCTCGTCGACGCGACGTTTCGCTTGGTCCTCTTTTCAGTCGTTCCCGTTCCAGAGGCCACGATCCAACATTAATCTTCGTTGATCGAGCAGAGGAATCTTCGCGACGATCGAAGGTCGTCCGATTGCGGACTTGTAATCTCAGGAGATTGTTTATTAGCACGTTGCTTACCGGAAGCTTATTGGTAGACTGCGAATTTCGAGAAGAAGAAATAAATTTCTATCTAACTCTCTGCACTCGAATTTCACTCCGGAATTTAAACGTTTTATAGAAAAATCTGTATTAAAATTTTCTTTTAGTAGAAAAAGTCTATGAAAAATCGAGTGCCAGAATTACTTCTGCCAGAATCGAACGTAATTCAGTAATTTATTGATCAGAAAGACATTTTTTTTAATTAATTAATTTATTTAACGTTGCTTTAACGGCAGTCGTCATCAGCAACGGGGTACAGTTTAGGCGTGGTTGGTGCCGATGCCAGTAGGTGGATTTGTTATGTAAGTTCTATCGCATCATTTTATTTATACAGATTGGTTATCTTTAGGAATTGGAGAAAGTTAGGTAGATGGTCAGCTGTGTTGAGGAGTGTTGTTACATTTTGTAATGTAGAAATTCTTTCGAATTGGAGTGTAGTAAACCTGGTAGTAATTTTTCGTGGTGCCTCGGAGGGGACAGGCGGGTGCAAAGAGTACGTTTCTTGCAATCCATGAAGAAAATTTTCTTTTTTCATAAAAATCCGCAATTTATCAGTATATGTTTCTCAATGACTGCATTATACAAAAAGAGTAAACTAAAATTTGGATGAAGTTTCTAAGGGTAGTTTTGTTTCCTGTTGGTTTTTTTAAAAAGATCATAAGCTGTGAATCATGAACGTCTAAAATTGATTAAATAGCCGCAGCTAAATAATGCGATAATTGATAAACCGACACCGGCGTTTCCGATTACAGGTTTCATTCGTCGAAGCTGTAAATGACGGATCGCTATGAATCGCCCGAAATGAACGTCGCACTGACCACGGAAGAGATTCACAAGAGATACCAGGACACAGCGCTGAATATACATAAAGTAATCGCCATCCGCTTTACACGTAAAAACAGTTTATTGACAGCGATCTTGAATTCGGAAAATAGTCCGTTACAACTGGTAGTCTAATAGTTCCTAGCAAAAGGTAGCTCTTAGAAAAATATTTGAGACGTATATTTCAAATCTGCAGGTGCATTCCTCACAAGCAATACACAAATTTGCTATTTAAACAGTTCGTCTTCCAAGTTTCCAAGATATTCATTATAATATTAAAAGGGGGGGGGGGGTTGTTTCTCCCCTTCGGTATGCAAGCTGACCAACAAATAGATGTCTAAAATATTTTTTCAAGAGCTACTTTTTCTTCGGTACGTTCCCTCGTAAAACATATACACCTTCCGCCAAATTTCACACTGGAACCAATTTAAGTCCTAGGTATAATAAGTAATTTTGCAAATATCCCTAAAAAAAGAACGATTATGGCTTGATCGATTGAAAAATGAATTAGTTCCAGTGGTAATTCGACGGCTCGCGGGATTGTTTGCAGGAGCAGCAGAGCAAGAGGGACGTAGTGAATTATCTGACTTTTGGAACCAGCCGGAGAACCATGGAGTATAGCAGCTACGGTAACCAACCTGTGATAGTGAGGAGGCCAGCCGGCGCTCTAGCAATTCAAAGTACCACGGACATGTCCTCGCAACTGATGAGGATATACCGAAAACCTCAGGAAAGTTGTGTGATTCATTAAGCAATGCCTCGACTTAAATATTGTACACTGTTGTAAAATTAAACGTTCGTCGTGTCGTTGCCCATTGTCCTTGATTTCTACGCCGAACATTTTTTCCACACGTCTATCTAGCTCTGGTCTATCTGCAGCGTAACACGATCGAAAACTTACTCCGCCTGATATCGATTACAGTCTTGATCGGTTATATTTACATACATTGACGTGCGCTTAAATAATTATATAACTAGATTTATACAATATATTTACTTTCGGGTACACTCTCGTGTATCGAAGTACACTTCGTTCGATCGATGGCGGATGCGGCCCGACGTTCATCGACTTCCGGTTCGGGTCCAGCATTGCGCAGAAGATAAAAATACACCGTCGCCATGTGTTCGCCATCTTCATGGTTGAAAATATTCGATCAAATCTCTCAAGGTATGATAAAACAATGCGTCGAGAAAGTATAAAATAATTGCTCTTGTCCTTTTGCTAACTAGAAAATAGCTTGTTTTCACTTTTTTTTGGTATTTTGAACGATGAAAATAAAGGACGCCCTACTAATTTTTGTTCACAGTTGAAGAGGATGAAACCTTAAAATATATTCTACGATGCATACACGAACAATTATTATGCCGGATGCTTGGTTCATTTGATCGAATATTTTCTACCAAGGGCGTGTATTACCCGATTATCGAGTACTCGGAATGTCGTCAGAACCCCATGCGAGCACTCGAGTATCTGAACTTGAATCCGAGTACTCGAGTATTCGAGCTCGTCGGATCTAAAAGCACAGATCGATCCAAGTACATATTCAAGTACTCAAGAAGACTCGAGAGCCATGGTAAGAGCCCCAGAATATAAAGAACAGTAATAGCGTTACAGTGAGTAGCATTTTTCTTTTTTTTTTTTGTTTGATTTCTTAAAGAATCGTCTGGGCGTGTATAATGTAAAGAATAAAAAAATCAGCAATAAATGTGTCTCGATCAGAGCGCAACACGATTTTTACGAGAAGCAGCGTCGATCTCTCGTTTCACAGAATTTTCACAAGTTTTCCGTTGTTTATCAGCGGATTTCGCGTGGATTATGATACAACAACGAAATGTAGAAAGTTGTCGGGGTAGCTCAAATGCTCCGACATCCACTGAAGTGGTGTTTCCATAGAAGGAACGATGCCGTGTGTGAGCAGAGTGACTGTAAGAAGATCTTATTATTAAAAAGTAACCGCTGTAAAGCAGCTGCTAGTAAGATGTACAGGTGCGTACCATTCTCCTGGTCCGGAAAGACTTCGTTTAGTAGATGCCTCAAGGTTTTCCTCTGGCCTTCTTCGTTCATAGGCTTCACCAGCTTCTGCACATATTTGTCCTCGCTGGTGTAACAGCGAAAGGGTATGTATTTGAAGCCGTCCTCGCTGTTGGTACCTTCCATAAGCTTCCTATTTACAGACCAAAACTGGTCGAACTTGTCATTGGATAAACCGGACCACAGCTGATTGTGATCCTTCTTCTGCATAGTGGACATCACTTGACTTCTGTGTTTCAATACGTCCGCTTCCTTCACGCAGGAGAGAAAATACGACTCCACCACCTCTCTGAAAGTTGAATCTAATAAGATCCGGTTTATTTGTTGTCCGGTGCATCGAATCTTAAAATGTGTGGCGTATGTACTTGTTTTGACAGTGCATTAGAATGTCTTTGGGGAATTTTTCGAAGTGGACAACTATGTTCCAAGGTAGTTGAATGTCGTTGAAATAAATGTCCAACAGCACACCGACGGGATAGTGCCATTTCAAAGGGATGCCATTAAATTCTAACCACATCTCATGCTCCTGTTTGTTGGCGCTTTGTATGTGTCGTATAAAATGCTTTCGCACCTGGTTAACAAAAATTACGAACGCGGTATTAGTAGATAACGAAAACGTTAGTGGTAAGAGTTCCAGTCCGGAAATGTTTACCTTGTCTGTGCAAAGAGGAAAGTAACTTAACCTAGGTACCATAAGATAAAATGGATCGGGACCTTGCAATTCGCAGATTTCCTCGGAGTCGAGCGTAAAACAGACTGGTATTTTCCCGTCCCAAATCTCTCTGAGCACCTCTCTGTCATTCGCCATTATGCATACTATGACAGATAACGTTTATATCAATACATTCGTGCCCCCGATAACAATTAGACATCAGACATGAATAGGTTATGTTTATCGTCTGCTACGGGAGAGCGATTTAAACGTGAACGTGTCTCGAATCGTAACGTTCGAGAAATCGATAACAGATACCGTCTATCGGCAACTTCATCCTCTTTGAAATTTTTAAAGCTAAATTACAGTTTGTTGAAAACTGTTCAAGTTGTTTAATCCGCAATCGAAAAGGATTTGTGATGCAGGTCTATATATTATTTGCAATTTGAAATTAAATTTTGCGCGCTGTAGTGACGCCAAAACGCTAAAACTACTAGCCAAACCTTGTTACCATCTAGTCTCCAAATTTGCCGCTAGATGACGCTGCCACCACGTTCCAGTATTTTACAATTTTCTATTGACGTTGCACGGACGTTCGAACGAAGCAAATAATTCTTGCCGGAATATAGAGGGCCGTGTCATGCTATAATCACCGACGAGAATCTCGTCGGTGCTATAATACTGAGAGGCGGCAGCATCAGGCAGCACCGTAAGGGGCGGCATAAGCAGCGAAATCAAACTAAAAATCTTTTCGCAACGCTTTTCTATATTGGTCTATGTTATTCCAATATTGATGTATACGATTTATGATTTATCGCACGCCTCTGCCTCAGCGCTTTCGGTACCCATTGATTTCGGTTTCTAGTGGAGCAGGTGCATCGTCGGCGAGCGCTGCCCGAAAAACTCTTCATCTGACAGCTCGAAGCTATTATTTTTTTATTGTAATATTGTATACCGCGCGCACCCGCTCCTAAAAGCTGAGGCGACAATTGTCACAAAAGACAATTGCACGTGTTACGTGTTGATAGTTCTGTTTTAAGTTTACAGTGACAAAAATAGTTACAAACACTTACAAGTTTCTTCCGTACAAAAATTTTCAGATTTTATGTGACATTTTAAAACTCGAGGAGGTATACATAGATAACGAAACACTAGAAAATTATTGTACCAGTCTCCAGACTATACTTTCCGTAGAAAATGAATCAGATATAAATGCAAATGATCATCAAGAAGAATTACGTGATGTATCCCGAATGCTACCATATTCTATGTAACCTTGAATATTTCAAATTATTTGTGCCAAAGTAACTTAATTACTTTGTATCCGAATACTAGTTGTAGCTCTGAGAATTTTATTAACACTCCCTGTCTCTGTAGCTAGTGGGGAAAGAAGTTTTTCCAAATTAAAATTAATAAAACTCTATTTAAGAGGATCAATAAGCCAATCAAAACTTAGAAATCTGTCATTAATTTCTATTGAATCTACATTGGCTGCCACTGTAGACTACGCATCCCTAATTAACGAATTTAGTTTTTAACGAACACAGTCTAAAGGGAAGAATTAAGGAGAGGGCCTATCCTCCAAGGGCATTTAGGAAAAAGGACATGTAGGAAGGGATCTAGCGGAGAGAAGGCAAGATCTATAAGCGAAATGATGAGACGGAATGAGAGGAATAGGAGGAAGGAGATTGGAAGATTTAGTCTGCGGTTATAGTGGAGCGGCGAGCAGCGATGATAGCGGCGCAGTGAGCAGTGCGATGGAAACAAACCGATGTAATTAAATGAAAAAGAAAAAGATAGAAAAAAGTAGTTTGTTTTTGTTTCCGCTATCATCGCTGCTCGCCACTCCACTATAACCGACCCTTAGGGATAGGGTATGTAGAAATGGAAAAAAGATCCAAGGAGTGGTTGTGTGGGTACGTTCAGGTCCAGGAAGGGACGAGTCTTTTTTTTTTTTTCCTTTCGGGTCTGGCTCCGCCAGCTTGGCATCTAGGAAGGGACGGGTCTGGGGAGAGTCAAAGGAAGGGAAAATAAGGAAGTGGAGGTGGGAGAGGAAAGGAAGGACGTCCATTAAGGTCCTCCAAAGTCGATCGACGACCTACACAGATCTTGCAGGAGTCCTCAGGATCCATCTCTGGGGCTCTCCCCCGGGAAGAGACTCGTCCCAGACGGTCAGTCATCCCCGTCGTCCCCGGCAGCTCCGGAGAGACTGACAATTTTTGGCAACGCACCTTGATGTATACCTTTCTCACGATGGCGCGCGCTGTCGACGATCAACAAAGCGCACGGGTGTGCACAAAAATGTCTTGTGGCTGTCTAATACAGTACCACAAATTCATAATTATGAGTAGACTGCGGATCATTCTGCATTTATGGCTTCTAAAAATGTCAAAAAAATGCTAGAATATAAAATTTCACAGAGTATAATACGATTTTTATTTATTTCAGATCTATGTATTCATAAAGGCTACTGCCACTGAAAATAATAAGATTCTATTTGTTCCCACTTTCTTGAAACTTGCCTACAAAAATTAAAAACTGCATAAACATCCGCAGTCTAATTATGAGCATTAGCTAATATTATTATATGTATACACGGTGTCCCACATAACAATTCTCACGATTTTTTAAGTACTTGCGATAATCTGACAATAAAATATTTTAAACAAAAGTTGATAAGTTTTCGATTGGCTATACATAGGAAAATAAAAAACAGTTCGAAATTTTTTTTATTATTGTCAAGGCCACCTTCATTTTTTTAAATGGCACTTTGTATTTTTGACTTAACAGTAAATTATAGCCCGTGTCAAGACGTATTCAACGACCTAATATACCATGATCTTGGGATGACCTTGAAGGCGAAGAAACGAAAATTTCAACAAAACATGACAATCTGCTTGAATGGGTGATAATAACTTGTGTTTATTATTAAAACTCGAAATTACATTCAATTCAGAAACCTTGACTAAATGAACGCAAACGATTTCGTAAAAAAGTCACATCAAATGTTTGAATTGAAATCCGTTTTGTTGTAGGCACAATTCCGTTTTTCGTAGTAAAGCATTGGTTGCTGTTACGATACTGTCGCAGCGAAGTTCTTCGTATGCTGTACGGATTCGCCGCTATCTACGAACTGTTGACAATTCACAACAAAGAAAAAAATTTCAACATATACGTATGATGGCTTAGCTATTAAGGTAGTTAGTGACTAGACCTTAAGACAGTTCTTCCGTTTATTCTCGACATGTCACGAGAGCAAATCGTAGTATTAACTTGTAGAAAATGTATTCTAACAGTGAAAAGATTGATATCTTGCTAATATTTGGTGAATGTAAAAGAAACGCACGTGAAGCAGAAAATCTGTATGCTGCAAAGTACCCTGAGAGGCACCTCCCATCTGCACAAACATTCAACAAAAATGAAAAAAAATTTCGAATTTATGGACAATTTGAAAAGACAAAGAGAAGCAAACCATAATTACAACCGAAGGCAATGCCGGTACTGTTTTGCTACATGTAGAAGAAAATCTGCACACTTTCATTCGTGCAATTAGTGCTGACACCGGTTTATCCAACAGTTCAGTTCATAGGATCATAAGAAAGAATAATTATCATCCATACAAAATGAGCAAAGTACAACATTTACGCGAAACTGATTCACAACGTCGCCTTCATTTTATATCTTGGCTAGTGGTTTCATACGAAGATAATCCTGAGATACTAAACTACATTCTATGGACGGATGAATGCAAATTTTCTAATATAATGGTGCAATTAACCGTCACATTCATCATTTCTGGTCTCAAGACAATCCTCACTGGTTCAGAGAACATAATTTTCAGCAGTGAATGTTTGGTGTGGATTAGTAACTTAACATCTCAAAGTTATTTAAATTTTCTCTCCACGCAACTTCAAACACGGATGCAAGGGCTTCCAAATGATGTTCAACAACGTATTTATTTCCAGCAAGACGGTTGTCCACCTCATAATGCTCGAATCGTTCATAATTATCTTTTAAAGTTTGGAGAACATTGGTTGGGCACTTATGGCCCTATTGCTTGGCCGCCACGAACCCCCGATTTGTCGACACTTGATTTTTTTATGGGGTCATTTACAGTCAATAGTTTCCGCTGTTCCAATACAAAATAAGGAACATTTAAAGCAGCGAATCCGTACATCATGCGAAGAACTTCGCTACGCCAGTATCGTAAGAGCAACCAATGCAAATTTACTACGAAGAACGGAATTGTGCCTATAACAAAACGGATTTCAATTCGAACATTTGATGTGACTTTTTACGAAATCGTTTGCGTTCATTTAGTCAAGGTTTCTGAATTGAATGTAATTTCGAGTCTTAATAATAAACACAAGTTATTATCACCCATTCAAGCAGATTGTCATGTTTTGTTGAAATTTTCATTTCTTCGCCTTCAAGGTCATCCCAAGGTCATGGTATATTAGGTCGTTGAATACGTCTTGACACGGGCTATAATTTACTGTTAAGTCAAAAATACAAAGTGCCATTTAAAAAAATGAAGGTGACCTTGACAATACTGTAAAAAAAATGTTTTTCGGACTTTTTTTATTGCAATATATAGCCAATCGAAAACTGATCAACTTTTGTTGAAAATATTTTTTGTCAGATTATCGTAAGTACTTAAGGGGGACGGCCCACTAATACCATCACCACTCACACATCGCTAGATCCCCATATACGTATACACAAATGCAAGGTTTTACGGGGGCTCGTATTCACGCCTGAATATTGCAATGAGAAGTTCAGAACTGGTCGATTATGTTTCCTAAGAGTCCAATCTAGGATTATGCAGAGCGTTTTTTTCGATACGAAAGCTAAATCTCTTGATATTTAAGAAAATCTGTCAATGGCGGCCATCTTGTGACGTCACACTTGCTTCGAACGGCATGAAATCACCGAATATTACAAATAACTCCACGATAGCGTAGAAATTGACAATTTGGGCTCTGCATAATCCTAGATTGGACTTTTAGGAAACATAATCGACCAGTTCTGAACTTCTCATTGCAATATTCAGGCGTGAATACGAGCCCCCGTAAAACCTTGCATTTGTGTATACGTATATGGGGATCTAGCGATGTGTGAGTGGTGATGGTATTAGTGGGCCGTCCCCCTTAAAAAATAGTGAAAACTGTTACGTGGGACACCTTGTATATATGTATTATTACTAGACTCCGGATTTACGCATTTATGACAAAAGTGAGTAAGTGCAATTTAAAACAGTGAAAAAATTAGGAGACTTTTAGAGTGTTAATATATTACTTTCACTACGTTAAAATTATTGGTGACAAATAGAAATTAATATTTAGCTTCGGTGTCTTGTAATGGATGCACAAACTTTTCATTTTGCATAAACATCTGGAGTCTAATTATAATTATGAGCGAGAAGCACTTTACACCCAAAAACATTAACGTTGAGGTACCGCAGCCACCGCAATGGTTATGTTTTCCTATACGATGTTCATCTGTTCTTACTGTGTCTTACAACAAACCAGTAACAATTCCTCATAATTGAAGGACATCCTCATACTTCAAACAATTGTTCAAAAACTTTTTGTTTTAAATACAAGCGAGGCACACGATATGTAAAATTTGCATCGCGATTGCAAAGTTCGGGGTCAGTCCCCGTCCCCATGCATACATATATTCGATTGATTTTTATCGCGTGCTTGTCATTCACAGTCGACCTACCGGCAAGAGTTATGAGTTTCGTAAAACAGCTCTTTCGGCTGGCGGTGTCATCCGCGCTATGATTTAAAGCGACCACGAGTGTTCGACGAGTTCATCGATTTCAACCCTCGTCTATGGGAGTTGCAGGAGTCCGTGGTCGTGAGATGACGCAGCAAGGGGAACAGCTAAACGCAAAGCGGAACTCGCTGGATAAACCCGCGTTGGATGAATCTTCTTTCGACTTTCTGAGTCAGCCTCACCCCATGGAACGACGCGAGCAACTTTCACGTGTTATCCCCGAATCGGTGATTCCCTCAACCTTCAGTGAATGAAGATCGAGCTACAGCATCTTGAAGTTTATTCACTTTCCACCAATTACCATTATGCACTGTCCTTTTCGAACTCGTCGATATTTTTTGTATCGGCCATGTTGCTCACAATATTAACACTAAACCTACCATTACCGGTCAAATATGACCGTTTCCAGATTTTGTATTTTACAATTATTGAATTTATAAAGATGCTGCCATTGGAAATGATTATACACGATTCTATATTTAAGCACACATTGTTATAAAAATCGCATAAAATCCATATAAATTCGATTGTGTCATATTTATATGTATTTATATGTATATGGCAACGCAGGGTAACCAGTGGCGGATTCAGTACTAGAGAGGACCCTGGCGCAACTCAATTTTGAGGCCCCCCTCTAAATATTTAATTAGTATATGTATTAGTATAAATACTTAATTACTAAATAATAATTTTTTTTTTCAGTTTGAGAGCGGAACATTGAGCCCCCGTGAATTTATGAGGCCACAGGCGCGCGCCTCGTGCGCCTATGCAGAAATCCGCCATTTTCGGTAGATTTAGTGTTAATCTTTAGTAGGTGGATACTTCCGAATCCAAACTACATACTTCTTTGACACCAGTGTTAATCCTACCATTAGACATAAATAATAATGTTATAAAATCGAATTTAGACAGAACATTTGCAAACTTAGACGAAAGTGGATACAAGTTTCGCCATTCGAGGATAATCGAAAAATATTTACGCATTTCCCAGGAACAGTAATTCCACGGTATTTGAAAACTCTCCGAGACAATTGTTCGTGATAAAAGGTTCTTCGTAACTATTTCAAAAGTATCATTCTACAACGAGTTCGGCAATCCTAGGTATCGTTTTCTATTCAGCACGTTGCACGTTAATGTTGGTTGACGAGGTACGTACATGCATATAAAGGGTACAACGACGCGAATCAATTGAAATGCATGCTATCCACTGGTTGATTCGCGTGTCGGACTCTGTAAAGGTAGGTACGTTTATATTGGGACTGCGATAAACGATAAGAGCGAAGCATAGAATAGAAATACATTCTATTCTTTTACAATGGGAACGTTTATGTCGGAGCAGCGAGCGGGGGAGAACGTTTACTAGATGACCGGCGTTTATCGTGCAGCTCTGATCGACGCTTTTTATCGCAGCTGTAACGTAAACGTATCCTGGGCCGTTTCGTCCACGTTTAAATTTCGATTCTTAACTCTGACGAACATCTATCTTCTTCAATTTCTAAACGTGACAAATTTGTATAAAAACAGAATACGGATCTTTATGCAAAATTACAAATTTTTTGTATAAATTGCAAGAGTTTAGAGCCAAATATAGAAGGGTCTTTCTTTTTCTAATTATTCTAAGCGGTTGAAAATAATGTATCGACATATCTAAATTCTTTTTAATTGTTCCTCTGTCTTAAATTGCACATACCAAATTTTGTCATAAATGTATAAAAACCCCAGTCTACTTATAAGAGATTCACAATAATATTCGAACACTCTTAAAAAGACGATAACCTTTTTAATAGTGAACCGTACGACTTACAAGGGAACATATTTAGATGAGAATGGCCGATTTTGATGAAACTTATGTAAAGATATAGTTCTTCGAAAAATATTTGACACCTATTTTTTTTTTATCGGCAACCATCCACTTTGAACGGGTGAAAACAGCCCTCAAAGTTGGGAGTCAAAACCATATTTTTTGAGATATCTCGGAAACCAGAGTTCGAAAAAATTTGAATTTTTTAAAAATTGTATGTTTTTCAATGGTAAATGTAGTCGCGCAAGAATTTTTTAACAAACTTCTTTTTTTCCTCAAAATATGTGGTTTTGACCTCTGACTTCGAGGGCTGTTTTCACCACCTCAGAGTGGATGGTTGCCGACAATGAAAAATACGTGTCAAATATTTTTCCAAGAACGATATCTTTACATAAGTTTCATCAAAATCGGCGTGTATCAACTGAATAGGTTCCCTTGTTAGATTTTTTTGAGAAGTTCAAACAATTGGTTTGTTACGTAACGTGAAAACACTTTTTGAAAGAGACGCAATTGGACGGAATTGCAGAGTAGGCTTATATTGAAAATTTAGAAAACACGTTCCGTAGATCTGTATCAATTAAACATATTCTGAAAATTTCAACGAAATCGGTCAACGTTGGGATAAGCTACAAACGTTTAAACGTTTTTCACGTTTCTCATCGGCCTCTAACTGCAATAATACTAAGGATTCTTACATTATCTTTCAGTGCCTGTCGTTTTTTCCCGCATCAACCGAGTTTGATGAAACTTTCACAATGTATATAATTGGCACAGATCTACAAAACGTATTTTTTTAAATTTTCACCCAGATAGCACCGTACGTCCATAGGACGTCCGTTTTATGTCCAGTTTACGTCAAAACGTCCTAAGGACGTCCGTGGGACCTAAATTTTGTATATACAGGTATATTATACATATTTCATATATATGTATATTTATAATATAGACCCACATAAAAAACGTTGTAAAATACAATTTTTAGTATTTTCTCTACAATTCCGACCAATTGCAATTTTTGAGAATTTCTTTTCACATCTCGTAGTAAACTAATTGCTCTAACTTCTCAAAAAATGTTCATAAATCGTGTGGTCCAATATCAAAAAAGTTATCTTTTTTTAAGTGCGTCCGAATACAGATACTGCTATCGATTAGTTGAAAATTGTACCACCTCGCTAATGACCTATGTCGTTACGTTAAAAATGATTGAAAAAACCATTTATACAGTGAAACATATGGTGATAATTAGACTGTGGATCTTTATGCATTTATAGCAAAATGAAATAGGTAAAATTCAAAGTTGTTGGAAAATTGAAGTTGTCAATATATGATTTCTCCTCTATTAAAATCATTAAGGGAAGAAATAACATTGAATTTGGTTTCTGTCTTGCAATCGATGCAGACAATTTTTATTTTGCTTAAAGATCCGCAGTCTAGTGGTAAGGAACGCGTTAACCCTTTGCACTCGAAGCTATTTTAACTCGAAAATTAAACATTTCTTCCGACCTAGAATAATTCCGTTCTTTATAATCTTTTTCTCATTTTATAGATATGAAATTGATATACAGGGTAGTCCACGCAACTTGCACACCTAGAATAACTTCCAAAATATGCGTTGCACGAAAAAGTTTTGTGTATAGAAGTTGCATGGTTTGAAGGGGTACATTATGTAGTGTATATACTTTTTTTATAGGTGGAAGCGTTTCGGTGATTTGAAGGTCGACTTTGTTTTTTTAAATGGAATATTATATTTTTTATACCAAAATATGGAAGAATGTCGAATTCTGAGTAAAAAAGTATTGATCTTCATTAGCCCTAAACCTAATAATTAAAGAGTAATTGCACTTTATTTTCTGAAAATTTTCTTCGCGTAATATAAAGTTAGAAATTCGACCTTATCACAGATTTCCGCAGGACAGCTTCTTAACATATTACGCGAAGAAAATTTTCAGAAAATAAAGTGCAATTACTCTTTAATTATTAGGTTTAGGGCTAATGAAGATCAATACTTTTTTACTCAGAATTCGACATTCTTTCATATTTTGGTATCAAAAATATAGTATTCCATTTACAAAAATGAAGTGGACCTTCAAATCTCCGAAACGCTTCCACCTATAAAAAAAATAAATACACTACATAATGTAACCCTTCAGACCATGCAACTTCTATATACAACACTTTTTCGTGCAACACATACTTTGGAAGTTATTATAGGTGTGCAAGTTGCGTGGACCACCCTGTATAATACCTCACAACAATACTTAAATATTTAGTAATTGATTAGATAACACCGCGCAAATATTTAATAATGTAAACAATACTGTGAATAATGGTAGAGCAATTTTTAGTAGCAACTCCGAGTCGCCACTCGAGTGGTAAGGGTTAATACAGATTGTAGGTGGCCGACAGCTTACGGTCTCTGCACGGTACTACCGCGGGAATGAAACGGGCCAAAGAATCATTGCTCGGATAGCAAGGAGTACAAGGATCAAGTTGTTGATATATCCGGCGGCGAGTGGCGGCGGCGATTTTCGGCGCTCGCGCGGCGCGGCGTAGCGGATCGATTCGACAACATCCATCGATCGGAAGTCATGGAAAGGAATACGTAATTTGGAGCAGCGTGCGTGGTGCTGCGTGCTGCGTGCGGCGTGCGACGAGCGCGTGCCGCGTGCGGAAGCGTGCCACGGCGATACGGTCGCACCTATTCCCCTATTCCCTGTCCGAGCGACCGTAGGAACCGAGCAACCGAACCATAGGGATTCTCCCTCGGTTTGGAGCGCGTGTAAGGTAACGGGGAGGGGGGGGAGGGGGTGCGCGCACGCGCTGAAAATTCTCTGATAACGGCGGGCGTCCCGACCCGACGTCCTCAGTCCTCAGTCCTGGCTGGAACGCCGTAGCGTCGGGGCGCGTCGGGTCGGCCGATCTCGTTCGAAACAACAATTTCGCAACGACGAAACAACATCTGCCTCTGGTCGGATACGCGACACACGGTTCCTTATGTCGCTGGTCGATCCGTAGCGAACAATGAGATGCGTACCGTTCGACGTCGACGCGATAACCGCGACCACAAGATCCTCGACGACATTGCCGCATTCGCTGGCAACCGACAAGTCGATTCGCGCGAACCACCAATAATTGCGGCGCAAATGATGCTCCGCGGACAAGCCCGCGAGTGTCCGAACGCGGGCCGTTCGCGCGGCCCATTTCGAAACCGCTCGAGACGCGCTGCCCTTCGGGGATCGAACGACCACTGCGTATCGACTTGCGGCTCTTATTCGCGAATCGACCGACAACGATCGAATAGGCTCTCGAGGAGAACATGTTGGAAATCCTTAGGCGATATCGATAAAGGGGATGTCGAAGATCCGAGGAGATCCGACCGAGCTACCCTCTTGATCGCGAGATCGAGGACCATGACGTTTCTATTGCTGCTGCTGTTGTTACCTTCGCGGACACACGCCTCCGGTGAGTCGATACTCGTTTTATCGCTCGTGTTATTTCTGTCCCCGACGAAACGGCCCTCCTGTGTGTATATGTATGTATGTATGTATTTCGCGACTGCCGCTGCCACTGATCGCGATTTCCCGAGCTCCCCGAAACGAAACGGCCGCGGTCGAAGCACGCGCGCGTCACCGATCTACTTAGTCGGTTGCGCAAAGTCACGCCACGATACGATACGATACGATACGATACGATACGCCACGATACGCCAGGCCACGCCGCTCGATCCCTAACGAATTAATGCAGCGCGGCATTGTATGCTAAATTTTCGCGCGTCCTAAGAACTCCATCGATTCTATGGCGGCGATCGGCGCGGCAGCATGTCCGCCGCCACGATTCTCGAACGTCAAGTTCGAAATCGCCCGCTAATGCCGTTCCCATTGTAGCGACAGCCACCGATATGCAGTTCTGGAAGGTGGCGATACATTTTCATTAGTATCGTTCGATTAAATTGTCATTGGTTTAGCTTTTACTGTTTGATTAGAGTCCATTCTTTATTTTCTTCAGTTTTGGAGAGGATAACTTCAGTAAAATCACATTGACACATTCATCAAATATTGTCAATCTTGCAAGTATTGAAACCGTAATTGTTAACGCTAAACCTACTAAAACTCACTAAAAATGATTACTATGATTTTTTATTATAATGTGCGCTTAATTAGAGAATCGTGTATAATCATTTCCAATGGCAGCATCTTTATAAATTCAATAATCGTAAAGTACAAAATCTGGAAATCTGGTAATGCATTACCATGGTGTTAATAAAATTGAAAAAAAATTCCCGAATGTGGCTGATAGGAAAGAGGAACTTTTTTTGCATTCTTCGGCTCTGGATAAGATATTGTAATTTCGAAGAGAATCAATATTTTGGTGTGAAAAAAATTGTACAGATTCTTCAAATATTGTCGCATAATGTTGCAAATATTCAAACCATATTTATTAATAACATTTTTAAAATATTCCCGAATATGTCGGATAGGAAAGAAGAACTTCATTCTTTCGGCTGCTGTAACTACGAAGAGAATCATTATTTTGGGGTTTAAAAAAATAGCACACATTCTTCGAATATTGCCGAACAAGTTGTATATTTTCAAGTTGATATATTCGTTACTGTTCGAAAAAATTCTCACATCAATTCCCATAATTCTTTTACGCGTACACACCTATCCGTAAGTACAGCATCGACGATCCTCTATTTTCTGTTGTTTTTTCTCGTTCCTCTCGATAGGGACGAGTACGATCGAATTTGAACACGATTTTGAACGAACCCGCGACCGACCTCGGGTCGTTGTATCTCGGTCAAATTTCGGGCAAACGGGTCCGACGATACGCCACGCGAGGTTCAACCGACGACATTCGCACTTGACCGTAATCACGGAATCGCGAATATCGCGATGTCGCGTGCACTCGGCCGGCTCGCGTGATTCGAATGCAAGTTCGAAATCGATACTGCCCTTTGGTCGAGTTTGCATGTCGACGCGCGTATACTTTCTCCGCGTAAGGTACTGCGCTCGCTCGTTTTCCTTTCGAGCAACGATTAGCCGCCGCGTCTCGATCGTCGACCGAGGAACTGGAGGGTGGAAAAGTTCCTCGTCGTCCTACCTTTGCGTTCGAGCTACCCGGCTTCGATGCGAACCCTTCCATTGTGACAGGCATTATCGCTGGGCTCTGGGTCTTTATGCAACATCGTCTGCATTCATGATCCAGGGAGCCGAATGCAAATATCGTACTGTCTTCACAGATTCAATAGAATTGGGAAAAATGTATCCGTCTATATTCCTTCGTTTTCTTCGTTGTCGCATCGACTTCTACGTCGTTAGTAGACTGCAGATTTTATACATTTATGGCAAAAATGGCTACGTGAAAGCAGTGGACATATTAAAAAGATTTAAGGTGTATTCGTTTCAGCTTAACAAGAGCTTCGTGTCTTGCAATAAATGCAAACAATTTTTATTTTGCGTAAGGATCCACACCCAGTCTTGAATGCCCTACGAACGTTTCCCGAACGGCCTCCGAATGTCTTCCGAACGTCTTACGTTACAAAACTATACGTCTAAAAGACGTCATTTTAGAACGTACGACTTTCAGACCGAAAATGGACGTAAAATGGACGTCTTTAAGATGTCGTGTGCTATCTGGGCAGTGTAACCATTAGCAAAATGTACTACTATTTTATTTCGTTTAATTACTATCGGCACCCTTAAGTTTTCATAATCTTTCGACCGCATTAAATTCCTTCATCTTCTTCTTCTTCGTTGTGACTTCGACGTCATTAACATAACACATATTCAAATTCATCCTGTCATTTTTACCGTAAATGCATAGAGTTCGCTATTACCATAAAATTCATTTATTCGAAAAGGTAGCCGTCGAATAAAGCGCAGAACAAAAGCGAGAAACACGGCTCCGCGTGAATCAAATAAACCGATATTGCTATATTCTATTTCGTTTAATTTATTCCCTCCTCGGCGTCCAACCAATAATATATTATGGGTCCAGGGGGATTAGAAAAAAGCGGAGGGTTCCGTGGCTGATGTCACAGTTGATCAGTGGAGAACGGATCTTTATGCGGAAGAAAAATTGTCTACACGAATTCTAACAACCTTGAGTAAAATTCATTTTTATTCTTAATATGTTTTAATATTTTTAATTTATGATTATTAAGATTATAAATATGAGAGATTGTTCAACTTTACTTTCTTGGGTGTAAATATTATGAAAGGGGTAGCGAAAAATTTTGATAAACACATTCTTGAACTTATTTTTATTCTTATTTGATACGTTGAAAATATATAACAGTATTTTTATTAACAGAATTCGTTCTATTATTTTTAATTTCCGATTATTAAGATTGCAAAGATGTATTCATAAGATAGATTGTTCAACTTTATTTCCTTGGGTGTAAATATTATGAAAAGAGTGGCTAAAAATATGGATAAACAGATTCTTGTTATTTCCATAAACTAAAATAGTGATTTCCAGTGCCACGTCTATTGATCAGCTGTGAATCTCGAGGTCGCGGGTACGAGTGCTCTCTCGGCAGCTTTCTCTAAAATCGTGCAATATTATAAACCAATGATATTATTTTAGCTAGTTAAGGTAAACGCACCCTTGCTAGCAGTAAGCGGGCATTCGTTCTCCTTATCGTCCCTTCGACAGATCCTTTTTCCGCTCGCGTGCAAAAACCGAGTAACCGGCTAGCACGAAGCTAGCTCGGGTCCGTGGTTCACCGTACAATCGGTCGATAAACCGAACGGACTCGATTATATCGACTCGGTTTGGGCCCGCATAACCACGGGTACACAGAGTTCGAATTTTCCAGGAGGTCCGCGTTCCGAGTTGGGTCTTTGACTATTCTAATGATCGGTACGAGTAAAAATGCGTCCCCTGCGTTCAGCGACGTGAGAAGACGACTTGTCGACGAGTCGACTGAGCAACGAGCAGGGCGAAGGTTGCGTGCAGCCTCGAAGTCGTTAACCATGCTGCTCTTGGAGGCAGACCCTCGCCCCTGCTGCAAGTGCCGCGCCGCGCCGCGCCGATTTCTAATCAGACGAAAAGAATGAAGGAGAGAAAGACAGAATAAGAGAAAGAGAAGAGAAAACCACGCGTTTACGCGCCCCTACGAGAACGCACGTCGCGACGTTCGATCGAGCCGTTTGACCACAAGCAACGCTCAATCCTCCGCTTGTCGATTAGAGCTCGACTAGTTCTCCGCGAAGCCGGTGCTACTCGAGATTCGAACCGCGTCAAAAACTGTATCTCGTCGGTTTCTGTTCGTTTTGGGGCAAACGTCTTTCAAAAGAAGCGTCAGCTCGACGAACGGAAACTCTGTGTTCGTCTTGTTTGCGATCCGAATTTTGTGAGCGGGTGCGTCGCGTTTCGCTACCCATCATTTCTACGGGGGATTTTAATACCGTTCGGGGATTTCCTGGAATAGTCGCGATTCCCGGCCGATGAAGCTTGTATTTCCACAAGCAGCGTCTTTGCTCGGCAATGGTACAATAGCAAACGTTATATAGTTCCGTTTATCGTCGATGGTCCTCGACGCTGGTCCTCGGCGATGGGACGCGACGGTGACTTCCACGGCGAGGTATCTACCAAGAAACGCGATCCTATCGAAGGATACCAGGAACAACCTCGGACTTGTACGCACCCTCGTACTGAATATAGTAGTCGTACAAAGCGTCAACGACGCCAATCCCAAGGGGCTCTCGCCCTGTCGGTTTTGCCACACCTCGTAACCCAAATACTAAAACTGTTAACAACCTTGGCGCTCTCTCTCTCTCTCTCTCTCTCTCTCTCTCTCTCTCTCTCTCTCTCTCTCTCTCTCACTCTCTCACACTCTCTCACACTCTCTCACACTCTCTCACACTCTCTCACACTCTCCCAAACTCTCTCACTCTCTCTCACTCTCTCTCTCATTCTCTCTCACTGTCTCTCACTCTCTCTCACTCTCCCTCTCTCTCCCTCTCTCTCCCTCTCTCTCTCTCTCTGCCTCCTTCTCTCCCTCTCTCTCTGAGAAGGCAGAAATTGTGTTCCATTTTTAATCTCATAGTTTGTATTTTGGATTAAGATAAATATATCCCACCACTTTTCACAAAAATATTGTGTTTCTCTGTTGATTTAAAGTGATACCTCTTGTTGAAAGACCCTTTATGAGAGCACCAGTGAATGACCAGACAGAATAGTAGCTCAATAAAATGTCGAAATGGTCGATTTATATTCCGACGATCGTTGAAAATTATTAATTAAGTCTCCTTCTGTATTTATTTGAAATCGGCCGCTCACTAATGTTCACACGTCGCGACGTATGCGACGCGCGAATCGGAATTCGTGTTTCTCTCGTCTCCTCGGTCTCGGCTGACCGATCGTCGTCTAATTTGAAAGTCTAAACGCGAGGAACGTGGACAGGCCGTCGAAAACACGCTCCCGATCTCTTCGTTTGGACAAGAATTACGCGTATGCTAATATATCGAGCCTCTGGAAGCCGGCGTTAATTAAATACAAATCCAACAGACCACACGAGACTCGACGCGTCGCGTGGCGTCTGTTCTTTCTCGACGAACACCTCCGTCGCCGACTGTTTCTCGAACATTTGTACCTGTCCCCGGGAATGATATACGAGTCCGTTCGTTAGCGTCGCAAGTGTGGAAATTGCGCGGGCAACTGCGAGCAACATGGAAAATCGTTGTGCTATCGGATGCCGATCGGATGTACAAGGTGTCTGGCCACTGGGAGTAGAATCGGACAATTAGAGAAGAGAATTACAGGCCCTGTTTTTGGGACCGTCGCACAGTGGTCCGAGAACGCGATTTTACTGGGCAAAAGTCAATTTTCGAAGTTCAACAATTTTGAAAAACTTTTTTTTGCTATAAAGTAACAATACTCCAAACAATACTCCTAAAACAAATATTATTGTGTAATTGAGGGTAACGTTCTGAAGACAAAATTATGAAAATCAAAGTGAAACTAATTATTCTAAGAACTCATTATAGAGCATTATATAACAGGTCTGAATAAATATTTTATATATATTAATAGACGAGTTTTCATTATTTAATTAGTTTGTAAGCATTAGTTAATCCATGTACAAATGCTGCAATGTTGTTAACAATTTAAACTTTGGGAAGGCTTTTAAAAAAATGATAAAGAGTGATAAGCATTAGACTTGTTTTATATGAAAGCTTAAACAATTGTGAATAAAAACATATAAATTTTAAGTGCCATATCCTGCCCGTTTGTAGTTTATACGATAAATAAGAAATAAAAGCCCGCGGTATTTTGGCGTCTGGATAGTATTAGACATGTAGGCTCTTGAATAATGGCTTGGATTATTTTATTATAATAATATAATATAATTATTTTAATAATTTTGTATTATCTATCAATAATGCAACATTAAACCGTTTTTATTCATTTCATTTCATCTTACCATTTATTATTTTATTTATAGTTATTATTCACTTATACTTTTTACATGCCTCAGGATCTAACAACCCAATATAGGAACCAGAAATATATATTATTTAACATACTATTATAATAATTATTATTATTGTAATTATTATTTTGTTTGTAACCTTAAGGGGAACAATAAAAGCATATACATGGTGTCCTAGACCACCCGTCCACCCCTATTAAAATGGTGGAGAGTCATTTTTATCGAAAACTAAAAAAAATTTCTATTTTATATTTTTGTTTTAAGTTGCGATGATCTTGTGTTTTAAGTGTTTTTTTATTGAATAAAAAGTGATTTACAATTTTAACGAAAATAAAAAAAAAAGATACTATACTATAGTATACATTGTTCATCTACATTTTTCCAAAGAGGAATTAAAACTTAGGAGTCCTTAAGAATTCCTTTTGTTTACCGCGTTAAAGTCGTGGACAGCGAACGCACGCGTCGCGACGTCAAAATGAACAACTATTTTTAACATTTCTGTATACTTATGCACGTGAGGTTGACCGTAATATCAAATCTAATGTGCTCTAAATTAATATAATACTAAATCTGAAAGGTACCTCTTGGTACTTTCTTTAACACTCAATTGGGAGATTGTAAATGTTTAAACAATTTTAATACTAAATATATAATTTGTAAGAATATAATTGAACACATATAAGTACTTATCAAATTGCACGAGTTTAAAAATAATTGCAACTTTCTTCGAAAGACTATGCAGAAAGCCACCGAGCGTCTTACTATAGATTTTTATTATTTTCTCCATTTTGAGCAAATATGAGCTAATTAAACTGACACGAAATTAAAGTTTAATATGCCAACAATTAATTTACAAAAATTCACGAAGATGCTTTTTGGTACTTTTTTTAAAAACTCAAATGAATGTTGATAAATGTTAAACATAAAAATTAAAAGGTCTTATAATACTTAACACACCCTGTAGAAATCAAATTAAAAAACCAAATAACTTGCTGGGCACTCGTGTTCGATAAAATCCACGGAATTTGACAGTAAATTCTTAGCCTCAATTTTAATAAGAAATTGATTTATTCAGTTAAAATTGAAAGTAGTTTTAGAAACTAAGTTTTGTTATAAACATTTTAGGATAGACAAATTTACAGATCTTACACTTCGGTTTTCTGAATTTTGTCCATTGGACAACGCACTGTGCTTCGAGTTAATACACGTGCATTCGATCGAGGTCGAACTCACATTGCACTTTCAGTGCGCATCCTGCAACCTCAAAAATCTCATAAATATCAATAACCGAATGAAATAAAAATTGAAAAGTTGAGATGTATGATACCATAAATACTCTTTGATCCTTCCAGCATTTTGCAGATTCTAGCCTTTGCTACACTCATCAATGTATTGACGCAAACATTCATTTACATATCTGGACAAATAATTTTAATTCTTTACGAGTTACTTTTATAAAAATAATCTATCTCGGATTAGTTATACCGGGTGGTTCACGAGAAAACAGGCCACCTTAATAGCTACGTCAGGCTTGAAGATAGAAGAAAATGTTTGAGAGAAAAGTTGTACTGTTAAAGGAGGCAAATATGTTGACACAAAAAAAATGTTCTGATCGTTGTGGTTTTCAAGGTCTTTCGAAGGTCTTCGACGATTTTTAATAGACACGATATATTTTTTAATTCATAGTGTTGTAGCTGATGTCGAGACGAGTTCAATGATCTGCTACACTATGACCTTCAAATCACCTTGAAAGCACTATATAGTGAAACAATTCCATTCGTTCCTTTGGGCTTGTTTCCTCACGTGTAGAATCGTCCGGACCAGCAGTTACCAGACAGCCTGTATACCTTGTCGCATATCTGGATCACGATCGAGACGGATCGAAAGACTGCGTAATTACTGAGTACTATCGATCACCGCGTAGCGACAAACGAGGCGTCGCGACGTAGTAAAAAAAGGAGTTAGAGTAACCGCGGCAGTTTGACGTCCGGTGTATCGTTGCATCGGTGGCGAAACGTACACCGTGCAAACAGTTCATCGTCCGACGCACGGTTGTCCCTTGTCAACATTGCTCGGTCGGCTTCGTCGCTGTCGTCGCGTCGCGCAATCGTCAAAATGGGCTTCAAAATCGAAACGAAACGTAACAATTATAAAACCAACATAATATAATATCGTTCTCAAGAATCGTAACCGTAACCAGTATTCTCCTAACAGTTATACATTATAACATACTTTTGGTTCTTCATAAATTCATAATTGTTTCGAGAACCGGAACCGATGTCATAACTGTTTACAATCCCTGTTCGAAATACATGAGAACATTCGAAATTTAGTCTTGAGAACATTATATATATATACAGGGTGTCCCACGTAACAGTTTTCATGATTTTTTAGGTATGTACTTGCGATAATCTGACAAAAAATATTTTAAACAAAAGCTGATCAGTTTTCGATTGGCTATACATTCCAATAAACAAAAAGGTTCGAAAATTTCTTTTTTATTATTGTAAAGTGTCAAGGTCACCTTCATTTTTTTAAATGGCACTTCAAGGTCATCCGAAGGTCATGGTATACTAGATCGTTGAATTCGTCTTCATGTAATACTGTTAAGTCAAAAATACAAAGTGCCATTTAAAAAAATGAAGGTGACCTTGATAATACTATAAAAAAAAGTTTTTCGACCTTTTTTTATTGCAATATATAGCCAATCGAAAACTGATCAACTTTTGTTGAGAATATTTTTTGTCAGATTATCGCAAATACTTAAAAAAATCGTGAAAACTGTTACGTGGAATACCCTGTATATTAATATGTATGTCTCACGCGTAAGAAGTGAGCATTCCAAGAACGTACAAAATGTAAGTCCCAAATCCGAAATTTAGGTCCCAGGGACGTCCGCGGGACGTCCAAAACAGGGGTAAGACGTTTGGACGTAAATGGACGTAAAACGGACCTCTTGTGGACATACGGTGCTATCTTGGTAACCATGGAGCAATGGCGTGTTCCGCGACCATTATCTTTTAGAGATCGTTTACGAGATCAGAGAGAAACTGAAAATGTCACATTCCATTCATTTCAAAATGAAAGACCTTCGGAAAAATGCTGGTGCTAGACTGGTTAGTAATGATCGAAATGTAATTATACAATTTCGATTGACCCTGACCGCATCGGATCTCTTACATAAATCGCTACACTACGCGGTAAAATTTATATTCTTAGTTCATATCGCACTACATACTCTTTTTCTTACGTACGTTTCATAACCAAATTCACAATATTCATACTTATACTGTTTCTTATAAAGTGATACTAAAATTAGTTTCATGTTTGTACACTGTTTCTTACAAATATTATAGTAACTTCATTAGAACAATTGCGATGAATTATGGTTGCCGCCTTCGAGACCACAGTTAAAGACTTTCACTGCCATAAGTGTGATTTAGAGGTAAGCATGTCTGTGAATCCTTAAATTCGCCCTAATTTTAAATTAACCTAATTTTAACCGTTCAAAATTGCAAACAATGGTTATTAGACCGTGGAAATTTTGAAAAAAGTGGAACCAAATGAAATCCTATTTGCATTGTTAAATATTAGCATTTGTGGATACAAAATAAATAAAAATTGTACGAAATTCTGCCGAATTTGATACTCCAGCATTTTTTGAATATTTCCATAAGCCATAAATGCATAAAGATCCGCAGTCTAATTACACTGCGTGGATTTCATTAAAGAAATTTACTGCTACCGTTATACTGTCTTGAACGTATTGAACCTATTAAAAAAAAATACGAAATTAATGTTTGTTTAGCTCCCTGTTCGTTGCAATCGAGACAAAGGACTTTTATTTTGCATAAAGTCCATTGATTATTCTAGTCACGTAGGTCCAGTGTATATTTGTAGAATTTCCAAGAACTGAATAGTTTGCTATAGAATTTACCGCCGCACTGTCAAGAAAATATCTCGTTTATTTCAATCGCACTCCTCTGTATCCATCAAGTGAACGTACGGTCTAGTCGATCTATTCCATTCAGTTCGATAAATGAAGCGGAAATAATTTAGTCCGGCGAAGCTCGGTGCTGTGCGTTTCACTCGTTCCTCGAACCATCCCTTTTCTTGTTCCCGCGTTTGCTCCAAACGACAGGGGAGCCGATCGATGATTTAGGAGAACTGTGGATACAGCGAATCGAGGAACCATTCGGTGCTTAAAAAGTAGGCCATGTTTACCGTGGCTTTGATTAAGCGCCGAGCATCTTAGCGCCGGTAAAATTGGCCCGTTGATGCGTTTGTTCGCGGCTCTCTCTCTCTCTCTCTCTCCCCGGCCCCCTCGGAGGCGTTAAACAACGAGGTCTCTCTCGATCGGGAAACCATTTTCTCGTCGAAGGGCGACAGGCGTCTGCACAACGGATCGAAAGAGTTATACGGGAGCGTGGTATCGGCCAGAATAGCCGGGAACGAGGCTCGTATTGTACACATAGGATCTCGACGACTGACGGTTTTAAAGCCCTAGCCCGGGCTCATCCTGGAAAACGATAAAAATCAGGCCAGATTTTAAGAAGATCGTAAGTTCGTTTTCTGACGGTGCTCAACAGTTGGTCGAGGGATGGGTGTCAGTCTTATTTTCCTCGGGGAGGAAGCTGTCAGAAGAAACGCCTAAATATAACTTCGGCTATTTCCGAAATCAGTGAGTGTTGGGGCGAGTGGAGAGAAGCGATGACGGTGATCGGGGGAAAAGTGTAGAAAATGGGAGAAAATTGGGGAAACAATTTAAGGACCAGAATGGAACGCCGCGCTGCGCCGCGTCGCGCCGTTGCGTTGCGTTGCGTTTGGAGAAAGGGGGAAGCAGCAAGAACGCGTGCTAGCACGCGCGCGACGCTATTTATCGGTGCCACATGCGTGCAGAGTGCAGGTGTCCGTGCGTGCTCCCGTCTATTTACGCGTTCTTTTCTGTCTCTCTTTTTCCGCGCCGGGAACGGGGAGGAAAAGACTAACGGACGGAGAGAGAGAAACGGATTCTACGTTTCGCCGGCATCGAGTCAATTTACACCGTCGCGGCGCGGCGTGGCGCGAGCTGGGGTGGCGTCTGAACCCCAACCAACTCGGGACTCGGGACACGGAAGGTCCTTGCCGATCGGCGATCACCAGATCGGCGAGGGGCCCTCCTTCACTCCTATGGCTGCGCGTATCGTTTTCACGGTCTCTGTTTTCGGGAATTCTAACTCGCCGCGGGGACGAATATGGTTTCCAGATACAACGCTCTCTCGTGCCTACGAACTTCCAGCTACCAGCTATCGCGACGGGAACTTTCGATCGAGAAAGAAGCTGCGGATGATCAGCTGACGATGACGATGACTTGTGTGTCTCTTTACCAATTTCTTTCGCAACTTTGCACTTCTAGATTCATCCCCTAACGCTAGGCAGATCGAAGATTATCTTCCGTTCATACCTATTCGAACTTCTTACACTCCCGTCCATATGTCACTTATTCATATTTGGATTAGACAATTTTTTATGATCTACACGGTGTTTCGTTTAAGACAAGCCACCTAAATGTCTCCTCTATCTCTGAAAATACAAAAAATGTTTCTGACCTAATCTAAATATGGTTTCAAAAGACAAATCAGATGGCGTTTTTTCATGGTCACTCGTGTTATTTACGCATATACACACATTTTTTGTTGTTGTATGGTATACCAAACGTTATTGTGCATTCATGCATGTTTTATAGCACCACCTTGAAAAAAATGTGTGTATATACGTAAAAAAACACGTTACCTTGAAAAAACGAGTAAAAAAATTACGATTTATAAAAAACGATTCTTCCATCTGATTCGTCTTTTGAAAATATTTAGATTACGTCGGAAACATTTTTTGTATTTTCAGAGATAGAGGAGATATTTTGGTGGCCTGTTTTAAGCGAAACACCCTGTATATTATGAGATAAAAATGGTACTTGCTAATTTTTTCTAATGTAGAAAACATGTTAATCAAATTGTATGTCAAATATCTGACCAACATATCTTATATTTTCTAGGTTTTTAAATTTAAGTGGGGGCGGTTGTTTTCTAATTCGGCTTCTAGAGCTGTCCATAAGCGCTGTTTTGATTTTGGATACGCTTCTCTTATTCTATCTAATCGTTCCACAATTTCTGAGTCTCTTTTTTCAACATTTATTCAAATTGTATGTATTTAATTTTACATTTACCTACTTTATCCGTACAATAATTGGATTTATCGTACAATAGCTACATCTAGTCAAAACAAAACAATAAAATTAAGCTGGAAACTTTTATTCTTGTTTCAATTACTATTCTTTTGAAAATAAGTAAGTGTCCGGTGATTTATGGACGTACGTAGGTTTCCATAGTGTACTATTATTCTTAAGATATAATTGCCAGTTCCTCTGTCCTCTGTCCTCTGTCTGTAACGGTAAAAAAATCTCGAAACACAGAAAACATAGAAAGCTGAAATTTGGTATACAGGTAGCCGTTAGCCCAAAGGTGTGCACCAATAAATAATAAATACACGTTCGCCACCAACATTTGTTTCGCTACCTATTAGGTTGTTGCGTATAAAAATGAAAAGAAGAAATACATTTTAGTGTGTTCTTTTTTCCCTGCCATCGATTTTATGCATTTCTGACAAAAATGGGTACATTCGAACCAAAAAAAGGGATTCAAGAAAGAAATAAAGTTTCATTTTATAGTATCATGTAGAAAAACCAATTAACGTAGAAAATGTTTATTTTTCGTAACGACCCGCTGTCCCATAGACTTCTCTCTCGCGCATGCTCTCTCCCTCTGCCGCGCTCTCGAGGCTCAAAAAATCCGCCACCGAAATATCCGTCGTTCCCCACGCCTTTAACGAAACGCGCTCGTAAACTCGCTCGCGGACGTCGTAATCACCCGGATGTCGGAAGTACATATCGTTCTCCCACATCCCCTTTCGACGTCTTCCGCGTTGTCAACTCGTCGCCATTAAGAACATCGGACGCTCAAGTCCGAAAAACAGGAGAATTCGCGTATCTTCGCAAACGTTAACTAACCGTCCGGCCAGTGTATCGATTAAACGTTCACCTTGACACAGGTTATTTCCTCGAAACTGACCGTGCGTGAGTCCTCGTCGTTAAAGTTCGCGCCGACCACCACCGCACCGTCTCGACATCCGAGCGTCGTGGAACGTTCATTCGGCTCGAGCCGAGTAAACTCTCTCATCGAATTTCCACGGCGCGACTGTGGCCGCTTTACGACATCTATGGATAATGAAATACGTGGTCCAAGCGAAGAACGATCGACCATCCAGTATTCGTCGCAGGAACGACTATCGATCACGGTCAAACCGAGTCCTGTTCCCAAGAAAGATTTTATCTGTCAAATGATCTTCCTGGTAGTTGCTGGCGATTTAAATCGCTTCGTATAAAAATAGAACGAGAGTAGAGTCAACAATGGAAATTGTTTACGATGTTCAATAACGTTGCACTCGATTGTTCGAACGCATATTTTTATGCCTCAACTGTAAATTAATGTGCACTAGGGTGTACCTTAGGGGTAATTTTTTTTTAAAAGATTAAAATTTTTTTAAAACTTTGTGTGTGTGTGTGTGTTGGTCTCACTCCTCTAAATTGTGGCACTTGAAAATTTTCCCTGCCGCATCTTGAAAATTTTTTATTTTTCAGACTTGATTTTCTCCATTATAGTACGTCGTAAATATACATTTTTATATACCGTTAAATTGATCTTTCCATGCTCTGTAACCGTATGCAAATAAAGTACAAGGTAAAGAAAAAAGTTGCGAATTATTTTTTATGGGTGAAACCAACAAAATTCGGAAGTTCAAAGATGAGGACCAGCCTGGTGTGCATCGAAGAATAATAAAAATTTCCAATAATCCTGTTTTTTGCCAGCATTAACCTTCTCTCTGTGTACTGTGCTATTCTATAATGTTAATTAACCGTGTACAGGGGGGTAATTGGACACCATACATTTTTCGAGGAAAATGAAAGGAAAAATTTGTCTGCATTTTTATTGATTTTTAAAAGAAACAATACTTAAAAAATTTGAAACATCACAGATAGCATTGTTAGGAAATTTTTGGAAAATTTCCATTCGTCAACTTTTTATTTCCGTTTTTGTCAGCCTGGGATGCATTTACACCCCATACACAGAGAGATTAGGTTAAAGTAGTTTTAAAAGGAAACTGAAAGTGAGTTATCGACATAAGAATTGGACCGAGCACAGGAGGGATGTAAAATTATTTTAGGCGAGGTTGCAGGAGCTCGAAGATAGATAGTTTTTCGATTGTTGCTGGGGCGTTCCTTTAAATTCACTGAGTAGGGTAATTAGTTTGTATGCCGGGCAGGCGCCGAACGTGATTAAATATTAATTCTTTGGAGGACCCTGAGCAAATGTCATAGGTCACGGATTCTCGCTACCGAGTAGTGTTTCTCTTTGCAGAATTGTATTTCTCGCAATCGGATCTGGCAGTGAAAGTTCCTTATTCGCCATCGGGGCAGATCAAACTGCTCGAGCTGAGGACGCTAAGGAACGATTCGACGGAGCCGAAGAATGTTAAATATAGCGTCACAGCAGCTCACGAAGGTGACGTCGTCGCTATCATAGATCCTGAAACGAACGTTCTTCGGTTGGAATCGTCGAATCGAGGTAAGCACTCACGCGAACGGGGGAATAGACAGTTGAAACTAATTGTCTGTCAATCATCTTCGATTACGCAGACCAGTTCAAACGTGATACGATCACTGTCGTGGTCCTGGCAGAGGAGAAGGCGGCTAGCAACCAAGCCTTCCTGGAGATGAAGGTCCGACCGATCCTGGAGAAGAGAGTCAATTGCTCGGACTACATCGAGGTAAATCCTCGAATAGGATACTTTCACGATATTATGGGAATAAATTATTACATTCTAGGAATAGAAATAGAGTCTGTTGATTTTAGTGGATTTTCTGCTATTCCAGTGAATCGTAAGTTAACTCGCGGATTACCATGTTACCGAGCTCAAAAATCGACGTGTTGACTTATAAAAATGACATCGTACAATTTATATCGATTTTCTGTATTTTTTATTATAATACGTGCTTGGATGCCAAAATGTGTATGATCATTTCCCAGTGAAAGCATCATTATAATTTCAATAATTAGAAAATAAAACACCAGAAACCGGCCATCTGACCGGCGCGGCGGTGGTAAGTTTAATGTTAACCCTATCTTTCGACTTGGCACTTTATGACGATAAAATTGAACTGGTAGTTCAACGAATGCAATAAACGGATCAGTATACAGGGTGTCCCAAAATGTCTTCAACTCCCGGAAATGGGAGGTTCCTGAGGTCATTTCAAGCGCCATTTTCCTTTTGCAAAATGTTGTCCGAGGCTTCGTTTGGGAGTTATTAACGAAAAACACGGACCAATCAGAGCGCGAGCTAGACGCTCGCTGGCACGTTCAGCGTGGCAAGCCGGCAGGCGGTTGGCTGAGCATGCCAACGAGCGTCTAGGTCGCGCTCTGATTGGTCCGTGTTTTTCGTTAATAACTCCTAAACAAAGCCGCGGACAACATTTTCCAAAAGGAAAATGGCGCTTGAAATGACCTCAGGAACCTCCCATTTCTGGGAGTTGAAGACATTTTGGGACACCCTGTACGCCGGAGAAATGACATTTACCCTCGAGCACTTTTTAATATGGCGAATTGGGGGCATTTGTATTCTGGGAACGAAACTAGACCGCGGTTTATTTTATTCACTGCAGGGTAATTTAAGAAACAAATACGTCAGAATGGGCTCCGAAAATCTTTGCATTTCTCTCTGCAAATATAATATTGCGAAATAAAACTTTTATGGATCATTTAGACGAAAAATATTGTTAAGCAGAGATTGATTTTTTCTGTTAATAATTTCAATGATTTGAACGATAATGTGCCTACTCACAATGTCAGATAGCACAGAGACGTCTTGAATAAGTCCTACGAACATCTTCCGAACGTCTTATGTTACAAAACTGTACGTCTAAAAGACGTCTTACTGACGTCTGTTTGACATCTAAAAAACGTCTTTTAACTTAACAGAAAAAAAAGTATACGTATTCCGGGCGCGAACCTAGTACATATAAGCAAACCTAGCTGTTGGAAACATGGTCAATACTTTCAGATGTAATGCGCTGACGCAGTAGAAATACTGACCAAATTAATTTCATTTCTTAATTTTTCCTGTGAAATGTTCAATAGTTCTTGTCACTCCAATAGCAATTTTTTAAAACAAACTGCAGATATCGGTCGAAAGTGTTAGAAATCGTGAAAAAGCTTCGATTGTTGCGATCTTTAATTGTTTGTAACTCGTAACAACGTCAAACGTCAATGCTGATTTCGATGAAATTTTATAAATAAGCTCAAATGAGAAAGTTAAAAAAAGTGACTTTTTTTGTCATTCCAAGTAACAGCAAAATTACAAAAGTATTTTAGTGATTGTACAATAAACTAACATTTCATAACATCTCCAAAAAATTCAAATCATTTAGTCTTATTTCAGACGTTACAATGACGTCTCGAAGACGTTCAAACGACGCGTCTTTTTAGGACGTAAGACTTTCAGAGCTAAAATGGACATAAAATGGACCTAAAATAGACGTCTTTAAGTAGTCGTGTGCTATCTGGGTATATTCTTATACTCTTTTAACCCCTTGCACTACGATTCATTTTACGGTTGCAGTGGTTAGAACTTATTTGTCGTTTCTAATTTCATAGAAAAAAAGAAGTTTGTATGTAATTTATACCTAGGCAGTCTCCAATGGTTTCAACAACAAGAAAATATTATTTTGTTTCAATTTAAAGTTTAAAGGAAATTAGTAGCACGAATATTTAGTAGACTATCTTCGAAATCTTCGTCACGAGTCCAACTCGGTATTATAGTGCAAGGGGTTAATACATTTGCCATTTCTTTTCTGCCATAAACATTGTTTCATTACTTTCGCTTGCAGGACATGTGCTTCTGGAACGCGTCGACCTACAGGATCTACGAGAACCAACCCAGCACTATGATCGGCACCTTCGGACCCACTGTTTACGGGGAACTATGCCCCAGCTTCCGGGTTACCGGTTACAAGCTGCTAAATGGCAAGTCCATTCAACTCCGGGTGCACAGTCTAAAACAGATTCTATAGTTCGTGAAACCGCGGCCGGAAGAATTAGCGTATTCGCACCCGACGGCCGTCGGTCGACGTGCTTAGGTGAACGCCGAGTATTTTCGAAAATCTATAGCCAACTACTGCAACGGTCTGCTGTTCAAATGTGCGCGGACATACAGGATTCGACTGAAACCTTGAACCCACAGAAAACGAGTGCCGCCATATTGGCTAGCCACGCTTCTCTCGAATCGAAATTGTTCTAAAATTGCAGACAAGCGATCGAAATATTGGAAAAGTGGCCCGGTTATAATTAGACTGCGGATCTTCATGCAAAATAAAAATGTTCTCCATTGATTGCTGGGAGCGGGAATAAAATAAAAATTAATTTCATCGACTTTGTTACATTAAAAACAATATTACAATATGTTCTAAATTGTTTCGAATCTATAGTACTGTTTTATATTTCGTCCAATCAATTTCTTCATAAATGCATAAAGATCCGCAGTCTAGTTACAATGCTAATTCTATTAATTTCTGCATAATATTGCATATATAAAACTTACATTGAAAAGAATAAAATAGCGTAGGACCGCGTCATTATTCAGCCACAGAATTCGAAATAACGTCGAACCTAGCTTCCAATCTCGTACGTGTTAATGAGCTTTCGAAGCGGCAGCGCGGAACGGTTCGAACAATTTCTGGATCCGCGAAGAATCCCGACCGCACTCTCGCGCGCGCGGGCTCGATTAATTTATAAGCCCGCTTTACCCGTATCTCCCGCCCGCGCAAAATTTATGTCTCGCAATTCTCCTGGTTCCGGGAACGCTCTCGATGGTTCCAGGCACACACGAGGAAAATCGTACGAACGTCGCGATTAATTTCCAGGCACCGAGTACTTTTATTCGGTGAACGAGACGCTGTTCGCGAACGCTTCGCTGGACAGAGACGCTTTGGGACCGTGGCCATTGGGTCCGGGCCCGAGGATCCATCTGCAAGTACAGTGCATCGTTTGGGAGGAGATCACCGGAAGACAGTACGCGCCGATCAGGCTCCTGGAAGTGGACATCCTCGACCAGGACGATAACGCTCCAGTTGCGCAGGGGAACGATTCTTTGACGATCAGGCTCCGCGACTTCACCGTGGTAAGCAGCGTTGCGTTTCAGTAAAAATTTCTTAACAAACCTTAAATAGTAACTTTAAAATTAATTAAGTGGAATTTTTATAATAAATTTAATTTTTGTTTTATCCATATACATATATATATCCTTTATTTGTTTCCCTCAGGGTTACAATTTTTTAGTACATTCTACTATCTTAATCTAACCTTAGTCTACCTTATAACCCAAATTCTTCCCCCCTTCCCTACACACCCCCCACCCTGTTCCCTATCCTATTATATTGTATTATCAATTATTTCAATTATTTTTATTCAAATTCACACTTTACCTACCGGAAGCCTATTAATATAGGCTTTTTGATGACTGAACTATGCATATGTAAAAAAGCTTAATACTTTTCTTTTAGATAATTTCAGAAGAAGATATTTTGATTCTAATTCTACGACACTATATATTGATTCTAAAAGTTTGTTACATTATAAACGATATTACTGTCGCTTTTAAACAAGTTATCGAGAAATTTTCAACTGTTGATCTCTCAATTTTAAAATGCTATTAGAAAATTGCAGGTAGGTAAAGTATTAAATTACAATTGTAATTCATAATTAGAGTCTCTCGTTCAATTAAAATGTAATTCGTCTCTGCAATTGAAATACAATTACTGGACTGTGGAACTTCATACATTTATGGCATCTGAAAATTTTAGAAAAATGCTACAATATAAAATTCATTAGAATTTAGTACCATTTTTATTTATTTCAAATCTACTAGAGCTATTACACCGTTGAAAATAAGAGTTTATATTTGATTCCACTTTCTTAAGATTTGTGTACAAAAAATTGAACATTACATTATCATTCGCAGTCTAACAATTACAAAGTGCGATGTCTCGTTAACTAATAGGTTTAGGTCAGTGGCGGAACTACAAATTTTCGGCCCCCCCCCCCCCCGCAAAATATAATTCTGGGCCCCTCTTTTCTTTCGATATTTTTATAGGATTGAGATTTTTTAATGCTTTTTATGAAGGAGAATTGTAAAAATTCAATGCATGCAAAAAGTATGTTTTTTTGGTAAATATAGCTATCAGGGAACCCACCTCGGATAACTTTGACCTTCACATATGTTGTCAAGGACAACATTCTGAACAACTTTTGTCATTATAACTATCCGCCGCTCGGACTTAGTTTCCGAGATAATTACGAAAAAGTTTCCGAGATAATTATTTTTTAACATAATGAGCACTATGTATCCATTACATAATCTAGAAATGTAATTAAAATTATTATTTTGCATACTTATTGACTATTTTAAGTTCACCCTATATATGTATGACGAGAGTGAGATGCTACTCCTGGATTTTCGTATGCGTGGTCGGGCCGGCCCGACGGCCGGCCCTCTCCGCCCCTCCACAAATCTAACCACAACTCATTCTACTCGCATAATCTTTGCACTGTAGCTGTCGTCCAGAATTTGATCTTGTAATGGAAGAATTATGCAAATAGAATGAGTTGTGGTGTGGTTAGGATTGGGTTAGGTTAGTCTTAATTACTAGATCAAATTCTAGATGACAGTTACAATACAAAGATTATGCGAATAGAATGAGTTGTGGTTAGTTTTTTAGAGGGGGCGGAGAGGGCCGGCCGTTGGGCCGGCCCGACCACCCATACGAAAATCGGTAATATGCATACGCAATACAGAAAATTCAAATTCAGTACTAGCAATAGTTTTTTGCAATTTTATCGAAAACTATGATCGAGCGACGGATAAATATAATGGCAAAAGTTGTTCAGAATGTTGTCCTTGACAACATATGTGAAGGTCAAAGTGATCCGAGGTGGGTCCCCTGATAGCTATATTTACCGTTTTTTTTTTGTCAGTGTACTTGTAATTTAATTTAAATTAGGTATAATTTTAGTAAAATTACAATATAAATACAGCTAGGTATGTACTTCCGGTTAAAGAAACCAAGGTGACCTTGAAGATGACCATAAAAAATGCTCACATCACGGTATTTCCCCCTCTATGGAGCCGCGTTTCTTAATTTTCGCGGATCACTCGTTGAATTCGCGTGATCCAGTCCGCACCGAGAATTGGCGTCCGTATCGATTTCGAAGCGCTGACCCGAGCCGAGACGGGTCGACCTGAGCCAAGGGTTCGTCTCGATTCGGTAGGATCGCGTTAACCTGCATGGGAAATCGTTTCGAGAGAACGGCCGGACGATCGACGAACAGCCACGGGAAGTTAGAGACGAGGATCGGGCAGAGGATCGGACTCATTCAAGCCCGCATTGTTCTCGCGATCGTTTCCGGCATTGTCTCCGCGGAGCGAACGCGAAGAGACTCGGAAACGACGAAAGAGCCTCGAAAAAAAAAAGAAACCGGTGAAAGGATAGGCGCGCGCGCGAGAACCAGAGGAACTGCCACGGGGCTTCGTCTTGATTAAGCTCGGAGATACTCTCTTTGTTTCTTTTGTCGTTCGACTGTTCGTCGTCGACGCGCTACGCTCGGATTCCTACGCGCGATTCTCTCGTATATTAGACACCGCGCGGTGTGTTCCCCCGTGTTTGCTTTCACACGGATACAGTAGAGATTCGCGAAACACATGCTACGGGAATGAAATGTTCTCGCGCGTTGATCATTTCTCACCTGGAATCGATTCCCGTGTCACGTTCTTACGTTTCTCGACAGGGCGACAAGTTGGTGGACGACAACAGCTTGATACTGAAGGACGCGGACGAGGCGACCAGCAATCGGTACTCCGTTCGCATTCTCGGGGACACTCATCATGCTCTGAACGTCACCTTCAACACTCTGCCGATCGAGATCCCAGGAAACGTTTCCTACACCGCGATATTGACCAGTAAGTCCTCGCCCTGCAAATTCAACATTTCACTCCTGCTACTCGCGGAGACCAGAGTTGGGCAAACGCTAGTCACAATTTATGATTATTGACTAATACCTTCATAAGCTTTACAAAAGTGACTAATGATTAATGACTAAGTAAATACTTGAGCATGACTATGACTAATGACTACATAACTATTTGAGCGTGATGACTAATGACTAATGACTAAATTTTTATTAAGGATAACTATTGACTACTGACTATTTTGGCATAACTAATGATTAAATACGCAATCAGAATTTCACTATGACTAATGACTAAAAATGGTTATAAGTTGAAATAAGACATAATATTAACAAAAAAATATCCTGTTAGTTTATAAACATATAAAGTACAGATTATGATAAGTTATGCTGACTAGAAAGGAAAAGGCACTTGAATAGGAACAGTTTTCCAGATTTTCTTCTTTTATTTTTGTGAAGACAATCATCGCACAATAGTGACTAATGACTAAAGATTGATGACTGATCATTTAAACTAATTAATGACTAATCATAACTAACAAGCAATAACTAACGATTACTTAGAGTTGTGACTAACTAGTGCCATGTAGTTATGACTAACTAATCAAAAAAATTTAACTGATTTTTTTAGGTTTTGACCAACAATCAATCAGACTATTAGTCATTTTCAATTATTAGTTGATTTTTGCCCAACTCTGGCGGAGACTTCTCTCGGACAGGGTCGTGTCGTGCTATGATACAGAGAGGCGGCCGCATCAGGCCAGGCGGCACCGTAAAGGATCGGCATAAGCAGTGAAATTAAAATACAATTTGAACCATTCAATAATTAAAAATGTTTACGCAACGCTTTTCTATATTGGTCTATGTTATTTCGATATTAATGTATACGATTTACGATTTATCGCACGCCTCTGCCTAACCGCTTTCGGTACCCTTTGATTTCGGTTTCTAGTGCAGCAGGTGCATCGTCGGTGAGCGCTCGCCGAAAGACTTTTCATTTGACTATTATTTTTTTATTGTAATATTGTATACCGCGCGCACCCACTCCTAAAAACTGAGGCGACAATTATCACAAACGACAATTGCACGTGTTACGTGTTGATAGTTCTGTTTTAAGTTTACAGTTACTAAAATAGTGTTACGTCCTAAGGTGGACGTATTAGAGAATTAAATACATTAAGGTTGAAATTGAATTTAATAGATTGAAATTGATTTAAGTTGAGATATAACGCAGTTTTGAACCTACCTGCATTCACCGGCTTCGGTTCGGGTAATTGAGGATTTCTTACTTTCTAAGTGACTTGATTCAGGAATTGGTACGAAGAAATCGAAGATGGGTATACTCTTTTTAAAAATGACTTGAAGGTTTGATTCTATTAAATTTAACAAAAGTATATTTTAAAGAACAAATTTCAGATACATAGAGTCGTTATAATTATTATAATCGTTAGTATTTACCGTCTAATTGTTTCGCTTTACAATCTTCTTGTTATGGTACAGTGATGATGATGATGATGATGATGATGATGTTGATAATTTTCCTGGCGGGTGTACACGCCTATTAATAACTATCAGCACTGATGAAACTCGATTTGATAATTATTCGCGACTGCGTGCGAATTGTAATTAACTGGATGAACAAATTAGAGTGATTGAAATGAATGAAACGGATTGACTTTACGATGGCTTGAACGAATTGGATTGATTGATTCGTCCTGATGAGGAGCCATCCCTTTATATATTTGTCAATCCATTGTTCTACGCTTAATCTTCATGGGGTGATTGCATTGCTCATCGTTTCTTTGTAATCATATTTCCTTTTAATTCTTCATCTAATCTCTTGACCGGACGTATGATATTCGATTCATTTGCACCGGTCCATTGTTCATCGATTCTTCTATCAATTTCTTCTACGTGGTGTCTAGTCTTTCAACCGGACGTATGATATTCATTTTCATCGGTCTATCAATCTTCAATCAATTCCTTCAATCAATTTCTTCTCGACTTTTTTTACAACTACTATACATTTAAATTCAAAATACATGTTGTATAGGATTGAGTTTATTAATTATTGTCTATGGCAGAACCACCGGACGTAACAATAGTTACAAACAGTTACAAGTTCCTTCCGTACAAAAATTTTCAGATTTTATATGACATTTTAAAACTCGAGGATGTATATGACGAAACGCTAGAAAATTATTGTACCAGTCTCCAGTCAATACTTTCGGTAGAAAATGAATCGGATATAAATGCAAATGATCATCAAGAAGAATTACGTGATGTATCCCGAATGCTACCATATTCTATGTAACCTTGAATATTTCAAATTATTTGTGCCAAAGTAACTTAATTACTTTGTATCCGAATACTATAGTTGTAGCTCTGAGAATTTTATTAACACTCCCTGTCTCTGTAGCTAGTGGGGAAAGAAGTTTTTCCAAATGAAAATTAATAAAACGCTACTTAAGAGGATCAATAAGCCAATCAAAACTTAGAAATCTGTCATTAATTTCTATGGAATCTACATTGGCTGCCATTGTAGACTACACATCCCTAATTAACGAATTTGGTAAAGTTAAAGTTAGAAGGGTAAAACTGTAGTAGATTGTTGTAGTTGATAGTCAATGACATTATTTTAAAGTAGTTTATATTTTCAAAATAAAAATAGTATTCGTACATTTTGTGCAGTTTTTTTAAAATCACAATCGTAGATGATTTTAAAGAAAAACATTCAAGGAGCGGAATTTCGAAAACTTGCATCATACTGAGTAAATCTACCGCGCGGCCCTGCTTTCGGACACCTAATCACTAGACTGCGGAACATTATGCAAAATAACTACACAATTTTACAACTACAAACAAACGAAGTAATTATTTCTTTCATTTATTAATAATATTCCAATTCGTCGTTGATCGATGTTTTTAATTTTTTTTAACCTGTCCAGTGTTTTAAATTGCAACTACTCGTTTTTGTCATAAATGGATAAAATCCGCAGTCTATTAATAACTAGACAACGGATTTTATGCATTCATGTCAGAAATGAGTAGGTGCAATTTAAAGCAGTGAAAATATTAGAAGAATTTGTAAATTCTGTTCTATGATTTTCATCCTATTAAACATATTAAGAAACCGAATACATACATTTCTATTTCACTCGAGTGTGTTGAAATTCAGGTAGAAAATTTTCATTTTGCATAAAAATCCGCTGTCTACTAATAACGTTCTTGACAAATGTTTGGAGCAACGTCGAGCAAGTTTCCGTCACCCCTGTTAACACTAAATCTACCATTGCTGGTCAAATGAGCGGTTTCATATGTTTTCTTTTACAACAATTAAAATTATACAGATACTTCCATGGGAAAAGTTTCAATAAACTTTATTCCAACACATACTATACAGGGTGTCCCACATAAATGATAACACCTAAATATCTTTCGTATTTACAGTCCTATCAGAAAACTTCAGAGAACAAAGTGACGCTATTGCAGGGGGGCAATATAATGATGAAGAAAAAAATTTTTTATGTCGTGTTTTTTAATGAAATTTCAAGGTCACCGATGTTTTTTTAAATGGAATAGTATATTTTTTATTGCATCAGCCTATGCTCCTTCATATTTTTTACAAAAAAGTATTAATCTATTTGTGTAAAAAAATCATTAGTTTAGGAGATATTTTAATTATAATTTGTTAGGAAATCTCGACTCTCTGGTCAATAATATGAATTCAATGTGATAATGTAGTAGGAGAGCAAGAATTCTCAATGTAAATATTTACATTTTCTGTGTTACATATCTCCTAAACTAATGATTTTTTTACACAAATAGATTAATACTTTTTTGTAAAGAATATGAAGGAGCATAGGCTGATGCAATAAAAAAATACTATTCCATTTAAAAAAACATCGGTGACCTTGAAATTTCATTAAAAAACACGACATAAAAAATTTTTTCTTCATCATTATATTGCCCCCCTGCAATAGCGTCACTTTGTCCTCTGAAGTTTTCTGATAGGACTGTAAATACGAAAGATATTTAGGTGTTATCATTTATGTGGGACACCCTGTATAATAAAAATGGTACACAATCCAAGTACAGTAATGTCGCGATCTAGCTACCATCGCCTGTTCCGAGCAGGGACAGAGATCGTGTAGGGAAACTATTTTTTTATGTCTGCGCCGACCGCGCCGAAAGTACAAAGGATGCCGAACGCAGAAAAGGACTGCATGTAAACACGGACCGCGCGGCCGAAGGCAATAATGAAATTTCTTTATTTTTTACTTATTTTTAATGAAATTAAAGATAAGATAAATGAAAGACGCTTAAGAGATGCCTGAAAGACCTCTAAAAAGACGTGTAAACGATGCATAAAAGAAGCCTAAAAAGACGCCTAAAAGATGCACAAAAAGACGTCTTAAAGATACGTCTTTCAGGCGATTTTTTAGACGTCTTTACAAGGAATCTTTAAGACGTCAAAAAGATCTGTGAGAGACGTCTTTGAGACGCACAGTTTTGTAACAAAGACCTGTTAAAGACGTATCAGGCGTCTGTCAGACGTACTTACGTCTTGCGGCAGGCAATTTTCAGACGTCTTTGAGATGTCTTTGTACTATCTGGGAAGTGTTACAATTAAACAACGCAACCGCCGACTACAGCATTTTTTAAATTTCATTCCTGCGTCTCCGTAAAGATTCAATTCATAGATACAGACAACATATTTATTTACGTTGTAAAGGACAAATTACTGTCTTGAATTCGCCAGGGTAGTTGTCCGCAGAACGATCCTGTTCTAGTCTAGTGTTCCTTCGGGTCCTATTCGGAGTCGAAACTCATCGAATCCGCAGAACACACAGAGACCAGGTGTGTTCCCTCTGTGGGAACGCCGGGTTCATCCCCTCCCGTTTGTTACAGGGATATTCGCGAAGACGACGCTGCTGCCAAAATCCCCGTATCGCGTGACGCTTCAAGTACAGGATATCACTCTTGTTCCGAGATCGGACGACAACACGGTGAGTGCTAACAAAGAAACCACCCAGAGCGCGAGCCGTGCGTGTTATCCGCGAGTTAGTTCAATTGTTACCGCTCCGAATGAACGAAACTAACGTTCGTAATCGCGGGGGATGAAACCGCGACGAATCAATTAAGAGTCTGTTCTCAAAGAAAGTCCTTCGGGAGGAGGGGCGGGCGGTCTCTTCTCCGGAGAGTCTTCGATGGAAATGATGGTCCCGCTCGAGTGGCCAGACCAACGTCTCTTCCGTCTCAACCAAATCCCACCGTTAACGAAGCGATTGAACGCACCCTGTGCCGAGTCAGTTTGCTCGCGATCCCCCGGCTCGTTAAACAATTAGACGACGAACAGCAGCCATAAGAGAGAGAGGAAGAGAAAGAGAAAAACAGTGGGTAGGTGGTCGCGGCGGAGACTGCGGTTGCAAATGCGCCGGTTTTCGTTTCGACCCCCGGAGTTCCACGGATCCCGTTAAGCGGGAATTAATGGGGATCGTTTCGCGTTCTAATTGCGCGACGCATCCTCGCGTGGGCGGAAGCTTCTTATTATCCCCGCGTCGAATTTCCGGTTCCGAACGGTTTTCCTGTTACCGCCCACATAACTGTGCTCCTACTCGCGTCGCTTCGATCTCCGATTCTCTCGGTTGCTATTCCACCCGTCTCAACCGAACGAGGAAAATCCTATCGCAAACTACGGCCCGTTAATATTGTTCTTCGCATGAAAAAAATTAATGGTAAAAAATTTTTGACCTGCTTTTTCTTTTGTTGTCTACGAGTGGAATCAGCCGTGTAAATATCTTCAATTTTTTACCTAGCCCGCAAGGTTAATATTATTTTTTACATGGAAAAAATTAAAGGGGTAGGACCCGCTCTAGGAAGTCCCTAGAATACCCTAGAAATTTAGCCGAAACATGGGTTTGCGCATTGACATGAGCATATTTTTCGCTGGACAAGGGCTCATTTGAAAGAGGAAGGTCAAATGAAGGGGGGCTCAGCCCACGATAGCTTCCAGAAAACTCGTCCAATGGCATAAAAATGGCTTGGATTACATGGCTGAACATCATAAATTTTGGCTTACTTCTAACAACTTATATTGCAAAATATATGCATAATTTCATGTAACAAAGGGGCTGAGCCCTCTTCATTGAACCTTCCTCTTTCGAATGAGCCCTTGTCCAGCGAAAAATATGCTCATACATATAAGGACGAAAACTCGTACCCCCGTAGTCCTACCCCCTTAACGATAGAAATTGTTGAACGTGTTTTGTTTTGTTTTGTTTTGTTTTGTTTCTCTACGAGTAGCATTAAATATCTTCGAGTTTGCTACTTAAAACTTTTACGATCTGGCCCTTACCAAAAAAAGGTTGCCGACCCCTGGTCCATACAGTGATCAACCCTTCTAGAACGCGGTGCTCTTACAACTGGACCGAAATCGCGCACATATCCTTCATGATCTTCCCCTTCGACCAACAGTTGAACATCACGCTGACCTTCCACGGACCGGAACACTTGCCTAGCACGACAACCCCGTCCTCGGTATCGTTTAAGCAACAGTTCTCGTACCCTTCGAGCGCAAGGGTGGCTAGAATCGCGTCTCGTTATTCGCGAATCGCGAAACCGTCCAGCGAGCCGCACTCCTCTGTCAGCTTCAGCATCCATGGTTCATCCGCATTCGCTGTCACCCAGAAGGGAGGCATCGTATACGTTGCGGACGAACAACTTCTCAGAACGGAGCCCGAGAATGTCACGTGAGTCGATTTTCGCAAGGGACTTCCAGCCGTGCTCTGCAGTTTCAACCGCAGTGGCTATATTACTTAACCTTCACTCTGCGTATAAGGGTATGTAATCACAGCCCCGACGAATGAAAACGTACATGAAAAGTTACCGAAAGTAAAATTTCCAAAATTCCCTTAGGAATGCTATCTGTGACATATTTCACAAAAAATTGATATTATTAAATTTATTATATTTATTTATACAGAATTTTTATATATTCAATTAAATTTTTTAATCTTTTCTTATTTATCGTCATGACCATCGATAAAATTTCAGAAATACTCACGCAGTCACAGTTTTGTCTTTACACTTTTCACTGAAAATATGTAGGGGGTGTGATTAATTGTACCCCAGTACAGGGTTAATTAGAATATACAAGATGAACCACGAATCGCGACCAGTAGGGATTACTCTGTTATTAGCAGTCCGATCGAAAATGTTTCTATTATAGCAAATTTTTGGTCAACTACCTTTTTCCATGATTTTTCAAGGTCACTTCCAATTTTAACATGTTGTGTTCTGATACTTACCAAATTCGTCTTGAAATCTTCTAACAGACAGGCGTAAAAAAATTATAGGTGTACAATTGGCAAAAAATTGGAGGTGATCTTGAAAAATCATGAAAGAAAGTAGTTGACAAAAAATTTGCAATAATCACGTGAAAGCTCTCTTGAAACCATGCTATACCTGATAAAAACATTTTCGATCGGACTGCTAATAACAGAGTAATCTCTACTGGTCGCGATTCGTGGTTCACCAGCCTCTTGGTGCACCGTGCAAATCATGTTCTTGTTGCAGGCTGAAGATCAAGTGGAATGGGAAGGACCGGCTCGTGTCCTCTTCAACAACGATTCGCGTCGGTGTGGTATCGGTGTCCGCGTCGAAACTCGACGGATGCAATCGCAGCAATCGCAACGAACAATTACACTCATGCGCGAACGCGGAGAAAGTGGAGAAATGCGAGTCGAGTTGCGGTGTGGCCAGCGGAGTCCTCAGGTTTGTCAGCTTCTTCGATTTTCTATCTCCTGAACCAACAAAGAACGCGGTTCGTTATTTCTATTTATATTTCAGCAACGACACCTTCTCGGGACAATGCGTCTGGAGACACAACAACGCATCCGGATTCTCGGACCACTACCGGACCTGTTCCCCGGACTTGTCTTACTGTCCCGACAACCGATGCGACGACCTCGAGCAAATAGACTCTCGCATCTGCCCGCAAGATTGCTTCTACGAGGTGCATTGGTCGGATCTAAATGACGACGGTCGCGGAATCAAAAAAGGGCTGGGCACTTGCGCCTGCGACGACGAGCTGCTGAAGTGCACCTGCAACGTCGACAAACATCCCCTGCGATCCAACGATTCCGGCAAGCCGAACAAAGACTCGCGAAATGGGAAATCGAAGAATAGAGAGGACGCTCGAGAGGACGGCCGGGAGAACGAGATCGTCGTTACCGGGGCTCGAAAAGGTACCCCGTGATTTTATGCACTCGAAGCCGTGGCTTGACTACAGAATTCATTTATTTCATCTAGAATACTTTCCACAAAAAAGAAAAGCGTTCAATCATTTCCTACTTTATCTCCTCTAATCCCTGCATGCGACGCTTCGTGAAAAGGCTATACAGTAGACTCCCGTATAACGCGATTCAAAATTGTTTAATAAAAATTGTACATGTGTATCTTTTGTGATAATAATTGTACAGTTTTTTAAACAAAATTTTTTATACAATTACTGTACATTTTCTGCCAAATAAAATACGTGTATACAATTTTCGTTAAACAAATTTTGATCGCGTTATACGGGAGCCTACTACAGGGTGTCCCAAAATGTCTTCAACTCCCGGAAATGGGAGGTTCCTGAGGTCATTTCAAGCTCCATTTTCCTTTTGCAAAATGTTGTCCGCGGCTTTGTTTAGGAGTTATTAACGAAAAACACGGACCAATCAGAGCGCGAGCTAGACGCTCGCTGGCACGTTCAGCGCGGCGAGCCGGCAGGCGGTTGGCTGAACATGCCAACGAGCGTCTAGGTCGCGCTCTGATTGGTCCGTGTTTTTCGTTAATAACTCCTAAACAAAGCCGCGGACAACATTTTGCAAAAGGAAAATGGCGCTTGAAATGACCTCAGGAACCTCCCATTTCCGGGAGTTAAAGACATTTTGGGACACCCTGTATACATACAGTCTTTCCGAATTGTCCAGTTTTCTAACAAATGAACGTTCGCCAGTACCGGCTGGCATAGCCGCAGCACCGACGAAATTGCATAGTAAAAACAATAACGGCCAGATTAAAAAATGACCAGTGCAATGGCAGGTGATCAATCAACATTCGTTCGCAACCGGACAATGCCGGACATCATTTTATATAGTTCCTCCGCTGATTTTCTTTGTTTCCCGTGCAGCGTCCAGCGGCCCGTGCGGCCCCTTCTGCATGATCGGAGCGATCGGCGGCAGTTTCTTCGTGTTGGTAGCGATCGTTGGCTCGTTCGTCACCTCGAGATACAGGTACGTTATCAAGAATAAGGGCAATGTTTGCCGACCGACACAATGCGAACGGTTCACGGCAGCGCGACAAACCGGAGAGAGGTATCGCCGATAATAATTCTCGAAGGAGCTCTTTGTGCGCGAGATCCATTTTGTTCGATATAAACCCACAGCTTTCCGATATTTCTTTCTCGATAGGATAACAGAGAGTCGCCCGTACCATTCGATATTTCGGGAACGGGCGGTTATAGATACGCGCTTATCGAGGTGCACTATCGATTTCCCTCGGCCACCTTCTGCACGAGCCATCCGGCAAAGTAACCGGTGTTCTTCTTTTCATTGGGCACGTGCCACTCCCGGAGACTCACGCTCACGTCGTAAAACTGATCGCGGCGCGCACACTATCCGAACTCCGAACACGGCCGCGTAAAATTATTCCGCGAATTCCGCATCTCCCCCCTACCTACCGGGCGAGAATCGTTTCGATCGTTGCTGATTAAAAAACTTTTCACCGTACGCGAGCACACTCCCGCGAACTTTATCGTTCTTAGACTCGCCAGCCAGAAACGATCCACTCTGCTGTTCGAGATGGAAATTCGGTCTGTTACACGATTTTTATGAGAAACAATCTTATCCCCCGAAGAACTGGCGCTGTGAACGGGGATACAGCTCCCCGAGTCGTCGATCAAATTTATGCAATGCATCGGAGAATCGTTTCACCGTGGTGCGAAAGAAGCAACTTTAACCCTGTATCGCTACTAATTTTATGACAATTGTTTTCAAGCACATCGGTATATAGTAACGGTCACCGGTAAACACCGTGACGGTCAACCAGTTAATTAGTGGACTGCCGATTTTTATGCAACTCGATAAAAATGTACTTCTTCCATTAATAATTTTAACGCTAAACCTACCGAGCACTAAAACCGATTAAGATGTTTCAGCTTATAAAAATAACGAGGCTCTATTTATTTAGATTTTGTGCAATTTTTATTACAATATGTGCAATTTCCATGTAAGCAACTTCATCGTTTCAATAATTGTTAAATGAAAAACATATAACTGGTAATTTGACCGGCAGTGATAGGTTTAATGCTAATAAGTCAAAGATATTAGAACAACGGTTCTTTGATTCTTTAAACGTCCCCGCAGTTTTCTACTTTACTTACTCGTTATTCTCATAAATGCATAAAATCCGCATGAAAGATCGGTATGTACTTTTAATTGTTCCTAAAACCGAAGACTGATATAGAATCCAGAGAAAGATATTTCTCATACATTTTCAAAAAATAAATCCTCAAAGAGTTAAAGGGATATTTTTTTTCGAGTTACGAACTCGTAAAATTGTTAAAGAAACCGATAAAACTCACAATTTCACGAAGCGTAACCCAGTTTTTCAGTTGATAGAACTGTCAATACACAAAACGGTATTTTAGCCGCAGCATATATACATATGTATCGTAAATTTCGAAAATTGCGAACTCGTATGAAACAGCTTAAACATTTTACGAACAATATTTTCCTTATTCGTTAGCCCTTTTCTCACAAAGAGGGAGAGAGAGAGTGAGAGTGTGAGAGAGTGAGAGAGAGAGAGAGAGAAATTTTAAGTTACAAGAATTATCGTCTGACCCGCTTTCGTACGCTTTCATTTTCTCAATTTTTCCGGTGTCATGTAAAACTTTAGGATGGCCGCAAAGGGAGCTTGCAGAGACAGCAAACGGAGAACCGGAAACGGCGACGCTACCGCGATCGGTATACTCCCGTCCGACTACATAGACAGAGGGGACGGACTGCTAATCGGATTGGACACATTCACCGCGGCGAATCGTCATCTACTATTTTCGAAAAGCTGCTCGGTAAGTTCTACCTTCTGGTCCATCCACTTTTGTAGCATTTTAAAATTTCACCGAAAGTTCTACGGTCCTCAATATCTACCGGCGAGAGTACATGCACTTTCGATGTGAAAATTTAACCAAACGGATACGGGCGCACGCTTTCGTGCTCGCGAATATACCTACATAGCATAATAGTACACGGCTCGGTTGCTAATCCCACCCTTTCATCCAGGAGTTGAAAATCCGCGGAGTAATTCGAAATTTCGAGGAAACTCGGACGGGGGAATTAAACAGTGACAACAATGTAGTTGTTGGGGAGGTCTGATTAATGGCGGTCTTAGGATATTGCACTTCGCGCCGTCTATTTCGGAGGGCCACCCGTTTATAGTTGACTTGGCTGAATTGTTTGACCGACTTGACTTAATTTCGAGCTATGCATCATGTTTCGCCGATTCTGCTGGTTTCGAACTAGATACATACATATATATATTGTAAGCTAGTATTTTGATCCTCGTTGACTGTGACCGCCAGTTTCGTCCTTGTTGCCGCCATTATTGTTGCAAGAAAAGTGACCAACCTCGTGTCACTGGCCTTCCGATAACGAGTTGTTAGGTTGTTGCATATGACATGTCCGGTTCTAGAAGGGTAATGTTACGAAGCGTTTTAATCAAGAAATCAAGTGTGTGCTATCAATTATTATTATAACTCATAATTTCAAAATTTATGAAACTGACTGTAGTTAACGATGAGGATCGCGTTTTCGCATGTGTTGTCAGACGGACCCGAAATGGGAGTTTCCAAGATCGCGATTGAGCATCGAGCAGATACTGGGCGAGGGTGAGTTCGGTCGTGTGTTACGGGCGAAAGCGATCGACATCGGAGGTTCATCGGGCCCGACGACCGTCGCGGTGAAAACCTTGAAGGAGAACGCGTGCGCTTCCGAACTGGCGGACCTGCTTTCCGAATACCAGCTGTTGAAGGAGGTCCATCACCCTAATGTGATCAGATTATTAGGCGCGTGCACAACTGCCGGCGCCCCTGTCTACCTGATCATCGAGTTCGCAGAGTTCGGCTCTTTGCGGTGAGTAACCAACAACCACCAGCGTGCATCGAGACAGTGGAATCTCGTATTGCGAAATTCCTTCGGCGGGGACAATAACCGGTCCGCGAGATGTTCACGTAGCGTTGCGGTAATTAAATTCTTCGCCCGGTCAATTGCGAGAAAATTCCTTTTCCGGGGTGCGAAAGAGCGTTAACCGGTTACGGCGGCGCCAATGTTCCCCTTTCCTCTTTTCGCTGTATTTTTCCTCTTCCTTCTCCTTGTTCTACGATATTATGAACAACGAGGATGCTCGCCGTTTGTAGGAACTACTTGAGACGCAGCCGACATTTGGATTCCGGTGGTAGGAACGGCGGCGAAGATACGCCAGCCGCGAATGCCAACATAGACAGCAATGCGGACCTCAATGTAACATCCACTTATACCGTGACGTCTCGCGACATCCTCTCGTTCGCCTGGCAGATTAGCAAAGGGATGACCTATCTGTCCGAGATCAAGGTAATGCGAGTCGATCGTCGATAGGTCGTATCGAAACTATAGTCTTTCCGACGAGACCAGGCAGTAAACATAAACGTAGCCACTCGATTATATTAGACTGCGGATTTTACGCATTTCTGGCAAAAGTAAGTAGCTGCACTCTAAAACAGTAGAAAGTTTTAAAATTATTAATGAAATTAGCGAATTTTTATTTGCATCTTAATGCACAAAATTTTTCATAAAGATCCGCAGTCTACTCGACATGTCGAATGAAGACACTGCTTGCAAAACGTTATAGAAACAATTCCAAAAGGATGTACACCAGAGAGTCGGATTAGCAGTAATCGTTTTTCCTTGCAGCTGGTTCACAGAGACCTTGCCGCCAGGAACGTGTTGCTAGCGACTGGTAAGGTCTGCAAGATCTCGGACTTCGGGCTAACCCGGGACGTGTACGAGGACGACGCGTACCTGAAACGCAGCAAGGGGCGAGGTGCGTGCAAACAATTCGTACAATTCCAACGAAACGACTCTTCTCACTGTAACCGATTTATTTCACGGCCCGGTCCCGTAAATCTCCGAGGATTTGCCGGAGCTCTTTCTAGCTGGCAGCGCGCGGCAGCCGCTCGAAATCCCCCGTTTAATCCAAGATTTTACTGGCCCGTAGTTCCCGTGAAGTGGATGGCACCCGAATCCCTCGCTGATCATGTGTACACCAGCAAGTCCGATGTTTGGAGCTTCGGTGTCCTCCTCTGGGAGTTGATCACTCTAGGTGCTTCTCCGTATCCCGGAGTCGACGTGCACAATCTCTACAACCTACTGAAAGCTGGCTACCGCATGGAGAGGCCGGCGAACTGTTCCCAGCAATTGTAAGCCATCATTCTCGCCGATACGTACCTAGCAAGCGAAAATTTTCGAAATGTAACAAAGCATTCATATTGTTACCCTAACATATTTATTGTTAACATAAACATTGTTATATATTATTATCCTCGTGATATATCGCAAAGATTTGAATTGGAACCATTCGATCAAGTTAACCTACGAATCGAGTTAGTTTGGCTGCAATGAATCTTCTAATCAGCGAAAGGTAAGGCGTAGCGACAGTTAGCACTCGGTGTCTTTCGCAGGTACAAACTGATGGTGTCGTGCTGGCACCTGGAGCCTGGGTCGAGGCCGTCCTTCAAGGAACTGACCAGTCACTGGGAGAGGATGTTGGAGGACAGCGTCGACTACTTGGACCTGAACCCCAGAACGGTGCAGAACAGGTCCTATTTCGCGTCCCTTCACGCGTTAGACAGTCCAAGCAGTGAGTAGCAAATATCCTCGATGCTCGTTTCGATAGTCCAAGCAGTAAATTATGCAAGTATTTTCTTGAGAAATCTGAATAAATTCAATCCTGTTATTATTATAAAGGATTATACATTAGTCGCGTTTTAGGCTACGGTAATTCTAGCGTTAAAATACCATTCCTCTTCGTGTATTCCGTTGCAGGTTCCGGCAACGACGAAGCTGACGACCCAGCCGAAGAGACGAACACGTTCGGCAACAGCGTGGTCAACTACCTGGAGAAACCGTCTTTCGACAAGGTGACCAAGTGCGACAAGATCGACAAGCTGCACACCCTCTGGCAGGAGCCTATAGCATCCTTCCCCGACGGCATCGAAGGGATCAAACCGTCCTACGTGAATGATCAACGAACGAATCTGCTCGACAATCACTACGAGAGCCCGATCAAGTTAGCGAGGAACGCGAGCGTTACCAGCGACAGTGAAAATGATCTAGCCACGCCGACCAGCGAACGTCCGCAGTCCTACATCGACATGGAAGGGAAAAAGTTCCTGGAGTCGGAGAATCTGTTGGTGCCTACCACCGTGAACGATCGTAAAAGCAATGGCAAAGAAAACTGATGGGATCGAGGATCGGAACGGTAACAATCGATGAATCCGCGTCGTGTGTGTGCGCGAGCGATTCACGGTGAGACCGTACGTTATCGAGAATCGCTAAATCTTGCAATGCACATCCAGAACGGAAAAACCTCAATAGTGTTTTGTCAACGACGCCATTAGGGTTTTTTTCGGATGTATACAAGATTTAGATACATTTCCCCTATGAAAAGCGATTTTCGATACCGTGTGCGATCTCTCTGTCAGACTGATCGAGCGAAACCATTAAAAAGGTGATGTTCTACTAATCGCGTAACAAAAAAAGACTTATTTTTATGTATGAAATATTGGGCCCTGTATTGAATGTAACGTATCAGCCCCCCACAACTCGATTCGTTTTAGTTCGATAAGTTCGTTCAACTCCTGTGTAGCTAAACAGCACCGCCCTTCTTCACTCTCTTCCACTGTCCCTCAAAATGGTCGACGATCATTCAAGATGTGAAACGAGCTATCATCGAATCGTCTGATTAGAACAAAATTTTATCGGAGGAGTATAGATCTGGAATTCACCAAGCGCGAGATGAATTTGTCAGCGCACGTGCTTACAGCTTCCGAGCGCACGCTATCAAACACACGTTGTAAATACATGCGATCATTTTTCGTAATCGAGAAAACAAAATACCATAAGCTATCATATAGTTTAACTTGCGGACGAGACAACGTTTTTCTCAGTGCCTCGTCGAAGAAACAAGTCGGTTTGTATTTATGTATAAAGCAGAGCAGAGCATTCCATTACATTAGTTAGTTACCGGCGACAATAGTTTGTTGCGCGAACGTCCGCGTATAAATTTCGGTTTCTACCGCGTACTTGTGTTTCGTTCATCGTCGAGTTGCGAAAGTTGACTAGTTTTAACGAAATAGAGAAAAAAAAGATGCACTTCCCCTTTGAATATGTATTTGTTATCGTGTCATCGTTACCTTCTTGTACCTAATATCTTCGTATGCGTATATAATGTATTCAATAAACTCGTCGGACGGACAGTTGCAAAACACACACAGCGAACGGACGCAAAGAGTTTACATATACGGCGACGAATGATACCCCTGTTTATTGAGTCGGCAGTCGTTACAGATATACAAGAGACGTCGTCCTACCCACAACGCGTTTGTAAAAAATGAAACTGTCTTGCGAGGACAACCGCTTCGGGTCCACGAATCGTCGAGAGATCGGTGTGCTATCGAACGTGTTTCGGTGCAAAACTTAACGTAGTTAAAAAATAGTACGGAATCACAATGTCAATTCGTCGACGCGAAACGCGCCGGTTTCCCCGATCGAGGATCTGCGAGCGTACGTTGCTTCCGTGTCTGTTTCGGTCTCCCCGAGCAGGTTCAGCTCGTCGAGATTGGTCGCGAACGTTTGCGACAGGACGTCGTTGTCTTTCGTCGACACAGGGCTATGTTTGTTCGGCGCTCGCTCGGATTCCGGCCTCAACAAATTCTCTGAAACAGTAGGCCAATTAATATTAAAGCATAAATGAACACATTGTCTATCTAGGTGGATATTCTACAATTTTTGAAAATCTATGGTACGCGAATAAGGAATATTTTAATGGATCTTTCAAGAGCAAATAGAAGACGAAAACTGCGCTTCGCGAGAAACTGACCGGTCTCTCGTGCGTCCCTCGAGTTGCTGTCCTCTCCGAGCATCTCCAATTTCGCTAACTTGACGCTATCTAAGAACTCTTTGTCGGAAACGTAAACGCAGCCGACGCGCTCCATCTTGTGGATCACTTTGACGAGGTTCGGCAGCTCCTTCGGCAAGGTGAATCTTCTGAGATGCCGCGTTTCCTCGGGCACGTCTTCCGGCTTGCAGTACGGCAACTGTACGATGTAGTAACGTTTCTCCTTCCGCGCCTGGTTTTCCTTAACCAACTTTAACAGATGATTATCGTTGTCGCGGTAAATGAACGACACAGTGGGCTTCTTAGGCGGCGGGGAAGCAGCGACCAAGACAACGTCCGCGCTCCGAAAAGCGGCTCCGCAACACTCCTTTGGATCCTGTGTAAACGCGAAATCTCGTTCGGGCTGAAAATTTACAAAGGAACAAAATTACAACGCAGTAGTCTACCTTGAAAAGCGAATTGTTACTAACTGTGTCTACTACTGACATTTCGTGTGGCGTCCGTGACGTCGAGCGTGTCTATCACAGTCACGTTCGAATTCCTCAGGTATTTAGCTAGCTCGCTCATTGCGTTGATATGCGTCAGTCGTGTTGGCGAGTAGATCAGCAGACACGTTGGCTTTCGTCTTCGCTTCAGGCACTCTGAAAACGAACACAAGGTTGCAGGAGCGGCTTGACTGAAACAGCTGGTTCCCCTAACGCATATTTACCCCTTCTACACAGCTTGTAAAGATGATAGAAAGCACACAGTATCACCGGTGGTATCCAGACGGTACTGATGATCATGATGAAGAGGCGATGAGGGGATGCTTCTTGTGTTGAATAGGAAAATTCGTCAATCCGTGTTAAGATGCGAATACACTGACAAGTAACTTGCAGAAGCGTGTACACTTGTTTGCAAATATTATAAAATGCATTGTTCTGCTCTCGGAGAAGCAACCGTCGCAAGTCAGTTCAACTTGCTGACGGCTATCTCAAAGGCGTTTACACTTTACACGAGTAATAAGAGTTGCTCTCGCAAAAACAGTCACAAGTTACTTGATAGTGTATTCGCACCTCAATGCGTAATTGTAAAAATACATAATGAACTTTTTCTCTCACTTACGTGTAGTAATGTACGGCGTGGTACTGTTCGCGCATCCATATTTGCCGCAATCGGAATGTATAGCGGAGACTTTAAAGTAGAAGACTCCGGTGCGATCGGTGAGGTCGTACGACATCGCTTCGTTGCTCGTCGTCGAGGAGACGTTCGTGTCCACTGAATCCGTCTCGTAGTTCATCAACCAAACCCTGTACTCTGACACGTTGTACGATTCCGGCAGAGCCTGTATGTGCAGCAAGAAACGTGGCGCGTTCGACACGTCTACATAGACGAACGGTGTGTAATCACGCACGCCCGCATCTTCTTCTACGGAAGAAAACGATTACGCTGTTGAAAATTCAAAGACTTTGTCCAATGCTGGTCAACGCGTATCTGGACCTCCAGCTACGATAGAAAGTGATACAGTAAGTAATTCCACTTACCGATGAATCTCTGTCGAGGTACGTTAAAAATATACTCCTTGCTGTAATTGTACGTTTCGCCAGTTAGCTGGACATCTAACCGATAAGGAGAGGACTCGTAAGAATCGTTTGCGAACAGGCAAGAAACGTACAGTTCTTTCGGCGCAGGATGCGTCTTATTCCCATAGAATTCTACGTGTCTACACGCTGACTGGTTCGGATTTAATAAATTCTGGTAGCGCGTTATCAGTCCTGTTTTATCGTCAACAAAATTAATGTGGTTTCTTCTGTTGTTTGCGAGTTCGCTCACTACCAGCTCTTACCATGGAAATTCGCGTTGGTCACGCTCAAGTTAAAGGCAGTTACTCTCTGGATAAGATTGTGCTCGTAAACGCGAAGGCTCACTCTGTTAGAATCCTCGTTTGTACCATCTTTACTAGATGTTTTGAATGTAAGCCCGGCACAATCTGGAAAACAAATTTAGCAATTACTAAACAAATTTAGTATTTCAATTGATAATCTTGAACAGAGCCTGTACGCTTGTTTTTGTACCTTCACTTTTTTCTACTCTTGTCAATAGACACTGAACTCCAGATTTTAGAGGGGCGTCCTAAAAAATAATTTTGTATAGCTAATAAAGTTGAATTACTATGTAGATAGTGTAGGGCGATGAGTAATTCACCCGCGATAAAAAGGAGAAAGAGATATGGAGTCATAGATAACGTAGATTACAGTGCTTTTCATGACGGTTTTAATGACAGTTTTAATGACATATACTTTGATGCACACCAATGTATATCTAATATACGATCGATAAGAAAAGCGTGATGTAGAAAAAATTAATTACCTTGTACTGACAGTAGTCAGAAAAACAATCAGAAGCTGTAACGCTTCTACGAAAGTAACAAAGAAGTATCACCAAGTTGATGATGTTCCGCATCGTAAAGATATAATTGCCAGTCTGAACTCAGCTGTTTTCGAAATGAACATATTTGTGTTACACCGTGCAGCAAGTGTTTAGGCGATACAGTCTATTTCTCAATGATGCTACATACTACATGATCTTCACACAACAATCTTTTGACACAACGTGTTTGGGAAAAAAGAAAACATTAGACGCTCCGGGTTCGGTGTCGCAATCTCGTGCGGAGCGCTCTCTATCTCAATTATCGCTATAAAAAATGATTCGTGCCGGTACATTCGTTGTGTTTTACGAGGGAAACGGCAACAATCATTTGCTCCGTGAAATCTGAAAGTAGCGACATTTCTCATAGCGACAAAACGCTCAAACTAGTAGACAAATGTTACCGACGAATCACAGATGGGGCTAGGGCACCGACGAGATACTGTTAAGACTGCCAGCCTTACGGGACATCGTGTCGTCAAACAAATTTTGCCGTTCTCTTACGTCCTCTAGGATATATTGTCGTCGGAGTAAGAAACAGAAAGCCACCGACCGCATCTCGTCGGTGTAGAAGACCACTGAGGAGATTCTTGTCGGTAAAAAGGTGAATCATCACGGAACCATATCGGTTTGGACTCCGACCGATTGGACACGTCCCGATTGGACGGTGCCGATTGGACGCGTTCCTTTTCGACTCCGTGCCGATTGGACTCGTGCCGTTTGGACGCCGTGCCGATTGGACGCCGTGGCGGCTAAATTCATGACGTTTGGACGCCGTCAATTTTATAATCATTGCAGTCCAAGTGGGACACCCCCTATTTTGGCATTGATTTTTAAAATATTAAAATCAAAACTAATATCAAGGACAAAAATTTCCAAGAAATATTGTACGTAATACTTCATATTTCATATGAGATACCTCAATTTTTAATATAAAAATATTTCAGAAACGAGCATTATTTCCTTCGCTTGTTTTTATACATAATTGTTCCAAGAATCGATCTGTGGGAACGGAAATATGTTGAAAAACAGAGTAAGATCAAGAGTTATATCAAGGCTTTACTATAAAAAATTACATGGAAAAAATGTCAAGGGAGTGCTTGTCGACATCGTTGGTAAAAGGAATTATTGTAAATATTAACCAGTTCGAAATAATAAATTTGTCAGTGTATTGTGTTGAATAAATTAATGCGTACGAATGCTCATGGTTTAAAAGTTATTCTGTACCTCGAGTTCTATTACCTACTTTTACTAAAAAATTAGATGGCAAGGTGGTCAAGGGAGTGCTTGTCGACATCGTTGGCAAAAGGAATTGTTATAAACATAAAACAGACAGAAATAATAAATTTATCAATAATTACTATCACGACGATCGAAATCGATCGATATTAGATGGAGCGGGGGGAGTTGCGCATCGCTACAAAGGTGCGCGCGCCTGAACTCGGCGAGCGCGCTCAGTCAGTCAGTGCAAGTCAGTGTAGTCAGACGGGCCAGGGATTCCGGCAGGAGCGCTCGGGCGCCGGGACCAGGAGAGGACCTGGGGAGGACCAGAGCCTGACCAGAGACCGCCCTGGGAGTGACCAGTGACTGATCAGAGATTTACCAGTGCTTGATTTACCAATGATTTACCTGTGACTGATCAGAGATTTACCAGTGATTGATTTATCAGTCATTTACCTGTGACTGATCAGAGATTTACCAGTGATTTACAAGTGATTTAAAAGGATTTACGAGTGATTTAAAAGTGATTTAAAAGTGATTTAAAGTGAATTCCAAGTGAATTACAAGTGAATTACAAGTGAATTACAAGTGAATTACAAGTGAATTACAAGTGAATTACAAGTGAATTACATGTGAATTACATGTGAATTACATGTGAATTACATGTGAATTACATGTGAATTACATGTGAATTACATGTGAATTACATGTGATTTACGATGGATATACGAGTGATATACGAGTGATATACGAGTGATTTACGAGTGATTTGCGAGTGATTTGCGAGTGACTGACCACCTGGCTGACCCGTGATTTACCAGTGACTGACCACGCTGGCTGACCAGTGACTAACCAGAGGCTGCCAAGTGTTTATTCGCCTTGCTGACTAGTCTAATCCACCTGCACCACTTTCAACAATGGTAAGTCTCAACAATTTTATTTTTATTTGTGAGTGTTATGTGCTTTACAGCACAGGGTGGGCCAAGGGTTCTACAATGCTTGTGTTGGTTACCCTTGGCCCACCTTCAACAATTTTCTCCGTCAACTGTCAATTCAACGAACACCGTCGATTATTATTTCTCATAACCTAATTGAAATTTCCACCGGAACTTTCAATCTTCTAAAAATGTATATTTCCGATTTAAAATTGGTATTCCTTCGAATGGATATCCCTCAGGGGCTCACTCGCGGATAGTGAAACCGTGAGTGAGTACGGGGTGTCGCGTCCCCGGGGTCCCGAAGCGCCTATAGGCCGCACTCGTGTGCGGGGTTACTTTGGCTCTCGTGAGCTGGCGTTAGGTTGGCTCTCGTGAGCTGGTTAGATTCGCACTCGTGTGCGAGGTATGTAGGCCGTACTCGTGTACGGGGTTTATAGTTGCTTCTCATCGAATCTTCATTATCTTCATTTTTGTTACTCGATTTCTACTTGAAATTTGGTTCTGAACTTTTACAAGTTCCTCTTGGTATGCGGGGTTTATTTGGCTCTTGAGAGCTGGTTAGATTTGCACTCGTGTGCGAGGTATGTAGGCCGTACTCGTGTACGGGGTTCATAGTTTCATCCCGACGCATCTTAATCATCGTCATTTTTATTTCTAACGTCGACGAACATACATCGGACGAAGAGGATACATCGATCGAAGAACATACATCGAACGAAGAGGATACATCGAATGAAGAGGACACACCAACGAAGACTGCGGCGTATTTTTAAGTTACTTATATTTGCTGAGCAATTATTGTCTTAGCGTCACCCCCGAACCAGAGCCTTCTGCTCTGGTTCATGTTTCTTCTTTGCGAATCAAAGCCTTCTGCTTCGATTCTTCCCTCTTGCGCGACTTAGTTTATTTGCCGACAATAATTGCTCGATTTGCGTGCGTGCGTTAATTATTAAGATTGTATATCGTCGTTGTAAATATGTCGAGTAATTATTGCCGTAACTTCACTTTGCTCGGCTCGTTTTCTTGACTCCGACACAGCCTTCTGCTGTATCGGACCTTGCTTGTATGTACCAGACCAGTCGGTACCGGTATTCGGCGTGGATACATTGAGAGTGGGTGGTTGAGAGGCTGTGCACTGATGCCAGAATCGTGGACCGTGGGCTTTTTCCCCTCCGCTCGCTGAGCCAACTCGACCCCCCACTCTGACGCACCGTCGTCGCGTGTAGCGCGCGTGCAATCGAACAGGCACTCACACGGACAGACTAGAGATACGTTCGTATGTAGCGCGTGCGCAGTAGAAGCAACGTGGCGACAACGGTGCGTCAGAGTGGGGGGTCGAATCGGCTCAGCGAGCGGAGGGGAAAAAGCCCACGGTCCACGATTCTGGCATCACTGAGGCTGTGTTCATCGTGTTACACTGTTAAGTGAAAAATCCTCTCTTTTGTAATACCACCCGAGCCACCTCAACGTTTCGTTGTTTGGTGGCAGGTGGTTTTGGGATATCGTTTGAACACGTCTCTTGGCCATCGCTCTTGGTGAGGACACGTCGGGTATCGTTGCTGGCTGGAGTTGGGCTGCAAGCATTGTACGCGTCGCGTCACCCTCGAACCAGAGCCCTCTGCTCTGGTTCGTTCTTGTTTCTCTCTTTGAAAGAATCAGAGCCTTCTGCCTGATTCGCCTTTTGTCCCCCGTGGATCGGAGACTTCTTCTCCGATTCACATCTTTTGCTCCGCAATAATTACTCGACATACTGCGTTAATATAAGTTCATAGTTGTTAGGAAAGGGAGCCAGAAGGAATATTGTATTCGTTCTGACTTCCTTTCCGGGTCTCTTGTGCAGCAACCTCCTCGTGGTGAGACCTGGGCAATCGGTATTATCCTCTATTTGTCAGAACTTCTGGTATCTTACAAATAGAGGATAATATCGAGCTAATAGCTGCACACTTAGAATTTCCGTTTATATTGTATACTAGAATGTAAGACATGCTAGATGTAAGAACAAATGTATTGAAAGATTTTCAATAATGATTTTGTAAATCAATATCCATGATTATTTCAAACCTATTCCCTTCCATAACATTTTGCAATGTCACCTTCCCTCAAAACAAAACGTTTCGAGCTGGTTTATTTGATTTTTCTATATTTATATTAACGCGAATAATAATAGATTACTTCCTGCTATTATTGTTCTGCCACTTTCCCCAAGTGCCCCTATACAAAGTAGTACGGTCTAGTTTTAGTGAATATTAGTAGGACTAAATCCACATACCTACACTGCTAACGGAGTCTTACGTAGTTCACGAGCAAACGTTCTATTTAGGTAGAGAGCGCTGAATCACCGACGAGTATCTCGTCGGTGTGGAACTTTTAGTGCCGTGGTATTTCAGATCACTGTAAGTTCCACGTGATGCCAGAATCGTGGAAACGTGGAACTTTCTCCTCCGGCGGCTCGGCCAGCTGGGCCCCCCACTCCGACGTACCATCGTCGCCTTACGTTGTTTCGATTGCGCGCGCGCTACACACACAAGCGTACCTCTACTCTATTCGTGTGAGCTGCTTATTCGACAGTCGAACACACGGGCAGAGTAGAGGCACGTGCGTGTAGCGCGTGCGCAGTAGAAGCAACGTAAGGCGACGATGGTACGTCGGAGTGGGGGGCCCAGCCGGCCGAGCCGCCGGAGGGGAGAGTTCCTCGGTTCCACGATTCTGGCGTCACTGCTACAGATACAGATTCCTATGACCACCAAGCAGTGCCGAGATATTGTGCTCTTTTCACGCGCATGCGCGACCAAAGACAGGACCGTCTCTACGTCTTAAATTTGTAGGCAAAGTAGTGGGGAACTATTACTGGTGGGAAAGTGTCATAACTATGTATCATATATTATGTGTACATATGTATGTATATTAAATTTTAATATATATGTATATATATACACACACATACACATGTTATACATTCGTTTTTCAAAAATAAATCATAACAAAATTTGCGAAATTATGCGGGGTGACGAAGGTACCCTATTTTGGCCAAACGTTTTACGTTACTGGCGCTAAAATCTTCGCGCATGCGCGTGAAAAGAGCACAATATCTCTGCACTGCTACCAAGTCCCATAAGGTGTCAGGTCTACTCCTATATTTCGTCTATGATAATAGTACAAACGAGGTATAGAGAAATTATGTGGTTCTGATCCGTGCTAAAAATGAGACAAGACTGCAGCACTATACTGGAGGCACAGAAATCCCGGGCGTGAGCATTCTCATTTCCACACAGATTGAACTACAGGTCGTGTAAGTGAATATATTTGTTTAAATATTAATAAAAACAAATTTTAAACTCATTATTTTGTCATCAAATCGTCGAACTATCGCAATAACATGTCGTCAGCCAATGAGAACAACTTCCCCTGCTCTCGAACGTATCACGAGCGAGTAGACGTTATGAAGGCGTCTACTGTCACCTTTGCAGCCAACTAGCGAGGAATCTCTGTACTTATTTTCTGCCTTCTAACACGATGATTGCACGATGACACATTTTCCACCAATCGGTTACGGAGAAAGTATTTATGGTTTGCAAACGACCAAAAATCTTCCGGTTATTAATCCTTGAAGTCTCGATTTCTAATTTGATAGCAAATTTAATAGTGCTGATACTCTGTCAGATGTTTTTAAAAGATTTCAAGTGATCCTTATAGAAATAGAGAGTTTTATAGATATATAGTTGCCATCATCCTTAAGTCCATAGTTCCCTTAAAAAATGGATAGTAACAATAAATTGAGGAGAGCTCCACTTTCTATGAAGCAGAGGCTAGAAATTGTACAGCATTTAGAAAGCGGTGTACCTATTAACACATTGGCTGCCGAATACAATGTCACTCCTGTTACAGTTCGTCGGATCAAACGAAACGCAGTGACTGTTAGTCAGTTTACCGATCAAGGTGTAGACAAAGCGCATAGAAGAACTTTACGAAAGCCTGAGAATGAGGAATTAGATAATCGTTTGTACACATGGTTTATAGAACGTAAAACACTTGGTGAGCCCATCACGGATGTGCGAATGGTAGAAAGAGCAGCAGAAGTAAATAGGGAAATTGGAGGACCTTCAAGTTTCAAAGCTAGTAGAGGCTGGCTATGGAGATTTAAGAATCGCCACGGCATTAGATTATTTGGACAAAATGTTGATGCCAATACAGCAGTTGCCCAACAATTTGTAGAAACTTTTACTAGACAACTGGAAGAAGAAGATATTGACAAAGAAAATGTTTATAATATGAACGCAACCAGTCTGTCATGGAAAACTATTTCCAAGAAGATTTTTGCGCATAGCGGGGAGAAAAGGATTGAAGAAAAAAATATGAATAAGGATAGGGTAACTATAGGCCTTTGTACTAATGTAACAGGGAATCATAAGCTTGCACCTTTGTTTATAAACAGATTCGAAAATCCAAGAGTATTAAAACATTCGAAACATCGACTACCCGTGATTTACAAAGCCCAGCAACAAGCTTTTATGGATCAAACTGTATTCGCTGATTGGTATCAAAATTATTTTAAACCAGACGTAATGAAGTATCAATTACACAATGGTACCTGTGGGAAAGTTATCCTTATTTTGGATAACTCTCGTGGCTATACTCTACACTTTCTTGAAGAGTTGCAAAAAGACGAGCGTTTTCAAATCGTTTTTCTACCCCCAAACACTAGCCACTTGCTGCAACCCATAGATCAAGTGCTTGAGAAGACAAAGAAATCTTATCGTCATAAGATGTTAACTAGAGCAATGGGTTACCCTGATGGGATACAAGAATTCTACTCTAATTACGATCTTAAGGATTGTATTCATTTATTACACGAGGCATGGATGGAAATGACCATCTTGGACATTCGAAATTCATGGAAAAACCTCATCAAACAAGTGCCAGAGTACCTCCCAGAGGTACCAGGAATACAGAACCCAGAGGATTTGTTTGAGTCCGACTTGAAAATCATGGACACCGAAGAGCAAGACGTTTCCACTGACTTTTTGACGAGATGCATGGAAGCTAAAGACAATTCTCTAGAAAGAACTGAAAGTATTTCCAAAGGTGATAGCGAATCGTCGCTGCCTAAAAAAGACGAGATCATAAAAGCTATTAAGACTCTAATGATCTGGTCTAAACGGGAGCCAAATTTTGTAAAAATGAATGTAAAATATTTACGATATTATTGTAAGCATAGATGATGTAATATAGTCTAAGCAATACACGTGGGTGTAGAGAACGGTTGTAAAAATGTGATATGTATATATAACGTATAAGTTACTTGAAACACTTATTTTAATTACAACAGAGGCACTTTATATTCGATTTCGTCCAACGTTACGTTTCTCGAGTAATAAGAATATTTTATTCTTGTATGTATTATAAGAGCTTAAATTCTTATAAATTTTTTTATTGATTGCTGTTAAATACACTTCGATAAAAAGAATATATAACAAAATAATTGCAAGTCCCTTTGCTACAGCTCTTCGTGATTAGTGGAAGATGATCTTTCTGTGGGAAAGCCCCAAAAGAACATAGGATATCCCTTTACTTCTCTTTCTCTTGCAACAAAAGCCGAGAAAGAAGAGATACAGTTTCCTATGAAGTAATTTGCCCTTCCAAGAATTGCTAGATCTAAATGGGGAGATGCAGGTGAGTCCTGCTTAAAAACTAGCACCTGTGAAAAAACCAAAATATTCTTGTTTCATCTGATGCATTTTTTTGGTATCATCAAAGCAAGCAAGATATTTAGGTGACATATATTAAATGCTCTATATCCTGTATATTGATAGTACATATTGAGAAATTTTTTTACCTCCATACGTGCCAGAGCTTTAGTAAGCTCTTTGATCATGTAATTATTATCAGATGCCACAAAGATTGATTTGATGTCATTACCATTGCGAATGACACGTTTAATATGGCGTATTATTGTTTCAAATGATGGTAAGCACATGGCAGAAGTTGCTTTTCCTCTTTCATTTCGATAACCCAGACATTGAGGTGCGGCAAAAAGATTTGGTGTACTAGATATAAATTCACAAGCCCGAACCTGTAAAAAGAACCGTTATATGTTTGCACTGTGCTGGCGATAGAAAAATAATAGAAATATTTACCCAATCAATTCCATTGCGTAAATGAATCCCTATAAAAGCTCCCTTTGGCAAAGTTTGTTTTATAAACATTTTTGCTTTATTAAGCATTTCTGTATTCCATTCGAGACATTTCTGCAATTGTTTATTTTCTAGCTGAACAGGAAAGCTGGCAGGTGCACCAGTGAATGCCAGCACTGGCCAACCTATAGCAGGATACATTTTCTTCCACTGTATTGCTACATCTGTATGATAGACATCATAGTGAAGCGGGCCATAAAATTCTGATTTCACGAAATCAATATTGTAAGTGTCCCAGAATGGGCCAAATGGATTTCCTTCTTTAGCATTGCAGGAGTCTCCTTTACCACGCGCGGAATAACAGAAAGCTGAAAATAATATGTCTCAGAAGGATACCTAATGTTTTTTTATTTAACATCACAAACTTACATACTCTTTCCTTAGGTTGCCATATTTTTGGAGCAATATCTTCCATAAAAATTTCCATCGACATCGCTTTATGGCAATTTTGCACTTGCGAGACATTAAAATATGTATCAAAAGGAACTTGTATCTAAACAATCAATCAAAAATACTTAGTTATCAGAGTCACACTATCCCTGAAGTTATTAAAATTGATCAGTTACTTACAGATTTAGTCTCTCCAGTTCTATATTCAACCCATGGTGGTAGCACCAAGGTGCGATTTAACGCTTTTGCAAACCCTAAGGCACCTAAAAAGTGATCCACTTGATTTCCGAATCTTCCTAAAATAAGTAATAAAATGAGTGGTTCGGATAAATCACGAATTATTATTTTGAGTATTCAAGTAACACTGGAAGTATTATATATTATAGTCTGAATAAAATCTTACCCATACATGGACAGTAAACAATGTACCCATTGGTATCAATATCAAAATCTTCGCAGTGTACTTTGTAAAGCTTGGTCAATAATAAAACACAGAAAATAATACTGAACATATTGATCATAGTTACCAAACGATTCTTTTAAATATAAAGTGTATAGTACGTAAATATAGAATACGTATTTGTTTAACAACACAGTCGGTCTGTAACACTGTAACTACTCCAATATACTAAACACATTTCTTTCGTTGCTATGGTTACGTTCATAAAATACTCTGGAAAAATGGTCTATGCTTCAGCATAGTTAGGTCTATGCTTCAGCGAGTCATTAAATTTAAAAATATTTTCTTTGTAAATTCTCAATTCTCGATTTTTATCAAGCTACGATAATTAAAGAATCTATCATTCATAAGCACTCGATCATCTTTCAGTAAGTGTAATGGTGGTTCAAAATTCAAAATTCACAGTCTCATATATATATATATAGCATTGTACCACAGACGAGACATAGAATAGACCTATCATCCAATGTATTTTGGCGGCCATCATTGCTGGGGTTACGTAGCCCCATTTCCTTGTCACTTCCTGTATTACCAACTCGGTTTTGGGGCCCCAGGACCAGGACTCCCAGGAGGCAGGGTCTCGTCGGTGCTGCTGGAACTAAAATAGTCTGACAGCACAAACGAGATATACGTTTGTGCTGACAGCTTTCTTGGGGTACGTGTCCATTGTCCATCTGAGAGTTTGTAGAACCCCTCTTTTTTTGTAATAATAACCAACTTTTAAATATTATAACTAATTTAAAGCACTAAATAAAAGTAAAATAAGTAAAGAAAATTATTTATAATCAAAAAATGAATACCATTATGTAGTTGTCAAATTTGTTAATATGGTGTGAAGTGTAAATGTGGCGCGAGTGGGAATGAGTGTACAGTGTACTTATATATACATGTGCATTATGTGTGTGAAAAGTATAAATGCGAATGGCAACGACTAAATAGTTAGTTAATTTTTTTCTAAACGCAGTTCTTTTAATAAGACCTTCACCCTTAAGAAAGTGGAACTCAAAAATTAAGACTTTTAAAAAAATATATAATATATATAGAATCTCCAGCAAAAAATCTGCAATTAAAAAAAAGTAAGTTCCGCAAGTTAAAAAGAACACATTTGTCGCTAATGTTAATTGATAAAAGATAATAAAACCACACTTCAATTTTCAATGGTCATATGTACCCGGGTTTGGTGATGAAATTCGCTCCCGACGAGTTTTTAATCGAGCTTTGTCCATTCGATAGCCTACCCAACAGACCCAGCTCTGCCAAGTTACAGCCCCATATCTCATCTGTAAGGGTAGTTATTGAGGAAAGTCGAAAAACCAGTTTTTGGCCCATTTTCCCGATTTATTGATAGTTAAAAATTCTGAAAAAATTCTGACACATTTTGGTTACTAAGCCACATATTAGGTATCATTTTCAGATTTTTCCGTTGCAAACTCTGTTTGTAAAACGCGAAAAACACGAAGAAAATGGAAAAATGCAGATTTCATATAGAAATCAAAAGAACACACCTACAGATTTAATTCAGATATGAGATATTATCATAAGTATTATGCTCAATTTTTTTTCAAATCCCTGAGAGTGGTGCGTCATAGTTGAAAAAAATAAAAACCACTTTTTTCAGTGTTTTTCCTAAGTTATACCTCTCTTCTCTGAATTTTAAAAAATATATTATGTAATATTAAACATTCCTACGTTCAGAGAAATATTTTCCAGACTTTAAAACTTGCGTAGTACAAAAAGAGAAAATAATACTATGTACTTTCAAGGGCTCCGCGCCGGTTGGTGCAGCGGCTATGGTCGCTGACTGCGGAACCGCTGATGACTTTTTGGACCAGGTTCGAATCCCGCCCGATTCAATCTGTTTTTTTTTTGTTTATCAGATGTTTTTTCGATTCCTATCAGAAAAAATTGTTGGATTTGGGTCCGACGTTTTTTTCAATTTTTCGGAAACCGTGTGTTTTAGGAAAAAACGTAAAACGATATAAAATACGCAGCCTGTCCAGATCTACAGGTTTTGTTGAACATTTTTTTGGACGCGGTAAATATATAGTTTCGAAGATATTCGAGAAAAACAATTTTATGAGCCTTAAATTAATTATTTTAATGTTTAATCCAGTTGGGGCATGTTTTCCCTGTATCCGATCGAGCTCAAACTTTGCACAGATTTTGTTTTAATTATTCGGAATAATTCTGTGGGGTGCCGTGTAAAAGAAATTTTGACAAAAATTTTTGACAAGAGCAAATAAAAGCCACCCTAATGTGTAAGTATACATTATATATACATATATACAGGGTGAGTCCGAAGAAACAGAACACCTAAATATCTCCGTTACTTTTCGTTGTACAAAAAACTTCTTAGGACAAAGTTACACTGTTTGAGGGGCCACATGTAACGGTGTAAGGGAAAAAATTTTCAAGGTCATTTTTTTATGAGATTTCAAGGTCACCGATGTTTTTTTTAATGGAATGATATATCTTCGTTAACGTAATGTTGTAGCTGACAAAGTAACGAATTCATCCATGTAACACAATTCAACATCCCTTCAAACAGTGTAACTTTGTCCTAAGAAGTTTTTTTGTACAACGAAAAGTAACGGAGATATTTAGGTGTTCTGTTTCTTCGGACTCACCCTGTATATGTAGATAAATAGTACATATGTATCAATATATTATTTCTTTCCTTGACACTGTCTCTAGTTTTTGAATCCTACATATGTATTACTTTATTTAATAAATATATTTTATACATAAAATGGTACTATTTATTTCATCCCCCGTTTCATATTACAGTAAAAGCTTGAAACTTGTCCAACAGCCGTGTTTTTCATGGACAAGTATCGTGCCCTAGAAGTGCTTTTTGATGTATGACTGCGTCTAGATATCGCGCCGAGCGAGACTTTAAAAAAAGCCGAACATAGGGAAGGACAGAATGAAATACGGTTCGCGTGACCGAAGCGTGTCGCCGTCGCCGGCACAGTTTAAAGGTTCGCATGTTCTCACAATGTAATATGCCAGTTAAAAATGCTTTATTTTTCATTATTCTTTTATGGGACTTTCACTGGTTTGTTTCTGGCATTTTTCTGATTAGAACAAGACCAAACACGATATAATTTGGCCCATATTTACTCTACATGTAAAGCATAATTTATAATTTATGAAACCACTAAATAAAGTTGAAATTATATCGTGTTTGGTATCATTTTAATAAGAAAAATGCCAGAAATAAGTTACTGAAAGTCCCATAAAAAATTAATGAAAAATGAACAATTCTATCATTGCCATATCATTCTGAGAACACGCGGGCCTTTGAACTGTGCCGGCGACGTCCACTGTTCGCGTCTCTTCCTTTCCAATGCGCTGTTGTTCGTTGCCTTCGAAGCTTTGATGGTCGATAAAACCACTTAATACAGTTCAAATTATATCGTGTTTGGTGTCATTTTAATCAGAAAAATGCCAGAAATACGGTAGTGAGAGTCCCATAAACAAATAATGAATATTAAGAGATTTGTAAAATCGATTCCTCGAGTCAATGTAGTGGTGTTCACATCGATATACCCGAGCCGACATCAATCGTCGCCCTGTGGAGCGACTCGGCGTTTACAGGCAGTGGAATGGGTAGGCTCTGGACAACTATCGTGCCCACGCTCCGGACAAGTTTCAAGCTTTTACTGTAGTTAGTGATCTTTAAATTGCAGACAACGAATAAAAATGTAATTGCTAATTTCACAAAATAATACAGTGATTATTGTTTCAAAACTGATAAAAATAATGGTAAAAGATCAACTACATATATATAAATTTATTATACATATATAGATTATTAATAACTATATGTAGATTAATCTGAACTCCTGCGTATGCTTTTGCAATATAATGACAAGTCAGATCAATACTACACAGAATTTAATACATATTTATTACACATTAATTAGTAGTCCACAAAAAGGACTAATAATTAATTGTATATTTAATATTAACGCATATGATAACAGACACGCTGCAACTTGTAACGAAACCAACTTAACGATAACAACTTAATTGTCCTTAAAAAAATTATGTATTTTATAGCAGAAGGTTTAAAGAAACCAACAACAGTTTATATGAATAAATTTTAAGATAAAAATAGCGTTAAATAGGTAATTATATTTTCAACACTATTTTTGACAACAATATAATAATTATTTTGTTTGCTATCAATAAATAACAGTTTATTTATATAAATCAAAAAAGCATTTATTCAGCTTTAAAATGATTACAGAAACAGGAAGCATTAAATTTAAACAGAGATGAAATATTCAGGTGGAATTAATCATGTATTGACTGACTCGACTCGTTTCGTTTACTTTTCCAGAATTGTGACTGTAACATGGAAAATAGCAGAAAAACGCGCTGTGCATTACACGGCAGTAACAGTAAATTGGCAACATCGCGACAAATATTTTCGGATGTGATTTGGCAACTGCGCCTTCGAAATCTGAAATTCGACATAATTCCTAAACTCACCGCTCTAAATCGTAGAGGGCATACCAAAACCTCCGGTTTTTTGAACAGTCGGTATTTCAGAACATGAGACACGAAGTCCAATAAGATGATAGGTCTATTCTATATATCGTCGGTGATTGTACATATAGTTATATAGTACCAGAATCCACCATACGGTATGCATAAGTCAGTTTAGGAATACTTCTGAACTTCTATATAGCTTCTACTTCTAGCCACACTTGTCCACGCAAGTCATAGCACGATCTAAGATGTGCACGATCTAAGTAATGAATAAAATTTTAACAAGTATTAATAACGCATGAGTAAAAAGAAAGTTTATATCTTTTCAATCAAATAACATGTCGTTGATTATTGCTAATGTAAAGTCATAGCACAGATAAAGATGCCATATTTCATAGTTCATAGAATTCTTCATGAAGAAGACTCATACTCATATAACTGTACTGCTGTATGTCAGAGAGTAGATTTCCTTCCTCTCTGTGAGTATATGTCTCAGTACAATATCAGTATATGAATATGACAGACTGAATCAGTCTGACTGATTGACTGATTATTTAGTTGGTAAGCTTGAAACTAACATGGTGGATTTTAAGCGCATGTCAAAACGAGCGCTTATTGTTAGTTCGAGTACTCGTAAAGAGAGATGTTTTTACCTGTTTAAAATGAAGGAATTAAATTAATGCGGATATTAAACGATACACCATATGTAAATTTTACTTAAGATAGACTGTTAAAATATGGCAGAATCTGTTGGACCAATACTTCATGTGATTGTCGTCGGATTTCATCATAAAAAAGGATGTCAAGTAAGTCGCTATTATTATTTTGTCTAATTTCACGACAAACTTTTATGTTGACAATTTTTCAAAATGTCATTATTCAAGATTACAATTGCCTGTATGGTTATAATTTCCTAATGGTTATAATTGATAAGTATATATATAAATGTCATATATAACATATTTGTATTTTATGAATTCATAAAGAATGCAACAATATTGTGTTTGATATGAGAACATTTAGTTCCTTGGTCAGTACAGGTACTGATTAAATATGTAGTATAAATGTACAGACAATAAATATTAAATTTATTACAGTGAATAGTAAATTTATATTTATAATTTTTTATTAGGTAGAATATTCATTTCCTCCTTTGGTGCCAGGGGCTCCAAACGAATGTCCGCTAGGTTGGAAATATTTGCCAACTCTTGCTTTACCAGATGGATCTCACAATTATGATGAAGATACAGTTTATTTTCATTTACCTAGCTTAAATGATGCAAAACGCACAATATATGGTATTTCGTGCTTTAGACAAATCCCAGTGGAGGTAATAAGATTCTTAATGAATAATATTTCAGTGTAGTCCAATTTTTCTGAATTTATTTTATTATATGGTATTAACAACATAGGAAAATAATTATGATTTTATTCACCATAAATCTACAGCTATCATAAAGATGCTTTTTTGTGAGAAATTATTGAAAAAATTTATTGATTTGAATGTATAATGTAATAAAAATTTCACAAAATCTCTATGAATGTAGCCTTTTTATTTTTATGAAGCAATTGTAAATTAAGTACTTTTAGCTCTCAATAATTGTAGTGTTAAGTTTAAACTGGGCATACAAGATGTATTATAATAAGTAAAACCAACTTCGGTAACAAACTAAAGATGCAAAACTAATGAAGTAGATGATGTTAATATATGTGTAATACATTACGTGTAAATATGTATATGTTACACGTGTCATTAACACATGAAACATCTAAAATGCCAAATTCAAATTTTAATTTTTGAATATTCTTTTTCAGCATTTGGACTGAGTCGAAAATTTATATTTGCATTTAACATTTTATTTAACTATACATAAAATGTCATATTTGTTAAATTTTTATGAAGATGTGCATTTTGTTAGATTTCATTGTCTAACACAATGGTTTGAATGAAACTTTAATAAATAGGGCTCTTATGTAGATATCATATTTATTTATTTTTTCTATCTGTAATTATTTATATTAAGTAAAAGCTGTTCTTAAAATTGAGGATAGAAAATATTCTAATTGAATATCTTGTAAATTATACAGTGTAAACAAAATTTTTTATGATGACTGTTTATTCCTCATTGGAAAATTAAGCTACTGAATTTTGAGTATTATTCGTTTTTTAGACCAAATATTAGAAGAATTATTTTCTTACAAAGTTTTGTCAAAATCATTCTATCACGCTCACATAACGGTCATTGATAGCAATATAAAGTAACAACACACGAGTAAACATATAAATAGTAATTCAAACATTACAAATAGATAGTTATTTTATTAAGTAAGAAACTTTATTTGTGCTCATATATTCCAAATATTTAAAATAAAATATTTTTGCTTTAATAAAAAGAACTATAAGAATTTAATGTATATCACCCTGTATATACATGCTATACAGGTTTTGTTTTTCTTTATCCTTTTTCGGATAAAATGTATATTCCAAAATGAGAAAATGAAGTGTATTATTTATTTAAAAATTTAACAACAATAAATTTTCAGAAATTGAAAAATCGAACATCTGATATAACGAGAGGAACTGTTCAGAAATCAGTTTGTGTACTAAGTACATTACCATTGTATGGTCACATTCAAGTTAAAATGGCATTGATAACACATGCTTATTTCGAAGAAGGTGACTTCAGTAAAGTATCATTGTTAGAAGATACTTATCATCATCTTAATTCCTGTATGAGTAGTGAAAGTCAAATACCACCTCAAGTCTTTGTTGGTAATTACAAAATAATAATATTTAATATAAATAAAGTGTTTCTTAATATGAAACATTAACAAGGTAGAAATAAACATTTTGTACTATAATAATAAAAATATTATTTGTAGGATTATCTGCAAGGGACTTTATTTTACAATTTCGTCACAAAGTTCTTTTATTGTTTAAATTACTTCTATTAGAAAAAAAAATAGTTTTTTACCAATCGCCGGTGCAACCATTATGTGCAGCAATATTAACGCTACTTTCACTATTTCCATATATGATTGAAAGTGGTTTACAGCAAGCTGCATATGTTAGGTAATTATAAAATGATTAGGCATTTCATTTGAATTTCTTTTTTAACTGTATCTTCATACAGAATTTATTTTACTTGTATTAGGCCATCTAGACCTATGTCTCCTATACCTACATTCGATGAAGAAGACATAGTTCACAGCATTGATAACAATGTATCTTCAATCAATTCTGTTAAAGATAACATATCAGACACAGTGACAGAACATGTTAATGGTAATTCGAATAAACATTCAGATTGTGTAAACGATAATAAAGCTGTTGAAACCATGGAAGGTAAATGCATGGATGAGTTTAATAACTTGAGCCTGCAGAAAAATAACAATGAAAACGAAAATTTAAATATGAAAGTTATTGAAGTTGAATCTGCACAAGAATGTACCGAGACATATGCAGAGGAAAATAATACTACATATTCTAGAAAACCAAATGATTATGTACACAGAGTACAAAGTGTAAATACAATTACGTTAGGTACAACGGATACAGACAATACTTTACCACGTGACACAAGTAACGATGCGCTTTCAGATGCTCGTTTAACAAATAATATTACTCAAATTGCTCATATAAATCCAGAATTTTGTGGTTTACCCTTAAATTTGTTTACAAAGGTATGTAAATATGTACTACTATACTACCATTGCAACTATAATACATGATATATAATCTAGTGTTTAACAATCTGCATTTTCTTAAGGGTTATCTATGTTTACCATATTTATCGTTACCATATCTGGATCTCTTGGCAGATGTTAATGTCAGAGGGTACATAGTGGGAGTTACAAATGTTTTATTTAAGCAAAAGAAACAACTTATTGATGTATTAGTAGAGGTATGTTCATATTAACAGTCTTAGTACACAGATGATTTGTGTGTTTGTGTAATATTATTATGTACGTAGGTTGAACATATGCGGATAGAAACAACTGATCCAGAATTAAGGAGACAATTACATCTTACAACAGAGGATCTTAGATTTGCTGATTATATAGTTCGACACGTAGCAGAGCCTCGCAAAGATATTTTCTTGGATGGTGTGGGATGGGAAGGTGGAGATGAATGGATCAGAACTCAATTTCGTGTGTACTTACTGAGTATGTTGCGAACATCTATGCAACAAGATACTCGTCAATCTGATCATTATAACTCTGCATTCATTGCTGCTTGGCGCACTACAAATAATTACGAAATGTGGAATAATTCTAATAAGCCAGAAATAAATAATATAGAACCTGGTCACCCATTTGCAGGGCAATTATCAGTTCAAGATATGAAATTACGATTGTCACAGTGAGTAGTTTCATTTCGTATAATGTACTTACTGCAGCAGCAACCATTATCGAAGTAATATAACAAAATTACATACACGTGTGTAAAAATAAATAATACGTGTATTACAGTACAATGCAAAATACAGAAAGTGGTAGAAAATTAAACCAAGCAATGGCATCAACTGGGAGAGCTGTTGCGACAACAGGAAAAGCTGTAGGTAAGCTGTATTTTTATTTATTAAAGAGAGTAGAGTATGTCAAACATTATTGGCATAAATTAATGATATTCTCTATGAATTAGGTGGTGCACTTTCGCAAGCGAAAGGAGCTTTTTCTAACTGGTGGAGTACATTAACTACCGTTCAACCAGTTGAAGAAGGAAAGCCTGACAATCAAACTTCAAATATACATCAGACACTTTCAAATATGACTAATAAAACTACTATAGAAGACGAAGAGATGAACGTATCTACTAATGACGCAAGTTTAGAAGTTGATGTAGATTAATATAGAATACAGCAAAGTTTTAATCGCTTACCACAGTGATCAGAAGAAAATTTTTTTAAATATGTAAAAAAGTGATACTATATCTACCACAATAATAAATAGGTTTGGTAGAAAAAGGATAATTTATTCATGCTATGTACGATGTTGATGTATAAAACAGGAATGTTGAGTACATCTAAAAAGCAGTTCAGGTAAGAGAACATAATATAATTGCAAAATGAATAGTATTCTTAAATTAGAGCTTGAACAAGTTAATATATTAATGTGATAGCATAAAAAAGAAATAATATAAGCTCTCTAGTAACATTTCCTGTTAATAATTTACATGTAATATGTTCTGATTATTTAATTTCAAAATTAGAAGAATAAATTTTATCTAATTAATCCTTTTGCTGCGGATATATAGTCTGAAAAATCGTTCACTATTTGCTGACGTTGAATATATACAGCGAATAAGAAAATATGTATTATACACATATATTATTATATATAGTAGTATTAAACCAAAAGGAATTTGTGTCCGTGTTACTGACAAGAATTTGATAAAATGCATTGTACCAATTCTTGTTTAGAATGTATTTCAGTCATTAGAGTATTTAATCATCAGTGCGTTGTGGAAGATTTTTGCTTATTTTATACACCCTCCGCAGCAAAAGGGTTACACATATTCTTACTAAAAAATTCTAATTATTATTGAATATGTATATTTAATATGTGTTTATTTACACCAGAAAATATTCTTACATGGAAAGTATTTGAAAAGCTTCAGGTTCATAGATTTTTTAATTGTCTCAAAATCTGTAACATGTCCAAGTCATATGCTTAATACGATTTGCACGTCTGTATTTGTATATACAAGTGTATGTACTTACTTGTTATATTTTTAACAAAGTGTCAAAATTACTAAACGTGTGACTTATAACACTAAAATTCTAACAATAAAACTCACTTGGGTAATTGCCTCAATAGGGACCTTTCCACTGCAGATTTGTATGCAAAACAATTTGTATCTTTCATTGAATGATTTTGATAGCTTGTCAGTTCGTTTGTAGTTATTGCATTTTGCTTTTTGCCGTTTTGAGGTGTAAATTGGTCACTATCTTCATCACGATGTCCATGTGTGTTTGTTTTGGCTTTATAACAGATTGAATTATACTTAAATGTTTAACATGTGTAATAGTGTCTTATCTCATTCTGTCTTAAAAAAATTCAGTTCAAGTAGGATCTCTCGAATCTCTGAAGATTACATTACTTTTTCTTAAAAATGTTTTCTAGATTCTGAAGTTTCATTATCTTTAGTAATTTGCCTACTCTTATCTCAGAAAGGACTCTTGTATATTATTTTCAGATTTGAACACTTCCTCATCTATCACAACTACTGAGTTACCTACAGACTTCATATCAGCCACATAGTGTCTTGCTAGGTCTTCCATTTATGCAAATGCATCAAATGAAACTCTCTGTATGTCTATTGCAATGAGTCTCAAAGTATCATCACTTTACACACACATGGTTGATGACTGTCTTCGACACCCTGTAGAGGCAGGATCTTGAGCTAGCTCATGTTTAATGTAAAAGCAGATATATTTCACATCAGCATACTGCCTAAATTACACTACAGGCCTAGTAATAGATCTAAAAACATTGCGACTTGCCTCCACAGCTACCTGATGTGCATTGATAAAGTTAGCTTTTCGGTACATCTATCTGTATTAAATATTCTATGTTTAACAAGTGCATTTTAGACACTATATCAGCTATTGTGGTTAAACTGTCTTTGTTGAAGGACTTGAGGGCCCTGCTTGATCTTTTTTACAAAAAACTTATTAAACCATAAAGCCCTTCTTTTGTTTCTGTATAGTTTGCTGTAAAGTAAAGGTCTAGGTGCAAGTATATCTAGTCTAGCCAGAAATACTTGCTGATGGCGGATATCCTCAGTCATCTTCTAGAGGTCCCTCAGAGCTCTATTAATAAACTGGATCTGGTTATTTTCGATATTCATTTTTGATATAGTTTCATCGACTGAGTAAGACTACTAATAATGCTGAGTTTATTTGGTCAGATGTAATATTATAAATCTCTTTTTGAAAATTAGTGAAATCAATAGACCTTATTATATTTATATTTTTCATTCCATAGGATTCTTCTGAAGTATTTTCGGATTTCTACATTTATAGGTAGAAGTACTTAGCTCACAGATAGTTCCGTATGGGACAACAGCGTTTTATCCTATATCTCGAACCCATTGGAAGCAATGTCTTTTAAACCAGGTACAATTGTGTTAATTTATCTTTAAAAAAGGAATATATTTTTCTATATTTAATTTTCTTTCCCAATAAGAAGATTTAAATTACAGTAAAATACTTTTGAACATTCTTTTTTGCAAGATATTAATGCACTTTGTTTTACAGTAATTAGTAACCATTCTATCAATAATACATAGGTTGTTATAGGTTACAAGCTTTAAGCGTTAACTTGCCTGTGGCATGCCACAATTCCATCCCTATAACGACTATTATAGGAATCGTTTTTTATATTCAACTAAAGATTCTAATAACCTGAGTAATTACTATCTCTTGTCCTAGAATATCTAGGATTCAAATTTGCTGGGTATTCATTAACTCATTAATTTTATTTACTACAGTCATCCTTAGAATATGTGTATAATCGTTAATATAATAATAACAGGATTTTTCTAATATAATGAATGTATTTAACATATGGATTAATAATGCTCATACATTGATTATCTTATTGTTATATCATAAAAATCAGAACGTATTACAAATATATTATTGCAATGGTTCTTTTTTAGGAAACATTTAAAGTAACATAAGGAAATTTTGTAACTTAAGAAACAAATGATTTTAATGTATTGTTTGTAATTTAATATAAACATAGATTCAAGTAATATATTTATAATATTCTAGAATAGTAAATGTTAATATAAAATAAAATATATGTTTGGTTGAAGTAGGAAATGCATTTTCAAACTACATTTCTTTTTCTTGAGCCATTGAAATACTAAATTAATAATTTTCTTACAACAAATTGCAGGTTTATGCCTTAAATTTAAAACATGGACTGTCATCGATGTGATATATAGTTTTTATAATGCAATCAAAATGCATTACCTACTAATAGAATTTATTTATTAGTAAAAATTTATTATATGACGTAATAATGAAAATTATTTAAATACTAAGAATTATATGTAATGAACGTGTTCATTTATTTCGAAGTATAAATGAATTAATAATTGTGATATTTTATGTGCAATTATTAGATCGCGAATGCTTATGAAGATTCTAACATGTGAAAATAAATTTACAGGAGCAGACATCAAACGTAAATTTATTAAGTTTATAAAGGGTTTCATATTCATAATAGTACAGAAATTGTATGAAATTTTATTAGAATTCTGAACGTTGTTATGTTATGTACATTTATATAATATAAATTCATAAACATTCGTAATTTAATAATCATTAATATTTAAAGAAAAACTATGAAAACTAATACTGATTTATAAATATTTTTATTTGATTGTGTACAATGTACACCAAACTAATTGTCATAATTCTTATTATTTATGGTAGTATCGAAAATAAAATCATGCAAGTTACGTTCTTGCAAAAATATTTAATTTCTATTTATCAATATTAAGATTTTACGTTATAAAATTGTGTTATACTAGTCATGAATACTTACTATATACTTTGGATATATCGATTAGACTTTCTCATAAGTGAAATAGTAAACCATACCAATTTGTATAAGGGTATTAAAAACGTGTAGAATAAAAGTTAATTCTTATTACTTATAATCTTGCTATAAAACAGGGTTCTATACACGTGTTGACATACTTTTATTTCAGATAAATTCTATTGTTATTTTCTTTTGATTTATTACTATTAGAAATGTTAATCAATATGTTATATTTGTGTCTTTCCTATATTATTTACTCTAATATTTTTCTGTTATTTATTGATATTATTAATAACAATCAAAGTAGTCCTTTCATACACGAAACTAGTTATTATTTTGAACTATTAAATGCGTAATATTAATAGTTGCCTAATTAAATTATTCTTTTTATTTCTAATTTATTACACATTATGAAATGTTTAATTCCAGTTGTTAGAATTTATTTCTATGAGAAAACATTCAGTTTTGTATACTTTCGAAATAATACTTTCATTCAAGAAACATAAATAAATTATTAAAAGTTTTGAATTGTTTATTGGAACATTTTATAACAATAAACGGAATTCTTGAAGATTTACACATATATGATATTTCTTTCATTATCTATCATGATTATTTGTATAATCATATGACGTTTATATGTAATTATCATAGGAAACAATGTTTATATGTTGATCTAATGTATTAAGAAAAAGAGTACAATAGAATGATGTAAAAACTTAATACTTATTATAAGTTATATTAATAAACAAATTTTATATATTGTTTCTGTTGTTTTATTCTACTATACAATTTATATGAAAGTACTATATATTGTAAGTATGGAATATTGAAATATTTTCAAACAAATTTCTACATATATATACGCATGTGTATATAGGAATTATATCAAACCAAATTTTATTTAGATTCCTTATATATGATTTCTGCTTAATTATTGATTTAAAAAAAATTTTTTTAATTTATTACGTTTGTAACATAATTTAATATAAATGAGGTTTGAAATTATATATAAATATAAGGCAAACACTTCAGGTATTGGCATCGTATAAAATAAAAAAAAATTTCTGTTTATCTTTTATTTAAATTATATGTATACAATAAAAATATAGTAAAGATAATAAAAACTCCTGTTATGTAAAAAGATGTTTAAAAATGCATACATATCCTGCAGTCTTCCATATATTATATACTTATTTATTAAATAATTTATTTTATAAATAAACCTTTTAATATACAAAATTGTATTACCTAAATAGTATGATACTTGCTGTACATATATATCTGATTTGTGTAATATGTAAATACATACTATACATATACATATATATAGTAGTTTAGCAAAACTCTGTTGACAGATAACCAAAAAAAATCAATGAAGATATTGTAGACAAGAATCCTTTGAAAGAAACGAAGAATTATTCGGCACACGCGATCTTTCGGCATTACAGCAATCTTATAAATGATCGATAGGTTATAAACATGCGGAAATTCAAACATATTTCGAAATAAATATCTGAAAATAAAAATGTAATAGAAACGTGGATTGTGTTCGCAAACTGCACCAAATAAAGAAGAGGCCTAATACCGGAATTGGATTTTTTGTCTTCCCCCGTGCGCTATTCGATTGTGTATAAATGCATATAAAATCCGCAGTCTAATGATTAAGGTGTAATACATAACCACCGGTAACTGTATCTACCGTCTGGAAGTAGCAATGCAGTATGTAAACGAGGAGGAGCAGCAGCAACGATCTCAGTGTGAACCATGACTGGTCAGTTGATGTACCGAATAAACATCGTAGTTCACCGATAATAGCCGAAGTCGTAAGGTGGCGAACGGAACTATTGACGCGAGCGAGACAGAAACTCGAGCGTGTGCTATGGTGAAGCGACGTCATTGTCGTCGAGAATACGTGCGAAAGAAAATCGCATGACTTTTAAAGACGCTCTGACGGTTCCGTTGCTCGTTGCGATGACCATTTGCTAAGAAATCCGTGGTGTTAACAAGTGTGTTGTGTTTCGAATATCTTTTCGCACGTGCGTGTGTACACCGCGTAATATAAAAAAGGGGAGAAGGTGATCCGTACAATTTTCGGATGAAAAAGAATACCTAAATACGTATATACATACTCTTTCGGAGTAGCAAAGTAGTGCGATTATTACATATGTGTGCCGGCGTCTAGAATTATATATACGTTTCTCCAGCGTCGCGTAATCGATGTTTTCATCGTAATAACGATCTATCGGTTCGAATACAGGAAGGCGTATTAGCATTGTTTGTGTTATTCACGCTCATTATTCCGCACATTGAGAGTAGCCATGCAAGAAGGGGATAAATCGGTAACAAGCAGGCGGCGGCCATTTTCCAGATGAGTTTTTCCCTTTCTTTCAATAAGCAAAGTGCGCTATGTCATGAAAGAGAGAAAGAAGGAGAAAGGTAGCTAGATAGGGGAAAAATAAATAAATAAAAAAAAAAACTGACATTCAAGAAATACGAGGAAAAATACCGGTGCCCTATTATGCGTTCGCGAGGTACGTTTAATAATAATTAGGGCAGAGTTGGTTGGATTGTTCTACCGAAATTCACGAACGCGGTAGCTTGTGCCGTTTCGTGTTGATGAACGTTTAACCTTGTATTGGCCGGTGCGAAGAAGATAGAATTATCTAGGGAAGTAACGAAGAACAGCGCGAGTGAGCGAGTGAACGAATGAACTGAGGGTGGGAGGGAGGGGAAGAAAGAGAGAGAGAGAGAGAGAGGGAGAGTGCCATGTAACAAAGGACAGACGGAAAGGGAGACAGACAGACAGACAGACAGAGATACGGATAATACAGAGACCCCCTATTGCCGTGCGTTTGGTCGTCCGTTCGTCATCACGTATCACGATCGTTTCTGTCTTTGTCATGATGTCAGGCCTAGTTTACGAGTGGTCTGATCTTTGATTTCTAAGCTCGCAAAACAGTGCCTCCGCGTGATTTTTTTCTATGATAATACGAAATTCCTGTCGAATCTACACACATCGACACGCACACATATAGTAACCTAAAAGGCGTAAAACGAATTCGACATTTTCTATATAGACACCTTTGAGAAAACTCTCGAGGTAAAGCTTGTCGACCTGCTCACACACGTACGACGGGAATACAGCTTTGTATCCCGTTTTCAGTTTTAAGTCGATTGTTGTACTTGTGATACGGCATTTCACATCGCACAACAGGTACATGATCGTGTTTCAAGTGTCTTCGAAATCTTCTTCGACTCTCGTAAATAACCTTACCTTAGCGACGGTACGATTGTATTCTCTCATTTTTTGGTGGACGATTTTTTTTTTATTTATTTACACTTCTCATAACCTCGCCTCGCTGCTTACGAGACCGTTCCTGGTTACGCAAATTTTTCCTATTTACGAAATTTTGGTCGAATTTGAGTTTTTATTTCGCGACACCTTTCGACCAGTCATCCCTTATTTAGATGTGTTCTTGTTTGTTCGCTGTATCCTTGGGGTTAATATAACAGTCATTTTTTTTAAATACTCTCGTTGAATATCTTAGTCAAGATATTTTAAACCTGAAGAAAGAATCGGGAAAATACATTTTTCTACTCATTGAACAAAAGATTATTTTTAATATTTATTAAGTCCGAAAGTAAAGAAAATTCAAGTGTTGTTTTATGCAGGTATAAATATTTTATTACTCTCTATACATATGTACTCGTAATATACATATTTCCATTTCTCCTATAAGTGTTGTATAATTATTAGATATATTTTTTAAATTTAATTAGATATACTTTTTTTTTCTGTCAGAGTAATGGAAAATTCAAAATTTGTGTGATGTTATTGTTATGTTTATTGAAAAAGTTCGAATTACATGTATAATAAATAAGTTAAACTGTTCAATACAAATATAAAGAAGACACATGCAACACGAAATGTCACTAGCACAAAGCAAGTAATGTTTATCGGCTTGATTGATTCAGATAAATTAAGAAAATTTACATATATGTAAATACTGTACACAGAATAATGGCTTACGTATGTTTATAGATGTGCTTAACGAAGTGTTATATCATCCGCTAGCTCTATGTAAACATCTTCCATTTATAAAAGAAACTTTAAACATAATTGCAAGTATGTAATCGCACTATTGTTCACCTATATCTGATACTCTATGATCAAGACAGTGTTGTGAGATCTATAATAAAACAGGTGTTTTCTGATCGGTGCTGTACTTTTCAACGAAGATAAAAGTTTTCACATCGGTTACAAAAAGTTCATGAAAAGTGTGTTAAAGGTGTATATTTCTGACAAAGACATCTGTGATGTGACATAATTGAACAGGTTGGATATCAGTGTAATAATGTAGTGCCAACTTTGCAGATGGATAAACAGGGATGACTGATAATTGTTGGAACTCTGGTGGTGGTAAGTTTAGAAACTTTCTATTGCACGAACATACTTTTTGTCTTAAGAGATTCGGCTATAATTAATATAATTCATAATAAAATACAGGAAGACCTAGTTAACAACCCTTACTCGTATTGCTAACAATATTACCAACGTATGAATATGCAATTAATTCTAGTCATTTATACGTTACAAATTTGTATGTAGTTTATCTATTATTTTCATATGTAATTGTTAAACCAGGATTGGAGTAAGTCACAATGAGAATTATCAAATGATACACTATTGTAAAGATGATAAACTTCTATAATTTATATCAATACCTAGAATGCTTACGTATGGTTTTATGTAATGTGTCACCATTAAGTAGCATTAAAAGGTTCCTAAGAATTTCAATTGCCACGCTCAACAGATTTGTTTTCATAATATACACATATCAAATGACTGATGCATACATATGATTGTAATAGTTCTTTAAAAATATTATGAATGCGAATACATAATAATACATATAGATCTGTAGTCCTTAGTTATCAGGATCACAGTTAGAAAAACCTCCATTGACATTTTTTTCCTTCACCAATACGTGTTATATTTACTTTCTTGTGCATGTTCACATAAAATTACATTAAAAAAATTATTTTACCAAGAAACATACTTCATCTCTGATACATTCATCGCTTATATCAAAGTTTGGCTGATTCAGTTATAAAAATTGCTTTTTATCAATTGTTCACTGAGATATAACATTAAAGGTCTCAGTCAAAATTTATAGAAGCTTTTAGGAAAAATTAATTTAAACAATTAAGAATGACATTAGTAGGAGAAATGAACGTAAAAAATCGATTTGCGAAATTTCGTAATATATGAATATAAATATCGGATTTATTAGCGTAGAAAATTATGATTACAGAGTTGTGTGGAGAGTAACAATTCTAGTTTTTATATAACCGTGATAATTCAATTTAACATACTGCAATAAAATCGTACCCTAAAATATAAAATATACTAGAATCGATCGAACAACCGGTATACACTTCTTGATAGACGATGCTTAATAAATTATAATTTAAAGAGTGTCATATCGACTGCCCCATCAATCGGATTATCTACGTAAGTTTTAATCAAATGAATAACTTTTATTTGTAAGACTTATCAATAAAACTATGTTCGACTAAATCGTTCACTATATCGCCAGTGTCGGAAAACAGAGCAAAACACAAATCAAATAAAATTGCAAATTTAATTGTAATCAATTTAATTATTTCTAATTGATTTATTTAGCAAAAGCAACTCGGTAGTCTAAGATTTCAAATAGCAATCGGATAGCGAGACGAAAAATGGAGGAGAGTCATTTCTGACCCATATTAAATTTATTATGACACATATATGTATTTACGAAGTGTAAATTTTAAATTTTGTTCACATGATTCTATGTTAATATCCCTTTACCAAAAAAGTTTTAAGAACAAGAGAAACATCGTGCTTATATGTTTACTTAACTATATAAAACTTCAATATTTTAATACTTTCAAATAGATCGTCTCACATCGCATCGGAGATATTCTGAACGAATGCTCCTGGCAATATACATACTCTCCTTCCTTCCGTCCTTCCTTCCCTTTTTCGTCCTTTCTTCTGATTGGCTGCTCCATGTTTTCGTGGAACGAAAAGCGCGAAACATAAATTCGACACGATGCGCAGTGTTCGATGCCGTATCGTATAGAAAACGGAAAAAAATTTATATCTTCTAAACTAATTCATTTTCGACCTGGAACTCTTTTTTTAACAGAGTACAAGGATGCATCGATTGGTCAAAAAAATACAATTTCGATAAAAAAATCAAGCTGACCTGAATTTTGTTTATTGCAATTTATCGCAGTGTAATTACCGACCAACTGTTGTTTGAAAATCTTTTTTATCAATTTTTCGGAAATGGGAGAAAAATATTTTTCTTGTATTACAAGGTACTTTTTAATCAAAATCAATTCTTGAACCAGTAACCAAAAAATCACGAAGGTACTTTTTTTGAAACTCGAGTAAAAAATAATAAACATACAACATAAAGAATTATAAAAATATTTCAAAAAACTTTTTCCGCAATTTCAAGGGTTGGAATATATTAAACATAACTAACAAGAATTAAAATAATCAAATAAGCATTCGGCAAATAGCACAAGTATGAAAAAAATTTAAGGTATTTTCTATTCTATTTTATTATGACATAAACGTCAGATTCAATACTTCGAAAATTTCACTTTTTAGCATTGCATCGAGCACTGTGCGCTGCCCAGAAGATTATATCTTCACAAGATTGTTGTTAGCAGAAAGATTCTGAGTAAATAAAAACTTCGTTTTGCTTTTTTGAAATATTCCGTATACAGTGTTTATCGCTTGCTGGAGGTTTACGTCGAAATACAATAGTTGTTGATTAACTCTGCTTGCATAGTGAAAACTTTTGGTTCAACATCGGACTATCGCTTTCTTGTATCAATATTTTCACGAAGGTGTAAGAGTCGTCATAATTATTCGCTATCGGGTTTGGCCGATAGACAAAAGTGTGGTTACAGAATACGAACATTTCTGGGTATACATGTTACGTAAAGTTAATTATACGTTCATATATTTCCGTTTTGTAACATGCTATCAAAGTAACAGAAATAATTCGAAAGTTTATTTGCATTGACTCGCGATCGGTATTCTGATCATTTTTTATTAGCATCAAACGTGTTTTAATGTCCAAACGATGTAATGTTTAGATATCCTAAATTAGATATATTTCAATAAAAAACGAAGACGTCCGCAGTATCCGCGTTCTGATTGGTCCGTGTTCTTCGTTAATAAATCTTTAAAAACGCCGCGGAGAACGTTTTTGCATAGGAAAAAGTTACATCAAATGATCTCAGGGATCACACCTCTCACAGAAGTACAATATTTTTGGTTCACCCTGTATTTAAGTCTTACAATTAGTTATCAATACATTTATATCGCGTTGTGTAAATTGAACTATTTAATAATTTTTGCTGAAATTTAAAAAGTTAAATGTTAAATGCACATTTACAAGTTAAGTTAAATGTTAAATGACCAATAGTGAAATGGGTAGCCAAAATTTTCGTAATATGAGTACATCGCAAAATGTGTATTACGTTTTAGGTTGGTTTTTGCAGAGACTCAGCTGAACGTTGCAAGCTGTGTCGTCTCGCTAGAATCGTAAATAGGTAGGGGTTAAAATGGGGTTGCCGAGCGAGTTTTCCATGTTTTCCCGTTTGCACTGAACGCCGCAGAGGCGTGCCAAGCGTTCTTGCTCCATTCCCACATGCTACCGAACAGCTATAACTATACGATGATTTTCTAACTAAAGAATTCGGATGCATGGAATTAGCTAAAAGAAATTGTACAAGATAATAGATTCGACGAACTCGTAGTTGAACACAATCTTGGAAATTTGAACTTCTTCTCTCATATCTAAGTACTTTTAGAAAGTACATCGTTTAGTGAAAGTTATCTCGTGAGTGAAATTACAATTGAAATTAGGGAGAGGTCCCCTAGCGCCGGACAGTTAAGGTTTTTCTTAAATAAATGAAAGCATATAATATAGGAAGGGGTGGTAAGTGGTAATGTGCCGGGAGAGTCGGTGACGTAGTAGGACAGACCGACTCGCGCTGACCGGCCGGTAGTCGGTAGCCGATTCTACGTCATCGACTCTCCCTAAGAGTAAAGACGAAATGTGTCACGTGATCGGGTCGTGGCGGAAGCGTGGGTGAATAATATCGTACAGTGGAAGACAAGTCAGAATTTCTGACCGCAAAATCGATTTTTCAAAAATTCTAGAAACTTAAAGTTGCTAATTTTATATTCAAGTTACTCTGTCCAACAAATGAGAACTTTTTTCGTGCGCTCCAATTACTGTTGGGTGATTCCTGCAGACATTGTCGTTCTAAAACCGAATCCGAAAGCAGAATTGCTCTATCATGTAGCGTTCTCGAAGAACATTGATGTTTTGTAAAAATGCATGATTTCGATAAAAAACGAGATGTTACGCAAAAACTAAACATGCGAGGAAGTTCAAGTTTGAGCGAAAAGAAAGAGGGGACCCTCCTCTCCATATCCATATCGCCATTTATATTTTTTTGAACTTTCTAATAGTTGTAACTGCTTGTTAAAGTTTGAAAAAGAGCTGACGCGGGGACTTTATACGTTCTATTTTTGTATTTATGAGAAAAATCCTTTATCTAGCAGGAATTTACTATACAGCATTGAATTCTACAGACATTTCTGGCAATGAAACCATTCACAAAAATTATTTGGTTCGGTTAGTATATGAGCAGGTCACGAAAATGTTCGTTGACAGCTTGTGTACGACGCGTTCGCGCCACGCGGCCATAGTATGTAGCCTCTTCTCAACTCGGCAGGGCCGTCGCTATGCGTAGTCGACATACAATGCAAGGAAAGACTGTAATGCTGCGGTTGGGAAATTTTATTTTCAGTAATTGTCGTTTTATCTTTATAATTGTAGTAGAATAATTCATCCGATTAAAATAAGTCGAAACACGATGTAAATAGGACCATTTTTAGTGACTTATGTACATAATTAAGACAGCCAGACTATTTGTTTTAAAATCAGAAGAAACAGGTATATGAATTAATTTTTCATAAAGATATTTCAACAATAGAAAAATATTACCAAGGAAAAGACTTATGCGCGACACTTGCAGATTACTGTTGATCACTAATTACTGAAAATCGGGATACCACATACCACGTATAAGCGTCAAGCAAGGCGGAAATATTTTTTAATTTGTTTACATAAAAACTGGGTAAGTTTTTTTCTTTTGTATTTAGTTTTCTTTATTAATCATATTAATTAAATATTTTTATAATTTTGTGCAATGATCGACACCCAAAAACACAAAACAATTTATGTAATTGAAGCATACTAACTAAGCAAAGACATATTTGCGTGGTACAAATGTCGACTACGCATAGCGACGGCCCTGGCGAGTCGAGAAGAGCCGCGTGACGCGAACGCGTCGCACACAAGCTGTCAACGAACATTTTCTTGACCTGCTCATATACTAACCCAGGCCTCGGAATTATGTGCTCGCGACGGCCGGTTTTCGAAAGCAACACTTGTAACATAGAGTGTTACAATGTAAGTGTCGGCGATGCGAACAGCTACGTCCAAACTTTCCGTAGATCATACCAATTTGCCAAGCATACCTAAACGTGCGCGAAAATCAAGTTATCCCACATGTTAATACAATTTGGACAATACAATTAAAAACAATTTTTAAAATTTATCTTCCAAATTTATTTTCTGCTGTCCGAAATTATCGTGCGACATAGTGGAATAGGCCTGCAGTGGCAACCACTGACAAAAAAAAGCGCATTGGTAGTACCTCGACGGTAATGTGGAAACCTATTGAAACGGGTGTCGTCCTAATGCGCCACGAATAGCTCCTATGGTACGCGCCTGAGGAGTTCCGAGGACTGTGGGCCGCCACGGGGAGCGAGACGCTCAGCCGGATCAAGGGGGCGTAGCCTTCGAAAACCGGCTGTCGCGAGCACATAATTCCGAGGCCTGTACTAACAGAACCAAATACTTTTTGTGAATGGTTTCTTTACCAGAAATGTCTGTAGAATTCAATGCTGTATAATAAATTCCTACTAGATAAAGGATTTTTCTCATAAATACAAAAATAAAACGTATAAATCCCCGCATAGCTCTTTTTCAAACTTTAACAAGCATTTATAACTATTAGAAAGTTCAAAAAAATATAAATGGCTATATGGATATGTAGAGGAGAGTCCCCTCTTTCTTTTCACTCAAACTTGAACTTCCTCGCATGTTTAATTTTTGCGTAACATCTCGTTTTTTTTATCGAAATCATGCATTTTTACAAAAATCAATGTTTTTCGATAACGCTACATGATAGAGCAATTCTGCTTTCGGATTCGGTTTTAGAACGACAATGTCTACAAGAATCACCCAACAGTAATTAGAGCACTTTGGTGTTATACTGTGTTATCAGATGATCGCGCTTATGCTATTATGTTACTTTCCATAATGCATATATGTATATAGGGTGTTCACGTTATTACTAGCCAGCGTTTTTCTTGTAAATAATAAATATTAGAAAAAAATGAGCGGAAAAAGTAGTACTGTTTTTTATACGCAACACAATGGCGTATGTAATTTTTGTGTGTTTATAGTATACTGTTGTGTTAGATATGAAGGTGACCTTTAATTTTTTAAACGGAATGCTGTATATTTTTTTATATCACATGAAAGCGTGTGTCTAGACGAATTCATCCGTATACTGCACAGTGTCCTTGAAAGTCATCCAAGGTCAGAAATTGAAGAAACATTTTGAATATTTCATACCAAAACATCATCTGATTTGTATGAATAAGGAATACTTGTAAACTGTAAACACATTGGTATCAAAGCATAGAAAAGTACTAGTTTTTCTAATATTTACTATTTACAAGAAAAACTCTGGCTAGTAATAGCGTGAACACCCTGTATTCAGGTTGGGGCGCTATAAACAGGTCACCTGAATATGTAATTCGCTAGCTTTTGAAGATGGACGAAAATTCATGAGACCAAACTTACTTGGTGTCGAGGCGCTCGTAATCTGATGTTACTAATTTTTTTATTGGTGTTGACGTCAAGGAGATATGAAGGGCAACTCTGTTTTTTTAATGGAACGTTATGGTTTTTTATTTACATTCTGATAGCGTGTTTCAAGACGAATACAATGACCTATTATGAAGGTCATTCAAGTTCACACAAGGTCAACTGCAATAGAAAATAAATTGTATCAAAGCACTCTAATAAGTGTTCAAACTGACGATCTTGAACATGGATACATAGTCTAGAACGTGGCAATACTGATGGGACTGTCTGACGAATTCCATTTGTATCTATTACAGAGCAAGTTCTTTTTCAAGCATGTTTTGCATGTTAACTTTGGCTATTGGTTTTCCGCGGTACAATTAGAAATTTAGAGGCGTCAGAATATTACAAAACCGTACTCTAATTGGTAGTCAAACTACTAATAACATTTCTGGATACAGATAAGCGTACAATGTGATTGAATGTTTGTTTATGTTCTGTGACCCTTATCAATAATTACAAGAGCGGTATGCCAACAACCAGAGAACACAAAAGTATTTGAAAAGTGCTTTGAGACAATTTATTTTCTATTGCAGTTGACTTTGTGTAACCTTGAATGAACTTCATAATAGGTAATTGCATTCGTCTTGAAACACACTATCAGAATGTAAATAAAAAACCATAACATTCCATTAAAAAAACAGAGTTGACCTTCATAACTCCTTAACGTCTCCACCTATAAAAAAAATTAGTAACATCAGATTACGAGCGCCACGATACCAAATAAGTTTGGTCTCATGAATTTTCTTCCATCTTCAAAAGCAAGCGAGTTATTCGGGTGACATGTTTATAGCGCCCCACCCTGTATATGCTCATGCTAAACTCATGTTAAAAGACAAAAACTATTATATTAATACAGTGCCCGAAATTTCCATAAAACCAACATGTTTTTTGGTAATATCTCATAATTATTCTGTACTTATGATAAAGGCTATAGCCGGGTTTGGTGGTGAAATTCGCCCCCGACCAGTTTTTAATCGAGCTTTGGCTATTCGTTAGCCTACCCAAAAAGACCCCGATCTGCCAAGTTACAGCCCCATATCTCATCTGTAAAGGTAGTTATTGAGGAAAATCGAAAAACCAGTTTTTGGCCCATTTTCCCTATTTATTGACAGTTAAAAATTCTAACACATTTTGGATACTTCTTGCAAACTCCAGTTGTAAAACGCGAAAAATAAGAAAAATATCGAAAAAATGCAGATTTCATATAGAAATCGAAAGAGCACTATTCTAGATTTAATTCAGAAATGAGATATTATCATAAGTATTATGCTCAATTTTTTTCAAATCTCTGAGAGTGGTGCGTCATAGTTGAAAAAAATAAAAACCACTATTTTCGGCGTTTTTCCTAAATTATACCTATCTTCTCTGAATTAAAAAAATATATTATGTTATATTAAACATTCGTACGTTCAGAGAAATATTTTCCAGACTTTAAAAGTTGCGTAGTACAAAAAACCAAAATAATACTAAGGCGTTATATTCGAATATTTCGAAGATACTTCCAACGGCGCCGGTTGGTGCAGCGGCTATAGTCTCGAACTGCGGAATCGCTGATGACTTTTTGGACCAGGTTCGAATCCCGCGCGGGTCAATCTTTTTTTGTTTATCAGATGTTTTTTCGCTTCCTAACCATACGATTGTTTTTAAACCCTTGTAAAAATATTTTTTAACTATTATATATATAGTTAACTATTATATTATATATAATTTAGGATTTTCCGGTCGGAGGACACATGAATTCTCAGGAAATCGAATCTTACAACTCCAACAGTTATTGCTTCGAAACTAATTTATCACTCTTGACCTTTATTTATGAATATATCTGGAAATAGTTTTGAATGCATTTCTTAAATATAAGTCAGTCTTTTTGCCAAACCTAATATAAATAACAAATAATCTGATTGGAATCTCTATTAAAGCTGTTTCAACATCTGACTCGAATACTACAACTAAGCTAACAAAAAAAAAGAATTGTTAGTCAAATCCATATAATAAATTGTCATATCATACTTTAATTAGATATTGAATCTCGAACGCTATTAAACATACATTTCCAGTAAAAAATTTTATATCTGACGTGGTATGAAAAATAAATGGTTTACAGAACTTCATGAACGTAACTAGAACATATTTGCATATATGTTTTGAACAATTTCTATAACAGCACGTTCGTCGATATTTTTTATCAAATAAATCTCGTACGAGGACCTTTTACAACTTAATCCGGTAATTCTAGTACAAATAAACCATTTATTCAATTTTGATATTCCGAAAAACGGTGGACCATAGACTGAGTTTATGGTTGAGCACGTACGTGTATGCACGTTTGAATAAATGTTTCTTGATTTTTTGCAAAAAACATTGTCCATCGATCAATATCCTCGTGAGAATTTACAGCATGAATGTATCAAAGTGGTACAAGTATGTTTCTATGATAAATAAATTGTTAAATTTTTTACTGGAAATGTATGTTTAAAAGCGTTCGAGATTCAATATCTAATTAAAGTATGATATGACAATTTATTATATGGATTTGACTAACAATTCTTTTTTTTTGTTAGCTTAGTTGTAGTATTCGAGTCAGCTGTTGAAACAGCTTTAATAGAGATTCCAATCAGATTATTTGTTATTTATATTAGGTTTGGCAAAAAGACTGACTTATATTTAAGAAATGCATTCAAAACTATTTCCAGATATATTCATAAATAAAGGTCAAGAGTGATAAATTAGTTTCGAAGCAATAACTGTTGGAGTTGTAAGATTCGATTTCCTGAGAATTCATGTGTCCTCCGACCGGAAAATTCTAATTTATATACATATAATATAATAGTTAACTATATATATAATAGTTAAAAAATATTTTTACAATGGTTTAACAACAATCGTATGGTTAGGAAGCGAAAAAACATCTGATAAACAAAAAAAAGATTGACCCGCGCGGGATTCGAACCTGGTCCAAAAAGTCATCAGCGATTCCGCAGTTCGAGACTATAGCCGCTGCACCAACCGGCGCCGTTGGAAGTATCTTAGAAATATTCGAATATAACGACTTAGTATTATTTTCGTTTTTTGTACTACGCAACTTTTAAAGTCTGGAAAATATTTCTCTGAACGTAGGAATGTTTAATATAACATAATATATTTTTTTAATTCAGAGAAGATAGGTATAACTTAGGAAAAACGCCGAAAAAAGTGGTTTTTATTTTTTTCAACTATGACGCACCACTCTCAGGGATTTGAAAAAAATTGAGCATAATACTTATGATAATATCTCATTTCTGAATTAAATCTGTAGGTGTGCTCTTTCGATTTCTATATGAAATCTGCATTTTTTCGATTTTTTTCGTGTTTTTCGCGTTTTACAACTAGAGTTTGGAACGGAAAAATCTGAAAATGATACCTAATTTGTGGCTTAGTATCCACAATGTGTCAGAATTTTTTCTCAATTTTTAAGTGTCAATAAATAGGGAAAATGGGCCAAAAACTGGTTTTTCGATTTATAGTCAAAGCTGGATTAAAAACTCGTCTGGGGCGAATTTCACCACCAAACCCGGCTATAGCCTTTCTATAAAGCCAAAACTAACAATAAGTTCTTGTTCATTTCTATATTAATAATTAGTAGAACTGCTATTTCTTCTAATAACTTCGAAAAGACGATGGGGCATTGACGAAATCAAACTTTGAAGTGTGTTTTCTTCCATAATGCACTAATGTTACCCCGAAGATTTTCAATCGGGTTTAAATCAGGGGAACAAGCTAGCCATGTTAAAACCGTGATATTTTTTTGACATAACCACTGCTTCGTGTAATTTGATACTTGGATGGCAGCAATATCGTGTTGATAAATGAAGTTATCGTGTCCAATATCTTCAATAAATGGTATGAAAATTGTATCTAATAATTCTGTATAGTTTTCAGAATTCATTTTAGGAGTAATGCGACAGATTGGTGTCTTGTTGTCAGCTCTAAATGCAGCCCAGATCATTAATGTACCATCACCAAAGTTACGACTCATTGTTATGTTTTTTTCTTTCCTTAAATCGTGCCAATAATATTTAAAACCATCAGGTCCGTCTAAATTGAATTTCTTTTCATCAGAAAAAATAACAGATTCCCATTCTTTGGACCAGGACATATGTGTTTTTGCAAAATCAAGACGAGCCTGTTTGTGGTGTGCTTTGAGTGCTGGTTTCTGCACCATTTTTGTCCAGCGAAATCGTTTGGTACTTTTTTTAATTTGTTGTACGCGTCTCGTAGTTGCTGGCAAATCCAATTCAACGCGAAGTCGTACTGCACGTCTCAATTCTTTTGATGCAGGTCTCATTAACAATGAATGCTGTCTCTTGGTCAGTTTTTGATTTCCCTCTTTGGGATGGTTTTTGCCATAATCTTTTCCTAAATTGAGGTAATTACAATTTATAACGGTATGTGATCGATTAATTTTTCTGCAATTATGCAATTAGAACATCTCATATCCCAATAAGCATCAATGGATGCCTTCCCTTCATTGGTCAACAATTGTCCTCGTGGCATTTTACTATGTAAAAAGAAATTAAACATACTTCAAAGTTTGATTTCGTCAATGCGCCATCGTCTTTTCGAAGTTATTCGAAGAAATGGCAGTTCTACTAATTATTAATATAGAAATGAACAAGAACTTATTGTTAATTTTGAACCTACTTATTCAAAAACTATATGGCTTTATAGAAATTTTGCAGTTTACTTGATATAAAATTATATAATTACGTTTATTTTTTTTGGTAATTATTACGTTTAGGGGAAGCAGCTCCGATGACTTTGTCCGTGACATATGCTGTCAAGGACAATATTCTGAACAACTTTTATCATTACAACTACCCGGTGCGCGGTCTTAGTTTTCGAGATAATTGCAAAAAACTATGGTAAATATTTACTTTAGGGGAGGCAGCTCCGATGACAACATATGTCAAGGTCAAGGTCATCGGAGATGCCTCCCCTAAACGTAATATTTACCATTTGCTTAAATAAATATTATTTGTATTACTTCAGTGGATATATATGTGTTTTCAATATTTTATCATAAGTTTTATCAAAATCATAAGTACAGAATAATTATAAGATATTACCAAAACATGTGGTGGTTTTATGGAATTTTCAGGCACTGTATGACTGAGAATGGTTACACTAGAGGCGACACTCAACGCTTATCTATTGTACTTGCGAGAGTGCACGCAATCTTCTTGCAGAATGTTTTGCGTGCCCGTGCCTTCAGTGAAGTAGCAATGTGGATAAACGACGAATTGTTTAGTGGACCAAGTTCAGTGGTTCATTCTGACCGTTCAAAATAAAGGGATACTTCGAACGATATAAGACAGAACACATGATTATGATCTTCTTCATTGAACGAAAGCATACGGGGTGTCTCATTGTAAATATCCCGGAGAAAATATCTCAAAAAATATTAATGATATGAAAAAATGTTTTTAGGTAGAAATTATATGGCTTCTCGGAGGAGGCACATTAAGCTGTTATTTATTCGACCTTGAAATCCCCTTCGAAAAGACTTATGAAGGTCAACTTTGAATTTTTAAATTGGTACCAATATTTGTTATTGTATATTACGAACTCCCAAAGTTGACTATATCTCCGAAACGGTTTACGTTAAAATGACATTCAGGTAATATTTTAAAAGCGCCTCGATGCCAGCAATAATAATATAAGATAAAATATATCGGTTTTAATTTAAAACTTGAAAGTTGACCTTTATAAATCTTTACAAGGTCGAATAAATAACAGCTTAATGTGCCTCCCCCGAGAAGCCATATAATTTCTACCTAAAAACATTTTTTCATATCATTAATATTTTTCGAAATATTTTCCCTGGTAATTGAAATGGGAAACCTTTGCTTACATTCACTATACAGGGTGAGGCGCCAGAAACAGGCCACCTGAATAACTCGGCTGCTATTGGTGTTAGGAAGAAATGCATCAGATGGAACCTGCTTGGTTTCGGGCGGACATTAATCTGATGTTAGTAGCTTTTTTGTAGGTGGACGAGTAAAGGACATATGAAGGTCAACTTTTTTTTAATGGAATGGTACGTTTTTTTTACGTACTATCGGGTAAAGCCTTTTATGACGCGTACAATGACCTATGGGTCAAGGTCATTCGTGGTCTGGGTTAATCCAATTGTGATGGAAAATAATTTACTGTGAAGTAATGGTCGAGCATCGTTGATTTACCACCGATTCAATTGTGAAAAAAATTTGAAAAAATAAGGCCGTATTCTACGATTCTTCCTCTATGAAATTCCGTTTTTTAATTCGCTTAGGACTGTTAAAAAAATATAAAAATTCATTTATATTTTTATAACAGTCCTATGTGCCCAATGTTTGCAATTTTTGAGACTGCGATTAAAAAACGGAATTTCAAAAAACAAATTTTCAGAACAGAGATATTTCTAATATATTGTTATTAAGAAACTACATTCGCTTGCCCAGTATATAAAGGACACAAAAATATATAATAAGGTATTGTAAGATGTTGGAGCAACATTAAACTGAAATTTTTACCAATTTTAACTTTTAACACAAGAGTGCACTTTATTGTTGGCAAAAACAATTAGATAAATTAATTGGAATTATTGAGAATAATTAGATAATTGTTGGACATTCAGAAGGCAATACAAATTTATTAGAACTCGATAAGTTGACTTTTTTTAAGCTGAATGTCACTGAATTTTCTCAATCCAACCTTCCGTGCTCCTTCCGTGCTCCTTCCGAGCCTTCTGTGCTCCGTCAAAATTTGGTTGCCTCCGAGATTGTCCAGTTTTCCCGGAGGATTCTAGTATAGGCATCTCCTGAGGTTTGGGGGGGGGGGGGGGGGAGTAAACGGTCTTGGGACCCTGGGGTTCTGGTGGCAAACGACACGCTGTGCCTTTCTTCTGAGCATCTCGAACCCTCTAAATTGGCCTTCCGAGCGCACGGATTCTGTTGACATTGCCGAAAAAGCATCCGTGGCGCACGGTCGCTGTGTGCAGAGGCCTTTATTCAGGTGGCCTGTTTCTGGCACCTCACCCTGTATATACATACATTTAAACACACACACACCATTAACATTAGGCAACAGCCGGTATAATCCCGATTCTAGCGTAATCAGTCTATTCTAATATGTTCCTGCAAGCTGAAACAACTTTCATATTGTGGAAAAGGAGTTCTAAGTTTTACCCACGATAATCAATTTTTGCTCCTCTATACAGCGTCGTTCGCAATGTTTCTCTTCTCTGTATTTGATTTGATTTGCACGTTAGACACCGTTGCTCCGGCCTCTGCTCAATGCTCGCAGACATTTCATTCTCGCCGAAACTGGAACTCCTATTGAACACAGAAACACGTGGACGCTTTCTATGACAGTGAACATGTACAGGTTGAATAGGATAAATAGGTTTAATCGGTTTGTGACCTGTTGTTCCAGGCGCTGGCGTCAAGATGGAGCACTTTCAGGCCACCCTGGACCCAAGGAAGCAGGAGTTATTGGAGGCCCGCTTTCTCGGAGCAAGGGTGAGCCAAATTTTGGGGCGCGCGTTTATGTATGCGCTCTCTTCGGTATACAATTCTCTCTCTCTCTCTCTCTCTCTCTCTCTCTCTCTCTCCATCTCTCTCTCTCCCTCTCCCTCTCTCTTTCTCTTTCTCTCTCTCTCTCTAGTACCCATTTATTCGCCATATGCATTATCATTTATCACTTAATCTTTTTGAGCATGCGAAGTACAAAAAATTACAAACCAACAATATACCTGGTGTGCGAGTAGGTTGAATTCATACGGTGGTGCCGTATTTGGTTCGTTCTGATATCGACTCGGGATACGCGATACAGACCACTTCTGCAATGCTCTTCTTCTGTGTATGGTCTCTGCGAATTTTGGTAGTATGTACCGGTAATAGCAGTGGTAGGCTACCTACCAGAACGGAAGGGGATGGTCCTGTTTCAAACGGAGAGCATTACCCGACTATCTTCCACCCCGATCTCTGACAGGCTCTATCTACTTTTTTGAAGTTCGGCCGGTATGAAGGAAGGCTTTATTCACGGGTGTAAACCATCGTCAGAGACGAGCCAGAAATATCTACTACCAATCTAAAGGAGTACCAGTTTTCTTTCGATATAAGACGACGATGTTTTTCTCGCAACAAGACAATCCCCTCTTCTTCTTTTGAAGTTGTCCGCTCTACACCGCTCAGTGCAAGAACGAGAGGGTATGTCGTACTCTATCCTTTTCCAACGAAAGATATCGCTGCATGACCGACCACTTTATGGTCTGCCAGACAACTTTATGGCACCCATAAACTATAAACTCTCGGCCCACTCGAGAACAATGTCAAGCCGAATAGGCACCGTCATCCGCAATACGTCGGGAGCCGTTCCGAACCGTCGACTTATGTCGAAAGAAAACTGTGTACGTTACCGTATGTGCTCGATAGAAATACTAAATCGTTGCAACAGTCTTCGTCGTGTTCTTTCATTAACTTCGTTACTTCGGCGATATGTACTCTGTACGGTTCCCCAGGCCCCGGCAACTTCTTCTCAGCTATGTCGCTTCACGACCCCCACTGTACCGGTTCCCCCACTATCGACTATTTCTTATTTCCCCTACCGTGCTTCAGGTCCCCATACGGTCTCCTCTATGTATACTATGTGGTCCATTCAAGTAAGGCTACCTAAATGTCTCTTCAGGTTATTGCGATGCAAAAACTATTTCTTACGTAATGTGCATGGTGTCGATGGACCAATATCTGGCAAAAACAGTTTTTCCCTCGAGGTTATTTTTTTCGGAGTTCATCAAGGTCATCACTGTTTTTTGATACATAAATGCATTGTTTTTTTTTTATTGCATCGTGTAGCTGAGCGTAAAATACAGTCAGATATGTATAATAACATGACGTATAATACGTATAATAACATAAAGTGTACACTCCGGAATAAATAACCTTGAGAAAAATATAACATTTGCAAAGAATTCACCTTGTGATGCCATTTATATTGCATTAAAAACATTTGTTATGTTGTCATAAATAAAGGAGATGTGGAAGTGGCTACATTTAGGGTGGACCACCCTGTATATACACTCCTAATCTCCTTAACCTCCTCGTACACTCCACAGGAGTTTGGTAGGGAGGATCCAGGAGTAGGGAGTGGAGTCGTCCGCGGCTCGCGAGCCACAAGTTGTCCAGGCCTAGGTCGTAGATCAAGGATTTACTGTATCGTTGAGATTATTTTGAGGAAGGTTGTACCACAATGAAAGAGGTGTCATCGGCACTGAATGTGGAAACATAACATTAAGATTGATTAATAAAAAAAATAAACTATATTAATAAAAAATGGAGATGCATTGACGAAGAGGAACGTTCAAAGAATATCTTAGCTTACTTTCTTTTTTTACGTAGTCGATTCAAAGAAAAATTGCAGAAATGGAAAACTGAACACTGTATCAACTTGCCCCGATCTCCCCCTACATACATATATGTATTGTATGTATATGTATGTATAAAAACTGACATGTGCTCACAGTCTTTCGTGCTTGCAAAACTTGTAATTTGCATAAAAACTGTCTGGTTTTTTCACCTCAATATTACAGATAATTTATGTTGTTTGAAAATTTAGTATTACAGTGAATATAGCAGTGATAAAATGTATAAAATGACTAAAGGATAAAATTACGTATATACATAAGGTCACGTTTACGTACTCATATGATGAAAACTATTGTAAACCGATGAGAGATTGTCGAGTTTGTTAAATTTCTTTATATTTAATAATCGGTTTGGCGGTTCTTGTCATTTTGACTATTTTTACAAATTCGTTTCTGCGTATAGCGATGTGAATGCGCCTTTCGAATAGACGCTGCGTCGTTCCATGCGATTATATGGTAATTATTAAATGTTTAACTGTTAACTATCTCTTACGTTATCTTTTTTAATGCGCTTCTTTATTTCTTCCCGTAAGTGTCCGTTGGGGTTCATATCCGGTGACTGAGAGGATGTAAGAAGCAATTGCGGTACGTTTTCTAATCGTTATTTCTTAAATTTACTTAACTGCCAGCGTGCATTAATCTGATCTCGATCAATATTAACCGTCAAATTGTTAGTCGGAAAAAAAACATGTAATAATAACTTTCGATCCGTGGGAAAATCCTTCATCTCTGTAATGTATTAGCGTCAGCACTGGAACCGTTAAAAGATTATTAGTACTTAAGCTATTAAACTTATTGAAAACTTAAACTATTAAAAGTATGAAAAAAATGTTGCAACGAAAGTTTTCTACTATTGCGTTGGAACGAAAATTCGTAGATTTATTCAATACAATATTTTCCATTCTGTTCGATTACTTTTTGCCATTTTCGAGGTAAATTGCCAATACCTTAATGTTATCTTCGAAATTTAATTTAAAAACGCTACGAACTTTCGTTCCAACCCAATATTAATATAAGAGATACGACGATTGTATTCTATTTCTTAAATGTAATTATGTATATACTTTCTACTAGATCGTTTACTAGTTTAAATTGAAATTTAACAACCTATACATTATACGCGTAACCTTAAATGCGTCGAAAACCGACATTTTTACAAAATCCACACAGAAATATATAAATGATACGAAAATTTTTTTAGATACAAGTTGCATGATTTCACGGGGCGACATTAAACTGTTGTTTACTCTATAATATGAGGGTGAACATCCTTAACTTTATCATTTTTTCTCTGTTGTTAAGATATGAAGATGAAAAAAATCGAAAATACACGAACTGCATTTCATATATTTTTCACAATTGTGAGCACATTATGAAGGGTAGAAAATAATATATTTTTTTTAGGGGTGAGGGTTGCATGCAACCCTTTGAATGACACATACCAAAAAATTCAAGAACAGCGGTCTGTTACCTATCTAATGTATATATACATATATATTTATTATACAATATACATATATATACAGTATTTTATCGATAATTGTCCCAACCACGGGTCTGGCTAGGGACAATTATGTGTGAGGGATACTATTCTTTGACTTTTGCCGAACGTAAAAACGAATAGCGAAGCCCGAGAGGCCTCGGTCGCCGAGAAGTGTGACATAATACAGGTCGGGTATATCGGTGTGAGACCAGGAGACCAGTGAGACCACTACTAATCCAATAACAAAACTTCTTTATTTTTTATTATTTTTTTATGGAACTTTCACCAACACATTCTTGATATTTTTCTAATAAAATTGATATGTTTATTTTACATTTCCGTTTTAATTCGTTCGCAACGGGTTCTCGGAATCCTTTTATTAAGAGGCAATCGGGTAGCTACAAAATTATTGAATCGATTTTCCGATTTATTTCCGTTAATTATTATACGGTACTCGAAACGTTCTGTCCATTATTTGTGGGTGAAGTAGGATGTTGTCGAAAATAAAGTTCAAATTATTAATAAAAGGTTAACATGTAAAAATTAACGTAAACAAATCGGAATATCGATTGAATAATTTTGTAGCTACCCGATTGCCTCTTAATAAAAGGATTTATTAAAACGGAAATATAAAATAAACATATCATTTTTGGTATCAATTTCATTAGAAAAATATCAAGAATATGTTGGTGAAAGTTCCATAAAAAAATAATAAAAAATAAAGAAGTTTAGTTATTGGATTAGTAGTGGTTTCCTGGTCTCATACCGATATACCCGACCCGTATCATGTTATGGTACCCCTCACGGGGTATACCCCTCAGAAGTGGGGATAGTTCAGGGACAATTATGTGCAAGACATTTGGGACATTTATCGATAAAATACTATGAAAGTTTCAAGATGATCGGATTGGTGAAACATAGTTAAATAATTAAAAAACAAATGAAATTACGCCATTATAATATTATAATAATACAGTTCAGTAGTGTTTCTTACGACTCTAATTAATGATTCTTATCAGGAGATCAAGTCTCTTCTTGATCAATAATCTCTTTTTAAACGCGATGAATCGTATTATGTATATTCTGTTCTTACCTTCCCCAATTTATAAACAAACATGCGAAACACATCCTTTCAACTGTGCCGGCGGCCGTGACTCTTTGCGTCTCTTTCTTTCCCATATGCTGTCCTTTGCGACCAGAATTTTCATCGTTCATAACACAAGTAAATATCGTCGGAATTATGTCATATTTTCATTAGAAAAATACAAGAAATAAGTTGGTGAAAATCCCATAAAAAAAACAATGAAAAATAAAAAAAGTTCTGTAATTGGATTAGTATTGGTGCACACGGATATACCCGACCCCGTATAGGATTACGCGGCATGTTTACACTTTACACTGCTCGGCAACCGAGGCTGCTCGAGCCTCTTGACCCCTTCGCGGGGTATGCATCGCAGTGGAGGGGATATTCTGTTTTCGTAGATCGTATGGTTTCCGTTTCTTATCTCTTCGTTTCTTTCTTCATGAAAATAAATACCGCATTGCTATACGGCACTACTTCGTATTATCGAAATTATAACAAAACATCTCTTAGATCAGTGGCTTCTAGTATAAACACCTTAATATCTTTTTCACGATTCGTCAGTTAACTACAGAATAGTTTTTCACCGATTAAGTTTATAGTACTTCAAAACTATTTAACATTTTTGTGGAAATCAACCACAACATTTTTTTATGGCATAGTCGAGTAAATCGTTAAGTCATCCAGTACAACATCTCTTTAATACTAAAACATAAGTAATGTAACATCGTTATTTTTAAAGGCAAACACAATAGGATGAGCAAACAGCATTCATTCTTCACTATTTTATACAGAATCATGTAAAATAATTTCATTCGTATGCGAGATTTTACATTAATTCTCGATTTCGATTTATTATACACACATTCAGTATAATTTCTTTTCTGTTTTTATCCGTTTGTGTTTATAAACTGCCTTATCGTTATGTTTCCTTTTCGTTACTATTCAGTCGAAATACTTTCTGTTACATTTAGGTCAGATGAATGGGCAGAACATTCCAGACCTTGTATTTTTTTGGAAACAAATATATTCAACACTAACTTCGAGGTGGGTACTTACAGCATTTTCATTTAGACCAAATATTTTCACGACGATTATCACTCGCTCTTGCATTGTACATGTGTTTAACCGCCAGTATGTATGTACAGTAAATCCTCGATTTAAGAGAAACGGCCGCGTCCGTGCTGTCTCTTAGATCGTGAGGTGCTACTATTTCTTTGTGAGCTTGCCGATCGCGCCGAACGTAGAAAAGGACAGCGAGTGTGAAAACAGACCGCGCGGCCGGAGGCGCAAGACAGGGGGCTTACTCGTGTGACACGTTTAAAAAATGAAAAATACTTTTTGTTTGCATAGACAGGTTAACATCTCGAAAATATGTTCTCAAAGAATTACACTAGAATTTTGCAAATTAACGGAGCTACAACCCTTTGGAGGTTTTTAAACGACTCATTTTAATAGGAAAAATGTAACAAATATCTTGAGAAAGGTTGTATAACAAGAGAATTGAAAATAAAACAGATAGCATCGAATTTTAAACAATACAATAAGTTTTTAATATTTGCCGACCGCCACGATGGCTGTTTCTCTCATTTTCACTCGCTATCCTGTTGTACGTCCTAAACTTACTACATACCATCAATAAAACCAATAAATACAGTTTAAATTATATCGTGATTAGTGTCATTTTAATCAGAAAATTGCCACAAATAACTTCGCGAATGTACCGTGAAAAAATAATGAAAAATAAAGTTTTGTAATTGGATTAGTAGTGGTTCACGCCGATATACCCGACCCCGTATCGGAGTACGCGACATGTTCACAGTTTACACTATTCGAGCTATTCTATATTTTATTTTCACCATCGTACGGCTTTCGTTCTCTTAGACCGAGGATTTACTATTATATGAACTAGGGCTGTTACTATTCCGATATTTGAATATCCGAATTACTCATTATAATCTCGAAATTCAGATTGATATACGGATACGACTATCCCAAAATGAGATATCCTGATATCCGAACAGTAACAGCCTTAATGTTAACCTGAATGTATAATATTTTTCATTGTTCAGATGATTCGATACTAAAGGCTATAGCCGGGTTTAGTGGTGAAATTCGCCCCCGACGAGTTTTTAATCGAGCTTTCGCTATTCGATAGCCTACCCAAAAAGACCCCGATCTGCCAAGTTACACCCCCATATCTCATCTGTAAGGGTAGTTATTGAGGAAAATCGAAAAACCAGTTTTTGGCCCATTTTCCCTATTTATTGACAGTTAAAAATTCTGAAAAAATTCTAACACATTTTGGATACTAAGCCACATATTAGGTATCATTTTCAGATTTTTCCGTTGCAAACTCTAGTTGTAAAACGCGAAAAACAAGAAAAAAATCGAAAAATGCAGATTTTATATAGAAATCGGAAGAGCACTACTCCAGATTTAATTCAGAAATGAGATATTATCATAAGTATTATGCTCAATTTTTTTCAAATCCCTGAGAGTGGTGCGTCATAGTTGAAAAAAATAAAAACAACTTTTTTCGGCGTTTTTCCTAAGTTACACCTATCTTCTCTGAATTAAAAAAATATATTATGTTATATTAAACATTCGTACGTTCAGAGAAATATTTTCCAGACTTTAAAAGTTGCGTAGTACAAAAAACGAAAATATGTAGTACTAAGTCGTTATATTCGAATATTTCGAAGATACTTGCAACGGCGCCGGTTGGTTGCAGCGGCTATAGTCTCGAACTGCGGAACCGCTAATAACTTTTTGGACCAGGTTCGAATCCCGCCCGGGTCAATCTTTTTTTTTTTGTTTATCAGATGTTTTTTCGCTTCCTAACCATATGATTGTTGTTAAACCATTGTAAAAATATTTTTTAACTATTAGTTAACTATTATATTATATATAATTTAGGATTTTCCGGTCGGAGGACACATCAATTCTCAAGAAATTGAATCTTACAACTCCAACAGTTATTGCTTCGAAACTAATTTATCACTCTTGCGAACTTTTCTAGCTGGACCTTTATTTATGAATATATCTGGAAATAGTTTTTTCTGCATTTCTTAAATATAAGTCAATCTATTTACCAAACCTAATATAAATAACAAATAATCTGATTGGAATCTCTTTCAAACCTGTTTTAAAATCTGACTCGAATACTAAAACTAAGCTAACAAAAAACTGTTTTTAAATAACTTTTCGGAAAAATATTTAAAATATTTAAGTTTTTCGTGTTTTCGCGTTTTACAACTAGAGTTTGCAACGGAAAAATCTGAAAATGATACCTAATATGTGGCTTAGTATCCAAAATGTGTTAGAATTTTTTCAGAATTTTTAACTGTCAATAAATAGGGAAAATGGGCCAAAAACTGGTTTTTCGATTTTCCTCAATAACTACCGTTACAGATGAAATGTGGAGCTGTAACTTGGCAGATCTGGGTCTTTTTGGGTAGGCTATAGAATATCCAAAGCTCGATTAAAAACACGTCGGGGGTGAATTTCACCACTAAACCCGGCTATAGCCTTTATAACTCAAACAGTGATTGATGCTTTCGATGTTTGCCGACTACTCGACTTCTAGTCTCTCTTTCTTTTTCATTCGCCATCATCGTTGCGGCCGAAACTTATTACACTGTCCAACAAATGAGAACTTTTTTCGTGCGCTCAAAGTACTGTCGGGTAATTCTTGAAGACATTGTCGTCCTAAAACCGAATCCGAAAGCAGAATTGCTCTATCACGCAACGTTTTCGAAAAACATTCATTTTTGTAAAAATGCATGATTTCGATAAAAAACGAGATGTTACGCAAAAACTAAACATGCGAGGAAGTTCAAGTTTGAGACAAAAGAAAGAGGGGACTCTCCTCTCCATATCCATATAGCCATTTATATTTTTTTCAACTTTCTAATAGTAGTAACTGCTTGTTAAAGTTTGAAAAAGAGCTGACGCGGGCACTTTATACGTTCTATTTTTGTATTTATGAGAAAAATCCTTTATCTAGCAGGGATTTACTTATACAGTATTGAATTCTACAGACATTTCTGGTAAAGAAATCATTCACAAAAATTATTTGGTTCGGTTAGTACAGTATTTTATTGATAATTGTCCCAACCACGGGTCCGGCCAGGGACAATTATGTGTGAGGGATACTATTCTTTCACTTTTGCAGAACGTAAAAACGAATGGCGACGCCCGATAGGCCTGGGTCGCCGAGAAGTGTAATATAATACGGGTCGTATGCATGCACTACTAATCCATTAACAAAACTTATTTATTTTTTTATAAATTTTTTTATGGAACTTTCCCCAACATATGCTTGATATTTTTCTAATGAAATTGATACCAAAAATGATATAATTCCGACGATATTTACGTGTGTAATGGACGCTGAAAGTTTCGTGCGCAAGGAAGGACAGCGTATGGGAAAGAAAAAGACGCGAAGAGTCGCAGTCGCCGGCACAGTTCAAAAGCCCGCCGCGTCCTCACAATGTAATCCCGATAAAAAACTTTTTTATTATTACTTATTTTTGTACGAGACTTTCACCAATATATTTGTGGCATTTTTCTGATTGAAATGATACTATACACGATATAATTCGGATCATATAAAGGTATATGGACATTTACAAGTCGGGTACATCGGTGAAGCAACTTATCCCTTCAACTTCACCCGCACAAGACACACTCTCTTGACTGAGTGAGACATTTAGCGACTGCTAAACTCAGAAAGCGGGTAGAAGCTCAGCTATAGTAGTTAAGTAACCAAGTTTATTTCACCATAACTAGAATTTATTTCCGTATAACCACGTCTGCTACCATCGGCGTCTCGCGGGAAACTCCGATAGATATTGTCAAATTGTGTGTGTATGGCTTAGGCGCGTCCAAAATATAAACAAACTGCGGACTGAAGGCCAGCGGTTGGTGAGCGAGTGCGAGGGCCTACGTGATGTTTTCATGTGGCAAAAAATGCCTCTGTAGGTCTCAGGACGATTCATCAATTAAAACTGGTTCATTTTTAATTCGTTCGCAACGGGTTCTTGAAATCCTTTTATTAAGAGGCAACCGGGTAGCTACAAAATTATTCAATCGATATTCCGATTTGTTTACGTTAATTTTTACACGTTAACCTTTTATTAATAATTTGAACGTTATTTTGGACAACATCCTACTTCACCCACAAATAATGGACAGAACGTTTCGAATACCGTATAATAATTAACGGAAATAAATCGGAAAATCGATTCAATAATTTTGTAGCTACCCGATTGCCTCTTAATAAAAGGATTCCGAGAACCCGTTGCGAGCGAATTACATAAAACGGAAATGTTAAATAAACATATCCATTGCAGTTTGACGCGAGACGCCGATGCGAGCAGACGTGTTCACATTTCGTGCTCGTATACGTTATACGGTACTAAATTCTAGTTATGTTGAAATAAACTTGGTTACTTAACTATTATACTATAGCTGAGCTTCTACCCGCTTTCTGAATTTAAGAGTGTTGAGAGGTTATGTGGAAAATTAAATTCAACTATAAGAAGACGTCGGATGGTGTCTACAAGACGGACGCACAATTAGAACTAACTACCCAAATGCGAGAGCTGAAGGGAGGACGGCATACTATAAAAATTAGGGGCCGTCAGGTATTTCCCAATATTTCTAGGATGTGGGGTTTTCCACAAAGTGCAGTAATGTTTTACTTTGACAAAGAGTCGCTAAATGTGTCACTACTCAGTCAAGAGAGTGTGTCTTGTGCGGGTGAAGTTGAAGGGATAAGTTGCTTCACCGATGTACCCGACTTGTAAATGTCCATATACCTTTATATGATCCGAATTATATCGTGTATAGTATCATTTCAATCAGAAAAATGCCACAAATATATTGGTGAAAGTCTCGTACAAAAATAAGTAACAATAAAAAAGTTTTTTTATCGGGATTACATTGTGAGGACGCGGCGGGCTTTTGAACTGTGCCGGCGACTGCGACTCTTCGCGTCTTTTTCTTTCCCATACGCTGTCCTTCCTTGCGCACGAAACTTCCAGCGTCCATTACACACGTAAATATCATCGGAATTATATCATTTTTGGTATCAATTTCATTAGAAAAATATCAAGAATATGTTGGGGAAAGTTCCACAAAAAAATTATAAAAAAATAAAGAAGTTTTGTTATTGGATTAGTAGTGGTCTCCTGGTCTCACACCGATATACCCGACCCGTATCATGTTACACTTGTCGGCGGCCGAAGGCTCTCGAGTTTTATGGCCCCTCACGGGGTATACCCCGCAGGAGTGGGGATAGTTCAGGGACAATTATGTGTAAGACATTTGGGACATTTATTGATAAAATACTGTATATAGCGACTGCCCTGGCGAGTCGAGAAGAGGCTGCAATGGCCGCGTGGCGCGAACGCGTCGCACACAAGCTGTCAACGAACATTTTCTTGACCTGCTCATATACTAACCGAACCACATACTTTTGTGAATGGTTTCTTTACCAAAAATGTCTGTAGAATTCAATGCTGTATAGTAAATTCGGCAATTGTGCATAATAGGTCCCCCCCACCGATTTCGATGATTTTTTAATATGTTGTTAGGGTGAAGATTCTGAACAACTTTTTCCTTACATGTAATCGTCGCTCAGCCTTAGTTTTCGAGATATTCACAATTTCGTCTGCGTGGTCGGGCCGGCCAACAGGCCGGCCCTCTGCGCCCCCTCCACGATCTAACCCAGACCTCACTCTGTTCGCATAATCTATGCATTATAGTTGTCATCCAGAATTTGAAATAGTACTGGAAAAATAATGCGAACAGAGTGAGGTCTGGGTTAGGCCGAGGAGGGGGCGGAGAGGGCCGGCCTGACGGCCGGCCCGACCACGCAGACAGCAAGTTTCAATGTAGTAGTAGCTGCAGTTTTTCGCAAATATCTCAAAAACTAAGGCTGAGCGACGATTACATGTAAGAAAAAAGTTGTTGAGAATATTCAGTTTTACAACATATTAAAAAATCATCGAAATTGGTGGGGGGGGGGGCCTATTATGCACAATTACCGTAAATTCCTACTAGGAATCTACTAAATCTACTAAATCCCCGCATCAGCTCTTTTTCAAACTTTAACAAGCATTTACAACTATTAGAAAGTTCAAAAAAATATAAATGGCTATATGGATATGGAGAGGAGGGTCCCCTCTTTCTTTTGACTGAAACATGAACTTCGTCGCATTTTTAGTTTTTGCGTAACATCTTGTTTTTTTTATCGAAATCATGCATTTTTACAAAAATCAATGTTTTTCGAAAACGTTGCCTGATAGAGCAATTCTGCTTTCGGATTCGGTTTTAGGACGAACAATGTCTGCAGGAATCACCCAACAGTAATTAGAGCAAAATTTGGTGTTGTATGTACAGTGTTATCATCAATTAAACGTGCAAATATGATCCATATTATGTAGTGTTTGGTATCATTTTAATTAAAAAAATGTCACGACTGTGATGGTAAAAGTTTCATGAAAAAACAAAAAAGTTTTGTCATTGCATTAGTATTGGCTCACCGATATGACTCGTATCATATTACATTTCTCAGCCTAGTCGAACCCTCGATGGGTATACCGCACTGTAGTGGGGATATTTTGTTCACACTTATCGTGTAGGAGATTGTCACACTTATCGGGACACTACTGTATTTACTGTATCTACCGAAACGGTTCCCCCTCTCCATTCTGAGAAACGTATCATACTTTTGGGGTCCGGGCGGTCTCGCCCGAAAATTTCAGATCCGACCCGAACCCGAAATCTCGGAAACCCGCGCGAGCCTGCTTGTTATACAAGTAATAATGATCGTAACTGTATCGCGTTTGGTGTCATTTTAATCGGAAAATGAGACGAACACTGTGGTAAAAGTTTTATTGACGAAAAATGAGGAATTTTGATTGTTGAATTCAAAGGGCTCGGCTGTCACGAGTCCGTTGTTTGTTTGCCGAACTTCCGAACTTCAGACCCTCTTTCTCATTCAATCGCTATCCTTCTGTACGTTTGGCGCACTACAAAAAATGTGGCACCTCTACTACAACTGTTACTCGGCAGACCCGACGATACGACAGTTACGGAGATATTGCTGATATTATATTCATAAATATATGCTTTATATATATTGCTCAATAATAAGTATTGCTCATTCAAACATTTTTCGTTCATTTTTTAGTTTCAATACGATACACAGTGACTCACAGTAATATTCGGAAACTTTTAAAAAGACGATAACATTGTTATCATAGTTACAATTATAATGTAACAAAATAATTAATTTCCCTTTTTTGAATATACAGGGTGTCCCACGTAACACTTTTCACGATTTTTCAAGTACTTACGATAATCTGACAAAATAATATTTTTAATAAAAGTTGATCATTTTTCGATTGGCTATACATTGCAATAATTTCTTCTTTTTTATTATTGTCAAGGCCACCTTCATTTTTTAAAAATGGCACTTTGTATTTTTGACTTAACTTGAAGGCAAAGAAATTAAAATTTCAATAATCAAGGACAATCTGCTTGAATGGGTGATAATAACTTGTGTTTATTATTAAGACTTGAAATCACATTCAATTCAGGAACCTTTTCTTTGCCTTTAAGGTCATCCGAAGGTCATGGTATACTAGGTCGTTGAATTCGTCTTGATACGAGCTATAATACTGTTAAGTCAAAAACTTTTGTTGAAAATTTTTTGTTTCAGATTATCACAAGTACTTGAAAAATATTGAAAAGTCTTACGTGGGATACTCTGTATATTTATTATAAGTTTTTTTAACACAAGAACGCGTACTCCTCCACTCATTCTATCAACGACCTCTCAATTACGATACAGTGGCTTCCTTTCGGTACGTTCGAGAAATGTCGTCCATTTTTTGATTGTCCCTTTTTTTATAATAGCTCAACGTACCTCACTACCCCATAAAGCCCCGCCTATTCCTATGTATAACAGGTCCAGGTTCCATAAACGAAATAAAATGTCTGTAGAGGGACAATCCAGTCAGCCTTTCGAATACTGATCGAATCACTTCGGTTTCTCACTGAATTTCCATTGAGCGATCAGTCTCGGTTGAGAGTTCGCGAGAACATGGTCGGTAATGCAGAGATCCGCGATACGAATCGATACGAAAACCATCCTCTATCACGTAAGCCGTAAGCACCGACGAGATACTATTAAAGACTGCCAGCCCCTGTGCTATTGAGCGGTGCAAAAAGTGGGCACAGGTGGGCGCAGGGATAAGTGGAACTTACAGTGATCTGAAATACCACATCGCTGAAAGTTCCACAACCGACGATATACACGTCGGTGGTTCCGCGCTCTCTACCAAAATAGAACATTTGCTCGTGAACCACGTAAAACTGCGTCAGTGTACCGCAGGTAATAAATAAATGTAGATGCTGACATTACCCATTCTGACATTGCTTGGAAAATAATTACATACTTCTTCCTTATTGTTCGCTATTGTAATCATTGTTTTATAATCGATAGTTTATAGATGTAGGAAAAATGAAAGTAATTACTACCAGTTACTACGTAATATTCTAAAAAACTATCAAAATTTAAAATTAATTTGAAAATTATTGCGATATTTATAAAATAATGATTTTTATGCAAAAAATATTCTGTTATAATTATAGAATAAAAAAAAAGAATAAACACAATCTACATGGAATGACAAAATTCAATCGTTCTTATTGAGATCGTTAATAAGAAGATAAAAGTATTAATTAATTAAACTAACTTTCGACGTCTCCTATAAATATAATGCTATTTGGAGGCAGCGTATACTGCATACTGTATACTGTATACTGTATACTGTATACTGTATACTGTATACTGTATATGTACAAAGTACATTTCGGACTTTCATCAACAGATTTGGTAGACTTTTCTGGTTAAAAGGAGACCAAACTCGATAGAGTCTTAATCATATGTATTTACTATTCACTTATATTTATATCATAGCGAGTTACGATCACTCATTAACTAAGTAAATATGATCGAAATAGTGCCGTGTTTAGACTCATTTTAATCAGAAAAATCTCACAAATATGTTTCTAAAAGTAGTATAAAAAAAGAATGAAAAATAAAAAACTTTCCTTTTTGCATTGACATTGTAATCGATACCCAGCATTTTAAATTGTGCCGGCTGCCTCGGTCTTCATCCCTCTTTTGTCGCCTATGCGCTGCCGTTTTGTATGTATGTACCTACACGTTCACGTTCATTGATGCTCCATAGTCCCGAGGTTTTATCACTCTCACAATCAGACTCAGAGGAAATACTGTCTGTATCAAAAAGGGCAAAATGTTTATCTAAATAAAAATTTCGAACAACGAATGAAAGATACAAAAATTTTTATTCGTTATTCAAATGTTCCAATAAAAATTTATTCGACGAGTATCGAATAAATAATTTTGTTCGACGACAATGTATCCGACGAATAAAGATAATTTTTTTTTATTCGAAGCGTATTTATTCAAACTTCAAATAATTTATTCATCTTTTATTCGAAGGCTTCGAATAAATCTTCGAATAACTTTTGCCAACTCTTGGTGCCAAATTCTTGATTCCCCAGGTACTTACAATGTATGTATGCTGTTGGTCCGTCGCTGTCGCTGGTTTTTCAAGTTCAGCGCTCGTCGGGCCTCGTCGCTGTTTATTTGAACTGCGAAAAAATTATTCGAAGATTTATTCGAAACCTTCGAATAAAAGATGAAAGATAAAAGATGAAAAAATTATTCAAAGTTCGAATAAATCCGCTTCGAATAAAAAAAATTATCTTTATTCGTCGGATAAAATTATTTATTCGAAGCTCGTCGAATAGAGATACTTTTTTTATTCGAACCTTCGAATAACGAATAAAGATAAACTATCTTTCATTCGAACCGTTATTTAAATAATTTTTTATCTAAATAATGCCCAACTCCGCACGTTACCGAGCATCGAGCTCCGAACGTCGAGCTCCGAATATCGAAGACCGAGCGACTGACAAACGGCATACAATGTAAGCTGGTGGGGAATCACGCACGAATGAAAGTTCAAACTTTCAGATTTTTCAATATACCTTCGTAAAATTATTACGAGAGAATTGAGGTGGTTTTCTGATGAAAATGAGTCCAAACTCGAGGGTAATCGAACAATTTTTATTGAAACATAATGTTATGATAAAAATTATATGTAGTCTTATTGAAGAAAGTTCAAATGATGTCGCGTTTGGACTCATTTTCATCGAGACGATCTCTACAATTTATTCGTATACAAAATATAAAAGTTTGAATTGTCTATAAGGCTGGATTCTCCATCTCTTTAATTTGTACGCTGCGTTGTTGGTCCGTCGCTGTCGCTAGTTTTTCAAGTTCGGCGCTCGTCAGGCCTCGTAGCCGTTTATTCGAGTTGGCAAAAGTTATGGGAAGATTTATTCGAAGTATTCAAATATAAGATACAGATAAAAGATGAAAAAATTATTCGAAGTTCGAATAAATCCGCTTCGAATAAAATTATTTATTCGATACTCGTTGAAGAAAGATACCTTTTCAATTCGAACGTTCGAATAACGAGTAAGGATAAAGTATGTTTTATTCGAATCGTTATTTAAATAATTTTTTATCTAAATAATGCCCAATTGTGGTCTATTTCAATAAAAATTTGCCCATTTCTGCTCGTACAATTATATTATATTGATTCATCCACGTGATTCTCTCTCGAACTCTTTATTATTCGGAATAATATATGTATTTCAACATATTTCTGTTCCCACAGATCGATTTTTGAAACAAATATGTATAAAAACAAGTGAAGGAAATAATGCTCGTGTATGAAATATTTTTATATTAAAAATTGTGGTATCTCATATGAAATTTGAAGTATTACGTACAATATTTCTTGGAATTTTTTGTCCTTGATATTAGTTTTGATTTTAATATATTAAAAATCAATGCCAAAATATTATCTGAAATATTTGAATACGTTCGTCGGAGAATGTAACATTTCATGATGATGGTTCCGTGATGTTTCACCTTTTCACCGACGAGAATCTCCTCAGTGGTCTTCTACACCGACGAGATGCCGTCGGTGGTAGTGATGGGCATCATCCACTGAAAACTATCGACTAAATCGATAGTAGCCAACTACTATTTTCAGTCGACTGATTTTTTAAACTATCGACTAAATTCAGTAACTGAATCAGTCGCTTTAACGGCGGGAGTTTTGAATACATTTTATAAGATTTACTATCAAATACATTAACTCATTAGCGATATCGAATAATTCGTTCAATAAGTATGCGTGTATGTAGTATAAATAACAATTATTATATAATTATTTCTTTATTAGTTTTACTTTAATGACGTTCATTACCTTACTGAAATTAGTCATTAACATATACCGCAGTTTCGGAACATTTATATAATAATAGTCGTTAATGCGTAAAAAATGGAAATAATGAGATATAATTGTTAGAATTATTTGGTTTAGTATGTCTAATAAGATATTTTCTCAATTAAATATGTTTTTCAATAAATGAGAAAAATTATTTTTGTACAGCTACATAGAATTAGTATACCGTGGATGAGATGAGACCTACATATACTGACCTGTACGTAGGCATAGACTATAGCCCGCAATGTAGACGACGTAACTACTAAAACGAAATTTCAGTCGACTAAAAACTATCGACTAAATAGTGGATAGTATGTAGTAACTAAATAGTAATTAGTCGATAATGCCCATCACTAGTCGGTGGGTTTCTGTTTCTTACTCCGGCGACAATATATCCTAGAGGGCGTAAACAAACGGCAAAATTTGTTTGACGACACGATGTCCCGTAAAGGTATATTTATACCGAAGAAAACACGGTGGGACCCCGGATCCGGGAAAAGTTTGGTTACCCTGGTTTTGTATCTAGCACTTATATCAGTCCGTGCCGTCCCCGTATAAGTGCTAGATACAAAACCAGGGTAACCAAACTTTTCCCGGATCCGGGGTCCCACAGTGTTTTTTTCGGTATAAATATACCTTAAGGGGCTAGATCCCGCACTAGAATTCCCCTAGAATACCCTAGAAATCTGGCCGAAATATGGGTTACGCGGTACCACTTTTCGCCCTTATACGAGCATATTTCTTGCTGAACAAGGGCTCATTCGATAGAGGAAGGTTAAATGAACGGGGCTCAGCCCACGATAGCATCCAGAAAATTCATCCAATGGCATAAAAATGGGTTGGATTACATGGCTGAACATCATCAATTTTGGCTTACTTCTAACACTTATATTACAAAATATATGCATAATTTCATATAACAGAGGGGCAGAGACCCGTTCATTTAACTTTCCTCTATCGAATGAGCCCTTGTCCAGCAAGAAATATGCTCGTATAAGGGCGAAAAGTGGTACCGCGTAACCCATGTTTCGGCCAGATTTCTAGGGTATTCTAGGGGAATTCTAGTGCGGGATCTAGCCTCTTAAGTTGCTCGCGACGGCCGATTCTCGAAGGCCACGCCTCCTCGACCCTGCCGCGCGTCTCGCTCCCCGTGGCGGCCCTAGTCAGTGTCGCCAGGTCGAGAAAATCGAGGGGAATACAGGTACCCCCTCTCTGATGGCACTGTCCAACAAATGAGAACTTTTTTCGTGTGCTCTAATTACTGTTGGGTGATTCTTGTAGACATTGTTGACCTAAAACGGAATCCGAAAGCAGAATTGCTCTATCACGCAACGTTTTCGAGAAACATTCATTTTTGTAAAAATGCATGATTTCGATAAACAACGAGATGTTACACAAAAACTAAACATGCAAGGATGTTCAGGTTTGAGTCAAAAGAAAGAGGGGACTCTCCTCTACATATCCATTTATATTTTTTTGAACTTTCTAATAGTTGTAAATGCTTTGTTAAAGTTTGAAAAAGAGCTAACACGGGGACTTTATACGCTCTCTTTTGGAATTTATGAGAAAAATCCTTTATCTTACAGGAATTTACTATACAGCATTGAATTCTGCAGACATTTCTGGTAAAGAAACCATTCACAAAAAGTATTTGGTTCGGTTAGTATGTGTGCGACGCGTTCGCGCCACGCGGCCATTGTAGCATCTTCTCGACTCGCCAGGGCCGTCGCTATTCGTAGTCGACATACAATGTAAGGAAAGACTGCAATACGGCGATTGGGAAATTTTATTTTCAGTAATTGTCGTATTATCTTTATAATTGTAGTACCAATGGACATTCGACATTCTTCCGATTAAAATAAGTCGGAACACGATGTAAATAGGACCATTTTTATCGACTTATGTACATAATTAAGACAGCCAGACTATTTGTTTTAAAATCAGAAGAAACAGGAATATGATTCCTGCATTAATTTTTCATAAAGATATTTCAACAATAGAAAAACATTACCAAGGAAAAGACTTAAGCGCGACACTTGCTGATTACTGTTGATCACTAAGTAGTGAAAATCGGGATACCACATACCACGTAAAAGCGTGAAGCAAGGCGGAAATATTTTTTAATTTGTTTACATAATAAATGAGTAAGATTTTCTTTTGTAATTAGTTTTCTTCGTTAATCATATTAATTAAGTATTTTTATAATTTTTTGCAATGATCGGTACCAAAAAACACAAAACAATTTATGTAATTGAAGCATAGTAAGCAAAGACATAATTGCGTGGTACAAATGTCGACTACGCATAGCGACGGCCCTGGCGAGTCGAGAAGAGGCTACAATGGCCATGTGGCGCGAACGCGTCGCACACAAGCTGTCAACGAACATTTTCTTGACCTGCTCATATACTAACCGAACCAAATACTTTTTGTGAATGGTTTCTTTACCAGAAATGTCTGTAGAATTCAATGCTGTATAGTAAATTCCTGCTAGATAAAGGATTTTTCTCATAAATGCAAAAATAGAGCGTATAAAGTCCCCGCGTCAGATCTTTTTCAAACTTTAACAAGCATTTACAACTATTAGAAAATTCAAAAAAATATAAATGGCTATATGGATATGTAGAGGAGAGTTCCCTCTTTCTTTTGACTCAAACCTGAACATCCTCGCATGTTTAGTTTTTGCGTAACATCTCGTTTTTTATCGAAATTATGCATTTTTACAAAAATCAATGTTTTTCGAAAACGTTGTGTGATAGAGCAATTCTGCTTTCGGATTCGGTTTTAGGACGACAATGTCTACAAGAATCACCCAACAGTAATTAGAGCACAAATTTGGTGTTGGACAGTGTGGCCAGAGTCGTAATATGTGACACGTTGCGCGTGCGCGACGGGGATTGAATGGGACGTGGTCACTGATATGTATACTGTTCGTACGCCACAAGAAGTCTCCTGGCAGGAATTCGACAACAAACCGTCCGATTGGGTCATTCTACACGAACTTTCGGTTCTAGCCGAATTATTGGCTAAAGTGTGTGACGTCAAAGCATAACCATTGGCTGCGAGCGAGGACCCCCTTTGCCCCTCAGCCGTCTCGAGGGACTTCTTGTGGTATACGGACAGTACTATGGATTGGAGACAGTGGACGTGGTGCTGGAATGGGATAGTGGAAGGGGAAAAGTAGGGGAGTAATTGAGTCCGAATTCGGACCAGTGTCGCCAGGTCGAGAAAATCGAGGGGAATACAGGTACCCCCTCTCTGATGGCCAGAGTCGTAATACGTGACACGTTGCGCGTGCGCGACGGGGATTGAGTGGGACGTGGTGCTGGAATGGGATAGTGGAAGGGGAAAAGTAGGGGAGTAAATGAGTCCGGATTCGGACTCAATTGGCGACACTGATTCGGACTCATCTGGCGACACTGGTCCTAGTATTTACTCGGACCCGCTCAGGCGTGTACCATAGAGTGTTACAATGTAAGTGTCGACGATGCGAACAGCTACGAACAAACTTCCCGTAGATCTTACCAATTTGCCAAGCACGTCTAAACGCGCGCGAAAACCAAGTTATCCCACATGTTAATACAATTTGGACAATACAATTAAAAACTATTTTTAAAATTTATCTGCGGAATTTATTTTCCAAAATTAATTTTCTGCAGCTGTTGTCAGAAATTATCGTGCGACATAGTGGAATAGGTCTACAGGGGATACCACTAACAAAAAAAAAAGATCGCATTAGCAATAGCACCTCGATGATAATGCGGAAACCTATTGACACGCGTGTCGACCTGAAGCGCCACGAATAGCGCCTATGCTATGGTACGCACCTGAGCGGCTCCGACTAGGACCGCCACGGGGTGTGAGACGCGTGGCAGGGTCGAGGAGGCGTAGCCTTCGAGAATCGGCCGTCGCGAGCAACTTAAACGGCAGCCCTGCTGTAAGCAGTCGAGTAGCATGCATGCAATAGTATAACACCGATAAAGGAACAGACGGGTCGGTCGACGTGTCTTCTATTTATACACAAGACTCGACGCCGTTCGGTTCCCACTGCTCTGACAATATCTCTCTCTTTCTCTCCCTCTCCCTCTCCCTCTCCCTCCCTCTCTCCCACCCTCTCTCTCTCTTCCCCTCTCTCCCACTCTCCTCCTCTCTCCCTCCCTCCACCCTTTATCGTTGCTCTTGCAACGACACTACTTGCCTCTGGCGGATGCTACTTGAAACGCAGCTTCCGAGAGGCTTTGAGCTTCTTCCTCGTTGCGTGCATTCGTCACCGTAAATGCACGGATAGATAGATTTACACGTCGGCTTGTACCGTGCCAAGTTCGTGAAATCAATTGATGCCGCGGATGATCTAGTGCTTCGTTCGAATCTATCTTCACCGTACCGTTATTCTGTACATATGTATCACGTTGTTATTAAATTCCCGACGACCGAGGAAGGCAATGCTACAAACGAATCCGAGAGTGTATTCCGCACATTTCTTCGAGTCGACGAGAAAACCGATGAACCGAGGAGTAAGCCGTGCGAACGCAACGTTCCAAGTGATACGTAAAGAATTCGTTCTTTCATTTGTTTCATTATATTATTGCATACTTACAAACTCCGTGCCTCTTCTTTGTCCAAATCATTTTTTGTTCCGCGCTTGCAAGAACTCTTCGGCTACTTAAAAACCAATCCGATTTATCGTAAGACCGTGTTTTATGCCGCTGTTCGAACGACAATAATCGAACGATGATTTCACACTACGATTTCACCCCTAAAACGGAAATTTTACACATTCCAGAATACGGGGTAGTAGTTTGTTAGTAATTATTAGACCGCGAATGCATTTATTTAAAATATGAGTAGATACAATTTCGGTTGAAGAAAATCAACTTATTTCTTACAACCAGTGACCATAACTGTTATAAACAAAAAGAAAAAAAGTTATCGGATAAAAAGTATTTCATCGATTGTTGGTAAATGTTATCGTTGACAGAAATTCATTTCGATCACTCACAACAATTATCAGTGGGAGAAGTTTATTTCGATCACTCATAATAGTTATCAATGAGAGAAGCTCATTTCGACTGCTCGTAACAGTTATCTATGAGAGAAGGTCGTTTCGAATGCTCATAATGAACCCTCGTCATAATTTATTCCGATCGCTTATAAGAGTCATTGATGAAGGAAATTTTTCATAGTTATTCTTAAATAGTACAACTTTAAAAGAATAGACAATTGTTACAATGAAAATTTAATATGACAAAGATGAGTTTTTCCAAATTTTCTCCTGACAATAATAAAATTTCTCCTGTAAACAATTGTACGTCCATATACAAGTGGAACAGAGTCGTCCGTGGACAAAGACAGTTAACAAACAGACTTTGTGTACGAGATAATAGTGGAGCGGGCAGATGAGCTTAACGTAGAGGAGAGCTGTGCGGTGAACAGAGCGAGGCAACAACAAACAAGCTACTTTTTCTTTAGTATGTATCGAAATGTCGTTACAAAGACTTCGAAAGCTGATGTTGGCCGAAAATATTTTTACTAAATTTATTAGCTTCAAATTGTGTAAGAAGCAGAATTAGCAAAAGTCCATTGTAATTACATTGGTTTGATTTTGCCGTGATGTTCATCTCGTTGGTATGTACCCTCGATCTTCGCCTCTTCACTATATCCGTACTAGATCTGTTACTTATGAGATACACGGGTAAACAAAAATTACCCGAGTACCCGGATATCTCATGAATAGACTGCGGATTTTTATACAAAATAAAAAAACGTGGTAAAATTGTTTGCATCAATTGCAAGAAGCAGAAGACATATGGTGCAGTAGCTCAGGTAATAATAGATCTTGTAACCAGTTGTGAAACCTCATGAGATACCCATGTGCTCGGCTATCTCATGGACACTCGGGTACCCGGGTAAAGGTTCTAGCTCTAATCCGTACCTTTTATGATCTATTGGTTCGTCTTGTTGTACGAAACCTTCTCAATGATTTTCACAGGCTTGCTCCATCCGAAAGAGAGCAGACAACTCGATAATTAAATAAGCAACCGAAATTAATTTTCTCATCAATAATTATTATGAGCAAGTGAAAAAAATTCTATCGTCGATAACTATTATGATAACTGTTATGAGTGATCAAAATGGACTCCTCCAACTGATAATTGTTATGAGTGATCGAAATGAATTTCTCTCGTCGATAACCGCTTTGATAAATCGAAATAGTTTTTCTTCACCGATAACAATTATCGACCAAAATTTTTGGCCACTAATAACAGTTATTTGTAACCAAAAAGTTGAAAAATCTTTTCGATTTTTTTTCTTCTTTATATTTTGTATTGATTATCTTAAATTTCTATAATAATTAACTTTTTATTAACGAATTTTTTTCGTACAAAATTTTGGAATAATTGTTATTTTTGGTGCCTGATTGAAAGTGTGTCCAGCGATTTTAAGACCGACTGTAAATTATACGAGACACGATGTACACTCGAGCGAATATTTCCACGGTTTCAGAAAAGATAGTAAAAACCGGCGTACTTTCTTCGCGATGAAAAAGTAATCCGACATCGCTGGGTGACCTACAGTCTTAGCGAGGGAGATTCATGAAAGCAAGCAAGCAAGCAAGCAAGCAAGCAAGCTGCTGGTGCATGTCCCCGTATTGATCCTTTCGATAGTAAGTGGGTACTACGCGCATTGTATGGAAGGTTTATACATACCTACCTACCAACCTTGGGAACTAAACGCATATGGGCAGACCCGCGTTTGACGTTCCTGAAGCCTTTTCGAATCACGAAAAGTTGCAACGTCTTCCCATCTCGTTCGCCAGTGTTTTACCAGTCCTACTGATGGCCAACTTGGCTACCTTGTACTCTACTCTGCAAAACTGGTATCGTAGCACATACTTGTTTTTTTTTTTTTTACGAATACCGTCTCTCTTCTCCGTCTAACTCGCATGTGCCGAATTATCGAATTTGAAAGCACGAATTAACCATTTCCACGATGATCCGCAACAACGTTGAAAGAACCACCAGGATTAGAAGTAACCTCACTTGCTTTGCATAAGCGAAACCAAGCCTGCATAAATCAAAACTGCATACTTTTTTCTTATTTCATGCCGGCAGTTCGTATCCTACTACCTCAGTTACGCTTTGCCGTGGGTATAATTTATTTGCTGGTACAATATCGATTGAATGTCACCTATGATTTGCCCCACCATTAGAATATTACCTTTCAGTAGAAATAATAATAATCTACGTGTTGATTGTTCGTACTCGTAACAATGTGACGGACGCACGGCAATGGCATCTATTTTTTATACGTTCGTTGAAAATGCATACGAAAACATTCATTCATCCAGAAATGTTATTATTAGACTGCCGGATCGTTCTGCAAAATAAATAATGTTTGATCGCAAGACACGTCAGCCAGATAAACAAATGTTTATACTTTGAATTATCTTATTAAATTGAAACTGATACAGCGATGTCCTTAAATCTTCATAATAATGATCATATTTTAAACTTTACCTATTTTGGTAAATATTTATATTATGGGAGCCACCTCCGATTTCGATCATTTTTTAATACGTTATCAATGTCATCGCCTTGAGTAACGTTTCGAAGGTTTTAATTGGGGTTCGCTGTTTATAAAAAAGTTATGAAGTTATAAACCCCGTGTACTAAAATGTACTAAAAATACCGATGTATACATTGAAATAATTACCATTTAGAAAGAGAAGGACCATACAATAGTAATACAGGGTGTCCCAAAATATGTTACAGTTCCTTGAAAGGGTTGATTCCCGAGATCATTTAAAGCAATTTTTACCTTCGCGAAAATGTTCTTCAGGGCTTCGTTAACGAGTTATTAACGTTAAACACGGACCAATCGGAGCATAGGACCCGCTGAGCGTGGCGTTGACACTGGCCGAGCCGTACTCCGTGCGCATTAGCCGCGCTGTGATTGGTCCATGTTTTTCATTAATAACTCGGTAATAAAGCCGAGGGAGACGATTTTCGCAAAGGAAAAAGTTACTTCGGATGATCTCAGAAATCACCACCTGTTTCAAGCAAGTATACAGGGTGTCCCAAAATATATAACGACAATTATGTTGCGCGACTCAAACGAATGCTTCAGTACGTTGCTACGGTTTGACAAATTTAAACTATGTACAAACTTTAGTCGACCATAAACAAGAGAAGAAGTCGGGACTTCTTACCCGCGGGACATTTAGCCCCACTTTACAATGTTCCATGCGAAGAAGCGAATCGAATCGAAAGCTACAATCTAGTAGGAGAAAATGATCGAAGGCGGAATTGTTAGATGGGTTGCGTTGAAGCGGGTGGCAATAGCAAGCGAGCACCCGGCAGATGCAAACTCCGCGCGTTTATAATGGAACACGGTAACAGGAAATGTCTAGAATCCAGCCCGCAATCTGCATTACCGTCCGCTTTTACCGCCACATTGAACTCCTCTCGCCGACTGCTGATATTGTATATCGACGCCTCAGCAACCAGGGAAAATGCTTCTTGTCGTCCGGTTCCCCCCACCATTGACCCGGCTGTACTGACGCGTCCCTTCTTATCGCGTCCTCTCGCTTCCTTTCCTTGCCACGATATACACACACTCGCGCGCATACTCCTCGACTTATCTGCTTTTATCTTGTATATCTTTCCATTCACTTCTCTTATGAACGTAATCGTTCACTCCGCTATCCACTTATTTACGTACTCGCCTAGACAGATGTCCGTTTATCTGCGCTATTGCTCATCCGTTTAGGGGACTGTTCCGTACAACGATTTGTTCATTTAGTTAGACATTTCGATGTATGTATCCACACGCATTCTGATATGTACTTACTCTCGGCGGTGCTCTCTGTACGTCGTGTTGCTCTCGTTTCGACCGACCGCTTCAACAAGAAAACCAGACGAAACGGATCTTGGTTAAACAGATACCTGCTAAGCTAGACCGCACACCTGCAGCGATCTTGCTATGAAACCTAGTGAACATGAACAGGTCTTATCGCACACGACGAGCGTCTTCTTACCGACCGCCACACGGAGCCCACTGGTTCCTAGGGGTGGCCGGGTTCACGAAAATGCGGGCTCGGGTCGGGTCGGGACCCGAAAATTTATAATATTCGGATACCCAAATGTTATAGACTTTCGGGTTCCCGACTCGACCCGATCACTACCCAACCCGATTTCGACTTCGGGTACCCGAGTATTACGAATTTTTGGGTCCCGACCCGACCCGACCCGAGTCATCAAAACCCGGCCCAAGGCTCGGGTGACCACCTCTACTGGTTTCTAGGTGAACCTCAGTTGTCTCCACGATCTTATCCGATTTTAATTATTTCTGACTTCTGCTACTTAAATAGTTACGTGGAAAAAATAAACATTCGAGCATACAGGGTGTCCCACGTAACTGTCGCCACGATTTTTCGGGCACTTCCGGTAGCCAGATAAATAATGTTTGGACCAAAATTAATTAGTTTTTAGTCGGCTACAAAATGCAATAATCAAAAAAGAATTTGCAAAAAGATATACAGACTATTTCATGTAACTTGACCATCTTAAATATCTCGCTTATTTTTCATCATAGGAAAAGGTCACAGGAAGAAAGTATCGAAGGGGCAAGCAGTGATAGGCAAAGAAATATTCTCAAGGTAACTTTTTTCGAGATTTCAAAGTCATCGAAGTTTTTTTTAAGCGGAACTACATATTTTCATTATAACAGTCTGATAGGCAAAAACAATGTGCGATATGTTGACCTTCATGTGACCTTCGACGAGAAAATCATGTTTGTATGGGGGGAAGGTAATGGTAAGATTTGTATGTTTCAATGCAAAATATCGATTTTCTAGGAAAGACTAATTAAGATATTTGTTTCTGAACTTTCATTATTATCTGAGGATTTTGTGCAGTTATGACAAAAAAGAATAGATGAAAACATTAAAAAAATAAATAAAAAATACTGTTGTATTATTTTTAACTCGTTAAAATTATTTGAAAAAGAAATAAATGTCTACGTAGCCCTTGTGTCTTGAAATTAATGTAGACAATTTTCATTTTGCATACAAATTTTTACTCGTCAGAAATGTGTTCAATTAAGTAATTGAACAAATGAAATAAATCCTCGCTGGCTTTGCAAGCGTGGCTCATTGAAGATATCTTATCGGCATGGAAACTGATAACATACCTAAGAAAATAGACGACAGAAAAATAAAAAAGAGTCTAAAAGATTTATCACGCTTTTTTGAAAACCTAGTCCAAGCTAGGCAGAAGTATTTTTTGTGTCCGCGACAGGAAGGCTTCCTTCAGCGACCATCTAGTGCCGCAGAGAGGAACTAGAGGATTCGATCGTTACTGATCTACCTATGTTAAGAGTTTTGTTCAAGTTAGTACTCCCGAGCCCCACCCTGAATATTGTTTTTGGACCAGCACATCATACAATCGCGCGTAAACATTAAACGAATTCAATTATAATCGATTCGGAAAAGAATGGTCCACTAAATTACTTACGCATGCTATTCAAATACATGGTACAATATTTCGAATTTACCTGTAGAAATTATTCTAAATAATATTATCACCAAAGTATGTAATTCACGTAAAGGTTGTGGCGAACACGTTCCTCAAAAGAAGAAATTTAAATTCAAGAATAGACAAAAATTCCTGCTTCATTATTGGTACTTGATAACGCAAAGCAGGTGATTCAGGCTCAATTCTACCTACGTACGCATTACAGTTTCTACCTCTTAAAATATACAGGGTCGACCAGAAATCGTAGCCGGGCAGAGGGTGATTCTACATAGAAAAGTAAGAAAATTTGGTACAACATTTTTGCATCCGAAGCTTCGTTTTCGAGAAAATCGAATTTGAAAATGCAGCGAATACGCGTGCTATTAGATAGGAATCGTCTGGCGAGTCTGACCATGACCAACCAATTCTACTTCCTGCATATACTAAAGCACGCAGACCTGACGGATATTTAAACTCGATTTTCTCGAAAACGATTCGTCAAACGAAAAATTGTTGTTCCTTTTTCTCGATTTATTTTCACATGTAGAACCGCGTATTATATCCTTCTCTTAATTGTTTATTGTAATGGCTCTTATTTTTGACATTTAAATTTTTTTCTGACACCCTCAAGATTGTTCCGATTAATAAAACAATAATTTGTGCAAAGTTTGACTTCGATGGGATAACGGGAAAACGTGCAAAAAATGATTAATTAAATGTCCATAAAAGATTTTGATGTTTGGCAAGATGTTATTTTTCACAAAAATCTCTTTCATGCGACGTAAAAGTTATTGTGTGGCGTAAGCCAAATAAAGAGTTTGGGAAAAAAATTTTAATTTTTTAACAACAATTAAACACGTGGGTCGGTAATGGTGTGGGAGTGTCTACCGGCTGCCGGTGTGGGGAATTTAGAATGTATTGAGGGCAAGACGGATAAATATGACTACCTAAATATTAAAAATAAAAATTTGAAAAGCAATGCCCAAAAATTGGGAATTTTAAATTGCTTTAAATTTTATAGTAACAACGATCCCAAGCACGCTTCGCATATTGCCAAAATGCGGCTGCTTTATAACTGTCCAAAAATCATTAATACTATACATGTACAATATATGTATGCGTGTACATTTTTTCCGAATCATCCGAAGTAATTCTGGAAAATTGAAACAGGAATTGGTGCAATTTGGATCTACGTACTACAGATCAATCTGATTACGTCATTATGGAAATTTTTTGTCAAGTGTATCGAAGTAACAACACGCGATATCAGCTACGTGTAGATAATTATATAAGACCCATGAAAAAAGGAAAAAGAAGCTTAAAATTTAAATACGCTATGACCAAATATGCTAAATGCATTGATATATCATAGTTGAAAAACATAATAAAAAATCTAACAAATTAATTTCGCCTTGAGGATGCTGCCCGTGTGGTAGCCATTTCGTTATGACCAATTGGAAGCACATTGTGTGATAGTGACGTCAATATGGCCACAAGACACAATATAAAGAATCTAAAGTGGCGCCGCCGAACGCGATGACTCACAAGCTGCTAATGTTAAATCGTTTGCGAGTTCTTCACCTGTAAACGATATTTACTTCGCTCGCGGCATGGCACTCCCGTGAATCGAAAATGGGACGACGTCACCGCACCAATCAAATCGCCGCTCTAAAAACTCACAGGGTTTCGAACTTACACTCGGTTTCCTTCCGAACGTCTCCCGTGTGCAGTCTCAAATGCAGAGAGGAGAGAACAAGAGTCACGATGCACGCAAACTAACTAAGATGGAAACCGCGCGCGGTTAGCTGTAAATTGTCCTTACGGATCATCGGTCCGACGTTGACGAAACATGTATTTCCGTTACACGTAAAATTCTCGTTTTCCTGTCCCGAGGACACTCGTATGACGTAAATCCAATACGCGACATATTCGAATAATAAATTAATCAACGAAAGAGAGTTCACCTAATTATAATTTTATTCGAAAAATATTCATTCAAAAGTATATATTTGCAAATTGTTGCAAAAAATTAGTATAATACCATTCCTACCATTTTCAATACATCTAGTATTCCATTAAAGAATAATTCTTTACGGTAAAGGTTTTCGCGTAACAAATTGTATAATTAACGATTCAATAAGTAGGTAACCTTTATTTCACAAAATGCAGAGTTTCTTGCGTATCCTTCTACCGGCAGAGTTATCAACCATCGTGTGCCGTTGACCCGCAAACTACTTCGTGTGATTATGTTGTAACTTTCACAATAAGTATTTGCAGCGTGCGCACTCATTATGAACACGACAACGTTTCGAACTCCTCGTGTAACAACAATTTCGAAGCGTTTCACCATATATCTTCTAGAAAATGTTCAAAAAATTCGAAAAACGAAAGTAAATTCACAAAAATATTTCGTCTTAATGTGAGATTTCTATATAGTTTCATTTGCACGGTAAAAATTCATTACTCCACTGTATCGTAACAAATGTTTGGTTTAAATTTGTTGATTTCTAATTTCTACGAGATTCAGTTTAGTCACCGTCGAGTATGCCTGTACGAGTATTTTTATAAATAACTTCGCAACTATCGCCTCGCTTTTGTCCATCTATGTACCGTGTTATTCAATGTCGAAAACACGTCACGGACGTATTACGCGTTACACACGTGAACTCATTTTAATGACGAGCATAATGTTCTCCGTACCACATTGATGAGACGTCAGGTATTATCGTTCGTATAAATATTAAACGTAAAAGTGTTATTTTCGTGTTCGCTGACGGAAGAAAAATAATCGAATCGATTAAATGTACGACCGGGATTACGTTACTTTTCGAAAAAGTGATTCGCTGTTTAGAGGAAAAGACGAAAAGGTTGGATAATAATTGTTGATACACTGCGAGCGACATCCGTGAGCTGGAGCAAAATCTAGAGACGTCCTTGCAACGTGCACTGCGCACACGCCGCGCCGCTCCGCTCCTGCCCCGTCGCGCCGCCGCTTCTATGGAAGATCAGGGAGTGGGGGGAAGTACCTAACCTTCCCTGAACGGTATACACAGAAAACCGCGTGGGCAAACAGTGAGTTGCGCGCAAGCCGAGACAACGAGGCAACTCCGCGTGGCCGACCAGCTGATCGGCCGGCGACATGCGGCATCACGGGCCAGAGGGAGAGAATCGCGCGCGACTGGGCTAATGAGTGTGCGACCTATTGGGAGTTCATTGGAGGGGGCTAAGCCAACCGAGAGAGGGGGAAACACTAGCCGCTTCCACCCAAGAGTGGGGATAGTTATTGCTATGTTGCCGTCACATCAAACACCCGTGTCTCTTGTTGCCACTGCCGCTCTGTGTTCTGCTATCGAATGGCATTGCAAGGTCTAGGAGCCTGCCAGCCATACTCGTATTCCTTTCTCTGCACGATTCTTTCTTACTCTCGCATCTTTTTCAAAACTTTAACATTTTCTCGGAAAAATTCAAAGTTCAAAAATCTTTGTCGAGTATCAATTTATTTTTCATTGTGCATCCAATAATAAATTTTTATTCGTAACTTTTTTACAGATTTTTACAACTTTTGTGTAACAAAATGTTACGCACCACTACGCAATAACCGAACGCGAGCTTTTTTCAGATTTATTAATCGAAAAAACGTACCGTTGTTACCGTGAAATTTTTAATAAAATTTTTTTAACAAAAATCAGATTACACTGAATCTAGCCGAACTCTTATGAGTCACGTTAGTCGAAAATACGGCTGCATACGAAACTGGTATATCCGTTCGACGACGAAGAGAATGTTGGTGCGACGTTGTCACAGTTTCCGAAATATTGCGACACTGCTCGCGGTTTTCTCGCGGCGTGTCGCTGATATAATACGTCTTTGACGAAACTTGATGAAAACACGTACATAGTCGAAAAAATTCGAAACACTTGCACAATCGGTAAGTCGGAGACGAATCGCGACGAAAGTAGAAAATGTGAAATTTCCGAATCACAAAATCCAAGAGAATTTGCAGAATTGGATTACCAAGATTTCTCGCAAAACTGTTCCAAATCACTGTCGGGAAATAATAGTGAAACACCACACCGGATAATATACGTGCCGAAACACTCGATAGAAGTGAAATAAAAAGAGTGGAGAATTTAAACGGGACGACGCGACGAGGTGTGCCACAGAACCGTACGATCAGAGCGTAGAAACGCGACTACTGAGAAACGCTGTGCTGTTCGACCTAAACCTGACATACTCTCTCGCCTGCCCTCCCGCCCGACCGGTTATGTTCGTCCGTCGAGCCGTCATCTCGTACGTAGGTACGTTTGGTTCTTTCAATCCCCTCCACTGGAACTACATCTCGCCAATACGCCCTCGCACAGGCTGAAGCACGCGTCGGCACAGCGTATTGCAGGAGCGTAACTAGTGAAACCGCGGTGAGGGCGCTCTATGCTGGACTCTGAGGCAGGTGCCATCCTATGTACACGATGCCCTTACACTCTTACACGATCGTGCAAATCGGCACAAGATTCGACGGATTAAAACAGTGTCGCAACCGAAACCGAGCACGCTCCGACAAGCTTGTATATTCGCATCGGGTATGTACCTTTGCCATTATTGTTGATTTCTTTGATTCGATGCTATTATCAAATTTATATTTTCCATTACGAGACATAAGATTAAGAACTCGGCGATTCTTCAAACGTGTTATCTGTTATAACAATTGAAACGAAAGTCAGGTTGCACAGCTCTAGTGATTTCTGAAGAGAATGATGAATAATAATGCCGAAGAAAAATAATACGCATAACGGGGAAATAATTTAAGCGGAGACTTATTAAGGATATACATTGTATACAAAAACTAGGAACACTCACGTCGAAAATGCATTCTTATTCGACTAGCATCGAGGAGTTTCGGCAAATAATATGAGATTTTCGGCGGAAAATTCATAGGCGGGTGAAATATTTTCTAGAATTCGGTCAATCGAATCGATTTAGCGAGAAATACGTCGAATTGTATTACTATATGTATACGAAATAACGCCACAAGGCAGAGCACCGATCACATACAGGGTACAACACACCCTTTGCACACCGTAGTGGCACAGCCACACTCCGCCACATCGATTTTACCGGCTTGCTTGCACTCACACTCGGTCGACCCGTTCACTGAAGGAATGTCTCATATGCCTCCCTCCGGCTCCCTTTTCCTCCCCTTTCGTCCCTCCTGACCCTCCCCCCTGCAAAACCTCTCCCTCAGTCAGCTAGCTCTCTTTCTAACTGACTCGCCGTGTCCATCCCTCTCTCCACCAACTTCTCTGTTCTCGCCCTCTCCTCTTCCTCTCTCGTAGGCCTCTCGAATCCACTAGATTTTCTCTCGCTCGCTCTTACCGAATTTCTCTCTTCTATGTCTGTTATGATCGTAGGGTGGTAGTGGCGCCGCGGGGAGGTGGAGGTTGCACCTTTTGCCGCATCTCGGAATCTCGCGCGTTGCTCATTTGCCGTACATAGGAGACCGGATAAGAGAAGAGAGAGAGAGAGAGAGAGAGAGAGAGAGAGAGAGAGAGAGGGAGGGAGAGAGAGAGAGAGAGAAAAAGAGAGAGACGAACGAACGAACGAACGAACGAACGAACGAACGAACGAACGAACGAACGAACGAACGAACGAACGAACGAACGAACGAACGAACGAACGAACGAACGAACGAACGAACGAACGAACGAACGAACGAACGAACGAACGAACGAACGAACGAACGAACGAACGAACGAACGAACGAACGAACGAACGAACGAACGAACGAACGAACGAACGAACGAACGAACGAACGAACGAACGAACGAACGAACGAACGAACGAACGAACGAACGAACGAACGAACGAACGAACGAACGAACGAACGAACGAACGAACGAACGAACGAACGAACGAACGAACGAACGAACGAACGAACGAACGAACGAACGAACGAACGAACGAACGAACGAACGAACGAACGAACGAACGAACGAACGAACGAACGAACGAACGAACGAACGAACGAACGAACGAACGAACGAACGAACGAACGAACGAACGAACGAACGAACGAACGAACGAACGAACGAACGAACGAACGAACGAACGAACGAACGAACGAACGAACGAACGAACGAACGAACGAACGAACGAACGAACGAACGAACGAACGAACGAACGAACGAACGAACGAACGAACGAACGAACGAACGAACGAACGAACGAACGAACGAACGAACGAACGAACGAACGAACGAACGAACGAACGAACGAACGAACGAACGAACGAACGAACGAACGAACGAACGAACGAACGAACGAACGAACGAACGAACGAACGAACGAACGAACGAACGAACGAACGAACGAACGAACGAACGAACGAACGAACGAACGAACGAACGAACGAACGAACGAACGAACGAACGAACGAACGAACGAACGAACGAACGAACGAACGAACGAACGAACGAACGAACGAACGAACGAACGAACGAACGAACGAACGAACGAACGAACGAACGAACGAACGAACGAACGAACGAACGAACGAACGAACGAACGAACGAACGAACGAACGAACGAACGAACGAACGAACGAACGAACGAACGAACGAACGAACGAACGAACGAACGAACGAACGAACGAACGAACGAACGAACGAACGAACGAACGAACGAACGAACGAACGAACGAACGAACGAACGAACGAACGAACGAACGAACGAACGAACGAACGAACGAACGAACGAACGAACGAACGAACGAACGAACGAACGAACGAACGAACGAACGAACGAACGAACGAACGAACGAACGAACGAACGAACGAACGAACGAACGAACGAACGAACGAACGAACGAACGAACGAACGAACGAACGAACGAACGAACGAACGAACGAACGAACGAGCTACCAAGGAAGCGAACGAGCTAGCAAGGAAGCAAACGAGCGAATGAACCAGCGAACGACTGAGAAAGGGAGAAAGAGAGAAACCTCCGCTAGATAGTAGTATGCGAGCGGGGCACGGTGGTCGGACAGTTCCAGTTCCGTTTCGATTAGGCGAGTCCACGCCGGGGATTTTGGCTCGCTTGTGGCCCGTGAAACGTACGCGTAATGCCGTTTATCGTGGCCATTGACGGCACTCGGTGCTGTTGGTGCTGTTACTATTGCTGTTTACCCGGCGTGCTAACTGCACTCCACTTTTACAAGTGGAACTGCACCGCGGAGGAAGACACGAAGTGAGGAAAGCCAGCTGACAACTCCGTCAGTGTCGAAAGGATAGCTTTTTATGTGCGGTGTTTAAATAATCGTCTCGATACGAGTTGGTGGTTATGGCCATACCGAAGCCAGATCGTCTCGGTTAAAGGAGTGCACTGTAAAATCCGCATGTCCCGATTCACTGGGTTCGTATATGTCACACCACTTTCGCATGTAACTCTCGGCGAGCGTTTCGCACACTCGCCTAACCGCACGAATACAGACCGTCCCGATCCGTCTTAAAAAGCAAATCGCTGCCGGAGGAACGATTTCCCCGGCCCTCTAGACCAGTTCCGGGCACGGCCATTGATTCATCGATAAGGAAGTTTCCTATCCCCCTGTTGGATTTTTGGCATGTTTTTAGCAAAAGTATTATAGGCAGTACCGAGAGCGAGCGAAACGAAACATTCAGTCGAGTCTCGCATTCGACATTCGTCGTTGTTCTTAATTGGCGACGTACGATCACACGTTTTTTTTTTGCTACGTGACAATGAATATTTTCGTAATCTACAACTTGCTACTCATACATGCTACATTGGCACACGGGTGTAGGACATATACGATTCATGTTACTTACGCCGAGGAGCATGTTCGTACACGATTCTCCAAAAAAAACATCCGAATTTAACATATTATTTGAAACTTGTTCGTAACGCGTTAGCGAATTGATAGAATTTTTCGGATATTTCTTCTGGGTGATAAAATACACACAGTCGTTTTGTGCACAGTTTTTTCCGATAGAATTTTAAGATTTTCATACTATTGTAAACTACGTTTACTTCCTTCTCCACATATATCTGAGTATTTCGGTGGTTTGGTAAAGACTGTGGGGATTTCAATTGAAAATTGTAGAAATATCGAAAAGTACCACTTACACGATGTAATGTATATTAATCTAATTTAATAGATTATCTTCTGTATCAAATATTTCACGAAAATGTGAGGGAAATAATAAAACTATTGTGCAGTTACCATATTGTGATTGAATTGTTTTTGACCGTACAGAGTGTATGACCTAAAAATGTACTATTATAAACCGAACACATGTCGAATACATTGTAAAAAACAGAAAGAGGAAAAAAATATAAACGATAAAATGTAAATCTTTCGTTCCTGTGTATATCTTAAAATAGTTCCTACAAAACGTGAATATATAAAATTGTATATCTACTTATTATGGAAGCTGTCAAACCGCTCGGTGTTTAAATCGTTTTAAACGGGGGTATTGTGCCGTAAAAGAAAAAAAGGAACTAGTGTGAACCAAAACTAACATAAATAAAATTGAATTTCACTGGCGGATGGACCGAGTTAATTTTGCACTATACAACATACACGCATATATATACGAGAGTTCCACAAGAACGATGATACGAAAAAAGAAGTAAAGGAAGAAAAAAAATTTGTATCGAAGGGAGCAGCAAGTTCAAGTGAATGCAGTTTTTCGAAGGATTCATCCATATTTGAGATGCCTGGTGCGGTAGGCGATGTTTTAATCGTAAGCAAGCAGCGTGTGCACGTCAGTGACAGAGCGTGGAATTCGAACGTGTGCGTTCCGCCTGGCAAACGCGCAAACGCGTGACCGCGTCCATGAGGACTTACCATTAATCCGGGTTCTTAACCGCGCGCAGAGTAAACGTGGCTGACACGCCGCCGATAATAATAATAAGAGTGCGTAAATTATCGGAGGACCGTACGTCACGGACCTAGTGACGTAATGTGTCCGCGTCGCGGTTATCGTTGCTGTTAATCGAAATCAACTTGCCTAGTGGGCTGTATTTGGTGCGTATGTAGAAAAGTATGTAAGATAGGAAAGCCAGTTAACTAGCCGGCCTGACCAGAGTTCAGAAGTGAAGCAGTGAGTAAAACTGCCCCCTTGCGGTATGCGTTCGTGGTTCCCGATCCAACCACTCCTCTGCCATCGAGTTCTTACCTCCTACCCCCCTTCTCTCTATCTCTGATTCTCTCTGTTCCTCTACTTCCACCCCCTCTCTGTTTTACGTCGCTTTCCTTCTTCCCTCTTCTCTAGCCCCGTAAACTCCCTGCCCTTCCGCCGCCCCCCTCTGCAACACTCCTCCATTTTGTCGTGATTCCTCTAGCTCTAAACATATATTGCACATTTTCTTCATACGATCCTATTGACATTTACCTAAAAATTGTGCGCGAAACCGTGTCTATGGTTGACATACTGTCTGTTAACCCAAGTAGCAAATACGACTATGGGGCTCCACCATAGGCTATCCTGGAAGGTGTCACTTCTCTCTCTGTCTTTTCCTCTCGCTATTCCTATCTTCTTCTTCTACTTCTTTCACTCTCTCTCTGATACTGTCTTTACAATTTCTTATTAAAACCATACTTCTTTCTCACTCGCACACATTGTACGTCTTCGTTCTCCAATTTTCCTACGGAAGTCTTTCTCTGTCCGTTTATATTACATTTCACAGTATATCGTATCTTTTAATAACATGCGATCCTTGTTGGCCAATATTTTATGCGCCGGTATGATTTTCCGAAGTGTAACCTCTACTACGAATATCGAATCTTGATTCGCAATGCGATACTTTTCTCCATGTTGTTTCTCTAAACAGGCTTGTACTAAATTTTTTAGGGTTGATAAAATACATAAAATAAATGTGTATAATACGCTCTATGCCCCTCGTTGTAGTATTTTACCATTACATGTGTGATTCTGTTAGTAAGATATTGATTTTCTTTGTATTTTACTTGAATATTTCTTTATTAAAAAAATATATATATATATATATAGATATATATATATATTTCGTTCGATGAACATTATTTTACATAAGTTTCTTTTTATTTCAGATGTCTGCTGGGTCACAAATTCAGATGGCACCCCAATCAACTGTAAACTCTGGTCAGTCGGTTCATAGTCAAGATTCGAATATGAGCACTGGTAAGTTACATACATCCTCGATGCTATGATAACAAAAAATACAAATTATGTAATGGCTACTACATAAATCATCAAGACATTATTCTGTTAATTACATTTATTTCAATGTAACTGTAGGCTCATCGCATAGTGATAAGGAGGTAGACCCAAATACTCCGGAAAAAGTACCAAGGACTCCTTCGGAAAGGAAAAGAAAGCGTAAAGCTGATGACGGAGGTGGAGGAGTTACGGGGCCTGTAGGGAGTAAAGGGTCTAGATCTGTTGCTGCCCTTGAAAATAAAAAAATCAATGAATATTTTCCAAAGCATCATTTGGGCAACAGTCCTATTCGGCACGGTGGTGCTAAAAGTCCCTCTCCTCAACAGGGTTACCCTATGGTAAATATATCTAAACTGTTGTATATTTAAAATTTTCCAATTGTATTTAAATAATACTAAAATTTATTCCTTTAACTCCTTTTTGATGTTTCTTGTAATTATTTTTCTACAGTACCCACCATCGCCTCAACAACTCCTTTCACCGCAAGTAACAACACCCAATTCGTCAGTGGCAGAATTTTCTTCACTGATGCAGCCGCCAAGACCTCATCCTCAACCACTACCTCCTCCTCCACCAGCCTCGACACAACCTGCAGGCTCGATGGTCAGCAAGCAGGTGCAGGTAAGGCCTACCAACCTCAGTAGGACAAGCCAGGTCAGGCAAGCGAAGACTAACACCCCAAATGTAAGCAAAATTCGATAATTCTTGCAAGCATTTTATAAGAAACGACCCATACAAAATTCTGGCTGTGAAGCACATATTATACTGTCAATTGCATATAATTCCCTGTTTCAAATTACTAATAAATGTCTTTATACCATAAAAGATACGTGAAACAGTTTCGTATAACACTATAAAACAAGGGAATTATAATGTGAAACTAAAAAATGAAAATATGTACGTATTAGAATTTGTTCTGGTGTTTAGAGATTGTGTATGTTTTTGTCTTAAAAGAGAAACGTTAGTAGTCTATAATACCTTTAAATGTAAAAGAGGTAATGAACTCAGCATAATCACATAGTTTATGAACATCGTATACCTACTGTTTCCATTTTACTCGCTAGTAATCCAATTACTTTAGAGTTTTACTGAAATCGTTTACTGGAATCATACTTTGCATATTTAATTTTATAATGGGCATTTCTTGTCAGATGTTTTCAGTAAATTCAGACAACTTTTGACTGGACTGTAGCACTGTATCCATTTGTTACCATAAGAGTGTAGGCTACCTTGTAATATCACTCCTTATCTAAGTTATTAAATTTTAAGTTTGTGTTACTCGCCAGGATAAATGCATAAAAGGTGTGCATGTTTGTCACTCTTGTATCGATAATTGATTATAATTTTGTTTTAACGCAGAAACTAAAAATTCAATTTAGCATAGAAATTATTGTCCATTTCTAGAGAGAGAATAATATATAATGCACACATTGCACAGTGTTCTACAGTGCATACATTTTTGGTGTTTTCCTTGCTGCCTGTGTGATAGTTATGTTTGATAAAAATGTTTGGATTTTGTCCTGTAGTTTTACTTTTAATGGCAAAAAGAGTCAGCCTATCTTAATTGACTAACAAGGACTTACTTTATTACAAATACGTATTAAGACTAGAACTATATTGAGTAAGCAACTTAATATCTGTTATCTTTATCTGGGTGCAGCAAGGTATCTGGTATTTATGAACTATGCTGACAAATGTATCAGATGTTACAGTGATTTGTTTTTAATTACTATAAGAAGTATTAATTATATTCCAGACAGAACTTACTTGCCAGAGGATACAGGAATTCGAAACACAAGCTACTTCAGATTTAGAATTACGTAACAACAAAATTGAAGAATTAAATAGAGTAAGTAGAATGATTAAAGTTTACTTTGGAAAAAGATCTATTTGTATATAGCAAGAGATATATTAAACGAATAAATCTAAGGTAGAATAAAACTATTCCTGTATATTTCTTTGCCAAAATATTATGCTGTAGTATTAAATTATTAAAATTATAGAAAATTTTATTTTATTAATAATGCAATGATACATTGTATGGGCATTACATTTGGATATGACTAATATTAATTTGCATGTTTTTATTTCTAGACAACAGATGAACTTAAGCATCAAGTGGCTAATCAACAAAAACTTATTGAGCAGCACAAATCCCATATAAATAAGTGTATAGACGTTGTAAAGAAATTACTGAAAGAAAAATCAAATATAGAAAAAAAGGAGGCTAGGCAAAGGTGTATGCAAAATAGACTGAGATTGGGTCAATTTGTGACTCAGAGGGTGGGTGCAACTTTTCAAGAAAATTGGACAGATGGTTACGCGTTTCAAGAATTAGCACGGCGGCAAGAAGAAATTGCAACTGAAAGAGAAGAAATTGATAAGCAAAAAAAGTTGCTTGTCAAAAAGAGGCCATCGAATAGTGAAACTGGTAGAAAACGTAGTCAGCCACAACCATCCTTACATAATGGCACAGAAGCTACATTCTTAAAACCAGACGCAGTACCTGGATCTTACACATTGCAGGAGTATTATGAAGCTGATGAAATACTCAAGGTAATTTTTGTATTATAAATATATATTCATCTAGATATATTAGATTAGACGATTGCAAAAGTTCGCGCCTGATTTGAAAATAAAACGCAAGTGGTTAATCAATTATATAATATAATCACCACCATTTTCTATAATTGTTTCTCAACTTTTTACAAGTTAAAAATCTTGAGGTCTCTGAAAATCGCACACGGACGTTTGCAATCATCTAATATATTTACAAATTACTCCAAGATGACTGTATCCACTGTGAATATCTGTTTCTCACGCATTTATGTATGTATTCAATTTTTTAGTTAAGACAAAGTGCGTTGAAAAAAGAAGATGCAGATCTGCAACTAGAAATGGAAAAACTCGAAAGAGAAAGAAACTTACACATCAGAGAGTTGAAACGTATTCATAACGAGGACCAATCGAGATTCAACTCACATCCTGTGTTGAACGAACGTTACCTTCTATTAATGTTATTAGGGAAAGGTGGCTTCAGTGAAGTGCATAAGGTACAGAAATTATATCATTATATTTAAAACAAGGTTTATTCGCTGTAGATAATCATCTAATTAGTGTCTATACAATTACTTTTTATAGGCATTTGACTTAAAGGAGCAACGATATGTTGCGTGTAAAGTGCATCAACTGAATAAAGACTGGAAAGAGGACAAGAAAGCTAATTATATTAAGTAAGTAGTTAATACCGTTGAATGTAAACCAAGTAAATTAGAATTGATAGAATCAACTACTATAAAAGTATTGTAATATTGTTTTCATCGAGTATTTATTTAGACTGCACATATTATATTATATATACATACAATATTTTACATAAGTTTCTGTTAAATTATTTTTATAATTTTTTACACAGACATGCGTTACGAGAATATAATATTCATAAAGCTCTTGATCATCCTCGTGTTGTGAAGTTGTATGATGTGTTTGAAATTGATGCCAATTCCTTTTGTACTGTCTTGGAATATTGTGATGGCCATGATTTAGATTTTTACCTCAAGCAGGTGTGTATATTGGTATATCATCATTATTATCTAGACACCACTCCGTACTGTATTGCAGCTTCTCCTTACGAAGTATTTCTCACTTTCAGCATAAAACTATACCTGAAAGAGAAGCGAGATCTATAGTTATGCAAGTTGTGTCTGCATTAAAATACCTCAATGAAATAAAGCCCCCAGTCATACATTATGATTTAAAACCAGGTAAGATTTTATTTTATTTTTAACGAATTATATTTATTTTTTCTAATTTTTTTTCTAATTGCGCTTCTTAATTTTAATGAATCTTGTAATTAAAACTCTCTCTACATTAGTACAATAATTTTTCAGGTAATATATTATTAACCGAAGGCAATGTTTGCGGAGAGATAAAAATTACAGACTTTGGATTGAGTAAAGTAATGGACGAAGAGAACTACAATCCAGACCATGGAATGGATTTAACATCTCAAGGAGCTGGTACCTACTGGTACGTGTACATGTATTTAAGCATCATTTGAATACATGCGTTTCGATTTGCTGATACTAAACTAACCAGTATATGCTAGCAATAGAAACCATTTCTAGCAATTTCTAAATTAAACCGAATCAATCATAGACTGCCTATCTCTCCGAATAGGAGAGTACTAATGCTAGAGCTATGAAATATAGTTCTGATGTGAATATTTTCTTCATATGGCTTTGAATGTGTTAAATAATGCGCATAAGTAACTAAATATAATCGTTTTGTGTCACTTTTTAGGTATCTTCCACCAGAGTGTTTCGTTATTGGTAAAAATCCTCCAAAAATATCGTCAAAAGTTGATGTATGGAGTGTGGGTGTTATATTCTACCAATGTCTATACGGTAAAAAGGTACGATTGATTAGTAATGAATTTAAATGCATTTTGCTTGCTCGTAATGTAAACTAAATGAATTTTAAACTCTAAGCACAATATTCTTTCAGCCTTTTGGACATAATCAATCGCAAGCTACAATTTTAGAAGAAAACACAATTTTGAAAGCTACGGAAGTTCAATTTGCAAATAAACCAACGGTTAGCGTCGAAGCAAAGGTACATATATGTATATATATTTGAATAGTGTTGTAGATAAGCTTACAATTAGGTATGATTTGGTATGGTTCGAGTAAACAATTAAAAGAACAATATTAATATACGTTATAACATTTCAGACTTTCATAAAAAGTTGCCTAGCGTATAGAAAAGAAGAACGTATAGATGTATTGACATTAGCTAAACACGAATATCTTCAACCTCCAGTGCCAAAGCATGGCCGTCAAGCGAATAATCAGCAGCAACAACAACAACAGATTCAACAACAGCAACAAACCTCATTTAGCATTGGCATGTTTAGTGGTATGAACGCGTCAAGCAGTTCGTAGTGGAAAGGAACTAAAGACAAAATCTTTGATATGCTAATACATGCCAAATCTTGAACACTGAATTGCACACCATCTCATCTTAGGAAAATAGCGATTGCTATAATGAACTGTAAATACTAAAAACCCGGATAGTATCACCATCACCAATACCACGATTACCACTCCACTACCACTATCACCACCACCTCCACCACTTCTTCAACTATACTTACAGGCCGACTATATAAAATATTGCGAGAGATGCGAGACTGGTCGCCGCAAGTCCAGGAGCTTGCGTCTTTCTACAAGACAAGCTACATTATTCAGCATGACAAAAAAAATGTTGTGTTCGTAAATATTCAATTGTATTATCGTTCCTTGTATCAAACAGTGAGCTGACTTGATAATAGTGTTTAAAAAGAAATAAGAGAAACAGAAAAACATGTGATAAGTCATTGTGAATTGAAGTGAAGTTCAAATTAAGAAGAAAAGAAAACAAAGGAGTACGGCAACGGGAATCATTGGAAGAGAATTACTCGGTGAACAAAGAGAGCAACGGAAGATTAAATATCCGAAGCAAAGCCCGTCAAAGCAGTTAGAGAGACTTTGCTTTCGCGGAGACGTTCCTCTCTTCTGAAGTTACATGTATGCATGAATGAATGTGACGAAAGATTGTTAAAACTAGCGTGCGTGTATATATTTATACTATATATATATATACTAATAAATTCGATATAATATATATATATGGTGTAAAGAACAGGACAGCATTGACAGTGGAAAGATAACTGTGGTGGATCCTCGCATGACCTCCGTGCAGTCAAGTATTCCATGAATATTTGACTGCACATCATGTTACTTTATTCAAATATTAACATTATTACTTATATCATGACTAATAACGATTAACATACACGAGGAGATTTGGTTGGTTGTTCCTATTCTGAAACGAGTGGGCTTTATCTATACTGGATTGATTGATCTAAGGTTTGAATGTAAAGAACGTAAAAGAATCACGATGCTCCCAAATGAAAAAGAAACTTATAGAATCGTAGTCCACTGCTTATTATATGCCCTGTGCACGTGTACATCTTTCATCCAGAATTTCCTGATAGAGTGGCTCCTTTTTTTTTTCTTTTTCGAGAGTGGACTTCGGCGCATTGATTATGATCTTACATTTTCGTGATATATATCAATTTGTATAATCAGGCGTTAAACAAATTTTAAGGTAAAAGTCATAATACTGTACCGACCTGATTATTATTTCTTTATTCATAATTTGTTTTATATATGTACGTTATATATAGATAATTATGGAATAGAAGACTAAGTTATTTTATCAAGTGCCCTTGCTTTGTATTATAGTCGCGTCTGTCGATAAACTGCAGCTTTTGGGAGTAATAGAGAGTTGTTAAAATGTTGTAAGTTGTTGGTACAATGTGGGCACGGTATTGATGAATTCAGTACCAACGTGATTGGCAAAGTATGATCGGAGGAGAATACATTACAAGTCTGAACAGAGTCTACTACTAGATATATCGCTTCTATTCTAAAAGCCAACCGTTCCTGCTTCCCTCTCCTATTTCTCTTATTTTTTCAATTTATCCGCGTCTCGTGAAAACGAATACTTGTTGACCCCTCTGTGAGGAAGTGTTTTTTGTAACCTAAATTGAAAGATATGCTAGTCAGAGGTCGAGAGTTCATTCATTTCATTTTAGTATAAACATTTATTTATTATAATAATTACTTTTTTTGTACACTTTAAGCATTCATATTGCAACTGAGCAAAGACCTTTTAATTTTCGTAAAAGTTTTGTTTTAGAACAACCATTCAAATTTATTTATGACATTTACGCCTATTTTTTCGTAGTGACAATGCTACTTTTGGATAAAAAAAAGTAAGTATACTTTGGCCAGTAAATTTTACGAAAACCACTTCTTTTAGATGAAAAAGTATCGTTTTTAGATGACGAGGGTCAACACGTTAGAAAATGAAAATCATTCAGTAAGTAAAGAAAGGATAAAACAATGGAAAAATCATTTAACAAGCATTTATTCCAGAAAATCTCGTCTGAGATTATTTGTAACAATAAAAGAAATAATGAAACTATATCAAGTAGTATTTATATGTTTTGCGATACAAACAATTTTGCATTTGTGTATAATGAAAATCCCTTGAAAACGTGTCGTTAATAAAATTATCAAATGCATGCATCAGAAACAAATTTTCAATTCGAATAGTGAGATTATTTTTACAGAGGATTCATTGCACAGAGATCCTAATAATTGTCCAGTCTTTAAAGGGTTCGGGTTTTCTTATATGAGCCAAAAGTATTACATAATAATATTTTTAGCTCTGCGTGTATACTTATAACTGTGCACGATAGAGTTCGGAATATTATTATGAATGTCGACTGAAAAGTCATTCGAAGAAGTAGGGAGTTACATTTTGAACAAACAATACATTTTTTTTATTGCCCCTGCGTATCAGCATAGTCACGATCTTCCTCATAAACATCAGGAATTGCGTCGAGGATGGTGTATGAAACGTTATAGCAATAAATTTACGTATTTGTGTATAATTTAAAGTTAGTAAACTTATTAATTAAATATAAATCACGCATAACGTTGTATATTTTCCCTACAATATTATATATGTATATATGTATTTTTTTTTAAAACGCGCAATTTCAAAGTAAAAACGTAGATGTAAAAAAGGTACAATTTATATAAATGTCATCTTTCTCGAATTACATTTGACTATTCTGACGGCCAAGAAAAGTGCTCCTCGCGTAAACAACGAAAACTTGTTTTACTTTGTTGCTTAAAAATTTGGGCTACAAGTTATAAAATAAAAACTTTATTAAGGAAAATGCTTCTCTAGTCTTCAGAAATAATTTTTATAAATACGCAAAATGTGTTTTATTTATTATGTATTATATATAAATGTGAAATGAAGAAATGTGTTTTATAAACATTTATAAAGAAATATATAACTATATATATATATATATATACCTATGTATATATAATGTACAAAGGTGTTTCATAATATTATGTCGACCACTTTCGAGGGCTCGATTTTACGGACTAATAAACGTATGGAAAAAATTCATACATAAATATTTTCGGTGAGACTTAATTTTTTTTGGTTGGAAGCTGTCATTTGTAGTGTGAAAGAAATGTAACAACCCTTTTTCCATAGGATAAACTAGTAGCGGGTTACATTTCATGGCCTATGATTCTATATAGCGTAACCTATTGTTCTAAATTTCGTTATCCATACGTATATGCAAACGTGCATTCGGACGACACAATAAAAACTTTTTGAAAATCTTTCAAAACTCCCTCTATTAATAATAAATTTTTAAAAGACCTTTCTTGCTCATTCATTATTATAACTTATTTTTTATTATACGAAATGCAAAATAAAAATAATATGTATATATATAGAACGCAGGGAAGGTAAGTCCTTCAAATAATTTTTGTATGTCGGTGGAGTGTATTTTTTACGTGTCTATGACAAAATAATAATTAAAATTATAGATCAAAGTAGATTATGTCAAGAAATGTTTCCCGCAATTAGATTCGCACAGTTGTGTTCTATAGATGGTTTTTCGAGCGCTACTTTTGTAATATTAATAATATTTAGAAAATCAAATCTCGTCGGATATATTATATATATGTTTCGGAACTTTTTTCACCATTCTAGCGTGTAATCCAAAAATACACCACATATTGTGGAGTACCCTGTATATAGTTAGAAGAAAAAGTATACAGGATGTAACAAAAAAATATAGGACCATTTAAAACGTGCATATTCCTCACGCAAATACAACTCAATGATCCCTTACCGTTTTATAAGCAAAAGCGACGTTATCAAAATATTAACAGTGTGGAGGAACGCAAGGAAAGTAAAGGCACCCTCTACAACTCCTGACTCCTGACGTGACGTGCGCTGTTTTAAACCTCAGTCAGCTGAGCGCTCTATTACATGTACGTGCATACACCGGCATACACAGCAAAATGCAGAGGGCACTGTCCTCGCTGTCTCGCTGTCCGCTGTCTCGTCCCGGGCCCGGGCCTTTCCCATTGACAACGGCAACGGCAACGGTAACAACAACAGTCGTTGAACGACCATAGTGGACAGTGGACCATAGCCACTGTCTAGTCCAGTCTAGTCATCACTGGTCATCAGAGTCTACTCCGACCTGTAACCTAGGAAAGGTTACTGTAACTGACTGTAACCCATAGTAACCTGTAGTAAAATGTGTCAACGCTTCCACAGTGTCTTGAAATCTTATAATTAGAATAATATATGTTATAGTTAAATAATTTTTTATTACGAACACAATGACAAGAATACATGACTTTTCATCAATAAACTCAATGAAAATCAATATGGCTGATAATACTGACCAACACCTGTATTTTACATTTCAAAAACAGATCCCAATAGATTTAGAACTGTAGAACCAGAGAAGAATAAGAGAGTGATCACCCCATTGTTAGAAGTTGGTCACCATATAGTGCTGCCACCAGTTCCATTTCTAGCTTGGAACAGCTCCTACACCCACTCTGTCTCGGACAAGTATCCACACCCACTCTTCCCAGGACAAGAACCTACACCCACTCTTCCCCGGACAAGAACCTACACCCACTCTTCCCCGGATAAGAACGTACACCTACCTTAGCCTGGATCAGATCCCACATCATTTTGAAGCAAGAGAAATTAATTGATTTGAAAAAATTTACTTTCAGATCTAACATCCAACTTGGAGAAAAGTTCGGCGAAGTTTCCGTTTACGTCCATGCTCAGGATTCGATGAAAGTTTGAAAATAGGTTCTTTTTTAACTGAAACGACGATTGCCAGAAGGATTTTTGCCTTTTGGCGACTCGAAAAAAAATGTTGTCACTCTCTACCTTACCAACAAAGTCGTAAACGGCCTATTTACATACCTCTATTACTAATTCAATTAATTCGTTTCGCGCACAAATTCCTCGCCAGACCTAACTCAAACTAATGTTATTTCCGCTCGCTCTTAAAATAAACTTTTCGAGTTTATCTAATGTTTTCGACAATATTTTTCTCTAGGAATTAATCCAAGTTCTCGCACCCATTCTAGTGCTGAATTGAAATCATTCATTTTTTTTATAATGTAAAATATATTTCAATGACTCATTATAAACTATACGACTTATACGACTCTAAAAGCAGTTGACGAACTGTTGCATCAACTCTAAAATCAGTTGAAGAACTGTCTAAAATCAGTTGACTGTGTCACATCTGGCGATGTGTTGCGTAGTGTTAAGTTAGCATAGTTGTACTAGCAGTTAGTTACCACATATATTCACCTTATTCTAGATACTTACCTTGTAATACTTATATTATCAGCATATGTTAACCATTACCAACTAAGTAGATCCCCGTAGACATCACGTATATTATTAAGAATCTTGTATATACCGTCGCCGACCAGATACGCTCGACGACGCTCGAGGAGGCGCACAGTGGGCAGTGGGGTATTTGGCCGATTTCAGCGGCCACAGCTATTTCAAAATTCGCTCAATATTAAAACTGCTGTAACTTCGTCAAAATTTATCCAAATTTGATAAAAAAGCAACCATTTTAAAGCTTGAGATTTCTACTTTTTGTACTATGTACATACCGTTTTTGCAAAAAATGGATGTTTTGAGTGCAAAATCTGTCCATAAAGAGGAATTGTCTCGAAAAGTTTATTTTAAGAGCGAGCGGAAATAACATTAGTTTGAGTTAGGTCTGGCGAGGAATTTGTGCGCGAAACGAATTAATTGAATTAGTAATAGAGGTATGTAAATAGTTTGTTGGTAAGGTAGAGAGTGACAACATTTTTTTTCGAGTCGCCAAAAGGCAAAAATCCTTCTGGCAATCTTCGTTTCAGTTAAAAAAGAACCTATTTTCAAACTTTCATCGAATCCTGAGCATGGACGTAAACGGAAACTTCGCCGAACTTTTCTCCAAGTTGGATGTTAGATCTGAAAGTAAATTTTTTCAAATCAATTAATTTCTCTTGCTTCAAAATGATGTGGGATCTGATCCAGGCTACGGTAGGTGTACGTTCTTATCCGGGGAAGAGTGAGTGTAGGTTCTTGTCCGGGGAAGAGTGGGTGTAGGTTCTTGTCCTGGGAAGAGTGGGTGTAGGAGCTGTTCCAAGCTAGAAATGGAACTGGTGGCAGCACTATATGGTGACCAACTTCTAACAATGCAATGGGGTGATCACTCTCTTATTCTTCTCTGCTTGTACATCTTTTGAAAATGTGACGTCACAGTGTCTTTCAGCTGATTTCATCTTTCGGACACAGAAAATTATCTACGCCGTTTCTATAGGTATACTTGCATTCATTTAAGAATGTACTTACTAGCCGACGAGTGCGCATCTGACTTTAACGGAACTCGTTCATTGGCTAATCCCCTACTCCACCACGCACCTCTTCCTGGTCACCATTGGTCACCATGCAAGTACAACAAGGCTGTCGCGCAACGAGGTGCGCGAAGTATATAATATAGGTATAGTCTATATATATAAGTATATATACATCAGTGTCTCATGCGTGCATTGAATGAAACGGAACGGTTCTCTATGCAGTCAGATGCAGTCTATCTATATCCATGAGTCTATGCGCATAAGGCAGCGCAGGAGCCAAAGTGGTGCCTCTATCGGCGTAGAGGTGAAGTAAAAATAAACTAGGACAAGGATAGAGAGATCCTTGTCTCTCCTACAGAGCTGTGACAGAGAGGGAGATATGTCACTCGCAGGAGAGACAAAGACAGAAAGATAACCAAGCGGCTTATTTTTCGATGAATTCCTGAACTTTAGAACAATTTTCTAAAGCGAAGAAGCAATATTTTCTCACGATTTTTATGTAGAAATATTCGTGGTATTATTGTGCATCGTACTGCAGAGCCCTTTTTTGGAAAAAGTGTACAGAAAAAAATTTCTTCTATAAAAACGTACACTTTTATTTTTTATAAAATTTCAAGAGCCAAATTGCAAAAAAGGGCTCTGCAGTACGATGCACAATAATACCACGAATATTTCTACACAAAAATCGTGAGAAAATATTGCTTCTTCGCTTCAGAAAATTGTTCCAAAGTTCATCGAAAAATCAAGCAGCGCAGTTACTCTGTCTTTGTCTCTCCTGCGAGTGACATATCTCCCTCTCTATCACAGCTCTGTAGGAGAGACAAGGATGTCGCACAAAGTTATGAAATACATAGAATGACGCCTCTACTACCGATAGAGACACCACTTTGACTCCTGCGCACCCATAAGAGGGAAGGGTAGTCACGTGACTTTTCAGGATTTGTCCCTAGAATTTCCCTAGAATACCCTAGAAATCTGGCCGAAACTTGGGTTTGCGGGAATACGTTTGACGTCCTTATACGAGCATATTTTGGGCTAGGTGAGGGCTCAATAGAAAGAGGAAGGTTCAGCGCATGGTGCGCTGGTTATGACAGCAGTCAAAAACTCTTTTTGTAACAGAAAAATACATTGGGATTCTGCGGGTGATTTCTCGACTTTTTTCCCTACTTTGGACACTCATATTATTAGATATCAACATAATCTCGTTACGTCATGACCAGCGCACCATGCGCTGAACCTTCCTCTTTCGATTGAGCCCTCACCCAGCCCAAAATATGCTCGTATAACGACGTCAAACGTATTCCCGCAAACCCAAGTTTCGACCAGATTTCTAGGGTATTCTAGGGAAATTCTAGGGACAGTTTTAGGGTACCCTTCCCCCTGCGTGAAACGGAACGGACCCTAGGAAAACATAGGACACTAAAACACACTGATATATATCAGTGCTAAAACACCGTCGAGTGCACTATCATTTCCCCTCTGTTTCTACAAGAATGCATTTATAAAATAATCAAATCAATAATTGAAAAAGTTACGAATATTATCTAAATAGTATTCGATATATACTTTCTGCAGTTTCTAAATTTTTGTACTCACTCGATTTATAGTACATTGAAAAATTTAAACAATATATATATATATATATACATATATAGTATAACGTGTATTCAATTTATGAAAATAAGAATTTTTAAGATACAATATATATTTTTGAACGCTGGGGATTAATTGCTATTTTAAGGATGCCAAGAAAAAATATATACAAATCAAATAAAACGAAAATACATAAACGTTTTTTTATTATCAGATAATAACAATTTAAGAAAATAAATGATCTGTATATATACCTACACACATAAATATACTTACATCCTGTTTCTATGTTACTCAAGTATAACTAATTTGTAACCATACTTTAACTGAAATCAGAGTAAACAATGATATATTTTCGAGTTTTAGTTTGTTTAGTTAACTTTAGGTAGTTTTTTGGAATGGTGACCATCAGGTGACCATAGTAACACAGTGACTTTAGCCGCTTGAAAATGGGTAAATTTTAGTTTGTATCACTACCGTATAGGCAGCTTCAGTCGAAGTGTAGAACAAGAGAAACAGTTTTTGTGTAGGATCAATTATTTAATTACCATTTGCCACTTAAAAAAGCAAAACAGTGCGTGCAATAATTAATTAATTTTAATCATATATCGATTGTGGTACGCCACTCCGTAGTCTTAATCGAAATTGGAATACGTTAACTGCGAAAGTTTCTGTTGCCGACGCTACTCAGTATTTTTATCGCTATTTTCCTGAAGGTAAGCTATAAGAACTAGTTTGTAGTTTAGTTTTGTAACAAATATTTTATTTTCATTATTTTTACCAAGACAAATCAAAGATTTATAGATAGATTTATGATTTTCGAAAAGTAAATGTTTATACTAAATTGGCGTCTTCTTCCGCACTGGCCAATTACACAGGAGATGTTTTCCCGCCATATTAGCAAACTTTGTTTCGGGTACGAAATTCTTTTATCAAAATTTATTTCTAATTTTTTATGTAAAGAGAACGGTAATTCATACATAAGTATAATGTTTTCTAAGATTCGAACCAGCAGGTTATATTTGTATTTTGTAGTTTGAAAAGATTGAATTTTTTAAGGATAGTACTAAATTTAATTGCTATGATGTAAAACAATAACTGCAGTAATTGTTCTGCAATTGTGTAATTTCTCGTAATCGGAGATTTATATTTTAATACACCACGAACAACAGATATAATAACAACACGTAGTACTTACTTGCTAGGTGTTATATTGTACAATTGTTATGTCCTCTTGTGTATAAAAATACAATTTGATACAGTCATTACCAGTATTTGAATAGCTTATTATGAATCTAATTATTGAAATACTATGGAAAAGAATAATAATTGATATTAACTGAAAATGTGTTGCGTGTAAATAGTAACGCTAACATGTAGACATTGATATAAGCAAACAAGAAACATTAATTATATATTAATATTTATATATTAATTAATCCGTATATATCAAGATATATATTAAAAATGTTTTAAAATTTATAAATCAAGATTTTCGAAATTCTTGATATATATAATACCAATTCTATATAAGTCTGATATTTATAAAACTATTATTAGCATTTATACGGTCTCTTAATTATAGTATGTTTTCCCACATAACATAGGTAAAGGACTAATCGTTATGCAAGATGTAAATATAATAAAATTATTATCACATTCTTTATTTCATTTTATTCGTATACATGATACACTTATGTTTATATCTTATATTTCATTTATTACAGTTATATAAAAACTAATATCCGTAACAGTATGAGTACAACAGTAGAAAATGGAGGTGGCAACAATTGTCCAAAGAAAAAAACGATTGAAGGCATATATCAAAAAAAGTCTCAGTTGGAGCATATTTTACTACGTCCCGATACTTACATTGGTTCTGTCGAACCAGTAACAGAATTAATGTGGGTTTATGACAAAGAAAAAGAAGCAATGGTCCAGAGGGAAATAAAATATGTTCCTGGACTATACAAAATATTTGATGAGATTTTAGTAAATGCAGCCGATAATAAACAAAGAGATCCCAAAATGGATACAATTAAAATTGATATAGATCAGTGCGTATTGACTATATAATTATCATACACTGTTTCATGTATGAGAAATGGATGTATTTAGATAATAAATGAATTTAACTTTACAGAGAAAATAATCTTGTGTCCGTATGGAATAATGGTAAAGGTATTCCAGTGGTAATTCATAAAGAAGAAAACATGTATGTTCCTACAATGATATTTGGACACTTGTTGACATCATCAAACTACGATGATGAAGAAGAAAAAGTAACTGGCGGTAGGAACGGCTATGGTGCCAAATTGTGTAATATTTTCAGTCATCGTTTTACCGTGGAAACTGCATCTAAAGAGTATAAGAGATGTTTGAAACAAGTAAATACTTTATAGATACTTTTATTTTGCTTTATGTCCGATACATGTATATAATATGCTTATATTTGTAGACATGGAGTAATAATATGGGATTTGCAAGTGAGCCCAGAATTAAAGAATTTGCAGGAGAAGATTTTACAAAGGTTATATTTTCACCGGACTTAACAAAATTTAAAATGAATTCTCTAGATGACGACATAGTTGCTCTTATGTCTCGAAGGGCTTATGATATAGCAGCCTGTAGTAGGGGTGTTAAAGTATTTCTGAATGGAACAAGAGTTCCTGTTAAAACTTTTAAGGATTATGTTGATTTGTATATTAAAGGCAAAGAAGATGATATTGGTAATCCTTTAAAAATTGTGCACGAAAATTGTGGACCTCGTTGGGAAGTAGCTGTTGCCTTATCTGATAAGGGCTACCAGCAAATGTCTTTTGTAAACAGTATTGCAACTACCAAGGTACAAATTGACGAATAGTATAGCATAGTAAAACCTCTAATAAAATTGTACAATTTTTCATTGTTTCTTTTTCCTTTTATAAAATAGGGTGGACGGCACGTGGATCATGTTACAGAATTGATAGTGAAGCAACTCATAGAGACATTAAAGAAAAAGAACAAAGCAGGAGTAGCGATCAAACCATTTCAAATAAAAAATCATTTATGGATTTTTATTAATTGTCTCGTTAATAATCCTACATTTGATTCACAAACTAAGGAAAATATGACATTGCAAGCTAAAAGTTTTGGGTCGAAAGCAACTCTTAGCGATAAATTTATAACAGGGGTACATATTAAATTTCAATTTTTATATATTTACATGTATTTGTAAATATTTGTATTAATCTCTCTGTTTAATTTCAATTTACACGCAGGTAACAAAAATGGGTATTGTCGAAGCAGTTTTAACTTGGGCAAAGTTTAAGGCTGACAGTCAACTTCAAAAATTGGGACCCAAATCGAAGCAAAGAAAATTACAAGGTAAATTTAATAGTATATAAGTACAGAAATATTGTTAAGGACAGTACATAAAACAATTTTACGGAGTCGATATAAGAATGGTAGCCATAATTTGATCTAATTTTACGCTTCAGGAATACCAAAATTAGAAGATGCTAATGATGCTGGTACTGGTAGGTCGCTGGACTGCACTCTCATTTTAACTGAGGGAGATTCAGCTAAAACCATGGCTGTGTCTGGGCTATCCTCGATAGGTAGAGACAAATATGGTATATTTCCTCTTAGAGGTAAATACTTACTTAGTAATATTATTGATACTTGTAGTGTAAATTGGTTTGTATAATGCATATTGTAATTTGTAAAATTGAATTTCAGGTAAAATGTTAAATGTAAGAGAAGCTACGCATAAGCAGATTTTGGAAAATGTAGAAATTAATAACCTAATAAAAATTGTCGGTCTTCAATATAAAAAGAAATATGAATCTCGAGATGATTTAAAAACGTTACGTTATGGCAAGATAATGATAATGACAGATCAGGATCAGGTTAATTATTAATAAATTTAATACTTCAATAAATATATTATAATACACTGGATAATCGTGTTTTCTTTTGTGTGTATAGGATGGTTCGCATATAAAGGGACTATTAATCAATTTTATTCATCATAATTGGCCGTCACTATTAAAGCTGAACTTTGTGGAAGAATTTATCACACCAATTGTAAAAGCGACAAAAGGAAGTCAAGTATTAAGTTTCTTCTCGCTACCAGAATTTCAAAAATGGAAGACAGAAACGCATAATTTTCATACTTACAGAATCAAGTACTACAAAGGTTTTTAATTTTTTTGTAAATATTCCCATTGCCAGGATTTTATTTTGAATAATGTTACAGTACTACTTGTTTCCTATATAGGTTTGGGTACTTCCACTGCTAAAGAAGCAAAGGAGTACTTTCAAAATATGGCCAGACACCGAATTCAATTTAAATATAAAGGAGATCAAGATGATCAGAATATTATCATGGCTTTCAGTAAAAAATGCGTTGAGCAACGTAAAGACTGGTTAACGAATCATATGGATGAAACAAAAAGGAGAAAAGAAATAGGACTTGGAGAGCGTTTTCTTTATGAGAAGGACACGCGTGCTGTGTCATATTCTGACTTCATTAACGTTGAACTGGTTTTATTCAGTAACTATGATAATGTACGTTCTATACCTAGTATGGTAGATGGCATGAAACCTGGACAAAGAAAAGTTATATACACATGCGTAAAACGTAATGATAAACGTGAAGTGAAAGTTGCTCAGTTAGCTGGTTCTGTGGCTGAACAATCAGCGTATCACCATGGTGAAGTATCTCTTATGGCAACAATTATTAATCTTGCACAAAATTTCGTGGGAAGCAATAATATTAACTTACTCCAGCCAATTGGTCAGTTTGGTACACGACTAACAGGAGGAAAAGATGCAGCGAGCCCCCGTTATATTTTCACAATGCTTAGGTATATATACATATATATATATATATATGTATGTTCTTTTTCTGTAACAGTTGTAGGGCCTAGTTAAGGGAGATAGTTAATATTCTTTTCGTCTTGTTATGATTATAGTCCATTGGCAAGATTTATATATCACAAACACGATGATGCTTTATTGAAGCATGAATATGATGATAATCAGAAAATTGAACCTGTTTACTATGTACCAACTATACCAATGGTATTGGTAAATGGCGCAGATGGTATTGGTACCGGTTGGATGACAAAGATACCTAACTATAATCCTAGGGAGATCATCGAAAACTTGTTTCGAATGATGGAAGGTGCTGATCCGAAACCAATGGTAATATAAATGTATATATATAGTGTAATAATTATATATTTTTCTTGTTTTTACCCTTTTTTATGTATTTTCATATGATCCAGCTACCATATTACAAAAACTTTAAAGGAGTCATAGAAAGTTGTGGAGATTATAGATATGTTGTTAATGGAGAGATATCAGTGATAGGACCAGATAAAGTTGAAATTACTGAACTACCAATTGGAACTTGGACACAAACATATAAAGAAACCGTTTTAGAGCCAATGTTGCACGGGACTGATAAAACACCAGCCGTTATTTCGTTAGTACTATTGATATTCCCACAAAAATGACGAAAACAGATAAATACAAAATGTTTGCTGACTTATTATTTTCAAATAATATTTTAGAGACTACAAGGAGTACAATACAGATACATCAGTGCATTTTGTGGTTATTTTGAACCGTGATAAATTGGTGGAGCTGGAAAGGGAAGGTCTCCACAAAGCATTTAAATTACAGACAACAATGGCAATTACATCTATGGTAAGGAACAAGAATCGTCATTTCTAATGGACAACAATAATCAGAATACTTTTAATTAACGGTATGTTTATTTTCCTTTAGTGTGCATTCGATGATAACCAGTGTCTCCGAAAATATGATAACGTTCTACTAATTCTGAAAAGCTTTTATAAACTAAGAATGGAAATGTACCACAAAAGAAAAGATTATTTGGAAGGTATCCTGAATGCAGAGGCGTCTAAGCTTTCGAATCAAGCTCGGTTTATTTTAGAAAAATGTGATGGCACTCTCGTAATAGAAAATAAAAAAAAGAAAGATATGATAGCCGAGTTAATTAAACGAAATTACGAGTCCGACCCAGTGGTTGCTTGGAAACTATCGCAGAATAGGGAAGAAGTATTGGTACGTACTAAAACCATTTCTATCTCAAAGAAATATCTCCCATAATTTATGATAATTTAACTGTTATGCCACGTTAGGAAGATCAAGTAAGTGAAATAGAAAAAACGATCACGTATTCTAAACAGGATTTCACTTGTGAATGATCTCTAATTAAATTTGCGTATTTTTATACAGATATTATTGAACTAAATGTAATATATTGTTAGGAAGAGGTAGCCGAAACTGTCGAAGATGAAGCAGCCGCAGCACCTACTGCTTTAGCAAGTGAAAACTTTGATTATCTACTCGGTATGACATTGTGGAGTTTAACAAAAGAAAGAAAAGACGATTTGTTGCGAACGAGAGATGATAAAATTTCCGAATTGAAGAAACTACAAAGTCGAACGCCTGTATCTTTGTGGAAAGAGGATCTAGACAATTTATTGAGTGAATTGAACAAAGTAAGCATATTTTTCAAATATCGAAGGATTTACATGTGAATTTTTTTTGTACAAACAGTTCATGTTTTATTAGGTCGAAGAAAAAGAACGTAAAGATGAGGAGAAATCGACTAAAACCATTAAGAAACCGCCAACAAAGTTCTATTCTCCGGATACCGTTCGACGAGTGGTTCCTGTAATTGATATTGAATTGAAGAAAAAAATTGAAAAAGCAGATATTGTGTCTAAAGATAAGAAGGAAGGGATTAAAAAACCAAGGGTAAATATAATAAAACTTTACCATTACGCATGCAATTCGATTGTTCTTATGCAATGTTCTAATCCATAATTTTAATGCAATATTTTAGGTAAAGAAAGAATCTACAGAGGAGAAAGATGAATTTGATACCCTGATTGATGCAAACTCAAAACCATTGGAAGATAGAATACGCAGTTCTCCAGAAAAGACAGAAAAGAAAGCAGGTGGCAAAAGAGGTACTTGATTATATGTATATGCAGCATTAACTAAAAATAGATAGGTTTCACAAAGTTTATTAAATATTTTTATTTTTCATTGCAATCAGTATTGAAACAATCAACATTGTCTTTCAAATCGAAGGGGAAAAAAGAAAAATCTGATAAAAAAGGAAACAAAGACTCTGATAGTAATGACGACATTGACTTTGGTAGCATATCCCCTCCTCCAGAACCTCGAAAAACATCACGCAGAAATGCAGGTACGGATTTTTATATTTGTTCCTGGAGAAAACAGAATGTGCATGAAAAATCATGCTGCAACAATGCATGTCTGTTGTGTATATGTATAGTTAATTATGTTTGTCGATATTTTAAATGTTGCAGTTAAAAAGAACTATAGTTTAACTGAACAATCGTCATCTGAGAGTGAACTTGAAACACTACCAATACCTTCAGATTCTGAACAGTGAGTAGCATTCGTAATTACAGATATGCACGAGGTTTAGATATTTTTATTATTCTTTATTTTTCCCCAGAAAAATGAAGCCTCCCGCGATTGTAGATAGCGATTCAGATGATAGCTTTAAAATAGATAGAAAGACATTACCACCGCAACGTAAGTATATACAAGGATTTCAAGTGTATTACGTATTACTCGATCTTTACATTGTTTCAACAATTGTTTCTGTTTATGACAGCAAGCTCAGAAGAATTATTTGATTCTTTAATTGGTAATTCCTCTCGTGAGAAACCAAAAAATATTGCATCATCTAGCGAAGAATCAATGTTCTCACCTGTGGCAAAAACAACAACAAAGAAAAAGACTGAAAACGGAGGAGGGAAAGGAGTGAAAAGACTACTAAAAACAAAGACAGGTTCCTCTGATTCGGAATCGGAAGAAGCTGCGATTTCCAACAAACAACAAAAAATTATATCGTCTAGCGAAGATTCAACGTTTTCACCACCTGCAAAAGGAGGTATGTGAAAAGTGAGATATCAATAACAACAATATTATTTCTTTATTTTATTTGAATGTTTGTGTATTTGTATGTTAGCGCCCGCCAAAAAGAAATCAGAAAATGGTGGAGGGAAAGGTGTGAAAAAGCAATTAAAGAAAAAAGTAGTTGATTCCGATTCAGATTCAGAAGATATGTTTGCCAACAAACAAAATGTAAGTACAATAATATACAGACAAATTCAGTAGCATAAGTAGTATTTCTAACAAGTATTCAGTATACAGTACAGTAACTAGTATTTCTAAGGATCGCAAGCGTAGTTATAATTTAATTATTATATATTATAAAGATTCGATGCGTTTTCTTCTGTTGCCAACAGCAGTTGAATTATTCAGGCGTACTGGTTAATTTGTCTTACTTTGTATATTTATTTATATATGTGATCTTTATTCAATGACAGGTAAAGAAGAAGAAGAGGAAGGTTGAATCGCAAAATAATAATGCCAGCGAAACATCTGCACAACCACCGTCGAGATCCGGAGGTGGTCGTGTTCGTAAACCTGTTTCATATGCTGTAAAATCAGACGATGATGATGATTCCAATTGAACGACGTCGTCCAAGCAAGTGTTCGGTTGAAGCATTATTCAAATTGTTATTAACAAACTTTGTGATCGTATTTGATATAAATTTTAAGAAAATTTTGCCTTGGTTCTGATCAGGGCATTAGTAATTTTATATAACACTGTACATACATGCACTAGAAATTTACTTTCATTATTATAATAATTAAATGTAAGGTAAAAGTTTCATTTCATGTACATACAATAAGTGTTTAAAACACATTAAACTAATTATATTCGGATCGAAGAAGGAATCGACGCGACTAACAAAAATGTTTTACAAGTGACTATCATCCACAAATATCATTCGTAGATAAGTCTCAGACTTAGTGCCGAAATCCAAGACGTTCCCAACGTAAAATGTGATAGAAATTCAGACTTTGTCATGTTTTTTAATTTCATAGAATATTGATTGAAAACTATTACAATGTAATACTCATTCGACAATGTTATTCTCCAGTAATTAAATAGAGATCAATTTGACGTATACATACGAACATATTCATCTCATTTTTATAGTATCTTTATGATGTCTGAATTTTCCATTTATTCTCCATATCAAGATAAGAAGAGAATGCGGTTCTGCCGAAATGACGAGAATAACAGGAAACTTTAAATTCGATCCATTCTTCGGTGTAACTATAATTATGATACAGTTTTCATTTTTTTATTAATAGTATTAATTGATCACGATATATTCTGAAAAATATTAGATGTTCTATGTATATGTAGTAACTATGCGTAGAAATTATCTGTACAATTTTTTATTTATCTCTAGTTTTTTATCTTTGTAATTTTGTAGATGTAATTACAACAAACTTCGCGGGTTCACCAGGAATTGAACATTACGCGACATTAATCTGCATTGTGTTTATTTTTTACAAATTTAATTACAATTTTGTTGAATTACTATTATAAACAAAACAATTGTATCAATTACTGAGGTTACCTAGTTCGTTTGATATTAAAATGCAATAAAGAACAAAAAAAGTAATACTGAAAGAAGTTTAGTACAGTCGATATTTTCTTATCACTAAATATTGTAACGTGATTTTTTAAACCTGTTTCTAAGATTTTATCTAAACCATATAGTCTCGCATCACCATGTAGGTGTTCCACGAGTAAGCATATCAGTTTTATATAGACCTGTCTGTATATGTATATAAATTCTTTTTTCAATGTATTGGCGACAAATTTATATGTGCAGAAGCACGAATACATAATTGATAATATATTATACAGGATATTTCACCTAACTTGACCACCTTAAATATACCGCTTATTTTGTACGATAGAAAAAATGTCAGAGGGAGAAAATATTCTGTTCGAAGGCGCCAATACGGTGATAGACCGAATTTTTTTCTCAAGGTCATTTTTTTCGAGATTTCAAGGTCATCGTATTTTTTTAAAATGGGACTGCATACTTTCACTACAACAGTCGTATAGTCTATAAAATAACGAATCCAACGAGGTGCAATATGTTGACCTTGACGTGACCTTCACTACGCGTTCGGGACGGTAAATGAAGGAATTTCAATTTCATTGAAACAGTGTACCATGTACTTAATTGTCCCTGGTGCTTGTAAACACACATTCGTATTCTCCTTTCATCGATTGAAGTATGTTTACAAGCATTATTATCAAAGAGTAGTGTATGTGTACATGATGGATAAGCTTATTGCACTGATACCGATACTGTAGCTTGTTGTGCTGATACTGATTGTAAAGCAATAATCTTCAGCTATGATTATCACTTTGATAATAATGCTTGTAAACATACTTCGACCGATAAAAGGAGAATACGAATGTCTGTTTACAAGCATCAGGGACAATTACATGGTACACTGTTTCAATGAAATTGAAATTCCTTCATTTACCGTCTCCGAACGCGTACTGAAGTTACTAACAAACATTTCATAATTTCCTCGCGAAAGATCACGTGAAGGTCAACATGTTGCACCTCGTTGGATTCGTTTTTTTATAAGCTATACGACTGTTGTAGTGAAAATATACAGTCCCATTTCAAAAAAATACGATGACCATGAAATCTCGAAAAAATCACCTTGAGAAAAAAAATTTTCTCCCTCTAACATTTTTTCTATCATACAAAACTTAGACCATATATGTATACCTATAGACGATATAGAAAAAGATTATAGTAAAATGCTATAGTATGTTAAGAAGTCGCAGTACTGCAGTACCACGAAGGTGAAGTTGGAGATGGGAAAGGGGAATCGTCATCGCATCTCATTCTGTATAAATATTTATGGAAACTGTAACTGTAATATACATATATACATGTATTTTATTTTATTACTCGTTCATTTTTACTTTACTCTTATTATTTTAAATATGGCCACCGACGAGATATAGAATAGACCTATCATCCAATGTATTTTGGCGGCCATCATTGCTGGGGTTACGTACCCCATTTCCTTGTCACTTCCTGCATTACCAACTCGGTTTTGGGGCCCCAGGCAGGGTCTCGTCGGTGCTGCTGGAACTAAAATAGGCTGACAGCACAAACGAGATATACGAATAGGATTCCTATATCTCGTTTGTGCTGACATCTTTCTTGGGGTACGTGTCCATTGTCCATCTGAGAGTTTGTAGAACCCCTCTTTTTTTGTAATAATAACCAACTTTTAAATATTATAACTAATTTAAAGCACTAAATAAAAGTAAAATAAGTAAAAAAAATTATTTAAAATCAAAAAATGAATACGCATTAGTTGTCGCTAATATGGTGTGAAGTGTAAATATGGCGCGAGTGGGAATGCGTGTACATAGTGTAAGTTACATATGCATTATGTGTGTGAAAAGTATAAATGCGAATGGCAACGACTAAATAGTTAGTAGTTAATTTTTTTCTAAACGCAGTTCTCTTTATAAGATCTTGACCCTTAAGAAAGTGGAACTGAAAAATTAAGACTTTTAAAAAAATATATAATATATATAGAATATTCAGCAAAAAAATCTGCAATTAAAAAAAAGTAAGTTCCGCAAGTTAAAAAGAACACATTTGTCGCTAATGTTAATTGATAAAAGATAATAAAACCACACTTCAATTTTCAAAGGCCATATGTACCCGCGGGTTTGGTGGTGAAATTCGCCCCCGACGAGTTTTTAATCGAGCTTTGGCCATTCGATAGCCTACCCAAAAAGACCCCGTTCTGCCAAGGTACAGCCCCATATCTCATCTGTAAGGGTAGTTATTGAGGAAAGTCAAAAAACCAGTTTTTGGCCCATTTTCCCCATTTATTGATAGTTAAAAATTCTGAAAAAATTCTGACACATTTTGGATACTAAGCCACATATTAGGTACACATTTTCAGATTTTTCCGTTGCAAACTCTGGTTGTAAATCGCGAAAAACACGAAAAAATGCAGATTTCATATAGAAATCGAAAGAGCACTACTACAGATTTAATTTAGAAATGAGATATTATCATAAGTATTATGCTCAATTTTTTCAAATCCCTGAGCGTGTGGTGCGTCATAGTAGAAAAAAATAAAAACCACGTTTTTCAGCGTTTTTCCTAAGTTATACCTCTTTTCTCTGAATTTAAAAAATATATTACGTAATATTAAACAATCCTACGTTCAGAGAAATATTTTCCAGACTTTAAAACTTGCGTAGTACAAAAAGAGAAAATAATACGTGTCGTTACATTCGAATATTTCGAAGCTACTTTCAAGGGCGCCGGTTGGTGCAGCGGCTATGGTCTCGGACTGCGGAACCGCTGATGACTTTTTGAACCATGTTCGAATCCCGCCCGGGTCAATCTGTTTTATTTTGTTTATCAGATGTTCTTCCGATTCCTTTCAGAAAAAATTGTTGGATTTGGGTCCAAGGTTTTTTTCAATTTTTCGGAAACCGTGTGTTTTACGAAAAAAAGTAAAACGATATAAAATACGCAGCCTGTCCAGATCAACATGTTTTGTTGAACATTTTTTTGGACGCAGTAAATATATAGTTTCAAAGATATTCGAGAAAAACGATTTTATAAACCTTAAATTAATTATTTTAATGTTTAATCCAGTTGGGGTACGTTTTCCCGGTATCCGATCGAGCTCAAACTTTGCACAGATTTTGTTTTAATTATTCGGAATAACTCTATGGGGTGCCGTGTAATAGAAATTTTGACAAAAATTTTTGACAAGAGCAAATAAAAGCCACCCTAATGTGTATATATACATATGTACATAAATAGTACATATGTATTATCAATATATTATTTCTTTCCTTGACACTTGTCTCTATAGCCTTCGAAAATTGAAATGTGGTTTTATATTATCTTTTATCAATTAACATTAGCGACAAATGTTCTTTTTAACTTGCGGAACTTACTTTTTTTTAATTGCAGATTTTTTTGCTGGAGATTCTATATATATTATATATTTTTTTTAAATTCTTAATTTTTGAGTTCCACTTTCTTAAGGGTCAAGGTCTTACAAAGAGAACTGAGTTCTTTACTTATTTTACTTTTATTTAGTGCTTTAAATTAGTTATAATATTTAAAAGTTGGTTATTATTACAAAAAAAGAGGGGTTCTACAAACTCTCAGATGGACACGTACCCTAAGAAAGCTTTCATGGTCAGCACAAACGAGATATAGGAATCCTATTCGTATATCTCGTTTGTGCTGTCAGCCTATTTTAGTTCCAGCAGCACAAGGAGTGACAAGGAAATGGGGCAAACGTAACCTCAGCAACAGTGTCGCCAGGTCGAGAAAATCGAGGGGAATACAGGTACCCCCTCTCTGATGGCCAGAGTCGTAATATGTGACACGTTGCGCGTGCGCGACGGGGATTGAGTGGGACGCCTTGCGCGTGGTGCTGGAATGGGATAGTGGAAGGGGAAAAGTAGGGGAGTAAATGAGTCCAGATTTGGACTCAACTGGCGACACTGCTCAGCAATGATGGCCGCCAAAATACATTGGATGATAGGTCTATTCTATATCTCGTCTGTGATAGTACCTTATATATTTTCCTTTTTGTTTGAAGCAGAACTAGAATGTTGTTCAATCATTTTTTGTTTAAATAAAAATAATTATTCCGTAATGTGTCTACTTCTTTAATCCTTTCTTTTAATTTTAATACAGGATTTCCTTTATTTCGTGAAAGTCTATAACTTGTCAAATACATATAAATATGTACATAAAAATTGTTTGATACGAAGGGGTATTCAATACGGTGCAATTTAATTTTTTAATTTAATTAATGCTTTGATATGAAATCTGTATTTCTTCGAATTATTCCGGGTTTTTTATTTTTTACAATTAGAGTTTGCAACTGAAAGATTGGATGAAAATACTTCTATCATTGTATAATTAATATTATATTTAATTTATATTAATTAAAGTTTGGTATATTAGATTTATATATTAGTTGCATATTTTATGTAAAACCAGCTGATCCAGGCCAAAGTCGAAACCGGTTCTGTTACAGGCTAAGAACTAGACTAGGGGGCAGCACTATAATGGGCACGGCCAAAACCCGAGCGTGAGCACTCTCATATACTCGCTGTGTATATGCATTCTCTGGTCTTTTCCGTTCTTAGTAGTTTATGTTGGTTTATGTCAAGGCTGTATTAAATAGTAAGTTTCTTGCAGTCCCTAAAAAGTAGAAGTTAATACAGAAATTCCGAAATGTCAACCATGGACGATGTTCTCGAAAGTTGGGAGGAAATCGAGGAATCAGGAGTGAGTTCTATTTTTTCTATAATGAAGATAGCATTGTTTCAAATTGAATTGATTAGAGTAATAATTTTGTTAACCTGTATAAGAATTTTATGCTCGTAAAGTGTTAATTTTTGTTGGCATTCAGTTTATTGAGTAAAACATTTCAAAATGAGTAACATTGTTTAACAACGAAACATTTGTATTAAAATTATTTTGTAAATTCTTCGATTTTTACGTGTAAGTACAATCCTGCATTCTTATATTACATAGGTCAGAATCCATGTGGCTATTGGTAGTAGTGGTAATAAGAAAATACATTGCTTTCCATAAGGTTACCTTTCTATTCGCTACCAAATGGTACAATTGACTTTCAAACATTTCTATTGTACGTTGTAACTTGAAATATTATTGTGAGTCTTCGATCCTGTTATGAAACTTTTGGTATAGATGCATTTAAAGTTTTTCGTACGTTTTGTGTATACACTAATAGGTACTATGTACATTATATTAGCAAGTAATACTATAGTGGTTTTGAAAAACAAATTATCTTCAAAAATTGATAAATAGGGAAAATAAAGAATAAATTTTGATTGGAAATGTGCAGTACGATGTAGATTTATACTAAGATAATGTAATATTAGAACTACAATCGATTTTAGGCACTCGACAAAAAGTTGGATGCCCTCCAGTTAAATGCGGTAGAAGCATTAGAAGAAATAGAATCTTCTAGGTAGGTTCAAGAAGGTGGACATTATAATGGTTTGTAAAACTTTTAAAAGAGTATATTTCATGAAATCTTAATAAATTGTACATATAAATTTCTTAAAATCGAAAGACACTTGCAAAACTTTCTTTGAAAGGTACTTTATAAAACTTTTAATTGGAATACAACGTTATATTGATTATAATAAAAGTTAACACATTAATAGTATTATTTATTAATAGCGACATAAAAATAATGCTGAATTCAATTATTTGTAAGTGCACAACTGAAATAAATTGTGTAATAGTTTCTTTATTTATTATATGTACTATTGTTATTATAATATGTTCTGGTCTTATTATTTTATAATTATAATGTTTTAGCTTTAAAACCAATCAAAGTACAAATACAAGAATGATAATATTGGGTGAAGATGGTATGAGATCTCAGTATGTACCGCCAAAACCAACAGTAAAAATATTAAAAAGACCAACAAGAGATTCCCAAGGCAGCGGTGACGGTCCATTAGTGAATGGAGACAAACCAAAACATCCTATAAAAACTTTAAAACAGGTAATTATAAGAAATCTAACAAATCTGTGCGAAAAAATACTATATAATAAATTATATTTCTAGAGGGAGCAAGAGTATGCAGAAGCAAGAAAAAGAATTCTTGGGGAAGAAAAAAGTCCAGAAGAAAAATTAGAACAAGAAATAAATAGAATACAACCAAAGACAATAACTGCTAGTGGTAGCGGCCTACCAAGTAACATTCTTCGTATGCCTATTGGACCAGATGGAACACGAGGGTTTAATGTACGCAGGTAGCGCGTCTTCCAGAGATCAACTTTTTCCACCTATCTTTTTCCTCTTCTTCCTTCTTGTTGGCGTGAGGAAGAGAGGCGGCTATGAGGCTGATGGCAGACAACAGCGTGCTGTTTCTGCCCAAATGTAAGCATCATGCTCCTTTCATTTTGAAAGGAGCATGGTAAAAAGCTATGCCCTCTGGGCACTGCATTACATAGACCATACTTGCAAAAGGATCAAGACTAATAAATCGGCAAAGATAAGTTACTATAGAAATGGTAATATCTCTTACCTATATAATACTATGTTTTGTTGATGTTTGTCATATTTTAAACAATTTTGAATAACAAAATTGAAATCTACAATCGTCGTATAGGGAACATGTTAAGATGAAATATTTGACTTACAATACGATATAAAGTGGGGAAACTATTTTACTTTCTGCACTTGTTCTGCTATTCAAGTCTTTGAAACAAATTGAACAATAAAAGATGTCTCTAACATGAGTATGTTATGTATTTCAATAATTGATCCGTTGTCATGTTAATTTAACTTATTTACGTTGTTTAAACAGAAAATTATTATAAACAGGTGAACTTCATTTTTTAATCAATATACGTCATAAATTCCATAAACATTTACGACATATTTTCCTAATGCATTCAGGACAACGTTATGGATGTTCTTGGACTCATTTAGCGCGATTTTACCAAAACGGTTTTTTATCGGCAATAATTATTTTACATGTATTTAATCATTTTTTATAGGGCATGCACATGTAGTTTTCCTATCAAAATATTGAAATTATTTAAAAGAATGAAATTACAAAGAGCTTCGCATCACATCGTTAAATATGAGGGTCATGCGATGGTTTCACATAATTCTGTGACGTCACGCTGTACTGAATGTGTAAAAAAAATTTATAGGAATAGGAAAAGAACATTTTTTACCACACTAATTTATAACAAAACGTTTTATATAACGTAGGAATATTCTTGTCATAATCACTCAATGTGCAATGATAAAAGTATTCTTCACTGAAAGAACTTTATAGCAAGACTAATGCTTTTAAAAAATGATAAAAAAGTTCTTTAAAAGCATTCTATTAACGATTCAAATCTTTCTTTTCCTGATTTACGTTTGTACGGGAATTCAGTCTACACTTTACTTATTACTATGCAATCACAATTTCGACTATTTAACTGTGTAATTGTATTTGATCAGGCGAGAAAGTGAAACAGTGTGATACTTGTCCGCACTCTAGGGATTTTTATAATCTATCCGCAAAATGAGTTGCAGGCCAATAAAAATTAAAACCTACAATCTGTATTATATTTTCCTAAAAGTGTTGTAAATCGGATTTTTAATATTTCCTTGATCTCTTCGACTACTTTTACACTAATAATTATTATGTATCAGTGAGTAATTGTTTGAAGAATACAGGTAATTGACTGATGGTATTGGTAAAAGCGTTTGTGCAAACATGAAGTGAAATAAAATGGTTTTGTTTCACAACAACCCAAACCAAAAATTCTTTTCACAAGTATTGTTTTTATATAAAATAATAAACCTGTTTTCAGAATTTTAGCGAAATCGAAGCATAGAAGTTTTCAAAATTACAGGAAGTGACACTAAAATGGTAAAAACATTCTTCGCCAAATATTTTTAAAGTAATAACTTTACGAAAAAATGTTTTTGCCAATCTATAAATACCAGATCCTTTGATTAAGGAAAATGGAGTCGTATGGTTCAAGCATACTTCACAGGGACATTTGTTACATTGACAAACAATAGTGGTTGTCTCTACATATTTATTGTACCATACATATTATAAATAATTCGACAATAGGTCGTATATATGTATATATCTATATTATACATGTATATTAGAGTCATATTAATACTTGCACAATTATTATATGACATATATAATTACAATGGTGTCCGATAGCAACCAGTTTCCCCTGGAAGCCTGCTGTCGTATCCATCCTTGTAAGCCGAAGTCAGTGCATCAATCAAACGATCGTTCATAGCAGCTACTTCGTTAATATCCAATTGCGCACCTGTCTCAGTGCTGTCTAACCAATTCACGCCGAAGTCTGCACCGTCGTTTGTAACGTTCGTTGGTGTTGGATTTCTATAGAAACGAAAATAAGATATTAATTCACAATCCATTGTTTGCAACAAGAAAATCTTTATCCCCTCTTTTTCTTTTGAAGTTGACCGCTCGACGCAGTGTCGCTATGTGTGTAATTTTTTATCTATAAATATATAGTTATACTGGAAATAACATATAGAAAATCACGGCTGAACTTCACCCGAGGAAACCAGAGATTTTTATCTTTTTTTTTTATACAATCTTGCAGATTTTGAGGAGAAAATGCCGAAAATGCAAGTTTCAATCTTAGGAGTCTGGTTAAAAAATAAGTTCATGTTGGCTCTGCCGTGTCATTTTGATTACTTAGCCTTACCCATATTTAGCGAAGTTCGTCCACAAGATGACCATCTTCTTCCGGAATTTGTTGAATGAATGTTCAGGGTCTGTCGGAGCGTTCAACGATTGCACGTTAAACAAGTATCCGACATCATCCATATGGGCCGTTCCTGGAATTAAACAGATCGTCTAAAAGTGTTCCTATATTCAAAGAAAGTTTGAATTTGATATATTAATGCGGTTCATTCTGTTATTTTATATTTTCTCGTTCAATCTTCGGAGTGAAATGGAACCTCATAAAATTTCGAAAGTATTTTCTTTTCATAATAAATGTATTAATGCTCTCGGCGCACGGGTTCGATCAACCCGTTCGCCGAGACCAATAATCCATTTATTATTAACAATTTACGATCGATACAAGGAAATATTTATTTTCTTTTCACATGTTTTTTTACATAATTGATTTTTTATTCGTCAATTACGAGTAGAACATTTCCTTTTTTTTATAAAAATTAATACAGGCTTCAAATGATTTCTATGAATAAAGAAAAATCAGGAAATTTTGTTTTACCATTTATCGTTTCGCCCTCCATTGAGTGCACACTGTATTCCGACAAGTACGAGAGTTGATAATAATAAATGGGATTCCCTTCGTTCCATTTTGAAAAATATGTCTGCGTTAGATCGATGGGAGCAATAAATAATAAGTTGGTCATAAGTGTCACAACAGCTTGGAGTAAGAAATCAGGGATCAAGTTGAATACCGCTGCTCCCATTGATCCAAGTATCTGGTCGGTGATTGCGTCAACATCAATTTGTTGGTCTATAAATTTAGCAAGTGTTGTTGCGTGATTCGGTGGTCCGACATAATCTGTAAAAAAGACACAATCGCATGAACAAAGATTTAAATCTCAATGACAAATATTTAAGGTAAATGAGGTTTAGAGTTAGCCATTATTATTATTATATAACATAAGAATAGATATTTGGAACTTGGAATAGGAATATTTAAAAAATTCACAAAACAAAAGTATATAGATATGCCCAATCAGCCAAACTTGCTTCGAGCAAATGATCAATCTTTGTAATCGTACTTTGCGAGCAAAAGGCGGTATTTATCGATACTTATAGTAGAAATACAACAGTGCTTTTAAATTCTTTAAATGTTTCCATGGGATTGCATTTGATCTACTGATGTTTGTCACAAATGCATAAAATCCGCAGTCTACTCATGATAGTTGTGTTTTACCTGATCGTTAGCCGAGTAAGTGCATTTTGTACTTACAGTTTAAGAAGAATAGCGCTTCATCATGATTAAAACCCAGTAAGATAGGAACTCGACTAAAGTTTCCAGATTGGTATTTTTTTATGGGACATTCAGTCAAAAATGCGTTCTCCTTAGCGAACTGAGGATTTTCCATCGTCGGTCGGAATGGCAATACACCCTGCAATGGTTCACCAGACATGTTAATAAAAATATATAAATGTAGATCACGCATGCGATTTTTCAGGAAAATAAAAACAACTTAAGAATATTTGGTAACAAACTGTGCAGAAAATGAAATTTTCAATATATGTCTTAAATAAATTTAAAAAAAAAGTTTATATAAGTACTTGGGCTAGGGCCAGGTAGTCCAAAACAATACAATTCCTAAGAGAAATTTTACACTCTTTAGTTACTGAAAAATTTACGAAAATATAGTTTTCATCACCAACATTGTGTGTTGTTTTTATCTCCATGGACGATTACCGATAAAAAAACATGTGTCAAATATTCGGTATATTCCTTTGTAAGTGCATTACAATAAAAATTGTATTAAACGAATTATATTACATTTAAGTATTGAATGTTAAATTATAGTGTACTACGAATTCACAAGAACAGGGATCTTGAGTGTTACAGTGCAAACAATTGAGTGTTATTACCAAGTCTACTTGTTGAGCTTTCGTGACGATATTTCTCGCAGGAGCAGCACGAAGGAAGCCCAATAGTCCCTCTGTTGTCATTCCTGTTACGTCTCCGTCGTAGCCAAGACGGCCGGCGAGATTGCGAGCATTTTCGTATGCTTTGGCATGTGTGTGATACGCCCACTGACATAAAGGCGACCCGCTCTGCATGATTACTTGTTTAAAGAGTCCTAGTAAAAAAAAGAAATAATAATAACCATGTGACATATTTTAGTTGAGAATTAGCCCTCTTGTTTAATCGCTATCCCATACACGGTGATCATCCCTAAGCTAAATTGGGAGAGGGCCAAGTTCTCGAAAGTCGGTTGACAGACCTGACGATACGACAGGTACGCATAGCATAATATCATAGATATTAATTTTCTTTAACGCGTTGAAAAAAGTGATTATTGCACCTTGCGATTTTTCCGCTAACATGTGGTATCCTACGGAGGCTGAGCCAGCACTTTCGCCGAAGATGGTCACCTGATCGGGGTCACCGCCAAACGCCGCGATATTGGCCTGGACCCACTTCAAAGCCAAGAGCTGATCCTTCAGGCCGGCGTTGCCCAAAGCATCGGAATGATCCAATGATAAAAATCCTGAAAATACACGCCATCAAAGAGAATATCACTCCTATAAATCCTCCAGGATCGCGCCAGAATTGCGCCAGAATCGCCCCAGAATTGTAACAGAATTACGCCAGCATTTCAGAAAATAAGTCAACATACCTAATGCACCGAGACGATAATTGAAGCTGACAATGACAACGTCCTCTTCGAGGAAGAAATCCGGCCCGTAGAAGGATGGGTCGCTGTATCCACTAAAGAATGCTCCGCCGTAGATCCAAACCATCACTGGCTTCAGTTTCGTTCCATTCCCGAACTATACGATCCGTTTAATGCAGAAATAGTGTACAGTCAAAACAGTTAACCACCTCTTGCCCTACAATGCTCTACAATATCGTGCCAGACTCGTGATGAAGATTCTGAACAAAGTCTAATAAATATGTATGCTATTATAATTTCCTTTAAACCGAAATAAAATTCTACTTTGGTCTTGTAAATGTATAACTATTGGATAGGCATACAATAGATATCTCCTTTTTAGGAAATTACGAACTACAAAAAAGTTCTAATCACTGAAACCGTAAAATAAATTGTAGGGCAATTATGGGATAATGAGGAATAAAATCATTTTGACTCAAAGAGTGTGCCATCAATTATTAGACTGACCGTATATCGGTTCTACGTCTTACAAAAACTATAGTGTCGAATTATTTTTTTTTTATGTCAAATCACCTCCTTTTCGTCTGTACCGCCAGTTATCGATCACCCTGTATAACAGCTTTTACGAATGAAGGGAAGAAATATACTCACCCCTCGAGTGAACACGTTCAGATACAAACAATCCTCGACACCCATATAATCTTTTGAGAAGAAGTCCATTTGTGGGCACACATCACCCACCTTTACAGCGTTAAAAACCCTTCGCCATGGTGTTATCGGAACTGGAGGCTGAAAATCAACAAAACGAAATAATAATTATTTTTGATACAAATTGTCTCCCATTGTTCATTTATTTATTCTTTCTTGAACTCTTCAAAATTTCATAAGAGTCTGTTGGAATAAACATTTGTAAATAAGTAAGTCCCGCAATAGAGATGAAAGTTTTCATGCGTTGGATAATCTTGATGTAAAGACTAACAAAAGAAGTTCTATGTGTAAGTCATTCTTTTATACAATGCCACTGACAGAAACAACGTCCGCCTTTTTTCTTTCTAATATTTCCTGAAATATTCATAATATGAAGAATAAATGTCAAGAAATACAGAGAAATTTACAACCCAAGACATCGGTGATTTAAATTATCTGGAAAGTACTAAATAAGTAACAAGTGAACAATTTTAAATTTTATTTTAATACCATGAAATTTAAACAATTAATTAAAAATTGATAACAAAAAATATATAATGAATGAATTTTAGAGTTTCATGCCGATATCTCTTATATGGTTAAAGAGTTATAGTGTTCGATCGTCCGAGGGTGTATATCGCGGTGCAGCGTTCACTTCAAATGATTTTAATTTCGCCAATTTTCAAATGTCCATCTTTTTAAAAACAGGTCCGTAAAGGGAACACTTGGGGCAATATCCACATTTTTCTTCAATTTTTAAAAAAGTGGCCTGCTACGAAAACATGGCATTTGTCTAAAACAATTGAAAAATAAATGGTGAAAGAAACATTGTATTCAAATGACAACATTTTTAGTAGATACTCTTGTTTTCACTATAAGATCCCAAAAACTCATTTTAATCGGTTTGATAGTTCCAGACTTATGATTTGATAAAAAAAAGGGTGACACGTTTTTTTACACGTCTGTAAAATCAACAATTTTTAATATATCGAAAAATCCATTGAGATTCGTTGATAGGTCACTAAAGACTACACCATATTCAAATTTGAACAAAATCCGTAACATTACTCCGAAAAATGTCCGTTTTCGCTTGGAATGACTCTAATATTTACAAGTGAACAAGGTTGTTGCGCATGCAGCGTTACCTTAAATCTAAGTAGTCCAAGAGGTGGTGTCGCATAGCGGATTCCCAAGAAGGCAGTGTATGGGACCGAGTGCCATACTGTTGTGTTTTGAACACCTCGCACTGGTCCGGTCGTGGTGTTCACTACAGCAGACAAGATAGGTCTTTGAGGGATTCCGACTAGACCCTGCGTCGTTGGAGGCTGCGTTGTTGTCAACAGCAGGCCCAAAGAAGTCAACAGTGTTCTCAGCATCGTAGTTTACCAACAGGCGACTTGTAGACTACAAGTGTCTGTCTGGTAAAAATGTGCAGAATGACAGAGTTCAGGACGTTTGATCATCATTGTATTTATATTCAGGTTAGTCTGCTCACGTTTTCGAAAACCAACTCGTTTTTGATCGATAGCGTTTGCAGAACGAAACGGAAACTGTCGCATGTGGTATTATGATTCATTATATTGATATTATTGCACGATGGTGGAAAATTTAGTGACACATCACTATTCAACCACATTTCATATTGGCATGAAATTGATTATTCGCGTTAATACAAAAATTAAATGAATCAGCTTGAATAATATATTTTGTTCCGAGGGAAATAAACATGGATATTAATTTACAAGGTCTTACATTCTAGTATATAATATTAACGGAAATTCTAAGTGTGCAGCTATTACAGTATTTTATCGATAAATGTCTCAAATGTCTGGCGGATAAATGTCGCTGAACTATCCCCACTCTTGCGGGTATACCCCGTGAGGGGCCACGAAGCTCGAGCGGTGTCGGCCGCCGAGAAGTGTAACATGATACGGGTCGAGTATATCGGTGTGAGACCAGGAGACCACTACTAATCCAATGACAAAACTTCTTTATTTTTCATTATTTTTTTATGGGACTTTGACCAAATTATTGGGGGTATTTTTCTAATGAAAATGATACCAAATATGATATAATTCAGATTATTTTTACTTGTGTAATGGGCGATCAAAGTGTCGAGCGCAAGGAACGATGGCGTATGGGAAAGAAATAGACGCGGAGAGTAGCGGTCGCCGGCACAGTTCAAAGGCCCGCGGTGTCTTCACAATGTAATCCCAATAAAAAACTTTTTTATTATTACTTATTTTTGTATGAGACTTTCACCAATATATTTGTGACATTTTTCCGATTACAATGATACCAAACACGATATAATTCGCATCGTATTTACAATAATTTTCCGTTCATATAATTTCAATGAGAAGTTACGCGGGGACGTCCATTACACACGTAAATATAATCGGAATTATATCATATTTGGTATCATTTTTATTAGAAAAATGCCAGGAATATGTTGGTGAAAGATCCATAAAAAAATAATGAAAAATAAAGAAGTTTTGCCATCGGATTAATAGTGGTCTCACACCGATATACCCGACCCGTATTATGTTTACATTTCTCGGCGACCGAGGCCTTTCGAGTTTTCCATTCCATTTCTACGTTCGACACAAGTCAAAGAATAGTATCCCTGGCGGATAAACGTCGCTGGCCGGACCCGTGGTTGCGACAATTATCGATAAAATACTGTAGCTCGATATTATCCACTATTTATAAGATACTAGAAGTTCTTACAAATAGAGGATAATACCGATTGCACAGGTCTCACCACGAGGAGGTTGCTGCACAAGAGACCCGGAAAGGGAGTCAGAAGGAATATTGAATTCGTTCTGGCTCCCTTTCCTAACAACGACGAACTTATGTTAGCGAAGTTATGCAGTATGTCGAGTAATTATTGCAGAGCAAAAGGCTCTGATTCTTTTAAAGAGAGAAACAAGAACGAACCAGAGCAGAGGGCTCTGGTTCGAGGGTGTTGCAGGCCAACTCCAGCCAGCACCGATACCCGACGTGTCCTCACCAAAAGCGATGGCCAAGAGACGTGTTCAAACGATATTTACTCCAGCAACCACCTGCCACCAGACAACAAATAAACGTCGAGGTAAGCTCGGGTGGGATTACAAAAGAGAGGATTTTACACTATGCAGTGTTACACGATGAACACTGTCTTTCAACCACCACTCTCTATGTGTCTACTCCGAATACCGGTCTGGTACATACAAGCAAGGTCCGACACAGCAGAAGGCTCTGTCGGAGTCAAAAAAACGAGCCGAGCAAAGTGAAGTTACGGCATTAATCAGTCGACATACATATTTGCAACGATGATACACAATCTTAATAATTAACGCACGCACGCAAGCCGAGCAATTATTGTGAAAAAAAATCTAAATCGCCAAAGCGGAAGGCTTTGATTTTCAAAGAAGAGACATAAACTAGATCAGAAGGCTCTGGTTCGGGGGTGACGCTAATAATTGCTCGGCAAATATCACTAACAATAAGTTATAAATAGGCCGCAATCTTCGTTGGTGTCCTCTTCGTTCGACGTTAAAGATGGCCGGCTGTTGTATTCTACCTGAAACAGACTAATAATAGTTAGACACAATACATAACCCCGTACACGAGTGCGAATACAACAAGAAATACAACAAAACTAAATCCTGCACACGAGTGCAAACCTAACACTAGCTCACGAGAGCTAAGCTAACACCGCACACGATTGCGGTCTATATGTATGCGCTTAGCGAGCTCCGGGGACGCGACACCCCGTACTCACTCACGACCCCATCCGTGAGTGAGCCCCTGAGGGGCAGGAGAAATACTAATTTTAAACCATAAATATAAATTCTTAGAAGAGGAACTTGTGAAAGTTCAAAAGCAAATTTCTATTAGGAATCGAGAAATAAAAACGACGATGATGAAGATGCGATGAGATGCAACTATAAGCTGTATGAACATGTATTACTCGACAGTTCCGACAGCGGCAGCACCGTAACGCCGCCATATTGCTTCTCGCGGTTCCGCTACATAATGCCGAATAATGCAAATTACGCCTCGAAAATGCAAAAGTAGGCCACTTTGGGACACTTGCGCGCTAGATTGCCTTTTATCTAGCGATTGTAACTGCGTAGAAGCCCCAACTGTGCATTATCGAGAAATGGTTTTTGGAATCATGGACCCTTGCAATCTCTGTTTACGTATATGTGGATCTAGCGGTGTTCAGCCAACCTATGGCCCTCGTCCCCGCACCGGTAACAGCGGCCGCTCCGGTCTGCCTCCTCGTTGTGCGGGAATTTCGTTCACACATGGCCCCTTTGGCGGCATCTAAAGCACTGGAGCAACCGCTGCACCAGTCTCTCCACCCTGGACGACGACCATCCGGTGGTCAGTCGGTCCGCCTCTGCCACCTTTCTAGCCGCCGTCAGGGGGAGCTGGACCCTGGACCCAAACCGTCTCCACCCCCTCCTGACTGCGGCCCGCCCGGCTTATCACGCCGACCTTCACGGCCGACTCATCGCAGGCGCCCACGCGCGCCAATAGGGCACCTATCTCCGCTCTAGTCACCGACTAGGCCAACCCACGGAGGCGGATATTCGCCCTTTTCGTGGGCTTGTTCACCCAGTACTTGCATCCGGCAAGTACCGTCCCCAGCCGGGACGCTAATGCTTGTGCCTTCTCGGGGGCTTTCCCTGCAAACACCAGCCCCTCGATGCCCACCTCCTCTAGGGAGGGTCCGGCTGAGGATTTTTAGCCCCTGCCTCCTCCGGGGGACGGACCGGCGCCGTCGCCGTCTCCACTTCCGCGAGGTGGAGGATCGCTCGCATAATTCGGTCCTTCAGCGCCCTCATCCTCTCATCGATGAGGCACCCCACTTGGGCGAGGATGCCCTCATCGATGGAGGTCATCTCCCCTAATTTTTCCATCTTTTATCTTTCATCTTTTATTCGAAGGCTTCGAATAAACCTTCGAATAATTTTTGCCAGCTCGAATAAACGGCGACGAGTCAAGCATTATTGACAATTTAAACTTCCATATTTGTATAATACGAAGAATATTTTTAATACGAATGAGTTGTAGGGATCATCCTGAAGAAAATGAGTCCAAACACGACATCATTTGGACTACCTTTAATAAGATTATAATTTTTATCATAATATTACGTATCAATAAAAATTGTTCGATTACACTCGAGTTTGGACTCATTTTCATCAGGAAAAGCACCCCAATATAATCGCAATAATTTTATGAAAGAATATTGAAAAATATAAAAGTTTAAACTTTCATTCGTGTGTGATTCCCCATCTGCTTACATTGTATGCCGTTTGTCACTCGCTGTCGTTGGGTCTTGGACAGTCGGAACTCGGCTTTCGGAGCTCGGCGTTCGGAGATCAACGCTCGCCGCAGAGTTAGGCAAAATTTTCATCTAAATAAAAATTTCGAATAACGAATAAAAAATAAAAAAATTTTTATTCATTATTCGATGGTTTGCGTTTATTAGAGTTGGCAGTAGTTGTGGAAAGATTTATTCGAACCCTCCGAATAGAAGATACATATAAAAGATGAAAAAATTATTCGAAGCTCGAATAAAGCCACTTCGTATAAAAAAAATTATCTTTATTCGTCGGCTAAATTCTCGTCGAATATAATTATTTATTCGATGCTCGTCGAATAAAGATGCTTTTTATATTCTGAAGAATAAAATTAATCAGGAGTGCACATCCATTTATTGTATTATCGCACATTGATTATAACTTATAGTATAATAAGAAAAATAATAAACTGAGGTCTGTACATAACGAAGTGTTCGTTTCGACACGCGGAACGCAAGCGGGCACATGCTCGTAAGAAGTACTCGCGGTGTAGAGGGCGAAACGGTCGCGCACGCATCGCACGTAGGTCGCACGCACACAGATAGCGGGATGAGCAAACTGCTTCAATCCCCCACTTTTGCTGTTCCTAATTTTAGATCTTTGGTACAGGCTTTATGAGCCACACATTTTAGGCCCTTCGTCACTACGTCCGCTAAATTTTCGTTGGAGGCGACGTATGACAATGCGACTGATTTCTTTTCGACTACCTCTCTTATAACATGGTATGCTATATCTATGTGTTTAGTTCGTCGGTTTTCAATAATAAGGCTGTTATTAGCAATTTTAGGTATTTTCGGTTGGCACACTAGACAGTTGGATATAAAATGCGCGTATCTTTATGAAAAGCTTGAGGAGATATTTATGAAGCTACCTCCGCCGAACAAATGTGAGGAAGAAAGGATTGTAAAATTAGACAAGCCCATTTATGGACTCAAACAGTCAGGCAGAAATTGGAATTCCGAACTGGATAGCTTCTTCACGGAACAAAGGTTTGAGAGATTACGCTCATCCAATTGCGTTTACATTAAAGGACACTGGGCCCATAACCATTGAAGAATAAAATAAATCGGGAGTGCACATCCATTTATTGTATTATCGCACATTGATTATAACTTATAGTATAATAAGAAAAAAAAAAAACTGATGTCTGTACATAACGAAGTGTTCGCTTCGACACGCGGAATGCAAGCGGGAACATGCTCGTAAGAAGTACTCGCGGTGGAGAGGGCGAAACGGTCGCGCACGCATCGCACGTAGGTCGCACGCACACGGATAGCGGGAAGAATAATTTTTTATTCGTTATCCGAAATTTTTATTTAGATGAAAAGTTTGTCCAACTCTGTTTCATATTAAAGTTTCAATTAATCGTCAAATTCATTGTATTTTACTTATATGGTCATAAATGTACATGAAAAAGTTTTAAACCATTAAGATCATCCATCAGTTCGATGCTTATATTTTTCTACATAGTATACTATCCAGAAATATTTCAAAAAACCTGTCCATATTCACTCTCGAAAGAGGTTTCAAACAATTCTGACCATCCAACAGAACTATACAAAGAACTTTTTCGAAAATATTGCCACTCTTACAATTTTTCGTCATACTCGTCAGACACCTATAGTTTGTTCTGCAACTCTACACGAACGGTGGGAGTAGTGTTGCACCGAACCGTTCGCCTATTCTGTGACTGTTTGATACAAGGCGTCGCGTCGCCTCCTGAGATCCCTCTTTCCAACCTTGGGTATCAAGGATTCCACAAAGTCTTCCCATTTGTCCGCCACGTCGCTTATGTACTCCCCACCTATTGGGAAAAGCGACCCGATATCTTGGTTTTCAAGCTTGGGTATGAATGCTCCCACAAAGTCTTCTCCTTTGTTCACCACGTCGCTTATGAACTTCCCACCTATTGGAAACAGAGACCCGATGTCTCTCTTCAGGTCTTGATGAAAGACTTCTGGATGTTGTTGGCCAGCTTGTCCAATGACTTCATTTTCGTCTATATCCTGTCCGATGACGTCATTCTCTGACGGAGATGGTGGAAGATGTGATACAGAAGTTTGGGGTCCATTGCCTGGGCCAGGCTCCGAAATGGGCCCAGTGGGCTCCGAAATGGGCCCAGTAGGCTCCGAAATGGGCTCCACAGTAGGCGATCCACACACCTAAGGACAGTGAACAACACGGTTTGAGCTACTCTTTTCAATACCATTTCCGATTTGCCTTATCACCTTACACTCCGCCGACCATAACAGTACGGCAAGGGTCACATACAACAACAGGTACTTCATCGTCCCTCAGATTATATGCGAAGCTAACAGGCCAGTTTATATAATGCAATGTGAGCGAATATTGCATGGTGACCAGTTGCGAGAATAATGTTTCACACGTTATTTATTGTTTAATGGTAGTAATTAATTGCGCTTGCGATGAATGTGCCATCGGTGTTTGCTCTTAAGCACGTGGGTGCTAGACCTGTTGTATTACACCTATGGTCGGCTGTTCGGAGAATGTTCAAGGTTAATGTACCTGGAGCTGTAAATGTTGTTGTATTAAAATAGCACGTGTTGCAAATTAATTTTATTGACATATTGAAGGTGCATAATATGTACTGATGGAGAAAGTTGGTGGAGGAAGTAACATTGTCAATAATTTTAAATCTAACAATGTGCACCGTTGGACAAGATAATAATTTATCGCAATTAATCTATTCCAAACTAATAACGTTAAAACGCGTTAGAAAACCCTAAACCGGTAAGGTAGGCAATGACACTAAATTGATAAAAAAATTTTGTTCGGGTCGCTAAACATCCTGTTGGGATACATGTTTTAATACAAAATGAGGCTACGTGCAAAATTCGAGCTCGATCCGATTTGACCGATTTTCGGAACTTTTTTAATCTCTTTTATAAATCTTGATTTCCAATTATACGTAGTTACGTAATCATAATGGAATAAAAAATATATGTGATATGAAACATTAAGTAATTGCACTGGATTAGTAATAACTATATTACATTGAAAAATGCAACAAACACAAGATACTACTCTACGACGCGACGTAGATTTTATTAGACAGCGGATTTTATGCATTTATGACAAAAATGAGTAGGTGTAATTTAACATAGTGAAAACATTTAAAGAATTTAAATATACTGTTATATTATTTTCAACTTATTAAACATATTAAGAAAAAAAATGAATTTCTATTTCACTTCAATTTGTTGCAATTCATGTAGACAATTTTTATTTTGCATAAAGATCCGCTGTCTGTAGATTAATTATATATCATACAATACAAATGTATATGGCATATAGTAAATTACCAATGAGATATCGTAATTCAGCGACGACCCTTTGGCCGACATTTACGTAAGTGCACAAATCGAGGAACTTCGGTGTGCAGAGTATCTACACGTACGGTTGAGGAAATATGTCGAAAGACTACGAATCACGATTGCCTGAAATGTTTGCTTATCTACCAGAGCATTACGTTATTGCGAGAGTCGCGGTTGCGTTTGACAGTTCTTCTGTCGGATTTTGTTAAATGTGTTGGCTTTAATCCAATGAACAACATGTATGAAACGTGAGTGAAACAATATTCAACAACATTATTCGATAACACGATATCATATAATATAATATTACTTTTTAAATCTATATTCTTCGAGAACGACAAAGTGAATATAAAACAAAAATCAACGGTGAAGTACATTAAATGATTATAATATATATCTGTGCATAATACGGTTACGTAAATATTATAATTTTTTCACGTAGATATATAAACAAAAAAAGTATAAAATGTGATGTGAAAATGTAACATATGAAATAGATGTGTTCTCAAGGTTTGGTTGTTGTTGAAAACTTTTTTGAGTACTCTAATGATTTTGTTAGTTACATATAAATAATTTTCAACACTGTTTTTCAATTCAGTACATACATTTTTTTGCGATACGTTAACAGAAATTTCTAATATTTCAGTTAGAAATAAAAATAATCGCATTATAATCTTGTAAAATAATTTATCTTAATTTATCTTTTCCGGTGATCTTTGACGGTAATCCTTGGCCAAGAAAACTCAATATTTAATAACTTTTTAATCGATAATTTGTTCGGAACTCACTGACGTTTAATAAAAGTACTCGAACAATGCCATCCCTGAAAAGTAATTAATTTTGTTGCGTTTTATCCGCGATTTTTATTATTCTTACATTGGAATCTTTGGGGTCAATTCAATCCCAGTGAAAGTCTTGCGTATGTTGTGAATGAACTTGAAGCGTATTTTGGCTGTTATCATAACATTTCTGAACGGTCTTCACTAGTGAACATCTGTCGAGGTAAACAGATAAGTAGATAGCCTCCAATTGATTACATGTAATAAAGGATCACTGTACCTTTTAAAATGTATAAATATATATTAATTACAAGTCAAATTAGCCCGAATCGTACGAGTAGGTATAAAAAAAATTTGAACATGCCTTCTTCAGCTGATTTTACACCTTTGGATCGGTGGAGATTTCATTATAAGAAACGAATGAAACCGTTAAAATATAAAATAATAATGGAGGTCAAACATGATCCGATATTATGTCTGGAAAATAATTTGTAACTACAGAACCTAATCAATTTCGTTGATAAAATATTCGGATAACACTGAGTTGCGTAATAGTTCTAAAATTGCTGGGTTTATCAATAAGAAATGACATCAGATAGTACACAGATGAACTAATCTTAATTCTCTCGCCTTATACACCACGTGTTAATTTCTACTTAACGTACATCTTATTAGAAAGAAAAATTAAATTCCACTCCGTGTATTTTAAACATATTTGTATAAAGCTTTGTCATTTGTCTTATAAAATAGAGGAGAACAAACAAATAAAACTTCCTTACGTGTGAAATAGTCTGTTTAAAATGTTTCCTTAGACTAATATCATTATCTGTTACGAGCAAAAGCACTTTGCCCAACGCATTATTATTATTATTAGGTAGCATCATAAATTGATAGAATAGAATGAAATAGGAGAATTAATAAATTTTAATTATACTCCTGATTCACTTTTAATTTACTTTTTTATTGTATAGCATTTATTTATAAAAAGAAATTAAGGTTAAGGATTGAAAAATTACGATTCGTTTTGAACAAAGTGGCGTTTCTAAATTAGAATTCAAAGATAAAATTAAGATATTTATTCATAGTTTTATTCGATAACATAAGATACCTCGAAAATGGAAAATATGTTATTGAATAAATTCACGAATATCTTAATTTTGTCCTTGAAGTTTAATTAAAAAACGCTACGAGCTTTTATTCCAACCCAATATAAACATGTATATTATACGTACATCTTTTCAAGTACAGTATGTATAAATACAATTTTGAAAGGTGCACTTCAATGCATGTGAATTCTAACGAATCATTACTGAATACCTAGGAAATCATTTTTAAAGGAATAATTTACGAAAGAAAGAAGTGATGTTCACATTTACTTTGACGGTTTTGTGATTTATAGTAGTGGCAGAAACCTTGAAGAGCCTCTAAAGAGCCTTCGAAACGCTTGCGGCGACTATGTACGTTTTGTAAATTGCGATAAAGGCCATGGTCGACAAGTGATGTGACAATTTTCTAGACTTTATTCTACATAGAATATATTTTACATTAATTAATATTAAATATGAAAAATAGAAATTGTTGGATTTCCAGAAGTGAAGTGTAAAACAGTTAATATATATTTTATTACTGTAAGAAATGTACATAACGTTATAAACTAGGAATTTAAATGATTAAAAATATTTAATATTTTCGTTGAGTAAAATGTCATTCCTAAAAATTTTGTGACAATCATATACATCTTTTCTGTTCCAATACTATACTATGTATATTTAAGATGAAAGAATGAATTGCAGTTATGGCTTACATAAAATGTAGAATATATTCAGTACAGTTCAAAGTTTTTTCATAATTATCTAGAACAGGGCTGTCGTTTAACGGCTCGCGCCGGCCGATTCTCGAAGGCTACGCCCCTTGACCCGGCCGCGCGTCTCGTCCCCCGTGACGGTCATAGTACTCGGAGCCGCTCAGGCGCGTACCATAACGTAGGCGCTATTCGTGGCGCTTCAGGTCTACACGCGTGTCCATAGGTTTCTGCATTACCATCGAGGTACTATTGCCAATGCGTTTTTTTTTTGTTAGTGGTATCCCCTGTAGGCCTATTCCACTATATCGCACAATAATTTCGGACAACAACTGAAGAAAATTAATTAGAAAAATAAATTCGTAAAATAAATTTAAAAAATAGTTATTAATTCTATTGTTCAAATTTTAATACCATGTGGAATAGCCTGATTTTCGTGCACGTTTAGACGTGCTTGGCAAATTGGTCTGTCAGATCAAGTTGTCCCGGATGGTATTAAAATTTGAACAATATAGAATTAAAAACTATTTTTAAAATTTATCTTACGAATTTATTTTTCTAATTAATTTTCTACAGCTGTGTACGAATCGACATACCCTATTCTTCGAAATTTCGCGATCCGAATATTCTCAATGTTCGGATCAACTTATTTATACGAATGCTCATTTTCAAAAATGCGGTATATTAAATCGGAACAGCGCACATCCTTAAATGATTCTTCGCTCGCGTCGGCGATGCGAACAGTCACATCTAAACTTCCAGTAGATTTGACCAATTTGCCAAGCACGTCTAAACGTGCGCGAAAATCGTGCTATTTCAGATGGTATTAAAATTTGAACAATAGAATTAATAACTATTTTTATTTTTCTAATTAATTTCCTACAGCTGTTGTCCGAAATTATTGTGCGATATAGTGGAATAGGCCTACAGGGGATACCACTAACAAAAAAAAAACGCATTGGCAATTGTACCTCGATGGTAATGCGGAAACCTATTGACACGCGTGTAGACCTGAAGCGCCACTAATAGCACCTACGCTATGGTACGCGTCTGAGCGGCTACGAGTACTAGGGCCGTCACGGGGGGCGAGACGCGCGGCCGGGTTGAGGGGCGTAGCCTTCGAGAATCGGCCGTCGCGAGCCGTTAAACGACAGCCCTGGTCTAGAATGTCAATATTTATTTTAAACAAATTTTTCCTGTGCATGTTTTGTCACTGTTCGGCCTTAGTTATCGAGATAAGTAGACGAATATTTTTAGCATATACATAAACTACCGTGTACGTATGTTAATTACCCTGTCAATGAGGTGTCTGCTATACATATAACATTTGATTTTTTTAATAAACTTACGCAAAAGAGAAAATATACATGGTGTCCCGAAAGTGTCGTACTTCCTTGAAAGGGGTGGTTCCTGAGGTCATTTCGGCTTTGTTAAGGAATTATTACTTCGGACTTCGGATAGCTTCGGAAACTAACCAGCCCGGAAGATGCAATTTTCATGCATAAGGCGTATGTACATATACATATATGCACAAAACAAAATTATGTAAAAATCGTATGTACATTTTTAAGACTATTGCATGAGCAGTAGTATAAGAAGGAGAAGTTCGTGCTACTCTATATTTGGTCTTGTTTGAAGAACCTTGAACACAAATGAATATGCAATGATTCTGCGGTTTTTAATATACAGGGTGGGGCAATGTCTACCTAGAATATTTCCGTCACTTGTAATAATATGAAAAAATTATTATATATACAAAAGTTGCATGGTATAGAGGAGGGAATATTGTGATGTAAACACTTTTTATGTGCGCTAAGGCGTTTCGGAGATTTCAAGGTCATCTTGATTTCTTTAGACAGAAAGACCTACCTCTGTATATGTACTTATAAGCCTTCCGTGTTTATAATGATACACCATACATATAGTACAACAAATCTCTGGTGATGTATAATTTACTACCGTAATTTAAGTAACACACGTAATAAGTTTTTTTATGTAATACAATATTATAGGAATGTTAGCTGTTTTGTCACTTTAATTTTCCATAAATGAAAATTATAAAAACATCTAGTAAATAGTAGACACTGGAACGCATAAAAAGAATATCAATGTTTTTTTACTGAAATGGGGCCCTCCTTTTGTAGTTTGAATACGACGTCTTTCATATTTCTACAGTAGAAAGAGCGGGAATAATTTTACTAATGAAGTTAGTTCACTATTTCCTTCTATTGTATTATAAAGTATAAATAGTGGTCTTATTTACAATATTTTATTTATTAAAAGATATTTAAAATCATCAGCGGTTATTATGAAATATTTTGGTTTTGACCATTCATGAATTTTTGTTCACCAAGTACTGTTTAACAATTATTCTTGAGTGTTTTATGGAAATGTAATAAATTAGCATTAACATGCTAAGAATTCTGTTTCCGGAAAAATTAAGAAAAATTTTAATTGCATATTATTTTCAAGGAAATTTTGTATATTTCCTTTATTAGAAGTCAAAAAAATTGTCAGGTTACACTTTAACGATTTTATGGGCATTTAATTAATTATTTGAATGTTTAAGGGCCTAAGGCAAAGCTAAATAATCCGAATGTGTAATCTAAGTTTGTTATTTCGTCATTTTAGATTACAAATGGCTGCTTATTCCAGTATTGGACTTTTAAGTAGTCTCGTTTTCTTAGCGTTCCTTGTTTCCTGTGAGAGAGTCAGATATTACATAAAATTTAGTTTCTTTCTCATGATTGTTGCTATGATGCCGGTTTTGTGCATACCCATTATGCTGCTACGTATCGGACACTGGGGAAATGCACTGTAAGTTTGACAATCGCAAAGCAGACTTCGTCAAAGATACATTAAATAAATAAACTGTACATTTCTAAAAATTTGCAGTCCTTTCGCTTGGGCTATAAAAGCAGGTATGAGATTCTTAGGAGTACGATATCATATTCGAGGAAAAGAAAATTTGGTTCACGATAGCGGTAGTATTATTTTAGTCAATCATCAAAGTGTCATAGATCTGACTGGCAAGTATAATTCATATATGTTAGCCATTTGTTTTTATTTTATCAAATAGATAAATTATACGAATTATTAACAGCATGCGAACTTTAGTGTTAGGCGAACTGTGGTTCCTACAAAAAAGGTGCTGTGTTATTGCCAAAAAAGAGGTACTATATTTCGGATTGTTTGGTCTCGCAGTCGCGCTCTGGGGTACTTTGTTTATCGACAGAAAAAAAGGCAAAGAAGCTTGCGATGTGTTAAGCGATGCAGGAGAATTTATTAAAAACACAAAGGTATGGTACGATCTTCTATGTTTTAAAAATGTCATTGACCTTCATATGAACGCTACGCCTCCGACTAGGGGAAAACGATTGACGCCGTAGCCCTTTAGAAGCCATTCATCTTTTCCCTCGAACATTTTTTACTAACTTCAAGTACAGAAAGCCTTGCAAACATAAAAAATCCGCTAATTAACTTGTTCTGCAATATTTTATTCGGATATTTTCTAGGGACGTCTCATCATATTTCCGGAAGGCCATCGGCATTCTAATTCTACGTTACTACCCTTTAAAAAAGGCGCTTTCCTCACCGCAATCGCCAAACAAATACCAATTCAACCGGTCGTTGTCTCGAAATATTACTTTTTGAACTCGAAACGGAAGATATTCAATTCAGGTTAAGAATTTATGTTACTATTTATATTACATTATTTGTTACTATTTATACTACACTCCGGATCTTTCTGCAAAATAAAAATTTAGTCCATCAATTGCAAGACACAGGAGATAAATATAAATTTATATTTTCCACTAATAATATTAATACAGTGAAAATAATAAATTAATACTTTTAAAGCTACTCATTATTGTCATAAATGCATACAATCCGGAGTCTAGTTATTACCATTACGATTTTTAATTACTACTATATTTTATTTGGCCTGTGTTTCCGTGAATTGAAATTATCTTTTAGGCATGAGTTACATGACGGTCTTGCCCGCTATTTCTACGGAAGGTTTAACCATGGATGATCTTCCAGCGTTGACGGAAAAAACATATGAGTGTATGAACAGCAAATTCGCCGAAACGTCGGAGGAAGTCTTAAACGATTATGTGAACACTACTTTGAAATCTGAACAATAATGTAAACAGCGAAACTGTAAATAATGAAAATTTTAGCAAACTTTGCCTTTTTTAATGCAATGCGCAGGCCGCATCCAAGCGCCCAACCGATGCTTCGAAAGTCAGGCTTTCAATTTTCCACTGGTAAATAATACTTATTTTACGGGAAAAATGTCTCAACATGCAAAAAGATAAAGGCCTTTTCAATTTTACAAGATGCGTTGCACGCGTGTTTCTAAGTGTTTAATATTTTCTATACAACTTATCTTGTCTATACATACACGTGCAACAACGTGGTTAATAGTTAAATTTACAAGCAACTGTATCTCGAATTTTACTTGAAATGTGACATGTTTTAACCGTTTCGCCGCATTATGAAAGTCGAGTCTTATGTAAGAAGGCCAGGTAAATTAATAACAAGATGCAATCGCAGAAGCATCTTCAGCTAACACTTGCAACATTTAAACCTTACGTTGTTAAATCTCCCTTTGTGCTTCAGGTAAGAGAACATAACCTATATTTGATATATCTTCAAGCGTCTACGTCTAAATACACACATAGTTTTCAGAAGTACTGACGCTTTAGATTTTCTCTAATTATAGTTATATTTCCGTTTGAACACTTTATAATTCACAAAAAATTCGGGATGAAATAATTGACAATAATTTTAAAATTGCCAGATAACGCTGGACCATAATAACATTGATACGAGCCAGGGCCGCGAGCAGCACGAGTGGCTGGCGAAGGGTTGTTATCCCTGGAATAAGATTACAATTAGTTAGTTAGTAATAGAGTCAAGCGCAGACGAACCTGAATCGTAGTCGTGTAATCAGGGACCTGCTAGGAAGTTGAAGGAGAGACACGCAGACGAACCTGATGCGTAGTCACGAAATTAGGGAGCTGCTAGGAGGTTGTAGAATAGCGCGGATGAACCCAATGCAAGATACGGTGGCCGCTGGGAGGTTGAATGAAACGCAGACGAACCTGATGCGTTCCCCCCCTGCGTCGTCGAGTGCCCGCGTGACGGGGGCGGAGGTGGGAACCTCCCCCGCGTCGACGTCTGCCCCCACGAGGGGGGGGCGGAGAGGGTGGTGACGCGGGGGTGTTCCGCCCCTGCGTCGTCGAGTGCCCCCACGAGGGGGGGGCGGAGGATAATAGGGGCCGGGGCGCAAGCTGACCCCGGCCCCGGAGATGAGTCTCGGATATGGGGTGCCGGTCGGTCCCCTCTTGACAGGGGCGACCATGGGGGGTGGGGTGGGGAGGGTCGGGGCGTGCCGGAACACGCTTCCGACGACCCTCCCTTACCGTGTGCGGCGACCTCCTGCCCTGGCCGGTGTGGGCCCCCTATCCGGAGGGGTCACCCGCTCCGAGTGGGGCAGGAGGCCGCCGGGGGGCCCAGGGTGGACCGAGCTGGGACTCGGGAAGCCCGTTCCGGCGGCCCTTGAGGATGGGGACATCTGGCGGGTCCCATACCGCCCGATGTCCGACTAGTGTAGGTCAGTGGGGGAGGTTAACCCCTCCCCCCGGGTTCTATTGTAAGCGAGGGGGTTGCCTGTTGAATACTCGCGTGATCCGGGCACCCCTTCCATAGCTTAGGGATAGGTGTGAGGTTTTAGTGGGTAAACCACCGGGCTGGCGGGCGCCCCGCGCGCCGCCAGGCCGGGGGGAGTCCCACATAACCCCGGCTCCCCCCCAGGGGTCGGGGTATGCGTAACGCATTTCCTCACATAAAAAAAAAAAAAAGAAGAACCTGATGCGTCCCCCAAGGCGGGGGGCGGAGAGGGAGGGGACGCGGGGGTCTTTCCCCCGGCGTCGTCGAATGCAACCGCGAGGGGTGCGTAAGATGCGACGGCGCTGGGGGTTCCCCCGCGTCCACCTGTGCCCCGACGAGGGAGGGCGGAGAGGGAGGTAGCGCCGGGGTGCAGCTCAAAATTTGCTTGGTAGTCACGTGACTTTTCCTAGAATTTCCCTAGAATACCCTAGAAATTTGGCCGAAACTTGGGTTTGCGGGAATACATTTGACGTCCTTATACGAGCAAATTTTGAGCTGCATAAAGACTCGTTTGATAGAGGAAGGTTCAGCGCATAGTGCCCTGCTTATGATAGCAGTCAAAAAACTCTTTTTGTGACAGAAAAATACATTGGATTCTGCGGTTGTTTTCTCGACTTTTTTCCCTACTTTGCAGACTCATATTATTAGATGTCAACATAATCTCGTTACATCATAAGCAGGACACTATGCGCTGAACCTTCCTCTATGAAATGAGCCTTTATACAGTTCAAAATTTGCTCGTATAAGGACGTCAAATGTATTCCCGCAAACCCAAGTTTCGGCCAGATTTCTAGGGTATTCTAGAGAAATTCTAGGGAGTCTCGAGGCTATATATAGGAGCAGAGATAGGAGATTCCCATAAGCCAGCCGTACAGCGGTTGAAGCGAATTGAAAAGGACTTTGGATGCCACCGCCCCGATCGAGGGACAAATATACTAAAGGAAATAGCGCGAAGCTTGAAAAATATGGTTCACAAGAGCACCGGGCCGCGCCGCGCCGTCGAGATACCTCGCTGTGATAAAAAATAGTGTAATATACATTCACATACTTAGACATACTTTCACCACCGACGATGTCTCGTCTGTGCTAATACCATCACCACTCACACATCGCTAGATCCGCATATACGTATACGCAAATGCAAGGGACCACGGGGGTTCAAACTGACGCTTCAATATTGCAATCAGCAGTTCGTAACTGGTAAATTGTGTTTCCTAAAAGTCCAATCTAGGGGGAAGCAGAGCCCAAAATGCATATTTGTACGCTATCGTGGAGTTATTTGTAATATTCGGTACCTTCATGCCTTTTGATGCAAGTTTGACGTCACAAAATGGCCGCCATTGTCATAATTTCTTAAATAACGAGAGATTTAGCGTTCTTATCGCAAAAATAGCTCTGCTTCCCCCTAGAAAAAACATTTCCAAAGACGGTGGTATTCATATTTAGTTGATTTCCAATTTTTTTAAACACGAAAAACGAGCCCTCCTACAACGGGATTTTGATCTCCTGAAACACCATCTCGACCTTACGACTTTTATCACTACGAGTGCCACTGTCTCTTTCCCAGCAAAATTGAACGTGACGATAAACTAAGGTCGATAATGTAGGACGATAATACAGGTTTCTACCTCGTGGGAAGCAGTACGCTGTCGATTATTACAAATTACTCCTCGATAACGTAAAAATATGAATTTTGGGCTCTGCTCCCCCCTAGATTGGACTTTCAAGAAGCATAATCGACAAGTTCTGAACTTCTCATTGTAATATTGAGACGTCAGTTTGGGTTCCCGTAAACCCCTGCATTTGTATATACGCAACTCGCGAGAAATACTAATAACAGAGCTAATAATAATTGGGGTAATTCAATGATGGGCAACATTAATTGTTTTTATATCTTTATTTTAATAAAAATTAAACGTATAATTGCGAAGATTCTCTCCCCCGCGTTTGCCGTCACGGACTTCTCTTGCCCGGTCCTCCCACGGACCTAAGGACTGTGCGTAATTCTGCGGGGGTGTCGGGAAAGACGGAAGGGGTATCAACCTGTCGGCCATCTTGGTAGGCTCAATATGTGGTGCGCTCTATAGGCGACTTTACATACTAGTGTAGCGTCTGTAGCGACTGATATACAGGGTGTCTCAAAACGACTGCGTAAGCGGGAAATGGGAGGTTCCTTGGGTCATTTGAAGCGACATTTTCCTTTTGCAAAATGTTGTCCGCGGCTTTGTGTAGGAGTTATTAACGAAAAACACGGACCAACCAGAGCGCGCCTAGTCGCTCGGTGGCACGGTCAGCGCGGCGAGCCGGGGGGAGGAGAGTGTTGTCGGTACGCCGCGATGTAACAGACAACAGTTTCTCGATTATGTCCCGATTTCGATGAGCTTTGGATATGTTGTAAAGACCACAATTCTGAACAACATTTCCCTTTAGACTTTTTGCCTCGCGTCTTTAGTTTACGAGATATTTGTAAAAACAGTACCGAAAGCTAAGGGATGTACGGTCAGGTCAACGAACTGTACAGCTGATGGTAGATAGCAGGTATACGACAATCACATGTTTCGGTTTTCCTGCAGATTTGTACGCAGAGTCGATGGGTTACTGTTCGGGAGTCGGTGTGTTTTGTGCACTAATGCAGCATGATAGATGCTTGTATAATTTAAGCTTCATATTTCATACTCAATGCTTGAACTGCTAACTTTTGTTACTTTCATACATTTCTGCAAAGTTCTGTGTGTGTGTACGTGTAAGGAACCGTGATTTCGGAAGGTCTGAGTGGTTGTGTAAAATAAAGCGTTCACAATTAACGAAACGTATAATGTCACAAACAGCACAATAATAGATAACGCACGCACATAAGTACAAAGAGAACGCACAAGAAGAGACGCGATACGCAAAAACTAAACGCAACAAAATAAGGATGCGAGAGACGCGGTGTTCGAACGATGTGTTCGGTGTAAACGCTTAAACGGTTGTCCTATAACGTTTTGAAAATACAGCTGATAGCCGTGCTCGCTACCGTTCGATCGGTCGCGTATGACGTCACGCTGACATAGGTGATCCGCGGTGAGCGCCTTGTGTTGTCGTTACGCACGATGACGAGAGCAGTGGGTTTCGGCGCGTTGCCACTGTCATTGCCTTTGGGAGTCCGCGTGTATCTCAATCGGACTATGTCAGACTGAAATACACGTAGGCAATTCGTAACAGTTACAGCAGATAATGTCGAAGGAATGTATATAGACGAAGAGGGCAGCATACAATTTGCGGACCACGCTACGGTGTGGATCAGTGATGCCAGAATCGTGGACCGTGGGCTTTTTCCCCTCCGCTCGCTGAGCCGACTCGACCCCCCACTCTGACGCACCGTCGTCGCGTGTAGCGCGCGTGCAATCGAACAGGCACTCACACGGACAGACTAAAGATACGTTCGTGTTTAGCGCGTGCGCAGTAGAAGCAACGTGGCGACAACGGTGCGTCAGAGTGGGGGGTCGAGTCGGCTCAGCGAGCGGAGGGGAAAAAGCCCACGGTCCACGATTCTGGCATCACTGGTGTGGATGCTGAAAGGCATATACGGCTCAAGGCCATGGAAGCAAACTGTAGCGTTTACATTCTGTAATGGTAGTAGTAATTATTTAAATATTTCAAACATGTTTACAGAAATTGCAACAGCAGCAAAAAATATTGGTCTTCAGGTCATTGCCTGCGTTTGCGATCAAATTTCAAATAATGTTAAAGCTATACAAACATTAGTAGCAAATTCAGAAAACCAGACCATATGTATTGATAATCGGGAAATAATTCCTTTGTTCGATGTGCCTCATTTAATTAAATGCATACGGAATAATTTATTGACGAAAGATTTACAGTTCTCCATTGACGGTATAAATTTATTAACAGCAAAGTGGGAACATATTGAAGGGGGGACGTACAACATTGATCAAGGTAATGGACCTAATCGTCTCTTGACGAAAATTACAGATAGGCATATTAAGAAAGACTATATAAAAAAAATGAAAGTATCTTGCTGTACGCAAGTATTCAGTTTGACTTTTGCTAAAATTATGCATTTCTATGCTAATTACAGACCAATTGAGGGAGATCACTGTATTATATTATCAAAAGATTCAATCCATACCGCAAATTTACTGCGATTTTTTAATAATTTATTTGACAGTTTAAACAATTTTTATACTGAAACTTACAATAGAAATACACATTTCCGTAACATAGATACTTGGAATGAGGGAATTAGAATTATTTCATCTATGAAATTTATGAAAAGAAAACCAAGAGACAAAATGTATCCCGTTGTTTTAAAGAACTGGATATTTACACTCCGAAATATGATTAAATTGAATGATAAATTAATGCATCTTAATATTAACTTTTCTGGAAGAAATTTAAACCAGGATGCGGTAGAAAACTTTTTTAGTTTAATACGAAGTCATGGGGGGAGAAATAAGAACCCCACGTGTTCTTTATTCACTCATTATTATAAGAGCATATTCATTAATAACTTCGGTAGAAGAATATCGAACAAAGGAAATTGCGAAGAAGATCGTTCCGATTATTTTATACACACAAAACATATTCTGAATATGAAAAGAAAAGAAAATGTCGAAGTACAAAATTCGTTTACGAATTTAAATTTAGCTTTATACAGTGTAAATGACGCGCGCATAAGAGATATTTTAGTTGCTGTTGCAAAAAATGTTAAGTCGAAATGCGAAACCTGCAAAAAATTACATAAAATTTCAGAGTTGCAAAAATTATTCGATAGTGCTCTAGTAATCGATATTTGTCACTCGATTATTGTTAATAATATATGTGAAAGTAACATCAAACAAAAAACTATGAAATATTTAGATGAAAATATAATTTTTACAACAACGCAGACAGAACATGCCGCAAATTTAAAATATACTATTTTTGAAAACATCTTTCATAATATGTTAAATATATATATAAAACATGTAAATAATATACTAAATGGAAAATTAAAAAATGATAAAAAATCAGAAACACCTTTGTTTGACGAAGCTTACAAATATTGTACAAAACAGTATAAACGGAAATAAATTCTGAATGAACATTTAATTTTATTTCAAGCTGTATGAATTTTTACCCTTTCCACTTCAAAAATTAATTGTACGCGTTTACATTATATACATATATTTAGGTACTGTGTATATAGAGTTGTGTGAGTCACGCGAGTATCTATGTATAAGTGAGTTAGCGTTTATATGAAATGAACATAAAAAAAGGTTGTCAGAGGAGCCATGATGGGAAAATGCGTGGCCACGTCGATTTTGGTGCTGGAATCTCTGATGGCGATGATTTGTTAATAGCTAAACACGCGTTTGTTATCATGGTGGTACCATTAACTGGTAATTGGAAATTGCCAATCGCCTATTTTTTAATAGACACTATAAACAGCGAACCAAAGGCAAATTTGGTGTGCGAAAGTTTGTTTCGCTTACAGAAGGTGGGAATTACTGTGTGTAGCTTGACATTAGACGGTCCAAGTGACCATTTCGCTATGGTAGAGAGATTGGGAGCAATCATGAAAGTGCACGGAAACGTAAAAAACAAAATCTGTTTAAAAACTTCAAAGTTAATTTTCCGCATCCTGTGTCTGGGGAACCAGACATCAATGTCGTGTTTGACCCGTGCCACATATTGAAAAACGTACGAAATTGTTTGGGAGAGTATGAAACTCTTATCGATGGCGATGGCCAGAAAATAGAATGGCGATACATCCAATCACTCGCATTGAATACCAGAAGATGGTTATGAAAGTGACATTAGCGGCGCAGACACTTAGTGCCAGTGTAGCAGATAGTATTGAATTTTGTTCACAAGTATTGAATCTACCGGATTTTGAGGGTTGCGAAGCAACCGCGCAATTCATAAGATGCATCGATATTATATTTGATTTTTTAAATGTGCGGAATCCATGGGGAAAACATTTCAAAAGTCCGCTAACGCGGAGTAATCTAACCCAAATCCAACCCAGACCTAACCCAGGCGTTACCTAAACCCAATCCAGTCCTAACCACACGTCACAAGCGAAAGGAATATAAATAACCCTTATATTTAAAAGACAAGTAGTTACGCCAATGGTCACAAGCAAATTAAATCAAATTAATTATGCCTGCGACATTGGAACAGGCGAATGGATAGAGAAGAGGGCGGACGAGCCGTTAAGCGTTCAAGACTGCCCAAACCGACTCAGCAAAGATAAGCCGAGCAGCGAATGGATGGAGAAGAGGCTGCAGTCGTCACCGAGGAAGCCGTCACCGTTCCTGGAGGGAAGGCAGAGGTCACCTACGTAGAGCCGCTCCGTTACCGCATCGTGTCCTGGAAATATTAGACACAAATGAAGAAATTGTGCGTGATAACTTACTAACTATACGAGTTCGAGCGTGCGGGTCCGCAGGTAGACGCAGACGCACGCGCTGCGTGACCTAGAAGGCTGACATCATCGTCCCGGCCAAACCCGGACGTAACAAATTGGCGCAGTCGGTAGGACTTTTAGCCACCGCCGCAGGATAGAACTTCAACGTTAGGAACGTGCGTGAATTTCTACAGACATTTTTAACAAACAATAAATAAGTGCTACAAAATGACCACGCGTGCAAGTACGTCAGCTAAAGCGCAGGAAAAAGAAATCATCATGGAAAGAGAACTCTTCCAGCTGAAAGACGAGCTTGCTGAAAAGGACAAACTGCTGCGTACGCAAGCCACCATCGTCGACCAACTCCGTGAAAAATACGCAGCCGACGCGGAAGCTCAAAAGAAGGCCTATATGGAACTGCGTCAAGACCTTCTTGATTTGCACCTTGAGCAAACTGGTTAAGCGCGTGGCTCCGCCCGTGCAAGTGAACCACGTGCGAACGCAATGGACCCTGTCGACCCCGGTCATTATACGCTCAAACAGGCCGTGGACTTTGTGCCAGTTTTTGACGGACATAATATTACAGAGCTTCAGTTTGTACGTGCATGTAAACGCGCACGCGAAGTGGTTCCCGCGTCCGCGGAAAGAACACTAACCAAACTCCTCTGCAATAAGCTACGAGGTCGCGCTTATGCAGCCGTCGAGGGAGTGAATTGCGACACCATTGGCCACCTATGTTCCCGCCTGAAGGACGTACTAGGACCATACAAATTCGTAGACGAGTACCGGGGTGAGCTAGCCAGCGTGTATCAGGGTAAAAACGAGCACATCCTTGAATATGTCATGCGCATTCGCGACCTTCATACCGCCATAGTTGATTATTCCGTCGACGAATCGCAAATACCGGAAATCGACCGTTTCACATGTAATTGTTTTATTCGCGGTCTCATCCCTATCCTCAGCGTCGCGATTTGTCGTTACCGCGACGAACCTTTAGAATCGGTATTCGATCGAGCCATCGCGCTGTATAAACAGCAAGAATTGCACGAACCACGGGAGCAGGAAGATTCGCGCAACAACGGCCGCCGGGTAACCTTTCCCGAATACCGGAGCCGTACACCTGAGCGCCGCGAACCATATAACCGTTACGGGTACGAATCGCGTAATCGTACCCCCGAACGACGGGATTTTTACGCCGCGCCCCAATACGCATCGCGGAATCGCACGCCGTAACGATATTATGAATCGCGGCAAACCACCGAGCGAAATGATTGGCGAGCGACGAATCCTCGCTGCAGCGCCGCAGCTGACAAGACAATGCGAATTTCTTTTAGACACCGGCTCTGAGATAAATCTCATTCGTGCCTCAAGGGTGCGGCCCGGCACAGAAATTCACACCGACTCCATTTTGCAAGTGCACGGGGTCACCAAAGGTAAATTGAGCACCCTTGGCTATATCAATGCCTTGGTCTCTGACTCACTGCCCGTTCTATTCCACGTCGTGCCGGACGAGTTTCCCATTAACATAGACGGGATATTAGGAGCCCCCTTTTTCCAAGGAGAAGCCGAAATCTCCTTCACAAAACAATGCGTTGATTCTCGGTTCGACCGTCGCCGTGACAGGACGTGTTTACGTTTACGGTGTGACTATCGAGCGTTCGTCTACATGTTCACGGGTATCTTCTGTGTAGTTAAACCAGTGTTATTTCGATAAATAGTGTTGTTGTGGTGTTTCTGTCTATTTCGATCTCACCAAAGGGTGCACTATGCACCCTTCTCTTTCTCCTCTGACTTCTGGCTACAGGAGTCAGATGGAATCTTTAAAGTCACCGAATTCAACTCTAAAGAAACCCTCATCGTCTCAAGCTCCCAATTATGCAGCTGCTGTCCAAACCACTGTCTACCCTACAAGAGAACAAGCCATTGTAATATAAATATATTACATTGATATTATATTGAAGAGGAGATTGAGGTGATAGCAAAGGATAGAGAGCTCACTCACGCGTTTTTGAAAGTTAAAACTTATGGCAAAATCATGGATCAAAATTACCTCGCATATTGTTCATCATTGCTGGCCGAATTTTTCGCAGAAAAGAAAATAGTAGATTATATAATTAAAGCTAAACTTTTAGACATCGTTATTCCAAAACATATAAATATTATATAATATATAATAATATAAATATTAAAGGCCGTCTACTATCTGCCAGACCTTTAATCATGAAAACTAAACGTGTTATCCTCTCTAACGTCTGCCCCAGTATCCCACACTCAGTGATAATGGAATCCTTTAAGCAAATGGGTATCAGAACAGTTTCACCCATGTCTTTCATTCGAGTAGGACTCTCTGAAGTAGGCATCTCACATGTCCTCAGTTTTCGTAGACAAATTTACATTCATCCAGATGATATTAATAAACTTTCGGAGAAAATACAAGTTAATTTTGAGGATACTTCATACTGGATCTTTATCACGACGGACAGTCTAGTTTGTTTCCAGTGTAAAAAGGAAGGTCATCTGGCTAAACATTGCTCGACCTCTACCAATAACCAAAATCAACAGAATGACAATCCCTCCTTGTTGACTCGTGAAGAAGAATCTGTCTCGAATATGGAGAACTATCCTCAGCTACTCAGCCAAAAAAAATCTCAAGAACGTAATCCAGATCCTGATGAAGCAGAAGATTGTGATGTAAATAAGGGCTTAAACAAAAGACCGCTTTCCCTAACTTCGTCCAGTGTCTCTCACAGCATCCCGGAGGATCTTAATAAAGAATTGACCACCACGTTATTCAACACCACCACTGTTAATGATTCATCTGGCGTACATTTCAAAAATCCTATTCCACCTGAAAAGGTGAATACTCCAGTCAAGAAAAAGAAAAAAATTGAGAATCCAGAAGAAGCGTCTAGCTCTAAGGCAATGGACGATTTGGACCAGTTATTGGAACCCATCAAGCATATTCTTACCGAACATCCCGAAACATATGTTTTACGGTATGACCAATATAAAGAACTACTAGCTAAAGCCAAGGGTAATGCAAATGTCATCCAACTAGCCCATTCCTTTACTGATGACTTAACGCAACTTGTGAAGATGCTTCGTGAAACTTACTCCAGTGTTTCTAGCAGATCTATCAAAAACAGAATCTCTAGAATTATCAAGAAGCTGGAACTCAACGTGATCTGGTCCGAAGACAGGGAAAAGGATCTATCAGGCTCATCCCTGGACCTTGGATCCGACTCAGATGTGACCCTCTCAACTGAAGACCTTACGCTTACTCCGCAGAAGACCTAAGTTCGACGATATCGAGTATGGACATTAATAATTCTAACCTTCGCACTATCAGTGACCTTAAAATTGTTTTTTGGAATTGTAGAGGCATTTCTAATTGTAGTGTAGAACTCCAAAAGTATTTGGAGGATATTGATATCTTTATTGGCGTAGAAACCATGCTTAACGATAGTAAAAAATTTGATACCTTTAGTTCGACAGTCAGAAATGCTCCAATTCATTCGTATTCCAATTCATTGTTATTCCTAGTTTATAAGGTATTCATGTAATGTTAGCATGCACAGCCATGTGCATGCTGCTAATAATCCCATGTGGGGTTTTATAGCGTAATAAAAAAAAAAAAACCTACTGGATATATCTATCTTCTGATGCCGTCTTGTGCTTCAATTGTAAACAGTCCGGCCATCTGGCCAAAAATTGCTCCATAAACATAACAAATATTGAACGTACTGGTAATACAGGTACAATAGATAGTTCTCTCCCCGCACCTGAAGGTGAGATTCCCTTGGACCATAACATCGTTCCTCCTGCTGCGGATAATAACAATATTTCCAACACGATATTCACACCACCTTCTGGCATCCCTAAAAGACCAATTTCCACCTCTGATTCAAGTGCAAATGTCTCGCAGATGACTCGCAACAAACCAAGGGATTGACAACAAGGGATTGAAACAGAGCAATGGTGATAGGAATATCGCCCCTAGGAGGAAAAAAATAAAGCCTGATCCAGTAAACATCGATCAATACCTGTCTCAAATAAAAAAATACCTAGACGAAAACAAAGACCAGAAATGTCTAAAATACATCCAACTTAAAAGTTTCATTGACAAAACAACTGGATGCTCCAACATCGAACCAATTTGCTTGGAATATGGTGATGATATGGACAAAATAGCATATACTCTGAGGACCACCTACCCTCTCCTCAAGGAGAGAGTTATGAAGAATAGATTTAGCCGTCTTATAAAGAAACTCTCCCTCATTGAAGCTGGGGCACCCGATGAGTACATGGAAGCTGGAACCTCCGACGAAAACGTAGAAGATCGACTAAATTTATCACCTAATATAGTGTCCACGGAAAATGACTGAATCTATTCTACAATGGAACATTAACGGTTTTCACCCTCAAAGGGAACAGTTAGACTTACTTAAAAATAACGTAAACCCTAGCGTCATGTGTGTACAAGAAACTAACTTTAAGGCTACGTATTGTTCGTCGATCAAAGGGTACCGATCCTTTAACAAAAATCGTTCAATTGCTTTACACGCCAGTGGGGGTGTTGCTACATTCATAAAAAATAATATCGATAATCGGACTATCCCGCTTAACACAAATTTCGAGGCAATAGCTAATTCTGTATTATTTTCTTTTGGGTATGTTTCTATATGTAACATTTACATACCTCCCAGCCACGACTTCTCTCTCTCAGATATCCATCATCTTTTAAATCAACTACCCAAACCCGTCATTCTAGTAGGTGATTTTAATAGTCACCATTACATGTGGGGCTCCAATAAAATTGACTCCTGAGGCCGTATAATAGAGAGACTTCTAGAGGATCCTAACTTGACCATTTTAAATACATTCCTACCCACCCACTTTAACAATAGCTCCAAAACATTCAGCTCCATCGATTTATCTATCTGTAGTGCCTCCATAGCACATTATTTTACTTGGACCACAAACCGGAACCCCTGCGGTAGTGATCATTTTCCAATATCCTTACGTAATTTAAATTCTGCTAACCCTGAATATGTTCCGGGCACTCATTGGCTTTTCAAAAAAGCCGACTGGCCTAGATATAGAAATCTAATATCTAAAAAGTTTGAGAAGCTAAACACCCCTTCTTGTCCTCCACTTCATTCTAAACTTGATGATAAATTAGCCTTCTTTACAGAAACTTTAATAGACTCTGCAAGTAACACTATACCTAAAACATCAAATAGACACCATAAAAAACAAGTCCCCTGGTGGAATGATCTATGCCAAAGTTCTTTGAAAGCATACAAGCGTGCCTTCTCCCACTTCAAACGACATCCTACAACTGAAAATTTTACATTATATAAACAGCTTAGATCTTCAGCCCGTCGTACTCTCAAAGAATGTAAAAGGTCATCTTGGAAAAATTTTAGTCTCGAGCTGGCAGCCGTCGCGAGCAGACGTGTTTATTTACTTACGCTCCGTTCAGGTAGTGCTCGAATAACGTCAATTCCTCGCACAGTGTATAAATTGTATTCCTTATACGTTATTTAACGTGCGATCTATAGCTCACAAGTGTCTCAAAAACTTAAATAATGGCCTCTGACAACAGGGGTCACCAATCCACCGAAAGTCAAAGTTCTCCTCAAGCCTCAGTTAATAAGACGTATGCGAATGTAGCGGCAAACAGTTCACTTCCTAGGAAAGATCAGGCCATCGTACTTGACTCCATCGAAGGTCTCTCCAATGACGACTATATAGACGGTTTGGAGAGGCTAACAAACCCCAGTAACATAATGTTTATCTCCAAAGTCTCCGGTGGGAGGGTATGTGTATTTCTATCAAGTGTCTCCTTAGTGGAGAAGTTATCGGATAAAGCCATTCAAGTAGGCAATCTCTCGCTGAAAATTAGACCGTTAATGGAAAAAAACAAAAGAGTTGTAATCTCCAATGTCAGTCCTGTCATACCACATGATTTTGTAGCTAGTCTGTTACAAAGTAAAGGGTTAACATTGGCCTCTCAAATTAGTCACATTAGGGCCGGCTTAAACAAACCGGGTCGGTCTCACATCTTATCGTTCCGACGGCAAGTCTACATCAAGGAAGAAGACGAACATATGCTATGAAGACACGAATTACTGGATATATTTCAGTACAGACTCTACTTGTTGCTTTATATGTAAACAGAAAGGGCATATTGCTAAGAGTTGTCCCAATGCTATTGAGAAACCGACTGTTAACATTACTACAAGTATGGATAACAATGCCGCGGCTTCCAAGAACTCAGTGTCTCAGTTCCCGGAAATTAACAATAATTATCCGAACACAGGATTAAAAAGAAACGCTCCACCGTCAACCACTTCTGGCAACACTATTGACGAACCATTATTGAATAATCCATCCTCAGATCACAGTGAAAATAGTTCTTCACCTAATCTGGAAAAATTAACTAAAGCAGACTTTTTAAAACCCAAGGCCAAAAAACCAAAGACTATAGACACTACCAGTCACAACGTACCTTCTCTGGATGAAAAGCTAACGAACCTAGAAGAAACATTGCTACTAGCAAAAGAACTAATTGGACGGTCTTCTTCATCTCTAGTCTTAGACTATAATCAATTTAAACAATTCCTAGTAAAATCTACGGGACAACACAACATTATGAATATTGCACAAGAATTCACAAACGATGTAGAAGGCTTGATTAAAATGATCGATGTAGTGAGACTCCAACTAGAAGACCGATCTCTTAAGGCGAGGTGTTCCAGAATTAAAAAAAAACTTCTACTGCAATCTGCTGGTGATCCTTCAATGGATTCTGATCTATCCCAATCGTCCGACAGCTCTTTCTACTAACAACTCGAAAAAGAAAAGGGAAAGTGGAGAAATGTATTGAAAGTAATACTCGATGCAATTTTGCACTGCGTCAAAAACAATGAAGCCCTTAGAGGGACATCTGAAATCATTGGGCGACCAGACTGTGGAAAATTTCTGAACACGATCGAATTGATTAGCCATTACGACAGTACTATCAAAAAACATATTGACAGTCACAATAAAGGTGCAATCTCTTATTTTTCACCAAAAATACGAAACGAATTGATTGATTTGGCTGCCAAACAAGTTCAATCGCACATAATTCAAAATATAAAGAAAGGTAAATATTTTTCAATCCTCTTCGATTGTATGACCGACATATCTCATAAAGAACAGATGGTTCAGATAAATCGGTACGTTCACATTGTTTCAAATAAGAAATGTAAAATTGAAGAAAGCTTCATCACTTTCATTAACACTGAAGCAAAAACCGGAGAAGGTCTTTCGAGAGAAATTCTTGACAAACTAGCAGAAGATGGCTTGGAAATTGCAAATGTACGAGGTCGGTCTTACGATAACGGAGCTAATATGGCGGGCAAATATAAAGGTGTGCAGGCAAGGAAGGACAGTCGTTTATTGTTTATATAATAATTGAGTTTAAATGTTAAAAGTTTAACTGAGTTTGAAAAGAAACCAATTCATTTTTGAGGGGACGTGTTGGTTTATTTGAAATAGTATAATCGATAAACAAAAATGAATTTGTTTAATCCATTTGAATACTACTTCATAAGTTACTTTTGTTTCATGTTCACTTTATCTTTTGCATTCATCGTGTCACAACGTTGTTCCTTGTGGATAAAAATAAATGATAGTTTGTTCATTTTAAAACTAGATTCAGTTTATTTATCCCATATTTCCAATAGCCTTGAATGAGAATGCACGATTCATACCATGCACTGCACATAGTTTAAATTTGATCGGTGTTAATGCTGCGAATATAATACCAGAAATGCAAACTTTTTTTGGTATTATCCAACAAACTTATAATTTTTTTGTTGGCTCAGCTGCTCGCTGGAAATTACTGCAAACCGAACTAAAAACCACGTTAAAGGGGTCTTGTGACACGCGATGGTCGTCAAAAGCAAATGCCGTGCATACAATGAACTCCCAACTGCCAACAATCGTAAACATGCTTAAAAAAATGACAGAGTCTGATCAGAATACAGGGGACACAATAGTACAAGCTAAGTCTATTTTAAAATCGATACAAACCTTTGAGTTTATAGGTCGACTAAAGTTTTGGGATTCGCTCCTGTCAAAAATCAACCGAATCAACCTAGCATTGCAAGACAAAAACCTCGATATTGCTCGAGCCACAGGAATGATTAAAGGTTTGCTGTCACAATTGACAATATACAGAGAAACTTTCTTCCCAACAATTTTACAATCATCTGCTGTGACAGCTGAAGAATTAGAAGTAACACCAGACTTTCAAGACACTCGAAAACGGAAAAAGAAGATGATGGCAGGAGAAAAGGCGAAAGATGATTCTCAACATATAAGTGCCCAAACTCAATTTAAAGTAGAACTTACACAAGTTATTGACTCGATGATTACCCAAATTAATACCCGATTCGTCGCTCTGAATGAAGTTGCCGATGATTTCGCATTTCTGAGCGGCCAAGCGATTCTTGACACCGATGTTACTCAGCTCACCAAAATGGCAGCCGATCTTGCTCTCAAATATCCAAATGACCTGGATCCGTATGAATTTTCATTAGAAATTGAGAGTTTCAAATTCCAAGCCACGACATTAATGAACGACCTCAAGGACAAGAGTATGAACCATTTCCAAGTATTGGAGAAAATATACGAATTATCGCTTGAAAATGTATATCCTAATATAATCACAGCTTTGAGAATATTCTTGTGCACGCCTGTGACGACGGCTACATGCGAACGTTCCTTCAGCAAGCTGAAGCTTATTAAATCATATCTGCGCTCCTCTTTGGCTCAAGAACATTTGGCGAATATGTCTATTTTGTCAATTGAGAAAGAAATAGCAACCCGCCTCAATTACGATGAAATAATCAACCTATTTGCGGAAGCGAAGTCTAGAAAAGTTTTGATATGAATAATCTATTACCAAAAATTTTGTAAAGGCTTATACATTTATATGTATGTTTCATTCATTTGTAATAATTATACGATATGGAAAAATATTTGAGTTCAATATATTTTCCCATTATACTACGTTACTACATAGATGGTAGGGGCGCATGCCAGGTTGTTGCCACAGGCGCCGAAGCGGCTAGTTCCGGCTCTGCCTACAAGTCTCAACCGTGATAAACGTATATTCTGGACGAGGCGAAACAGTTTCATGGCCAGCACGTTCGCCTGATTTAAATCCACTGGATTTCTTTTTATGGGGTCTGCTAAAAGAGACCGTGTACACGGATGCTCCAACAACAGTTGAAGATATGCGTCAGCGTATCATCACAGCATGTACGAATATCACGTCGGATACACTTATCAGAGTTCAACATTCCTTCAGAGCTCGTTTACAACAATGTATCGACGCAGACGGCCATCATTTCGAACATTTATAAAATACAGGTATTCTGCTTCCATATTTTAGTTTTATACGTTTTTTTTTGTCCTTGACCTTGAATGACCTTGGACTAATTATAGTCACTGAATTCCTAATGAAAGGGACTATCATTGTAGGTGTTTAAAAAAGGGTGGTTCTTACCATATTTTACGTATCTTTAGAAACAACAAAGATATTTGAGATGCTAGCGTTTGGTGACTCACCCTGTATATACATATATATATATATATATATATATATATATAATAGTGGTAATATTAAGTGTTTAAGACTACATATATATTGTGACTATATTGAACTTCATAACTTTATTGAACAGTGTGTCAGTGTAAATAAAAGAGGAACTATGGAAAATCTAAAAGCTAGGAGAAACATTAAACCATTTGATGGTGACAAATATAGTGCGTGGAAAGTGAGAATACGTGCACTATTTTGTGAACTTGATATAATCAAAGTGATTGACAATCCAACACCCGAGAAACCAAGTGACGCATAGATGAAAGCGGAAAGAACGGCAAAAGGTCTAGTCGTCGAGTATTTATCGGACTCCTTACTCGGTTTTGCAAAACCCGAGAGCACCGCGGCTGAAATTTTAAAAAACCTAGACGAAATTTACGAGAGGAAAAGTTTAGCCACGCAACTGGCCATCAGAAAAAGATTGTTGACGTTAAAGTTACAAAGCGATACACCACTTGTGAAGCACTTCACAATATTTGATGATCTCATAGCGGAATTGTCAGGAGCTGGCGCGAGATTGGAGGAAACTGATAAAGTATCGCATCTGTTATTAACATTGCCTGCGACTTATGACGGTGTTATCACCGCCACTGAAACATTAACAGAAACTAGTTTAACACTAGCCTTCGTAAAAACAAGACTATTTGACCATGAAATAAATTTAAAATCCGAGATTAATCTACCAAGTGTAAATATGGTCCAAGTAAATCGCAACTTCAAGAAACATCATGGAAATAGTTTCAACAATACAAATGTGTACAGAAAACAACCGTACAACAGGAACAGAAAGCAGTTCAACAAAACAAGAGCCGATGGATCTATTAAATGTCACCATTGCGGAAGGAAGGGTCATAAAATTAGTGACTGCTATTATTTTAAAAGGAGCTGTCAATACAATAATACAGAGAGGAGCAGAACCATACAGACAGTTCACGTTGCAGAACCAACAATGCCTGAGAACAATTCGTCTGGTTTTGCGTTCATGGCTGGAAATCAGCAAGAAGAAAGTGAAATTAAGAAAAATGGAAAATTGAATTTTCTATTGGACTCTGGAGCTTCGGACCACATCGTCAACCAGGACAATGTATTCTTCGTTTCCGAGGAGCTGCAGCCACCGATCAACATTTCGGTAGCGAAGAATGGGGCGTATGTAACAGCTACAAGAAGAGGAAACATCCAAGTAACCAGCAACATGGATGTACAAGGCGTGCTGGAGAACGTGTTGTATTGTCCGGAGGTACCATACAATTTATTAGCGGTACGGAGAATGCAGGAGGCCGGGATGACGGTCATTTTTAATGAAAAAGGAATCGAAATAGGTAAAGATAGTAAACCTATAGGGGAGAGTCGTGCAGTACCGACCGGCGTACTGTACCGACCAAAATTAGTTATGACTTTCCGGATCAGATGGCTACACTTTCTTTAAGAAAACAAATGAATATAACTATTGTGAGCTCATTCGATTGTTTTCGCAGTTCTGACACATTTAGCGTGGGCGTTGATATTTCGAGTGTTAAAAGTTATTTTCTAGATCTGATAATTTATTTCTCAGGTAAGTAAACGACTTTGTTGAATTATGTATATTATATATAGTCTATTAAGAGTCTATTAAGGCCCTGTGTTGGAATTTTCTTTGTATATTATGGATACCAAAACCTAAAATGTTTCCCATGTTTGTCGTCCAGTACCGACCATCCAACTGTCGTGCAGTACCGACCAATCAACCGTCGACCAGTATAAGCCAAACTTTTCTTATCTGTAAGTTCAATCTGTTAGCATTTGAAATGAAGTTAGAACATGTTTATTTAATCTTTCTTCTACCTTTTCCCACAGAAAAATGTCCGAAATTCGAAAGCACAAAAAAGGAAAATGGACGGTTGAAAATATGAATACGGCTTTGAAGCTACTCCTCGAGTCTAAAATGACCCAAAGAGAGACCGCTGAAGCTTTTAATATCCCAAAAACCACATTGGGAGATCGATTCCGAGCAATTCAAGCCGGAGAATGTGTAAATTTAACTCCTCAAATGGGTAAATTTAAAAAAACATTTAATACAGAATTAGAAAAACAATTGGTTTCGTACGTGAAAGACCAAGATTGTAAATTCATGCCGTTCAGCAGAATGGAGTTTTTAAAATTCGTCTATGACTTAGCTGAGCGTTTAAAATTGTCCCATCAGTTTGACAAGGAAAAGAAAACTGCTGGGAAGCAATTTTACTATGATTTTATGGCACGTCATCCAGATCTTTCTCTAAGGACTCCACAATCTACAAGATTTTTTAACAAATATGCTGAGCTTCTTGCGAAATACAATTTCTCGGCAAGCAGAATTCACAACTGTGATGAAACAGGCGTGTCTATTGTTCACGACAACAATATTAAAGTTATTTCTGAAAGAGGGAAAAAACAAGTCAGCAAACTCACAACAGCAGAGAGAGGGAGGAATGTAACAATTTTATTAAGTATAAATGCTGCTGGGGATATTTTTGTTCCACCGCTATTTGTGTTTCCGAATAAAAAACGTATTGATATCATTTTAAAAAAAGACTGTCCTCCCGGAAGCATTTTTGTACCAGAAGAAAATGGCTGGATAACCGGCAACTCTTTTCTGAAGTGGCTGGAGCTATTTGTGGAGAGGACTAGTCCATCCATGGACATAGGAATAAGGGGACGGAGCATATTACTGCGCGGGGGAAGCCACTTTTGGGAGCGGGGAACGACGGTCACGTGGTATTCTGGTGCCCCATTGACGATTGGTTGTGACCGCGCAAGCGCATTCGTACTTTTAGTAGACGCTATGCTACGCCATCCTATGTCCATGATACGCGACGCTACTCCATTCCATGATTCCACACCACGCCGCGTTGACGCGATTAGAGTGACGGTGAACTGTGATTTTTAACGTTATATTGAATTATAAGTTTTAAAAATTATACAATGCCGCTGTGTATTGTAAAAACGTGTAAAAATCGTACGAAACATCGTCCGATGTTGGGAGAAATAAGAGTAAACAATTCTAATAACTTCTCATATCATCGGTAAGAAAAATATTCTATTTGTCTACGTAAAAATTATATTGTATTATCAAAATGAGACAAATGATATGAAGTTACATACTGAATTAATTGTGTAATAGGTTTCCAAAGGATGAAAAATTAAAATCGCTTTGGGCAGATATAATGCAGCTAAATGGAGAGTTGATTCCAAATGGAGCAAGAATCTGTTCCGCACATTTTACGGAAAATGACTACAATATTGTACATGGTAGAAGGGTATTAAAACCAAATGTACTACCGCATATAGGTATGAAATAATATTACTATTATTAGGATTAGGAAATAAATTGGATTCTCATATAACACGTGGGATACATTCCGTGTTAAGGGAGATTTATACAGGCCAACGAGCTGTACATGTTACGTTCCGAACAAATTATATATATTTTATCTCTTTTTCCATCGGCTGTGCTGCGGTTTGACAATGCGTTAGCATTGTGGGAATTCCCTAGTCAGCTGCAGTACGGTCTTTGATGCGTAAAATTAGAATCATTCCTTTCTCGGTATCGCGATTGTTACACCCTATATAACGCATACCTTCTTTGAAATCAACATCGTCCCAAACACGGGAAATCGGTAGATTCAAAGTCAATACCGGCCATTGTCACGAGTTGCGAAGACACGCCAGTCAAATACCGCGTGCGCAAAAACCATATGTACCGATCATCGAGGAAGGGACAAAGTCCGTTCAAACGTTGTTGTGCGGAGCGCGATAGCAACGCTTAGCGTTGCGGGGTCACCCTAGCTATACGTGCCGTACATCATACAGGACAGGTACCTTTCCTCGATAACCGAAAACCGACGCGTAGCTGTGTAAATAAGGACATACCAAAGTCGCGCCGTACGAAACGGTTAGATACATCTAAAAACCGTAGACTATGGAAAGAGACAAAGAGAGCACGCGCCGCGACAAAGAGAACATTGTCGCGCTCCGAATTCGGTTATCTGATTGGTCCGCGCGCACCGTGTATCGGGGACGGCTCTCGCGACCGGCGGGCACGTCTGCCGAAAAATCGCGAACCGCGATCACTCTTCGACGTATAATCGCGAGGTGCGTGTCGTCTAGTCCGTAAGGCATTAGAACGGGAGTTGTCGTGTAATATTATATTCAGACAAAGGATTCGGCCTTTCGTTAATTTGTATCGTCTTTCTTGTTCAAACATTCAAAGTTCATTTCTAATCCTCCCGAGGTTCTTCTAACCTCGTGTAAATTCTAGCTTCGTGTTCACATCACGAATTTCTAACGCCATTTTGCCACCGGTTTTCGGTTGTACTCTAACTAATCGTGCGTGTGCGTGCGTTTTCTTTCTCTTTTGCAGATACAGAGATTACAGGTCAAATAGAAAGCGTTATTCATAGATTATTATTCACAGATATATATATATATATATATATATATATATATATATATATATATATATATATATATATATATATATATATATATATCTATATCGATACCCATATCGATAAGAGAACAGATTCTCTTTGGGTAAGTTGTTTTCCGTTCGACTTTTCTCACCATTTTCCAAATGTATGTAATTTCATTGTCACGACAGAATAATATTCAATAGTTTGTTTCGAACTGTGGGATCTCCCTTATTGGATATTATCCTGCGAGCATTAACGTTAGATTATCGTTTAAACGATATATACATATATTCATCGATAGTGCGAACCATCGAGCACGTGTTAAATTCAAATCAATAGGCCATAGCCCATCTTTTCTCTATTTTGTGTTAAACATACGAATACTGTATCATTATTCAAGATCAAGAATATAATTGTTTAATTTCTATTATATACTCGAAGGCATATTATTTTGTTCTTGAGATTCGTAACCTTTCCAGTCAATAGCGTTGTATAAGAATTCCTTCAATATTTATTTCGTTCCGCCTCTGGAATCCACCCGTAACGCAAGGGCGTAATTTCTCAATAACGTTACGCGGTAGGCGCGTAACAGAAATTGGTGTCAGAAGTGGGATTTCTCGAAAGGGGATTCCTTTTTAAAAAAAAAATTTTTTAATCGAACCTTTGCTACAAAAATTTTTCTAAATTATCTCAATAAATTTTTTTTTACTTTCTATTCTTATACAACTTTAGAGTAGAAGGAATTCATGTACGACTGAATTGATTGCGGAAGAAACGCATTAACGAGGAGAATTTTTTTGTTGTTTTATATACTCGAATGTTTCAATCTAAGTATTTATTTTGCATTTTGTTATAAATATATTGCGACGATTACAGATCTTCGATATCGTTTGCTATTGGATATTATTCGCCGCATTATTGGTAATATTTTACTGTTCTATTTTATTGTTACTATCATTGTTATTATTGTTTGGTTGATTGTATTGAATATTCTTATATTGATTTTTATATTCATTTATTGATTTGTTATCATTGTTTGGTTGATTCGGTTAGTATAAAAATGTCTACCTCTAAACAAGACGCCGCTTTGAGCGCGAAATCATCTAAATATTTCAATGATGTTACGTCTAACGCAATGGCTGAAACTTTTGCTATTCAGCAAGCAATTGCCGTATTACCTTATTTCGACGGGAATAATATAACATTAACAGACTTTCTAATAGACGTACAAAATGCCGCCTCTTGCCTACCGGAGACGTGCGAGAAAATGTTTATTAGAGCGGTTATTCTGAAATTAAGAGGGGAAGCTCGAGATTGCATTTATGATATGAAGTTCGAATCGATTGATGACCTGATTAAACATTTAAAAAGACGTTTTTCTCGGGGAAAATCTCACGAATACTATCAGCGGGAGATCGCAAAAATTCGGATGAATCGAAATGAAACCGTTCACGGGTTTTACGATAGACTGAAAATTTTGCTGGGGAAATTTCATAGTTACATAAAAGATAAATATGTCGAAGATTCCGATAGCATAGTAGTCTACACAAAATCTACAGCTCTAAATTCATTCATTCGAGGTGTTCCGGAATCAAAGTACCCGGGCGAGCATGCGGCTTGGTCCGATTCGACTAATCGCGACGCGTAACCAAGTCACGCATGCGTGTCGCCCAGCTGACGTAATCGTAACGGCGAACGACCAATAACCGATGATCTATCGATCATCGCCTCGATTACAGGTTCAAACGTTCTGTTCTTTGTCTACCACGTACAAGTATAGTTCGATCGCCGTAACGGTTCCTCTCGCTCTCGCTCAACGGGCCTTGTATAAATTCCCGAAATCTTTGTCGTTCGACGGAATATATCGCGCGTGCAGTTTCACGCCCGCTTTTCCATACGTGCTCTTATCGCGACGCTATCGAGCTAATAAAGTGGAGTTCGACCGTTAAACCGAAGACGAACATCGAGAGCCTTTTTATTCGGCACCCATTCACTCCGATCCTTTTCAGGATAGAACGGCTATCCTTTGGGTGGTCAAGTTTCACCTAACTTGACTCGGCCCGGCGACAATTCGCCTACTAAACACGAGGGCTACCCGATGAAGTAGCAAAAGCAGTAGCTGCTAGAGACCCGCGGACACTAGAGGAAGCATTAGAAATAGCGTTAAAGGTAGAAAATCAAATGAAGACAGGTCTTATACCATCTTATGAAAATAATAGATTAATAGATAATTCTGAACGCTATAGCTCTAGGGGAAATTATAAAAGCGATAGTTATCGTGAATTTCCTAGTTATCAATTTCACCGTGATAACCGATCTAGATCTCCTAGTCCATATGGAACATCTAGACATGCGGATTCTTATGATTCAGGTTATTATCAAAATCCTAGACCTGCTACTTCGCGTTGTTCTTGCACTTGTAATGTACCACCATGTTGCTCAGCTCAAAATAACTATAGACGGGATAATGAACGTTTTCATAACGAAAACGGACGTGATCCAAGACAGGGATCTTATTCACCGCAACCTAAATTTCCACAAAACAGAAGATATGCTTCAGAACAACCCTCTACATCGAGAACGCGCTCTCCATCACCACACTTTGTCAAATTTAAATCAGACAGACCGGAGAATTTAAACTTACAATCGACTCGCCGTGTAGACGCGACGGAGAGTCCCTCTTGGAAAACACAGCGTCAACAAACAGTCAAGTCATTGGAACAGAAAGACAGTTATTATCGTTAGAATTTGAACGCGATTCGCCTATAGTAAAAATGATTTCAAAAGAATTCCGTATGGGACAAGCATATTTTTTGATAGATACAGGCGCAGAAATTAATATAATAAAATTGAATTCTTTACAAGAGGATTTGAATGTTTCAATAGATGATGCAGTAATAATATCAGGAATTACGACGGGAAAAGTGAAAACGATAGGTACCGTAGTAATAAATTTACAGAATAGACCAGTTCAATTTCATGTCGTAGATCGACACTTCCCATTAAAAAGCAACGGTATATTAGGTCGAGAATATCTTAGACAAGAACAAGCTGAAATTTCTTTTGCACATAATACACTAGTTACCTGTAGCGACCCGATTAGACCTATCAAATTTGTAGATAAAATCTCAGAAGAGCAAATCCCGAGACGGCGGAATTTAAAACCGCGTATACTATCTATAAAGGCTCGTAGTCGACAAGCAATTGCGATAGACGTAACCAATAAGAATTTAAAAGAGGGATATTTACCACGAATCCATAAGGCTGAGGGTATATACAGGGTGTCAATTAAGTCCCGGGACGGCTGAATATTTTCTCATGTAAGGTATTTTTGAAAAAGGTCAAGGTCATTTCTGAAGTAATTTTCAACGAGGAATACAACGGTGACCTTCAATTTGACCTTGAGCTTGACCTTCAAGGTCATTTCAAGGTTAGGTTAGGTTTTTTAAATGGAAACCCCCTTTTTTGACACCGGCAATCGAAAGAGCGGGAAATTTTACGTTTAGATATGTACTAAGTCATTGGTAGTGTTTGATCTTGAGGGTCACTCTAAGGTCATTTAAACTCGAGCAAGGTCTGGATATCTTTTGGAATAGATGGTTTTCAGTTTTTTTTTAACGACCAAAACTAATAACTTTAACAAGGCGTATTTAGTAGTGACCTAGAGCATGGCATTGAAGATGACCTTCAAGGTTGTTTCAAGGTCAACTTGAAGTTGACCAAACGAAGTTGTCACCGTATGCACAGTGGCGAGTTTACTCGTCATAACACGTATTTGTATGTACGATAACTGTTGATGTATTGTCATTTACCACCACTCAACTACGATTTACGATTTACACACGACATTATGGCGTATGCTAAACTTTCGGAACAAGAGAGGGTATCTCTATTAATGATGCGTGGTTGGGGAGATCGAGTGCGATCTTATAATGAAGTTCGGGTGCTATTTAATCGCACTTTTCGTAATGGAGACGGGTTAAGTCCTGTCTCAAAATCTACAGTCGAAAGGACTGTACGGCGCTTTATGGATAATGGGACTGTCAAGGACCTTGAGAGAAGTGGTCGGCCAAAATCTGTAGCATCTGAGGAGAAACAGATTGAAATTGCTCAAGCATTTGTTGAAAACCCGCATCTTAGTCTACGTAGAGCCGGTAATGAGCATGACGCTTCTCATGAAACAGTACGTAAAGTTTTGAAAAGCATACATTTTCATCCTTACAAGATTCATTTGGTACAGGAGCTTAATGAAGATGATCCTGATCGTCGGATCGAATTTAGCGAAACGATGATGAACAGAATCGATGAAGATCCTCTTTTTTTGTACAATATAGTTTTTTCAGATGAAGCTACTTTCACTTTAAAAGGTGAAGTGAATAGATTCAATTGCAGATACTGGTCCGACACAAATCCTGCTTGGATGTTGGACAGTCACACACAATATCCACAAAAGCTAAATGTTTGGGCTGGCATCTTGAATGATACACTTATAGGCCCTTTTTTTTATTGATGGTAATCTCAATGCCGGTATGTATGAACAGCTGCTCAGAAATCAAATTATACCAAGAATAAGAGAAATAGCAGGTAATAATTATGATGATACGTGGTTTCAGCAGGACGGAGCAGCCGCTCATTACGGTAGGGACGTTCGAGCGTATTTAGATACTCAGTTTCCTCATAAGTGGATTGGAAGAAGAGGTGAAATCGAGTGGCCTGCTAGATCCCCTGATCTGACGCCTCTTGATTATTTTCTTTGGGGTTACTTAAAGAGTAAAGTATACGCCACTCAACCACAAAACTTAGATGAACTGCGGAATCGGATTATGCAAGAGGCCGCTTTAATTGATAGAGTGATGACTCGTAATGCTGTATCTCATTTTTACAACCGCATAGCTTTTTGTCAAGAAGCTCAAGGTTTGCAGTTTGAACATCTGCGCTAAACTTCGAATCTTGAAAGAAAACACGCTAATCAAGCACCCCGGACGTGAGAGGCAAGGGGACTCACGCTAATTAAGCACCCCGGACGTGAGAGGCAAGGGGACTCACGCTAATTAAGCACCCCGGACGTGAGAGGCAAGGGGACTCACGCTAATTAAGCACCCCGGACGTGAGAGGCAAGGGGACTCACGCTAATTAAGCACCCCAAAGGGAATAGATTTTACTACGTCCACGTCGTTATTCCTGGGTAATGCTAAAAGTAAATAAAAAAAGTTGACCTTGAAACAACCTTGAAGGTCATCTTCAATGCCATGCTCTAGGTCACTACTAAATACGCCTTGTTAAAGTTATTAGTTTTGGTCGTTAAAAAAAAACTGAAAACCATCTATTCCAAAAGATATCCAGACCTTGCTCGAGTTTAAATGACCTTAGAGTGACCCTCAAGATCAAACACTACCAATGACTTAGTACATATCTAAACGTAAAATTTCCCGCTCTTTCGATTGCCGGTGTCAAAAAAGGGGGTTTCCATTTAAAAAAACCTAACCTAACCTTGAAATGACCTTGAAGGTCAAGCTCAAGGTCAAATTGAAGGTCACCGTTGAATTCCTCGTTGAAAATTACTTCAGAAATGACCTTGACCTTTTTCAAAAATACCTTACATGAGAAAATATTCAGCCGTCCCGGGACTTAATTGACACCCTGTATATTGGCGAAGCTGCCGTATCGGTAAACGATGACGGCGTGTGCCATGTCCTAGCTATTAATACCTTGAATAAAGATGTACAAATAGAGTTACCGCCTCAGGAATTAATTCCGTTTGAAATTCATAATTTTCCGGAAGAACAGGAATATTTTGATTCAGATTCAGATCTAGAAATACCGGAAACAACGGATAGAGTCTCTGAAATAGCAAAAAGATTACGCCTTGATCACTTAAATACAGAGGAAAAGGAGCATGTAATGGACCTCGTAGAGGAATTTCCGGAAACCTTTTATTTACCAACCGATAAATTAAAATCAACTTCATGTATTAAACATAGTATTCCAACAACAGATGATATCCCGATCAATACTAGACAATATAGATTTCCGTTAGTACATAAACAGGAAATAGAAAAACAAATATCGCGTAGATTAACAGATGGAATTATAAAACCTTCTAAATCACCATATAATTCACCATTATGGATTGTACCAAAGAAACCTGATTCTAAAGGCAATCCTAGATGGCGAATGGTAGTAGATTTCCGGAAATTAAATGAGAAAACCATAGGCGATGCATATCCTCTACCAAATATTTCAGAAATATTAGATCATTTAGGTGAGGCACAGTATTTTTCTACATTTGATCTAGCTAGTGGGTTTCAACAGATAGAAATGAATGAGAAGGACAGGCCTAAAACGGCATTCACTACACCTAACGGGCATTACGAATATGTTCGCATGCCCGAAGGCCTCAAAAACGCACCTGCAACCTTCCAGAGGTTAATGGATCAACTATTGCATGGCTTACAAGGGGTAGAAGTTTTCGTGTACCTTGACGATATCGTAGTTTACGCAAAGAATTTAGAGGAACACGGGAAGAAAATCAGACGATTATTCTCACGTTTAACCGACGCGAACTTGACACTACAACCAGATAAATGCGAATTTTTGAAAACAGAAGTAGGTTATTTAGGTCATATCATTAGCAAAAAGGGTTTAAAACCAGACCCCAAAAAGATAACAGCTGTTAAGCATTTTCCACGTCCTAAAAATCCGAAGAACATCAAGCAATTTCTAGGCCTGGTAGGCTACTACAGGCGTTTCATTAAAAATTTTGCCGCGAAAGCTAAACCATTGACTGAATTATTAAAGAAAAACGCAAAATTCATCTGGGGAAAACAACAGAAGGAAAGTTTTAAGGAGCTACGTAAGGCATTATGCCAGAATCCAATATTGCAATACCCCAATTTCAACAAAACTTTCACACTAACAACCGATGCCTCGGATAGTGCAATAGGCGCAATTCTTAGCCAGGAGGTTAATGGAAATGATTTGCCAGTAGCTTATTTATCTAGAACGTTAACTAAACCAGAACAAAATTATTTTACAACCGCTAATGTTTAGCGGTTCTATACGCAGTTTTACACTTCCGTCCTTATCTATATGGTCGTAAATTCACGCTAGTAAGCGATCATGAGCCCTTACGTTGGATCAATTCAATAAAAGATCCAGGCCAAAGATTAATCCGTTGGAGACTCAAATTAAGAGATTATGATTATGATTTTGTTCATAAGGCAGGCAAATTAAATACTAACGCAGATGCCCTGTCACGTAATCCGGTAATCGTGAATGAAATAATATCTTCTGATGATTTCACACTATCATCTTCATCGGATACCGAGGATGATCAACAAAAGTCTCAACAGATACTTCCATTATCATCAAAGCAGGTACCTCCAACAGAAAAGCGAGGTCGTGGAAGACCAACAGGTTCAAAAACCAACAAGAATCGTTTGGGTACTGTGGACCCTGAGTCTATAGCGACGCGAACTAGATCGAAACTACAGCCAGAATCAAAAGAACTTTCTGACGCTAGTGACAGTTCAGATGACGAGCTATCAGATATCCCAGTCTTTCGTGGTCGCAGGAGTGTGCTGCCCGGTCTGGGATCTCATTCTGAAACACGAATGGTGGCAAGTCCTAAGATTCCAGATACGGAAGGTACATCCTCTGTAAGCGAGGAAACACAGGAGGAAGAGGCTACACTGGTAAACGAGAATATAGCGATTGAACTCCCAGAAGTTGAGATTAGCGATAGCGGGGACGAAATTTTTGAAACCCCAAACCAAACGCAAATGACGATAACTGACAGATCATCAGATGAAGAGACAATGCTTCAACCAACGCTCACGGAAACAGAATCAGACACCGATGACGAGCGAGACTTACAGAGTCGATTAGAGCAACTTAATTCAACAGAGTCTATACCCCATCCTAACGGAGGCTTATTGCAAAAATCTAAGGAGGGAGGTAGACCAAAGTATATACAAAGCCATGAAAGTATAGTACCTGACATAGAATTCAGACACTTAAACTATAGAAACCAGGGGGTAATAACATCTTCCAGGGAAAATTTAACATTCCATCATTCAAATTATGTACACTTTATATCGTCAGATTGCAAACTAGTAACACCTATCAATAGATTACTCTCTGATTTAGGCATTATAAATACGGACATCTTAAAAGAAACCAACCCAAAGTTAGGACAAGTCTTGGTAACAAAATGGGGAAAATATTCAAACTTTAGCGTCGTTATTAAAAAAAACTATTTTGAAGAACCTTTGACAGAAAATTTAAAAATCGGGTTACAAAATTTGAAACAAATCCTATCACAAGCAAAAATAGATACATTTAGAATATCTCAAACCGATGACTGTATAGGCAAGCTTCCACAAGGTACACTAGAGCGAGTTTTAACAGACGTCTTCGCGAACAGCAATATTAAGATAATACTATGTCAGGGAACCGTCCAAATACCGCCTAAAGAAATGCAGCAAGAAATTATTGCAGAAATGCATGAAAGCCTAATCGGTGGACATAAGGGCATCACTAAGACATATCGTAGAATCCGTGAAAGATTCTATTGGCCGAATTTGCGTGATGACATTAAAAACTACATCCGTACTTGCAATAGCTGTCAAAATAAGAAGTTGGTACGTTCAAAGACGCGAGAACCCATGATAATAACAGATACGCCGTTAGAGCCATTTTCAAAGGTATCACTAGATACAGTAGGACCTTTACCAGTTACTCCTAATGGAAATAGGCACATATTAACCATGCAGGATAACCTGACCAAGTATTGTATAGCAGTTCCTGTTCCGAACATAAAATCGGAAACAATAGCACATGCCTTAGCTACTCATTTGATACTCCAATATGGAACTCCACGAGCGATGTTAACAGACAGGGGCACAAGTTTTCTTAATAAGGTAATTCGAAAATTAACGAGAATCTTTAAAATCCAACATGTTATGACATCAGGCTATAGGCCTCAGACCAATGGAGCATTAGAAAGAAGTCATATAGTCCTGACAGAATATATTAGCCACTATATCGATAGCTTCGATGATTGGGATAGACTGGTGCCCTTTGCGATGTTCTCGTATAATACTTCCGTTCATGAAACAACGAATTTCACACCTTTTGAACTAATATTTGGCAAGGTTGCACGTTGTCCAAGCTCATTCCCTAGTGATGGTAAGTTACCAACATACAATACCTATCTAGAAGATCTAATTATCAGGCTAAATGAAATGCACTCAATAACTGCACAAAACTTAATTCAGGCAAAGGAAAGATCCAAAGTTTATTACGATAGAAAGACACATCCGTTTCATGGTAAAATAGGGGACATGGTACGCGTCTTAATCGAGCCGAGAGCAGGTAAATTTGGCAAGCGTTATCGAGGTCCGTACAAAATAGTCGGAATTTTAGGAAAAAACAATATTGTATTAGAAGACGAAAATGGAAAACAATTTACAAAACACGTCGATAAAGTAAAATTAGCTTAAAGTGAAGAGAGAGAGAGGCACTCACGCAGTAACAATGCGATCGGTATAGTATGATGAAAACAGACTCTGGATTATACCTCGAAGAGTCGACTGGCGTATAGCTCTAGCAATAGTTAGCGATAAATCGAAATACTTTTAAGTTACAGAACCATAAATTAATATTGTATTTCCAATCACCATCAAATTTGTTAAGAGAATAAGGTCTCCGACTGTACATGCTCTTGCATATTGAAGGGAGGAATGCGATGTGGTTCCTTCAATCTTGCGGGATCTACCGTCTGTACGGTGCCTCAAACAATCAGCATCATAGAGAAGGCAAAAACTTGGGAGGGAGATAACGCAGGATACTACAACCTGGAAATTGCAAATATTGATTGCGTCATTCTAATCAACCAAACATTATTTTTTTTTATTTATTTTTTTTTATTTTATTTTTTTTCTCTTTCTTTTCTCTCTCACTGTAATATTACACAAAGTTTACCCGTCATATACTTATACGCTAAATTACTATTGTCAGGAGGTTATTGATAATGGAAGGAGAAAGAAGTTGGGGAAAGCCTAGCCAACCCAACAGCGGACGAAGACTCCTAGTCACCCGCCTAGCTCGATACACTAAGAAGAAGGAGCTCTTAAGAGTCTTCGGCTCCTATGGGGTGGAGCATGTTGTTGTTCTGCAGAAGCCAACGGGTAACCAGGCCTTTTTGACATGTACTACGTCAAAACAGGCTAAGGAAATTATGGGAAAAACATTCATCGTCCATAAGCGAAAGCTAAGGATCCTACTGGCGGATCCCTGGCATGAAGACAGACTGATCATACCACGACCAGCAGTCGATCCGTTCCCAGGGATAATAACAGACAAGTTACCTCTACCCGAAGAATGTATAGCAAAAATTGCGAGTTACCTCCCTTTCGTCGACCGAGCTAGGCTAGAGCTAGTATCTCGAAGGTGGAGAAGAGGGACACTTGCCTCCTTTGCCAGCACAAAGCATCTCGACCTCACGGATTGGCGTTGGCCAGCAGGATGGGAAGGAAAAAAGGTCTCAACGGAAGCATTTTATTGGCTGGTGCAATGAGTACAGGGCATACAAGTGCTGACCGTAGAAGAGGAGACCTTAACTCAGCAACTAAGGCCACAGGTCCTGGCAATAGCGATAAGGTATTTCCCTGAACTAATAAGCATTAACCTGACAGCGGCACCTATTAGACCATCGGCCATGAGAAATTTAGCCGAAGCCGCAACCAAATTGAAGCACTTGGCAATAGGGGAATGTCAAGGAAACATGGAGCCTGATTTGACCCAAGTTATGGAAAAAGCGACAGGACTAACGTCACTCAAATTCACAGGTACCACATTAAGTGGACAAAGCCTATTGCATGTGCAGACAAGTCTGGAGAGACTAACTCTCTATAGATGTAAGGGTATACAGGGACAGTTTCTTCAAAAAGCGATCGAGAAACTTCAGAAGGTGGAGTACCTGGAGCTAAATTTTTGTGAACCGTTATCGAACGAAGGCATACTGTTGGCGCTAGCAGAGAACGCTGGATTGCATCGAACGATAAATACACTTAAGATACATGCATGCACCTTCGCTGAGGCTCAGCATAACCAGGACAGAATAGAGCAACACAATGCAATGGACATGGGAGAGGAGGATTTCATTGAGTTGGACGTCGGGCCTGCAGCACAAGCGTTGTCAGCAATAAAAAGCTACACGCAACTGACACATCTAAGTGTGACCTTCTGCGGATGGGTAACGGAAACAACGGTGCAGGAAATAGCAACCCAGATGTCACTGCTCCAACATCTTGATTTGAGCGGTTGTACCAACATAAGAGACGAGGACGCGCTAAATCCATTAGAAGCACTAACACGCCTTCGAAGTCTACAGATTAATAACATGTACCCAACGCTGGAAGGGGATGTTTTTAGACGTTTGCATAGGCTGGAGGAGCTGCATTGTAGAGAAAACCCAGCAATAAACGATGAAAATATCTGCGGCGCAATAAGGAACTGTCCTTACCTAACCATGGTCGATCTTGAGGGCTGCAAAAATATTGGGCGATTAATAATAACGTGTGCATGCGACGTAATTAGGAAAAGTAGTAGATCGGATCCGCTAACATTCTACATGGGGGGAACCGCGTTAACACGATGGATGAAAACGAAGACGAATTTGTTCCTGCGAGTAATATACGATCGCCGTTACCAACCATTATTTTCCAAATAAATTCTTGTACTCTTATATTTATTCATAATACGGCCGTATTACAACACTGCAAACCGCAGTAACCGCCGTTGTAAATCGTCGGGGACGACGATGATTTTAAGGGGGGAGGACTGTTACGTTCCGAACAAATTATATATATTTTATCTCTTTTTCCATCGGCTGTGCTGCGGTTTGACAATGCGTTAGCATTGTGAGAATTCCCTAGTCAGCTGCAGTACGGTCTTTGATGCGTAAAATTAGAATCATTCCTTTCTCGGTATCGCGATTGTTACACCCTATATAACGCATACCTTCCTTGAAATCAACATCGTCCCAAACACGGGAAATCGGTAGATTCAAAGTCAATACCGGCCATTGTCACGAGTTGCGAAGACACGCCAGTCAAATACCGCGTGCGCAAAAACCATATGTACCGATCATCGAGGAAGGGACAAAGTCCGTTCAGACGTTGTTGTGCGGAGCGCGATAGCAACGCTTAGCGTTGCGGGGTCACCCTAGCTATACGTGCCGTACATCATACAGGACAGGTACCTTTCCTCGATAACCGAAAACCGACGCGTAGCTGTGTAAATAAGGACATACCAAAGTCGCGCCGTACGAAACGGTTAGATACATCTAAAAACCGTAGACTATGGAAAGAGACAAAGAGAGCACGCGCCGCGACAAAGAGAACATTGTCGCGCTCCGAATTCGGTTATCTGATTGGTCCGCGCGCACCGTGTAGCGGGGACGGCTCTCGCGACCGGCGGGCACGTCTGCCGAAAAATCGCGAACCGCGATCACTCTTCGACGTATAATCGCGAGGTGCGTGTCGTCTAGTCCGTAAGGCATTAGAACGGGAGTTGTCGTGTAATATTATATTCAGACAAAGGATTCGGCCTTTCGTTAATTTGTATCGTCTTTCTTGTTCAAACATTCAAAGTTCATTTCTAATCCTCCCGAGGTTCTTCTAACCTCGTGTAAATTCTAGCTTCGTGTTCACATCACGAATTTCTAACGCCATTTTGCCACCGGTTTTCGGTTGTACTCTAACTAATCGTGCGTGTGCGTGCGTTTTCTTTCTCTTTTGCAGATACAGAGATTACAGGTCAAATAGAAAGCGTTATTCATAGATTATTATTCACAGATATATATATATATATATATATATATATATATATATATATATATATCTATATCGATACCCATATCGATAAGAGAACAGATTCTCTTTGGGTAAGTTGTTTTCCGTTCGACTTTTCTCACCATTTTCCAAATGTATGTAATTTCATTGTCACGACAGAATAATATTCAATAGTTTGTTTCGAACTGTGGGATCTCCCTTATTGGATATTATCCTGCGAGCATTAACGTTAGATTATCGTTTAAACGATATATACATATATTCATCGATAGTGCGAACCATCGAGCACGTGTTAAATTCAAATCAATAGGCCATAGCCCATCTTTTCTCTATTTTGTGTTAAACATACGAATACTGTATCATTATTCAAGATCAAGAATATAATTGTTTAATTTCTATTATATACTCGAAGGCATATTATTTTGTTCTTGAGATTCGTAACCTTTCCAGTCAATAGCGTTGTATAAGAATTCCTTCAATATTTATTTCGTTCCGCCTCTGGAATCCACCCGTAACGCAAGGGCGTAATTGCTCAATAACGTTACGCGGTAGGCGCGTAACAACATATGTTGTGCTTTTCATGTATGCCTTAATGAATAGTCAGAAATAATATATGTTTCGATGGTGTGTCTGTTTTGCTCGGCTCAACTTATGCATTGCTTTATACAGTATCTTTTGTTTATTTGTTTAGAACGTGGAATTGAGGATAAATCGAAGAGTCTCAACCCATGGACACCGACACAGACGGTTTCGTCATCGAAACAGCAACGCGGGAGGAAACTCGTGCAAAATCCATCACGGAATTGAGCATCGTCGACCTACGGCACGTCTTCGAAGAGATAAAAAAGATTGGGAATCATTCAAGGACTTTTGAATGTTCAACGGCCCATTTGGAGATCACTGGCACGAGGCGATCGGGCCTGAAAACAACAATGCTGGTAGAATGCAAGATGTGCAACTACAAAGCGGAGATAAATAGCCAATCCGCAGAAAGAAAAGAAATGGAATTAAATTCCAGTGCGATCGTCGGTGCACTGACTACTGGAGGTGGTTACGCACAAATGGAGGAAATGTTCTCAGCAATGAACATTCCTTACATGTCCAAGGAGAAATATCGGAAGGCTCATGACCAAATTGTGGAAGACCTTATCAACGTTGCAGAAGCAGAGATGATGACAGCGGCTAAAGAGGAGAAACAATTAGCCTTGGAAAGAGGCGATGTTTTGCCTTCCGGGATTCCATTTATCCCCGTCGTGGCTGACGGAAGTTGGATGAAGATATCCTACCGTACGGGAAAGTACGACTCCATGTCCGGTGTAGGTGTAATAGTTGGACACTACACCAAGAAAGTTTTATTTATTGGAGTAAAAAATAAGAGATGCAGAATTTGCCACAATGCTTCTAAAAGGCAGGAACAGCCGAAAAAACATGCATGCTTCAAGAACTGGAAACGAAATCAAACGTCGACGAAAATAGAGAGCGACGCAATTGCTGAGGGCTTCGAGACCAGCGTAGCAAAAAGAGGTCTTGTCTACGCAACTCTAATTGCTGATGGTGACAGCAGCGTGTATAAAAGGATTTTAGATTGTGATCCATACAAAGCGGAGATGGTTCGTGTGAAAAAGATTGAATGCACGAACCATTTGCTACGGAACTTCTGCAATAAAATGAAGGATATTGTGAAAAAGACTCCACCCGGCAAATACAGAAAAGCCGTGGAAAATAGTATTCGCAGAATGCGCACGGATGTTGCGAAAACTGCGGTTTATAGATCGCAGGAAAAGATTCAAATTATACATAAAATCAATAATTTAAAAAAAGATATGGTGAATGTTCCTAGCCACGTCTTCGGAGAGCATAAAGAGTGCCGAAGACTCGGATATTTCTGCGACCGCACCGCAAATAAGGACGAAGAAAACATGGTGCCGCATCTGATGGAAATCGGAACATATCAACAGATTGAAGAGATCTTCCGTCCATTGATGGCTTATGCTGAAAGTCTGTTATATAACAGCAATAACAACGCAGTGGAAAGCTTCAATGCGATCATTGCCAAATATACTGGCGGGAAGAGAACCGATTGGAGTCTGAGGGGATCCTATACCGCGAGATGTAATGCTGCTGTCATACAATATAACACCAAAGAAGTATTATCCCGCCTAATGATAGCCAAGGGAAAGGATCCCCCGAAATGTCTAGAACGACTCGAGAGACAAAGGAAAGAAAAATGCGTAAAAAAAAATAAAAGGCAAAAGTGTTTACCGAAGAGTAACCGAAAGCCGTTTTACCCGACGAAGGACAAAGATTACGGACCCAGCGCAGAGAAACCGGACATGGAGGAACATGTGTTCAATGCAGAAAAGGACAGGCACATGGAGATTCTGCAGGATTGGCAGACGAATAGAAAAACAATCGAAAATGAGACCAAGAATCAAGCAAAAAGCCAGAAGTGGCTAATGTATAGAAAGAAATTATTGACGGCATCGAACTTCGGCAAAGTGTGCCGTCGACGAAAAACAACGCCGTGCGGTAAGATGGTACAGTCACTGCTGTACCCAAAGGTTTTAAATCTGCCTGCCATTGAATATGGCCGGCAGTGTGAAAATATTGCTCTAGAAGAACTATCGAAGAAGGAAGGCATAACAATAAAAAAATGTGGCCTCTTCATCGATACCGCGATCCCATTTTTGGGAGCATCTCCGGACGGCATAATCGACGATCACGACGGTATAGTCGAAATAAAATGCCCGAAAACGGCAGAAAATCTTTCGCCAGAAGAAGCGATACAAAAAATTCCTCTCATACGCAGAATGTTTGAGGATGATGCAGGTACTGCACTACGCAGAACCCATCCATATTTCTATCAAGTGCAGGGACAATTGCACATTACAGAAAAAAAATATTGTCTGTTTTGCCTTTGGACACCAAAGGGTTTAAAATCAATAAAAATATTAAAAGACGACAAATTTTGGCAGAATGAAATGAAGTCAAAATTGTCGCGATTTTACATTCAATGTATGCTGCCAGAAATGGTGGACAGCAGATATAAGAGGGGTATGGCCATTCGAGAGCCCTCCCACACTGAAAGCGCAAAGCCAATAATAATTAGCTCGCGAATCATCGCTGGAGCTTCCCGACTCAATGTCGGGCCGCACACTATTTTATAGTGTGCGGAATCGCTGATTATTTCAGTGATTGAAAATTGTTGATCTTTCAGCTCGCGAATCATTAGAATCGCTGGAGCTTCCCGACTCAATGTCGGGCCGCACACTATTTCATAGTGTGCGGAATCGCTGATTATTTCAGCGATTGAAAATTGTTGATCTTTCAGCTCGCGAAATATGGCAACCATGTCAAGTCGCTAGCCTTCTCTCTCAGTTTCCTTTTCTCTCTTCCGCTACAGTTCAATTGTCTTCCTCAGTGAACCTTTCATATACTCTTTTTGAAACAGAAAATTAGATCCGCACCATCTATCGGCCGAAAATCGTACTAATCAGCTTCGTCTACTGACCATTCGCACGACTATAGCGTGACGATCAACTCCGTCAAGGCCAACTATACGCGACCCCCCTTAAGGGGGACGGTCCAAAGTTTGACCTTGAGGAATCGATCGTCACGCTATAGTCTTGCGAACGGAGAGTAGACGAAGCTGATTAGTAAGATTTTCGACCGATAGGTGGTGTGGTTCTAATTTTCTTGGACGAAGTACACTTAGGTAGCCTTTTTCACAAGCCTCCACGAGATATGCAGTATGCTGACGGATATTACAAATTACTCTTCGACAATGTAAAAATATGCATTTTCGGCTCTGCACAGTCCTAGATTGGACTTTTAGGAAACGTAATCGACAAGTTCGGAACTTCTCATTGCAATATTCAGGCGTGAATTTGAGCCCCCGTAAACCCTTGCAAGTTCGCGTACGAATCTCGTGGCTGACAGTATGCTGCCGAATATTACAAATAACTTCACGACAACGTAAAAATATGCATTTTGGGCTCTGTACAGTCCTAGATTGGACTTTTAGGAAACATAATCGACAAGTTCGGAACTTCTTATTGTAATATTGAGACGTCAGTTTGGGCTCCCGTAAACCCATGCATTTGTGTATACGCGACTCGCGAAACTGCGCTTGCTACGGACGCCTCGTCACAAGCACTACGCTGCCGATTATTACAAATAACTCCTCGACAATGTTAAAAATATGAATTTTGGGCTCTGCTCCCCCCTAGATTGGACTTTCAAGAAGCATAAACGACAAGTTCTGAACTTCGCATTGCAATATTGAGACGTCAGTTTGGGTTCCCATGAACCCTTGTATCTTTTGTATACGTATCTCCTGACGTCACGTATTTAAAATTGTTTAATTGTTACTTTTTTATTTAGTATTTTTGTACATAAGTTAAAGCACCGATGTCTTTGATTATAAATTTCTCTGATTATAAATTTATAAATTTCAAGATGAAAAATAAATGTCAAGAAATACAAGGAAAATAACCAAAGACATCGGTGATTTAAATGATCTACAAACATACTAAATATGTTACAACTTAACAATTTTAAATATTATTTTAGGACAATAAAATATAAACAATCAATTAAAAAATTATTAGAAATATATATATATATTACGATAATTATCAGTAGATAGAAATAATTTTTTTGATAATTTGATAATTTTTTCATCCCCCATATTTCTTATGGTTCTAGAGTTCTAGTAAAATATCGCCATTCTCGATCTAAGCCACTGTGTGCGCAGAGTTGGGCAATATGTCTATCTGAATAAAAATTTTGAATAACATAAATTATTCGTTATTCGAGGGTTCGAATAAAAAATGTATCTTTATTTGACGAGTATCTAATAAATAAATTTATTCGACGAGATATTTGAGCGACGAATACAGATAATTGTTTTATTCGAAGTGGGTTTATTCGAAGGCTTCGAATAACTCTGCGAATAAAACCACTAGATACAGTCCAAATTATATCGTGTTTAGTGTCATTTTAATCATGAGAATTCCACGAAATAGTTGATGGAGTTCTCATAAAAAACAATTGAAAATAAAAAGGTTTTGGAATTGGATTGGTAGTTGATTCACACCCATATACCTGACCCAGTGTCGGGTTACCCTGCTGTGTTTATTGCACCACTCGGCGACTGAAGCAACTCGTGCTAGTGGGCCTCGGCAGTCGGTGCTCGTCGCCGTTTCTTCGATCAGCCAGAAAATTGTTCAAAGTCTCCGAATAGCCCCACGGATAAAACCACTAGATACAGTCTAAATTATATCGTGTTTAGTGTCATTTTAACCAGGAGAATGATACGAATTATTTGATGTAGGTCCCATAAAAAAACAATGGAAAATAAAGAAGTTTTGGAATTGATTTTGTCGTGGATTCACCCCCATATACCTGACCCAGTGTCGGGTGACCCGGTCGTGTTTATTGCACTACTCTGCGACCGAGATAGCTCGTGCTACTGGGCCTAGGCAGTCGGTGCTCGTCGCCGTTTCTTCGAGCAGACAGAAAACTGAGCAAAGCCTACGAATAGCCCCACGGATAACACCACTAGATACAGTCCAAATTATATCGAGTTTAGTGTCATTTTAATCAGGAGAATGCAACGAATTAGTTGATGCAAGTCCCATAAAAAAACAATGGAAACTAAAGAAGTTTTGCAATGGCATTGGTAGTGGATTCACACCGATATACCTGACTCAGTGTCGGGTTACCCTGCTGTGTTTATTGCACTACTCTGCGCCCGAGGCAGCTCGCCGAGTGGTGCAATAAACACAGCAGGGTTACCCGACACTGGGTCAGGTATATCGGTGTGAATCCACCACAAAATCAATTCCAAAACTTCTTTATTTTCCATTGTTTTTTTATGGGACCTACATCAACTAATTCGTATCATTCTCCTGGTTAAAATGACACTAAACACGATATAATTTGGACTGTATCTAGTGGTTTTATCCGTGGGGCTATTCGTAGACTTTGAACAATTTTCTGGCTGATCGAAGAAACGGCGACGAGCACCGACTGCCGAGGCCCACTAGCACGAGTTGCTTCAGTCGCCGAGTGGTGCAATAAACACAGCAGGGTAACCCGACACTGGGTCAGGTATATGGGTGTGAACCAACTACCAATCCAATTCCAAAACCTTTTTATTTTCAATTGTTTTTTATGAGAACTCCATCAACTATTTCGTGGAATTCTCATGATTAAAATGACACTAAACACGATATAATTTGGACTGTATCTAGTGGTTTTATTCGCAGAGTTATTCGAAGCCTTCGAATAAACCCACTTCGAATAAAACAATTATCTATGTATTCGTCGCTCAAATATCTCGTCGAATAAATTTATTTATTAGATACTCGTCAAATAAAGATACATTTTTTATTCGAACCCTCGAATAACGAATAATTTATGTTATTCAAAATTTTTATTCAGATAGATATATTGCCCAACTCTGCGCACACAGTGGCTTAGATCTAGAAAGGCGATATTATACTAGAACTCTAGAACCATAAGAAATATGGGGGATGAAAAAATTATCAAATTATCAAAAAAATTATTTCTATCTACTGATAATTACACGGTCCAACAAATTTCAACTTTTTTTTGGGGTTTCGATTCTCACTATGAAATTCTTATAGAGTTTTTTGCGCTGATTCCGAATCTGTCCTTAATTTTTTTCCTAGACGCACAGTTTTTGAGAAATTTGAGTTTGAAAAAAAGACATATTTTTAGACTTTAAACAAATATTGTGATGTTATTATAAAAGATATTGAATTGATCTTTACAGCAAAAGATTCCTTAGACTTTCCCGAATGCAGTGATATCCAATATTAATACATTACGATTGTTTAAACATGTTTAAACGATCATTCAAGACGGAGAGGCACCACTTTTGCACCAATTTTTGACGATATTTTCAAATTTATCTAAAAAAATAAGGGTCCAGCGGAAAATCGAAATATACCACGCGATAGAGCAGACTTTTATCTTGAGAAACCCCCCTTTGAAGTTTGAAACCTCGACGTTTTTACCGAACCAGAAAGCAAAATATTTTCGCCCGACATGAGCTGCCGCCAGTGGTGCTCTTCCACTAGCGCGGTCGTTCGACGGAATACGGCCCTGACGGCACGTCAGGTGATACGTATACAAAAGATACAAGGGTTCACGGGAACCCAAACTGACGTGTCAATATTGCAATGCGAAGTTCAGAACTTGTCGCTTATGCTTCTTAAAAGTCCAATCTAGGGGAGAGCAGAGCCCAAAATTTATATTTTTACGTTGTCGTGAAGTTATTTGTAATATTCGGCAGCATACTGTCTGCCATGAGATTCGTACGCGGACTTGCAAGGTTTCACGGGGGCCCAAATTCACGGCTGAATATTGCAATAACGATTTCAGAACTGGTCGATTATGTTTCCTAAAAGTCCAATCTAGGATTGTGCAGAGCCCAAAATTCATATTTTTACGTTGTCGTGATGTTATTTGTAATATTCGGCAGCATACTGTCTGCCACGAGGCATCCGAAGCAAGCGTGACGTTTCGAGATAGCTGCCTGTTGCCAGAGTTTCTGATGAATAAATTTACGTTCGCATTGAACAATGCACCTTCTCTCAACCACAGACTTCTTTAATTAAAGCATAATTCGAAGTATAATACAAATGATACATACAGAAACCTCAATTGTCGACCTGCATTATCGACCTTACTTTATCGTCACATACAGTTTTGCTGGGAAAGCGACAGTGGCGCTCGTAGTGATAAATATCGTAAGTTCGAGATGCTGTTTCAGGAGGCCAAAATGTCGTTTTTAGGAGGGCTCGTTTTTCGTGTTTAAACAAATAAGTAATCAGCTGATAATGCATACCACCGTCTTCGTAATTTTTTTTTCTAGGATTATGCAGAGCGTTTTTTTCGATACGAAAGCTAAATCTCTTGATATTTAAGAAAATCTGTCAATGGCGGCCATCTTGTGACGTCACACTTGCTTCGAACGGCATGAAATCGCCGAATATTACAAATAACTCCACGATAGCGTAGAAATTGACAATTTGGGCTCTGCATAATCCTAGATTGGACTTTTAGGAAGCACAATTGACCGCTTGCGAACTGCTCATTGCAATATTGAGGCGTGAATTTGGGCCCCCGTAAACCCTTGCATTTTCGTATACGTATATGGGGATCTAGCGATGTGTGAGTGGTGATGGTATTAGTGTCCCGTCCCCCTTATGATGCTTTCCCCATGGATTTCGCACATTTAAAAAATCAAATATAGTGTCGATGCATCTTATGAATCGTGCGATTGCTTCGCAACCTTCGAAAGCCGCTATGTGCAATACTTGCGAACAAAATACGATACTGCCCGCTACACTAGCACTAAGTGTCTGCGCCGCTAGTGACACTTTCATTATCATTTTCCGATATTCAATGTGTCTCATGCGTAACCGATTGCCGAGAGACAAACCCTCACGTTCTTTCAACAATGCGAGTGATCGCATGTATCGCCATTCTATTTTTTTACCATCGCCATCAACGAGAGTGTTATATTCTCCCAAACAATTACGTACATTTTTTAACATATGGCACGCGTCAAACATGACATTAATGTTTGGTTCCCCAGGCACAGGATGCGGAAAGTGAACTTTAAACGTTTGAAATAGATTTTGTTCTTGGACGTTTCCGTACACATGCATTACTGCGCCTAACATCTCCACCATAGCAAAATTGTCACGTGGACCATCTAGTGTTAAGCAATACAAAGTTACGCCCGCCTTGTGTAAACGAATTAAACTTTCGTGCACTATATTTGATTTTGTCTTACCGTCTAAAGAATCTACTAAAAAATAGACGATTGGCAATTTCCAATTGTCAGCTAATGGTACTACCATTACAACGAACGCGTGTTTGGCTTCCAATAAATCATCACCATCGGTGATGCCAGCACCAAAATCTACGTGGCCACGCATTTTTCCATCCCTAATTTTTCTCCGTTTTCCTTTAATTTATCTGACTTTTCTTTTAGTGTATCAAATGATTTGTCCGTAAAACCTGGTTCAGCATCTACACTAGTGTACCAGGTTCTAAAGACGTCTGGATGTGGCAAAGCTAAATCAAAGGTTTTCCGGATATAAGAATAAGCTTTCGGAGAATAAAAGTGGACGGTTAAAGCAAACGCACGCAAGCTTGGAGGATATTTGTTTTTACTCACTTTGCCTTTTCTATTTTTTAGCATTCGATTGAATAACTCCAAAGTGGTGTCCTCGAGAGCCAGAAGATTATAGAACGCATTCTCAGGCAATAATTTCTTTTTCTTCAACCCTTTCACTACTTCCTTTAAGTAATATACCTTTATTTTGAGGTGTTTTACTTGCCACTTCAACATTTTGTTACTCTTTTGGGTGGAATGTAGTCTTTCCCTAATGCTCTTTAATTTTTTCAGAGTACTCCTTGGGGTGTTTGCGTAGTGGTGGTCATGACGTATCTTCTCGTGTACTGGCGTGCGCTGGGACTTCGTTACATTCATTTTTGATGTACTGGACTGGAGATGACTCTCTTCATCAACTGCAATGCGAAATATTGTCACAAAAATTGGTATATTACGGGAAAAATTGTGAACTTTATCACTCGAATAATATATGTGATCAAACGAAATACTCTAATTGAAACTTATTTGAACATACAAATCTCTCTGCTACTTGTAGGAGCGTCAATGGTCTCTACACACATATCCGCTTCTGGGACATCTTTACTTGTTGCAAAAGATACATCAATATCTGAAAACAAAGTACATGCACTAATTTAATATATATATATATATATATATATATATATATATATATATATATATATATTACATATTAAATTACATTAATATATTATAAATCAATTAAGACACAGTTCCTTACTTCCATGATTATTTTCTACCAAAATATTGCTATGTTCTTGAAACATTTCTTGGGGTGTCGAAATAGTTGGCAGAGATCTCAGTTTTAGAAATTTTCTGTTGTGATACACATTAAAACATTCTTCAGAAAAGTGGTCCGAACACAATAAACTACTATTTGTAGGCATCCAATTTTCCCAACCTATTATTTTGATCCACTGTTTACGTAGTGCTGCATCTCGTGGAAATCTGTGTTTTATCATATGGGAATTAAAACAAAAAAATTTAGTACTATTGAAAATTGAAAAGAAATTATATTATCTGTACAAACCTGTGCAATGTTGCCTTTTTTTTGTTGTTACTCAAATTTCCGCAATATACGCATTTACCCATGTAATAAAACGGAGTATAATCAAAATCACATAAATGCTATGCTACTTGTAATGCTTTGTGTTCCATTATATTTTCTGCTTTATAATATTAAATCTTAAAGATGGTAACATACCAAAAAATCGCAGTAAATAGTGATATACGCTCAGTAAACCACGCTAAAGTACGCTGATTACTAACTGCAACAAAACAGAGTACATATAATCAAAATCACATAAATACTAGGCTACTTGTAATGCTTTGTGTTCCATTATATTTTCTGCTTTCTAATATTAAATTTTAAAGTTGGTAACATACCTGATAAGTTGTAAACACCACAAAATCCAGAATAAACAATGAATATACGCTCGTCAAATACACCAAAAAACATCCGAACACGGCACGCTACGAAATAAAATGGTGTCGATGGCGTCTAATAACCATCTAATAACTCGATTGAAAGCAGCGCTACCTGAAGGGACGCAAACGCATGGCAAAGTATAGAGGAACACGGAGGTGAAGAGGAATACGGGGGATACAGTACACCGGTCGAACCAACGGTAGCGCTGGCATCCAATTCTACTATAGACTTATAGAAGATCTACCTTCAATTCGGACATGGAAAAAATCGGATACCGCATCCATAGTATCACAGCCTACTCTAGTGCTTGAGTGCTAGCCATGCTGAAGGATGTGGCATCACGGCGAGAGTCCTATTGCGTCTATATCTGCCCAGATAGCCAAAAATCCAAATCTGGACGAGACTCTATGTCGGCAGCCGTCGCTCTCCCAGACGGCCAATGGACCAGGTATTATACCTCGGCTGAGAGTCGGCCCAGGGCCGGCCGGCGGCGGCCGAATTTTCCTTTCGAAACGGTACCCTAGCAACTGTCCCTAGAATACCGTAGAAATCTGGCCGAAACATGGGTTTGCGGGAATACATTTGACGTCCTTATACGAGCAAATTTTGAACTGTATAAAGGCTCAATCTAAAGAGGAAGGTTCAGCGCAGAATGCTCTGGTCATGACGTAACGTGATTATGTTGATATCTCGTCTGTGATAGCGCCGACGAGATACTATAAAAGACTGCCAGCTGGGCTCAGGTGGTGGTGATATGTGGTGATAGTATCTCGTCGGTGGGTAGTCGAAACCGGTTCTGTTCCAGGCTAAAGTCGAAACGAAGCCAAAAGTGGCACAGCCAAAACCTGAGTGTGTGCACTCTCATACTCTCATATACTCTCGGTCTCTGGTTAGGAATTTATACTTATTCTGTGGTGAACGAGACATAACCTAACTTAATTGTTTGACAATGATTGCTAACCTAACTTCTGATGTCTTTTCTATCAAATGTAATAATTATCGTTGAAAATGTACGATATATGTCACCCTAGTGTAAGTACAATAATTTATTTGGGTGTATAGTAGATTAGAATTGTAGAAATAATAGTTTTTTATTTAAACAATTTTAATCTCCATCGAGATTAATATGTTGTATGTTACATGCAAGTACAAAGGTAGAAGTAATTAATTAATTAATTAATTATTCTAGTATTATCACATCGGAAAATTGGGATGTACAGATCCTGTGAAGATAACCACAACGTTCTATGTTTACATTGAACTGTGTGAAGGTAATTGAACCACTATCGTAATAATAATACGACTTACAAACACATTGTAAGACAGGTAATGTTTTCAAAGAAATATTTATTATTCTTTTTCAGCTCGACAATATTGGGACGTCAATTATAAATACAATGAGAGTGTAGATACACTCTATTTGGAAGTTAAAAAGAAGAAGAACTCTGAAACCGAATTCTACGTGCCATGGCCAACATTGTACAACATATCTTTGAACAAAATTGAAGATATACAAGAAGCCTTAAACAGTGATAAGTAAGGATAAAATCATTTGTACAATTAAAGTATATAGTTTAGTATGATTTATAAATAATTTATGCTAGTTAACTGTTTTGTTGCAGGATCACATTTGTTTTTAAATCTGAAGATAGTACCAGCATTATCTACAAAGTGACTAAAGGCCTAGTCAAACCTATGTCTCCAGAAGTCACTAAACTGATGAAGGAGAAGGAAGAAAAAAAGCTAGATTTAGAAAAGGAAATTAGAAAAAATACTTCAAACTTATACGAACTAGCAAAATCTTTAAACTCTGATAATACTGACAAAGAAACAGAGACTAATGTAGACAAAGCAGATGAAAACGAATAAATTTTCTGAAATTATTAATACTTTCGTGTTAATAGGACACTTTTTCTCGATCCATATATCGAATTCACATATTATGTAAGTTAATATTTTAAGTTCTGCAAGGAATAGAAATGATCACACTAGATAATTGTACATTGCTTTTAGGTATTTATTATTGAAAGTAAGTATTGCTTATATATTTGTAATATTGTAAACTTGGGAAGTACTGATGAAAGTTACTTAACTAAACAGAGTGATATGTATTAGCTGCCACTGCAAATGTATATGTTAAATAAATTATTTTTTAAGGATAGTCTGTGGGTATCCTTTTATCTAGGCATACTAGCTGTTCATGTGATTTTAATAAACGCTACGAGGCACATGCTGTTTCATTACTATTAGATTAAAGATAAATACAGTGAACATGTTACCTAAGATTAGAACTTAGTGGGTCTACATTATTAGCTACATGTATATAAAAATAAGTAACGAAAGTACAATCTAATAAGGTTTCTACTTTTGAGTGTTAAAAATAGATCTATCTACAAAAAAATGTACGACACTTCTATTATATATACATTTTTCAATTATCATGTTTTTCGAACATCATATCCAATCGTTAAAGTTGCCAGTATACATGAAGAAACTTCGTTCTTTTAAAAGTACTTATGTATGTGATGTTAATGTTAATACAGTATCATTTTTTTTACTGATTAATGTATACATACGCTTTAGGTAGGTGGATATAGTATACAATTAATAGATCGACAAGAAAATATTCTTCTCTACAGTGTGATTGATTTTTATAAAAATCTGTTTTTCTTTTGGCAGTTAGATGTGTAGAAATAATGTAACTCATTACTCGTGGACTATAAAAATAAATGTTCTTTGAAATTCATTATGGATCTTTCAATAGAACGTTTACCAAGAACCTCGACGTTACATATTTTCTTGTCCATTACATAAGAAGACGCCGTTACACAGATTTTTAAACGTCCTTGTACATTATAACTAAAGTTATATTATAGTTACTCGGCTAAATCGTAGAATCTATATATGAGAATTGTATAAAATAGGCACATTAGAAATAATGTGTTACATGAGCACCTCTGCGTAAGTAGGTCTTCACTTCAATTTACATGGTCGCGGTACAAAATAGTTACCAAACGGTTTATTAATTTATCGGTGCATTAAGGCAACTAGAATTCGAGATGGTACTCGAAACTATCACAAGTGATACAAACGGCTTTATGTTTTATAATTTCAAATACGGCCCTTTTTCTTTTTTTTTTAAATTGCAAGAACTTTTTTCAGTGACGAAACGAATACAATAAGAATTATTCAAAATGAAACCTTTTTACGTTTAGTATCACAGCATTGTAATTTGTAAATATTTATGATCAATTGTTTCTTGCCCATAAATTGTTTCGACAAATCTTTTTTTCACTCAAACGTGCGTATAAGTTTTAACAATCCTCTCCATAGGTTTCATTAAAAAAATTCTTGCGTACAAAACGTTTAGACCGATAGTCACATTTAATTTAAAATTGTTTCGTGTAAAAAATAGAAGAAATGAACACGATGAATCGATAACAATTGTTGATGAAAGTATATTAGTGTATTGTGTATTACGAGTGATATTTCCAGAAATCGTTTGCGGAACCATTATATTAAATAAATTTGTGAGGTGTAAAAAAAAAACGAGAGAATGATGTTAGTGTAGAACTCTGAGTAACTAAGATGTAACGCATATATTTGTGATGATTGTACAAGGTAATCGCGACTGTTCACCAGAATATAAAGAAAGGGTGAGTAAGGAAATGGTAGTGTGATGTTTATAATGAAAGGTGAAATATGACTACTAAGAATATGCTACTACATGTGTTACCTTTGTGATATTATGTTGTAATAACATATCAAGCTGAACTATTGTACTTATGGATCTTATGCATTATTTCTAGACGACGTTTGGTTACATATTTACAATGCGTAGCACTAGAATACCGAATGTATTCTATCACATACTGGAATCGTGAAAATATGTAACTAAATGATAGAGTAAAATTAACAAATAGATTAGGGTAGGAATCAAACCTCTAGAAATTTGTTCGTTACAAAGTTTGTGGGTTTGTTTGATTACGTTCTTTTTAGCTAATCGTAAAAAAATTGATTTCAACTGTTGATCATGTTGATAATTAAGTAGATACACGCGCAATTAATGCCAATTAATAATCTTAGTGCCCAATGTTAACAGTAATTACCGTGATCAATAGTGTTGCACACAGTGCCATTTCTTTCATTCAATTCCCTATCACATGAGCATGAGCAAATATAGTTACATTTTGATTTATTTACTGCACTTTATGAATATTAATATGTTTATACAGTTAATATCTTTTTACGATACACGGGGAGGAGGGATAGAAATCTGAAGAAGTTGAAAAGTGATTAATATACATAAAAATGATACGAATACGATGAAAAATTGTAAAATAATACTTGTATCTAAAAAGAAGTAATTTCAGACGATTGGTCGGCGTATAGGATCGTGGTTGTGAGATCTCATAAAACGTCTCGTGAAACGACACAAACCTTTTAAAATTTAGATACCAAATAGCAATAGCTTCGTATCAAAATATGAACATGCTACAAAAGTACATGTATATAATTTATGTTTTTCTTTTCCTGCCCATCGGTCGATAAGTGCCGAATGTTGTCTCAAAATATCTCAAGTGACTAACAACTATTTCCTTACACTGAAACTAACCAGTAATCGTGATAAATGTAAATCTGAAAACGTATAACTATGAGTTAAAAGCCTGAAGATCATATATTAATTAAAAACCTGAGATTCAACGGTAGTACATAATTCGTATCTTTTTTTTTCTCTCAATTCTCTATGTCCGATTATACCATGACACTAAAAAATAAAACATCTGTACAATACATAAACATTATGAAGTGTGGAACATATTATTCTGACAATTAAACAAATACATATATAATTACCGGTATTATTAATTAATTGCGATTCGATTGCCCCTAAAATGATCTCTGAAACGATATTAATAGAATGCTGAATGAATTCCATATCAAATTTAACAAAAAAAAGTCGAACAATATTATTATTATTATCGACATGGCTAGCACCAGTCAGCCATATACGTAAAATCTTTAAATAGATTTTGTTCTAAATCGCTAAGTGGTCTAGGATCTTTAGGCGGAGTTAGTTGCGGTTTCTCGGATGTAAATTCCTCATCGAAATTACTGACGTCTTCCACAGAGTGCTGGAATAGAAGCAAAATCATGATGTACCAGTTAGAACAAATATTGGTTTCGACATCAACCTGTGAGAAAGATGAAGATCTGGTACTCACAATCACTGGAACAAACGGTGGCTTCACGCGTCTCAGAAGTAAATCGTCCCAGGCTATGTGCCTAAAGAATGCTTGCTTTTTCACATCCTCAGCATCTCTTTCACTGCTACCCAATCTTCTGTCAGGATTTTTCCTTAGCAACTGTAAGGAAACAAGTTCCAAATATTTCTCATGTCGCTACCGTTATAAGAAACAAATCCTCAGTCTCATAAAGAGCAGCATACTCACCCTTCGCATTATTGCTATTGCTTCCAAAGAAAGGAATCGCGGATAGCGAACTTCGTCATTCACAATCGAGTCAAATACTTCTTCCTCGTCGTCACCAGGGAAAGGAGACTAAAAAAGATAATGCTGTAGAATTGTCTGTATAGATTATGGATCGCTGTGTGAAACAAAAAAAATGTTCTGTGAAAAATGTCAGCCAAATAAAATGATCAATTTCCACGACAAATTCTCACTCTAAAAATTCAGATGATATAATCGAACTTACCTCACCAACGAGCATTTCAAATATCAGTACACCAAGGCCCCACCAATCCACGGCTCTGGTGTACGAGGTTTCGGTGAGAACCTCGGGCGCCAAGAACTCTGGCGTTCCGCAGAATGTTCCTGTTCTATCCCCATAACCCATTCCCTCTTTACACAAACCAAAATCAGCGATCTTCACATATCCCTCTGTATCCAATAATAAATTGTCTAGTTTCAAATCTCTGGAAGGTCAACAGGCACATTGGTACTTTTATAAAACTGCCACAAGAAAGTATGATTTTTCAACTGCAGAAGAATTTGTCAAAGTCTACCTGTAAATGATACGACTCTCATGTAAATATTGCAACCCTAACACAACGCAAGCTGAGTAAAAGACTGCTCGTGGCTCCCCGAAGACGTCCGCGTGTATATGCATCATGAGATCTCCTCCAGCTGCATACTCCATCACAAAACACACGTGTGCCTATGGAAAACACGAAACTATTACTCTTTTTTGTTGTAAAATGTCGTGGAAAAACGGCCTCGCAAAACAAGAGTAAACCCCTTAACTGAGATTGATACGATTTGTGTACCTCTGTTTGGAAACAAGCGAACAGGTTCACCAGGAAGGGGTGGCGCGTTGCGTTCGCCACTTCGAATATTCTTTTCTCGGACAACAATGACTCAACTTCGTCCCTTGCTATAATGTCTCCCTTCTTCAGCGCTTTAATCGCGAAGTATTCTCCGGTGTTCCTGTACTGCGACAAAATCACTTTGCCGAAATGACCACGACCCAGGACCGAGAGTAGCCTAAAGTTCTCTATGGTCATTCCGGTCAGCTGCGAGTGTCTTCTAGACTCGTAGGCACTATCTCTGTATTGAGAAGGCTTAGAGGGCATTTCGTACACGACCTACAATTGTTAAATCATTCGTTTCAGATAGAATTATCCCCCACAGTGCAACAAATACATGAACATTAATCACTCAGAGATTAGCACTCAGAGGTAGCGTCGTTGTAGTCGTGTTAACAGTTTTATGAATTGTAAAATGTAGGACGCTAGTAACACTAAAGTTTTAACAAAAAACTGCATACGTTATTAGTAGACTACGGATATTTATGTAAAAACGTTTCAACAAATCCGACATGAGACAGGCATTTGTTTTTGTTAGAGGTTTATGTAGTGAAGTACAGAAAATCTGTAATCTGTTTATTATTATTAATGGACTGGATGAACAAACTTTATGAATCATATCCCGTCCACCAGAGCTCTGAGTAATTGTTAGAGTACCTAGAACCGTAGTACCGTGAAGTATTTGCATTGTCAAAGACAGAAATAAACATAACATTACAGAAAGCGTCACGAGTACAGAATTAGAAGCTTTTGTACAGAATACAGACACAGGTACTGTTCGTACGCCACAAGAAGTCTCCTGGCAGGAATTCGACAACAAACCGTACGATTGGGTCATTCCACACCAACTTTCGGTTTTAGCCGAATTATTGGCTAAGGATTGCGACGTCAAAGCATAACCATTGGTTGCGAGCGAAGACCCTCTTCGCCTTTATGCCATCTCAAGGGACTTCTTGTGGCGTACGAAGAGTACATGCAACAGTTTGATCGGCATGCTCCCTACGAAAGACTTATTAGCTCGGTGAGAATTGACAACGATTTGCGAAGGAGTTTCCCTACTTTGATACCATGAAAAATTGAAATTTTAGATCCAGACATTTCTATATACTAATATCTACATACAAATGGTTATTTAATTCATTTCATTGTAACATAATACTAGAGTACACTATTTTTATGTATAGACACTATTTTATACATACAATATAATATAATTTGAAAATCCGAATAGATCAATTTAGAGAGACCCCTTGATTTAGTATGAGCCGCAATTGAATTTCGAGAAGCGGTTTCGCGTTGAATATGTGAGTAAGAAAGGAGCAGAGTCACAAGAACAATAAAGCTGCGTGTAAAGGAGGTATGTACCTCATCTTCAGGAAACTCGACGACAGGTTGGGGCGAGGGTGTGCGTGGAGAGGGTGGTGCAATCAGCACGGGACGAGGCTCTGTAACAAGAGGCCTCAAATTTGCGCCCTGTGGCCCCCCCTTTTCCTCGTTGTGCAGGAAATCAAACTCCCTTAATGCACTCTGCAACTACATTACTATCTGCTTAAAACTCTGGGGAACTATTTTTCGATAACCAATTTACTTTGCGCCGCGCGGCACAACGCCACACGTGTATGCCGAACGGATAAAATTTTCGAAAATACATATTAAATTTATAATAAACAATAAGCTACATAAATGAAGGGAGTTTGTTGCGATTTTATCGAGAGAGCACTGCCACATTGCAACGTAACAACGTTCTCGGTTACATTGGTGCTGGACTTTGCGAAAACAGCTATGCGCAAAAGAAGCTAGCGGTAAAACAGAATAAAAATTGTAAAAAAAAATGTACATGTAAAAATACATTAACATCTGTACGCTTCAAGCATCTAACAGTACGCTAATTCTCGATACTTGGCATTCTAGTCGGTCTTCATGTATAAACGTGGTTTTATACAGGGTGTCCCATTTGAATCGATCCCCTCAAGTATCTCTGAGATATTCGAGAGGAGCGATTTAGATGGGACACCCTGTACGTTCGTTGCGTTTTCAAAGCGGCAAATGTGAATTGTAAATACTAGTATACGTTGCGCAGTCGAAAGTATATAATATACCCTAACATGCCTTGTCAAAGTATATATACAAACGTTAGAAAGTATACGGCGGCGTCAACTGGATATATTGTTGTATATACGTGTTCTACATGATCTTTCACCCATAACCAGTGTACCAAAAACCCTGAACCTTCCAAGTAACAGAAAATACTAGGAAACTTTTAAATACTTTCATAAAACAATGGATCCTCAATATACTACATCTCCGTTCAAATATACTTTTCATCGGCTGGTTGTTTCAATGGTAATTACACTAAGATAATGTATAAGTGAAAACGATGTATATTTCTCTGAACATACCTCTTGATCTAGTTTAGGTGGCGGGGGCGGCGCTGGCAACGAGGGTTTCTTGGTGATCATGGGAGGAGGTGGTGGAGGATGTTCCGGAGGTCGTGGCAGTGTGGGACTACTGCTGGATGCTGACAGTCCCAGGGGTCTAGCTCCTCCAAGTCCTCCTTTGTCAGGATCAGGCAGTTCCCCAGGTGTTTCAGGCTTGTCCTCCAAGGAAGTATCAAAAACTAGCTGCAAAGGTTGCGGTCCTGAAAAATACAAGGCCATCAGTCACATATCATCGCATGCCAATGCATCGACGCAAGACGCAACAATGAATGCACAATTACCTGACGGCGGACTCTCAGAGTTTCTTGTATTGTGTAGCGAAGGGGCTGATCGTTTCAGTAGCCTCCCCCAAGTGGCGACGTTGATGTTCATCTGATTGGCTCTAGGGAAGTTCTTCACTTGCTGCTTGAAGATCTTTCGTTGACGTTGCAGCTTAGGCTTCCTCGAGATCATCGGATTTAGGAATTTAATCTCAGCGAACAGGAGACCCTGAGGCTCCAACTGAAGGGCCATTCCGTGTCTGACATCGTCGATAAACTCTTCCAGACGCAAGAACTTCACGGCGCAAAGGGATCTCCAGTCTTTCCAGTAAATGCCTATCTCAAGCTCTCTTGATTTATCTAGTTCAATGGAAAACCTGAAGAGACGGTACATTTACACAGGTTTGAACTAAGAGTATCTTCTCGAATGAAAGTATGTAGTGAAATATACCTTTGATCCCAAGCCTGCTGGGAACACGGTCGCCAACTTGTTTGTGCTACTGTTTGGTTATCCAGCTTAATAACTGCCATAATATCATCTGTAAGAAGCGCAAGTGTTAGCGTAACGTCGAAATCAGGAGAATATATGGTCATGGATACTCACTACTTGTTTCATCCTTAACGCTGTAGGATTTGCTCGAGCTACGCCCTGTGACTCCCTTGACGAAGCTACGCAGGTCTGGACTCGCTGGATGCTCTCGTCTGATACGTCCAGGCACTTCCTCCGCCAAGTCTTGACATCCCATTAGTCTAACCTGATGCGTAAACCATATGTCATACGAATGCTGAATCACTGTTGAACCTATTACGGTTGCATGGTGGCCTTCTCTCACCTCTAACTGTCCAGTTACAGCTGCACATCTTGAAACTGAAGCGGGCACGGTGGCTCTGCCCTCGAGAGGTCCACGGAAAGGTTGCAGAGAAGTGTAAGTCACCGGAACAGGGCTAGCTGACTGCACGCTAGCCAGCTCTCTCTTCAACTGAGCAGCAGTTCCACTGTCGGGCGGAAGTTCTTGTCTTCTAAGTTCAAGGGATAATCTCAATAGGTCCAGCTTTCTACTTGATTCCGCGAGACTTGCTTGAGCCTGAAGTAATTCAAAATGGAAGTATAGAAGTGGGTGCTAACGCCGATAAGAGTGTAATGGTGCGAAGAATACATGTGACAAAACGCCGTTACTAATATAACCAATATTTATTAACAGCATGAACAACGCAGACAATCGCATGTACCAGTAGGCTTACATAAATGCTCGATACTCGGCAGAATGTTCTGGCAAGATGTTTGTAACAGTTGTAAATTTAAAAAAAGGACTACGAATATGGAATATCATATATTAATCGATAAATATAATTTAAACACACGCTTGTAACACGACCTTACATAATCCCAATCTTCTTAGGAAATTCCCTTATGATAACGGAAGTATATAACACTGCCAAAACGAGAATTTTTAATTTTGCTTTGCAACGATCGGTAGGTGATTCCTGCAGATATTTGCGAGGTGAAGATCGATTTCCCTCTTTCCCTTAACAATTAAGAATACGGGAAAGGAAAACAGTATTCGAGCTCGTAAAAATTTACAGAAGCTGCCTACTGAATATTGCAGCGCTTGTAGATAGTTAAAATTCGTTCGACAGAGTAGTTAAATTAAAAAAAAAAGCGATGAAAACACTTGTCAGTGAGATGCACCCTCTCACGATTTACAGTTCTTCGGTAGGGGTCGAACGATTTTCCTCTCGCTCTGCAACCGGAAGCCGGTTTGTCGTTCGAACTCGCTGATGGACCCGGTCCGGTTCCTGGAGTTCAGTTCTTCGAAGTATCTTCTACAGTGGTCGCAGGAGCAATTAGGATTCTTGGAGGGTCCAATGTGGTGTCCAGGTTTTCGAAAGGCGTTGACGACCCTTCCAAAGATAGAGGCCTTAATGATATGATCGGTCCTTTCGCCCTGCGGAGTCATGAAAGGGGAGGTGACTCTAGAGGGCATCTTCGACGGAAGCGGAGAGGGACTTTTAGACCCAAAGGGTCCAATCTGATCGCGCAAACTATGGGTCTGTGGAACACTGCCGCTCCTGGTGGTGGAATCGGAGTGATCCTGCTGCGACTGCTTGCGGGGAGGTTCATCCTCTCTCTTAGCAGGCGCGATGCTGCTCTCAGTGGCTCCTGCGACCTCTTTGCTACTTCTTCTAACACTGGAGGTCCTCTTCACCATTTTCTGGCTCTCCTCGCTGGATACGAAACTCCACCCAACCGTACCGCTTTCGTCGGACTCTTCTCCACTGTCGGCCGAGGACCAGTCAGCTACGTGCCTCTCCGTGTACTCCCTGATCTTCTTGCTCTGCGCCAGGTGCTTCCGGTCAGCCTTCGCCGACCGCCAATCTCTGCATCTTTCTTCAGCCTTGGCCCAGTTCTCCTCCATGCGGCGAATCCTCTCTCTGTCGCTGGAGCTTGCGTACTCGAAGCTGTCGCAGGGTGTCAGTCCAGACCTCGAGGCGATCAGCGATTCTATGTCCGAGAATGTGTCCTTGCAGCTGGTGGCCGCGGCGGAGTCATAATCAAAGGGAAACCCCACGTTCGAAGAAGCCGCTGACCAAGGAACAGAGTCCAGGTCTCTCAGCGCGCTGTACGAGCTGAACTGAGAGGGGTACAGCGAGCTGAGCATGTCGTCGCTGTCGTACCCCTTCGAGCTGGCTATAGAAGGCATCCTCATGGGCGCGTGCTTGAAACTGTCGCATCGCCGCTCCGTCGCTCGCTTCAGGAACGCCTTGTCATCCTGGAATCCCCTGGGAAGCATCGTATCCGGGACCTGCGTGTGCGTCACTCTCACGTCCGGGTTCTCGAAGACGGTCGACGGCGTGTCTCGCTCGTTGTTGTCAGAGGTGTCGGAGTTCTCGTCGTCCTCGGTCCCGGTGCAGTAGACGTCGATGTGAACTGTTCGGGATTTTCGTCGAGCGCTGTCGTCTTTGGCGGACGAATCGGATCTTTCCGAATCCACGGAGGGTCCTAGGCTTGTGGTCTCGGAGGCTGCGGTCGACGATTCAATCTCTTGCTAAAAGGAAATGAAGCTGTAACGCTCTGATGGGTTCTTTTGGTCCCTTATGGGGGTGTAAAGGAAGTGGAAGTTAGGCTGACAGCGGTTGGGAGGTTATTGAGGAATTTTAAACTGTCAATGCTTGCTCCTTCACTCACCTTCTTCTTCTTCTGCTCGTCAAAAGGAAGTAGCCCGGTTGCAGCCTTCCTCCTCACCTTGCTCTTGCTAAACACCGTCGACGAGGACTCTCTGCACTCGATATCCGTGGTCTGCGAGGCAGCGTCTTTGCTGACAGCGATCGTCTGCGCAGCAACCTTATCCTTGCTCAACTGTGTAGTCACCACACTAGCACCACTCTCCTCTTCCTCCACCTCAGGTACAGTGGTGAACTGTTGCCTGGAGAACACGTGCTGGGTGGAATGGTGTCTCCAGGATTGATCGTACGAGTGTTTGGTGGACTCGCTGGTGGCGATCTTGCCGGAGGTGTCTTTCGTGGATCCATCGGTGACGTCGACGGCGGATAACACGATGCTGCAGGTGCTCTTGCACCTGCGATTGTACTGTTGCGACGGCCTACGAGTCGGCAGGCTCGAGTAGGTCTGCGGGGAATATTCGCTGTTGTACCCCGAGTCGGAGACCCCTCTTCCTCTGGAGGACAGGGACTCCTCGTTCCCGGAGGAGCCTGACCTCGGAATCGTGTAGAATCCAGGGCTGGGCCTGGGCGGAGGAGTAGAAGTGAAGAGGATGTTGCCTCTCTGGAAACCGAACGAGCTAGAGGACCCGGACGGAATCGATTGCGATGACGAAGAGGCTGACACCGCAGGTGGTGGCGACTGGCTCGTGTTCCACCTGTACACCATACGCACGCCGCTTGCATCCGTGACGCTCGAGGATACCGCCACCGGCGTTTCACCTGACTCCGAGGTCGTCGGCGTGCTATGTCGGATCGTGACTTCCGCACGCACCAACCACGGCGGCTGTTGCGCGTTACCAGGCTCGCCCTGACGGCCGTACATGTCGCCGATACTTCTTCAGTCTCCTCCAGGCCGTTACCCACCGCAAAACATCCTCCACACGGCCATTCAACCGGCCGCCACGCGAACACGCATGCCGGAACTCTACACCTGGTGACGGGGATACCGTGATCATCGATTTAACCTCCGCGGCTTCGACGACTCCGAAACTACCTCTGGTTTGCACCTGACCTGGTCCCTGCTACCTCGAGGACTTGGCTTTGGTGCCTGATATTCGATCAGGAAGTGTCGTCGAAAAGGTAGCTAAAGTTTGATATTCCTAGCCTTTGTTTCTTAGGAGATTTGGCGACGTTCGACTTTGATCGTTGCTCCCTTCGAGAGCATTCCCTTTTAGTAGGCAATTTACTATGTATGCGAGGATTTTGTCGCTCGATGCTTGCTCGATCGTGTCTTCAAACCTTGCAACAGAGGTTTTATGAATTTCTCAAAAAATTTCGTCACGCTTCGTCCGAGACAATTAAGAGTACACCTAGACGCGAACGACGCGCAATTAGTTTATAGTTACTGTACTTTTCCGACGTCTCTCGTCTACGAAACGACTCGCCGGATAAAGATCTATGTACTTCAGCAAGCTTGGACTTCATATCTTGGCAGCCGCATCCCTCAACGAGAGCGAGAATTCGTCCTTTGTCTAGCGACTTCCAACAATCTTCGCAGACATCGATCCACGATCTTCAGGAAGCTCGAAATAATTGTCTTGGCAGATACATTTCTCAATACGGCGTCGCTTTAAATAGATCCTCTCCACGATCTCGTACACTTCGTTTCTCACGGGGGAGACCGTTGCCACATTAATCTACCTCGCATATCAAATTTTATCTCGCGTCTTCGCGAAGAAAAACGGCATCGACAGAGAGCCTCTCTCGCTCGTCACGCTTCCTTACTTCCTCGGCATCCAACAGGAATCACAGTTTTGAAATAATTCCCGAGTAAAGTGATCAATCGTTATCTACCCGAGGGAGAGACTGTTGCACAACGTAGACCGCATGGCTTACCCTTCAGGGGGAAAAAATGGCAACCGGTGGACATCTCGTTTATGCATCCTCGTCGTTTCACAAGATCGCGGATAATCCATGCGTTTCTTGGGAAATCTTGATACCGTATACTTTCCTTGCAGCATCCATCAACTCGTCAGTCAACTTTTCTCAAGGAATGGCACCCACCGGCACGATTCTCATCGATCCCCGATCGGCCAGGAATTTTTATCTCGAACCAACGATCGTGAGACGAGTGTTCTGCGCCAGGTTAGAATTTCGTCGACGCATCGATACTTTTCACTGGTCGCAAACAAAAAAAATGGCACCACCTTCCGTCCCTAGGCGTCCGAGTTTCGCGGAATTCCTGTCGCCCGATTATCCCGAAGGACCCGATCGCAGGGGGAGCATTATTTTCGGAGCGTCTTTCACAAAACCGCGGCCACGTTGCACGGTTGTTCGCGGAAAGACGGCGATTCGGCGATATTGCGTCTCCGCGATCTATTTTCAGCGCGGCGCGGTGGCCGCAGTGATCGACCGCTTTCGCAGCCGTGGTATCGCCGCCGGAAAATGGTAAAACACTTTGCCGCGCTCGTCCGACGACATCCGACGACGATTGACGATTGACGATGACGATGACGATGACGATGTCGATGACGATGACGATGACGAGGACAGACGAGGAATTCGCCGTCTCAGCTCGGATCGGATCCGTTGTCCATAATATTTATGTTGATTCCGCGGCGGCAGCGGATTTCGAGGGTCGGGTCAACCGCTGCGCTGGTTTTTGGTGACAAACGGCGCGCGTCGGGCCGCGGTATATAATTAGCATCGGCATAAATTCGGAGTAACGCAGCGGCCGCTCCGAATATGCTACCTGGAGAACCGGATGATACTCTCGCGTAACGGTATCGACCACCTTGATCAGCGAGATCGATCCCTCGATCTAAATAAATGCACGTTATCGAGAACCGTCTTCCGGATGATCCTCTATTTTCGTCCGTAAATCTTCGATAATGAACGAATGTCTTCGAGAGGGTCTCGAGAGACTGCTACTCGGGTGCAGATAGATGTCGAGAGTGTATCCACAGGTATCCTCTTGATATGTTCGAACCGAGGGAGACGTCAGTCTTCTTGGTATGCAGACATAGAGAGCGACCGGATGAAACGGAGAGAGGAAGAGAGGGAGAAGATGGTCAGTCTTGCGCGAGGAATCAGGTCATAGTTCCGGTGAAGATGATTCTAGCCGCGGGCACCGGCGAAGTCTCCAGGAAGGTCCTCCGACAGGGCACACGCGTCTACCCTGATCTCGGTCCGCGGTTGATTGGCACACATGTCGTTGGTTTATCGCGTTGCCTACGACTGGGTTGCGCCAGCTCCCCTCGAGAGGTAGCAACTAAGCCCGACCCGAAAAGGCGTCATAGAAGGCGACGGGGTAGCGGGGATTAGCCGCTATTTCGGGACCGGTGCGTGTACGCCAGCGACGCGCAAGCCGAGACGTGGACGACCACGTCGAGCAACGATTCCGAGGCTACGAGTGTCGACGCAGGCTCCACACTCGGACCTCCATTCGAGCTTTCGGCTCTACATTCATTTTAAAGGTACCTTAGCCTTAGACTATCGTATTTTAAACTCCTTTTTTATTCAATCGAAGAAGAGTCAACACCTTGAGGGTGGAGGACGTGTTTCATTGATGATCACTGAATCTTGGAATATTTTCAACTAGAATACTAGATATCGATAGTTTGTTAAATAGGTAGCCTTGGTATCAGTATGGGGTAATAATCACCACGGTGGACGTCATGTCTGCGATAGGTGGTAGCGAACGTGTTAACCTTTAGAGAGCCGACATTTCTCTATTAAAAAGTTGAATTTTCTTCAAGAAAAATTTATATACATAATACAGGGTATCCCACGTAACACTTTTCACGATTTTTCAAGTACTTGCGATAATCTGACAAAAAAATTTTTCAATGAAGGTTCATCAGTTTTCGATTGGCTATACATTGTAATAAAAACAGTTCGATTTTTTTTTAAATTATTATCAAGACCACCTTCATTGTTGAAATATTCATTTCTTTGCCTTCAAGGTCATTCAAAGGTCATGGTAAACTAGGTCGTTGAATTCGTCTTGATACGGGCTACAATACTTTTGAGTCAAAAATACAAAGTGCCTTTTAAAAAAATGGAGGTGGCCTTGACAATAATTTAAAAAATCGAACTTTTTTTATTGCAATGTATAGCCAATCGAAAACGGATGAACGTTTGTTTAAAACATTTTTTTGTTAGATTATCGCAAGTACTTGAAAAATCGTGAGAAGTGTTACGTGGGACACCCTGTATAATCAACATGTTATACAAAATTCGTCTCTAAAGGTTCAGGGAAATTGTGTAGCTTTACATTGGGCTCAACAAAAGAACAGGGGAAAAAGTTTATCAACATACAAGAAGAGTACACGTTTCGTTCAAACAGTAGTACTTACTCGGTAGCACGCAGCGAGTAAACGCAACATTGATAACAGGGTATCAATAAAACAATACGATAATTAGTAGACTGCGGATGTTATGCATTTATGACAAAAATAAGTAGGTGTAATTCAAAACAGTAAAATAATTAAAAGAGTTCAACAATGTCGATATACTATTTTTACCATATCAAAATTATTAATAAGCAAAATAAATTTTTACTTAGCTCCTATAGATTGCAATTGATGTATACAAATTTTATTTTGCATAAAGATCGGCAGTCATGATGGTTTTCTGACTGAACCGAGTTCACAGACGACGTGAATTTTTATCTTTTGCTACTTCGCGTTTGGATAATCGCCCCCGTGCGATTGAACGTCAGTGACCCCGAAGAGGCACTCGAGGAACCATGGTGACTTTGCGTGGCTCTGTTCGAAGTTTTCGAGTGTCACATTCGGTGAATAATCCTCTTACGTGTTTAGCCAGCTGGTAGTAAACGATCACTTAAGCGATCACTTTGCATGTCGTGCATAGCTGATAACATTCAGGGAAGCGGAGCCTTCGTGTGTCTCCTAATTAAATAGCAAAAATAAAAATAGCCTGACAGTGAACCGTAAAGTGTTTATTTGCCAAATCTGTTCCAGTCGATATACCAGAGGACATCAAAGAATCAATCGGTAGATCTGATCCCTCTCGGGTAAAGATTGGATTTACTAAGAGGTTCCAACAACCGGAGACAACGACACACGAATTAATCAGAATTCGCTGATCTCTCAGCAAGGCAGGCGACAAACTCTCAGCAAATGAAAAACAGATTTGTCGGCTTGTACCTGCCAAGCGTATCGTTTATCGTCTTTCTTGAGAGGGTCCCAAAAATACCGACTATACTATACTCTTCCTTAAGAGAAATAGATTCTATCCCGATCGATTCGAAGAAACGAACAGGAACAATGCGATACTTACCGAGGTAACGCCACTTTCGTACAATATTACGCAATCATCGGATCGATTGTTCATCCCTACGGTCGCCTCTTTTTTTTTCAATTGTTCGAGCCGTAACGACGGTAGATACATCGCAAATGTTTTCTTTCTTTTTTTCCGAGACCAGAGCGAATCGCGTATTATGAAGGTTCCTGTCTCGCAAACGAGATTCCACCGAGAGAAAACATCGCGACAGGGAATTTCCCCGCGTGAAAGACCGTCTCGAATACATTGTCCAATAATATCGCGGCGAAGAATGCGCGTCTGTTAATAACGCCTAGGCGGTAGTTCCCTTATGACGGCGCGTATCGGCGGCCGAACAACACAAAAGCTTTTCATTATCGGAACGTCAGTCGCTCGGTATCCTATATCGTCACGCGTCTATTGAACAGGAAATGATACGTACCTCCGTTAACGCCTTCTTATCAGCGACTTTGGCACTTTGTAGCAGACGTATCACGTTCTTAGCTCCCTCCACCACCGCTGCTTCGATCCGCAAACGGTGTCGCAGCTCCTCCACCCTTTCCTCTAACGCGAGCTCCAGGCTGGGCTCGTATTTATCTGTAATCATAGCGCACAGTCCCCCCTTGTAGTACTATACTTCTGTTAAGTCCACGGGGGAAACGCCGTTCGTTTACTCAGCGTTCAAGGAAATTCGATTTTGCGTGGGTTGAACGAAGAGGGGAGGTTGAACGTTTTCTGCTGGTTGTGCACTTCTACTAGACGGCTACAGAAATTTAACTTGTTGCTTGATTGTTGAGGAAAATTATAAAATGGTACTTCGCTTGGTTCATTCAAAAATCCAACGGTTAAAAATGAAGGGTGAGTTTACCCTTTAAAAAATTTAATTTAAAAATTGAACACGAGGGAAAATGAACACGAAAGGTTGAAAATGATAGGTGAGATGCGAGTTTACATAATGTACATGTTTCATACTTTTACAAAAATTGTGCTCGTTGTTCGTTCATCGAGAAAAATTACAAAAAGGAAATTCACTTATTAAAAAATCGAATTTAAAAATTGAACGTATTTAGAAATTTTCCAGTGTTACTCAGAACAGTAATGTTGCAAGAATATGCAGGGGATGCAGTTCTTACACAAGAGGGTCGGTCCATGATCGTCTGAACTGGTCCTCGCGAAGATGGATCGAAAGCACATGGAGATAGAAGAGGATTTGTCCACGAATGGCGACGCACTGAAATGCGACCAGCGATCTGCTGATGTCGAGACCAAAAGCGAGATTGATTTTACGTCACGCGAGACTGCCGGTGTCCTCCGAATCGTGGCAGGACGTGCATTCGACTCTTTTGGAATCACACATCTCGTGGACGGGTCAAGTGGGACGGATAATGGCAGATTTTTGAAGTGATCGGGGCCGTGTATGTGTGTATAGTTTCGATCGATTGATAGTCTATACTGGCACAGAATACATTCACTGATTGAATTATTTAAACCCTGGCGCAATGTATCGATAAAATGTAATATACTGTCAGCAACTATTTTTGAGTTTATTGTCAACAAATCGAGTGTTGATAATTTATCAAAATGCATTTATGAAAATTGCCGGTATAAGTTCCCATATTCAAACATCTGAAACATCTGTAATAAAAATAGCGGAAAATAAATCCAATGTTGTTAATAAAATGTACTCCAATTTCGGTAACGATTTTTGCATTCACTGTTAATAAATTTAGAATTGATATTTGTATCCAATCTTGTTTAGTATATTACTAAGAAATAGAGTTCGAAGTCTCAAAAAAGCAAATATCCTAAAAGAGTATTCCGCCTCCTCTGACGAGACTATTTTCGAAGGAATCCTAAATTGAATGAAAATTGCCTAACGAGAATCCGGGATCCTTATTAGCACACATCCTGACGATCAGAAAATCCCGGTCGAGTACAATGTAATTGATTAAGTGCCTTTATCGCTGCAGTAACGTTAACCTGGCCTCGTTAAGCGAATATTATTCGCGTCGAAGGAGTTACAATACCGCGAACGAAAAAAAAAGTAACAATTTGCTGTGAACTGTGAGCCACCATCCTACGAGCGTCCTTCGGTAACTTCCACCGAATTAATATCACATTTCATGGACAGGCTCTGGAATATATTTCAGCAGTTAGCATCGTGCAATGGGCTGAACGCGTTTGTAGTATGAATCACGACCTATCAGGAGGAAATATCGATAAGAGGACGAGGGGAGACAGAATTTTAATTGCTACTAATTGCGCACCGCAAATGATTAACTGCTCGCTCCATATGCGGTTTCTGGAACGAAAGAAAACGCCCAGCGAAAAGAAAACAGTAGTTGAATAGATATATATTTTTTTCTTTGAATAATTTGATTAAAAGTATTATGACGGTAATTGTAAACTTTTCTAGTGTTTCCAGTGGTTCCTGTTTTATCTATGCATATTTTACGTTGCTAGAGGAAGCTAAACTTGTGACCTCAGACCTTTCGCCGAAGCTTTTAAGTCGGTAATGGCTTCACTCGGATTCACCTTGTTTACCAGAGTTCAATTAAGTATTATGCAAACGGTAGCTACCGATCATAGGCAACAATATTAAAGAACAAAAATGTATCAGAGCAATTTAAAATTGGGATTATACGTATATCTTTAGCTGAATCGGTTAAGTGAAAAATGGTTCCAGTTGGATTCACCTCGTCTGTCAGGGGTTTAATTAAGTATTACGCAAAAGGCTGCTAATCGTAGACCTTAAAATCGACATTAAATAGAGAATTATTCAATGAGCCGGTCATTTTCCAAATCGATTAACTCCGGAAAAAAAAAGAAAAAAACGTACAGAAAATTGATAAAAAAATATAGATTCTATTTTAAAAGTTTTTTCAGTTATTTCCACTCGAGAATTCCTAATTATTAAGAGAATTTATTCGAAATGTAAAAAATGAAAAATAAATAAAAGATATTAAAAAATTCCAAAGATTAGCCAGTGAGCGGTCAATTATATTGAGAAACTTATGATGGAAGTTAAAATTGAGACTGGAGACTTCCAAATAAAAATTAATGAAAATTTTAGGGATGCAGTATCGGTAAAAGAAGGATTTTATCAAGTTTGCTTTTGCTCCGAATTGTGAATATCATTGAAAGTAATGGGCTTTCAAGTTCAGTTTGTAGATTTCAGCTTTGGACTAACGAGACTAAAATTGCGTATTGGCAAAGAAGAAAAATAATGCTTCCGGGGGGGGGGGGATAGAGGCAGTGTTACCTAATGAATCACAGATTGGGCCATGGAGCAAGGAAAACACCGTACCTTTATTGCTAGTTGCTTCTCCGTTCGGTGGCGGAGCATCGCCGCGTTCTTGTTGCTGACGAGCCTGTCGCACCTTCATTATCCGCATACGTAGGAACTCGATTTTCGCACGGGAATCGTCCAGCATTTGCTGCGCCTCCTGCAGCAACTTCTTGTCCCTGCCGCTCGTTAAACTCTGGATCATGTTCTCCGCCCCCTGCTTCACCTTTAACGCCAACGGGAACACGTATTAACCAACAAATTACCAGAACTGGGAAACGAGAACACACGATCGGGAAACCCATTTCTAAAAACCGACAGTCCGTTTCAACCAATGATTTGTAAACCACTTATTAAATTATCTTTACTCGTTTCGTACATCGTAGAAATCTATTTATCCCTCGCTTCACGATTACTGTCGGCTATTTAATGTTGCGAATACCACACAGCTATTTTCGTGGGAAATTGTTACGTTCTTTATTCGTGCACGGTGTTATGTGTGAAATTTAAGATGGAATAAAGGCGTTTTGTTTTAACTTTTTTTATAGGGTGATGCAAGTTAGGCTTGCACTAGGTGCTTTTATCGTTTACAGGATTGGTCGGTTGTTTTTTTAATTTTTACGGGGGATTGCAAATTAATCATACCAGTACTCGGTGCTTTTAATATTTAAAAAATTTGTATCGAATTTTTTCACTTTTATGGGGCGTTGCAAATCAGTAATTTTAGAGTATTCGGTGCTTTTATTATTTAAAAGATTGGTAGTTTGTTCTTTAATTTTTACGGGGCATTGAAAATCAATAATTTGAGTATTCGATGCTTTTATCGTTTAAAGGATTGATATTTAAATTTGTATTATTTCTTGTCTTCTTAATTCAACTATCAACTCCTTCACTTAATTGTTTGTAATACCCATATTAGTATAAACTACAGTGTAATTACGTTGAGTACGATAAAATGTTTGCCATCTCAATTTTCCTTGTCTTTCATGACGTCTCCGTAACAGATCATGATTGGAAGATCACCCAAGTTCAAATGTTAACGAGCTAAACTACCATTCTTCTATGAATTAAATTTTCCTGTGATCACCAATTTTCAAATTTGCTTAATAAACTGATAGAACATTGTGTAACAGAGCAACGGTTTGTATAGAGAGAATCTGGTCGTTTAAATTTTCCGCGATGCACCTTTCTCCACGAAAATTTCGGCATTTCCGTTGTTTCACCTGTGAGAGTTGACGGGAGACTACGTGTTTCCTAAACATTGTAGGTATTCACCAGCTCGATAGCTAAGCCTATTACTGGTCTGAAACGGATCGCGTAATACGACGCAAAGATACGATTTTGTCGTGGGGCGGATCACCGCTTCGGGATTTCGGATTCGTTGACATTCGCGGATTGGGCCGGTGCCAGAATCGATAGTTCGTGGCTCATCGATCATTCGGGAGCTGATGCGAGAGCGTGGTTGAATCTTAACCACTGTCAACAGAGTCAAAGTTCGCTCTGGTGTACACGTTTCCTGTCACGTGGGCCGAGAATCATCCACGAAAAACATTCGAACAAAACCTCCACTGTACGCCGATTAACTCTAATTACACTTGGATCTCTTTTTACACGGCGCAGGATGTGGACTGTGTAAAAAAAAAGTCACGCGAAAGAAGCCGTCGAAGAATTGATTGGCAATAAAGTATGGAACTTGTGGCAAATTAAATCAAATATATTTGTATTTAATCACTAGACTGCGGATCTTTATGCAAAATAAAAATTGTCTATGTAAATTGCAAGAGACTGGAGCCAAATAGGTAATTAATTTTTACTTTAATCATTTTAACAAGCTGGAAATAATAAATTGGCATTTTTAAATCATGTTATTCTTTCTACTGTTTTAAGTTACATCTACACATTTTTTCCATAAATGCATAAAATCCGCAGTCTATTAATCACTATACTGCGGATCTTTATGCAAAATAAAAGTATTCTGCACCGATTGTGGGAAGCAGTGGTTAAATAGAAATTCATTTCACCCCTTAATAGTATTTTTACGTTGAAAACAACATAACAATATTCTTAGATTCTTTTATCTTTCACCCAGTTAATTTCTTCATAAATGCATAAAAATCCGCAGTCTATTAGTCACTAGACAGTGGAAAAAATGTTCTACTTGAATTGCAAGAAGAGTTAATATGTTTAGAGAAATTGAAGACAAAATTATATATTTTCTAAATCGACATTTTATTTATCGTAGTTTTTTATTTATTATAGAGTCAAAAGTGAAAAACATTGACGTCATGTGATTAAAATGACTCAAGAGTATTCGGTAAAGATCATTAGAATTTTTTGTTTGCGTTACGCTGTTTTTTTAAATGAAATTGATGTTCGATTTCTATACAAACGTCACTCTGTGAATGTTTATAGTCTTAGGCGGCAAAGTAATGAGAAAATGAAGTGACGCTGCATTAAGCAACGTATGCGTGTGATTAAATGATTACAGCACTGGTGCTTCTTTTTATGATTTTCCTGCTAATTAACGCGTCTAGACTGCATATGGTTAATTCTAGTTAAATTACTGCGATAAAAAAGTCGTCCAACATTGAATCACAGATGAATACATATAATTACGAAATATGATAAAATCAGTCAGTATATCTTCAAGCTATCATAAATATTCTTAATTATTAAATAAACTATATAACAGACAAGGGAAATTTAACTAATTAAAAAAATTCATATTTTTGCAAAGAAACTTTGCACACAAGTATTATGCCTGATACATACAACCCTATTTTTGTTCGTTTTAAATACTTCTCGCATTGAAGGGGTGCGATCAGATCTTGAAAAAATTTCAATAGTTTGTGAAATATCTCAAGAACAACGTATGATATTTAAAAAAAAATTGAACCAAAATTTACATGATATTATTGTGTCTACCAAACTGTATGAAAAAATGTTTTCAAAAATGCATTTCTCCAAACAAATGTTTAGGAGGCACGTCGCAGAAGAGCGAACGAAGGGGGAAGAGAAGAGTAATATTCACGATTGGATTGAACTCGGCTGAATTGGTCTCGCGAACGAGCCCACAAAAGCAAGTTCAAAGCTCGTCGCGTCCACCGATTAGTATAAATCGCCGTGCGACGATGTGTGGAAGCTATCTTTAGTGGAAAAAAAGCTGCCGTCGCGGCGATTCACTGGTGACTCACAAGAGCTCGAGTGGAACTCTGTTACCGTCTTCTTCGGTTAATCGCTCGCGAATTGCAGACGGATTGTTACGGTGCTCGGCGCGATCGTCATTACACGCGTCATTACGACACACACGCTGCCCATATGGAGGCGATTCGTGCGAAATAATAACCGGCCTTCCACGTTTATGCGTAAACAATAATCGTAATTAGCGGACCGTGGATCTTGGCGCAATCGCGCCGCGCCGTTTCCCTCGAACGATTCGCAACGAGCCGCGATCGAAAGTCCTCGGGGAGCCCCTAACAAAAATCTCATCGTGAAAGTGGAATAAACGATTTAACTGGATATGCTCGCGCAATTCTGCTTTTGTGGGGATCCTCCGACAAACACTGTGCGAAAGTAACGAGAAAAAGACTTTATTGCTGTTCGTTTTAATGCGCTTTCAGACTTCTGAACTCGCAAAGACAATTATTATGTAAGCAGAGAGAGCCGATTGTCCTTCGAACGAGTTATTGATTTGCTAATAACAGCCGGTGTGATACAGTACTGCGCCAATTAAAGAATGAAGTACTGAAAATTACGGGTTATAATATTTTCAATTTACGATGATTGATATTATAAATTCTACATACTATATTAAATGTGGCTAAAAATTTGTATGTAGATTCATTCTTGTTATTTTTGCAAAGTAATGTAAAATTATTTGAAAATATGAAAAAGTAGAATGTTTGTTGTAAGTTTAAATTCTAACGATTCAATTGGCGTCTATTAAAAAATATAAATAAATTCACTACGTATTTCTGTCGTAATCTTCTTGCCATTTTTCTTATGAATTTTTTCGAATTAAATTCCAGCGGTATTTAAAAATGAAGAGAATTTTATGTGTTTCCAAATCGAGCAAAAATGGAATTGCAATCCTCGAAGCGAAGGGGGACAATAGATTTCTTTGTCTGAAATTTCATTTCAGAGATAATGGACAAAATTAAATTGCCCCACTGTCTGTCCGATTTTGATTAATTTTACTCTACTCTTACTGTTACTCTACACCCCGACACGCAAGTAGAAATAGCAAGCAATGGCCAGACACGCGAGCCAAGAGCCAAATTTTCAAACCCGACTTTCTCGAACAAGCAACACGCTGCCGCGAAAAGAACAAAATGTCTGTTCAATTTGTTCTTGGACCGAGGGGCACACCAGTAATTATACTAATTGCAACACGCACCGAACATTGCTAATGCACGAAATCCCCGGTCTAGCAATTACTCTCGAATGACATAACGGGACAAGCTGAAGGTTGCAGTTTCTGCAACATTGATGCAAGCGATTTGCAACGCGATTCGCCGCGCGTCGGTCGACAGGGACAGTAATTGAAGTAATGCGAAGGTTAAATTGACGTATTGTTTGAATATGATTGAATTCGGACTCGACGAGACTGGGTACGGGTTTTCCTTCTCTTCTCTGTTCCCCTTTTTGTTCCGATTGGTCTTTTTTACTTAATAAACGACGTCTACCTTGAGTTCGATATTGAGCTGCTTCTCCAAGGATAAAAATCGAGGATCCGTGAATAGACCCTCCTGACTCGGCGACGACGGCCCCATCGGTGACAGAGGCGTGTCTGAAACGAAAATAGGCGTTGAAAATAAAATGCCGCCTCTCGATACGATCCGGCTGAGTCTGAACCACGAAAGCACGAGTTTCGCGGAAAATTTCTCTCTCTCACTCTCTTTTAGTCGATCTCTGCAGATATCAGACATTGGCGGAATTCAAGAATTTTCTCGTGTACTATGAATTTTCTGTTTAGACCAGCTAACACTTTACCAAGAAACTCCAGCAGTTTTCAACGTTCTTTTTGTAGCACACTAGTACTCCCAAATGTTCGCATCACGATTTTGTTTCAAAGGAATTTTGCACATTTTGTTTGTGATTTTTAATGAGCAATTTAACTTTGAGTCTAGAAGCGTTCACAAAAATCGTGCAGCTCACCGGTATAAAATCGCTGAACCTTTATTTAGAGGTGATCCGAAACGCAGTTTTCGAAAAGGTATTTTTACACAGTTTTCTGTTGCAATTTTAAACATTTTTTCCGATATTCCTCACTGTTCCCAATATATTCCGCGAGAACGAAAAATTCTTTCCAAGGGTGATTTCACCCTCTAAAACTGCCATTATGGTGAAAATAAAAAATAGACGTGTGTTACCGATTAGTCACTCTATCTGTGTAAAAAGATTGACAATTTTCTGAATTTTCTTTTTAATAGTCAGAAGACACATTTTTGCTGGCGGTGCGCGCAACAATCGGTGAAACGCGCCGTATCCAACGGATCTTTGTTTAGATCCGAGGCAGCCTCGACCCGCGTGGGCGGTTTGTCCGTATAAGCGCGTCTCGTTACATCCGTGAGTTTCAAGTGTCCAATAGTGAAATCGTAAAGTACTCGAATCTCACTTCCTGTAACCCACTGGGGATATCGCAGAGCGGCGGCGGCGGCGGCGGCGCAAAAGACTCCCACGTGTTTAATGCGCCGCCAGGTACAATACTCGTCTCGCACGAGGGAGGGGAGGGTAAAAAAGAATACACCAGATCCTCTTTTGTTTCGCGCGCGCACCGTTACCAGCGAATTTTCCCATCGCCGCTTTTCGCCACGGGCTCGCAACACATGGGGGAGTCCCACAGTCCCCATAGTCCCACTGACTGGGAATCTACGAGCTGCGAACAACTTATTGCGCAACGTTAATCCGCGGCGAAATCGACCGATCAATTAGCCCCGGGATCATCGCACACCTCGATAATCTACAATTGTATTAATGGCAATGGTAAAATAATAATATTGATATAATTTTTTCTTTTGCTTCAAGTACTTCGTGAAATATTGAATTGCAAATTTGATAACAATATAGGGAACATTATCTTTCCACATGGGCAATAAATGTATTTTTAATATTTTTAGTATTTTTATCCATTGACCCTTTGAAACCGTTTATTTTCTTTGACCTCCAATATTAATATTATTATTATATTTCATACAACATATTTTGTATATCATTTATAATTGAAGGATAGGTGGCAAGACTTAGCTTGACCACCCTTTACATTAAATGGAAATTGCTCTTAAATTAATTTATAATAATTCATAATGTTTTTACTGGTTTCAAGATTTCCCTTTTTCAGAGAACGAAATATGGGATACTAAATATTTCTGATTAGACCATTTTGTAACGCACAAAGTGAATAAAATGCACGTGGAAATTACCTTTTGCAACTTTATCATCCGCAACAGCTACAAGGGTAATTCGATATAATTAAAAATAGAAGTACTGGTCGGATGTCGGAATGCTCTTTTTAGTTGAAATTACACGTTAAGCAGGTGAGAAAATGCTGTCGATAATAAACGGCGACACTCCGGTAGCTAACAGGAACACGAGATTTACATAAACGGCTGACGGAAATCGGAAAAAGGCACATGGAAACGCGGTATCAACGTAATCGCCGCTCATAAATTCTACGTTCCTGGAGCACCGATCCAATGCTCCTCTTTTACGGCGTAATTAAGCGGGCGTAAATTAAGGTCAGACAGTGTCAGACACTATGAAATCATGTTTTTTCATAAAAAGCTGATGCCGGTGTTATAATACATTGGTATATTAAATCGATACAGTGAATCGAGTCTTGATTTATTATGCCAGATCACCGTGGATTTATAGTGATCTTTCAGGGAATATCGTTCTGGGAATAACGGCGGAATAGATACCGCGGTGTACAGGTCGACTCAAAATTGAAGTTAATTAACAAAATTTACCTAATCGTAATTTTTTTAATTTCTCCAGTTTTATAAATGAAATCTGCTGTAAAAAAATCAATTTATTTGAACCAATTGCGTATAGAACTGGAGAAACAAGTATCTCGAATGTCTCTAAAAAAAATAAATTTTTTAAATTAATCCATCCGAACGAATAAAATCCAAATTTACAAATCACTTCAAGGACCATTTTTAGGACGACCTGTAGATGATTAAAGAGACCACCCGTCGACTTCTGAGAGTATTCGCGCTGTTACAGTCGATTTGCATAAACAACGTTCCCGCGGCTCAGGGAAAAGTAGATCGCGGGGCTCTCTCGCGGGAGCCGAGCCTTCTGAAAACCGAGTGTCGGAGTTATAAGTGCAGCTTCCGGGCGGGCCGGAACCCCGAACAATTACAGTAATCAATTCCACTTACGTAATTATATCGGCGGCGCTTGCGAAACACGCGCGCGGCTCCCTGTTTTAACGCGGCCGGACACGCCCAGCGAGCATTTTTCTCCTCGTGTCTTTCGCGTTTATTTCTCCGTTTTATTTTCCCCCTTCGGTTTTCGCGATCTCTCGGGGCGCTAGATACACACCGGAGCAGGTTATGGCGTGGCACACGGATTTCCTGCGTAACCGATACACAGAAATGGCCGCTCTCGTTGATCCCTCGATCACGCCCGATCACTGAATCCATAGGTGAAAATTTGCAAATTTCTACTTCAATGTTCCAATTAAATACATGTAATAGCAAAGTTTCATAATAAAAAGCAAATTCTCGTTTCTTCGTTTTCTGTCCAATTTTTCTCTTTTATTGCAGGGAAGGTTTAAACATTTCGCTGAAGTACCACTTGCACATTAAATTGGAGACTACAATAAATACCTCAGAATTTTTCCAGATTTTAAAGAAACTCAGAATCAGCATTTTTATTATACATATGTAGTTGTTCGGTAACAATCAGACCAAACGTGAGATTTCGAGACACTCGACGCGACGCGTGACGGTCCTAGAAGTGTTTTCGGTGTCATCGGACACCACTTTGAGACCTACGTCAACGAACCCATTGATAGGGTGATCGAAACCAAAACAGCACTTAATTTCTCTTAACAAAAATACAGATTACTTTTGCATATCCCTACTCCGACGACCTAAACAAACCATCCATCCACCAATTAGAAACCATTTAGTCACCCCCCTTCAGTTTACAGCCAACCAATAGAAAAAGATCCGAGCCGACGTAATAAGCGACACTAAATCTCGAACATCGAGTTTCATTTCAAATCGGCGTTGTTCAGTTTAACCTCGTCAAAGCACCTGATTATTATCGTCGCGAGCCAGCGAGCGGAATTTACGACTCCGCGAAGTTCGGTATATGTATCGGACTTGCTCAATTCGGGACGCTTCAATGGTACATATATGATTGAATATTGAAATATGTTCGATTCTTTCTCATGGAATCATTCAATAATTGTTAAATTAAAAAGTCGATCATTTGACCATTCCCATTAACAAGGTTCAGTGTCCAAAGGCAAAGACTGTTTCAGAGATAGCTGCGATTTTCGAGACAACATTTACGGTATCAATTGCCAAAAATGGTACTTTTCCAGCAATTTGGAAACGCAGGACGTTGCGAAAGTAAGAAACCATTGTCAAAATTCCCTCAATGGTACGATATTCGTAACTTTCCCCTATACGTACGCGGTTTCGAGAGCGCGAGCAAACGCATGTCGGTTAAATGGCATTCGAAGGATTACGGGGCCGAACAATGGCGAAAAGCGCGTGAATTTCCTGGTGTGCCTTGGCCGACGAAATTTCTTTCGAGCTAAGTGAACCGTGAACGCCTGGCCGGAACGATTTATCATCGATAAATGTCGGATTTACCCGTGGAAAAACGACGATAACGCGTGTTAAATTGTGGCGGATATAATTGAATTGCGATCAATTTCACACTTTGCTTTTTTGCGAAAATATTTCAAGCGAATAGTGTCGTACCTCTAAACTGTATACCCTGAAAAATTCAAACAATTCACGATTTGAAATTTTAAAATCGTTTGTCTCGACAAGGTGTTCTAAAAAAAAGTTTTGCTGAAAAATAAAAGTAATCGACCGAGTTAGTTTTAATTTGGCACGAGGGGTTCCCCAATAGAATTATCTAGTTAGAATTGTCTGGTATGGGGAAATCCAGATTTGAGAAAATCCTCGCGCGTTTCAACAAAGAGTACGCGCGCGAGAGAATCGATCTGGCGCCGTTCAATAGCCCCTAATGGCTGCCGCGGGACGTTCCAGCCGCAGGCGATATCCTCCTCATTGTCCTCTTCTTATTTACTTCGCTTTCTGTGCGTCATTATCCTTTTCCGTTCGCCAACCGGCTCTTCCTTCCGTTGTTCTTTTTCCTTGTTTCCTGGGGAACCTGTCCGCACGCTCGGATTCTCCTGGATCCCGGGCCCGAGAGAGCAGCCCGATCTTGTTCCCGTATGCATTCCCATGCCCGATATCCTCTCCTATTTTCCTCTCTGTCCTGCCCTCGCCTCTCTTTCGCCTTATTCGGCCATGTCAGAGTCCTGCGCGCAAACCGATCGAGATACGTGCACAATTTCCATTGGAAAGTTCAGTGCTGGTCAGTACATAGTGTCCATCCCCCCGGCAGTCAACGTGTTGAATTGTTTGGCTACACTTTCGCTCAGGGGACCAAAAATTGTCAACTTTTCTGAACGTAATATTATACCATTCGAAAAAATATAAGGATAAACTTCCGAAAAGCCCATACCTCCGATTTTTTTTATACTCTGGATTCTTACGTATTTTGACGTGATGATTACGAATATGATAGTGAAAATTGGCGCAAATGTTATTTTCATAGCGGAAACCATGGAAAAACCATAAAAATCATAGTTTTTTCCATTCATTTCCGTAAATTCGTATTGATTTTTGTTATAAAAACAATAGTTTTTGAGAAAAACGATCTCACTCTGGTCATACATATAAGTATGTATATGTAGGGTGAGCTTTCAATCTTGAAAGACTACTCCTGGATTTTCGTATAAGTGGTCGGGCCGGCCTGACTTAACCCAGACCTAACTCTGACCGCCAATTAGATTATAAGGAAAAGTTCCTCAGGGTCATGTCCCTCAAAACATATGTAAAGGACATTGAAATCGAGAGTGGCTCCGTATAAGTGAATAATTACATATCATTTTTCTCAGAAAGTATTATCTGTATGACAAAAATCAATACAACATAAAATGTGTATTTTGATGAGACCTACAACTTTTATCTGAAGTATTTTTCAAAATTCCCATTATTGACTGAAATAAATGGAAAAAACTATGATTTTTTCACGATTTCCGCTATGAAAATAACATTTGCGTCAATTTTCACTATCATATTCGTAATCAGCACGTCAAAATACGTAAGAATCCAGAGTATAAAAAACATCGGAGGTATGGGCTTTTCGGAAGTACACCCAAATATAATAAAACTTTCAATTTTAGTGCGCGGAATCCAAGTTTTACTGTGCGGAGTTCACTCGTTTAAAAGTTATGCACGAGTCAAGTTGCTCGATTTCAAGCGTGTTTGAGGTTAGTACGCTGCCATATTGTTTCCATACATCTGTGGTTGTAAAGACGAACGCCGCATGTCACATACTTTCACTTTCGACATATTGCCGTTTAAAGTATTGATCAGTAATTCTTTGTATAGGACATCGGTTAAATTGCATTATTTTTTTGAACATTTCGAATTTGTTTTCATGACTTTTTTTCTGGTAAATACGTAAATCCTATACTCTAAAAAGCTCAATTAATGCATAAACTCGAATTTTTTGAAATTATGACATGCGGCGTTTTTTCTTACAACCATAAAAACATAGGAGCGGTTATGATGTAGTGAGCGGCTGGGTTAGATCTTGGATTCCGTGCACGAGAATTTGATAGTTTTATTATTTTTTTCGTCGAATTGTATAACATTACACTCAGAAAAATTGTTGGTCCCCTGAGCGAAAGTGTAACCAATTGTTTTAATAAAAGCGTTTCATAAAATATTCTAACAATGAAGATAAGCGAAACAGTGCTGGCGAACGTGATAAAATTTATGCAGAGAAGAAATCGATGCGGAAAATTCTCACTTTGCATAAAGATTCGCAGTATGGCGACAATCTTGCGGCATTGAACGTGTTAACTAAAACGGAGGGTTTCCGTGCAGCGACAGGGGGTGTGCGACGCGGTGATTGCCTGGCAAAAGGCGAATTATGCCAACCGGATGAGTCCTCGGAGACACCGGAACAAGCGAACCGGAAGGAGGATGCGGCCACGACGAGAGGGGCAGAAACAACACGTCGCGTCGGCGCGGCAGGGAGGAATCGGATGACACAGGAAACAAAAGGAATGCGAGGGAAGGGGGGTATAGGGTATAATTCGCGAGCGGAGAAATTGCGGGAACAATGGCGGCATGGGGGACTCCTTGAAACCATGTCATTAGCGCAACGCCAGAACACGTGCCCCATTATATTCCGCTTCTGGCATCGAGGGGGCGGCTACAAAGGCTTCCCTTGTTTCCAGGCTGCGAAACTCTGCCAATACTCTCTGTTTCTCGGCGAATCCGCTCGCGCGAAACAATCAATGGAATCATCCTAGCATTTAAAAAAGAGTAACACAGACTGTTTCAAGAATCGACGCCGCTCTTTTCGCGCGTTCGGCTCTCGCGTTGTCTTCGGGTTTGACGACCCCGGGGGTGCAACGCACGCGACCCCCTTGTGCAACGTGAAATGCAACGTAAACGATGCACCCGTCCGCATCATCGAGGCCACCTCGAGTGTAGATAATTCCCTCGGATCGCGTGAAACTTCGTGCTCAAGCTGCCGAATAACTCTTTTCATCCGCGGAGCCAGACGCGAGATAAAAATATCCGCTTCCGCGATAGCGATCGGCGGCTTTGCCTCGATTAACCTCTTCGAGCCTGAATTGTATTTTGTGATGAAATTATTTTTTAATTTATTGGTATATTATTATTCTTTCCACTGGCAATTAACTCGTTCTCGAGGCGTAAGCGAGATTTATTGGGAATATAATTAGCGCTTCCTGGCGAGTATGTAGTAGTGGGGTTTTTTTTTTAGTAAAATAAACAGTTATTATTATATATTTTAGTAAATCCAAGTTGAAATGTTTTTAATATTTCAATTGTTCCTCTAAGGCATTCGACAATTTATTTTGGAACGATTCGGATCGACCAGTGTGAAGGAAAGATTCGCGATTAGCCGAACCGTGAGCGATATTAAGCAGCGCGAGATTAATGAGCGCAGCCCACGCCGCAATTAAAGGGCGCCGCGAGTAGATCGTGTACCGAAACAAATTAAAAATTCTAATCTCGGCTGTCTATAGGCTGTAACATGGTTTCCTCGTTCGCCGGACGTACGGCAGTGACTACGGCCTCTCGTCCATTCATGATTTTTCCGCATGTTCGCGCGATTCATGCGGCCGCGGGCTTACGGACCGGAACCAGGGCCGCATTATGCAATTCGCAGTGGGAACAGGTCCCAATTTTTCTCACTTTCTTCGAGAAAAATCCCAACGTGGAACAGCGGGGGCTTAAAAAATTCCATGTGCGAGAAAATTACGAGACTAATGTAAAGAAAGCATTCCGGTTTAAAATTTGTACCAAAATAGGTTTACAATCGTGCGAAAAATGTTCCAAAAAATAAATGGTACACCATCGTTAAAAAAAATCTGCAGGCTACTTATTATGTATCACGTTAATTGATTGTAATTATACAGGGTGTTCGATTACAGTTGGGAGAAAATTTAAAGAGTGGTTCTCCAAGACAATATAAGTCGAAAATGGAGAATAAAAAATTTGCGATTTCGGCTTCGTTATTTAGTTATTAACCCTTAGCACTCGAGTGGCGACTCTGAGGCGCTACTAAAAATTGCTGTACCATTATTCAAAATATTGTTTACATTATTAAATATGTTGGTATCTAATCAATACACTCCAGCTTTTATGCATTTATGGCAAAAATAAGTACGTGCAATTTAGAACAGTGAAAAAATTAGAATACTTTAAGAGTAGTAATTAATTATTTTCACTATATTAAAATTATTAGTGAAAAATATAAAATATATTTAGCTCCTGTGTCTTGCAATTGATGCATGAACTTTTTATTGTGCATAAAAATCCGGAGTATACTAATCAATTACTAAACATATAAGTATTCAATGAGGTGTTATATCAATTTTATATTCACAAAATTTAAAAAGTCAGAGAAAATGGAAATATTCTAGGTCGGAAGAAATGTTTAACTTTCGAGTTAAAACAGCTCCGAGTGCAAAGGGTTAACAATTAAAAATCCGCCTAAAATGCGGCAACCCATAACTAAATAACGAAGTCGAAATCATAATTTTTTTATTCTTCATTTTCGACTTATATTGTCATGGAGAACCACCCCTGAAATTTTCTCCCACCTGTATAGCGAATTGGAGAATTGTATATTATCATGGTAAAATATATTTTCATAAAATCAAGAAAGAATCAGAAAAACAAGAAACCTTCAGGAACGAACGGGGTTGATAAAAGAAGAAAGATGATTAGGGTCTCGAAACGCCGTGGTGCGCCCCTGACCGGAACCTCGTGGGCCAGACTTCCTACGGCGCGGCCACCATTAATACAACATAAGAAATAATTGTTGCCGTACCGTGAACGGGGATCGAGCCGGGACTGCAACATCCTTATTACGGGACTGATTAAAATAATTAGCGTGACTAGGAAGAGTTCGGTCTTCGGCCGGCGCGAACTAAAATCGCGGGCGCTCTCCTGCACGCTAATTCCACCCCCACCGTCGTGTTAACGATCGGTTGCGTCAAAACCGTCAGCCGCCGCGACACAATCCGCTATTAATTAGCGTAAATGTTGCTCAACCATTGTGCTGCAACCACTTGATAGAAGGAAAGAAATTTTTGATTCTGAGAACTGCTCTGTGCGTCCTTGGTAAAATTAGAAACAGACTCGAAATCCGGATTTTTCCGACTATTTCCGTATCGTGACTTACGGCAGTGTTCTTGGGCGGATATATGGAATGGGGAAATAGTATAGTGATCGGAGGTGGCATTTGTTGAGAGGAGGGAAGATTGGAAAAATTAATTTATTTAACTTTCAAACAATTATGGTTAAATGAAATACCGCCTAAATGGACTTTCCTCGTGAATGGATAAACTAAAAATAAAATCTATGGAACATCGAATTCCATAGTATTTTTTATTCTGGAACCCCTCAGATAATTTTTATAGTAATACTGTGCAAACGCATTCAGTACCGCAATGCAGTAATGCGACCTTCCTCTGCAGCGGGCCGGAACAAATAATAATCCAGTAAACCGCACGAACAATTACAGCCTGAAGCTCAAACGACCCATTTCAATAATTTGAAAATGGTCGCTTTATATTTACTAGCCCGAAACAATTCGTTCTTTATTATTTAAAATTATGAAATAATCGTCGGTATATAATGTATTAACACTAAGCCTACCATTACCGGTCAAATGACCGTTACCAGATTTTGTATCTTACAATTATTGAATTGATAAAGATGCTTCCATTGGAAACGATTACACACGATTCTACATATGTATATTTAAGCACACGCTATAATACAAATCGCACAAAATCCAAATAAATTAGATTGTGTCATTTTTATACAGCAACGCATAGTTTAAGTTATGACCACATTGGAGCAACATTTAGGGCAACTTTTTGTCGCCTCCTTCTTTCAGAAAAGTATCTCGATGTTGCTTAGGTGTGGACACAGCTTAACGATTTACGATGTTAAAATGTAGCGCGGAAACCGAACGATCGAATGAATTTTCAAGTCTGAAGAAATAATTCTGTCGTCCAAATATGGGTGACACGGCAGTGAACGCGTTAAACAATCGGCTACCTCTGGGAATTACGCGAACGGAAAAATGTGCGTTTCAAAATCGCGCCGGATCAGCAGAAATCGAGTGCAGGTCGTCAATTATTCGATAGGGATCGCGCGGGCCGGGCCGACCGATTTCTGCGATAAGCTTGTGATTAGTGGAAAATGCGGTTCGCGGTCTTGTAAAACAAGCGGTGAGCGGGGAAATCGTCGGCGTAACAGTTTTGCACGGTGTGAGTTGTGATAAGAACGGTTAGATAGTATCGGGCTCCATGGGCCGTTTTCATTGGACGACCGTGGGCGTGAAAACGCGCCCGATCGCCGCGGAAGCCCGATATCGGCTCGCACTTTGCGCGGTTCGCGCGCTCCTTCGCCTCGGATAAACGCGAATTCGCAATTCGCAGGATACGCGTCAACGGCACCGTGCCAGAGTTACGAGGCACTTTTGTAATTCGTGACTCAGACCTTATCGATCACTGATTTTTTACCCGCGTCGCGCGCTCGCGATGACGACACGAGCGTGCCGCGAATACGCGAACCTCTGAATCACGGATACAGCGAAATCAATCATCCGCGAGATAATGATTTTCGGAACCGGATACACAATTTTAATTATAAATAATTCGAGTGAAAGGCGGAGAATTTCTCGTTTTTTCCTCCCCTAGAGCAATTAGTCCACGGATTTTACGACGTCTCTGTCACGTTAGGGCAATTTGTTCTTTTACTTAATGAGTGGAAGAAAATTTTAAGTGGATGCGATAAGTGTGAACTTTTCTATTTTACGATTAGAGCATTTTCATGATATGCATGCTTTTACACGCTTTACTTCTTTCAGCCTGTAATCACCTTGTTAGGCGACTTTAATTCGCTTTTCTATTTTTCAATGTTACGAAGCATCGGTGCATGGAAATATCGATAATCATATATTTTTAATCATAAAGTACATTTCGTTTTGTTTGGATGAAAACCTAGAAAATCGGTGAACCAAAAAAATAATGTTCGCAAAGATTTTTTCTAGAACCTCCGGTAAACACATTCGTCCAGAGATGCTTTAATGAGATGCTCTAGTTTCGTTCGTTCTCCGATGCTAGATTCTAGTTTCGGCAACAAAATCTTCACCGAAGAGAAACTTCGTTGACTTTCGTTTTCCGTAAACTAGTTCACGGAAGCGTCGAAGTTGCGTCTGCGTCTCGTCTACATGTTGCAGCAACTCTCGTAGCTGCTTTTGTACGTCGACTGAACAGCGCTAAAGTCCTCAATTAGGATAATCGCTCTAATTAGGACCGAAGTTAAACTGCAACGGTAAGATTTTCACAGATGTTACTCAACCAGAGCGTAAGGCTGACGATTTCTTTTATACATTCAGCATTCACGGTTCGAAAATAGGATGTTGCGCGGATGAACGTCCGTACATCAACATTTTTTCTAGCTGCGATTATCATCCAAAAAATGGGAAAAAATTCCGATATGTACATTGTGGGGTCACTGTCGCGTGCAGAATTTTTATCCCCAGGAAATTTTTCGAAATCCAGCGGGGTTGAGGCGATTCGCGCAGACGAAGCGCGCGTGACTTATGTAACGCGTTGCGTTTATCTGGAAGCGGTCCCGGCCACTTAAACGAACGCCGTGGAACAACGATAGCAGCCCGGGGAAAGAAAGAGAAGCCTGCGACCGTAAACCAGAAAAGTTTTACAGGAATCGTGGTCGTCCCGGTACCGGTATTTCTCGATTTTAATCGGAAGACAAGGACCGGACTACCGGCTGCGCGCGCCACGAATTTATTAAGTCGCCGCCGATTATATATTACACTAACACTATTATTATCTATCGCAGTGACAATCGCTTTCCTCCGAACAAATTGATGCGTTGATTGTGTTGTAAATTTTCTTTATCTCTTGCGTGTAATTTTGCCGGAGAAATTACACTTTTGAAAAAGTGAATTAATTTATTTATCCACAAGATAAAGACCTTGGGTAATTTCCGAGAAAAATCAATTTCGAAGAAAATAGCACATTAGATAAAACAGTAAAGATTATAGCAATAAACAAGATTACAACAAAGTCGAGATTAGGTGTTCTTCATACCGCTCCACTGCTCGTTTGTCGTCGAAATTCCAAGAAATTATGAAACAATGTTCGTTTTCCGCTTTTAAATAGTAAACAGGCTATCGATCGCTCTTCTCCTCAAGTATCACGCAGAGTCATTATATTAATTCACACGATTTGTCATCGAGATATCGACGACCATAATCCCAAGCATTTACGATATACAGGAAACTCATCGCCACGACACGAACGACTTTTCAAACGGTTATCGGAGGATCGATTAATCCTTATCTTCCGATGGAGAAAACACGATCATCGACGCGCGCGATGTTTTTTTTTTTTTTTTGAAAGTCAACACGTCCGGTTCGACGTTTCCTTAGTTCAATATTAAAAGTCACAGGTGTTTTAATTAAGGAACTGTTAAGTTGGAAGCGAAGCTGAATAATCAACCTGACCTCCCGCAACGTGACAATGCCCGTATCTCTGCTCGCAAGTTCTTATCTGCGAAACTCCCAGCGATAGTGAATACCTTTGTTTCTCCGACTTTAGTACTTGAAACTGCCTACAGGGTGTCGCAACAAATTTCAAGTCAATTTTCACTCGGCGAAGTCTGGACTTTGTCCGATAATGCTTTAATTAGCTGAATTATAAGCATAATAATAAAATAATATTTACGAGTTCTCCTCTCTCGAACAAATCAAATTACCCGAGGTCAAATCATTTAATTTTTCTTTTTATGCTCCACTATTGTAACGACGTTTATGAAATCGTGAATACCTCAAGTACGCAATATCAATCACAGTTTATCGATTACTGTCGATCAAACCGTGTTTCGGTGAACTATTATGATCTGTTCCACAATAATGTTGTTTCCATTGTTCACCCCTAAATCACAATGATTGACCGAAGCTTGCGACAGTTCGCGGAAACTTTAGAAATTTAATGATCCGTGCCCCCGGTAACAGAGATATCTCGCGACACGCATGGATTCCGCTCGAAGCCGCCTGCATTTATACCGCAGCGCGAAATTATGATAATGCTGGACAGGGCACCGGGTGTACCTGTGCATTCGTCGAAGTAACGGTTCGTTGTGGCGCGGCGCGTTTTCCCCTCTTTCTGGCTTCTAGAACGTGGAACCCTCGCCCTTTGTGTTTCATCGAGTCGAGAAATAATTTACGACTTGCATTTGCCACGGATTCTAAGCTGGGGGCGCCTGTGGTCATCAAAATGGCTGGTCGATGGCCTCTGACCCCCACCGAAAACAATTAACAAATTTCTAAAATATACTACAATATGATCATACGTGTGTCCTTAATTTTGTCATCTAGTAATTTTTTCATCTGTTGCATGGTTATTTTTAACTGCAAAATTATTATGATAATTCCGTATCATTACGACGATTAATGTATATTTTTTTCAGATTTTTCGGATCCGGCAAACATGCTTAAAAAAGTATAAAAGTCTCCAAAAATCCGAAAAACACGTATCATTCATAGAAGTTTCAGAGATGATAGTTTCATAAAAATTCAGTAGTGAGATATTGTCGAAATCAATGTTCTCAATTTTTTTCAGATTTTTTGTAAAGTGCATCATTGTTGATAAAAACTGTTTGATGGAAAAATTTTTGAAAAATTTGATGGAGGCGGGTAGCCCCTGAAGAAGGACTCTGTGGACGTAGAAAAGGGCCCCGAGGGTCCGTTCGATATCTCGACAGCGTGGAATGCGAAAGCGTGGGTTCGGTTCGGTTCGGTTCGGGTTGAAACGCGATCTCGATCCGCATCGAAGCGGGCCAGGCTAGGACTGCCTCGGGCCCGATACTCGCGCTAGCTCGCAACGGGACCGATCCGATCCGATCGGGGCCGATCCTTCGACCGATCGACTCCGGTAAACGCGCTTTTGATCGTATTGTGGACACCGGTATACTTAGTTGTCTGTGTCCGTGCGAGAGGAGAAACGTTTTCACCGTCCCTCGCGGTGGAAGAACGCGTATTACACGCACGTACAGCTCGGCCAACTGGAAAGTGAAGCCGGGAGCCCTCGTGCGCGGTGTTCGTTATTCGCTTCTTCGAGGACGAGACCGGGAATCTACTTTCTCCTCTCTACCGTCTCTATATCTTGCTCCGAATCTACTCTGATTTTCGGTGGAACACGAGCGACGCGGCCCTGGACCTCGAGTTAGATCCTCGATCGAGAACCCTCGTCAACCCTTCAGTGAACCTTCAAAATGTACTTCAAGGATATAGTTCGATTAAATTATATTTAATAGTAATCTCTATGGAAATGGCAAACCCTCCAGCAGATCGAAAAGAAAATAATGAGTAGACTTCAGGTCTTTGTGCAAAATAAAAATTGTTTGGTTCAATTGCAAGATTAAAATTTTTGTTTTATTTAATAAATTCAAAATATCGACGTCCTTAGATAGATTCAAAATTGGTACCATACCAATGCTTGTAGAACTTCAAATTATTTAAACTTGTTCGATTGAAGTAACATGTTGATAACCGAGGAGCATAAGCATTGCATTAGATATTTAACTTTCTTCAGACTATTTACTTCATTCATTATTTTTTGGGCTTGTTTCCAACCATCTCTAAAACCAATTTTGTTTAAATTCTCCCATATATTTTTTACTCAAAATTATCGTGATTTGCACGATTAACGTGTCCAGATGAACAGGGGAAAGATTTACAGCAATGTAACAGATTTCAGCGTCCCGTGTTCCAGATTTTGCGTATTGGCGGCCGGAATCGCTCGGTACGTTTATGAGACGTTTAATAATAATCGCAGAAGGGTCCGCGATTTCGCTCTACATACGAACAAGACATTATTATCGTTTTAAATAGACGCTCGGATTTACCGCGCCACCTGACCCACATTCCAAACCACGGTCCCTTAATTTAAAAACGTTCGTCTACACCGTGGCCGACGACTTGGACGTGTACCGCTTCGAGTTACTGTATAATGGTCTTCGAACATCATTATAACGCCGGCTGCAGCAGCTATAAAAGTCCCACAATGTCGGGGCAATTTATTTAATGAAATAGAAACTGGAAAGTCGAGATTCTTCGTTGCTATCGATCTTTTAATATTCCTTGCATCTCATCGATCCTGGCGAGATTTCTTCACGAGAGAAGAACAATGACCCGACACGGCAACCATCACTCTTAGGAAGCTTATTATTAACATTATTATTCTTTTAGTCCGATGACTGACCGCTCTAACGTTACCAATTGTTTGTAATTTTGTACATTTAATCATCGAACAAACCGTAACGAATAGCGTCGATGTCCAACTGATCGTAAATTACCATTTATTTAGGATTTGTTGCGTATTCATTCAGGATCACAGATATTTCTTTAAAATGTGAAATCGTAAATTAAGTAATTATCCTGGAATTTTTAATAATCATTCCTGAAGAGCGTGCAAGAGAGTTGGAGTGAAAATTATTTCTGTAAAAGTACCATTTCTTTCGCGCAACCTTCGACGATCACAGTTACTTCTTTACAATATGAAATTACAAATAAAATTCAACCGAGATGAAGCGGACAGTAACAAATGGATAAATTATTCTCCCAAGATCTCGTGACCATTTCTGAAGATCGTACGAGAGTTGCAGTTAAAATTACTTCATTAAAAGTACCATTTCTGTAGGATCTCCTGCACAACCATTGAGAATTAAAGTTAGTTCTTTACAATATAAAATTACAACTAAAATCTAACAGCAAAAATGGCCGAAGTATTATCCTAAGATTTCGCGACCATTTTCCGAGGACCGTGCAAGTTCGGATTAAAATCATTTACGCAATTGTCGACGCCAAAGGTTGGCGAAAGACTCCCGATATGTATTCCGTTCCCACAAACAGCATCTTTTCTCGTCGCAGTCGCATTGTTCGGTCCGAGTTGAATGGCACAGGGCATCGCGGGTGAATGAGATGGCCCGAAGGCGAGTTACTAGTCCCGACAATGTATGATGACTGACTTAACTGGATTGGATAGAGCGTCTGGGTCCACGGTATAAATAGACGCTACCACTTACCGTCAATTCAAAGGGAACAGAAGACCGACCGACCCGCGCTTCTAGTCTTCTAGCGAGCGAGTATGCGAATATGCGAATACGCGAGAGAGAAGCCGCGGGCGCGTCACGAAGCGGCACCGATAGCGAACTGCTTCGCACAGTGGCGTAACCAGCCTTTCAAGGTCGACGGAACCAGAGAACCGGCGATTTGCCGATGCTAGTCAACCAAAGGATCGATACACCGATTGTCAGGACGAGGTAACCTCGTGTTCGTTTCGCTCATTTTTCGCTGAGTCAATCTTCCGTCGATTCGGGGACAGATCTCTGAAGAAACTCGCTAAACGATCACGAATCCTGAAGACTATATGTATACAGTCGGCGAACAAAAGTAAATGGACGCCCTTTCAAAACTCTTAATTTTCAATTGAAATTTCACTTAAATTTTAAAATTGAACAATTGGAGAGTTTTGAGATGTTAGGAGTAAAAAAAAAAATTTTTTTTCCAAAATGCTGTAACTCGGAATTTCGAATTTATTTTACGCAGGGAATTGGCGATTGAATTTCGTCGAAATAAAAGAATTCACGCGACGCTCTCGATTTATGGTCTTTCTCTCTTCAACTTCATTGTTGCGTTTCGTGCACGAGCCTTTTGTTTACCCAGATGAGAAACACTGCGAACTATATGTATAGCGACTCGAAGGTGCTGGGAATCGGAGCAGTGTTTCACTTGAAAAGCGCAGGTGAGTCATCCCACAGAAACTCTACCAGATCCACTGCAAGAGGCATTGTTACTTTCGCGGGTCTATCCTCAACGTCAATTAACAAATAATGACTAATAGACTTATCGGTCGATCTCGCGTTTGTAGAAGCAGTCGAAGATAGTCTACGACATTTAGATAACCGATTTTTACTGCGATATTTAGGTACTTCGTTTTATTCTCCTAGAAAGCAAAAAATTTCAGACTCCGGTAAATTTAGCGTTAAAATCCTACAATTAAATTTTAGCTTGGCTAAACAGATCACAATAAAAGCTAACTTCTTAGTCGGGACAAAAGATGATGTCACCGACGCAGCAGTCAGCGTGTTAATCGCTGACTGCCGAAACACGTGAGCTGAAAAAGATCGTCTTTTGACCTAAGCACAATCCTACGATCAATTTCGCGGTACTCGGGCCCGGACATTTTCACACGACAGCGGATCAGTCGCGACCATGGGAGCAATTAGCGCGATCGAATGGATTCTGAGAACCGAATTGATTCATCGAACGATATCGTCGATCACGCCACTATCGTTCGAAATCGGCGTTTCTACGCCCGTGGCTGTTCGCCGAGTGCCATGACCCGCGATTACGAGGATCACAGTTAATCATTCCTAATTTATGCCCGGTAACTGCACCGGCGCGTTGCTCGCGCGCTCTAAGGGGGGAATATGCCTGGAAACGCCATTAGGGCGCCATTTCCGGATGACAATGTTCCGTTGACTGGAAACGCGTGTCCCGCGGAACGACCTAACTGTACAAAGTGACGTTTCCAATGCGCTCGTCGCTCGAACCTAACCGAGAAACCCCTCCCACCCCCCGTGTGATTTATACGCGATACGTGCCCGGTGATTCACGGATTAGAGTCCCGGAGAACGAGAGAGAACGAGAGAGAGAGAGAGAGAGAGAGAGAGAGAGAAATCGGGCCCGCTCGCGAGCGCTAATCCGGGGAAGTTATTGTTCCGATTAAGCGGGCCCGGACAGCGCCGTGTAACCCGACCGTAAATATCAACTTTATTGCCGGGCGAAGCTATAAAAGTTTATTTACGACGGGCGGGGCGCTTCCGAGTCTATTCGATTCGACCAATAGTTTCATTAGTTTGTGTAAGCAGAGATTCTAGTCCGGGGGCAGTGATTTTTTCCAAATCGAGAATCAGTATAGACGAAGGGGCTAAGACAAAATAAATGGCACTAATGAATTCAGTTTTTATGATATAATTTACAGGTTTTGTGTTGTTTACCATTTTTATCTCGTTGTAGAGTTTCGGTGGAAATTCAGTCTTCAATGTGTTTTGTTCGACGTTTTTAGAGAGAATTAGTGGTAAAGAACAGGGCAGTTTATGATCTTTTATACATTTTCTTCACGATTCGTAAAAGATTTATGAACGAGCATGTTCATTCGAACGGTCGTTTTTGACGATTTAACTGAAATTCGAACAACTCCTAGTTCCCACAAAAAGTGGCGGAAACGAGTCTGATAAACCGCAGGAAAGGCGTCGTTAATCCGACAAGGATTATTTTTATGGTTAGTGGAGCAATGAACGATGATTTACGACGACGGTCAAGATTATGCTAAGCGTCTTTCAATAAGGACGTAAAATAGATATCATTCGGTCGAACGAAAGCTGTTAGTTGGATGAATAGACGGTAATCCGGGGAAGGTGTTTTCTCCCAAATGTGAACAAACGAAAGGAGAGAATCGGCGAGATCCTAGTTCAGATACCTTATCTTTCAAATACAACAAATTTTTAATTCGGAGAAAAGCGTCAGAATCGAACGCACCGATATCCGGGTCTCGAAGTTTCGCTAAACCGAAGGCAGACCACGCCCCCCCGGGGGCGGATTCGGAGATTGATGCGTCGCGTTCCTAAACAAATTACCCGGGACCCAGGAACACCGGCGGAGCAATAGTGCGCGCCAGGAGCGTAAACGATTTTTCAGCGCAGTTTATCAAGCCGCGGATCGTCGACGGAACGATCCGTCGCGTCGCTTCGCGTCGAAGAGCATACTCTCGCGGCGGCGTGTGTGTTACGCCTCCGGGGCTGGACACGCTCGATTTGCCGGGCCCGATGCGATATATAGTATACAGGGAATGAAGCGGTAGCTCGCATGCACGGCCGAGCTTTATAAACCCGAAGACGTCGTCTCGACGGCTCGTTAGCGGGTGGAGTTATTAAGTGGCCGCTCGTTAACGACACTGGCCAGTCGTTAGCGTGGTAGGAGGGAACGTACCGGAACGTACTCTCGCCATTACTACGATGTATCGATAAGTTGCCCGTGAATAAGCAGAAACATTAATTGATACGTCGGTAAAAAGGGCACCGAGACGGCCGTGCCACGGAAAAATCCGCCGATCGGAGTCGAACCGGCTTTTTGCGCGCTTATGGTAGCCAGCTTAGACAACAATTACGTAATTATGCGGCTGGAATCAGATAAGCGAAATGATGGATCGCTTTGGAGCGGAGCCGGCCTGTTTTTTACGTCGATTTTGGCAGAGTGAAGGGATATACGTTGATGACAGTGAATGTTTAACTATCGCGCTCTTTTTAACCATTCTTACCAAGTACCATGCAATAAATAAGAAACTATATATTGGTGCAAAAGTCAATGTCGCAGAAAAATGTCAATGGAAAAAATGTTTAGGTACACATTAAAGCTTCTACTAATTCGTCATCCAAGAGATACTTTAATCTAAACCCTCTCTGCAAGTTTTTAAGCAATAAACATTCACCCGCGCCTTAATCTCTTAAAAAAAGTCATTGCCGTTTGAACGAAGCTACCTCGAACCCAAGACCCAAGACAATTTTGGTATAATTGTACGAACTGTATAATTCTATCAATGTATAATTTTATCCCGTGGGTGTAGCCAGGTAGGATCCCGCCGAATCCCGATTTCGCACGATTGCTGAAAAATCCTTGAACTCGTTTGGGGAGCAACAAAACGATGTCCAAAGAAAGAGAAAGAGAGAGAGACTGGTTCTTGGTCTCTCGGTGCGCGGCAAGGTTCAAGCCAAGAGTCCGGTAATTGATCGGCACGGAAAGGTCTAACGCCGCGCGGCATTACATAAAACCCGTTTAGGCGAGCATGAAGTCCTGGCTTATCCTCTCGGTCAATGGCATGCAGCGTTAACGCGACTACAAAGATGGTATCTCTGTGTCGGCCGGTGTGTACGCGCGCGAGCGAGCGAGCGTGCGAGCGAGCGAGAGAGACTTCGGGCTTTTCTTACCTTGACCGTTCGAGTGATTTTGCTGGGGCGACTGGGGCTGGCCCTGCGTCAATATAATTTGACTCTCGAGCTGCTGCAGCTCCGCCTGCAGCTCGTTCAGCTTGCTGTTCGCCTTTTTCACGATCGTCGCCACGTCGGACAGCGCTTTACGATCGGTCGCGACTTCCCTCAGCTTCTCGGCGCCGGCCTTTATTTTCAACTCCTGCAACAGAGCGGACAGGTTCGAGTCGGTTCACGCCAGCTGGTCATCTTTAATTCCTACCACCGCACCGCCCCCGCGATCGATTCATCCTCGTAAGCAAGCGTTTGCTCGACGCCAGTTAGTCACCTCTATCGTTAATCGAACCAATTAATGCACACTTTAACCGGGCTATTTAAAAAAAAAAGAGAGATTTCTAATAATAAGTCGCTTTAATTATTACTACACGGTGGTCTTTCTTATTCTTCGCTAGGTGTACGATCAAAAACTACAATAAATATCATACTCTCTTATGCGAATCTGCATTTCAGCATACAATACACAAAAACCGTATTAGTACCTGTCTCGCATTCAATGTGCTGATAAAATCGTCAGAGAAAAAAAAATTAAACATTTATTGCTACTACAGAACTAGTGTTTTGATGTGCAATAATTGCCTGTAATATTATGTTTCGGATACCATTTTATTCCTGTAGTAAAAACGATCTCTATCGCCAATTATTATCTAGAGAAAATTCAAGAAGTTACCGATCTCTATCGTTAATTGATTCGATCATCAAAGTTAATATACATTTTACCTATTTTCAATGCTTTTAATTAAAAACAGGTTTTCATTTCATCTCGGATGGGATTACTATTTTATGCTTGATCGACTAATCAACCCTTAAACAAGCGATTGCGCGACTCCTACATGAAATTCGAGACGCTTCTAGATCTCGGTAATAAGAATAGCAGCGATCGAAATGTAATCGTGTTACGATTCGAGCGATGGCCTCGACATGCGTACCCCGCGTAGCTTGAAGGCTGCCCGGTAGAACAGTTTCGTCACAATTCACCAAACACGGTTTATTGTTCATTGTTTCATTAATGCGCGCACTCGAACGTTGCAATAAAGCCGGAGCAAGGATCGTTCTCGCCAGTCATCGAGAACGAATGTGTCCCGGATCGGTCGTCCCCGAATCAGAAGCGGAATCTCGCTTCACGGAATTCAGATGCGAGCGCGGTTATTATTATTGTTATCGATCCATCGATCCGTCGAGCTTCGTTCTCTCTGTCCATCGAAACACCACTCCTCTTCTCTTTCTTTCCCCTCCCGTTCGCCGCGCGGCAAATGAGACGTAAAATTATAGCAACGCTATACGGGCCTATCCTTTCTCATTCTATTACCCCCCTATTAGATTTCCTATAACTTTTCACCCGCGAGCTCGCACCTGACGGGTGCCGCCGTACCCTCTAATCATGCGCGCGAGCCGTGAATAATATTCGCGAGCGGCGTTTAATGAAACGATGACCCGCTTCGGGATCGTCGCAATTCTGCACAGGATGCCGGGTACTTTGTCGGACGGACCGCGGTTGTCGGAGGAAATATTTTATCTTCTTATTAACCCTTTGCACTCGGAGCTATTTTAACTAAAAAACTAAAGATTTTTCAATTCTAGAATATTTCCATTCTATACAATTTTTTCACATTTTGTGCATACGCAACTAACTACCTCATGTAATATGTAAACGTCTAGTCGTTTATTAAATACGAACAAAAATAATAATGTGAGCAATATTTTTAAGAATGGCATAGCAAAGTCAGTGGTGCCGCAGAGTCGCCATCCGAGTGCTAAGGGTTAATACTAATAGGATAGTACTTGTACAAGTTTGAGCTTGAACAAATTTCAGATTCAAAAAAGTTGTAAAGACATTTATACGGATCCTTCTATTTTTCTAAATCCGTAGTAACCAGGGTATATTATAGAATTTTCTATTACCGGTTTGATGAATTTAAAAATTTTTATATTACATAAATGCAATAGTATGAAGTACTCGCATGAAGTACTCGTATGATGGTGTTCGCGAAAATTTTTCTTTTGAAAGTTATAAATACATTTGCACAGGTCCTTTTATCCCAGAAGACTGTACCGGTGCCAAAACGTCTACAAACCCGCACAAAATGTAACAAAATCATTTTTGTTTTGCTAAAACAAAAAATGTTATCCGTACATTTTCCCAAAATTTTGAAAAACGACAGGACTCGTCAAAGGAACAATTATGATGAAATTTCGTTGAAGAAAGAAGAAAGGGAGGAATCTGATTACAAAGTTATCTAGAACGTGCGGCTTAATATTGGGTTTTTAATTTGCAGGAGGAAATTAGCGTTCGCCCAAGGATGCAGGATAACCGATATGGTCACGCGTTCCTGGAATAGAAAACCGTTTGTTAAACGGTTCTGAAATCCCCGACCCCGTTTCCAGGCTAGCGTACAACGATTCTCGCGAAGAATAACTGCAGCTGCCAGACGCGGAATAAACGCGGCGAGGCAAGGGTGTAATCACATTTTTGCTAAACCGAGAGCTCGGCTCAACGAGACTGTATGGATAGAGGTCGCGGTGCAATCACGAAAAGGAAAAACGAGCCGAGTGAGAGGAAGAGAAAAGGGAGAGCGTGGAACTCGTTTCCACGCGGACCACCCCTCGAGTTTCTATCTACTCTAAGAGCCCACGTGGTCTCTCTCCTTCTACCCAGAAATTACACGGTCCATTACTATCCCTATTTTTCCATATTTAATAACAAACCGATCACCGACAGCAAAAATATCCTTGCAACAATTCCTCGGTCCACAGATTAATGTTGCTGTTTCGCCTCCTGCCTCTCTTGGTCACGAGTTAACCCTTTTTATCAAGCCTTAGATAAATTGCCAATGATCCAATTTCTTTATTATTACACATCTGTTGGAACAAATCGTTTCATTTCAGATTATTTTTTAAAATCGTATTTTACAAAAATGTCTACTAACATTGATCCAATTTAATTGTTATCGATTACTGATTGAACTAAACAGTTTTCTTTAATGGTCAGGCTTTGTTACCGTTGCATCACGATTTGCTAAATTTTCAAGATTTTTAAAAGTTGTAACATTTCTGTTATCGGTAGATATAATTAATGTTCATACAATAATTTACTCCGGAATGAACCTTTATTTTTTGGAATCTCAGAGAATGGTAGAATTGTTACTGGTGGAATCGATCCAATTTATTAGTTACCGAACACAGACTGAATTAAATCGCGTAATTCACCGATCGCAGACGCAAGGATCCCTCGATCTTTTCCCATCCAGAGATCAGCGAAAAAGGAGAGGACAAGAAGGAAGCGAGGTTCCTTCCTCTTCTCCCCTGCCACCCCCGTTTCCACCGAGGGATCGTGTACCCGTGCGAGCGGTGCTACCGTGTATAAGGTACACGTCGAGCGAGAGAGAGAGAGAGAGAGAGAGAGAGAGAGAGAGAGAGAGAAAAGAGAGCTTCGGAGAAGAGGTGTGCGGTCGGAGAAGCATAAGCGAAACGTCGACATACCTTGCGTATTTCTCGGCGTATGTGCTCCCGGAGCTCGTCGAGACGAGCCGGCAAGGGCACCTGGTCACTGCCAGCCACTCCATACTTGCTCGACAGTTCGTAAAGAACCGGGTGCCTGATGTAATCGCCCTGAAACAGATCCCGAATTCGATTATTCGACGGTGTGCCGCCTCGCGCTCGAGAGCTTATACTCCGTGAAATATGCGACTCGCCGACAATTATGTGATCGTACCACGAGAGCACCATGGAATGTCTACGCGAGAAACTGTCGCGCACCGTGCGATATATCTATTACCGTTGGATTTATGGGACCACTCAATTAGACATCGTAAATACCATTTTCCAGCGGTTTCTGTCGACTTTTGATCGATACCACCACGGGAACACGGTCTACGAATTTTTCTACCGATTCTAGACAATCTAGATGCGAAACCAATATCAATGGACAGTACATTTTTTTAAACATTCTTTAAGAAAAGAAACTGAAATTGTGAGATGCTTCGAATTTGCTTTTCCTTGTGAAAAAGAGTGTTCTTTTTTTATTCTTTTTTAGGTCATAAGCGGTTGATGAAAGTTTTTAACATTAAGTTAGTATGGTAGTACGATATGTGCTTACAGAAAAATTTTCAGTGTAAACAAATTGTTTTTCAAAGATTAATTTGGTTCAGTCATAAATGAGTAGACATAACAATTCCGACTTGCACTGTACGATTTTATTGTACGATTCGGAGGAACACGTGTCTGAAACTGCGTGTTTGAAGCAGCAGCAACTTTCGGAGTCGATCGATTGTAAGACTCCTTTTATTTTTGAACGTTCCATCGAAAATATACAGAACGTGGTATGATTGAAGGCACGACATCATGTTCACCGCGCGTTAAAAAATTTTTTATATTCTTCGAATTATTATTCAAAATTATTATTCAAAAGCATTAATGGAAAAAAATAAATATCGAAAAAAAAAATTCTAAGAGGGTTCAGCATTTAAGCAAACGTAGACTTACATTAAAGAACTTATTCAAGATACAATTAATCATTGCAACCATAAAGTCCTACGGCGTTAAAAAATGTTTTCGTCCGCGAAGGGTTGAAGAGGGAATTTATTTTCCGGATCGTCAAGCGATCGTTTCGCTTTGTTTCGACGGGGATCAAAATAACCCGTGTTCGCGGGCGTTTTTCCGCGAAACCCGAGGCGAAATCGATAGCCCGCAAATTTGCGAGGAAAACAACTTTCTGAAGCGTGTTTAGAGCCTCGCGCCGCCGGAAATTGTCTGGCACGTACTGCGGATGTGCACACCGCGTGTGTGCAGCTCGCCCATTCAGCCCGTTCACAGTTATAAAACTGTAGTCGCCGGAGAAAATATTGATCTTCGAGAACACGATCCCCGGGGATCGACGCTCCGCGCACACACATTGCGATCGGACTATTAATACCGCTAATCGATCAATATTTAAATCGTTTGGCTCCCGGTTGACCTTGATCGAAATATACGATCAATTAAGAAGGCACGATCGAGATTTAATGCCGGCATCCGTTTCGGACGGGTCGCGGCTGCTCCTTCGGTACTTAACTCGGATGAAACTTAGTTTCTCGCGCAATTACAGGTGACTGGTCTGATCAAACGTTGCCGTGTGAGTCTGCAGAAACGTCCCTGTCAAAATCGGGACGTGTCTGCGAACTGAAAAGCGCGAGGCTCCATTTTGTAACTGCGTATCTTTATGCAAAATAAAATTTTTAATGAATTTACTAATGAATTCCAACAAGTATTTCAACGTTCTCGCAAACGTATAAAAAGAAACTGCAAAACCAGAGTGGTTCGTACAAAAATATTTTTATGAAATAAAATGTAAATAAAAAAAAAAATGTTTACATGAAGATGAAGCGTATTGTAATTGTGTATTATAATTCTAAGAGAATCGATAAAGCCAGAACGGTTTACAAAAATAGTTAACAACTATCTAGGGACACGATAAATAATTCCAGTGGACTCTCGGGATTTACGGACACTAATGTTAACGCGATGAACAATATCGGAGGGGTCAGAGGTAAATAAAAAATTAGGATCGAATGAATGTTTAAAACGTACCGCGCACGGTGAAATGCAGTACCAAATGGCCGCGGGCAGATGTCCACAACTTTTCGACTTCTTTCCCATCCCTCGCACAGAAATAAACGACATTGTTCAACAGTGGTAGCGCGCGACGTTATAAATAACACACGGTGGAATTCCGCTTTATTCGATCGTTGGCTTTTTTACGGCCACGGGAATTCGTAATTTGGTGCGGGAAAACGCTTGACCAGCTTTCATCGGTGCGCCAACGTTACCGGTGATAACGAACGCAGGTAATTAGCGTCGTTCGTTGATCGGCCGTTCTATTAATTTAAGAGCGATCAACGAGCGTTTCGCGCGATCGTTCGTCGGCGTCATTGGATCGAAACGAACGTGCACGATTAAATCCAACCGATCTATGCATCATCATCGCGCGACCAGAGTGCAGCCTGCCGACGATGGGACCAAGTTCAATACATATACACCTGCTGGTATACGCCGAAGATTCGATTGTTAAAGTCCTATCGGAAAAACCAATCGAACGATTCATTATCAAATGATACTATGCCTTTAAGATTAACTCAGTAGCATATGATATCGAGTGATACATAGATTTTAATAGTACATAATCAACTAAATACGAAGGTTGATCATTTATTTGAAATCTTAAATATTTTGAAATGGAATAGCCATTTTACTTTGAAAAATTCGCATTCATTCGTTTGTGAAGAAATTAAAATTTTGTTATCAATATTTAAGCATTATTGTATGAAGTGGATATAAATTTTAGTTTTTTTTTTTCAAGAAATTATTGAGGTTGAGAGGTTTGAATTATTTTAATTGTCAAGAGAATCGTATGGCTCCAAATAAGACTAAATTTCGAATCAAAAGAACGGAGATATTGTACTCGAAGATAATGTAAATTCTGATGTTGCTTTTTTAAATAACAGCACATACAGGTTATTGTGAAAGTTTTCCCCGAAACCTGTGAATTACGGCACAACAATACTGCGTAAATCAAACCGTGTAGAAATACTGTTCGAAACAATACCTTAATCGCGGAAAAGAGTTAATCGGTTCTCGAGATATTCGAGATACCGAATACAGCACCGGCCGTCTAGAATTGATTAACATAACACGAACAAACTGATAAGTCGCATTTTTAACATCGGATAGTTCATTGGTTACGTGAGAAAGTTATAATACTGTAACATAATCGGACCTTTTGAACGCTGGCGGGCAGATTCGGGCGAAATCCGGCAGAATCACAAAGATTGATAAATAACAAAATAGATAGGATATATTCCGCTCTAATCTGCCCAGATAACTACGTCACATAATACAGACAGTATGGTATAGAAAGACTTTAAAGAAGATAGTTGGAGGTACTTGACTCGAGCTTAGTTCCCAAACGCAGGCACGAAATCATTTTTTCTTCTCGACTGCTAGTTCAACCTAGTTTGACGATCTGGTTTCGAAACAGCCTTTGGCTGCACCTCGCCCTTTTTCGTCGTACGCTCTTACGTAATTTGCTCGAAAGTACCGTTAAAAAACATTATGGGAATAAAAACATAACATACTAATTTACAAACGCGTGATCCACCACCCCATACAATACAAACGAAGACCAAACAAAATAATCGGGAAAAAATAACTTAAAAAAAATAACACTGACAACTTGTTCGTATTGGAAAAATAAAATAGAAATCTCCGTGCGATATTTGATAACAACAATGATAATTGTGTTCCGCTAGGATTCGTAGTAATTACGTGTGCAATTAATTCAGGTGGTCTTATTTTTGCCTGTAAAGGACTCGTATGCAGCGAGGGTTCGATGCAGTTCGCGATGCACTTGGTCTCATCGGTGCAACGCGCTCCTCGACCACCTGTTGCAGCAAAAGTGCGGTGTCGCGACGGCTTTTATCTCGCCGACAATCTCAAAGAGTGCACAATTTTTTTCTCTCCACCAGGCTTTCACCAGAGCCACGACAAACTTTTATCACCATACACGCGGATTTCCATGGAACGTCTAGATTTGCATTTTTTTTCTATCGCACCGGGCCGCGTCGAACGAATTCGAGCATTCGTGCGAGACTGGAAACACTCTTCGCCGATGCTCCCTTATCTCTTATCGCGAGTCACGATAACAGTGATGCTCATCGAGAACCCGTTCGACCGGGAACGAACTCCACCTTCGATTTCATTCGACGGCTATTTCGCTTGACAATCGATATGAACGCGCGAGCGCGAGCGCAAAACGCTGATAATTTGTATCGCGAGGAATGTGAAATGCGCTTACATAAGCGGCTCGGATTGTGTTCGATGATTAATGTACCGTGCAATGATTCCCGCTGATAATACGCGCACCGTGTATCAGTTAAGAAGCATTGGCACCGGCCGCACTTCCTCCGGTGATGAATGGATTTTTTCAATAGGGGTCAATGATTTCTTAAAATGACTGCTTTCGATAATTTCACTGCGATTTTATGCGTTTGTTGCAAAAATGAATATGTCGGTGAAATGATTAACCCATATTTTTAATTTTTTCTTCATCGAAAAAACATTATAAATATTATTAAAATATGTACAAATATACTCTGATATTTGAGAAGTGTTTTGTTCATAGATCTTGCCTTACTTTCCGATTTTACATTTTTAGGAAGATGGTTTGTAGTGGGGATTAGTCGCGTTCGCGTGACGCCGGCCTCCAATGTCAAGACCAGAGTCACCGGATTAAGACTTGTCTCCCCACTCTACCGTTCCCCCACGCTTCCGCCCCGGCCTTGTCACGTGACCGACGTGTGTCACAATGTCACGTGACTAATCCGGTACTGGCAGAGAGAGAGAGAGAGAGGGAGGGTAACTTTTTCCTGGATCTGACGACTCTGGTCAAGACCCTTATCAAAAAGGGGAGCCCCACTCCAGGTGAAACGGATCTGCTGATCCCATCATCCTCGGTTACGTAAGCCCCCTTTGAAAATGAATACATACACCGGGGCCGAGAGTCTGCGCAAAATTCTCGCCGCTCGGTATAATTATCACTATTTTCTTTGGCAGAGCCCGTAGACCGTCCAAGCCCTGAGCGACGCGACGGGTCCGCATCTCGCTCGATCAGCATAGTTTCATCCAAGGTTTCGTGGCTATAGTTTTCGTAACCGGCAATAAAACCGTGCCGCGACGCGGCGTGGCGGCTGCAGAACGATTTAAAGAATCAACGAACCCCGGTTTCCTCGTGTGCGTCTGACACACTGACGCCACGAGCTATTTCCATGCATTCCGTAATATGTGTGCCGTGCATAATAATCCGCAGAGGTCAACACTCGGTTGCGTTTTCCACGACGAAATACATCGCCGTGACCGGAAATGTTTACGGTCCCCTTATGGTGCTGGCTTCTCCAGTTTTGTTTACTCGACGATTTCTTTCGTTTTTCTGAAGAAAATGCATGGTGTTCGATCGGTTCGTTCCGATGAGACTTTCGAAAATATTACCGGGAACGCCCGGGGCATTCGGAGGTGCCCTCCGGGGCAACGCTACGGGGCAAATGACGTCATAGAAACGGTTCTCTCTCGATCTTGCACGTTTAGTATCGATGTGTGAGCAAAAGGTTATCTATCTCTCCTCCTGTGTGGAGGAAGAATTTCCACCATTAAATTTACCACAGCATTATTCCGAACAATTTTCACTGTACGTATGAAGTTTATTCGTACGAGTACCGGTTCTAAATCTACTCGTTCCATGGGGCTTTGCTGAAGTCGCAATCATTGGTGTAAAAAAATTATTTTTATCTTTTAATAATGCAGGAATTGTTTTGAATTGCGCAGGGGACAGTGACGTGCAAACTAAAGATCTTTTATAGCTCTATAATAAGTTAAGAAAAATTAGCGTGTCTAGGCATCACAGAAATTGGAAAAATGATCCTCTTTGATCTCGCCGATTCAATTCCCAGGTGTTTGCCCAGCGGGAAAAATCGAAGAGCTCAATGGAAAATTTACGCCGGCCAAAAACTCTAATGATAGCCGGCTGTGCGGTTATGATTAATCGCCGCGGGGAAATAGAACACGCGAGGCTCGGCGACGTGTACCATTTTATTTTTGGGTTACGCACCGCGCGGAGAGCGTCCGTTAGGCGAATTGCGAAAGTCGCGCAAATTCCGCACGACAATCGCGCGCAGGGTGACGATCATGGCTGTGTCTCACGAGGCCCCGCGAACGCGGACCGGAAGCGGCTTACGTGTGTGAAGTTATCGCACGTCGTGGTTCGCCAAAAATATTTACGTACCTGGCTTTACATCTTAGCCCCGCTAAATAAACGAAATAAATATCGTGTACACAGTAAGTACTTGGAAATTATCGGCTCGGGGATTTTCTCGAAGAACGCGCATTTTGGGATTAAGCATGACTAATCCGCGAATTTATGGAACGGCACGGGTCACCGGAAATTCGCTTTTTACGCGTTCGAGTTACTTTTGACGTTAACCTAACTCAAGGGTACCTGGTAGCTAATTTTAGGTTCATAGTGAAGGCACAATTTGTTACATGCCCCTTCTCAAGGAACTCTTAGAATTTTAAGTATTTCGACTTCCAAAAATTCTATTGTATAGTGCAAACAATAATGAGTATGTACAAAAAAACGTCAATACAAAGTAGTCGTCCGATTTCTTTAGAAAAATTTGCAAATAAGCAGGAGGCCTCTTTCAAGGGGTCAAAAAATCCATTTACTCTTTAAAAAGAATGAAATGGATTATGGAATGGCATTCGCCATTTCGCCAATTTTCAAGATAAATTATTTATTCTGCTAAAGGCGACAAAGACAATTATATTGACAAACTTCATCCTCGGATCACGGACTCGTCTATGCCAGCGAGATACGATTTTAAGCATGCGTTTATTGCTAAATAAAACTGTATAAAAAATTGTGCTGTACGAGGAAAGAGTAACTGTACCATCGGTTAGGAAAAAATTCATAAATGTTTCAGCGTTTACACGAGACAGTCCCCTTCTCAACACTAAGCCTACCATGGTCAAAACTGACCGGTTTTCTATTTCACAATTATTGAAATTATAAACACGCGTTTATAGGAGATGACTGAACTAACTCGTGGTAAGTACATTCAATCTTCTCACTTCTATAATATGCATTTTTCTATGTTTTATGGTTGGTAGGCTCAGTGTACATGTAAAGCGCAGCGCCGTGTAATGGTGCTGCCGTGCGCGATCGGCCGCCTCCTGTCAGACCGATCCTCGGCCCGTTGCTCGGCTACGGTTCTGACAAACGCTGGCCGCGAGAGCCTATTCCCGTAACCTCGGGCTCGGGGAAATACCACTTGCCGGCCCGAAACAGGTGCTACTGCTCTGTTTGGAAAGTTCGCAGGAGCACATTGGACGAATCGGTGGTTTTGCTATCAGGTGCACGATGCCCGTCGCACGCCTTCTCGCTTGATCTGTAACCGGGTGATTTTTCGGCGTCCTATAGAAACGATCCTGCACGTATACAGACCGCGACACGCGAAGCAACATGTAGTTTCGCCAGTATTATTACGGTAATCGTTTTGGAGGTGAATATTCTCGCGAACGATATTAACGGTGAGTCTCGACTCGTGCGTTCGCAAGGAGACGGTCGAGAATTGATAATCGCGATCTCGAGGAGAGATCCATCGATCGTTCATCGGAGAACACCTTCCTCGAGATCGAGGTAGAGACAAGTGGGAGAGAGCGTCGCTGAGAACGAAAGGCCGCGCGCGAGAGGTGTCCGCGAGAAATCGTCGCGTGCCCGATTCGATTACGTCCACCGACGATAGATTTTCTCGAAGATCGTTGGCGAACGACCGGTGATTCGGTCGGCGAGAAACCCGCGCGCACCAGTTCGTAAAGAGAGCGTGGATGGACCTGCGGACTCACCTGATAATAGCTTGACTCCGCCATCTTGGACACTATAATCCACTCACTCACTCACTGCTTTCTATCCGTCCTTTGTGCACGGGACGACCATGTCCATTGTGTGTTTACACGCGTAATGTACGCTGCTGCACCGACCGTTCGGCCGCGAGTGTCCGCATCTCAGCAAATCGCAGAAGCGCCGGTTTCGCGCATCCGTCCCCGGGACCGTTCGCGAGAGAATCTGCGGGTTCGTGAAACGACACGGGACAGGACACGGGTGTTACTACCGCGGAGAAGCGATGAATGAAAGACGCGCGGCTCCAGAGCTAAACGCAACCGGACACGAGCGCGTTCCACCTGGTTCCACCGCACCAGACTGAAGACTGACGACTGACGGCCGAGCGCCGGGCCAATCGTCGCCCAATGGCGCGCGCACTTTGCCAGTTGCCACCGCTCCGCGCCGTTCTCGCTAAAGGTGAGTCCTCTATCCGACACCTCCGGCGGAACGGCAGCCGCTCATTGGTCCGCGCCGATGCGGCCGACGAACGGGACAACTCGCACAAAACATTACGATCTCAGTTGCACGAAATATCCTTCCTGTTGTTTTGGTCTATCTCAATTTAACCGTGTTTTTTTTTTACTCTTATCGTGTATTTTAAACAATTTTAAACAAACACATCAGTTACAACGCGATCATAGAGAAATAATAAAATACGCGTGCGAGGGTTAACCATGAAGCACAGAGTGTTCTTACAGAGGCGAAACTTCGGTAACTAAAGTGCGCATGATCCCATAGGCAAATTTTTTCTCACATTTTGGTTTGAAATAAAGTGTAAAAAATAAGAATTTGATAATTATTTCTATTATTTTACTATTTTTATTTTCTAGATTAGACGAACTGTATACGTGCTTATAATAGCGACGTGATTTATTACGGCTTTCGTGTGAGATCGTCAGAGGCCACGGAGACCAAGCTTAAAAATTTATTAAAAATTATTTTTACAATTACGTATTTACATGTTTCTCGTAAATAATCACTCGGCGATCAGGATCCTTAAAAGGTCTTCCGGGCTCCTCGAGAAGAGACCGTTCGGATTTTGATATAGATTTTTGGGATCGTGACAGGATTCGTATAGTTGCTTGTAAATGGCACCGATCACTTCGAAGGACCGTTTTTGCGTTATTACGCGATGATTATTGCTTTGTAATAAACTGATTTGAGGGAGTAACAGTACGTCTGGCATCACTAAGAAAGCTTCAAGTTTGTTCTATAAAACAACAGACAGTGACAGAATCGTTTACGATAGTTATCATTTTATATTGTCACATTAATAACTTACTGTAAATTCTTTTACGCTCAGAGGATCCATGCCAGGAATGGACGATAACGGACCTTGCTCGTGCCCTTGCAAAATTGTATAGATCGATCCGAGATTTAAATGCGCTACTAAAGAGCTTGCTTGTTCCGACGTAAGAGTATCGATTTGTGCATCGGATTGTGCCTAAAACGTACGGTATTAACACATTACATATTCAACGTACAATTCCGGTTTCAAAATCAGTTGGTTACCTGTAATCTTTCTAATCTTTGATCCATGTATTCGTACAATGCTAAGGTAGACTGTATTTGATGCATGCAATTTAGGAGATATACAGCCATGTCCACCGTGGGTAATCTCGATGCGGTCTCGTTCACTTCTTGCAGAAGTGGATCGATAATGCAAGATACTATCTGTAAATAACTCGATACATTACTTAAACATCGCGGATAGTTAGTATTGGTTAAATTAATATTTGGAATAATACGAACTTGTAGCATGTCTTTTTCTCTATCTTCCGCAATGCTGGCTACAGATAGAATTTCATTTAAAAGTGCTAATAATCGTGAAACGGATGGAGCTGGTACCAGATCAGTTCCAGGAGGTTCTGCGCGTTCCCCAAGCGCGATTCGCGTTTCTTTCTGCAACCTACTAAGAAAACTTTTCTCGCTGAGTACCAATAAATCCGACAATATCAAGTCTAGGATACTTTCGGGTATTGCTTGCTGAATTATGTCGCGGTAAAATCTGAGAAGAGTTGTCACCGAGTATAACACCGTGGCTGGCGCGTCCGCGGAAACAACGTGTTCTATTCTTGACTTCAAAGGATGGCAGAGACCCTCTGTGATGTTACTCAAAGATTGTTTAACTTGATCGGATATGTCTGAAACGAGCATTTTATGAAACAGTCCAAGTAAATGGAAGAAGATAATCGTTCAATTTTTACCAGTTTTATCACAGCCTTTCATCAATGTTAAAATATTCTCCCTTTCGACGGGAATAGCCTGGTGCAGCCAAGCAAGCATGTCGCCGACATATCTTTTCGGATCGTTTGCATGCATTTCAATGGGATTAGGTGTTCCACCGTATCCCTCTCCCAATGTCAATGCATCTATGAAAGATCCTACCAATGCGGTTCTTCTGGCTGAACAATATTCGTCTAAGATATATCTGAAAGTACAAATATGAAATGATTCATCAACATATATGTACATATTTGTAGACATTGCAAAATTCTAAGAACATACTTAAATAAAACTGGCCTGTCTTGCAGTTTATTCATTGCTTTAACTAAAAGCGGTGCTAAACGCTCGTTTTCAATGTTTTTACATTGATTCTGTGTCCACCTATATAGCCTTTCAAGGGCAGACTCTTGTAACAGAGTCATCCTTTGCATGATATCTAAGCCCAACGTTTGATATCCTGACTGCATCAATATCCTGCAATTGCTATGAATCTCCTATAACATTAAGAAGCTATTAAGCATTTCCTCCAACATCCACGGATGCATTAATTTGTACAATCGTACCTGAACACGATTGACCACAGAAAAAAATTCCTCCGTTATAGGGGAATCTCTGCTAGGTCCGTGCAAAATGCCTAATTCGGCCTGAGTTAGTTGGAAATTTTTAATGAACGCAGTTGCTACTTCGTGTTGCATGGACAAAGTTTGACTGAAAACATTGGTATGACATTTCAAGGTGCTCCGTGCAAGAGTTTCAATGGCAATTTCATCTCACGAATCGAATATATACCTTTTACTTTGGAGTTTAGTCGTTTCATTGATGAGTTGGGACGTTTGGGTTTTGGTGGTTTGAAGACGGTTTGTCATACATTGTACAGCGGTGTTCATGGCTAGAACGTCTTGATAGATGTCATCCAAGGAAGCTTTCACTTCTCTGAAAGCAGATAAAAACTCCTCGTTGATAGCCAAACTTCGCCTCTCTATCTTGCTGCGTAGATTTCGACGAGCGTTCAGCGTGTTCTCCGTGAAGAACGTGGACAATTCTTTCAATGCCTCGAGTGTATCCTAAAACAGATAAACGTCCAAATGATTCTATCCATTTCTGTTACCAAAAGGATATTGACAAGTGATGGCAGGTAAATAGTAGTATATTTATCAAATACCTTGTCGTGTTCGACCCTCGACTCGAGTAATTTGTTTACCCGTCGAACAAGGGCAGTGTTGGGATTTTTTTCACTCATTTTAAGTACTCGGTTTTTTTCCCTACCAAAATCATTCGGACATATACATAACCTATATATTGGACAACTGTCACGTAGCTTACATCACAGAAAAAACGCATACGTGTAAGTATATAGATAGATGCTCTGATAGATATCCTTGTTCACTCTTCTCCGACAATCGCGGGCACCTTATCAGCTATCTGCAGCTGTATTGAAAGCTCTCTTTATGCTCGAGATATTTCGCAAACGAGAACAACCTGCTGTTAAATATTTTCTCAACGGTATGAAAATGTTTACCGAAATACCGTGCATTGATATTCAACATTAATCGTTATCGGTCGCGACGATTATTTGTGAATATCCAATTATTTGCATACGATGCAAAAGTATTTACAAAAATTACTCACAGCGACATCTGTGGTAAGTTACCGAAAACGTTCTGTACTAAAACCACAAATTCTGACTTCAATTTTATCAGTGAACGAAAACAACGAAGTGCAGTCGCCGCAGGTATGTTAATTCTGTTGTTTAAATTCGTCCACTGGCTTTTATTCGAAATAATATCGCGAGCGTAGAATTCTTTCTGCTGCTTTACACGTTAAAGCCGACGTGGCAATAGCCGGCATTATGCTTGTTTACACAGATCCGCGCTTTGTATGTATTGTCGTCAGATGTAAGTACTAACAAATGCTTTTTGCAACGTGTGTTATATGCGCACACTTGTGCGGATTTATATTTTTGTAGATCAATTTTCCTTTCGAATAGCGAATGGTTAATCGCATCATTCTAATTCCACAAGAGTTTCTTTCTTTATTATTGTTTACGTATTTTGAAAATTATCTGCTATTGATAATCAACGAGTTGATTACTGATAATATAATGTATGTAGAAAATGTGTGCATATTCGTACGTGGGATAGGTCTGGTTTGTTATCGTTGAATACAATACGCATTTATGATGATTGTTCTTATCACATCAATTCTTATCAAATACGCATGACGTTGCCCGAGCAATTTTGTTCCGAGTGATATTATCATTATTTAACAGTGCATCGCAAGCGAGATTCAAGCGTTCAGTTACGACATGTAAAAATTCGTTTTTTCTTTATCAGGTGTATAAAACTATTTCGGAACGTACAGAAATTATACATTTTCCAAGATTTGTTATTTGATTGGATGGTCAAGGGGTTATAAATGTTCGGCGTGTTTTTCGCAATCGCAATTCAAATCAATTGTCGATCGAATTCTCGAACGGTAACGGAGGGTCGGTTTGAACAGCCGCGACACGATCTTCCGCGAGTGCTGATTGGTGCCGCCACCTGCGACCAATCAGGGGAAACTTTAGAATGTTCTTTCGAAGGGCAGGAGAGAGAGTTCGGCTAATTTAATTCTCTTCTTCTTATCATCATGGAGAATACCTTGTTCAAAATCGTTGGAGAAAAATTTCTTTAATAATTTTAATAACCTGATAGTAGATTGCGGATGTTTATGCAATTTTTAATTTTTTTAGGTAATGGCTATAGCCAGGTTTGGTGGTGAAATTCGCCCCCGACGAGTTTTTAATCGAGCTTTGGCTATTCGATAGCCTACCCAAAAAGACCCCGATCTGCCAAGTTACAGCCCCATATCTCATCTGTAAGGGTAGTTATTGAGGAAAATCGAAAAACCAGTTTTTGGCCCATTTTCCCTATTGATTGACAGTTAAAAATTATGACACATTCTGGATAATAAGCCACATGTTAGGTATCATTTTCAGATTTTTCCGTTGCAAACTCTGGTTGTAAAACGCGAAAAACACGAAAAAAATCGAAAAATGCAGATTTCATATAGAAATCGAAAGAGCACTACTCCAGATTTAATTCAGAAATGAGATATTATCATAAGTATTATGCTCGATTTTTTCAAATCCCTGAGAGTGATGCGTCATTATTGAAAAAAATAAAAACCGATTTTTTCGGCGTTTTTCCTAAGTTATACCTATCTATTCTGAATTAAACAAATATATTATGTTATATTAAACATTCCTATGTTCAGAGAAATATTTTCCAGACTTTAAAAGTTGCGTAGTACAAAAAACGAAAATAATACTAAGTTGTTATATTCGAATATTTCGTAAATACTTTCAACGGCGCCGGTTGGTGCAGCGGCTATAGTCTCGGACTGCAGAACCGCTGATGACTTTTTTGGACCATGTTCGAATCCCGCCCGGATCAATTTTTTTTTTGTTTATCAGATGTTTTTTCTCTTCCTAAAAATATTTTTTAACTATTATATATATAGTTAACTATTATATTATATATAATTTAGAATTTTCTGGTCGGAGGACACATCAATTCTCAGGAAATCGAATCTTACAACTCCAACAGTTTTGCTTCGAAACAAATTTATTACTCTTGCGAACTTTTCTAGCTGGACCTTTATTTTTGAAATATCTGAAAATAGTTTTGAATGCATTTCTTAAATATATATATGTCAATCTTTTTACCAAACCTAATATAAATAACAAATAATCTGATTGGAATCTCTTTTAAACCTGTTTTAAAATCTGACTCGAATACTAAAACTAAGCTAACAAAAAAAAAAGAATTGTTGGTTAAATCCATATAATAAATTGTCATATCATACTTTAATTAGATACTGAATTTCGAACGCTATGAAACATACATTTCCATTAAAAAATTTAATATTTGACGTGGTATGAAAAATAAATGGTTTACAGAACTTCATGAAAGTGATCAGAATATATTTGTATATGTTTTGAACAATTTCTATGATAGCACGTTCGTCGATATTTTTATCAAATAAATGTCACACGACCTTTAACAATTTTATCCGGTAATTCTAGTACAATATAAATGATCACATATCACTGTACAAATAAACAATTTATTTATCAAAGCAAGATAAATCTCCTCTTTTAATATGACACCTTTCAACGGTGGACCACAGACTGTGTTGATGGTTGAGCACCGTACGTGTATGCACGTTTGAATAAATATTTCTCTTTTTTTTTGCAAATACCATTGTACTTCGATGAATATCCTCGTGAGAATTTAAAGCATGAATGTATCAAAGTGGTACATGTATTTTTCTTGTTGTCAGTGGAAATGGCTTTTGTAGATGCAAAATTAAATAAAATTCTACCAAATTCTATTGAATTTCGTATTGCAATATTTTTTGAAAACTTTCATACACCATAAATATATAAAGATCCGCAGTCTAGTTGATAGCAATGAATTATTATTAGACAGCGGATCGTTATGCAAAATAAAAATTTTCTTCCCGAATTGCAACAAATTGGAGTAAGATAGAAATTTATTTTCCTTTTTAATATGTTTAATAGGTTGAAAAAAATATAACTGTATTTTAAAATTCTTTTAATATTTTTCTGTTTTAAATTACACCTACTCATTTTTATCATAAATGCATATAATCCGCTGTCTAATTATTATTCACATTTGAACATTGTAATGGATAAAAATCTTTCTCGAGGTCATATTTTCGCGATTGATTTCGAGGTCATTGCGAATACTAAACATAAAAGTTCTTACGATTTTGTAATCGATCGATCGTCATTCTCTACTTTGTTAACGAATGAAAAGAAGATATTGAAGATAACTGAACGAATTGGTGTTACGACCGAATATATTTACCAATTTGCGTAAGGATTATTCGGCTACCGACGAACGATATTTTCAAATTTAAACGCTCGGTTGCAACGCACGTCGATGGTTCTGCGAAAAGGTCAGGTGTTTTGATTCACCGACGAGAACCAGTTATCGCGAACTCTGCAGATCGTTTGGTTGCGGATAATCACTATACTGTATATCTCTCCGAACTGGCCGGATAATCGTTAGCAATCGCTGTCTTGACCTCAATCTTATTTATCATCAGGTAAATTAGTCTTATTACCATTAAGCTTTTTAATACCTACACAAGTACTTAATAACATTCCTTTTGACTCTAGATGCTGCGAACACTTCCGTTGCTTTGCTATCACCGGCAACGCTAGTTTCTCGACGACAAAGAGCCGCTCGATCCGGGAAACCCTAAACCGCTTCGAAAAAGCCTGTGACACGAATTGCATTCGATCGGGGGTACTTGAAGCAACAAATCACATTTCACTTTAAACAAGCGATGCGTACTAGATGGATCTGCGATCCGATATTTATCGCGCATGCAAGAAATAGTACGCGCACGTGGTCGTTTGCATTTTAAAAGGCTCGTTGGGAACGATGGGAACGACGAGACCGTTTTCACCGGAACTTTACAGTCGAACAGGTTGATAGCGTTCGCGGCAGCTTATTGCGCCGATAAAAATAGTTCTGTATTTATCGTGATTCATCGAGTTCGATGTTATCGTGATGCAATCGTCTTTTTTTCCCGATGACCGATCGCTCGCGCGCACCTCGATCAGATGCTCGGGGAAGCAACGCTCGATCGGGAATTATAAACAATCGTCTCGCGGAATTTTGTTTTCGATGCGCTTAAGAACGTTATCCGATTATGGAACTTGTTGTTCCGTCGGCGAGATTGCAATCTGGCAACGAGTTATGCTTTAAACGGGAGCCGCGACACAGAAATCGTGCGGGCCCGAGCTATCTTCCGCCGCAACATGATCGTGCTTAATGATGTTGACCTCGTTCGCGCGATTTTCATTGAAAGGCATCAGCGCTCGGAATCCGCTTCGACGACGAAACAATTTCGACTTTGATGCGAATCGAATCGAATCAAGGGGTAATTCGATTGTCGGCCGTTTCGCCGGGAAATTCTGTCGTGCGGTTTAAAGAGTATACAGATGTGGAGCAGAGATCAATTTCATTTTCATAGAAAATTAACTACTTTTGTATCAGTTAATAGAAATAGGATTTTCTTTCAGAAATGACGAATTCCGCGAATAGAAAATGCGATGCGGAAGAGGTGGTTCCTGTTTTGCAACCGGACGAGGGGTTGCGGAAGAGGCTGGAGACCTTGGCTGCTCATTTCGTGAAGAAGTATGATGCCCAGCCTTCGTTCTTCGTCAGAGTTCCAGGAAGGTATGCCGCAAATTTCTTGACATTACAGTCTTTGATCTTCAACCCTTTAGGGACGCCCTCCGTGCACCCTACTGGCTCTAAAGAATGTTCTGATTACATTAGGTGAAACACATTTTCAAGCGTTACTGTTTATTTTACAGAATCTGAGGATAGCTATGAAAAACATAAAAAAACATCCACAAATTATGGTACCATCTGTGACATCATACAACATTGGTTTATAAAAAACAAACCAGTCGGATGTGGTCCCTGAGGGGTTAAAGCTTGATTTTTAGTCAAACTGTTGTCACTTTGTGAATTTGTACACTGTTTCTACAAACCAGATTTAAATGGTCAATATTAGTTTCTGTAATTGATAGTATTTATCGTGCAATGTTCCGCACGCTCGCGTAAATGTAAAGATCAACAGTTTAATAACAGCTAGACTCCAATGTCGTTTATCCGGCCGGTTATTTGCACCAGTATCGACGACTTCAACTCCCCGGGCTGCAATCGAATTTATTTTGCCCGTCTGTTCGCAGAGTTAACTTAATTGGCGAGCACATCGATTATTGCGGGTACGCTGTTTGTCCCATGGCCATCGAACAAGACGTCCTCGTTGCCGTGGCTGTCTCGCGGGATAATGAAGTTCGTCTGACCAATCTGGAATCGAAGTACAAGGACTTCGACTGTAACTTCAACGACGTGAGGTGAGCAATGCGAAATGGAAGTCCGCAGTCTACTAATTAGTAGGACCAATCCAGGTAGCCCGAAAAAGAGAAACATTTGCACTGTTTTTTGTACATCTTGCATTTATAGTGTTAGCGCCAGTAATTAACCATGAAATACCCATTAGGTTCACTGCGGCAGCCATTCACCCCAGGATTTAAATTAGACCACCTTTCCTTCCGTATTCCATAAAATATTTGTGAACGGCGCGGCGCGGCGTACGGGCGTCGCAATAGCGGAAAGGATCAATTGACTGGAAAACGAGCCTAGACATATTTTCGCCGATAACTGGGGAATATGGGAAACCTATTTGTGGATGGGTCGGAATACATATCCGTCGTCCCGACTTATTTTCATTCTGGGTGCTCGACCGCGCAACATCGGAATGCAATTTCCGTCGGCGAGAAATTTCTGACCGGCGGATTTCTCGCGGGAAGGGACAAAAATAAATGTCATTCGACCCCGCGCTCTGGAGAAACTAATTCACTGGAAACGAGCGGCCGACGCGCTCGCCTCTGATTAAAGAAGCACAACGGTGTACGTAGAAAAGTCAAAAAATCAATCGTTTTACGGTCGAGTTTCAAAGGCTGGTTCATGCGAATTTTTATACGTTTGCGGAAGTTATTGCATTTATTAGTAATTTATTAGTGAGAGGAACCATCATTTATTATTATTTGTAAAAAAATTGTTTTGTGTGTAACTTCCGCAATTTTTGTCCCAATTAGGCTAATGACCTCCACTCTGTAATTTAGGGTACATTACTCACTCCGAAGCATTTCGCTTTCAGGCAATTAGTTCTCATGAAACTACTGTACTCTGCAGCTGCGCGCCCCATGGTATCTTTATCGCTCCATAACTTCAACAATTTTCAACGTTCTGACAATTAATTTCTTCAAAATTACTTTAACGTCAAAGTAATCAAAATTGCACGAGCTGAACTATTCCTCGAACAAGGATTTGTTTTAAAAAAAGTATATTTTGCTTGGTTATGTATTCCTAAATTTCAAAATTTTCGAAGACGCAATTTTAGTAACCCCTGAAGATGATCTAAACAAAGATCGAAACGTCGGAATTACTCTGTTAATTTGCAAAATTGCTTTGTAAATCTAGTAACAATTGATCGAACCTTGCGGTGAAAGCATTAATATTTCTGTATTAGTCTCAGAGAAATCCAACGCAGAAACCATTGATTTTAGTTACCCAATACTAGTGCACCCCCGTTAAAGGGGTCGCGATGAAATGAAAGGCAGCGGATGCGAGCGTAATTTCATTATTCGTCCGGTGTTTAGCGGCCGTCAATCGGAAAACTGGCGTAACTGGGAAGCATTATTATACGACGAACGATCGTTCCTCCAAGAGGAAATTGTTGGATACAACGTGTACCAGGCGACATCAGCGCAACGTCAAGATGTCACGCGGATAAATCAGATCAGGGATCGAACTAATTTTTAAGGAGGACGGAAAATATTTAATTTGCTCTTTTTCCCTGCTGAAATTACTCGCGGGCTTTTTCATCAGTTTTGTAGAAAAATCCCGGGAAAACTGTTCGCACTCGCAACGAGAATTAATAAGATTGCATTGAAATGTAGTTTGCTAAACATTATTTTCTCTCTGTAAAATAGAAAATCATCAGAACGTGTCAAGCCACCGAAGAAATATTTGGGACACTCGTCGAACCGACAGGAAAAAAGTTCTCGCGCCTTTCCGACCGGTTAAATTCGGAACACTCATTTCAACGTCGAGTCGAGGAAACTGCGATGTCCGTTTCTCTCGGCTGTAATCGATCAGCTTCCGGAAAACAACGCTTTAACGCCCAAATGGCGCGAAAGGACGCGGAATGCGTGCTCGTACGTAAACAACCGCGAGACAATATTTGCGGAAACTGGGGAACCGGAGCGTGTTCTCCTCTTTCGTCACCATCGTTCGCCAAAGAGAAACAGCTGCGGCGTCTGTCGCTTATTACGTATAGGAATTCTCGCGAGTTACTTTCAGCTGGCTCTCTTTATTGAGCGTGGAAACGCTGTTTGAAGAATCGGCTGGCTCGTAGCTCACCGGCAAGCACTGTACTTCTCGTGAGGCAAAAAATTCTGGCCCTTTCATGGCTCGGTGAAAACTCCTGTTTCCACTTACGACGATAAGTTAAAACGAAGCGACTGGAATCGATACTCTCGTTATACTCGCCGGGATTGCTAGACCCTTTTAACCTGCTACGAATTGTTCCGTTGTTACATTCTTCTGGTTTTGAGTCTCAAATTTTACTTGCTTAAGACACGATTTTTCAAATGTTTACGGTTGCTTGCTCACGTGACAGCTGCACCAAATTATGTTTTATTTAAGCTCTTACTAGCTTCAGTGCTCTAAATTGTTTCGTTTTCATTCTTCCTTGCAATTTTGAGTTTAAAAATTATCTCTTGGTTTATTCTTTCTTTAGTTCCACTTTAGGTTTTTTATATCTTTCTCTTTGATGATACAATTTTTTAATTTGGAATTTTACTAATTTTACACAGTATGATATACAACAAATAATCATTCACAAACCAAAAATTTACAAATATCAGAAGTCAGATTTATTTTTCTAAACAAAGTGACGTTCCTCTATCATCCGTCGCTCAGCGAATACAGCAGCCTAGCTTATGATACATCGCAATAGTAATCATCGAACGCACACAAGTGCCGCAATCAGTTGCAAAATCTGTAATACTGGTTCACAGAAATTCACGTAGGAGATCAATTGCAGCGACGTCAAATTACACTGCGATTGCAAACAGAGAGTCAAACACGATCGAACCTAATGCTGATATGTATAATGCAGATCGATCATCAGTCGTCAACAAACCAAACACTTTCTGCGAGCCGTTCACAGAGCATACTCGAGAAATTCTGTACGTGGCGAGTCTGTTCGTTCGCGACTACTATGGGATATGTCCTCGTAAAAGGGCATACTCGAAAGAATGTTCCCTGACGCGGGTATCTTAAAATGTTTACCTCATCTGTAACGAATGACACTAAAACGCAGAGTCGGGGTTCTACGTTCTTCCGCGCAGTGACGTACAACCGCGGAGAAGATTCGTTTGTTTGATATCTTTACTCGAATCAACATGATACCATGACGAACTAAATAAATATCATTGGATGGAAAACTATGAATTTCAGGGAGTATTGAAAATATTCAATGGACCTGCGTCTGCCTGGATTGAAATTTATTTAATCATACTTTTCTGCTGTTTTCATGATTTATTGCGTTTTAGATAATAAATCGCAAGGATGGTGAAGTCCAGGGAGGTGAACTAAATTAATAATTTTCCACAGTGCTTGCATCGAGGGCGCCGGCGGTGGCCCGGACTGGTACAAATATTTCCTCTGCGGCGTGAAAGGAGCCCTCGAGGTGATCCCAGAGGAGGGCGTTCCTTCGGGAATCCTGGCTGCAGTTTGGGGAAACATTCCTCCTAATTCAGGGCTCTCGAGCTCGAGCGCTCTCGTCTCCTCCGCCGTTCTTCTGACCGTGCGCGCCAGCCAGGTGAGCTTCTACCTTTCCGCTATTTTTCCTTATTCCAAGTGCAGCCTGGACCACTACTTTTAATTTTAAAAATTCCAGCTGTCTCTATCTTCAATATTAACATTAAACAATCATTCCTTCTTCAATTTGTTGAATTTCTTCGTTTCATCTCCTCAAGAAGCACTCTGCTGATATAAAGTATTCTATGTAGTAGCTCAAACGCTTGTCTTTGTAATTTTTTATACATTTGACGTGGAGAAATGTTCTCATTAAAATTGTGTAAAATTTAATTGAAAGTCAATTATCTAACAAAAAAAAAATCAACAAAATCTCTGCAGCATTTAATTCTCGAAAATAAAATAAAAACGAGACGAACTCGTTGCAAACAATATTTAAAAATATTCTCGCGGATCCAGCACGAACTGGTCGTTAAACAATAAAAAAACAGTATTCGATCTCATGTCACACCGAGCACAGTGCTGCAGAACGTGAAATATTAAATGTCACGTGAACCGAGAGAGTAAAAAAGAATATAATAAAACAGGTTAACAGGTATCGCCTCGGTTGGCGTAACAGAAACCGTTCCTCGCAGCGAAAAAGGGCAATGGTATTAAACGAATCGTTCGCTAATCACGTTGTACGTCATCGTTACGTTGTATCCAGACAGAAACGATCCGAAACCGTAGCTAATCATGCGATAACTACAGCTAATGAAAGCCACCTGTCGTCATTTCTCTCTACGCGGCCGTGATATATTTCGTTCGCGGGGCTAATCATCCCCCGTTCTCATTTTCGCTCGATATAGGGACATTAATATCGTTTTAAAAAATGACTTTAAAATATCCGCAATTCCGAGGGGATTAATTTGTCGGCATTTTGGAGGGTTTCGAGCCGCCATCAACGGCTTCCCAGTCCCTGTACAAAAATATGTTTCGGGGGTAAAAGATCTGTTTAATTTCGCCTCCGGAGGAATTACTCCGGCGAAACTTTTACCAACGGAGGATGGAAGAAGTTTGCCCGTGAACCCTCGGAATTACACAGTTCTCAGAAAATTGCGACACGTTTTTTTACAATTTTACGGTTTTTTCCTTAAAAATGTCAGATAAATTACTATTTTTTTTATCGATTCATAGTTAAACTGTGTATCTTTGTGCATTTATTACGTTTGTTTAAAACATGAGTAGACGTTTGCGTTAACAAAGATTAATGTTCTATTTTATTTTTAATGTACATGGATTTTCTTTGTGCTTTTTAGAGAAACTTTACACGGAGGTGCTATGGAGAATCGAAATTAACTGCACACTCAAGATTAATTTAATTATGGTACACAATTTTCTGATGTCAGCGTACCAAAAATGTTGGAAAAGTCAATGCAGACCGTCAAGCCCAAAGTCAAAATGTTTAATGTGCGCGTTATCGCGGGGAACATGGACGTTCTTAACGAGCCAGGTTTCCCTATAATTTAGTTTCGTCGGCTCAAACGCTTTCTCATAAATTAATACTAATTAAACGTCCCCCCTCTCCCCGGACACGCTGTTATTACACCGGCCTTATGAAACTTCAGGATGAATAACCGGGGTGAAAGGTGAACGACGATTTTTATCGTCAGGAATTACTTTCCGCGACGGTTCACCTAGATACGTTCAATTCTGATAAAAGTGGATTTTCATCGCGATAGTGGTTACAGAGGAACTCCGCGGGAGAGCAGTAATATTCCTCGAACTTCTTGATCTCCTTGCGGCTACATCCACCGAAGAATATTGAGAATAAATTTGTGACAGTTTGTGTATGTAGTTGTTTGAACGGATTGCTTTAGGTGTAGCCGAATAAGTATCATTCAGCTTCGGCCATATTGTAGATGTGTATCTACTGTGTAGTAGAAATATGGTAAAATCGCTAAGTTCCTGCAGTTTGATGGATCTACGATTTACCAGTTCAGTTAGAGTAAAAGTCAACTCAGTTGCCTGAATCTCGATCTTGCTTTTGATAGTTTTTACCAACGATTCTTTACCATGTGCGACGTACGAAGTCCCTCTAGGATGTAAGCTTTAATCTTGTATGCACAGCACAATAGGAATGCTGAACATTATACCTACCCCCATAAGCAGGAGCTTAAAGGATTATATGTATACAATGCACGGTGGTGCGATTACGACAAGGTTGTGGGTTGTGGTTTACAATTTTTTCGTGTCCGGATTATGTTCTGCTGTGGAATTGTGATTGCTGTTTGAAAGTATATATAGTTTCGGGAATAACTTCTGATAGTTTCATTTGGATATTCCGGAAAATGGCGGAGATACAGCTATTTATGCTAGGGGGTGATTTGAAACTAAAAAATACCTTTTTAGGAGTAATTTTTTATTTCTATGAAAAGAATCGTGACAGATACAACGGACATTTTGTGAGAGGTAGTAAATAGTTGTGTGAGAAAATAAGTATACAAAATTTCACCTGAATCACCTCCGTAAAAATCGCTAAAAAATCTTTTGCGACTTAAACTACTTTTATTTAACGAAAAAAAGGGATTAATTATCGACAATGCTTTTAACGATCTAAAAGTCGCTTTTTACGCTCCGAGTCTTAATTACCCGCGGAAACAGGATTTATCTGGTCTGTCTCTCAATTAGGTCAGTGAACCGAGCTCCTATTAATTAATGGCAGGATTAAATATGAACGATTCGAGCCAAATAAATCTAAATATAAAATAATATTTCAAATCGGACCTTTCCACGGCCCATATACAGCATCGAGTGCCATGAAAAGATTTATCGTTCTCGAACCGATAATAATTAAACATAACCCACATTCATGGCATTCAAACGATCTCGTAATCCATGGACCAGCCCCTTAATATCCGCAGAACGACCTCCTTAACCTACCCCAGACCTACATACCAGATATTTGATCGAAGTAAAGGGGTTAATAATATATAGTTTAATAAAAGAATCCGGGTAGGAAGTTTCCGTGTTCGAAGTTGTAAAATTGCGAAAACTTCGGCGAAAGATAGCGAAGTAGTTCGCTTATATTCGGTGGGCTAAAATTTGGTCAGATAAGGGGAACAATGGCCGTGCACATAAGGAGGTGGGAATATGTTTATCTGGCGTAACACCAGCGTAGTGTTCGCGGCCAAGTTTATAAGGCGACGTGACTACTAGACAGCGGATCTTTATGCAAAAAAATAATTTTTTATCAGAATTGCAACAAACTGAAGTTAGAAATAGAAAATGTCTTGAAATTTTTCTAATGTTTTATATATGCACAAGTGATTAACAACAAGCATCGTGTATCAGTGTCACTTTGACCATCACGGTTAAATAACGTGCTCACTGTTCAAGATATTCCAACATACCAATGTCTAGTCCTAAGTCGTACATTCGCCAGAATAAATAAAATCCAGTCTCGGTCTTTTCACTCGTCTCCATCCTCTCGAGCCCGCGAAGATCGATGAGGAAAGTTCGCAAGCTGTCGCTTTTAACGGAGTCGCATAAGAGAGATAGAGAGAGAGAGGGAGAGAGAGACCTCCGAGATTATGTTACCAGTGTTCCCGAGGTATCGGGGGAATTTCTGATGCCTTCCTGTCCATTGACCATGCTCCTCGAAGAAACATGGAAATGGAGTCACAACGACTTTCGGATGGAGAATGCATCGACTGCAAAATCATCCCCTAACGTCGCGTAGGACATTCGCAGCTTTTTCTTTTTTGTAGGGATTGCTTTAAATGCCAAAGTACGGTGCGAATGGAATGCGTCGAAAGAACTGTCCAGTCTAGGAAAATTTCGAGCCTTGAATAGAAGAGGGACAAATTGTAGAAAATCCTACGTAGGCGATTGACAAGCTTTGGGAAAAATTGTAGGGCCCAGAAAAAATTGTAGGATCTTGAGAAAAATTGTAGTTTCCAAATATATTGCAAAACCTGCAACAAAAATTTGTGGAGCACAGAAAAAGGTTGCACAGGCTAGGAAAAAATTAAGGAGAGTAGGAAAAAGGAGCAGACCTTACCAAGACAATTGTGGAGTATAGAGAAAAATTATAGAGTCCAGAAAAAATTGTAGGGTGTTGAGAAAAATTGTAGAGTTTCCAAAAACATTGGAAAACCTGCAAAAAAAATTTGTGGAGCCTAGAAAGAGGTTTGGAAGCCTAGGAAACTTGATGGAGCTTAGAGGAAAGTAGTTTGGTCATCGGAAGGTGAATTGAGGTCCGAAGAAGCTCGCAGGACAGTTTAACGTCATGTTGAGGCGATGAAGACAGTGTTGAGTGGTACCGAAGAGTGCCTAGGGCCTACGAATACCAGGATGCTACCGCTTGTCCGTGTGTTGCGAATGGAAAGGATATTGTTTCCCGGTCTCGCTGGTAAAAGGTTCGCCGAGGGGACTTCCGCCGAGCAGCCCCTGCTGGGATTTCTAATGTCACTCGAGAAGGTATTTCCACGGCGGACGCTCGGAAAGTTCAGAGAGCCATTAGCTTCGGAAGCTGATTGATTGTTCGTCCTGGTCTCTGGTACACAACGACGACAAACACTCGTGACAATTATAGCTCGTGGATAGATTATTCGAAAACGCCGATTTCTAGCTTTGTCGTGATAAATGTTAAATGAAATGTATTTGATTACCTCGCGAATATCTAACAATAAATAATAATGCAATTGTGTTTTCATCGACTCCGCCCCCCGGGGGACGGGGACTTTTTTGCCGAGCATGAAATTCTACTTACGGCTCGCGAACAAATTTAATTAGCAATTCGACGTACAGGAGAAACTCGCCAAGAATAGGAGAGTTTGCCGTTCCAGTTAGAGCGTTTTCAACCCTCCGTGTCGCGCTTTCGCAATTAACGGGCTCGCTTACGGACAAACGTTTCGTTAATGGGGACGAGTGCTTCCAGCTTCGATACAGTTGGCATGAACGACGCTATCGGGGCGATTCGAAAGTTTTTTAATACCTTCGCGCGGGGTCGTTTTAATGATTGCCACCCCCAGTACACATTGTTTGTAGTCTTTGAAAAATTGCAGAGTTCACGGTACGATCGCGGAGCCTGCGAAAAAAATTGCACGACCTACAAATAGGTTATAGGACGCATATAAAAAATTGTGCAGTCCACAAAAATGATTGTAGGCCCTACGAAAAAATATCAAGCTATTGTAGCAATAGAAATGAGAAATTCGATTTCTTTTAAATAATAAAAAATACTTAATTTTTGTTACAGCACCAAATGTCGAAACGTGAACTGGCCGACCTCAGTGCCAGAGCTGAAAGGTACATAGGTACTCAGGGTGGTGGAATGGACCAGGCCATAGCATTTCTGGGGAAAGCTGGTAATTAGAATCTTTTCTAAGAAATTCTTGGAGACTTACAGGAAAATGTTAAAATGTCTACAAGTAATTTTGAACGGTGAAATAAAATGAATGCAATAGCATATGGTACGACTTCGGCCACTACCGGTATGGTTTGTTGAAGTTTAAATAACTTAAATATTTGCGACTGTGCGCGTAGGTTCCGCGATGCTGACCGAATTTAACCCGCTGCGTGCAACAAATGTCACTCTACCCGAAACCGCAGTGTTCGTAATAGCGCACAGCCAGGCCTGTCACAACAAAGCTGCCACCACGGATTTCAATTTAAGAGTTGCAGAGTGCAGACTGGCTGCCCAGGTAATATGCCTCCAATTGTAATTAAAAATCCGACTGAATCGTTCGAAAACAGCAAGACAATTGCTTTAAATTGTCTTCTAGCTCTTGCTGACACCCCCTCCCCCAATAATCTTACTTTACTTATCAACAATTTAGCAATACTCTTTTTTAAAGCCAAGTTCCACAGTTGAGAATTTGTGAAGAAATTGTTTTAAAGCGACAGCAATTTCATTCATAATTCAGCGAAGTAGAATTAATGTAATGAAAGAACTTCTTTTAAAATTATTATTCAGAAGAAAATTATGAAGCTTCTTTTATGTATACACCTCGGTCATTAAAAAGCTTCCGGTAGGTAAAGTGCTAAAATACTGTCCTACAGAAACCTTGTATATGTTTTCGCATCTCTGACAATTTACTTAGCTCAGAGAAAATGTTGGAACCGGTATAATTTAGAATTATATTTCACGATTTAACGAGAACAGGAAAAGGAAATGTCACAAACTTTATAAATTCGGAACAATGTGTGACCCGTACTTTTCTGAAGATGAAAGCTTATAGTCGAAATGTAAGGGAAAGAATTTCATTTAAATAGCAATAGAAATAATGTTTATTAAGTTTCAATACTGTGTGCAACTTTATTTACCGTTTCCAAATATGAAGATGCATGGTCAGTATGGTCGATCACGCATTGTCCAGTGGAAGTTTAAATTGAACTATCATTTAGGCGTGAACTTTTAATGACAGGTGGTTTGCTAGACAACAGCGTGGCCTCTGTAGTTAAATGAAGTTGCAATTGGAACAACAATGTCAAGAGATGAGATCCGTTTGGCTAATGTAGAAACTTCAACACTGTTTTTGAGCGAGTCAACCGCGCGTCGCAGCGCATTTCAAAAGGCATGATAAGTCGAGATGAAACTTCTTGTGCTGTGTGTGTTTGGTAATTCGCGCAAGAAGTTGAATGAGCGTGGTACAGTAAACTGGTAAAATACGATTCCAGAATAAAATTAATTAAATAAAACTCTAGACAGGCTTCTCACGTATCTTGTTTCAAGTACTTTTTACCATCTATATTTCCAACACTTTTTAATGCTTTCAGTTCTTCTCTGAGAAATAGTAGGTGGAATTGCTTGTCCAGATTGAAAAATAAATTTTTCAGTGTTTCAAAAATTAGGATTTGAACGAGTGCTCAGTGTCTACAGCTTAGTTTTTCCATTTCTATTTTATTGAATAAGTAACTTTTGTTTTGTGGAATTTTTGAAAATTAATAAATTATATGAAGCAATACAAAAAGTAACATTTAGTTCAGTCACAAATGTTTTAATGGTAACGAAGAAAGCGCAAGATGGCAAGAATGGCGTCGCTCGAGCACATTAATTCGGTCCGATTATTATTGGTTCAAAACGTCGACAAGATTCCCGGAGTTTCAAAGAGACTAATGAGATTGCTTTTCCATTAAGTTTTATGGTTGTTGTACAACCGACTTTGATCGATGCGCTTCGCCGAGCGAGTAACGAAGTACAAGGATCAAAATCGTCCCAACGATCCCGCTTCCCTTGCGAAATGACAAAGGATGCTTTCCACGGAACGGAGCTCAGTTTTTGCAGTGATTAAAACTCGACGAAGTTCGCGGGCCAACCGAAATGGAAGACGAGCCGCGTCGCGAAATAATTTAAAATAATAGTAGCAACCACTTCGGCACAGAAGTTCCTGAAAAAACATTAATTACTGAAACTTGAATGTAGCATAACTTTACTCTGACGTCTTAATTCGTTTCGGGGGCGAGGAGCCGTCTTCGGTATTTTCATTTATTTAGTATTTAATAGTTTTCAGTCTGCGATCCTCAGCTGTTTTATTAATTAAGATAATAATCTCATTCCCAGCAACATAACGTAATGGTTTCTCTTGGGGTTGTTATATTTGAGGGGTTAAAATGGTGACCAGAATCCAATGAATATTCCATGGGCTATCGAACGACACGGTTCACCAGACTCTATTCCCTCGTTTCCAGATGATAGCGAAGAAAAGAGGCAAGAACTGGGAGCACGTGCAGAGATTAATCGATGTCCAAGAGGCACTCGGTATCACCGTCGACGAAATGGTTCCTGTGGTAACCTCGGATCTCCACGAGGAGCCGTACACCCTAAACGAGGTATGCACTTGGTGTACAACATTAATAATAATAATGCTCGCGTCGTCATATACTTTCGCTCCGATTCCGTGACATCCCGAAGGGGAAAACTAGGGTAACATTTATTTACATCGTTTTTATTCATCAATACGATACGGATTGTAGAAGTTTGTGTAAAATTAAATTTCCTTGGAGAATTTTAAAGGAAACGACAGAAAGCTTTAGTAATTTGAATGATCTGTTTAGATCTGCGAAGGGTTGGGAACAACGATCGAGAAGCTGAAGGACATCTCGCGGCTTGGAACGTTCAGCGAGTCGCAGCCTTTCAAGCTGAAGCAACGTGCCCTGCATGTGTACCAAGGTAACAGGACATTCTTCAAAAATTAACCGAACAACGGGTACAAGGTCGTTCGACTCTCATATTTATCAATTTGAGAAAAAGCTGCCGTTGAACGGGGAAAGTTGCCCGCGGCAAACATCGGTTACTTACGCCGCAATTTTTCTCGGGCGAAGTTCCGCCCGATTTCGCCGGCATTCTCGCGGAGAATAATTCATGTAGGCAAACGTCGATGTTACTTACAAAGAAGGCAATCCGCCAGACTCCGTTTGAATAATGAAAGGATCCTGAACATTAGACCGCTTTGTGGACGGAGAAATATAGCACCACTCACGGAGCAGAATGTAATGCTCGTTGAACCGAGCGAAAAAAACCCTAATTCATGCATCCACTTTCTGATCGAGATGCCCGTGATTTATGCGAGAGAATCCAAACAATTTTGCGGAGACGTCTGAGGATATGTCAAATGGAAACCAGTTGAATAGCTCTCAATTAATTTATTTTATCGATGCACCATTATTCTGAACCGATAAATGGAATTTTTGCATTTCATTTTTGCTTCGAGGAGAAGCGGAAAATTTTAATCTAATAATCCTGGAATTTATCGGAATCGGTCGGAGCTTGAAGCTTGTAGTTAACATACATAGGACGTGGGACCAAACATTAAATTACGTCAATCGAAGAATTTAAATATTTGAATTTGATTTCAGACTTCCAATTAACCTGGATCGAGCGTGCAGCTATTGTGATGTTTGAATTTAATATTTTCCTCTGAAAGGATTACATGGCGCGACGAGAAATTTGGATATCCAAGTCGCGGAATTTTAATGTAGAGAATTTCCCGGTGGTCTTTGAAGCAAATCGCACCGAAGAATTATCTCAACGTAACTAATTCGCCTTGTGGAAGGCATTACAAATCAGTGTACGGTTTAACAATCGTTAATCCAATATTGGAACTCGCTGAAAGCCGTGGTCGCCCTCTCGACACACGGCTCGATTGTCTAGTTAACTAAATATTGGAGAAACAGAGTGTCTTATCAATAATTTACGCGTGTTCCTTCGCGGAACAATGAATTTTCACGACAGCAGTTTATCGATTGCGGTCACTGTCCACCCTCAGCGCTATGTTCTGACCCGACCTATAATTTATTGCTGCGGAAACGCAGCGGAAATCACGCCGAAAGACCCGTCAAAGGTGCCATTGTCTTTCTTTACGTAGCTGCGTTGACAACTAAACTGGATCTCTGATTTCAGTTAAGATTCTCACGGTCGGTATACTAATATCAATTCAGTGGAAACTGGACGAGCTCGAAGTTAATTTCTATGGGGGAATTCAAGGAAATTTTGTAGCGCATAGCTGGGATTTGTTGCTGATATCGTTCCAGCACAAATAGCGGCGGAGCTCTTAAGCTACTTAAAACGATTGAATTTCATGCATTTAACATCAACGTAGGAGCGACACCGTCGCTGCAATTTTCCTAAACGACCTGTGCACGCGAGGACGATACAGGCCCACTCATATTAATGGTCCTTTCTCATTGTTTCGTTATTGATGGCACGGATAATAGACTTGCAGAGTGCTTCAAGCTTCAAGAGTCATGCTCCCTTTTTTAATCCTTTCAGTTACTGACAGATTGTGGACAGCAATTATTCACGATGATAAAGAGACTTGTAGCTCAACGTAATTGCATAACAAATTTACGGGAAACTATATAATTAATACATCCTAGCACGCTTTTAATGTCTAGGTCGGTCTCAGAAACATGATTTTTAAATGTCTACTGTTGTGTGAAAGTGGATAAAGAGGCAATGCTTACTACTAATTTAAAAAAAAATATTCATAAAAATTGTAGTTGTCATTTGTGTAATAGAACAAGAAGGCAATTTTTTACTTGATAATTAGCATTTGTAATTTGGAGCAATATAATATTTGTTTTATTTTATTATTTACATAAAATTTCAAAAACCACAGATCTTCAATCTAAAACCACTCAATTCGATTTTCCTCCGGCCACAATTTTAAACACAAATATTCCGATGTGAAGTACATTTCACTAATAAGAAGGCCCCGTAAAAGGAAACAGAGTTCTCGAGTGTTTTCTTGCCATCCGCACAGGTCTTATCGAAAGAAAATATTTTTCAAGTTTTCCTGTTCGACTTTATTTTAGCACCGAACTCTTCTGAATTTCCTCACAAGGTTTCTATGCAATGTTCGAGAATCATATTCGAGGTATGTGAACCGTGATCATGACTCGTTGATGTATTAATTATTGCTCGGGCTGGCCCTGTGATTCCTAAATCACTCGACAGAAGCAAAATTGACAGGAGAGGTTTATACATATACCTTGAACAGCCTTGGTTACTCGGCCTATAGCGTTCTCAAATGCCCTGTGCATACATTCGATTATGAATGCACGCGACCATGCTCTATCCCGTCCATCGGTTATTGCTGCGTTCATTAAATTTTAGTCGACTAAAAGGCCTCTCCGCTTCGACGAAACATCATCTTTGCGAATATTTCTAAACGATATCAACGAATAGACTTCGTATTTTATGGATATACAAACGAGTAGATCAGATAAAATGGTGTAAAAACGTTTGAAAAATTTGAGAATATTGTTTCATTATTTTTAACATATTAAAATTATTAACGGCGGAAATAAATGGCTGTAAAGCTCTGTTTCAGTTATTACAAATAATTTATTTCGCAAGACAGTCCATTTTAATAGCCTGAAAAATTTTACAGAGAATTATACTTGCAAACTTTAAGCAGAGAAAGTTTCAAGATGGTGGCTGTGAGCCAAAGAAGTTAAAGAACGAGGACAAGCGTTTAAAATGCAACAATGGCATTTTTTGCAAATATTGACCGAATTATTTTAATTTCATAGTAGATGTTTTTTGAAACTATTTACTAAGTATTAAGCGGGATCGTTGCTTTCCGAAATATTTTTTGATCATGATCTTATCTAAGGTGGTGCTATGGTTGTCTTTTCCAGAGGCAGGCCGAGTGGCAGCTTTCCATCGTGTAAGTGAGGACAGCACGCTGATGGAAAAGGAAAAGCTCGAGCAGCTAGGTACCCTGATGTCCGGAAGCCATAACAGTCTGTACAAATTGTACGAGTGCAGCCATCACAGCGTCGATGCACTCGTCGACAATGCAATGAGCTGTGGTGCTCTTGGTGCTAGGCTCACAGGAGCTGGGTAAGCGTGACCGACCAAATTCTTTTTTAACTACAATAGTTCAAATTTATTTTTTCGGTCGTGTGTCCTAAGGAGTGCATATATGTATATACCTTTTTTAAGGCTGCTATTTGTAAATGGAGAGACGTCTTTGTTATCTACGGAAAAGCTCTTTGGTTCTGATGCACCATATTTTCTTAAGAATGAGATCCGAATGGGATTAATTCAGACGAGTTTAAGCTGTCGTAACTGTTCACACAGATTCCTTGTTTCTCTCTCCGTTCTCGCTTCTCGTTTCTGTCAGAGTGAAAATCAGTTTGCCGACTTTGGGCTAGCTCGAGGAATTCTTGACACAGCGAGGACGCTGGGAATCTGGGACGTTGAAGAACCAACGCGTTACGCAGTCCGTTCTCGGCGAGTTCCTCGAATGATTTAATGGGAAGCCAAACTTCAGAAACAGGGACGAATTTGTTTGTTGGCTTTCAGCTCGACCCCCTTTACCTGCTTCGAGCTGCTCTATAAACGTAGCTACCAACTAGCCTCCTGAGAAATATTCCGAAGAAAACAAGAGTTTAGTGTAATTTTATGTTGCATTTAACACAAACATTATTTATTTCTCTGAGCCAGAAAGACGCATTGCTTAAACTGGTGAATGTTTTAAAATGAATTTGATAAGCATATAAATATAATACTTATTTCAACCAGTGTAATTTTTTAATGTGCTGGAATGTTTTAATCCAGATTGAATATTATCAGTATTTAATATTCAGAGCAAAAATAAACTTCTTATTTATTTATTGTCAGGCTGACAAATCAGTGCCATTTTTTAAGTGACGAAAACGTGAAACTAGATTGAATAAGCATAATTAATTATTTAATTTTCAGAGGGAAAATATGCTTGTTCCGAATACAAAATCCTCCCCCCAGTCATGAAATTATTTAAAAGAACAAGTGTCGAGGAAAGTTACCAGACAGACAGCAAGGCTGGCGGTCGATTAATTAGTATGCTCAATTAAAGTCGGCCGGGAGGCGTGGAAAAACGAAACCGTTCTATAAACGTAACATCAACCCGCACATACGAAACAAGACACACGTCCCAAAAAAAGAAACGTATCGCATATTTGATCGGCATTTTCGGACGGAAATTCATGGCTAACGAAAGCGTTTCAGCATTATAAATTTTCGACCGGTACATTTCAATTATTTTCAGCGGCAAATAACGCTGGCTCGCCCGTTAACAAAATGAACAACCTATTGCTTTTCGTTCCGACTTTGACGGAAATTAAATAAAACTGCTCGCCTCTCATCGGTGACCTCTCTCCGCGAGAGAGGCAAAGGCAAATACAGTCTGGAATCCGTATTTAATTAAGTTTAAACTTTTTCACCGCGAGTTCATTGTTTTATTAATCCATGTCGGGGCTTTTGATCCTTTGGAGTCGACGGCAAATGTATGTCACTGTGTATTTACAGTGACTCGCTTGAGTACACTCTTTAAAAGAAACTATTTTTTGACTTTTTTCAGAAGTTGGAACAATTAGTTCACTAGTTGACAGAAAGAAATTTTGATAAAAGTGAAAGACTTTTAATAATTTCAATAAATTACACGTAATATTTGCATACAAATAATCGAATTTTTAAAATCGAATTTTATTGTTTTCAGAAATGGATAAAATTCGTGGCCCGTAGCAACGTTAACCGATTACAATGAAATTTTCGGAATATACAATACTGTAAATTTTCTTTTACGGGCCACGCCGCGTTTCGTAAGAGAATGGGGGCCGCGTGAAATACGGAAAGATCGAACAGAAGAAACTCAGGACCGGAAACGAGCCCCGGGGAACGGGTTAATCGTTTTACGATGAAAACGCGATGAATTTTATTACGGAGGCTAGCCGCCAGGACGTCTTAAACGACTTTGAAAATAGGTGCTGCCGTATCTCAAGGCGAACTTCCATTGTTCCATACGATTCAATTTTATTCGAACTATTCTATTCTAGCCCTTCGATAAGTTCTCTTAAAATGTGAGCATGCACGCCATTGCACGGCAAATAAATCTTTAATTGTGGATCATATAGATTGTTGAGAACTATTGATTAATGATTATACGATGAATAGCGAATTTACTTGACTTTATATGCTCCGGAATTAATAGCTGGCCTTCTTAGGACCTGATCTAATCAACTGCTTGGCACAAAGGGTAGAGCCGATTGATGGAAATTGATGGAAATTCGATTACGACCGGAAATGTAATAAAGAGAAAGTAGTAATAGGAATTGGTAGGAAGTGGATGTAATTAGGATTTAATTGATAGTCCAATCAATCGATCGGTTATTGTATTAGCTAGTTGGAAAATATTTCAGTGGTGTTCAATCATCGTCATTTTAATCGTCTGATCTTTAATCGTTTAATCACTGAACGGGAAAGAAATTCACTGTCTGTATATTTATTGCCAGAAAATTTCTCGAAACAATTTTGAACAATTTTATAATTAATTTCTGACATTTGCGTGGAAATTTCAATTTCTGGAGACAATTCTAAAGTGGAATTAATTGACGACATGTTACTCTCATTCAGAATTTCATCTGGTTAGTACAAATTAATCCCGTGATTAAATTCCGTAATCTAGGTGGACGATGGAATTTAAAGAATAGACAATCAATTTTTTCACGACCTTCCAATGTCGAGTGCAACCCCTACACGAGGGATGTGTCAAATCGATCCATGGGTGTGTTTCAATTGCCGGCTCAGTGTGCCCACGAAATTGCTTTTACGCCGCGGAAACACGCAATCCTGGTGTCTATTGCCTCCGAATTTTCCACTTTACGAACAAACATTTTATATCAAAAAATTCGACGAACCATTCCCCTCGTATTCACCGTGGAAACCATTTTTATTCTAAAAATCAAGAACATGCTTATTAATCCTTCGACTAATTAAATGAAATTCGATGTGATCGAAGGCAATATTTATTATTTCACTTATCATTCGTGTGCACTGAATAATGAATTTTCGTGTAAATTCAAAACGGAGATATTTGCGTTTAATATTAAACAATATTTAATGTGAATTTGTAAAATGAGGGTTTATCGAATAATGTTTTATATGCATTTATCAAATGAGAACGTATTTAATATTTCATACCAATGTGTAAAACGAGGGAGTATTAAATAATATTTTATATCAATGTGCAAAATGAGTACGCCTTTGTACGTAAAGGGGTGAAATAAGCCAATTCAAATCATTCAAAACTATTTTACGTAATTTTCAAGAAATTTTTACTGAGACACGAGCAAACAAGGTTTCACAAAATTTGCTTTTTAAATTAAACAAGAAAACTAAAAAGTTGTATTGTCAATTTTCGAAAAATTCCAATAAAATAAGACAAAATGAAAGCATATAGAATAATATGTCCATTTTCGTAGAGAACCAACCCAGCACAGTAGAAACATCTAGTATTCATCAGCCACGTTAACTCCCATTTCCACTGGCAACACAAATGCATAGATCAAAAGCAGAGCAATTTTTGCACATTTTATTCATACGTCGTTTCATTATTGATAAAGCAGTTGAACTGCACTGCCGCAAATCCCCGAACGTTTTTACAATTTTCGGGTTTTCTATTTTTGATCGATCCCAAACATTCATAATAAAACTATATCTTTGCATGTTCGCTGTGCACCTGAGGGATCTCGTTTGATGCAGGTGGGGCGGTTGCATAGTGGCCATCACGACCAAAGACAAGGTTTCGCAATTCGTCGATGCACTGAGGGAGCAGATCGCGAGAGATGGGATAAAAGATGGATTCAAGCTCGAGGACCTGGTCTTCCCAATGGGGCCGAACCAGGGGGCCGCGATTTACACGATCTAATTCCTCCGTCGATCTTTCGTCGATCTCTTGCCGGACGGATCCGTTCCAGATCCAGATAACATCACGGCGGACTGCACACGTGTACCGGAAATTGAATTTCACCAATCTTCGTTCGCACCAAGATCGAGAACAGTCTGAGACAATAGTTACTTACTAGTTAGCGTAGCTTTCGATGCACAAGTCGAAGGACAGATCGAGGAATTCCAATTCTTACGTTGTTTGGTAATCACTGGACAGCGGATCTTTATACAAATTAAAACTTGTCTGCATCGATTGCAAGAAACAGAAACGAAATTTAATGTTATTTCTTCCCGTATTGATTTTAATAGAGGAGAAATCATATGTTGACAACTTGAATTATTAAGATTTTCCAACAATTTTGAAGTTGATCTATTTAATTTTGCTATAAATGTATAAAGACCCAAAGTCTAGTAATCACATGGAAGAGGACGGATAAAATGCCATCTTGAAAATTCGAAATTTGGCGTACACGAAAATTCTAGTATTTTTCTACATTCCTCCGAATTCTTCGATTACTTTATTATTCCGCACGAATAGATTAAAATAATGTTAATGAACCCTGTCGCTATCGCTCGCCAGGCTCGTAGAGTACGCCGACGGAACCCCGTCTTAACAGTAGACTATAGGAAAATATAATTATTTCTAGTAATTACTTCATGTATACATATATGTATATTATATATAGATATTGTATCCAATAAAATGTTCCTTCAAGTAACCAATGATAAGATTAATTAGCAGTAGAAAACGAGAAAAAAACTGTTTTGTATATGTCTCTATGAATAGCAAAAATACACGAATATGCGATGCCATAGGTTCCCGACGTGTCCAGACCTCATTTTCCATTGGAAGTCCTATTCCCGAGTGGGTGTACCAGACGAATCCCGTAAATGCAGCTGTAAAATAATCTATACGAGTCATCACGGATTGATTTACGAGTGGGAACGTAAAACGGATCCGGCAGGAAGCGAGGGTAGCATCGAATGATCCTCTATGACCGGAACACCTCTTACAGAGAAGTCTGGGGTACATTAACAAAGGAGCTACGTAGCTTGGAAATTTATCCAGCTTGGATTCGAAAGGATAAGAGAGAGAGATCCTGTTTGTCCTTGGTATAATCCTGCAGACCTACGATGTTGCCCTTAATGGCCGTCGGACGTTTAGCGAAGATAGTGTGCACTTTCAAACTTTCCTTTCAGAAAGCCATTCTTTATCGAAAAATCGCTCTGCGCATATTAAACTGCACACTTCTAGCTATAATCTAGTTATGCAAATTTTACGTTATAAATTCTGTCACAGTTAAGACGGGGAAATTCAAGATGAACTTCGATATTTTTCTTTTTTTTTTTCAAAAAATTAATTTCTATTTCTTTATGGAAATTTTGGTACTATAATTTTTATAATTACAGGGAAATGTAAGCTGAACTTTGACAATTAACTAAAAAAAAACACTTTTCAACGAAAAATTGCCACGCACGTATTAAACCACACACTCTTGACTACAACTTCTATAAGTTTCACTCAAACATGACGAAAAACTGTGATACTTCTTTAATACCAATTTTACAAATCAACTTTTACAGCAATCTACGATGGTTTTTTTTATGGAATAGGAGATTTATAAATATTTGAAAAACTGGTCTTAGTCACACAACTTTCGGGGTATCAGTTTCCTAAAAAATTGCTGTCGTCCGGAAAAATGGTGTTTCTCTATGAAAAATGAGTTACGGGGTTGGAAAAATCCTCCAACGAGAACCGAATGGATCAAGTTGTCTAATGAATTATGGTGTATCAGAATTCCTGTGATCTCCGGTCTTCAGAAATTCCATCAAGGACTTGGAAATTATAGGGCGATGGGAGCGTGAGGAAGTTAGGTGTGACTGATTGCGAATTTGTTCGGCTGAACCCCAGGCATGCCATTTACTGGGTCACGTGGAGGCGGACTATCGTCGCGTTGTGTCAATCAAAAGTCAAAGGCAGAGATCTGGGTAATGCATGCTATGGTTCCAGGTAGCGAGATTCCAGTGTATGCGATTACGACAAGCAGCGTTCCCGAAATTAATGAATAATTAAAGTTACAAAAAGCAATGGTCGCAATCAGAATCACCATGGACGCGATTATAACGAGCGTGGACGTGCGAGAGGAAGAGCTTATTATTTTCATGGAAACAGAAATAATTAGGAGTTTATCCTGGACTGCAGAATTCAGAAAGTATAGAGTTTATAACAGTATGAAAGAAAATGGAACAAATATAGGATTGAATGTCGAGAAAATTAATAGTATTGCTCAAGCAAGGCTTATTACTTTTGTAGAGGCAGAAATTAATTAGAGACTCATTCTCAGAATACAGACATTTATTTCATAGAATTTATACTGACACAGAAGGACTGAATATTTAATAAATTCCTAGTACAGCTTATATTAAGTAGAATTTACTTTCATGCATGCAGAAATTAGTTTATTCCCAGAATGCAGATTTCACAAATTTATAGCATTCATATACCGACAAGGTAGGAAATGGAATAAATATTGTACGTCTAATAAATTTGGCCAAGCATACCGCAGAGACATCGACATTCCCATAACCGTCCGCAGTGGACTTTATCCGGGAAGAAAATAGCCCGCGTCAAGGTACATTAAAGTTTCTATTGCGTTGTGTTTCACGTTGGTTGCGTTTGCTACGGACGCATAAAATCTGCATTCTAATCGCTGCTAACCCCCTATGACGAGGCGTTTCGAAGGAGGTCGACGCGTAGCGTGCATATAGCGAGGTAATGCTCTACTTTCGCGAGCGAAGAACCAATCAATGTCAATGTTTTACTGTTTTAGATTTCCCAGTTTCTTGCAGTGTCGCCAGATGAGGGGAGGGAGCACGAATCGAGGGGAAAAAGCTACCCTCTCTCTGTCAGTACCGGAGATGCACGACAGAGATGAAACGCGTCACGTGACCGCGGCGGAAGAGTGGGGATAGCACCGTAGAAGGGGAAGGTGGAGTGGGGGCACGAGTCGCAATTTGACGACTCTGGTCTCTTGATCGTTCACTGTAAAAACAAACAAAATTTTTTATTTTTCACATACTAATCGATCACACGTTTCAGACGACGCCTCCAGACAAACAAATCACAGGTTAAAAACGTCGTCGAATCAGTGTCGCCAGATTTTGTGAGCTCAGGGGAGTACAGGTACCCTCTCTCCGATGACCGTGGCACGTTGCGCGTGCGCGAGTGGCACTAAATCCCCGTCGCGCACGCGCAACGTGCCACGGTCATCGGAGAGAGGGTAGTTGTACTCCCCTACTGCGCCCGTTTGGGCGCCTTTCTGGCGACACTGCGTCGAATATCGGGAGCCGTCTCCGGGCGGGATTCAACTTTCCAATTAAAGGTCCTAGCCGAATAAGATGGTCAAAACCGCCCTTAGAGCTTTTTCAATGGCTGTTGAACCATTCGAAAGCTGACCAAGAAAAACCCCTGTGAGCAAAATTTCAGCCCCCTAACTTGCCCGTGAGGGTAGTTATAGGGTAAATTAGATTTAGCACTTTTCCACTCATATTCCGCTCTCTGATGCTTTCTAAAATTCTGAAAAAAATGTGGCATATTTTGGATCCCAAGGCGGATTTTATGGAATTTTTTCAGATTTTTTTTTTGCAAACTGTGGCCGTAAAAAATGAAAAACCTTAAAAATATCGGAAAAATGGAGGTTTCTCAAAAATATGAAAACATGCCATTTTGCTGTTTAGTACCCTGATATAGTACGATAACAGGCAGAGTCCTCCATTTTTTTCAGATTTTTTGTTGTGGGACATCATTGTCAAAAACAAGAAAAACCGAATTTTTTCGACGTTTCTGCTGTTAGGAGGAAAGTTACACTTGTTGGTTTTACAAAAGACCTTTGATACTGTTTGGCTGAATGGTCTCTTTTTCAAGCTAATAAAAAAGAAGTTCCCCCTTACCTCATTAAAATGATCTGGTCACTAAAGGTCCTAACAATGAAGGACCTATAAAAACTAAATTATAAAATGATCTGGTGCATGGTGCATAATAAAAAGTAAGGGGGGAACATCTTTTTTATTAGCTTGAAGAAGAGACCATCCATCCAAACAGTATGAAATGCCATTTCCAGGTCTATAAAAACCCGCGGTAAAACCAACAAGTGTAACTTTCCTCCTAACAGCAGAAACGTCGAAAAAATTCGGTTTTTCTTGTTTTTGACAATGATGTCCCACAACAAAAAATCTGAAAAAAATGGAGGACTCTGCCTGTTATCGTACTATATCAGGGTACTAAACAGCAAAATGGCATGTTTTCATATTTTTGAGAAACCTCCATTTTTCCGATTTTTTTAAGGTTTTTCATTTTTTTACGGCCACAGTTTGCAAAAAAAAAATCTGAGAAAATTCCGTAAAATCCGCCTTGGGATCCAAATTATGCCACATTTTTTTCAGAATTTTAGAAAGCATCAGAGAGCGGAAAATGAGTGGAAAAGCGCTAAATCTAATTTACCCTATAACTACCCTCACGGGCAAGTTAGGGGGCTGAAATTTTGCTCACAGGGGTTTTTCTTGGTCAACTTTCGAATGGTTCAACAGCCATTGAAAAAGCTCTAAGGGCAATTTTGACGATCTTATTCGGCTAGACCCTTTCGCGCGATTTCTGCGAGTTTTATTTTGCTCGCTGATGATCGATACCGAGTGACGTGAAATTGCGAATCCGTAGAAAGCTTTTTTCCAGAGTGAGGCAGGTTGGTCGGCACACCTGTCTTCCTAAAGTCCGACGGAGATATTGATTTTCCGGGACAGCCGTCCGTATCAATAAACTTCCCCATAAGAAACCGGAGTACGATTCAGCGAAAATTCGATCGAAAAAAGATGTCCCCTCTCCGCGAGCTGATCGAACGGTACGCTCCTGCAGCCAGATGGCCGTCGACAGATCAGACGAACGAAGAACTGAAATCAATTTCCGAAACGGATCGAGTGTACTCCCCTCCTCGTGGATCTTCCTAATGACAGCGAATTAAGGTGCTCCATACCTCCGACGAAATAAAAGGAATCGATTTTTCCAAAATTATATTCTGCCAGCACTGAACTCTCTGGAATCCTCCCCCGAAGTTTCAGAAATTCGTGAAACCACCAAAGTTATGGCATCGAATTTAAACACATTTTTCTCGATGCGAAGTTTTTATTTGCATTCGATTCTGTCGCATCTGAGGCGTCACTAAAAATATGTAATGAAAATATTCTAGATCAGATGAATTGTCTAGTTTAATGCAAAATTAATGGAATTTGTGTTAGATAAAAATCTACAGTGTTTTGCAGAAATAGCTTCGAGGTGTGTGAGTCGGACATGCCGGGAGTCACACTCATTGAGTCAACTCGTGCTGCTACCCGAAGAAATGAAATTAATATGTACTTCTCTGTGAAGAATGGAGGATGACTACGTCCAGAGAAATGCGAGATTAAATTTTTACATTTGTTCCCTGACGAAGCGAAAGCAATCTTGACAGAGTGGAGATTTGTAAATTATAAAATTACATCCGGAAGAACCTCGGTTGTTTTTATTGTGATTTCTTGCGCAACTGTGGCCACCAGTGCCATTCATCATTAATAAAGGTAGTAAAAATGGAAAAATAATTCTGTTACTTCTATTGTGACTGTCAGAGCTATCTCACTATTAATAATTTCCTTCAATGAAAAAGTATACATATTTCCTCAACTGTGGACTCCAATGCTTCTCATCATTGGTTTCATTTCATGTATTAATAAAAGAGATTATTACACGTGAATTAACAAGTTACCTTAAGCAAGATAATCTGCTGACTCCTTTGTGATTAATAATACTTAAAAGAAAAAATGGTTAAGCTTCTTTAAGATACAGCGCTGTCATTAATAGTGTATTAATAAGCTTCTGGCAGACAAAGAGTTAGGATATTCTTAGTTATTGATTATTAAGCTACAGAGAAACTGTTGAATTTTTTCCACGTAAAATTTATGCACGTGTAATATTAAACAAACTTTCATCTGACTACTCAATTTCAGTTAAAAATTATATGATGGGGTGAGATAAGGGGGGGGGGGATGAATCCAGATAAAGTACCATTAAAAACATAATACAAAAATTTATGTAAATGGAGGAAATCATTGTCACCTTCACAATTATTGAAACTATGCGTCCTGAGCGTTAAATCTAAATAGCAAAAGACCAAAATCACGGCTCCAGTTTTCCAGCATGCTTCACACCCACGTAGGCTAATTAGGGATTCAGACTTTACGGGAGGAAGACCATTTACGCACGGAGTTAGGTATTTATACGGCAGTAGGTGCACGTTCTACCAACGTTCCGAGTAACAAGTTCGTAACAAGGGGGCGGAATTTCGCGAAGAGGTGCGAGCCAACTATACGGGTCGATGAATTATAGTGTCGTTTTACTATCCCCCGTAAGCCGGCTTATTATGTATCGGCTCGTTTACTTCTTGCAAGTCGCGAACGGATGATCTTCCTCCGTAATCTTTCCACTGTCGTCTGCGGAAGTTATGGGGTCTGTTCGGCTGCGCTGGGCTAGGTTTATGGTAGGGATACCCTTATTGCATACCGGGTCCGGTACGTGACTTTTCGTCGTTTGGCTACGGTGTTGGGCCTGTCTTCACCATTTGATTGCCGTCCGTACCGGGTACCTTCGAGTCCGTCCCTACCATAAAACACTTAAAAACATTCGTTCTTTAGATCCAGCGCAACAGACGAGTGCTGCAGCACATTTGGCTTCCAGATGACAGGAAAATCCCAGGGTTTGGTCGCCAAATGTGCGACCTTGGCATACCTCCGTTTTCGGTTCCGTCCACCCCCAAACCGTCTCAAGGTGGGGGTGAATTTGCTAAGGGTAGGAGTACGGTTACCTTTCCTATAAATAAGGGAACTTTCTGTCCTCCGACACAGTTCATTTGTAAAGTCAAGACCACGCTCATAGACCAGTAATTAACCACCGTATATTTCATATCGATGACATCAATATATCGTTATATCTTGCTAAACTGTCCAAATATATTTTGTTAAGTTAAATCATCGTGTTTCGTGTCAACATCTTATTAACCCTATCCCTATAAATAGTGATAGGGTGCAACGTGATTCGCGACAACGAATAAATTCGGAACGGAAAGTTACGCCCTCCGTTTGACTTCGAAAAGGTCTAGTCGAGGACGCGTTCGCATAACAGGGTCTCTTATTTTCACGAGAGCCCCGATTCTTTATCCCTTTCATTCCCAGAATAAATTTATTAAGCGACGAAAAGAGGGCTCGTACAATTATCCATTTATTTTTTGGTTTTCTATTTATTTTTTATGGCTTCCGGAAATTTAAAAAAAAATGGTAAAATATAAAATTCCATAGAATTTAATATGATTTTTACGAAGGTTACTATCACTGAAAACAAGATTTTACATGATTCCACTTTCTCGAAATGTCGATACAAAAATTGAAAATTGCATAAACATCCTCAGTCTAATTATTAAATTTGACTATATATTTTTGCAACGAGGAGAAACTTACATTTTTAAATAATCCTAATGAATTTCATTCCATTTCAGAAAAGAAGAAAGACGAAAGCAGTGTTCCTCCTTGACGGATGTTCGACCATAATGAAAAAGTTGATGCTGTAAATTCAAATTTTGGTTCACGGAACGGATCATTGGCTGGTGCGGATGAAATTTCTGACGCGATATTACTTCGCGGCACGGTTGTGCGAAGTTGGTTCGCCTGATACATGCACGTAGGGGACATTTACGAGCTTAGACTTGGAAATTCTGGCAGTGTCGGTGGCTGGCGCACAGTAACAAGTCGGCAGGTGTTAGCGGAAAGGGAAAGGGTGACAACCACGACAAAGTACGTGACGCCTCGAGCTTAAGCTCATCAGGACCACCAGAATTGATTTACACAGTGGTTATATGACCGACCCTGGGTGACACCGATGCTTCCGAGTTTGCGGTCGACTTACCGCGTCGACGACAGTGGCAGGAAGAACGCTAATAACACTGTCTTCATTATTTCGAACCTGCGAAAAATTTCCACTAATATTTCAACCCTTGAACTTTCAAAGTCCCTGACGTTCACATAGAATGGGTAAAGGGTGTTGGTAAACGTGAACAATACTTGTATATTGTAACTTCAAGCATTTTGATAAACTTCTACTGAATTTTCCAGAGGTTTGAATTAATAATAATAGTGATATTATGAGGATATTAAATCCTATTTTATGCACTTTCACGAACCAGTTTTCGCTGAAAGTGTTTTCGCTGGCTCGAGACAGGCGGAATAAAAATCTACGTTTCCCACAGCGGAGTGCATTTTAATTGAAATCCGTAAAACTAAATGAAGGCGCATTCTCACGCATTAAAAAATTATTTTCAAAGGAGAACTTCGCTGTACCTTCGTCTTACCGAGGCACAAAGCGGCTGCTGGGAAGGAAGAACAATTAAAAAGTTCCGAGAAGAAGGAGAGGCGAGCGGCCTCGTAGAAGAATAATAATTCTTCTACACCCTCTATCGTCCATTCAGCGATTTAATGATCCGCCGAGCACGCTGTTTCGAATCTTCAACTATATTCCTTCAGCCAGAAAAAGAATAATAATTACGCTCTCATATAAAGTGTCGGAGCAGTTAAGTGAAGTATTTCAGTGAAGCTAAAGAGAAGAGTAAACGACAAATGATAGGAAGTTCATCCCGTTTGGAAATTCCAGGAAACTGTTTTACGAATTTCACAAATCTTCCCTCGACGAAATATACAGCTGAAACTGCTGTAAACATATTTCATGTAGAATTTTCCAAATTGTTACAAAAAAAATTTCAAAAAACTTTCTAATGTTTTTAAAAATCATTTTAATCCGTAACTTTTTCAACATAAAACTTACAAAAGCGGCTTGTAGCTGCTTGTTTGCAATTACTTTCAAAAGAGGATTTTTGAAAGGATTATGTTTCAGCGGTGTAAAATTTAAAAATTGATGAAGGAGAACTTGGACAGGGGAAGCTACGTGATAGGTGTACGTTACTTTGTCTTCCGGAGTTTTTCCAATCTGTGAAAGTTCAACCGAAAGCAGATAGACCTACACAAAACGCGGCAGTTTTATCGAGCCACGAATAAAAAGTCTGAGGCCGGGCAAATTGATTAGAGCATCGAGGAATGACGGCTGGAAGCCTTGCGAAACAATGTATCATGTCGTTCACGATCTCCGGTACTTTTATTTTCCCCGGTGTTCCTGCTGTCTTTTAACTGTCCGCCCTCGTCGGCTGCCGCAATTTATAGGACATTCTCCTCGTATCTATGCGGCGGAAAACCGCTATTGCCTTGCGGCGATGGTGTCCTCCTTGATCCTGTGCTCGCGAAATAAATTCTGCGAAATAGGTGTTGCTGTCCGCAGGTGTCCTGATTTATACCGGTGCGTCCGGGAAAAATTACGCGGTCCTTGTAATCGCGGATACACGAGTCGCGGCACGACACCTATACAGGGTCGACGCTTCCTCAATGGGAAACTAAAATACGATGCGTAGTCTATGAAAAGATTGTGGGATCTCCGAAAACAACGCTGAGATCTTTATTTATAATCTAACAAATTATAGTGACTATAGAGTAGCTGTAGGATCTACGACACAATCGTAAGAACTACGAAAATGCTGTAGAACCTATACAGGGTGTCCCAAAACGACTGCGTAAGCGGGAAATGGGAGGTTCCTTCCGTCATTTGAAGCAACATTTTCCTTAACAAAAATGGCGTCGACGGCTTTGTTTAGGAGTTATTAACGAAAAACCCGGACCAATCAGAGCGCGACCTAGACGCTCGCTGGCACGTTCAGCGCGGCGAGCCGGCAGGCGGTTGGTTGAACGTGCCAGCGAGCGTCTAGGTCGCGCTCTGATTGGTCCGGGTTTTTCGTTAATAACTCCTAAACAAAGCCGCGGACGCCATTTTTGTTAAGGACAATGTTGCTTCAAATGACACAAGGAACCTCCCATTTCCCGCTTACGCAGTCGTTTTGGGACACCCTGTATAGGAAGAAGTCATAGCGTTCAACAAAAATTTGTTAGATTTGTGAAAAAAATTGTAGAGCCTGGAAAAATATTGTATACCCCACGAAGAATTTGTAAAACCTACGAAAAATTTGTAGGCTCTAGGAAAATATTTTGGGACCTACGAAGAAATTGTAAACCGCGGTTAAGTCACGTGACGCGTTACAACTCTGTCGCGGATGTGTTATAAGTCACAATGTCACGTGACCAGAGTCGCCAGGTTAAGACTTGTTTCCCCACTCTACCTTCCCCACGCTTCCGCCGCGGCCCGGTCACATGACGCGTTTTTTCGCTGTCGCGCATGTGTCACAAAATCACGTGACCAATCCGGTACTGACGGAGAGGGGTAACTTTTTCCCCTCATCTGGCGATTCTGGTAGAACCTAGGAAGAAGTGGTACCGTTTCGGGATCTACATATAATTAGCGGTTATTAACGGGTTTCGGCGAAATCACTGGGCTAGACGAGAACGTCGTAATCGTTGCAGCGACGCGTTACGATTCGCAGTATAAAAGTTTGATGTCCTCCGACCAATAAAACATCGCGGTTACTGCAGCCGGTAATAAAACTAGAACGGTTGCGTCAGGAAGAAGTCCTCGAACGAGGCAGAAACACTACGATGCGCGGAGAAAAGTTCCGACTTTAAAATATTTATGCTCGGCAATTACGGCTGCGAATTTTCACGCCATTTTCCACTTACGCGTGATCTCATGAAACCTCAAATACGAGAGGAATTAATTACGAAATGAACATGAAAATAGAATTTCGTTATAAAATGGTGAATCCGTATAAATATTGTACAGTGTTTTCTTGCATTTATCTTTTAATTAATATATATTTTTCAAAGATTCCTGTTACCTCGCGTGGCTCCTCGTGTAATGAAAAATATTTGCAGAATTTATGAGCACGCCATACTTGAAGGAGATCAACGCAAAATTGAAGTCCCCGTGAGCTGAAGCGTTGACGTGAAAATTCCTCTACAAGTTTTTGTATGGTCGCTGGATTTTCCTTTCCTCGGCAAGTTTTCGAGTCAATCTTCGTCACATACTGATAATATTTTTAGTCAGCCGCTTTCGTATGTTGACTGTATCCAATGGCGTTGATCGTGGCAAGGTGTACTTTGTGCACGTGATAGTATTACAGGTAAACACGTTTACCCTTATTACTTTCGCGTCAGATTTTCTGGTGTGTAGATCAGAAGGAAAAAGTAGTCAACCCTTAAAATTTCATTTTCAATTTTGAGCTTTCTTCGGAACGAATCCTAGAAGGAAAAGATAGACTTCTTTCTGATGAATTATTTCTGTAAAGTTTCTTCATAGGTCTTCGCCTGTCGCCATTTTGGTAATACATGTAACTACAGACTTGAAAAAATTCATGTTGGTAGTACAAGGTGACACGAAAATATTGCATGAAAGAACCAATTTTTACCTCCAAACAAGTCTCCTCGAAATTAATTCTAGAAGATATACATAGATCTTCCACTAAGTCTAGTCTTCTAAGCAAATTCCACCGTTTTTGTCGCAGATTGCGGTTTCGCCATCAAGCTATTGAACGAGCGACTGATTCACAAGGGTCGATCGATCGTTTTCTTCATTCACACGCAGGGGATGAATCGACCTTGTCACGGAACACCCATTTCTCAATGGGGCGATCCTCGAAAATCTCATACTATCCACCGCGAAAGGTATCAGTAGTCGGTGCTTTTGTCTCGGATCGAGCGACACGGCAAAATTATTCTGGAAAGTTTACGATCATCCTATGGTAGCCACGGGATCGTAAACTACTGAGCAACCCACTCGTTTTTAGGGGAAGAAACTGAAATATGCTCAGTACCAGGAACTCGTTCCGCCGCTTTCAAATAGGTTGCCAACACGAAAATTTGCTGGTTCGTCTGGCAACGTTGTTCCCAATCCCGGAGAATTTCAAAACGCAATCGGGTCGATTATCGGTCACTGAATAAATTTCGATTTTGAGGTTAATGAATCTTGGTTATACATAGTAATCTTCGAAATACCCCTGTGGAATTATGATTTCATAGAGAAAATCGCGCGCTCGATTTTATAGAAGAATGAACGTAATATAGTATTATTACAGACCGGTATTATATTGCAGGGAATTTTAATGATGGGAATGATTTTCAACATAATGCTTCTATCACTTATTTAGTATATCATTTATAAATTGTATCATTAATGAGATTTAAAGAATATTAAGTGAATTCTTTTGCATTCAGGATTCGATTGATGTGGGCTCAGAAATTGCAAATTAAAAAATTCTTTTGTGTAAATATTATTTTTTTTATTTTTACGTTGTCGCATTAACAGCGAGGTTATTAGCCACCACATGATTTACAATTTACAGAATTTTCACAACTGCATTGTTCGAGGATATTGAAATATTGTTCAAATAGTCCAACTTTTCGTTTTAAATGGATTCTAGTTAATTTAATGTGATAAAATGTTGTTCTCTATTTACTACAGGGAATATTTTTATTTAAAAATTTGCTTCACTTTCGTTTGTAATGAATCTCGAGTTACCCTGGGAATGTCGTATTATTCATTTGTGTTTAATAACCAGGTATCTGGTTTCGAGATGTGTATTATTAATATTAATGTATAAACTTTCTCTGGAACGATAACAAACGTTAATTATTTTGCAGGATGTGTTTAGAGTTTGCCGCGCGCGCGTGGGCGTATCCGTTTCCATTATAATGGCCAGAAATAAGCGAATACATCTGCTTCTGATGCAAACGGGTTAAGAGATATAAGCTTTAAAGCTTTTGACATATTGCCGTAGGCATTGTTTACTGTTGCTAGTTGACATTGATATTTCGATATTCCATATTGCCAAATATTAATGATCCTTTAACACTTGTTCCGTTATTAAAACGTTTTTCATAAAAAAAAGATGGGTGATATAGATTTTCCCTCAGAAAATAATTTTCTTTAATTTTCAAAATGAATTGTAAAATTTCCGACAATGTTACTGTGTCAAGCATCTGACTAAAAATTGTGTAAACATATTTAAGTGTTCCTAATGTTATAAAATAATATGTTGAAGCAGAAAAAATTGTTAAATTTAAAAAGTGGGAGAACTCTCTCTCTCTCTCTCTCTCTCTCTCTCTCTGAAAATGGAAAATTGAGTGTGGAAGTGTAAAAGCTACCATTAGCCTTCCAAAATGATATAAGTTACTCAATTTCGAGGACTCTCTTCACCTGTTGAATATTTTTCGATTTTTTATACATGTGCCTTCTAAGTTGGAATTATATTACTTTGAAAATCAGATGATTCATTGGAAATATTGAGTAATTCGGTTTCTAAATTTGGATCGATTTCCACGAATTCAATGCTGACGAATGGCTACCGCAAACCCCGTGCGCGTTCGCTATCGGGATGCTAATGAAACCCGCATCTGCGGGGGTAACTTTTTCCATTAGCATCCGGCGGACTCCTACGCGCGCGTTCCGCAGGATCCCGATCCTGTTTCCAGGTGAGCACAACCCAATGTACCCTACGCGATAATGCGGCGCGTGTCGGCTAATATAAACCAAGCTCCTCCGCGAGAAAAAAACCTAACGAAAAATCGCGGTGAATAGAAATTGCTCATTCAACGAGAAATATCATGCAGCCCGCCCTATAATTAGAATTCCAGTCTTCGTTTGGCTAATAATTGGAAATCAGTGGAAACATCCCAACCGCTACGCTCGTGATAACGTTCTTATATCATATATATTATTATTAAAAAATTATATATATATAAAATTATTATAAAAAGTCTTGAGAATAAAATGAATATGAACTAGTGTTTATACAGACCGTGTTTATTAAACCATATATGATTATGTTACAATATGACTTAGTGTCTAACTTACAATTAGTTTAATGAATTTTTATAGACGTCATAAATGTGTACAGTAATAAAATAAAAAAATGGAAATTAATGTTTCAATTGCGGCCCCTCCACGAACCCATTGTTCAGAATGAAGGAGGTGTGTACGAACCACGTTGCCTGTTTTCATCGAAACTAATTATCAGAGCACGTTCCTTTTATTCTCCATTCAACGGTCGCGGCTTTGTCCGCGAATAGTAAATTTTCCCTATTCGGGGTTGAACGCGGGAATCGAGCGCGCATGAGCGAGTCGAGTTTTCGCGCGGTGAAACGTCACAAAGGCCCGACAGTCGGTTCCGGGCTGCCGCACGCGCCGGTTACTATCGGCCGCGATTATGGTTCCAACATAGTGATTCCACTTGTTCATCGTTTCACCGTACACCCGTGTGTTCCTTAACGATGGCTCGCGTGCCATTCTACGGTTCAGTGGGCTGTTCCATCAGTGTTTGAAATTTGGTTGTTCGTCTTTTATTTTCGTCGCGGAGTGTGTAATGTGCGTGTAACCACGCGACCGAAGCATGGCAATCATGCAGTCCTGTTGCTGCTGGCGGTCCGTCAGAAGGGGCAGCTTCGCGTGTGCTATCTACACGGGGGTGAGTTTTGCATTATTTTATTTCAAGCGAAATTTTCTGACCCTTCTGTCAACATTTTTTAATCATTTTCGGAATTCGTTGATTCAGTAATTTGTTCGGTCATTTAGCATATTCTTGTGCTGAATTACAAAATTTATTATTGTAAAAGACACTTTGACATCTATAGCAAGCTCTATATTATTTTTATTGAAAATCGTAGCTTCGCGTCTGCTATCTACACGGGGGTGAGTTTCGCATTATTTTATTTCAAGCGAAATATTCGAATTCTTCTGCCAACATTTTTTAATCATTTCCGGAATTCATTGATTCAGCATATTTTTTTGCTAAATTAAACATTTGTTATTGTCGAAAAAACTTGAAATCTATAGCAAGTTTTATATTATTTTTATTGAAAATCGTAGCTTCGTGTGTGCTATCTATACGGGGGTGAGTTTCGCATTGTTTTATTTCAAGCGATATATTCTCACCCTTCTGTCAACATTTTTTAATCCTTTTTTCAATATCGGAATTCATTGATTATTGTACGGTCATTTAGCATATTTTCGTGCTGAATTACAAAATTTATTATTATCGATGAAATTTTGAATCTGTAGCAAGTTTTATATTATTTTTATTGAAAATTGTCTGCGACAATAACTAGAAATAAGTCATACATATAACTGTATTTTTTTTTACTATTTGAATGTGTCTATTATAAAATGACGTAGTCTTGGATTTTTCTTAATTTTTATCATAAATACAAAATGTTTGTTTACCATTGCCAAGAAAAAAAATCTAACGTCCATAAATTGAACATCCATAAAAAGTCCCAATATGCTCGTACCAGAAAAAAATTGAACGAATTGCAAGATTTCATTAGCTTGCAAATATATTTAGAGCAACTCGGCGAGACTTCATTAGTATTTCCAATTTCCCATACTCTCCCTACTCCGACTTATAAATGCATAAGGATCCCGGGGGTTTATTAACGATCTTCGAGTATCTTGCACTCGACCAACAAAAGCTCCACGAGGTGACGGGAAGAAAATGTTTACGCGGCGGAAAATTAGTTCACGCCCAGCTGCCGTGTATTGACAACAAACAGTAACCGAATAACGATGACGAACGAGCGCGAGTAGTTTGACTTGTAGGTCGAACCGGACATGTGGCATTTCCAAATTTGTTAGTTCCCACTGGACGGTCGAATATTTTTCCCACGGCAATAAATACTCGTCACGCGCGGGACCAGCGTCGAATTTATTGCCGGTTCCGAACGCCGTAATCGCGCTGCATCTGCATTTGGAACATTCGCTTGCGATAGTGACTTTTGGAAAGTTCAGATATATTTTTCAAAATTGACGACGTCATTTGAAGTCTCGTGGAAAGCGCATTTATTATAATTAAATTTCGAGCTACCAGGGCTAAATGAAAATTTCATAGAATTTTGCCCTTAGCCTTATTACGTGTCAATCACGTCGCCGACGGCTAATTCAATTTAACCATTTGCTACCTTGTTGATTATCGAAGCATCTCGATTTGCATTTTTCGAGCCCTGCTTCGTTTCAACAAAAATAGTAAATATACAGGGTGTTCGCGTTATTACTAGCCAGCGTTTTTCTTGTAAATAGTAAATATTAGAAAAAAATGGAAGAGGAAAAAGTAGTACTTTTTTTTATACACAACACAATGGCGTATATAATTTTTTTGTGTTTATACTATTTTGTTAGATACGAAGGTGACCTTCAATTTTTTAAATGGAATGCTGTATATTTTTTTTATATCACATGAAAGCGTGTGTCCAGACGAATTTATCCGTATACTACACAGTGACCTTCAACCACAGTGACCAATGTGTGTACAAGTATTCCTTATTCATACGAATCAAATGATGTTTTCGTATGAAAGCATACAAAATGTTTCTTCCATTTCTGACCTTGCATGACCTTGAAGGTCACTGTGCAGTAATGTGGTATAAAAAAATATACAGCAATTCATTTAAACTATTGAAGGTCACTTTCATATCTAACAAATTAGTATAAACACAAAAAAATTACATACGCCATTGTGTTGCGTATAAAAAACAGTACTACTTTTCCTCTTTCATTTTTTTCTAATATTGACTATTTACAAGAAAAACGCTGGCTAGTAATAGCGTGAACACCCTATGTTACCACAGAAAGATGAATAGATCTAATCATGAATTTGTTGTACATGGTTGAATTAATTAAAGTCATTTTTTTACTTTATCCTAACTAACAATCAAAAATTTGCAACCTCGCATAATGCATTTTTTACGTGGAAACTTTTTGTACCATCGATATATGAAAAATAAAAATACTTCGTGCATATTTAAACTCAAAGGCAGTCTCCATGATTTCATAGAAGGTGAGAGTGGTAGCCGAAATCGGCTATCAGTGTATATTCACCGTCAATGTTTAATGTTCCTCCGTGAACCGTAACGCTAAGCTAGTCGAACAAACATAACAGCACTAATTGATTGGATATCGATTAAAATGCTTAAACTATGGTCAGTGTAATATTCGTTAGCAGGGAAAAATTCGTTGGAACTGTATCCATAATTTAACGATATTATCCCGGGTTGGCCAATAACTGTTTCCCCGCGCGTAATGTATAATAAAATAAAAGGTGAACGCTATGAATACAGAGCAGACGGACGGGACCATTTGATTTCGAGAAGAAGGCACCGGTAAAACTTTGAAACATTCACGTATTTGGGGGGTGTATAAATTAATGCGATTTATTGCTCCGGTCGCAAAGAGGCCAATAAACAGGTGTGCCATAATGAACTGCATCGCATGTTTCCCCGTACTTATATGCATGACGAGAGATCGTAAACGTAAAGAATACAAAGAATGGTGGTATTCACCCCTTAATAGCGCGCGAAATCTTTTCGCTGATATTGAATTATATTTTTGGCAAAAATTCTTAAAAAATTTTCGAACATATTTCATCATTATTAGAATGCGAATTTGAGTGAGTACCATATTTGGAGCACATCAATATATTATTTTCAACAGAGTAAAATGTTTAAAGGCAAAATAAAAGTTTTATTTCGCTCGTATCTGTTGCAATTAATAAAGAAAGATAAAAAATAAAGAAAGATATTATTTAGGATTCGCATCACAAGACTTGCAGATATTTATGCGACATTTGACTTTCGAATTGAATAGTTCAGGAAAATGCACTTGGATAAATTGCATCGAAGGGCCTCGAAATTCTTCGATCGTCTCCGAGCTTTTAACGATTCGATCACTATAAAACATCACAAAAATATAATGTCGTTAAATACAACAAATATACTGAAATTAAAAAATTGTACTAAATAAGTTACATGTGTAAAGTATAAACTCTATATGTTTGTCGTGTTTGCACAACTTTCAACTTTGGTAATATAAAGTTGCGTAAATGTAATTTTGAATGTAATAGTCTGGCATCCAACAAAGTAGAAATATTTGAAAATGTGATTCAACTTTCAGCAATTTGACAGAAATTACCATAAAAAAGTGACAAAAAACGATTGTCCTGAAATTAATATTAAATAATTACATTCCATAAAAATTACAAAATAGTAAAATGCAAAACATTGTTGGAATTTTATTCAGGATGTTTATATTCTTATACCATTTTATTATACGAATGGCGAACACTTTATACGAATGGGGAACATTTTATTAGAATGCATGGTGTATCCTTATCATACATGTTTATCACAATAGACTCACATCTCTATATGTTGCGTAACTCGCGATACAATTGCAGTCGTGTAAGGTAAAAAATATTGGGAAATATCTAAGAAAAGGAATTGCATCGGAATCGCTCGAGATCCATGGGAAAATCTAGGAGCACGTGTCTGTGGTATTCGCCAGATACATATGTATAATTTCAGTAGATAGACTCTGTTTAGTCCCGCGATTGTTGCTTTGGACCCCGGGAAATTCAACGTGTTAATGATGCAATACATTCGATCTGATGAACTAGAAATGCAGCACCATTCTCCGTATCTAAATTAATTGGGTAGCATTATGAAGATCATCAGCTCCTCCAATTATCAATCCTCCAGTTAAAAATTAAAACAGGCAAGAATAAAATTGTTTCTACCGATCACCTGTTAGCCTGTTCGTAACAGACTATATTGTGATACAAAAATAAAAAAATGTTTGCCTTCATATTAACAAGCCATATAAATAAACCAGTGCATAGGCATAAACTTGAAATTTTTTAATTGTTGTTGGCAACTTTCCCTACTTGCAGGACGTGTTACATATGCAGAAAATAATGGTAATTATTCTCAGCTCTGGGATACATCAGTTATTTTCAGACAAACAAAAAGGCCTCGAATGAATCTGTATAATTAATGATACCGAATTCTCTTGTTTTTCACGGAAATACGGTCCGTCGGGCCAATGCACCCGAAATTTGTTTTTTTCGCTGGGATGCACCGTGCACACGCGCCACGCGGAAATCTTCAATCACGAAATAAAATTGGCGAGCGACTAGCGGCACGTCGTCCAGGTAAATTTGATTGCAAATTTTTAGTTATTGCCGTCGTTCAAATTGCCCCAAAACAATTCAAGCGAATAAAATCCCCATCGAACGACGGAACAGGATAAAATAGTGGCTTGAACGAGAGAAAATCGAAATATATTTCTCGCGACTTTTCCTTCCGGATTTTCGCAGCACGTAGCGTGCAGAATAATTCGAAAATCAACCTTTTTCTGTTTAAAAAGTTCGGTTTAACCCCGATTCGTTTATTATTCGAAATTTTTGGTATAATAGCGAAGACAAACAATACCCATTTTCATCGTATGAATAATTTCCTTGTTTTGTTGTTAACTGCAAATATAGACCGGCAAAAAGTGAAAAAAATAGAAACTTTTTCTCTCTCAATTCTTCTGATTTTTCTACCGTTTTAAACGACACCTACTTGACATAAATACATCAAATCTGTAGTTTATTATTTATACACTATTCCAGTGTACTATCAACTCTTGTAACTTCCTGTAGAAACATCAACCATTCTTCCTGCGTTCGCTTTAAAGCTTTTACTTTTAGCAGTTGGTTTTTGTCGAACTTAGTCTTTCCCAAGACGTTTTTTTATTGTCAAACGAAAAGAGGAGCCGAAGTCACTTCTCTTCGTTCGACATTTTATAAATTCGACGCGCCACGGAGTTTCAAAAAATTTTTTCCTCGGAAGTTTCAAAGTGATCTCGCAAAGTGTGATCTTCTTTTTGCGATGATCTTTCGAAAGTTGATCTGCTGTTTCTTTTGTTCGATACGTATTTTTATGTCAGAGTACGTTTTTTAAGCACATATTTCAGAGTGCATTCTTTTAATAAAACTAGAGATTTCTTAATAAATTATACTTAACAGCAAGAAGTACAGAAAACTTAAAAAACGTTTAAGGAATTCAACTCATTACAATCATTAGACAAAAGAAAAGAATGTCTGTATAGCTCTTGTAATTATTTTGCATAAAACTCCGCATTCGTGAATCAACAAGTCATCGTCAAGATGAGTAGCTACTTGTCAACAACAGCGATAATTTGTCGTTACTTCACAGGCTTTGCTAAAAAACCTAATAAAAAAAACAGAAAACAAAAATTGGTCCGAAAAAATTTTGATTTATACATGCAGAACAGGGAAGCAAAAAACAGCAAGTTCAGACTTTCGTTTATGTTCTTTTTACGAACAGTGCTCGCCTCGCGAGCACCTGTGGTATCAGGTGCGGTTTAGGTAAATAATAAGCATTCAGCAGCTGCAAGGCTCGTATAAACTTGTTTGTTGAGCTACGTGTACAGCACTGTAGCCGTACGTCCCGGTGGAGTGGCTCGGATAAACTTGTAACTTCATGCAGGATGCAGAGTTCTCCATAAAAAACTTTACACGTGCTTTCAGATTTTCCGTTCTTTTTATGCGTTTCCGGGAGTCGGTGGCGCGGCGCGGTGCGGTGTGGCGCGGCGGTCCGGTTACACGTTCAACCAACTCGCCTCTGTACGTGTGTACAGTGTTTAAACTTTCCGATAATTACGGATTAACTTTGCGTAAAGTGTTCGAAAGGCGAACAACACCCTTGGTTTCCGAACGGAACTTTGTTTTATTGTATATTGCACCACTTTTTCTCGCGAGACTTTTTTATGAGCGGACGCGTTTAGTTTTACCGGGTCGGCTATAATTTTTGTATGCATCGGGAAACGGAAAAATGTATTCGAGAAACGCGGTTAAATTGGCGTCGTAGATTTTTAGTGGAGTTTCGATTATCTTGAATCGGAGTAGTGCGAATGCGCTCCAACAGCGATCCGCAATTAGATGAACTCGAAACGTGAACTTTGACGGACGCACTCAGGAGATGCGGTGCAGATAATGGACTTTCTGGAGAATGCACTCCGGTCACCTACTGACGCACTCTGAAATGTGCATTCCGGTAGACGCGTCCTGGAATATGCACTTCAAAGAATACACTTCAAAGAATGCACTTCAAAGAATGCACTTCAAAGAATGCACTTCAAAGAATGCACTTCAAAGAATGCATTCTGAAATATGTGCTTAATCCTAAAATTAGTGAAATATAAATAAGAATAATAACAATATTGATTGTTCCTCTCTCCTGAGGCAAATCAATTTCTATGTTCCCGAACGCGTACTGAGAACTAGGACAGGATTTCAAACATTTCAATCCAAATCCACATATGGATTAATAAATCCTTTAAATCGCATCACAGCTAAATCTAACATTTTATATCGTGATATTGACTTTTTTAATGGTTCGTTACTATCATTTAAGAAAAAGTTGCGTGCGATTACATGATTAATTGTGTTATAATGTATTCCTGTAAGTGTCAGCATGTCCATTACTATGTAACTTTATGCTAAGACTTTCTTTTTTCTTTTTATATGAATTTCTTCTATTGTAAACATTTGTATAAAAGGACTTCGGTCCGTAAATAATAATAAATAATAATAATAATAATAATAATAATAATAATAATAAATAGAATAAGAAATAGAATAATAAAAAACAAAATTGATCGTAATATTAAATGGATCGACCTACACCGAATTGTTTAATTTGTACAAATATCGGAAACGGAAGATCCTTTGGCGAGGAAATACTGAACGAATTGATTTATCCGCGCGCATGTTATAGCAAAATTGAATCGAACGTTCGGTAAACGCTCTTCTTTAATTTAATGAAAAACGCAAGGGAGAAGAGCGTTATTCGACCAGTTCATTTGAAATTCTGTCGGTCTCGTTGTTGACGTTTCAGAATATAAACTTGTCCGAAGAAAATCGATTCTCTCGTTCCAATAACCGCAAGTTGACAAGTGCAATTTGTTTCAATTAAGTCGAACTTCTAGCATTTCCTAGTATCGATCGTTGTTGAGTAATTATAAATGCCGAAGAAGTTCGCCGATCGCAATGATTTAAAGATTTTTAATTTGTTAGAGTTCGAGGCGGATTAAAATTTACTATGAGAATCTTCGCTTTTCTTCTTGACTGGCGAAAATAAAGTTCGTTCGATCGGGAACCCCCGTTCGCGAAACTTCCTAATAGAATAATTAACTCTATCGGAAAGTTCGATTTTTAATAAAACATGTGACATCGGGAGCGTTCCTTGATTGGCAAGTTGTTAAACATTGTCCGGGAAAAACCGATGAAACCTCGATGTTCCCGAACGTCTTTGTTGAACGATTTTCCGTGGAAATTGAAAAAAATTTTTAAATGGTGGAAGCATTAAGGGGTTACACCACGCCGGCGCTCGCAAAAATAGGTATAAAAATAAACTTTTTTTTTGACGTTGCCATTAAGTATATAAAATGATCTTTATTTTACACATGTATATAGTAGTTTTATAAACAATTTGCAATATTAACGATTAAAAAAAAATAAAAAATGGCGGAGATATAAGCCGATAAGTAGGAACCTCTTTTGAAAATCCTTGCTGATGGTGTACATGATTTCTCTGTTAGGCATCGTCTAAAAAATAATGAATAAATTTTTTCTTATTTATAAGGGTAATAGCTACAATGTGACGTAGGAAAAAATTTTTAAAAATTTTTTTGTAGAAATGACAGCTGTTTGAAACAAAAAACTGTAGCTATTACTCTTATAAATAAGAAAAAATTTATTTATTATTTTTTAGACGATGCACTTAATTAACGATTGTACTTAATGGCAACGTCAAAAAAAAAGTTTATTTTTATACCTATTTTTCCGAGCGCCAGGGTGGTGTGGTCCGAAATTGAAAAGTTAATTATTTTTATATGATATAAAATAACTATATTTCAAACTCTGCTTGCAAATCGCTGAAAAATAAGATGTGTATGTATCGACAAGGGGGTGATTTTTAATAGGGGTTGTTACTTTACTTTTCCTTCTCGATATACATTTAATTCTATTTTACAATAATTCTTTTTACTCCTAATAATTTGCGATGGTGCTTTGAAGTAATGGACGGTTTCAAACTAAAATTCGATGTAGAAAAATTTTGCGAGTGAGTATGGTACAAAGTGCAACGATTATTAAAACAGGTTAGAAGCGACGATTTGATGAAAATGTTCCGCTCGAAAAACCCACTCGCGAGAAGAATGTAATATTTTCCAATTGAATATTACCAGTTATACGCACGCAGCGTCGGAAACCGTTGACCGTTAATCAATCGGACAAAATCACGGAATTGAATCAGCCTGTCCGATCCAGTTGAAATATTAACAACGACGGGAACGTGTCTTTATTTCGATTCACCGATGGATCGCATGCCGCAGTTGGTAATTTGATATCGTTCGGGGATTACGTTAAATTAATTAAGATCAAAGTTGAACGAAATGGAAACTCGAGATTCGCGAGCTCGCTTCGGTTTTCCCTGAACTTGTTTAATTGTTTCGCGATTGTAATATCGAGAACGTTGCTCCGCGATCTCTCGGGAGGGTTGTCGGCTTAGGTTCGCAAAAATTGGCCAGTTGCGCCAGACCAATTGGCAACTCGACGCCCACGTCTTCGTTAACCGTGTGCTCGTTCTGCGAAATTCTTCGGATCTTGAACTGGGTGTACTCTGAATTCTCATCTGAAAAATTGGCAAAAATTTGTCAACACTAAACTTTCATATTTTTCACTTCACAATTAAATGATTCAGGACAATCTTTTTATTCGAGCACATATTGCAATAAAGATCGCACAAAACCTAAATATATACAGCCTTGTCGTTTTAAAAATAAAACATTTCACTTTAAGTGCTTGGTCTGGGTTGGTATTAATATTGTGTGGAAATGGTACTAACCTAAAGATTTCTATAAGACAATATTCTGCACATTTTGGTAAAGGTCAACGAACTTCCTCAAGGAAAGTTTTCCCTTTTTTCTTAATAGAAAAATTGACTTTCTAGCATTTTTATAAAATAAAGGTACCAAATCTGAAACTTCGCGTATGTTTTTATTATACTTTCGTCGAGTTACTCCAATTTTTGCAGGTCCATTTAGTTAAGAATACAGTGAGTAGTACTGTTATTATTATAAATATGCATATCGGTCTCGTTTAGGTAGTGTTAAAGTATAGATAAAAAATGGATGAATTATTATCCTAATCTAAAAGATTCCCAGAATTGTTAGTAATCAAATCGAAAAATATACAATCTATCGCTTCGCTTGTGGATTGAACGATAAAAGAACAAATTTCTTAATGCAAAGTTGAAATTCCAAGTCTATCGGTCCAATCTTTTACAAAATGGAAGTAACGTGAAATGGTAGCCGTGAGTGCTCTTTGGATCCAGCGTTGAATCTCGAAGGTAAGGGTCGCTATCAACCGAAGACAGAGCACCGAAGTCATCGACAGAAGCGTCGCATTACGACGGGAAATAAACCGTAATCAAAGCAATATCGAGAAGACCACGGTCCTCGTACCGAATTCAATAAGCCATCGAAAACCGGTGATACGCCACCCTGGTCGTTCCAAGGGTAGAAAGTGGGAAGAACGGGAGAAGCCTGGTGTAAAGAAGCTTCCACGAGCAGCCGATGGCCCGTACCATCGGAAGAAACCGAATTGTTGGCTTTGCCATCGTCTGCCACTAACATCCTCACAAGTTACATATTGATTTCAGAGGAAATAGAACGTGTTCCTCATTTCTGTTTTATAAAATCCGTAAAGAGATTATTGTATGTACAGAGTGTCAAGAAATGATGTGTAAAAACACAGCATAATTCTACGTCTTGGAAACGGCGAAGATCTGTTGGAAAAAGTTTTGTGTAACATTCACCTTGACAGACTTTCTCAAGGTCAAAATTATTTACGATAGTATCGCGTTCTACTCGTTGAGAGGAACAAACTTCTCTGGGGAACCGAGGCTAAAAAAAATGAATACATAGTTCTCTTGGAAATTGACTGTAAAGTTCGAATAATACGAAAACTCACTTGATTCAGAATTTCATTACAACATAACGTAATATGTAGAATATTCTAAGGTACTTTTATTTTTGTAGAATTTTTTGAGACACTTTTATATAGAATGTTTCGAGACACGTTTACATAGAATGTTTCGAGAGACTTTTAAAAATGTAGAATGTTCGGAGACCCTTTTGTATGTAAGTATATGTCTGTAGAATGTTTTAAGACACTTATAAATGTGTAGAATGTTTTGAGATCCTTTTATATACATACATAATACCTGTTTTCAAACTTAATCATACTTTTTGGTTCTATTCGTGCACTAAGTGCAACATCATAGATTGTCTTCGGAGCAAAAGCAGGTGTCCGGTGACTTATGGAAGGGAGTGTATATCACGAAGAGACCCGATCAGAAAACGAATACAATATTTTATCGATAATTGTCCCAACCAATTCACCATAACTAGAATTTATTGCCGTATTAAATATAAAAACTATAAAAAATATACAGAACGTAATCTAACATCCTATTATTGTTATATGTGTATATGCATAGAGTGGTATACGATTATGCATATAACCGTGCAGATTATTCGCCATTGACGGACGATTACTGTTTACCGTTACCGGCCCCTAGACGTTAATCAGTCTAGTCGTTCGCCTGATAACGACGCGACTGTAAACTTTTATCGCGGCGTGCACGAGCAAAGAAAATTTCCTTTAACGCCCGTGAAAAGACTGCCCGCGTGAAACGAATAATGTTAACAGTGCTTTCACCGACTGTATTTAGGATCTTGATACCGTCTAATTAAGGGCACCCTTCGGTTCAAACGATCCCGAAACCTAACTGATTTTTGTCAGAACAGTATTTCCGACTTGTCGAAATGATTACAGGAAAAAATGTTCTACGTGAATCGTAAACAATCAATACGTGAACAAGAAGTTAAGCTTTTATTAATGATTTAAATTTTATTTTCGACGACAGACTACTTCACCCAAAAATAATGGACAGAACATTTCGAGTACCGTATAAAAATTAACGGAAACAAATCGGAAAGTCGATTTAATAATTTTCTAGCTATCCGGTTGCTTCTTAATAAAAGGATTTCATTAAAACCCGTTGCGAACGAATCAAAACGGAAATGTAAAATAACGCAGTCGTGTTCACATTTCGTGCTCGCATGCGTTATACGGTAATAAATTCTAGTTATGGTGAAGTAAACTTGCTGAGGGGCACGCAGTGGCTCAGTGGGTAGAGCGCGCGACTACGGACTCCGTGGTCGCGAGTCGATTCCCGACGCCGGCACCTTTGGAAATACTCCATGTGCTACGTAAACTGTGGTGCCCAAGGTGGTTCCGGAACCCACCTCATAAAAACTGTAGGTCCCGTCGCGAAATAATTCCTGAAGGAATTCACAAAAGCGACGTAAAATAAGAGAGGAAATAAAAAAAAAAAAAAAAAAACGCGGAGCTTCTACCCGCTTTCGGAGTTTAATGTCGTGTCGTCTTCACCAGTCAAGGTGAAGTTGAAGGGACAATTTTTTTTTTTATATTATTTTTTACGTCGCTTTGTGAGAATTCCTATTCGGAATTATTTCACGACGGGACCTACAGTTTTTATGAGGTGGGTTCCGAACCACCTTGGGCAACACAGTTTACAGAGCACATGGAGTAGTAAAATTTCCAGAGGTGCCGGGGTGCCGGCGTCGGGGATCGACTCGCGACCACGGAGTCCGTAGGCGCGCGCTCTACCCACTGAGCCACTGCGTGCCCTACAGAAGGGACAAGTTGCCTCACCGATGTACCCGACTTGTAAATGTCCATATACCTGTATATGATCCGAATTATATCGTTTTTAGTATCATTTTACTCCGAAAAATGCCACAAATATATTGGTGAAAGTCTCATACAAAAATAAGTAATAATAAAAAAGTTTTTTATTGGGATTAAATTGTGAGGACGCGGGGCGGGCCTTTGATCTGTGCCGGCGACTGCGACTCTCCGCGTCTTTTTCTTTCCCATACGCTGTCCTTCCTTGCGCACGAAACTTCCATCGTCCATTACACACGTAAATATCATCGGAATTATGTATATCATTTTTGGTATCAGTTTCATTAGAAAAATATCAAGAATATGTTGGTGAAAGTTCCATAAAAAAAATAATAAAAACCACGCGCGGCAGAAGTGAAACTTCTTGCAGTCTAGTAATATTTAAAAGTAAATTTAGATTGGAAATGGTAAATAATCCTAATGAAGCGACAACAAGATCAGGAACAACTTTCGATGCAGTGTTTGCAAGATATGTAGACAAAATTGAATCAATAATATTTATATCATATTTTAGCTATCACAAGCCAGTTTTCAATGATAGAATCATAGAAAATCATAGAAAAAATAATGAACGATCCGCGCGTGGTTTACCACGCGTATGTTTTTTAAATGTAATTTTGTAATTTATATATATACCTCTTCTTTTACTTAGATATTTATTCTGTTCCACACACGGTAGGTTTTGAAAATCATAGATATGTAAATTATGCTATGGTCCACAGTGTTCTTCACTCTGTAATATAATTAATTATATTGACTTTAATTAATGTAAACGTAGTTGCACGTGCTATCATAACATAACCATGTATTTCTAACCTTTTCGTTTGATCCTACTACCGAGCGGCGGTAAAATGCTATCGCTGCAGCATTTTCAAATTTTCTTGTGATGAATGCGAAATTGTCATAAATAATAATAAAAAAAAAAATTATTTAAAAAACCACGTTTTTAAAATGGACTAAAAAGTATAAAATAATTTGGAAATAAAATACTTGTAAGATTTAAAACGAACCGTTTAAATTTTCGCGCCACTCTCGACTGCCGTAACGTCATTTCCGTAACATAACAAAATACGTTACCCTCAGCAAAGAAGTTTCACTTCAAAAGTTCCACTTTAAAAAATAAAGAAGTTTTGTTATTGGATTAGTAGTGGTCTCCTGGTCTCACACCGATATACCCGACCCGTATTATGTTACACTTCTCGGCGGCCGAGGCCTCTCGAGTTTTATGGCCCTTCACGGGGTATACCTCGCAGGAGTGGGGATAGTTCAGGGACAATTATGTGTAAGACATTTGGGACATTTATCGCTAAAATACTGTATGTGTAATCGAACTCTCTCCTTCGCCTTCGTTGCTTTTCTGAACCGTATCGTATGTCTTGCGCGCGTCTACCCCCGAGCTTTTTCCAAACCGTACGACGAAATTCCATTTTACCCGACCACCCTCTGTAACGGCACCTCGAAATTCCGAATTAAAAATCGTCGAGGGGACCCAGCAAATTCTCTCTTTTATTTCCGTCCTCCTTATTTCGTTTCTAGGATTCTTGGCGTGTTCTCTCGGAGGCAACTTGTTTCGGGACAGAACGTTGCGGAAAGAAATACTGTGGGAATGTTGCGGAGGATATATTCCTGCCATTAAAACAATTCGAAATTGCCGCGTTTTCTGCGCGGCTTCTTTTTATCCAGTGCTTGAAGCTTTTTTTTTTTTGTTAATTTGATGGATTTTTGAATAATGTATTAGCTACGCAAATGGATTCGCGACCTATTGTTCGGAAATCTGCGAGATAAAAACTCGAGCATAACGAACTACCCACATTGAAAGAGGTGTAGTTGCTGTTCTTCTATTTTGATTTATTCTTTTTGATGATCGATGGAATAATGCGAAAAGTAAGTTTACAATGGATATTTACATCGTGAAAATATATAGAAATTGTTATTACTCGCTTTTATTGCAATTAATTCGCAATCATTTGTTCGGCTGTATAAATTCCTTCGTTTCGCGATGTAATTGGATGGAACTTTAAATTGAATTTGATGGATATTAGCTTCGAAAATATTAATAAATTCGCAACAGTTCCTCCGGTAAATCTGAAAACTAAAAAGAGATATGAAATGAACTGTTGGAAAAAGTTGTCATTTTTTAAATTTCTATTTTTCCCTCGTATCGCAGACCGGCATTTTAAACAAAATTTTTTAATATTCACATTCAAGAATTTCGTTCGAATCAACGTTTGATCAACCCTTAAACGAAATATAGCCCATTCATTTCTGAAAAGTGAATGTTTATGGAACGAAGCCATTATTTCCCTCCGATATTTCCTGGCCGCTTTTGTAGTCGCCGGAAGGCACTTAGCCTTTAAAACATATTTTTGTTTGCCGAACAATCGAAATCGTTTGAACGCACATCGTAAAATCCAATTCGATGGCGTGTGTACAGGCACTCTCCGGCAAACATTTGTCCTTGTAGAAGCATTTGTCGGGGTTTTATTATTCGAGTTTGTTACGATGAATCTGGATTCTCTCCGTTCGCGATTTATCGGGATACATTGAAGTCAGCGACACGGGTTGCATCGACGCTGTTTCGTCGAAACCACGTATTTAATTGATGCATTATTCTGCAACAATGTTTCTACATTTTGCGAACATGACTTGCGACATGACTTGCGAGTAGCGACCTTTTCCGACACGCGTGTAGCTTCCTTTCTGAAGGTAGAAGTAGAACCACTGGGAAAACACTAGCCACAATATTGGTCATTAGTTTAAATTTTCTTTCAAGTTTTACATTTTTGTGAAACACCTAAAAATTAGAGATATGAAAGGGTGAAGTTGTGATCACAAATTGACGTCTAACGAACTCAATTATGCTACAACAAAAAGGAGGTTGAAATAGTATTTAAAACAATTATTAGATTACGTTGGTGAAGGAGACTAAATTGTTTCAGAATTGCAATTAGTGATGCCATTGAAGGATTTTTTAATGAATACACAGCTATGAACTACAGACTTCTAAAAACTACAATATCGTAGGGAATAATGTAAATGATAAAGCTAATTAAGCTAGCAAGTAGTAAACCCTGCAAATAGTAACATTAGGAAGTAGTAAAGCTAGCAAATAGTAACATTAGGAAGTAGTAAAGCTAGCAAATAGTAACATTAGCAAATGGTAAATCTAGCAAATAGTGAACCTCTATGAAATGGTAAACCTAATAAATGGTAAACCTAGTAAATGGTAAACCTAGTAAATGGTAAACCTAGTAAATGGTAAACCTAGTAAATTGTAAACCTAGTAAATTGTAAACCTGGCAAATGGTAAACCTGCAAATGGTAATCCTTGCAAATGGTAAACCTGGCAAATAAACAGTAAACCTGACAAATAAACAGTAAACCTGAAAATAAACAGTAAACCTGACAAATAAACAGTAAACCCGGCAAATAAACAGTAAACCTGGCAAATAAACAGTAAACCTAGCAAATAATCAGTAAACCTAGCAAATAAACAGTAAATCTATCAAATAAACAGTAAATCTAGCAAATAAACAGTAAATCTAGCAAATAATAAAGCTATCAAATAACAAAGCTAGTGAACAATAATTTTACCCAAAGTTCAGTACATATTCTGAAAGAACTCGCAACCCTTATTCATTCCATGACATTTTGGGGTGTAACAATACGCCCAGCCTCGTGCACCAATTTCAAAATGTGACGCACAGCAAATGTGCCCGATATCCCGGACACTTTTGTGCGAAAGGATCGAGGACACCTCTGCGCGTGAGCGTAAAATAGCGAAGATATTTCCAACAGCTTGATCAACAAATGTGTTCACTTTAATCCGTGTTTAATCCTCCGCGCTGCCATGGAATACGGCGACCAATTGATGATGTTTAATTACAATTTTATACTATTATCCGCTTATACCTGGATTAAAGTCCGTTGAGTTTCGAGCTCGTCGGAATAATCGACTCCCTGTCCGTGTCATTGAAAGCTTGTGGAGCCTCTTTGTATCACGAACTGCGCGCGGAGCTTACGTAAAGCTCCGCGGAACACGCGTTTTCATTAAGGATGGATACGCGAGGCCGCCATGACACGCGACAAACCTTTTGCGCTACCGGCCATTATAAATCGGATGTTATGGTGGTTGCGGCGAATCGATAACACGAACATCACCGACCTGTGCAAAGTTTTTTTTCTTCCTATTTTAGACAATTTTGTTTGCTTCGGTGCACGATCGCTTCGTTGATCGCATTCTCCGATTAATTTCTTCATCGGGGGCTACGACAAGGATTTAATTTCCTTTTAAAGAGTTTGAAAATACTGTTGTTGTACAATTTCAGCGATAAATGCGTCATAGCACCTGTATCTCGCAATTGATAAAATTTTTATTTCGCATAAAAATCTAGTTATTAACAATTTCTCAACCCTTAAGCGAACTATTGGGGCTGATATGGGGCCCCCTCAAATTTATGCTGATAATTTTTTAATATATAATTATTTTTGGATTTAGATGAAATATTGCTTCTCACTGCCATTTTAATAATGATGAATATTAAGTAAAATTTAATCGAATCATTGCATTTTTAAAGTATGTACATTTCGATAGTCCATTCAATTCTCAAACTTTCTACCGAACTTTTCATAATTCTGATATTTATTCAGTATCCGACGGAAATTGCGGCAGCAGAAAATTTCCTCTCTTGAAGAACCTCGCAAAAATAGTCTATTGTGCATGCTTCCACCCCCGTTGCGCAACGGAAGACGAAAGAAGCACGGCGGATGTGATCCCTCACGGTTCCGTGAGCATGTTCGCGAAGACGGACGTGCACAAAGTGACGAAATCGGTCCAAGGCCATCGCAACTAACCGACAAGAGACAATAAGTCGGGGAGGAAGCAATTTCAATAACCTACGTTACGCAGGATCGATCGCGGTCGACTATCGGACAAGAATGGACACGTTGCAAACCACCCCTTAGAGAGAACGTGTCTCTTTCACGATCCTGGTATCTGCGTACGCACGGGGCTTGTGTAAATCATCCATAACGCGTGTCAAATCGGTCGTGAAATGATAAATACCAGCAAGCCTGCGTCGGATGGTTCGAATTTTTCCTTTTTCAACGGTTCGATACGCCCGGTGACAGCGGCGCGCACCTTTTGCCGAAAATGATGAATCGATACATTATTTATCGCTCTCCGAAGTAATTATGCCATATTAGTTCCACGTGGTTCCCTCTGCTAAATTACTGCTGCCATGAAAATGATTTAAAGTTGCTTCACAGGGGATTCAAAATATTGGATATTATCGTTGTCACATTTTGAAGATAATTTATTGGGTTTTGGAGGTAATTTTGTGACATTACTTCCACGTGGTTTGCTTCTTTATTTATTATTTAATGACTAGACCGCGGATCTTTATGCAATATAAAAATGTTCTGCATTGATTGTGGGAAGCAGGAATAAAATAAAAATTGATTACATCCCGTAACGATATTGTTGCATTAAAAACAATATTACGGTATTAAATTTTTTTAATCTTTAAACTGTTTTATATTTCATCCAGCCACTTTCTTCGTAAATGCATAAAAATCCGCAGTCTACTAATGAATAATGATTTCCATAGATTATTGAAATTTATTTCGGTTTAAAAGAATCATTTATTTACTGCGAGAATCGAATTACTAACACGGCTAATATCACTTATGTTAACATTAATAGTAATGTTTAGTCATGGGATATCAGCCATCAGGTCTGTGTTGAAATAATTAAATATTGTTTCTGTCAGGGTTAAATTTTTTGTAACTTTGAGATGATCATATTGGTGAAGTGGATAATGAATTATTAGCAATATAAGTAATGGCAAAAAACGAGTACATATTAATTCCACAAACGCAGGGGATATTTGTTTCTGAAAATGAATACAGCAAAAGTCCGCGAAACAGAGAACGTGTGCCAGCCACGTGTTTTCATATTTCAGAAAGGATTCGCGACTGAGAGAGGCAAATAAATAAAAAAGCGATGCTCGTGCTGATATAAAATTTTCTTTTTATTTTTGTTGCGACCTTCGTTCCTCGAATATTGACACACGCCGAGGAATCGCTCTATATTTAACCTAGTATTGAATTTTTCCGCCTTTTATTATTCTTCGAGACGAGCTGTCCTACGTTCACTGAAAACCCCAGAAAGATGGAATTCTCGAGCCTATCGGATACTAAATATTATAAATATATTTCCTTCGTCTGCGATATTTATTTTCATCTGTGATTTCAAGATTGATATTCGAAAAATCAATTTTAATTTAAGAAAATGTTTCGTTTTTTTATAATTTAATGGATATCTCGAACGAGGGTCTACGTTTCCTGTATTGTAATCAATTGCGAAATTTTATTCCTGTTTCATCTTTTTGAAATCGATAGTGGTTGCACACAGAAAGAAATACACTGTAATAAATTTCGAAAGTTCGCCGGTGAAACTTTAACTCGTCTTTTATATTCTACGTCGTTCAATCATCATCTATCTTGCTTCCATGCAAACGTAGTTAACAGAGAAAAACATTTCCCAACGAAGTCGATGGAAACAAACACTGCAACAATCTGTTCCCGCTAGAACATAAATTTCAGAAGCTGTAAAACTATTGTAGAGCCTGTGAAAAAAAAACGACAGAACTCTAAGAAAGTTCAACTGTATATCAAGCATGTAATGATGTAATGAATTTTCCGTGAAAAAAACATTAATTTTAGAACTTATAAAAAGCCATTAGCTGGAAATTTCAAGACAACACGTAATACAATTCTGGTTTCATCTGAACATCTGAAAACACTGTTGATGTCGTGTTAAAAAAATTAAAAATCATACAATATTAATAAAATAAAATATTTCAGACGAAACAGTTATCAAGATGGTAAAAAAAATTTTTTCGGAATTGTGCGCTTTCTTATGAAAAACTAAGCACATAATCGAGTATGAACTCCGAATAATAGCAAGAACAGTTGAACATAATAACAATAAAATTTAATAGCAATTGAAATTGTGAACTCTCTTGGCCACAATTCAAGTTTCGTCACAATTAAAGCTCAAGTCTCAGAAGGACAAACAACAAACGTTAATAAAATCATGGAAAAATACAAGATACGTGAACGGTGGGACAGGATTCTATTCAATGGCGAAATAACCCGAACGGCACTCGTGCGTGAGGGAATTGTCTGGACATGGACTACCCTCGTTCCCGGGGGACGCGATTCGAATCAGGAACTCGGATTCCTTGGGGATGCCTTGTTTTCCCGGTAGTCGGAGGCTGGCCCGTGGCAAAAAAGGCATGGAACGAATACAGATCAATCGTCGGGGAATCAATTGGGATCGGAGCTAACCCCGGGTCCGTGGAATTTTGCTGTAGAGAACAGGCGACTGGAGGCAATAAAATGTGCAATCTTGGGGGTAGAGCCGCCCTTCATCTCCGTGGAACCGGCAGCCGGAAATTTCATTTTAAATTCGAACGTGTTCACCGGTTATGACGTCGACGAAGCTTCGGCGCAGCTCGAGCTTTTGTCGATAACGCATGGCCTTGTATTTTTTCTAGATTTCACCTGTAATTAGTGTTGTCGCGAGACGAACAAAACCCCTCTGCGCGAAAATCGCTTTGAAATTCGTCAGTGTTGATTATTCTTGCAATTATTTACGAAATTCTCACTGAAATACCTAGGGCGTATAAATTCATTTCGTTGAAGAAAATCTTGGTTGACGTCCTTTACACTCTCTGGAATTCGCAGGCATCGATTTTTACGGCACGTGTAAACAGGACGTTTCAACCCCTTGCCTTATGATTTATTTTAATCCTTTGAAAATATAAATCCCTCGGAAGTAGAATTTGTTTCGTTGAAGAAAATGTTGGAAGCATCGACTTTTATGAAATGTGTGAAAGCATCTCCTTGTGATTTATTTTATAATCCTTTAAAAATATAAATCCCTCGGATGTTTTGTACGCTTCGTGTGGAATTTGGGAGCATCGATTCTTACGAAATGTGTGCACTTTATGCACAAATTTATGGCTATCGTATGTCTATATTTTCTGTAATGGACGAACATTTTTCATATCGCGTAAAAGTCCAGTGATTATCATTTCAGTACTTTATTTCTTTCTGCTTCAAATCTGGATTAAAATGCAGGCTCTGATAAATTCCGTGCTGGGAAAGTTCGCAGAAAAGTATGAGCTACTTTAACAACGTGCGATAATTTATAATTACGTTCAACTACACCGAAGGCCGGGTGAAGTTTCGTCTAAAAAAAATTCGGCCATGCAGAGAATTTTAAACAGTGTAAAGAGGGAGGGAGAATTGCCTATTGTTTCAGTATTCTGGGTTAACTGCTGATGTCGCGATTGTGTTACGTAATGCCGTGTACATATGGGTTCCGCTGATTCGGTGAATTATAATAGACTCGATCCCAGAAAAAGTGTATCCGAGTTGCTGCGCCAGCAAGACAGAAAAATGGTGCTACCCTTCATGAAGGATCTATAAAACATACTTTGTATGCGATCTTGTAATTCAGCAGTTTTGTTGTATTAAATGCGTTGCTCGTTCGGCAGAAATGTCTGTGGAAATTAATGCAAATGCGGAGACCAATTTGCGGCGACGAGACAGTTGTGCGAAACAGAATTCTGGAGCTTTTGGAAAGTGATCGATAGTCGGATCAATAATCGCATCAACATTGCTGTCAGAGAAATAGGTTCAAAAACATCTCGAACAAATTTTATATTCAATTTTTAGGGGTGGGCAGGTACCCGAGTTTCGATTCGGGTTTTGATGACTGAAGTCGGGTCGGGTCGGGTCGGGAAATCTACGATTTCAGGTAGCCGCGTATCAGGAATTTTCGGGTCCTGACCCGAACCCGGGGGGAAATACCCGACCCGACCCGAACCCGAATTTCCGGGTACCTAACCACCCCTGGCAATTGAATTTTTGTCGTATCTGAGGGATTAAGAATATGTAAAAAATTGATGCACACTGATTTGGCTGGATCTAGACGCGGATCCAGGATGAAATCGAAAAAATATCGGGTGAATTCGAAGGAATCATGTTCAGTGGATACTATTTTTTTCCGTTCCAGATATACTTCATCGCGCTGGCGCTAACCACCGGCAAAGTGCTCCAGGGGGAGAGCGAGTATCTGAGGGGAAATCGTTCTTTGCCGGAGTCTATCAGCTTCTTAGAAGCGGACACCATATCCCCCAGTGAGTACCCATCTCGTAATAACGGTAACGCGCGTCCACCGCCTCTGAAACGTAACCGTTGACCAATAACTAAGTTCCTATAGCCGGGAGCACGCAATACACTCTACAAACCACCGGAACAATAAATGTCGTACTTGTAACACGTTTCTGTTGCTTCAGCTACGGTGAGGTTCAACGTGGCCCTGCTACTGTGCTCGTGTTGCGGCGTGATTTGTTGCATCCTGCTCCTCTATGGTCTCTTCACGGTGAGCCTCCCTCATTTCCGGGTAAACAAATTGTCACAACTCGTCCACATCGATAGCTTTAATACGGTTAAGCAACTTCGAAATTTCCTGAGAATTGTTACCCTTTTTGAGAATTGCTATTGAATATTGTATAGTTACACAGTTAGCCTTTTCTGCATTTTTTTTAGAGCAATCGATATAACAAAAAAAGTTGAACGAACAAGCCCTACAATGAATTTTTGAAGTCATGGCAACGAACACGAGAGCAGATTTTGATCGCTGAAGTATCAGAGATATTCCCAGTGAGCTGTGGAATCCTTGGATGTGAGCCCCGGATGACAAATCCTCTGCAATCCCTTCTAAAATCAACGTGTATATGTGGAAGCGTATACCATTTATAGTTTTTTTTCAGAGTATTGTACAATTCATTGCACTGTTGTAATAATTATTGTGTTTTCGTCTGTTTAGTGTAGTACGATGTAAATTGCATCGATTGGTCTCAAATATCCGGGGTTCACACGCAGGGGGACTCTTTCGGTCAACCTCGCCAGCAATCTTCTACATCTAAAATTTTTAAAATTTAGTTTAGCTGCACAATTATATACACGGTTTATTAAAAATTAGTGTATTATTATATTAAGTGCAAATACGAATCGAATATACGTATATGATAAAATGTGAAATCCGGTGTTCACACGCAAGGACTTCGGCAACGTCAGCGATCAGCTACGAAGATATTTAAAATCCGCCGAGACGTCGGATAAACATTATTAAAAGTCAGTACATATTGTATCCAGATACAGAATACAATTTCAAGGGACGAAGAAAGCAACATAACTTTCCGGAAGAAGATGAAATTGCGGCGACAACGAACGTTCCCCCGAGCAAAATTAATTAACGCGTTTTACAGCGGCACACGAAACATTTCCCGGATTCCAGCACTGTTTCCGGGAGTCCGCCGCGACATTTCATTTGTGTAAATATTACCGAGAGACGCTGTGTTTCCCGTAAACCGTGTCTGATCGCGAGTCGCGAGTTTCTTACGCGAAATAGAAATCGTCGACGCGAGAATGAGATTAATTCCGCCTTTGAGAGACGCGCGCCCCTCCGTGGACGATCCCTCGATCGCCGCGCCGCGCCGCGCCGCGCCGTTTCCAATGTTGCAAGAGAACACCGCGAGGATATCGAGGAGAGAGATAGGAAAACCGAGGGGAATCCTGCCCTGCAGATTTAGTCGCAGAAATGGTTTTTCCCTGAATTAATTCCGGAGGAACGCCCGGGGAATCGGGGATAGAAATTCAAAGGCGAACCGAAACAGTATTTAATTAGAGGAAAATTATACGCGAAAGTTATGAGCGTTTTTGTCTCCCGCCGCGTCGCCAACGATTCAATAACGCTCCGAACGTTTAGCAAATAATTGACGAGTTTCCTATGAAAATGTGCTTACACATTTTTTCCCAGGAATTCCGTATCACAAAGAATTCAAAACTCGTTCCATGGAATTTTTCTTTCATCGCCGGACTCGATGGCCGTTTCGATATATTGTGTAACCCGAGTCGGGTTCCCGAAAATTTTGAGATTCCCGAAGGAATCGGGTTTTCCGAAAATTTCGACAATATGACATATGACACTGCTTAAAAGAATTCGTGATGGACAACACTCTTTCAATTTCTTCTGCCATTTTTCGTGATGTTTATTGGAAACACGGATTCTAAGAATCGCGTGACCTGATGTAAACATATGTTCTCAGAATTTTAGAAATCCCGATAAATTCGAGAATCTCGAAATTTTCGTGTTCCCGACAGGACCCGATATTTCGGGTTCTCGCACACCCCTAATCGTCAGTAATCGTTCGGCAAGTCTCCCTTCCGGAAATCGTCTTTTCTGTGATTTACTCCGATATATACCTGGTGTTTCGAATATGTCCGAAGTTCACCGCTGGGGACAGAGTATATTGAAGTCGAGGGGCATCTCGGGTCACGATATGTTCCTCTGTCTGACAAGCCAAAGCCCGCTAGGACCACTCGATCCACCGTAATTCTTCCGTATCAAGGAGCCAGCTCCTTCGGGGCGATGATAAAAATTGCATCGGTCCTGTAAGAACGTGGGGGTGGATTTGTCCGTCATTTGGGATAAACTAGCAGGAGGACCGATACGAGGGCGATAAGACGTCGATTACGAGGGACACTAGAATACTCTGATTACACTGTACAGTTCCTGTAAAATGGCTGGAAACACCGAACTATACTCACAGAGAAGATCGACTGTCGCACCGTCGGCGGCTACCATGAGGCTAACCATCATTCTTGGTTTTGCCTGTTGCCTCGAGAAACGAATATGTTATTCGCGAATGATATTTACTTGACTTCATATTACGCGAGGGTCTTGCAACACGGTTTCCCTTTAATTAGAAAATCGGAGAAACTCAGCTGCGTTACACGGTATGTCCATTAAATGAAGCGCAAACTTGGAGACGAGCTTTGGGAACCCTTCGTGAAGTTTGCGAAGACGGTTCGAGGAAATGTAAAGAGACCTACAGAGAAAGATGCTTACCACTCCCATCATCGTGTAGGAATAAACCAGTTCTGGAAAATGGAGTAACGTTCAGTTGAAGGATTGGTGAAAAAGAGTTCGAATAAAGTAAAAGCAACCCTCTGTCTGCAACCTGGCTCGCGTTTATGTCTGAAATGAATATTTATTGATGCTTTAAACATTTGACGTTGGAAAAGTCGATGAAAAAAGACATTAATGAATTCTTCCCTGAAAAACAGAAATTCTAAGAACAATAAAATAAATAAAATAATCTAATGCACGCTAACAAACAGGACAACGTCAAGAAGATCAACGGGAAGATTAATTACAAAAATTTCTTAAATGATTAATAGTGGAAAGTTTCGATGCAAATCGGTCGATATGCTCTTAAAATTCTGCACTAGTGTTCGTCACAATGCTACGTCGCTTTGAGAGGCATGATTGTAAAGTACGATAGCAAAAAAGAGCACGCTGCGTCAGAGAGTCGCAGAAAAAAATGAAAGTGGGATCCGTGGAAAAAGAAGAAGAACGATGGGGAGAGGATAGTAGGACAGTATCTAGTCAACGAGGGAGCAAAAAATTTACGAGCCAGATAAGCCAGCACCCCCTTGACTGACATCGTCCGACCGCAAAATCTCTCCCGGAAAGTTTCCCGGGATCGAATTGAATCTTCGTTACCGCCCTACGGAAACTCGAGGCTATGCAAAGCTGAAATTGAACGGTACATGCGCAGAGAACGGCGAACTTATTGTTATTCGTCACATTAACGGAAGTCCTACCAAAAATCAATTTTTATTATAGCGTTCCAAAAGTCATTAAAGACACGTGCCGCCATTTTTACAAACACGAATACGGTTGAAAATATTCATGGTTGTACTACAGCAAATATTGCATAAACGAACAAATTTTTATATCTTTTCATTCTCTCTGAATTAATTCTAGAAGATTTATTTTTTCTAAAATAAAACTGACTTTCTCTGCAAAGTGTCTTCGATGATGTGTGCCGCCATTTTGGTAATACAGGTCTGAACAAATTCATGGTTATACTACACGCTGTTAAGCAAATATTGCATAAAAGAACAAATTTTTATCTCGTTTCATGTTCTCCGAATTAATTCTAGAAGATTAAATGTTTCTAAAATAAAGTAATTTTTGACAAAATGTCTTTGAAGAACTTGCGTGTCGCCATTGAAGACAACTTCTTCGCAGGTTTTATTCTACAAATGTGCGTTTCGCTTCATCAAAATGGAAACGTTAATTAATTCGGCCGCCAGAGACTTCAGTGTCATTACGATTTAATAAATTCAATTCAGGGAGCAATTTATTTTGTACTAATAAATTGCGCGAACCAATATAATTGCATTGTCGAGAGATGGTCTTTATCCTCAGCAAAGGCTCGTTGGAAATTGTATAGATTTCACAAATAGATGCTTGACCATTATTATACATTAACGAATAAAATAAATATCGATAGACTGGAAAGGGACGGAAGAAGTTATATTCGAATCGAATCATTTGAAGAAGCCGCACGCTGGAAGTACTGAGCTCGCATAAACGCGGTCTACTTTATAGATTTCGTTATCCTTGCATTAGAATAATCGGTCCTCGACGCGCTTACGTTACCGTGCGGCATCTGAAACGGGGAATTGAATCCCCTCGCGAGAAAGTGGCTCGTGCAGAGTGTATTCTTATACCGGAATACGACGCAGGATACCGGGATTTCAGAACCCGATTTTACAAAGATAAATGGAAAAAGGCTTCTTTGAATGGAGACTTGGCAAATCTAGCCCGCGATGGCGCGACACTTATGGATCGTGATGTTTCGTAACGCGGGAGACGCTTTATCCCCTGAAATCTGCGATTCCAGGAATCTCTAGAAATGAAACCTGATGGCTACATCTTTGTGCTGTATACAAATTCTTAAAGTGTAAGCAAGCGTGTATTAATCAGAACTGATCCTTATTTTATTTTAACAAGAGATTTTCTAGTTCATCGGACACGCTTCCTATCGATTTCAAGATTTATAGCAGAGGTGGGCTGGTCGGGTTTTAATCAGGGACTTGTACCGGTACGTAAAATACCGGTATGATACCGGTATATTTCGGTATTTCTGCCTAACCGTAATAGGAACCGAAATATCGGAATACCGGTATCTCGTCATACCGGTATTTTCATATACCGGTATGACGTCATACCGGTATAGTTGCATTCAGCGAATTATACCGGTACGTAAAATACCGGTACGTAAAATTTACCGGTATAAATATCGGTATGATGAACGGGGCAAGAGGGCTATTCCACACAAATTCAATGTTTATCTGAAAACACCATACAAAATAGTCCATTTACATCCGAATCATGTGCATAAATAGTTTGAACTTTTATTAAAAAAAGTATTTAACTTAAGCCCTTAGACAAAAAATAATTATCACGCATAATAATATTGATATTTTAAAATAAATTGGCAATCAAACTTAACTTAAATAATAATTATTAATTCAAAATGATTCAAATATTAGATGTCCAGATTTAGTACTGTTTTGGAATATAAGTATTCCATACTGAGGCGCGGATGACGGGAAACGGATTTTCCTGAAACTTGCAGTATTTGAAGATGACGTCTCCATATGTAAATTCGCAAAGCAGTAGCGCGCGCTTTTCAAGATTTTCCGAGAAAATTGTATTTTTAAATTTTACTCGGTTATAAACAGTTCGCGTTAAGTATTTAACAAGCAGATGAGTGGCCGAGAGCGGAGCGCGAAATACTATGTAACCGGTAGGTTGTTGGTTCGAGTCCCGCTATCCAAATTTTTTTTTTTTCTTGAAATTGATACCTACCTCAATTTTTAGCCTAAAATCTATTATTTAAAAATTATTTTTATTTTTTAATTAGAAAATGCATGTTTTTTATTTGTGGACAATGGGAAATAAATTGGAATAAAAATAATACGCAATGTCATTTTTACTTTATTACTGCACATTTTCTATATTAATTATATGCTATATATGACATGAGCCAGGGTGATGTTCATCGTACAAACATGGAAAGCAATAGTTTTTCGGCATCTAGCACACACTATAAACGCCGCGTTCGTACAAGAGCACGCTTTTTTGAGTACTAAGTTTACTAAGCATTGGAAAAACCGAAAAATACCGGTATTTCAAAACGGTTACTGGTATAGTTCTGTTGGTCCAATACCGGTATTAAGTCCCTGTCGTAATACCGGTATACAAATTTTACCGGTATTAAGTCCCTCGCGTAATACCGGTATGAAAATTTTACCGGTATTAAGTCCCTAGCGTAATACCGGTATGAAAATTTTACCGGTATTCGCAATACCGGTATAAAAATTTTTACCGGTATTAAGTCCCTGTGTAATACCGGTATACAAATTTTACCGGTATTAAGTCCCTGGTTTTAATGACTCGGGTCGGGTCGGGTCGGGTCTGGTCGGGACCTGAAAATTCGTGATACTCGGATACTCAAACAATAGAAATTTTCGGGTTCCCGATCCGACCTTGAGACGGATTTCTGCAATATTAAATTGCTTTAATTTTGGCTTTTTTAATATGATCGTTTAAATCGGTCCGATTTCTACCTTTGAATCGTACATCGATCCAATTAGAGTATCTCGGCTCTTAAGCACTCTCGTAACTCTTATCCCTCGAGGAGCCGTTCTTATTTCTATCCTCTTAGCTGCCATCACATTTAATTTGAAACGTCATGTCGTCTCATGAGTAATGCTGCTATCGGATTCCAACTCTCACAGCAAAATATTCATCTTTATATTTATTTTAATCGTCAGTGTTTTACTTACAATTTCAATTTTCGAAGTCGATTTTCCCACTCGTAAAAAGAACATTTGGATCAACTAATTTAAGGCCCCATGGTACGTTGAAAAAATATTTATCAGTTGACAGCGAATGTTCATACAAAATAAAAATTATGTGCATCAATTGCTGGGAACAGGTACCGCTCAGAAAATCATTATGTGGAAGGAAAAATGTATTACTATATACTATATATTTTATACTGTACTATAAAATTTATACTATAAAATACTATATATTTTAAATATAATACTATATATTTTAAATACAGGGTGTCCCACAAGTACTTCAACTCTGGGAAATGGGAGGTTCCTGAGGCCATTTCAAGCGCCATTTTCCTTTTGCAAAATGTTGTCCGCGGCTTTGTTTAGGAGTTATTAATGAAAAACACGGACCAATCAGAGCGCGAGCTCGACGCTCGTTGGCATGTTTAGCCAACCGCCTGCCGGCTCGCCGCGCTGAACGTGCCAGCGAGCGTCGAGCTGGCGCTCTGATTGGTCCGTGTTTTTCGTTAATAACTCTTAAACAAAGCCGCGGACAACATTTTGCAAAAGGAAAATGGCGCTTGAAATGACCTCAGGAACCTCCCATTTCCCGGAGTTGAAGTACTTTTGGGACACCCTGTATAATACTATATGTATATTTTAAATATAATACTATACAGTATACAGGCAAACAACTCGTACGTTATTTTTTGTACGAAAAAATTTTTTCAACGCACGCTTCATATTCATTTTAAGCCCTATTTGGTATAATACTATTTTGACGGTGAATTGATGCTATATCCGCATTTCAGTAGAAATATTGGGCATTCCATTTAAAAAGCTGAAAGTGACCCTTGTATCTCGATAAAACAGCAAACTAACAAAAAACAGATTACAGCCCTGTATATCAGCATGGAAAGCATTTAACATCTGTTCGAAATATTTGTTCGTACAGCAAATAGCTTACTTTAGATGTAACGAAGTGATGTTATTTTGTTATATTGAATCAGAAACGATTCGAAAAATGTACCCAGAGGCCTATGTAAATGTGTACACATTCCGACGTTGAAATTGCTACAGGGAAACTATTCGACTAATTCGCGGGCGCAGAAATTTGCTCGCGGCATCCGCGATCCATTCGCATAATTAATCCGACAGCGCCTAATCGGAAGCTCGCGTGGCGTCAATCAACAGCGTCGTCTGGGCAACTCTGCGCCTTTGACGGCTGGGATCCACACGGGGACTTGAGTTTTCATCGGTCGGATGATTTATTGACGATCACCGAGTTAAATCACGTTGCCAGTCCACTCCTTACGTAAAACAGCCCCGGCAACGTGATCGAGCTTCGACAATGCGAGAAAAAAATGCGAAGCTCGTTCGATACGTCTCGATTCTCGAGTCCGGGCGAGCCATTCATTGCTCTCTTGCCCGGTCAATTGAAATTCAATTCCTTCGAATCCGCGGCACTTGTCGGGCTGAATTGCGGTGCTCCTCGGGGACCACCCGGCTCTTTAAAATGTTACACAACCCGTAGGCATCGTTGCCATCCTGATCGGAGGACAATCGAAGCATAGAATCAACGCTGATTCAACCCTCCGGGGCACGAAATTCACTAACACAATCATTTTTCCAAGTGAGCATTTTTAAGGGCGCGCAGGAGCCAATCTGGTGACTCTATCGGCGTAGAGGTTGTCATTCTATGTATTTCATAACTTTGTGCGACATCCTTGTCTCTCCAACAGAGCTGAGACAGAGAGGGAGATATGTCACTCACAGGAGAGACAAAGACAGAGTAACCGCGAGGCTTGATTTTTCGATGAAGCCCAACCAATTTTTTGAAGCGAAGAAGCAATATTTTCTCACGTTTCTTTTTTTAAAATATTCTTTGTTCTATTTCGGGTAACCGTACAGAGCCCTTTTTTGCAATTTGGCTCTTGAAACTTTATAAATAATAAAAGTGTACGTTTTTATAGAAGAAATTTTTTTCTGTACACTTTTTCCAAAAAAGGGCTCTGTACGGTTACCCGAAATAGAACAAAGAATTTTTCAACACAAAAATTATTGAAAAATATAGCTTCTTCGCTTCAAAAAATTGGTTGGGCTTCATCGAAAAATCAAGCCGTGCGGATACTCCAGGTTACTCTGTCTTTGTCTCTCCTGCGAGTGACAGACTCCCTCTCTGTCACAGCTCTGTAGGAGAGACAAAGATATCTCTATCCTTGTCCTAGTTTATTTTTAGTTCACCTCTACGCCGATAGAGGCACCAAATGCCCCCACATTGGCTACCACGCACCCTTAAATTTCAATACTTTGCGATATCTACCTAATCCCTTCCAGGATGCTTGATCCACTAGATTGTTTACAATAGTTTATAGCATCGTGTACCAGGTTTGTTAAAATAAATACATTAAGTGGCCATGGACAAAATTGGGACTGTTAGTTATGCACATATATATTTTTCGCAAAGAATATTCAAATATTCAATGGAAAAATGCCTGAAGGTTTACACGAAAAGGTCCACCACGGAATGACCGGTTCCAGATTTTTTATTTCACAATTATTGAAATTATAAAGTGGAAAATGATTACATGAATGTATTCAATAGAGCTCGTATCATAATACGAATAAATACATTCAATCTTGTCAGTTTTATAAGGCAACATTCATAAATAGATTTTATTAAGAAATTTTTAATGAAATTATTTTAAGAGGAAAATAATAAATTTTATTTAGAATAATTTTAAATAGTACATTAATTTTAAAAATTATTTCATAGAAAAGTTTATGTATACCAGAGTTGATTTTAAGGCTCGTTAGGTTTAGTGTTAATACATTTTGTAGCAGCTTCGCCGTGAAAAGCATCGTTTAATATGGAAACTGAATTAGATTAAATACAGGGTAATCCGTTTTTAAACGGCCAAACGTCAAACGTGCCCCATGTCAAAAAAACCAAGATCCGAAGGTCATACAAAAAAGTTGACTTAATAAAAAAGATGTCCCTACTTATTTTAAACCAAACAAAGGAAAACTCATCAAGATACATAATTGCAGTCCTAATATATTTAATCTTAAGTGAACGCAAAAAATGATGGGTTTTTGCAATTATCTAAAAATCAAGACCGAATCAAAAAAAGTGTTAGGGGTGAAAGTTGTTCGATTTGGGGCCCTCTATAGCTGGTTGACGTTTGGCCGTTTAAAAACGGATGACCCTGTATATAAAAACCCAAAAAGAAATATTAAAATAATAACGAAAATTCGCCAAAGGTTCAGCGTTCAAATAAAAGTAGAACGGTATCGAGTGACACTGTAGTTTCCTCGAAGATTATTAAGTGACCCGAAATTTTCAGACTTCAGCGTGGTAAAGACAGACAGACATGTTCGCAAAGAGTTGATTCTCTCGAATTCCCTTATTCCACTTTATTCAGCTGTGACAGAACGGTAGAAAGCCAAATTGCATTTAGCATTTCCATTAACACATCCACAACAGACACTCTCCTTTCTCGCTTGAATAAACAGGAACACGTTTCCGTATCGGATCCGCGATCCATTGTGCCGGGGTGGAATAAAGCGAGGTTAACGTTAATTTATCTGTGGAAATACTGAGAGCGAATGAAATCTCGTGAAGAAATCCTTTCAAGTACCAACACCATTCGCCAACTAGTTTGATTTATTTCGGAAAATTCTTCATGCATCGAACAATCTTATAGAAAAATTTGTGGAAACCAACAAATTTGAGATGGTAGCCGCAGGTTGGACCTAATTTATAAATTATAGTTAATTAGCACCACTAGTGATACTGCATGTTTCTTCTTAAAGATATACATACAGTCGGTGTGAAAAGTATTCGTACACCTTTTAAAAACGAAGGATTAGTTTACTAGCTAATATGTATATAATTTTTTTTTATTGTTATTGGTCGTAATTGCGAAAGAAAAAGTAAAGGTCACGATTTTTAAATTTTTGATCTGTGTCTGTAGTGAAAATTTATAAGGTGCATTTGGTAGGTATAAGTAAGTTATATACATGTACAAAGTCTCATCGAAATCGATCGAGGTTGTTACGAAATATAAATGATTGAATATAGCAAAAATTGTAAGAATCCGCGATTTAAATGATTCGAAAACCCTAAATTCAAAGATTTTTACATGTTACAATGCCCATAGCTTTTTTATGCGTCAACCGATTTCAATGAAACTTTGTACATGTATATAACTTACTTATACCTACCAAATGCACCTTATAAATTTTCACTACAGACACAGATAAAAAATTTAAAAATCATGACCTTTATTTTTTCTTTCGCAATTACGACCAATAACAATAAAAAAAAATTATATACATATTAGCTAGTAAACTAATCCTTCTAACGTCTCAAAAAAACTCAAGTTGTTGGTCGAATTTTGAAAAAGTTATTCGTTTTTAAAAGGTGTACGAATAGTTTTCACACCGACTGTATAGCTACAACAGATTCAAAACAGAATTTTTCAGAACATGGTGGTTCGACCAAAGTGTTGGTCCAAAGTAGGCTGCCCTCTCCTATATAATTTTACTAAAAAACAAATTTGCCTAATTTTTGCACCAAGCTCCCACACCAGATCCTAAACATAATTTTTAAACATTTAATATTATCATTAACTCAGGCTACCCTCCCCTATAATTTCACTAAAAAAAAATAGATTTGCCTAATTGTTGCACCAATTTCACGATTTTTTTTTCTATATCCAGGATACTTGCGATAATTCCTCAATTGTATTATCGTAAACGAAGTTGTTTTCTCTGAAAGTTCGCGATCCGGCCGTTAAATATACGGGCTGGCAGGTCGACGTTCCTTCTTCTTATCGATCTCTTCATCCATTAATCACTGCTCGGTGAGACTGAACTGCCGCGTCTATTTCCCGATGTCGGCCCGCCAGGAATAACCATGGTAACGGGGGTTTTCCTCGACGATCTCCATATTCGGAATCGGACTTTCCCGCTTTCCCCATTCTCGCCGGTCATTCATCATCCGGGCACCGTCATTTTTAATGAAAGACCGAAACGCGTACTCCCCGGAGACACGAGTATTTGCGCAACGGTATTCGACCCGTTCGATGCATACGCACGACGGAACAGAGATTATGAAAGCTCGATTGGGGTTTAGGTCTGGAAGAATTCGAAGGGTGGGCCGGGATCGGCTTACGTTCCAGTCAGATAAGGAAACTTATTGGAGATTAAATGTGTTCGGGATCGATAGAATATCTACTGACCACGCCATCGGGTCCGTTTTTATCCGGCAATCTGATCCCCTGATCCTTCTAATGCGAGCTACACTCATTCCGGGAATGATGGAAATTGCAATCAAATTCTGAATGAAATTGATCCATTCGGTGTAAAATAATGATTCATCCTAATTGGAGCAACGTTAATTCCGGGTATGATGGAGGTTGCAATCCAAAATGAAATTGTTCCGCTTGGTGTAAGACGTTATTTGTATAATTTATCCCACCTTGATATTCAACTGATACTCGTTCGCTTAATTCCCAGTAAGAAGATTCCGTAGGGAAGCCAGAGCCTAAAAATTTCTCTAGAGATTCTCAAGCTGTTGCTGTAGCAGCGAAGAATTCTCAGAGAAGTAAAAGCGCATCCGGAGAATCTTAACGGACCACAACAGCTCAGAGATTCAGAAACATTTCGCCGGGAAATCTTGATATCCTCGAAAGGACCCTTGAGAAATTTAACAGACGTCAGATTCCCAAGAGTCCTCGCTGCGATGATTCTGATAAGGTTCCGCAGAAAATAGTAAGAGCTACTTAATCGAATTCAAACGTACTAAATTCTGACAGAGTCCTAATGCGATCAAAAAATCCAAAGAGTCTCCAAAAATAATTCTAAAGGACACCAAGGTTCTACGGAAGGCAGCCATAGGTTCTCGAGAGACTGTAAAGATTCTTAAGGTATTCTGCAAAATTTCACTGGATCTCAAAAGCTCCGAACGAAAGATAGAACAGAAATGGGAAACACGAGAGTCCAACTTTGAAGGATTTCCGGGACTAAGGCTTCAGAGATCCTTCGAGTCTAAGGGTTTTGCACAGATTAAATATGTTTTGCTTGAACACGTCCAATTAAGTCGGTTTTAATCCCTTTGCTTGTACTCTCGTATAATTATGTTTCCCGTCTTATGATAGTGCTGAACCCCCCATCGTATACCCTAGTCTGTCTTTACTCAATATTTATTCAAAAGAAACAGAAATTAATTTACTTTCTTGTCTATTATTGGACATTTAGAACAATCAATCAAGTCACGTATTAAACTCCACATCATGCGCGCGACTTGGGTGCAACTTGTGCGCAACTTGGGCGCAACTAGCGCGCAACTTTTGCGAGTTGTTCAACAGGTTCGTTCGGAAAACGATCACAGTCTAATGCCCCGCGATACAACCCGAGACAGCTTAAAGTCTTGAAGGGAAGCATTAAACCGAAGGCGCCTCGGTTGGTTCGCAATCGGATCAGAGGCACAATTGATCGAGGATGCTAACAATGGATTACATTTTTTATTGCTCGACCGCGCCGCCGGCGCGGCGCGGCGCGGCGTGGCGCGAGACAACGAGCCATTGTTCCAATCGTCTATCTTCCACTCGAGTAAGCTCGAGCCCCCCGCCCCTGTTTTGGTCGTAAGCTCGCCACGGCTCTTAAACTTTTCGAGCAGACTGTGTCCCGGAAATGCTCCTCGAGATACGAAACTGAAGAAAGATATTAAAGCCGAGAATGGGCCATTAAACGGGCCTGCCCGGGCCAGGGTTCGTTCCTCCCGACGCGTCGCTTCGCACCATTTATCTCTGTACATTTATGACCAATGATCTTTCAGGATCAACGCGTCTTCCTCACCCCGTGGATCGTCATCATCCCTACGACATGCTTCGTTGACGTGGCCCACACTTTGTACCTGTTCGCCGCTGCTGTAAGTACTATCATCCTTGGAAAAGGGAACATAAACTCGCGTTGCCCTTCAGCATTGTACAGGGTGGTCCACCTAAATGTAGTCACCTAAATGTAGCCACCTAAATGTAGCCACCTAAATGTAGTCACCTATATGTCTCTTTTATTTATGATGACTAGTCTGCGGATTTTATGCATTTATGGCGAAAATGAGTGGGTAAAATTTAAAACAGTGTAGAGATTAGAAGAAACTAAGAATGGCGTACTGATTTCAATTTATTAAAATTATTAAAGAACGAAAGAAAATTATACTTGGCTCCTGCGTTTTGCAGAGATGACATAACAAATGTTTTTAATGAAATGTAAATGGGTATATCAGGAGGTGAGTGTTTTGCAAATGTTACTTTTTTCTCAGTCATTTTTTTCGGAGTGTTTACTTTAATTTTCAGAGTACAATGTCGTTTGAGAAGGTCATGTTATTATACATATTTATCGCTCAGCTATACGATGCAATAAAAAACAAAATGCAGTTATATTGAAGTATTTTTAAAAATACCGATGACCTTGAGAACTCCAAAAAAAATTACCTCGGGGGAAGAAACAACATTTGCAAAACATTTACATTGCATTAAAAAAATTTGTTAGATACTCACAAATAAAGGAGATATTTAGGTGGCTACTATTAATAATATACTAGTAATTTTAATTCTTCGTCGGCTAGTTTTCTAGAGATATAAATTTAAGATATTTGTCCTTAATTTCTATGAGTAGTTTATTACATTGGGAATTGAACATAGGTTTTTGTAAATAATAAATAAATAATAATAACAATAATAATAATAATAGTTTTCTAGAGTTATAAAACTTCTCGTTCGAACGATCACAGTGCAAATGGTTTGAAATCCGACATTTCATATTAGACGACCTAATGGAATTTTAGTGAGAAAGTTCTTTACGAGGACGTAAACGTTAGGCGCACTGTCGCGTCATTACGTATTATAGGCGTAGAACCATTAGAACTTGGAACACATAGAACTTTCATGATAAAAGGTCGTGCAATGTGAAATATGTCAAATTCCAAATAATTTGCAATTTGATCGTTCGAATGGTTTGTTAAATCGTACGTTGAGAATTGGTACGTCAGTTTTATATTACTTAAAAATTTATAAAATTCTTTTTAACATTAAAATCGTTCGAACGACCATATTGTAGAAGTCCTATACTATTTCTTTCAAATATTCCAAACATGATCAAAATAAAATTTCACTGGTATTTTACAAATAAAGGGAGACGCAAGCAAGAAAATGCGCAATTGATTTGCAATGAAATTCACCGTCCAAAATATTCGGACGTTGATGAAAAGAATAATCCCTCAAAAGAACATTTTTCCTGCATTTCAAAAATAAAAATGGACAACGTGCATGAAAATGTGCAGTTGAAAAACCTTTGTCATCTCATTACAAACATCCGAAGTTTGGACACTGTGAAAGATTATTATTCCTGTGGATGAAAATATTACAACAGGATAGATCATTTCTGTAAATTCGGCTTTCATAGTGAACGTCCGAGCGTTTGGTAATGTCCCCGTGGTCCGCAACCGTAATTCCAAAAAAAGCTGTTAGGAAAGCTCGTCGCTGGAACACGGTGTCAGAGAAATTCCTAATCGAAAATCCGCGCGGTATATCGGCTGGTTCATTCTATCCTGCCGTGTAAAAGCGTCGTGTGCACGGAAGCTCTTCGCTCGACAGAACGTTTCCACTGTTCTCGGTCTGTCGCTTTCAATCGCTTTCTGTTCGCTCTGTTCCCGTTTTTCCCCGCGGAAAAACCATCGCCGCCAGTTTCCCTTTTTCCTCGAAGATGTTTCTGGGGTTCAAAGCGACCCGGCAATTATCACGAACATATCCTCTTACCACGCGAAAGGATGATCACGCGGTCGGTTCTCACGGAAACACGAGCGGAAAAACCGGAAACACACGGACACGTGGCCACCGGCAACGTGCTCGAACTGGCGCGGATCCTTCTGCCACGAAAGTGCTTTTGATCGATCACTGTCGTGCGAGCTGGTCGTGAATTGCTCCCGAAAATTATGGCGTTGGAGAACAATTATTCATCCACTTGTATGGAGGGTCTTTGTGCAAATTGGACACAGTTAATTATTGGAAGAAACATTAGGTGTAACAAATTATTTTGGAGCTCTTTCTAGATTTCTCTGAGTCTCCTCTTATTCTTCAAACATGTGTCAAAAATAGACTGCGGATTTTTATGCATTTATAAAGAAATTGGCTGCGTGAAATATAAAACGGTGAATGATTAGAAAAATCTAAGAGTATTGTTATAATGTTTTCAATGTAAAAAATCTATTAAGGTATGAAGTGAATTTTTATTTTAATTCCTGCTGCCCACGATCGTTGCAAAATATTTTTATTTTGCATAATAGTCCGTAGTCTAGTCATATAAATACATAAAAATTCATCGTTCCTTTACAACAAATGATTTAATCCGAATAAACCAAATATCTGACCTAATAAGAAAATCAACGTGAATCTCAAAATAGTATCTAGTATCTAGTATAATAGTATCTAGTCATGGCAACCACGTAATTGTTAGAAGCATAATATTTTGTCAACCATCGCAGTTACAAAATTATGTCTCTTGATATTAAATTAGGTCCAATAAAAAAATTGGTTTGAAAAAATATGTGACAAAATTTGAACGACAACATAGATTTCAAAAAATATGTAATAAAATTTGAATGACAATATTGATTTCAAAAAATATGTAACAAAATTTGAATGTCAACATTGATTTCAAAAAATATGTAACAAAATTTGAATGGCAACATTGATTTCAAAAAATATGTAACAAAATTTGAATGGATCTAATCACGGCAACGTAAGGTCCGATATTCGTGGCCAGGTGTCCCAATTAGAATCACATGGCTTAAGGGGCTGTGCGTACCCAACTACCACCACCACCCTTCCCACTCACACATCGATAGATCCGCATATACGTATACGAAATGCAAGGGTTTACGGCAAAAGAAACTGACGCCTCAATATTGCAATTACAAGTTCAGACCCGGTCGATTATGTTTCCTAAGAGTTCTGGCCAGGGTCGTTCAGAGCCCAAATTTCATATTTTTACGTTGTTGAAGAGTAATTTGCAATAATCGGCAGAATACTTTTTGTCACAAGTCAGCGCTGCCGATTATTGCAAATTACTCTTCAACAACGTAAAAATATGAAATTTGGGCTCTGAACGACCCTGGCCAGAACTCTTAGGAAACATAATCGACCGGGTCTGAACTTGTAATTGCAATATTGAGGCGTCAGTTTCTTTTGCCGTAAACCCTTGCATTTCGTATACGTATATGCGGATCTATCGATGTGTGAGTGGGAAGGGTGGTGGTGGTAGTTGGGTGCGCACAGCCCCTTAATGTCGGAATTTTCTGCCACGTTCTTCATTTCGTTTAATTACACGTTGCCAGTTATCTCCCAGCCCGGGCCGGAAGTGGGTCATCTTTTACGAGAGCCCCGTGGCTCCGTCGCGGAAACCGTCCTTTAATTGATCTACTAATTTCGTGGACAGACGTCCGCGTTCCTCGCAGCGTCGTCACAAAGAAGTTCCATTAACGAGTCTCCTGTCAATATGCGTGATCGTCTCTTTCATCGGCGGAACGCTAACATAAATTTCGAGTGGGTGACTCGGTAACTAGCTCGCCATTTAACCCACCGTCATGGTAAAAGTCATTCGAACTCGATACATTCTCCCGTATCGAGAAACGTCGAGTGCTACGTTGATGACGCACGATTTCGAAAATTATTCAATACCGCGACGGCATCAATTCCCGCAAAAACTGTGGAGGATTACTGACCCGCATTATGACAACGCAGAATCAATTAATTATTCCCGTGCCTATGCAAATTCTTGATTGTACAGATTAATTTGCAAAAGTTCGGATTAAATCGGCATTTATAACAAGTGGATACTGCGATTACACGATTTTATGCGTTTTGGACGTAAATAATTTATAATTTGTAAGCAATCGGACTCTGGATTATTTATTGGCCCATTTATACAAATCACAATTTTACATTACTGAAGCTTTTAAAATATTTTCATATTATATTTTATTATATTTGATAATATATTGTCTGTGGGAGCATGAAAATAAGTGAAAGAGAGGAGGAAAAAGGAAGGAGCGTTTCGTCTTAGACCCGCTAGAGGACTCATCAGTAAGGCTATCTAGCGGGCCCTGCTTTAGACGGTTGGGATGTTGGAAGGCGTTTGAGGACGGTATACGTATATAGAAATCATTGAAGAGTTGAATACTAGCGGGAAAGGTCTTTCTTTGAACTACGTGTCCCTCTTGTGGCGCGAATAGGAAGTTAGGCCGCCACGTGTCAATATTTATGCACTCGCAGATTCTAATAAACTAATTTATAGACAACGGATTTTAATGCAAAATAAAAATTTTTTATGTGAATTGCATCAAATTCGAGGGAAATAGAAATCTATTATCATTCTTAATATGTTTAATAGGTTGAGAATAATATAACGGCATCTTCAAATTTTTCTAATATTTTTACTGTTCTAAATTATACTTACTAATTTTTGCCATAAATGTCTTATTTTTCCTAAGGGTTCTATTAAATTCCAGAGGGTGATTTGCAAAATCCAGACTTGTTAAAAAATGTTCCTAAAAATTTCTTGACATGCATAGAATCAGCAGTCTTACGAGCAGCTTCCGCAGAAGCTTCTATTTTAAAATTCGTGAAACTAATAAACTCCCGCACGGTTCGTTTCCAGACGATCGTAGATTTCTCAGCGGGAAAAAAAACAAAAAACTCCTCTCTGAACAGGATAACCCTATTAACAGATCATTTCCCGGCAGGCGAGTTCAATCTTCGTACCCGTCGATGAAATCGCCGTTAGAGTGTTAGAGCTGCTTTTCCGCGAAACTTCTACCGGTTCAGACCTTTAAATTTTTGCTCGCGGGGAAAGAGTTTCGACTATTTTGTTCGAAACTTTTCCTACACACTGAAAAACATTCCAACGGGTTGAACTTGCTGCGTACTTGCCATTACTTTCGCCTGGTTCGCTATCTGCAGAAAAAAAGTGGTCTTTCAAAATATTTTCTGCAAAAATCAGTGGACGTTTATCTTGAACGAGCAGCTCGTTTAAAAGTGCATGGCATTGTGCAAGTTGTATGAATTTTTCTACCGCAAAATGAAAACGTTGCATAAAATTATCCGACCGGCGGCAGTCCGGACCAAAACTCCTCGAGTTTTGAGCTTTTGATTGCCATAGCCGCGTGCTGTTTTCAACCTCAAATGGGTTGAACAATCGTTCGCGCGCTTTATTCGAAAGCAGCGCGCGTGTCGAGTGCTTATTCACCCGTCATTTTGACATCTTTCGAGAACGACGACGTCACTCAACCATGCATGGAAAACGTTTTACGAACTACCGAGAGCCTGCATTTCCGTTGACGCGTGCACTTGATTTTTCGAGATCGAGGGACACGGTTCCGGTATTTCTTCTAGCTATACACGTCCTCGTGAAGCTTCGGTTGTTTTCTGATTTTTACGGAAAAATAGCTGTCCGGTATTGGATACGCAATAGCAGTTCGTAGTCAAAGCACTGAGGATAATTTTGAGCCTTAGAAAACATTCGAAACTATTTTACATTAGTTTAGGAAAGTAAGAAAAATATGTTTACCAAAATTATTCAGCCAGTTTTTGAATAATATATGCCGAAAGGAATTTGTTGAATGATTCCTCATGGATACATTTTTACAATCTCAATAATATTTAATTAAGCTGATGTATATGAAATGGCCGATTTCAGAATGCAAATGTAGCGATTAGATGAAACTTTATGCAACATAAAAATTTTTTACAATTGCAACAAACTGAAATGAAATAGTTTATTTTCTTTCTTAATATGTTTAATAGGACAATATTACACAGGCCAAAACATAATATTTTAAGTATTTGAATTTATTGAAATTTATTTTCAATTTACGTGTTAACTATATTTAAGAATACATATCTAGATTAGTGATATCGCTTTGCATGGGAATTTGAAGTTTATGCTAAACACTAGAATTGAGGTTGTTGCTCATACCGTCTCAAAGGTACATCGTGTAGGCGTATCTCGAGCGAGCACTCCCTATCAAAATGTTCGTTTATTATTAAACAGTCTATCCAACATTCCCCACCGAAAACTCTCCAAGTTTCTTCAATCATAAATATCCTCCTGAATATCCAAGTTCAGCATCATCTCGTACTCTCGCACTCAAGAATCTTGTACAAGCTTATTCGAAAAAATGTACTATCGTATTATTATTATATATATATAAATAATTATTATAAATAAAGATACGATATATCTTATGTTAGATTCATGCCCTTATCTAATATTTTCCTGAAGTGGTACAAATACTTTGGGAGGTAGAAATAGATTCTGGAATGAAAAGTACAATGTTTATACTTTATAATTTAATTTAACGATGTGAAAGTTGCATTCAAGCACACAGGAAGAATTTTTAGCCAGATGAATATAATACTTTAATAGTAGTTCGATCTAAAGCGTCGACGTTTGATCAAAGACTGACTGCACTACTGCCACTAGGAGTGCGATTTACGTCGTCGATGTCTGACCAAAGGCTGACTCGCCCTACTGTCACTAGGAGTGCGATTTACGTCGTTGATGTCAAACCAAAGGCTGACTCGCCCTACTGTCACTAGGAGTGCGATTTACGTCGTCGATGTCTGACCAAAGGCTCACTCGCCCTATTGCCACTAGGAGTGCGATTTACGTCGTCGATTTATGACCAAAGACTGACTCGCACTACTACCATTAGGAGTTCGATTTATCCGTGACAGAATGATTTCCCAAGCAGTAATTTATCAGATCATTATGTACAAACAGTGGATAGATTTATAAATATAATATTTAATATAACAACGAATACAGATGATGTTCACTCTTTGACATGTAAATAACGACTGGCAAATCTTTTAAACAAAAAACATTCTTCTTTTATCCATTGCATTTCGTAATTCACTTTATACATTTTGTCTCTCACTCATTATGTTTCTTTCTCATTCTCAACATTCACCCCTCTTGTTTTTATTGAATGCATATTTAATTCCTATTATATTCATAATAATGGATTAAAGAAGAATGTTTTTTGTTTAAAAGATTTGCCAGTCGTTATTTACATGTCAAAGAGTGAACATCATCTGTATTCGTTGTTATATAAAATATTATATTTCTAAATCTATCCGCTGCTTGTACAAATGGTAGCAGAGCGTGGTTAAATCAGGGACGCACAACACATTTGTTAACCTGACTGTATTTTCAATTTCATCCTGCTTCATTGGAATTTCTCCTATACCACTGGATACCAGTTTTCGCCCTCCACTGTCTGCTAATGTAATCTCGCGTTCTTCGCTATACAACTTATTAAATACTTCTGAATCACATGACATGTGGCTTGTTTTGAGCCTGAATCCAACAACCATACAAATGTACTCTTACATTCGTATTCTTTTCCTTTTTCTTCTAGTTTATTTATACTCACGCGGTCCATACTGTTCAGGCGGAGGCAGATGCACTTCAGTGCATATTAAAAATAGGTTGAAGTCAAGTGTACACAGCCGAACGCCATATGAATTATGGCATGGGAGAAAGCCAAATATTAAATATTTGAAAAGATTTGGTTGAACACATTAAACAGACAATATATGAACATTTTAAATTTTTTAAGCATCGATTCACCATTTCCTGAAATTTCACGGTATTCACCTAAAGGAGATCGCCGGTATGCACACCATATCTTCTTGAGGGAGATCGATAGTCGCGTGTTCTCGCATATGGGGAAGTGACATAACACAATTCACCCGGAGGATTGATCTCCGATGCTCACAGGTGGCTGCGGGAATCTCGATCACGTATTAATCGGACTAATAAATTAAGTAATAACATGGTCAGACGATGTCATCGCGATGCTCGTGGTCTTGATCCCTTATTCACTGTAATCAATAGACAGCGGATTTCACGTGTTCATAGCGATTTCAGCCTCCTGGCGGAGACTTAAAATGTTTGACAAAGTGTTACAAAGTCTTACAAAGTTTGACAAAGTTTAATTAGATTCTCCTGCTCCAAAGAGCATAACAGAACATCTGTACCGACGTTTTTTCGAAAGATATAGATTCATGTGAAAATAAAGATGCTTCCACGAGATTTTTAACCCAAATGTTTTTCAATTTTAATGAATAATTCTCTAGGCTTTGTGTTACGTTGCACACTTAATGTTGTTGTTATTATTGTCACGAAAGAAACCATCTGATACTAGAAAAACCGGGAACGCTTAAATAAAAACTGCCATGGAAATATCAATCATACTCCATTGCTGGCAAAGGAATATTTTCCTTTGATCTTTAGTCATTCGCTCGTGCACATTCTTTTTTAACAGCATCATTTGATACACATACATTTGTTTCTTTGCCTGCGGGATTCAATTTAGGTGCGACAAAAGTGCAAAAGTGTTTTGATGCATTTATGGCAAACATGAGAAGGTGTAATTTAAGACAGTAGAATCATTAGAAGAATTTGAAAATACTGTTGATTTTCAACCTATTAAACATATAAAGGAAATAAATTTCTATTTCATTCCGGTTTGTTATAATTCACATAGAACATTCTTATTTTGCATAAATGATCCGCTGTCTATTAATTAATAAAAAACGCCGATCCCCTTTTTGTTTAAATTTCAACTTGTAGGTAAGCCTGCTAAGAAAAATTAATTTTAACGTATTCGGAGTTTCAACGATGTATAATTGGCCAAGCTTCCTACTAGTATAGTAAAGACGATACAAACAATCCTGACTCGCGAAGTGGACTAAGCCAGTTGTAGTCAGCCGTCCGTATAGAAGGCGGAGCTCGTTAAACTCGTGAGGTTATTTCCGGCGAACAGGCCGGCAGATAAGAACCATGATCACGTAAACGACACTGCAGGACATAAGGAAATGTTCATCGGCCGTGTCGCATACTAAGCGAGAGACCCCTACGCAACAGGAGACAGGTGCAAAAGTTCGTCTCCGCCGCGCCGCGGCGTTATTGCGCATCCGATCGTACGCGTAATCTTCATTAACGTTCTTGCAGAGCTTTTTTTGGAAGTATCGAGTGACCATCCCCGTGAACCCGGCAAAGAAACGGGAAATTACTTTCCCGAAAGAAAGATCCATTTGGTCCCACAGATGTGCAAAAGTGATTGTGATAATTTAAGGATGTTCTGGAGGTATATAAAAACGCAACAAAATTTTTGAAAATTTGACAAGATATAATTCTTACTAAATTAATCCTACTACCAACGTTTGGGTTCAATTCACTGCACCGTTTAAGAATTATAGAAACTTAAAGTTTGCACATTTTAACACGTCTTCTTATGGAGAATTCATAAAATTCCACTTCAAACCCTATTTAAACCTTGAAAAAACGCAACTAGAAACTCCAGTTTTTTTGTATATATAGTAAAAATTATGTAATTAATTATGTTTAAATTTTATTAGGATTCACTAAACAGTTACAGAGCAAAAAATTATAAACTGTTACAAAACGTCAAATTTATTGTGTTGTCATCTCAATAATAACCATTAATTGCTTTCTGAAGTATTTTTACTTTTTATTGCGTAATTATATATATTGTATATCACAAATTTATTATCTTGAAGTTCAAATCAGAGGGTACAATTATTCGCAAAAGTCACTTACAATTTTTTATAATATGAAGTCAATTTGATTAAAAAATAAATATAACATGAAATTCACTAATTAAACGGAAGCTTTTTAAATTAATCTATTTTTTTAATGCAAAATATATTCATGAATGGCTTTCATTGCCAATATATTGATGGATTTCGAATTTCTTGTACTTTTGTCTCCCATTGTACCTCCAGAACATCCTTAATGTAAAGTGAAGAATTTGTAGACATAAAGTGAGGGTGAAAAGTAACTAAAATTGATTTTTTCAGTGTAAATGTAATTATTGGCGAGAGTAAAAAATATAATTTTTGAAATTTTTTTGAAAAACAGAGGAACCAAAAGCGATCGAAATTTCTGCCGAAGTAAAAATGTATTTCGAAAAAGTTGCGTCCAAATAATGAGAAAAATTTTAATACGAGTTCGACTCTGTTGAAATCACGCGAATAGAAGACCCGTTTCGACAACACACGCGCAAACGAGTATAGCTCCGCTGAACGATCAAACGCAGGTTCGTTCAAAGAAACTTCAGAGAGCTGTTAACGAAGAAAATGAAACGGTGTACGCAACGAGCAATTTTGTTTTTTTAGAAAGTATCGATAACAGGACGGTGATTGGTGGAGCATATATTTGTATGTGTTTGAGCAAGACTCTATCGACTGATCTAACTTTTTACGTTCTGTTTCAGTCTACTTTCGACCCGGCGAAAGTGATGCTGTACACGCTGAACTTCTTCCATTTCTGTCTGAACGTGAGTAGAAATTTTAATGAACGACACTGGTAATGACAGTGATAGCTATTTTCAATTACTCGCTCGCCATTGCTCCTCTAGCAATTTTCCTTTGTTAGTTCTCTGTCAGAATCTCGAAATTAGTTTTAATTTTTTGGAATCTACAAATTAATATATTTGAACTAAAGAAAATTTTCAAGTTTCAATATTAATCATATTACTATACTGCGGATCTTCATGCATTTATGGCTTGGAAAATTTTCAAAACATGCACGAGTATCAAATTCGACAGAATTTAGTTCGATTTTTCTTCATTTTCAATCCACAGTTGCTATTACCAATGAAAATAGGATTTCATTTGCTACCACTTTCCTTATAAAAAAATCGAAAATTGCATAAACATCCGCAGTCTGCATATTACTCTAATTCTCCTTGCCTATTACTAGGCGGGTACCCGAAAATGTCGCGTAGCCGAGCCTCGGGCCAGGTTTTCTTGACTGGGGTCGGATCGGGCCCCAAAAATTCGTGATACTCTCGGGTACCTGGAAATTTCGGATACTCGAAGTTAAAATCGGATCGGGTGGTGCTCGGGTCAGGTCGGAAACCCGAAAATCTATGACATTCGGGTCCTCTAAGAGTATAAATTTTCGGGTTCCCGACCCGACCCGATTCCGACTTCCGGTACCCGCATTTCTGGTTACCCCTGCCAATTACAGTTTGCTATCCCTTTATCGGCATAATTAAATTCGCATTTCCAACGACAGAAATTATAATAAACGGAAATCATCGTTGGGCAAAATGAGATCTGATTGGATAATCGCGATTGCCATTAAACTGTAGTAATCCCCAATTATTACAGACCTACGAGTGGAATCGCGGTAATTAAAGTGACTTATAAACGATCACGGAAAGTAGTACGCAATTAACAGGTCGCGTTTCAATAGCGATTATTCGAGGGCGAGGGTTTCGGATCGCATTGTGTCCAACACATGGCAGAAACGAATCTGTCACGTTGTCAGACGATTATCAGACCTAGTTGGCGAATTACGGGTTACGTTCCATCTGTCTTTTACTTCAGACATATTCGCTGTTGTGCGTCATCTCGCAGTATCAAGAATATATGGCCGGTCGGGGGACCGCCGTGGACGACTACGAATACAGGGTCAGTATTCTGAGACTGTCTCAGCGGAAACAGGAACGGGATAAGGGACGAAAAGTTAAGTGTACTAATTGTATTGTTCACACTGTTTCATTTGTCGCCGCGGAAATCTACTCCGATGATTGGTTTAGATGATCATTGTGAGATTCTTGACGCGAGATTTGTTCGTTGAAGTATTTGTAAATGATAAGAAAAGTGTGTTTCGGAAAGAGACTATTTTATATTCCAATTGTACCGAAAACATCTTTTCTCTATTAATTAAACTGGAAAGACTGGACAGAATCATGTGTTTATACAGGGTGTCCCAAAACAGTGATTCTTAAGACCATTTGAAGTAACTTTTTCCTTTGCGAAAATGCTCTCCGCGGCTTCGTTAAGGAGCTATTAACGAAAACCGCGGACCAATCAGAGCACGGCTACAGCAGACGGTTTCCGGCTCAGCCAATGTCAACGCCACGCTCAGCGAGACCTGTTCCGGGGCGGAAATCGTCTGCTGTAGGCGCGCTCTGATTGGTCCGCATTTTTCGTTAATAACTCCTTGACGAAGCCCCGGAGAACATTTTCGCAAAGGAAAAAGTTACTTCGAATGAACTCAAGAAAAATGTTATTCATCGATTGCAATAAACGGAGGAACCAGGTAGAGATTCTTCCTTTAATCATATTTCAATGAGTTGAAAATAATAAATATTCTTAAATTCTTTTAATCTTCCTATTCGAAATTTCATGTATTCATATTTCAATCATAATTGAATAAAATCCGCAGATCAAATAAAATAATATATCATTACTACACTGCGGATCTTCATGCAAAATAAAAATGTTCGTCAACTACAAGATACAGAAACCATATGAAAATTTCTTCCTATCGTTAACAATTATAATAAATTAAAAATAACATATGGATGTTCTTAAATCGTCTGTTCTAAATTACATCCACCCATTTTTGTCATAAATGCATGAAATCCGCAGTCTAATTATTACATCTACAGAAAGTATAACATGTATACATATTGCTACGTCTGTAAAAGCTTGAAGCATGCTAGAATTTTATTGGATGCTTTCGAAAATATTTTCTTTCCGAACCACGCCCTAACCGAGATCGTACCTATATTAGACGTTTCAAGGATCTGCATATAACAATAAAGGGACGGAAAGAATTCGTTGAAAGGGCATACGAAGGGGCACTTGACACGGGTCGACATTTCTAGTCGAGGAATTGCTATTATTGGGCAACCGGTGACATGTGTATTCTAGGGCCATCGCGTGTCTTCCGTTACTCTAGAAAAGGAGCTATCGACACGACGCGACCGTTCAAACACGTCGCCGATCGAAACCCAATTGCATCCTTTCCGCGTCGCATCAAAAGAAATCCCGTCTTTTTGACTAGACCGCCACGTAGTTCCAGGCTGAAAAAGATCTCCGAGGCACGTCGTCGTAGATCGTTATCGAAATGGGACTTCCGGCAGACGACTGCAACTAGTTCGCGTGATCTCGATTGATGTTCTTCCGAATCGTCTTCTAATCGATCCTCGATTGTCCCATTAATGCGCTTTCTCCTCTAATGCGTTCCGACAATCGATCTTAATCCATCTTGTTAGTCGAGTGACTATTACTCGACACTCTGACGGAACCATTTTTCCGACATCTAGATCTAGAGAGGTCGATAGTAATTTGTCGATCGCTAATGCCATTGAGACGCTAGAATCGAGCTTGCGGGTGTTTGATATTACAATTGGGACGCTCCCTACCGAATGCTTATCTTCGAAATTTACGGACCCACCATTCTCTTATGAACTATGGTACTGCGTTCGATTTTATCTACCCTATGACCGCGAAATTAGACGCTACGTACACTCCCGTCCATAAGTCACCGGACCCTTATTCATATTTGGACTAGACAATTTTTTATTATTAAAAGATCTATATTATGAAATAAAAATAGTACTTGCTAATTTTTTCTAATATAAGAACATGTAAATCAAATTATGTGTCAAATATCTGATCAAAATATCTTATGTTTTCTAAATTTTTTAACCCTTAGCGGTCGGAGCTATTTTAAATCAAAAACGAAAGATTTTTCCATTCCAGAATATTTTCTTTCTATACAATTTTTTTTTCATTTTTTGCATATGAAACTGATTTAATATCTCATTTAATATGTAATTGTCTAGTAATTTATTAAATACGAACAAAAATAATAATGTGAACAATATGTTTAAAAATGGCATAGCAATTTTCAGTGGCGCCTCAGAGTCGCCATCCGAGTGCTAAGGGTTAATTTAAGCGGGGTGATTGTTTTCCAATTCAGCCTCTAGAGCTGTCCATAAGCACTGTTTTGATTTTGGGTACACTTCTCTTGTCCTATCCAATCATTCCACAATTTCTCAATCTCTTTTTTCAACATTTATTCAAATTGTATATATTTAATTTTGCATTTACCGTACAATATTGGTTGCATTTACCGTACAGTAGCAACATCTAATCAAAATAAAACATTAAAATCAAGCTGGAAACTTTTATTCTTTTTTCAATTATCATTTTGTTGAAAGTAAGTAAGTGTCCGGTGATTTATGGACAGGAGTATAGTACGGTGTCTCGTGCCATGTATTACTGGGTTAGATCTGGAAGGGATCATTTGAATATCTGTGCTAAATTTTCGAAGCACTTGCAACTTCTTTTTACGAACATTTGTTATGTCATCACTAAACTGCGGATGTTTATGCAATTTGCAATTTTTGCAGGCAAATTTTTAAAAAGTGGAATCACATAAAATCTTAATTTCAGTGGTAGTAATCTTTGTAGTCCTGGAATAAATAAAAATCGTACTAAATTCTGTGGAATTTTATATTCTAGCATTTTTTGACAATTTGTAGAAGCCATAAATGCATAAAGATCTGCATTCTAGTCATCACAAATAAAGGAGACATTTAGGTGGCCACATTTAGATGGTCACATTTAGATGGACCACTCTGTATCGACATCTTCGATTTTTAAAATTTTCCTACAAATTTGAATTTCATCTACTCAATTCATTGACACAGTTTGAAATCCGTCAAAAAAATGACCCAGCTAGATTTTATCGCGAAAAAGCTAGTTTAAGAAACGTTTCAAGTAAAAGCTATTTCGCATCTGTGCTATACCAACTTTACCTGAGTCTGTTATCGAATTTGATAAAAATTCATGAGAAATGTTTTTCCAAGAGCTGCTTTCTCTTTGCCATTTGATTTCCTGTTATAGCTAGAGTCGGATTTTGATCAACCGAATGCCTAGAATGTCTACTCAACGCGTGGCAATGCTCTCAGCTGGCGCAGAGGAAATTCGATCCCGCCTCTAGACGATGATTAATGCAAATTGTGTAGGCTGCGATGTCGAACCTGCATGCCAATTCATGGATATCGAACACGCGCTATTGGCTCCCTTGAAGCGTCGGCTGACGTCGCGACGTCGCGTCGTCGTCGTGTCGAAGGTCCCTCAAATAGGCGTCACCCGGCTCGACAGACACGGAACATCCCTGACAGAACTGATTCAACCCGAGACCGACAAAACGCGATCCTGTGGATTTGTCGAGCTGGGCCTCAAAATTCACCTGCTGTCTATCTCCTCTTACAGTTTGCCTATTTTTTAAACATTAAATTGTACAGGGTGTCGTAAAATGATATGTCGCGGACACTATAGCGCGATTCTACACCCCCGATTTAGTCGAAAATTACATAAGAAACACCCCCGCAAAATTGACCTTGAACGTGAAAAACGAGGTAATAAGAAAACCATAATTTTTTTTTCAGTGGAACACGATTAAAAAAAAATTATGGTTTTTTTTACCTTGTATTTCACTTTCAAGGTCAATTTTGCGAGGGGGTTTCTTATGTCATTTTCGACTAAATCGCGGGTGTACAATCGCGCTATGATGTCCGGCGACATATAATTTTGTGACACCGTGTACAGTTGCTTCCTATTCTGATCTTAAAATGTAACACAAAAAAAATTTCTTATGCACAACATTTCCCTCGCACTATATCGATACTACCATCATAGCGATCGCAAAACCATGAATTGATTTTGACTTCGTAATTGTTCCGATCGGAAACGTGCCCGACGGCAGAGTTGGGCAAAAATCAACTAATAATTGAAAATGACTAATAGTCTGATTGATTGTTAGTCAAAACTTTAAAAAATCAGTTAAATTTTTTTGATTAGTTAGTCATAACTACATGGCACTAGTTAATCACAACTCTAAGTAATCGTTAGTTATTGCTTATTAGTTATGATTAGTCATTAATTAGTTTAAATGATCAGTCATCAATCTTTAGTCATTAGTCACTATTGTGCGATGATTGTCTTCACAAAAATAAAATAAGAAAATCTGGAAAACTTTTCCTATTCAAGTGCCTTTTCCTTTCTACTCAGCATAACTTATCATAATCTGTACTTTATACGTTTATAAACTAATAGGATATTTTTTTGTTAATATTATGTCTTATTTGAACTTATAACCATTTTTAGTCATTAGTCATAGTGAAATTCTGATTGCGTATTTAATCATTAGTTATTCCAATATAGTCAGTAGTCAATAGTTATCAACTATTCTCAATAGAGACTCAAATAGTTATGTAGTCATTACTCATAGTCATGCTCAAGTATTGACTTAGTCATTAATCATTAGTCACTTTTGTAAACCTTATGAAGGTATTAGTCAATAATCATAATTGTGACTAGCATTTGCCCAACTCTGCCCGACGGAACACGAGCGAAAATAGGTATCGACTTTCCATCGATTGTTTAGAAATAATTTAATTGATCGGACTATAATAAGACTTTCGCCTCGTTCTTCACCCCCTCTTTTTTCTTTTCACTCTCACTGGCAGCAGAAATTTGTAAGAATATTCGGTGCATTACAGCTGCCAGGATTGTTTAAAGCTAGACATCGAATAAATTCTCGACGACGCGTAACGAGGCTGATATTTTAAGTTAATATTTTAGTTAACAGGGAAAATCAGTTTCTTGTGGCGCATCAAAGTGGTCGAGAAGCTTCTTGATTGCGTTAACGTCATCAATCTGTTTATGCGACTCATTAATACCACAGCCTCGAGGAAATGAATCTACTCGTCATTTCTTCATCCGGCATTCAATTTTCCTCTACGCTTCACACGTTCATTTTCCCGTCCAGCAACCATAACACTGACCTAATAGGTACATTTTAATCTCGCAGAAAAATAATAAGGTTTTTAAGAGCGATCGCGAACGGTCTTCTTTTATGTGGTATACTGGTATACTGGTATACTTGGTTGATGCACTGGTCTTTAACACTAAACCCACGCGAACCGACAAAATGGCGGATTTCATAACTAATTAACGCTAAATCTACCGAGCACTGAAAGCGATTTAAATGTTTTAGCTTATAAAAATGCCAAAGCTCTATTTATTTAGATTTTGTGCCATTTTTAATTCAATATGTGCTTGAATAAACAATATTTGTTGAATCAATTTCCATGTAAGTAACTTCGTAATTTCAATAATCGTAAAATGAAAAATATAAAACTGGTCATTTGTCCAGCAGTGGTAGGTTTAGTCTTAATAGATTGTAAATGCTTTCATTTTCATAAATCATTTCGTAGAAAGCCAAACACTATAATAACAAGTATAGCTAGACACAAATGTTGAACTGAATAAAATTCTATTTTTCCATAAGCAATAATTAAACATTAAAGGAAATGTAGGAACAGAATAAATCCTCCTCTTTTAAGGAATAATCAAAGACAAAGAATTCGAATTGTCGTAGCCGTGACAAACACAAGATTTTTCATATATTTGCATAAAGATACCCAAGACGATTAAGTATGCTCGGAGTATACTGAAGCACCGTCGACCACGCGATACGAAGCTTTTATGTCGAGAACGATGGGGGATAGGACAGTATGTTAACGTGACGTCAGAAGAAAGAAATTGGCGGCAGTGAACGCGTTAATTATCAAATGGGTCTTATGAAGTGTCATTTGAAGGTTCCACCAGTGAGGTACGTGACACAGCCGCTAACAACCACCGCCACGTCTTGCTTGAGCTCCCGACGAACTGCAACCAACAACGAAACCAAAACAACTGCAACACCGACGCAGAGTCCCACGGCGGGTCAGAACGTTCTGGAGAAAAGTCCGGTGTCGGGGAGGCCAGCTAGGAAACACGTCCAATTTCCGGACACGGCTTTGGAGGAGCAGAAAGTGAAATCAGGTGAGCCAACAGAAAAGTATAGCTCTCGTACGTACGTTCAGCTGAAAATCGATTCTTCAGCATCAGAATCTGTCCCCCTTCCGCTGTAACAAATCGGACTCTGTGATACAAGTTTGGTAGAAAGTTTACTAAATGTTACTAATTTGATCTGAAAGAAATAAGTAACATTGAATGTTATAAGTAAATTTCATCTACTCAATTTTCCTATAAATATATAAAGATCCGCAGTCTAATTATAATTGTTAATAGGAAGAAATTGACGAAGACAATTTTTATTTTGCATAAAATAAAGACCCGCAGTCTAATTATAATGAATTGAAAATAACATGCGGATGTTCTTAAATCGTCTTAAATGCATTCTTGTCATAAATGCATAAAATCCGCAGTCTAATTATAAGTAATAATTCGTACAAATTGACGCACGATAAACACACATAACAGTTAGCGCCATGAGATATAGCGCGAAATTAACTCCCGAAGACTCAAGTTCAACCAATTATGGACTGATTAAGGACTAAGGACTAAGGACTAACAAATTAGGCCTCTAACCGTACCCTACGCTGTAGCCCCACTGGATTTATGCCGTGCACACGGTATCCCAATTTAGAGATAGACGATAATGTAGATTCATTTTCCCATTTTCTCTTTTGTCTCTCCCAAAGAATTCCGTCTCCTTCTATGTTTGCTATTTTGAGTATCTTAAAGCTCTCGATCGAAGTTCGATGTCTTCGGAGATGTTACATAAATTGTTACCTTTTTAGAAAAAACTCAGAATTGCATTTGCAGTATCTATCAACACTTCAGTTATACATATTTTCCACATTCGAACTCTATACAGAAAATACCTTTCTATATCTTCGGAGATTTCTCAAAATTGAGAATTCGCAATCCATAAAAAATCGTTGCCTTTTTAGAAAAAATTCAGAATTGCATTCGCAATATCTATCAACACTTCGATTATATTTTCCACATTGGAACTCTATGCAGAAAATACCTTTCTACATCTTCGGAGATTTCTCAAAATTGGGAATTCGCAATCCATAAAAAATTGTTGCCTTTTTAGAAAAAATTCAGAATTGCATTCGCAATATCTATCAACACTTCGGTTATATTTTCCACATTGGAACTCTATACAGAAAATACTATTCTATATCTTCGGAGATTTCTCAAAATTGAGAATTCGCAATCCATAAAAAATCGTTGCCTTTTTAGAAAAAATTCAGAATTGCAATCGCAATATCTATCAACACTTCGATTATATTTTCCACATTGGAACTCTATGCAGAAAATACTGTTCTATATCTTCGGAGATTTCTCAAAATTGGGAGTTCGCAATCCATAAAAAATTGTTGCCTTTTTAGAAAAAATTCAGAATTGCATTCGCAATATCTATCAACACTTCGGTTATATTTTCCACATTGGAACTCTATGCAGAAAATACTGTTCTATATCTTCGGAGATTTCTCAAAATTGGGAGTTCGCAATCCATAAAAAATTGTTGCCTTTTTAGAAAAAATTCAGAATTGCATTCGCAATATCTATCAACACTTCGATTATATTTTCCACATTGGAACTCTATACAGAAAATACTGTTCTATATCTTCGGAGATTTCTCAAAATTGAGAATTCGCAATCCATAAAAAATCGTTGCCTTTTTAGAAAAAATTCAGAATTGCATTCGCAATATCTATCAAGACTTCGATTATATTTTCCACATTGGAACTGTATACAGAAAATACCTTTCTACATCTTCGGAGATTTCTCAGACAAAAATAGGTAGTTGCGCTCGCAATCCATCAAAAAATTCTCACCACATTCGCAACCTCGAGCGCATCAAAGCATCGCCCACAGCAGGAGATACATTTCCTGATTCTATATCCCCGGGGATTTCTCCGAAAAAATTGCAAGTTGTATTCGCTAGTTGAACAACTCCATCTTCGCGATCGTCTTCGTGCTGATCTCCGTGCTCGGAGACATTTCGCGGAGTTAAATCGGATTCCCGGGTTGGCAGAACGTCGCCTGTAATTTAGTATCGGTAGGAAGTTTTCAGCGGTATCCCGCGGTCTCGGTTGTACAACGTTAATGAACTCGGCTAACAGGATGGCGTGCGCCGCGAAATTTCCAGTAAACTACATCATCGGTAACCGATCCGGTAATTACATCGCCGATTGATTTCGTACTGTTCTGCTGACCTCGGATCGATGTAACCGGGTGGCGAGAGCTGCGGGGCTGGGACCGGGTCGATTCGATTATTGTTATCCGTCGGCAGTCTTCCAGCGAATAAAGGAGAACATCGCTGATCATCCCCGCGGAACCAAGTTTCTCGAGATTCGCCTCGGTTTCGCGAGGTATCGAATCAGAATCCGGTCGTTTGATCTCGAAATCCTGTTACACGATCCTACATTTCGTTAATGGGTGTATACGTGTTAAAATAAATTTATCGATAGAGGACCGTGCTCTTAATAAATTGATGAAGTGGAGTAATTGGGTCGCGCGACCAAGGTAATTAAAGGCGACAATTAATTATACTGGAAGAGCTCTCTTTGCACATTCATAAATCCAATTTGCACATTCAAAAATTGAGAAATCAGATGTGCATGAAATTGGATCGGTTCAAAGTACCTCGTTCTTTGCTACTGTTCCAGAGAGCTCGGCGACGATCCTGATACCGAAGAAGGACTCGGAGACCATCAATCTGATCTCGTCGTCCCCGATGCGAGTCCAGGACCAGATATCGATCGAGCAGTCCCAGAAAAACATTCTGATCCGCCACACCTGAATCCATGGATTACCGGCGGGGCACGACGTCCCAACCAGTGTCGCCAGATCAGGGGAATTGACTCGAATTGAGAATGTTACCCCCTCTCAGCCGGTACCAAACTAGTCACGTGACATTGTGCCACGTGCAAGACAGAGACGAAGCGCGTCACATGATCGGACCGTGCGAGAACAGTAGAAGGGGAAGCGTAGAGTGGCGAGACTCCGGTCACGTGACATTGTGACACATGCACGACAAAGGAAAAACGCGTCGCGTGAGGAGACCGTGGGGGAACAGTAGAAGAAGGGGAAGGGTAGAGTGGGGAGAGACTCTGGTCACGTGACATTGTGACACATGCACGACAAGGACGAAACGCGTCACGTGACCGGACCGTGCGGGAACAGTAGAAGAAGGGGAAGCGTAGAGTGGGAGACAAGTCTGAATCTGGCGAATCTGGTCCCAAAACTGACATCGATGATAGTCATCCCGAAGCCAGAGGCAACCAATCGTGCCCACGGCCGATTGCACCACCGGCTCCAATGAATTATTAATCCTCGCAGGGTGTTGCACGTGCTCGATCGAAACCGGCTTGTCGAACAACGGGCATTGACAATTCTATTGTCTGCTGGCACACGGATTTCCGGCTAATTGAATCCTCCGATCGGACAGTTGGTCAAGTTCGACACGCGAATCTCACGGCGAGATTCCACACTCGAACACCGTCGAGGAGAAACATTGGGTCGAGGGATCAGTGTTCGAGGAGTTGTTAAGACTCTGGCAGTTGCCTAGAGGGAAAAGAGGAGGATGATGGATCCAGATCCACGAAAGTCTTCCATAATCTCTGAAGGGTTTCCGGGTCGGTGGTCGCGAGTTCTGTTTGCGAATTCATTTGTAGCTTGTTGTTGGCGTATCCATCTTTATCTATTGTCTGTGTATAGGAATAACGCGGAGAGAACATGGTAGATTGGTTTTAATGTTTATTTATGTAGAAACGTGGTCGAACTGCACTTCTCATACTTTTGTGTGAAACATATTCTGCGTTACGTGTTCGGTCGGTTTGTTACAATTCTAGAGGATATTATTTCGTTTGTTATCGCGACGATTTCTCAAAGTTATTTGTTCGTTGCCTTCGCTACTGTCGGGCTGCTTCTTATAAAAGTTTTTGTTTGGCATTGTAGAATGGATATTTTAAAACTTTTATACCACAAAATATGGTCGAATGAAACAATTTTTTTACATTGTTCCCTCTAAATTTTGTGTTGCATCGTGCGAGTACCATTAAACGAATTACTTTTATTAAAAATTCCAGCAGAACAAACGTTCTCACGCTAATGAAGTTTAAAAAAGCGCCAGAAAATGGCGGAGAGCTACGGAACATCGATCGTACCTGCAATATCCTCAGAATTTTCATTTATTTACTTTTCCTGCGTACCGAATAATTATTGTTAAATTAATTACCGTTATAAAGCATTCCGTTCACAGAAAATCTTGGGAACACGTGGGAAACGAACGCTTTCAAGTTGACGAGCCGTGAAAAACTGTCTGGAAAAATAGCAAAAAATTGCAAGAGACTTTAACAAGAACGTCCGTCTGAAAAAAAGCGAGAGTGCTTGTAACTCGATCCAATGCCATCGAGATACCGGTTTGGTGGCGGGCTTGTGCTTGAGAGGACAATCGGAAAAGTTGCTTGTGATCGATGCGCCGCGCCGGCCGGACAAATAAGGACACGAAGTTTCCCGATTAACGCGGGACACGTTCGTCGCACACGGAACAGGAACAAACCGAATCTGACGAATAAAAGCGTTTGCTCGTCGGTCGATCCAATATTGACGGATCGGTGACGTCTCCGTCGTCGACTAATCAGCACCGACTCTTCCAAGATGGACGCCTCGACGACGGGGAAACCGATCGGCTCGGTCCGTTTTAACGTGTTTCGAAAATGCGCGCCGATCAATGAACCACTTGGGAACTTTTTAATCCTAGTTGAAACAGGCTTGGTTCCACGAGCGACGCGAACCGCGTACAATTAGTTTTCAAAACTAATAAACCCCTTGCCGTTCGATCTGACCGAATGAAATTCGCTTTGATGAAATGTGCCAGTTGTTTTTATAATTGACGAATGCTTTTCGATGAAAGAAAATCCAGATGCACAATTCTTTGTTTACAATTTACAATTTTTGTCTTGTATTTTATTAATCTTTTAATACCTTGTATTTGCCGCGGGATTCATTAAAAATAGAACACACGAAGTTTAATAAAATGCATTACAATCTCGTGCTATTTTCAATTTTCTGATAAAATCTCTCCGCCATTTTTGCTCGTATTTTATCGAGCTTTTTAATAACTTGCTGTTGCCGAAGATTTATAAAAATGTATAAAATGCAAATTTTAAGGAACATGAAATTTTACTTGGATCTTCTGCTGACAGCATGCAGTGTACAGACTGATATATCTATCGGTCCGCCATATTGAAGATGTCGACTACAGTCCGCGAAAATATGAATCGAGGATTCGCGAGATTTAACCTTCACTCTGCGTACATAATATCCTAATGTTTACCCAGTACTGGGGTGCAATCACACCCCCTGCATGTTTTCAGTGCAAAATGTAAAGAAAAAACGTTGACTGAGTCAGTATTTCTAGAATATTTTTGATTTTCATAACGGTACGTATGAAAAAGGTTAAAATATCTAATTGAATATATAAAAATTCTCTATAAATGAAAATAATAAATTTAATAATTTCAATTTTTTCGTAAAGTCAAGTATGTCACACATAACATTCCTAAGAGAATTTTGGATTTTGGAATATGTTTTTAATAGTCTGAGGGTGTGGTTACACCCCTATACGCCAAGTGAAGATTAACTAAGTTGGCAGTACAGAAATATTTACGTGGCAAGTTGGGAACCATATTTCGGACTCGCGTCGCTCGTGGGAACCGAGCAGCACGATTGTTGTTTACCGCTATCGGGTAGAAGAAACTTAGGCGAACCAACACAGAAGCAATCTGTCTATATATCGGTGCGACCCTGGCCGCGGAGCATTTTAATTTCGCTCCAGATTTCAAGGTAAACAGGTTGTTTCTGTCGGCGACCGGCTGAGCGTCTACACTCGAGGGACAAAATGGCCCCGAAATTAATGTTTGCACTTGCCCCTACGACGTTCTACGATCTCACTGTTCTTGCGCGAAAGTACACAACTTGCACCGACATTTTCTTTTCGCTTCTGGTCGACGATAAGCTTCCATGAGACGCGAGGACATTTCCACGGAAGCTAGACGTCGACAGAAATGTCACCGTTCTTCTGAAGCTACCGACTAATTTATTCGACTGACGGGTGTAATTGATCCTATTTTTCTACTGTACATTTTCCGGCGACGAACCAAGTATTTTCGAGCGAACAGTGGCGCGTCTGTTCGTGTCGCGAAAACGATTTTTTCTCCAAAAAATCGGCGCTTACTCTTTGGTTTGATATTCGAACGGAAACCGTTCCGATGGAACATCGGTTGCCGGACTGTTCGCATCCTCGACTGTGTACATAATTATTGTAAATTCGATCGTGTTACCAGTACCTGTTTGTATAGATTCCGAAGAGGAGTTTTAAAAGGCTGTTTGAAAATTTTCAATAAATAATTTATGTGGTTTTCTAAACGAGCCCTCGATCATTTCCAGACGAACCATTCCCGGCTATCCGAACCTCCTAGATTCTTCAGGTGCGTGTTTACAAAATCGATACAAAAACAGGTGTCGACTATATTTTTTTCAAATTGAGAAGTACGAAAAAAGTAATCTTCGGGGCACAGGTTTGTCATTTCTTCCTGCCGGAGTAACATATGTACCTACAACATTTTTTTTTATTAAAAAGAACTCTAATATTTTACATCCTTGTCCTAGACAGCGCCTCTTGTATCCTCAGGATCGACAAGCTCTTAGTCTCGGGCAGATAGTACACTAAGAAGAGTACACCGAAGATGTTCAACGCCGAGATGATCCAAAAAGCAGTGTACAAATTCTGTTCGAAGGCGACGATGCTCCACACTTTGATCAGAACAAACGAGCAGAAGAAGTTGAGGAAGAAACAGAAGCTGATGCAGACTGTCTTAGCGTACATCGGGAAGATCTCGTTCATGATGACGAACGGCAAGCTACTAAGACCCACGGACACTGTAGTAGCATAGAACAAGATGCAAGCGAACGCCAACCAGTGGATATTCTCAACGTTAACGTGTTCCTCGTCCAAACAGAAGTAGACGCCCAGCACGAAGCTGCATGCAGTGACACCGATGATCGAAATGATCATCAGAGGTCTCCTTCCGATGCGATCCACCTGACAGATGCACAAGATGTAGCTTATCAACTGTACGGTCGCTAACACGATGCTCATGTAGCTATCCTTTTCCCTGTAATTGTGGATCTTCTTGAAGATCGTCTCGGCGTAGGCGTTCAAGATGATGGAGCCGGAGAAGGCTTGCACTATCATCAAGCAGACGCCTAACAGCATC